>CM062804.1:760794775-763194775 GCA_031772625.1 Pinus tabuliformis
GAGCAGGTGGCGTACTGTAAGCAGGCAGCAGTTGAGCAGGGTGCGTACTGTAAGCAGGCAAGCATTGAGCAGGGTGCTTACGTAGCAGGCGAGCAGTTTGAGCAGGGGCTTACTTCTCTTAACATCTTTGTTTATCATTGTTGTGCTCTGGGTTTGGTCCTATTATTGTTGATCTGGTTACTATAGTTGACTGGGTGATTCTCTTATACTTGATGATCATTTGATGCTTATGATCCAGTTTGAAAATTATGAAAAGTGGTCCTTGTAAGAAAAGAAGTAGGGGGTTAGCTCCCTTCCAGGAGAGACTGAAAACGAGAGAGAGTTGTAGCTCTCTGCAGGTTGCAGCCTGCGTACTGGTAAAGGACTGCACCATACACAAACCATTGTAAAAGGAGTTTCTAAAATAAAGAAGATAGAGACATATTGCAGCAGGTGGTTTTCACCCACATTGGGTTTCCACTCTACATCTTGTGTTATTTGGTGTGACTAACTGTTTTCTTTGTTCATGCTCATTATTTATGGTACTGACATGCAAAAATAATTCAAAGAACAAATAAGAAGATTTATTAAAGAATTAGATAATACTGATTCACACCCCCCTCTCAGTATTATTTCCAACAATTGGTATCAGAGCAGGTCCTTCAGAGAAGCTTGATCGCTTGAAGGTAGATCGTTCATCATGACAACTACGAGAGAGAAGCATCAATCAGGCCCCGGTTTTTTGATGGGACAAACTTCAATTATTGGAAGGTAAGAGTTACTGCCTATCTTCAATCTCTTGGTATAGAAGTTTGGGACATCGTAGAGACAGGCTACGCTTTTCCTTCAGCTGCTCCTACAGATGCAGCCGAGAAAAAGCAGTATGAAACAAATGCGAAAGCAGTCAGTACTCTATTAGGATGTATATCTCAATCAGAATTCATGAAGGTAATGCACTATAAAATCTGCAAAAGAGATATGGGACAAAATTGTCACGAGCTATGAAGGAGACGAACAGGTAAAGCGTGCTAAACTTCAAACTCTCAGAATTCAGTATGAGACTCTCAAAATGTATAATGATGAAAGTGTGGCTAACTATTTTCTTCGAGTAGATGAGGTTGTTAATGTATGAAAAATTTGGGTGAAGAAATAAAAGAGGCTATTGTGGTTGAAAAGGTTCTAAGATCATTGTCCCCCAAGTTTGAATCTAAAGTATCTGAAATAGAAAAAAAGAAAATCTACGAATTCTTACTATGTCTCAGCTACATGGAATTCTAACTGCTTATGAAATGAGAAAGGGAGGTCCATCAGACAGAAGAGAAGCTGCTTTCAAGGCATCAGGAAAAGGAGATTATTATGAAGAAAGCCACGTCCCAGAAGAAGAGGAAGAAGAATCAATTTTGTCAGAAATCTTCAAAGGGGTTCTGGAAGGTTCAGAGGTAAGTTACCTTTTAAATGCTTTGCTTGTGGAAGAGTAGGTCATTATGCTGCAAAATGTCCTTATAAGGATAAAGGAAAGGAACCTGCTAGATGGAACAAGAAACAAAACGCAAATAAGAAAAGCTACTACACTCATGAAGATAGTGATGGTCTATCAAACAGTGATGAAGATGAACAAGGTAATGAATATAAGTTGTTAATGGCATTTGAAGATGATGATTATATGGATGCTATAGATGTGGATAACCTTTATGATGAAATTACTAGACTCAAGAGATGTATAGAAGAAAAGAACATGATCATTGATACTCTACAATTTCAAATTGATGAAAAGGAAAAACATCTTGAAAAATTAGAAGGTGAAATTGTTGGTCTTAGAAAAGAGATTGAGAAAACAAAAGCTATTAATCTCAAGTTTGTCAAAGGATCTGAAACTTTGGATGAGATTATCAATGTGCAGCGGTCTCCACTAAACAAGACAGGTCTGGGCTATAATGGAGAAACTTCTCAAGCATCCACCTCAAAAAGTTATCTTGATGCAGCAAGAAGAAATGAGCAAAAGCACAATGAAGATCATCAGGTAAAGCAGGGACGAATTACAAACAGAAACTATCAGGGGCAATCCATCTTAAGGGTGAACAAAAGCTACAACCAGCCAGGTAAAATCTTCTCAATTTGGTTCAAGAATAGATGACAATAGAAATTACAATCAATTGGCTGGTAGATTCGATAACCGCAGAAGTTTCTTCAATGGACAATGCTTTTCTTGCCATAACTTTGGTCACAAAGCAGCTCAATGTGTTGCATATAAAACAATCATGACTAGGGAAGCTCAAAAACAAAGAAGTATGACCGGGATTACAAAAAGGACCTATAACAACTTTTCGGTTCTTGAAAATGAAGTTGAATGTTCTATTTGCAATAACTTTGGTCATGAAGACTCTGAATGCAGGAGCAGGTTTCAGCAGAAAAAGGAACAAGCCTCAAGCACCAAAACATGGAGAATAAAGGAACCACAAACAGAAAGATGTGGGATAGCATTTTATGCAGAGGGACAGGAAAATCTATGGTACATTGACAGTGGATGTTCGAAGCATATGACAGGTGATAAAGAAAAACTTGAGTCATATTCTGCTCTAGAAAAAGGAAAGAAAGTCTCTTTTGGAAATGATACTCCTGCAACTATAAAAGGAAAAGGCATTGCTCAGTTAAAAGAAAAGGTCAAGGCTGGAAATGTTTTGTATGTTGATGGATTGAAGCATAATCTTCTAAGTGTCAGCCAGATGTGTGATCAAAGAACCGAGGTTATATTCAGATCAAATGGATGTCTTGTTCGTGATCTTGATACAGGTAAAACAGTGATCAAAGGCAAAAGAACTCCAAATAATCTGTACATATTTGAAGAAGGACAACAACAATGCTATCTGAGCAAGGATGATGAGCACTGGTTATGGCATCGGAGGTTGGGACATCTAAGCTTTTCACAAATAAGGAAAGCATGCAAATATCAGGCAGTTCGCGATCTTCCAGATATCAAAATTCCTGACAACACCATATGCAAATCATGTCAGTTTGGAAAACAAACCAGAACTAACTTTCCAGAGAAAGAAGGATTAGCTAGCATGCCTCTTGAGCTAGTACATACAGATACATGCGGTCCTTTCAGGAAAAGAACACCTCGAGGAGAAGAATACTTGATATTATTCATTGACGATTTCTCCAGGTTTGTCTGGTTAGGACTTATGAAGCACAAAGATGAAGCATTCGAAAAATTCAAATCCTTCAAAGCCTTGGTTGAAAATGAATCAGGTCACAAAATTAAGTGCCTCAGATCCGACAGAGGTGGGGAATTTACTTCAAATGAATTTTTCGATTTCTGTGAAGAACATGGGATAAGAAGAGAATTCTCTACAGCAAGAACTCCTCAGCAAAATGGAGTTGTGGAAAGAATGAACAGAACAGTCCAACAAATGGCTCGTGCTATGCTTGATGAGTCAGGAACTCCCGCAACTTTCTGGGGTGAAGCTGCACATGCTGTGGTTGTTATTCTCAACAAAACAAATGTCCGGGTGAACAGCACTCAAACTCCTCATGAGCTCTGGAGTGGTAGGACTCCTTCGGTAAAGCACTTCAAAATCTTTGGGAGCAAATGCTATATCAAGAATACTGATGAGAAGCTTGGCAAACTTGAACCTAGAGCAGATGAAGGCATTCTTCTTGGTTACTCTCCACATAGCAAAGCATACAAATGCTACAATAAAAGACTTGGCAGAATTGTTGACAGCATTGATGTAGTGGTTGATGAGAAGGGATACATTCCTAGGCAAGTACATCATGAAGACATCGAAGAAGATGAAGGCTACCCCCAACGACAGAATGATGAAGAAGAAGAACCTCAAGAAGAAACTCAAGAAGAACCAGAGAGCAAACAAGAATAGAAGAAAAGACTCCATCCAGATATGTCCAGAAGAATCATCCAGAATCTCAGATTATGGGGCAGAAAGAAGCAGGTGTACAAACAAGAAGAACAGTTGCAGAAGCTTCAAGCTATTTGGCATTACTCTCCTCTACTGAACCACAAAATGTGAAAGAGGCATGCAAAGATGAATGTTGGGTGAAGGCAATGGATGAAGAACTTGAGCAGATCGAAAAGAACAACACTTGGGAGCTGGTTCCTAGACCAAAGGATAAGAATGTTATCGGAACAAAATGGGTCTTCAAAAATAAATTGAATGAAAATGGGGAAGTAATTAGAAACAAAGCCAGACTTGTTTGTAAAGGGTATGCGCAGCAAGAAGGAATAGACTTTGAAGAAACCTTTGCTCCTGTTGCAAGACTTGAGGCCATCCGAATGTTCCTTGCTCTCTCAAGTTTTCAAAACTTCAAAGTATTTCAAATGGACGTGAAATCAGCCTTTCTGAATGGAGACTTGGAAGAAGAAGTATACATTGAACAGCCAGATGGGTTCATTCTTGGAAATGATCCAAATCTTGTATGCAGATTGAAAAAGGCTCTCTATGGTCTCAAACAAGCTCCAAGGGCTTGGTACTACCATTTGGACAAATATCTTCATCAACAAGGCTTTTCAAAAGGATCAGCAGATAGCAATCTTTATATAAAAGTTGAAAATGACAAATTGCTAATACTTGTTGTGTATGTAGACGACATTATTTTTGGTAGCAATGAAGAAGCTATGAGTCAAAGCTTTGCCTTGGTCATGCAGAAAGAATTTGAAATGTCCTTGCTAGGAGAACTGACATATTTCCTTGGTTTGCAAATCCAACAAAAAGAAGGAGGAATCTTTTTATCTCAAACCAAGTATCTCAAACAGATTTTGAAGAAATATGGTATGGAAGATGCAAAACCAGTATGTACACCCATGGTCACAGGATGTAGCCTCAGTGCAAATGATGAATCTGCAGCAGTACATCAACCAACCTACAGATCTATGATTGGAAGTTTACTTTATTTGACAGGTACCCGACCGGACATCATGCATGCAGTTGGAATAGTTGGAAGATTTCAGGCAAATCCGAAGGAGACTCATCTTCAGGCAGTGAAGAGAATTTTCAAATATCTTCAAGGGACTCAAAATTATGGCTTATGGTATCCTAGAGATACAGATCTTACACTTCATGCTTATACAGATGCAGATTGGGCCGGAAGCGTGGATGACAGGAAAAGCACAAGTGGTGGTGCGTTCTTTATGGGTTCCAGACTGGTATCTTGGTTCAGCAAGAAACAGAGTTCGATTGCCTTGTCTACAGCTGAAGCGGAATATGTTGCTGCTGCATCTTGTTGCACCCAACTCCTTTGGATGATGCAGACTTTGCAGGATTTTCAAATCACTTGTACACCACCAATCCCCATCTTATGTGATAACACAAGTGCAATCAGCATCTCAAAGAATCCTGTTATGCATTCAAAAACCAAGCACATACCAATCAAGTATCATTTTCTCCGGGAACAAGTGCTTGAACAGAAGGTCAAGTTGGAGTATGTTCCTTCTAAGGAACAAGTTGCTGATATTCTCACCAAACCATTGCCCAGGGACACTTTTGAATACCTCAGGCAAAAGCTGGGGGGTGTTGATGCATCATCTTATTGCTGAACCTCTTCTTATTGATGGTACAGGTTCAGGGGGAGCATATAATGCATTGTTGGCATTATGGAGGATGTGCAGAAGGAGATCTTGGAAGTAGCTGCAATATGTCTCTATCTCTTTCATGGTGGATTATGGTTCTTCGTTGCAGATCTGGTTCATATTCAGGGGGAGCATGTTCTTAGGGGGAGCATAACCCTTTGCCCTTGATGTCAAAGGGGGAGAATGAAGCTGAAGTTTTGAGGTTGCCATCAAGTCCAAAGGGGGAGATTGTTGGCATTATGGCTAAAGTGTTGTCCTTGATGGCAACCCATTCAGGTGATAGATCACAGTACTTCAAGTCAGCAGCAGAGATTGATGATCAGCTATCAAATATTGAAGAAAATAAGGGGTACGCAGGTACACCTTACATAAGGTGCGTACACGCAGGTCAGTGTTACATAAAGTGCGTACATACCCGCAGTTATCCCGTTCAGGAGGTGCGTACCCCCAGTGCACACATTTCAAGGCAAAGAAATTCACATGTGGGGTTTTCTTATGTTTTACTCTTGGTATTTAGCCGACGGTATTGTGTTATTATGGTGTCGGCTCGTGGTATTGATCCATGATTTAAGGAAGAGCTCTCCTATATAAAGCAAAGGAGATCATTTGGCTTGAGTATGTTTTGGGTTGAATATCTTATGAGGGCTAGATCTGAAATATTATGATCTCTTGGGAGTATGTCTAGATCTAAATAAGGCGAATCTACTGATGGATTGAGATCTCTTCGGCGCATGTTCAGATCTGTAGATCTGACTGTCTGGGTTATTTCTGAAGTCTTGAAATCATCTATGCCCGAAGGTACGCAGATACAGTGAAAGAAAAGTGCGTACATACGCAGGAACGAAGCGTTTCGGGTGCGTACATACGCAGGCACAGAAGGGTTGCAGGTGCGTACATACGCAGGCACAGAAGGGTTGCAGGTGCGTACATACGCAGGCACAGAAGGGTTTCAGGTGCGTACATACGCAGGCACAGAAGGGTTTCAGGTGCGTACATACGCAGGCATAGAAGGGTTGCAGGTGCGGAGGTCCGCAGGCAGTTCAATGGACTCAGAACGAGGTACGCAGGCGAGCAGTTGAGCAGGGTGCGTACGTAAGTAGGCGAGCAGTTGAGCAGGGTGTGTACTGTAAGCAGGCAAGCATTTGAGCAGGATGCGTACTGTAAGCAGGCAAGCAGTTGAGCAGGGTGCTTACGTAAGCAGGCGAGCAGTTGAGCAGGGTGCTTACTTCTCTTAAAATCTTTGTTTATCATTGCTGTGCTCTGGGTTTGGTCCTATTATTGTTGATCTGGTTACTACAGTTGACTGGGTGATTCTCTTATACTTGATGATCATTTGATGCTTATGGATCCAGTTTGAAAATTTATGAAAAGTGGTCCTTGTAAGAAAAGAAGTAGGGGGTTGTAGCTCCCTTCCAGGAGAGACTGGAAAATGAGAGAGAGTTGTAGCTCTCTGCAGGTTGCAGCCTGCGTACTGGTAAAGGACTGCACCAGTACAAAACCATTGTAAAAGGAGTTTCTAATTTGAAAGAAGATAGAGACATATTGCAGCAGGTGGTTTTCACCCACATTGGGTTTCCACCTTACATCTTGTGTTCTTTGGTGTGACTATCTGTTTTCTTTGTTCATGCTCATTATTTTATGGTACTGACATGCAAAAATAATTCAAAGAACAAATAAGGAAGATTTATTAAAAGAATTAGATAATACTGATTCACCCCCCCTCTCAGTATTATTTCCAACAATTGGTATCAGAGCAGGTCCTTCAGAGAAGCTTGATCGCTTGAAGGTAGATCGTTCATCATGAGCAACTACGAGAGAGAAGCATCAATCAGGCCACCGGTTTTTGATGGGACAAACTTCAATTATTGGAAGGTAAGAGTTACTGCCTATCTTCAATCTCTTGGTACAGAAGTTTGGGACATCGTAGAGACAGGCTACGCTTTTCCTTCAGCTACTCCTACAGATGCAGCCGAGAAAAAGAAGTATGAAACAAATGCAAAAGCAGTCAGTACTCTATTAGGATGTATATCTCAATCAGAATTCATGAAGGTAATGCACTATAAATCCGCAAAAGAGATATGGGACAAAATTGTCACGAGCTATGAAGGAGATGAACAGGTAAAGCGTGCTAAACTTCAAACTCTCAGAATTCAGTATGAGACTCTCAAAATGTATAATGATGAAAGTGTGGCTAACTATTTTCTTCGGGTAGATGAGGTTGTTAATTGTATGAAAAATTTGGGTGAAGAAATAAAAGAGGCTATTGTGGTTGAAAAGGTTCTAAGATCATTGTCCCCCAAGTTTGAATCTAAAGTATCTGCAATAGAAGAAAAAGAAAATCTACGAATTCTTACTATGTCTCAGCTACATGGAATTCTAACTGCTTATGAAATGAGAAAGGGAGGTCCATCAGACAGAAGAGAAGCTGCTTTCAAGGCATCAGGCAAAGGAGATTATTATGAAGCAAGCCATGTCCCAGAAGAAGAGGAAGAAGAATCAAATTTTGTCAGAAATCTTCAAAGGGGTTCTGGAAGGTTCAGAGGTAAGTTACCTTTTAAATGCTTTGCTTGTGGAAGAGTAGGTCATTATGCTGCAAAATGTCCTTATAAGGATAAAGGAAAGGAACCTGCTAGATGGAACAAGAAACAGAACGCAAATAAGAAAAGCTACTACACTCATGAAGATAGTGATGGTCTATCAAACAGTGATGAAGATGAACAAGGTAATGAATATAAGTTGTTAATGGCATTTGAAGATGATGATTATATGGATGCTATAGATGTGGATAACCTTTATGATGAAATTACTAGACTCAAGAGATGTATAGAAGAAAAGAACATGATCATTGATACTCTACAATTTCAAATTGATGAAAAGGAAAAACATCTTGAAAAATTAGAAGGTGAAATTGTTGGTCTTAGAAAAGAGATTGAGAAAACAAAAGCTATTAATCTCAAGTTTGTCAAAGGATCTGAAACTTTGGATGAGATTATCAATGTGCAGCGGTCTCCACTAAACAAGACAGGTCTGGGCTATAATGGAGAAACTTCTCAAGCATCCACCTCAAAAAGTTATCTTGATGCAGCAAGAAGAAATGAGCAAAAGCACAATGAAGATCATCAGGTAAAGCAGGGACGAATTACAAACAGAAACTATCAGGGGCAATCCATCTTAAGGGTGAACAAAAGCTACAACCAGCCACAGGTAAAATCTTCTCAATTTGGTTCAAGAATAGATGACAATAGAAATTACAATCAATTGGCTGGTAGATTCGATAACCGCAGAAGTTTCTTCAATGGACAATGCTTTTCTTGCCATAACTTTGGTCACAAAGCAGCTCAATGTGTTGCATATAAAACAATCATGACTAGGGAAGCTCAAAAACAAAGAAGTATGACGGGATTACAAAAAGGACCTATAACAACTTTTCGGTTCTTGAAAATGAAGTTGAATGTTCTATTTGCAATAACTTTGGTCATGAAGACTCTGAATGCAGGAGCAGGTTTCAGCAGAAAAAGGAACAAGCCTCAAGCACCAAAACATGGAGAATAAAGGAACCACAAACAGAAAGATGGGGGATAGCATTTTATGCAGAGGGACAGGAAAATCTATGGTACATTGACAGTGGATGTTCGAAGCATATGACAGGTGATAAAGAAAAACTTGAGTCATATTCTGCTCTAGAAAAAGGAAAGAAAGTCTCTTTTGGAAATGATACTCCTGCAACTATAAAAGGAAAAGGCATTGCTCAGTTAAAAGAAAAGGTCAAGGTGGAAATGTTTTGTATGTTGATGGATTGAAGCATAATCTTCTAAGTGTCAGCCAGATGTGTGATCAAAGAACCGAGGTTATATTCAGATCAAATGGATGTCTTGTTCGTGATCTTGATACAGGTAAAACAGTGATCAAAGGCAAAAGAACTCCAAATAATCTGTACATATTTGAAGAAGGACAACAACAATGCTATCTGAGCAAGGATGATGAGCACTGGTTATGGCATCGGAGGTTGGGACATCTAAGCTTTTCACAAATAAGGAAAGCATGCAAATATCAGGCAGTTCGCGATCTTCCAGATATCAAAATTCCTGACAACACCATATGCAAATCATGTCAGTTTGGAAAACAAACCAGAACTAACTTTCCAGAGAAAGAAGGATCAGCTAGCATGCCTCTTGAGCTAGTACATACAGATACATGCGGTCCTTTCAGGAAAAGAACACCTCGAGGAGAAGAATACTTGATATTATTCATTGACGATTTCTCCAGGTTTGTCTGGTTAGGACTTATGAAGCACAAAGATGAAGCATTCGAAAAATTCAAATCCTTCAAAGCCTTGGTTGAAAATGAATCAGGTCACAAAATTAAGTGCCTCAGATCCGACAGAGGTGGGGAATTTACTTCAAATGAATTTTTCGATTTCTGTGAAGAACATGGGATAAGAAGAGAATTCTCTACAGCAAGAACTCCTCAGCAAAATGGAGTTGTGGAAAGAATGAACAGAACAGTCCAACAAATGGCTCGTGCTATGCTTGATGAGTCAGGAACTCTCGCAACTTTCTGGGGTGAAGCTGCACATGCTGCGGTTGTTATTCTCAACAAAACAAATGTCTGGGTGAACAGCACTCAAACTCCTCATGAGCTCTGGAGTGGTAGGACTCCTTCGGTAAAGCACTTCAAAATCTTTGGGAGCAAATGCTATATCAAGAATACTGATGAGCAGCTTGGCAAACTTGAACCTAGAGCAGATGAAGGCATTCTTCTTGGTTACTCTCCACATAGCAAAGCATACAAATGCTACAATAAAAGACTTGGCAGAATTGTTGACAGCATTGATGTAGTGGTTGATGAGAAGGGATACATTCCTAGGCAAGTACATCATGAAGACATCGAAGAAGATGAAGGCTACCCCCAACGACAGAATGATGAAGAAGAAGAACTTCAAGAAGAAACTCAAGAAGAACTAGAGGAGCAAACAAGAATAGAAGAAAAGACTCCATCCAGATATGTCCAGAAGAATCATCCAGAATCTCAGATTATGGGGCAGAAAGACGTAGGTGTACAAACAAGAAGAACAGTTGCAGAAGCTTCAAGCTATTTGGCATTACTCTCCTCTACTGAACCACAAAATGTGAAAGAGGCATGCAAAGATGAATGTTGGGTGAAGGCAATGGATGAAGAACTTGAGCAGATCGAAAAGAACAACACTTGGGAGCTGGTTCCTAGACCAAAGGATAAGAATGTTATCGGAACAAAATGGGTCTTCAAAAATAAATTGAATGAAAATGGGGAAGTAATTAGAAACAAAGCCAGACTTGTTTGTAAAGGGTATGCGCAGCAAGAAGGAATAGACTTTGAAGAAACCTTTGCTCCTGTTGCAAGACTTGAGGCCATCCGAATGTTCCTTGCTCTCTCAATTTTTCAAAACTTCAAAGTATTTCAA
This sequence comes from Pinus tabuliformis, assembly GCA_031772625.1. Lineage (NCBI taxonomy): Eukaryota > Viridiplantae > Streptophyta > Pinopsida > Pinales > Pinaceae > Pinus > Pinus tabuliformis. The sequence continues at coordinate 760,805,779 of CM062804.1, forward strand.
ATGGACGTGAAATCAGCCTTTCTGAATGGAGACTTGGAAGAAGAAGTATACATTGAACAACCAGATGGGTTCATTCTTGGAAATGATCCAAATCTTGTATGCAGATTGAAAAAGGCTCTCTATGGTCTCAAACAAGCTCCAAGGGCTTGGTACTACCGTTTGGACAAATATCTTCATCAACAAGGCTTTTCAAAAGGATCAGCAGATAGCAATCTTTATATAAAAGTTGAAAATGACAAATTGCTAATACTTGTTGTGTATGTAGATGACATTATTTTTGGTAGCAATGAAGAAGCTATGAGTCAAAGCTTTGCCTTGGTCATGCAGAAAGAATTTGAAATGTCCTTGCTAGGAGAACTGACATATTTCCTTGGTTTGCAAATCCAACAAAAAGAAGGAGGAATCTTTTTATCTCAAACCAAGTATCTCAAACAGATTTTGAAGAAATATGGTATGGAAGATGCAAAACCAGTATGTACACCCATGGTCACAGGATGTAGCCTCAGTGCAAATGATGAATCTGCAGCAGTACATCAACCAACCTACAGAGCTATGATTGGAAGTTTACTTTATTTGACAGGTACCCGACCGGACATCATGCATGCAGTTGGAATAGTTGGAAGATTTCAGGAAAATCCGAAGGAGACTCATCTTCAGGCAGTGAAGAGAATTTTCAAATATCTTCAAGGGACTCAAAATTATGGCTTATGGTATCCTAGAGATACAGATCTTACACTTCATGCTTATACAGATGCAGATTGGGCCAGAAGCGTGGATGACAGGAAAAGCACAAGTGGTGGTGCGTTCTTTATGGGTTCCAGACTGGTTTCTTGGTTTAGCAAGAAACAGAGTTCGATTGCCTTGTCTACAGCTGAAGCGGAATATGTTGCTGCTGCATCTTGTTGCACCCAACTCCTCTGGATGATGCAGACTTTGCAGGATTTTCAAATCACTTGTACACCACCAATCCCCATCTTATGTGATAACACAAGTGCAATCAGCATCTCAAAGAATCCTGTTATGCATTCAAAAACCAAGCACATACCAATCAAGTATCATTTTCTCCGGGAACAAGTGCTTGAACAGAAGGTCAAGTTGGAGTATGTTCCTTCTAAGGAACAAGTTGGTGATATTCTCACCAAACCATTGCCCAGGGACACTTTTGAATACCTCAGGCAAAAGCTGGGGGTTGTTGATGCATCATCTTATTGTTGAACCTCTTCTGATTGATGGTACAGGTTCAGGGGGAGCATATAATGCATTGTTGGCATTATGGAGGATGTGCAGAAGGAGATCTTGGAAGTAGCTACAATATGTCTCTATCTCTTTCATGGTGGATTATGGTTCTTCGTTGCAGATCTGGTTCATATTCAGGGGGAGCATGTTCTTAGGGGGAGCATAACCCTTTGCCCTTGATGTCAAAGGGGGAGAATGAAGCTGAAGTTTTGAGGTTGCCATCAAGTCCAAAGGGGGAGATTGTTGGCATTATGGCTAAAATGTTGTCCTTGATGGCAACCCATTCAGGTGATAAATCACAGTTCTTCAAGTCAACAGCAGAGATTGATGATCAGCGATCAAATATTGAAGAAAATAAGGGGTACGCAGGTACACCTTACATAAGGTGCGTACACGCAGGTCAGTGTTACATAAAGTGCGTACATACCCACAGTTATCCCGTTCAGGAGGTGCATACCCCCAGTGCACACATTTCAAGGCAAAGAAATTCACATGTGGGGTTTTCTTATGTTTTACTCTTGGTATTTAGCCGACGGTATTGTGTTATTATGGTGTCGGCTCATGGTATTGATCCATGATTTAAGGAAGAGCTTTCCTATATAAAGCAAAGGAGATCATTTGGCTTGAGTATGTTTTGGGTTGAATATCTTATGAGGGCTAGATCTGAAATATTATGATCTCTTGGGAGTATGTCTAGATCTAAATAAGGCGAATCTACTGATGGATTGAGATCTCTTCGGCGCATGTTCAGATCTGTAGATCTGATTGTCTGGGTTATTTCTGAAGTCTTGAAATCATCTATGCCCGAAGGTACGCAGATACAGTGAAAGAAAAGTGCGTACATACGCAGGAACGAAGCGTACATACGCAGGCACAGAAGGGTTGCAGGTGCGTACATACGCAAGAACAGAAGGGTTGAAGGTGCGTACATACGCAGGCACATAAGGGTTTCAGGTGCGTACATACGCAGGCACAGAAGGGTTTCAGGTGCGTACATACGCAGGCACAGAAGGGTTGCAGGTGCGGAGGTCCGCAGGCAGTTCAATGGACTCAGAGCGAGGTACGCAGGCGAGCAGTTGAGCAGGGTGCGTACGTAAGCAGGCGAGCAGTTGAGCAGGGTGCGTACTGTAAGCAGGCAAGCATTTGAGCAGGGTGCATACTATAAGCAGGCAAGCAGTTGAGCAGGGTGCTTACGTAAGCAGGCGAGCAGTTGAGCAGGGTGCTTACTTCTCTTAAAATATTTGTTTATCATTGTTGTGCTCTAGGTTTGGTCCTATTATTGTTGATCTGGTTACTACAGTTGACTGGGTGATTCTCTTATACTTGATGATCATTTGATGCTTATGGATCCAGTTTGAAAATTTATGAAAAGTGGTCCTTGTAAGAAAAGAAGTAGGGGGTTGTAGCTCCCTTCCAGGAGAGACTGGAAAACGAGAGAGAGTTGTAGTTCTCTGCAGGTTGCAGCCTGCGTACTGGTAAAGGACTGCACCAGTACAAAACCATTGTAAAAGGAGTTTCTAAGTTGAAAGAAGATAGAGACATATTGCAGCAGGTGGTTTTCACCCACATTGGGTTTCCACCTTACATCTTGTGTTCTTTGGTGTGACTATCTGTTTTCTTTGTTCATGCTCATTATTTTATGGTACTGACATGCAAAAATAATTCAAAGAACAAATAAGGAATATTTATTAAAAGAATTAGATAATACTGATTCACCCCCCCTCTCAGTATTATTTCCAACAGCTTGCATGCCTCAATGGCAAGTTTCTCACTTCTGGCAACAGGTTTACATTAATGGCCTTCGACCAAAATATTTTGCGTGGTGTTCGACAGCAAGTCCCTTTTCACACCACGTGAATTGTACTGTAGTACCTTGAGGTTCATCATCATTATCGGTGATTCCTCTCGCACTTGTTAATAGATTACATCATTGGTTGGTAAGCAGGCAATGTCTTTCCATGTTCAACTCCAGAACATCTTTCACATGGATAGACTTGTACTCCGAGTGAAGATTGAACGAGTTTGAAGACCCCGGATCTAGTTTCATTCATCCGAGCTGCGATATATTCAGGAAAATAAAGACATTAAATGTACATCATTGCTGTACAGATGATCATCCGAATCAAAGGATGATGACTCTATCAGAATCATCAGTCTGCCACACAGACGGTTGTCTGTCTTTTGTACATGAAAATGAATTTATAAAGCTAAGCATGGGAATGCCCGCCTCAACTAGATCTTGAAAAATATTATGAAGATAATGTATTGTATTGTATCTTATTACAGGTCGCCTTCCAGCTCGAAAAAACTTCGGATCCTCATGATAAAGCATTTCACCCGACATCAAAATATTAACAACCTCATGCTTTAGGGGGCAACTGTTATAGAAATTTTTGGGCACTGCAACCCCAATCATACATGTCCATAAAACAAGGGCTCCTAAGTCCCTAAAAGTGTTGCTTCACACCCTAAAGGAACAAGGTCAGCTGACTACATCATCTCCCAGAAGTTCTCCACAGAAAACTGCTCAGAACTGGTCAAAGCTGGACCATACGGACTGCCCAGTGCAGAGGGTGCGATGCATCTCACCTGCCCAGGGTAAAGGGTGCGATTCATACTGGAAAGCCCTTCTATAGGGTGCGATGGGTGAGAGTAGACAAATGGCAGAGACAATTTGCAAGGTGGATCATCATGGAATCTTCCAGAAACTTCTCCTGTGACACTTGTCTCTCTGAATTTGCCCGGGGATGAGTAAGAGATCATCAATCTCCAAGTGGAATCAAGAACTATCAGAGAGAGGACACTAATCAAAATCCTAGAAGCTGACTCACCCCCATGCAATCATCTATAAATGGATCCCTCATCCCAGAGATCCAGAGGCTGGAATTTCGTATCTTGTAAGGAAGTGTTGTTGGTTTCTTGGTGGAATATCATAGTGTTGGGTGATCTAATATTTTCATGAGGTGAAGAAGGGCTTTCATGCTGGGAGGATGATGCTGGGTTAGATCAATGGGTTATAATCTTCTCTTCTAATCTTTATATCAATAAAGCTATTCAAGTTTTCCTCCACATTCTTGTATGTTTGATGGTATGTGCATTTGTGTGCTCAATATATATCTGGTCCTTTATTGTTTATGACTGTAGATCTCTATTCTTCGATAGTATTATGCTACTTTAATTCCACAGGTGCTCTTCGAAGCTGGGTAGACGAAGGAAAAGCGGCAAGGATCTGTCAGAAGGGAGAGGAACCAAGAAAGGAACCAAGCGCAAGACTGAGGTTGGTGTCCTTTGTTCCCATCTTATCTACTTCTCATAAAGGAAAACGAAAGTAGTTTTAGTTTGTTTGTTTCTAAGATAGCTACCAGTCTTAGTGGGACTAGCAGCTCCGAGTGGACACTAGATTTCCTGATAACACCTGTGTCCAAGAGCCTCTTGAGAGCTAGTTTTTTGAAGGGACTAGCTAAAACTCTACAATTGAAGGATAACCACTTCATGGGAGGCCTGGAATAAGGGTGTTCTTTGCTATAAGAACCCTATCAATGGTAGCCTATCTTCCTAGGGCCACATCAACCCCAGAAAAGCATGATTGCTCTCGAAATCTTAGAAGTGTGCCCCTGAGAGGGTTTGGTCTCAGCTGGAAGAGAGGAAAGCCCTAATCCAATAGGGTTAGGTGGAATGGATACCCGAGAGCAGAGATTATAGGAATGTGAATGAGAAGAGGTGGAGGGCTCAGATGGGATGATGGGGCCAACACCAGTAACAGAGGGTGGGGTGGTGGAGAAAATTGATGAAGGAAGATCAAGTGGGAAAGTGAGAGGGGATGTGTTCAAACAAGGAATGGATGCAAAAGCAACATGTATTTGTTGTGCAGTGCAATTAAAAGAAATAGAAGAGCATAGAGGAGGAAGAGTACCCGTGGAGAGAGCAGCCACCGCAACAGTCTGGGATCTCGTCATGGGCGGGGATGTAGGCTGCACTGTGATAGAGAAAGTTGGTAGAGAAGTGTCCCCATCCATATCCGTGGGACTGGAAAAACAAGAAGGTTGTTCTTCCACTTGAGGATCTTCTATATGTAGTTGCTTTTTTCCCTTCGTTGATGGAGAAGTCGTCGATGAAATGAGAGGGAATTCCTTATACAGGTGCTCGAACTTATGGCACCTTCTACACCTGAAGGGGACCCCCTCATAGTCTAGGATTTGTTTGCGGGAGAAATGCCTCTAGTGTAGAATGATCTTATCCTCCAAACCTTGTCTGGTATCTAGATGAACCAAAATGCGGGCCATCGATTTATTACTTGATGATTCTTAAGTCTTATCATGATCCAGATATGTGTCCAATGCGAATAAAGACATCCTCTGACCAGAAATGTAGAGGCAACCCTGGAAGACAAACCCATATTGGACCTGCACCTAGCTGCTCCCTTTCTGGATCGAAAAGGGGGCTCCATCGTTTTAGAAGCACCGGGGCTAATTCAATATGCCAGTAGCGGGAGAGAATCCAGTCTGTATATTCTTCCCAGTGAAAGCTGAGGGTGAACCAACCACGAGTTAGTATGGTAATCGATGGAAGTTCTTTAAGGAGGGTGCCCCAAATCTCCATGGTCCAGAGGCGGAGTCTCTCAGCCGTGTAGGTTCTTCCCCTCACACGCCCCACTAGAACCTTGTTTGTAGTATCCACCACCTCACCCATAGTGATATCTTCCCCGAGTCTGAGATTGATGTCCTTGCCCGTGGCCTTGACACACTTTCCCTTCTTGGCCTTGCTAGTCCGTGGAGCCATCGGGTGGTCCCGGAAGGGGTCCCGTCTACCTTGTAGAACTGCCTGTGGAGAGAGGGAGGCATTCCTAGGGTTAGTGACCGATATATTGAAGCAACCTGATGGGATAGGGAAGATGCACGGAGGTAAGGTAGGGTTAGGGTTAGGAACGCTCTCCGGAGTGGAAAAGTGGGGAGAGGATAGCCCAGAATGTGGTAGCCCGAAAGCCGTGGGGATGCCGGGTGTAGCGAGGTGATGGGGATTCTCATAAGGAAGGGAGTCAAATGTAGGGGAGGAGGAAATGAAGGCGGCTATAAGGTTAAGCGTAGAGGGTGATAGCAGAGGGAAGTCAAGCCTAGATGAGGCATCGAGAGCAAAAATATCCAGCAGGTAGGGCACGAATGTTTCAGGTGGATCAATGACAGGTGCTTATTTAGTCTGCGAGAAGAGCGATGAGAAATGGGAGCCAAAACCCGACACGACATGTGGGCGCATCCATATTACATCACAGGGATTTGGGTCGGTGGAATAGTCAACAACTTCCAAATCAATTCCAATAGCTGCAAACAAAATCAGGTATGTAGGCAATGATCGACGAAGGAGAAGGATGCCCGTCCGCAAGCCGTCATGGTAAAAAGTACAATAAGAGGATAGAAAGAGGATAGTGACAGTAGTAGGTCAGACGGTGCCAGTTACCATAGGCCCTACGGAGTTGCAATGCGGAGCCCTGAAGCCATCATTTCAAGGGGATCCATTCATTATTCTAGTAGTCCCCCATTTCCATACAACTCTGCAACAACTTAATGAGTTCTTAGTCACCCAGTTTTAGAGTCACATTCAGATCCTCCTGTGGGGTTCAATTTCCATTCTCACAAGTTTTTTTTGGTTCACTTGCACATACTTCTTGCACTCTTCTCTATAAAAAATACATATGATTACCATGATATGTTGTAACAAAAAATAATGATTTTCAACTTTCACCATACATATTCTATATGCCAATTTATTTTATCAAGGGACCTAGATTTCTCATCATGAGGTTCCCCATTTCTCAACACATTTTCTCTTGATGTTTTAGGTGTCATTATTACTTGTGTTCTTACATGTCTTCGATATCCAATATTAATTCACCTACAATAAACTATGACAATGTAGAAATAGGCATTAGTATTCAAACATAAAAAAATCTTACTGCAAAACTATATGAAAAAATTCCTTTCCGTTTTACGAGCATCCTTCTCTTGCATATCAACATCATATTTCATGTTATTTATCTTTCCCACTACTTCAAAAATGTTATTTTTCTTCATGGCCTGGTTACTTCCAAACTTATAGTGTTCCATATACTACCTAGTACATTAAAAAACCAACAACACACGCATTACAACCAATTTCATATACATCCATTAATATTCCTTTAGAGATCTTGATTTCCCCAAAGTAACTTGCATTTTAACAAATGAAATTTGCACTAATACGCATGGGTGGAAATTCCAATGGTGAAATCCAATGGAGCAGATAAAATCAGAAAAATTGTTAGAAGTAAATATATTTTTTGGTTTTTCTTTTTAAAATCTCAATGAACATCGAATATTCGATAAGAGTTATTTGATTGTCAAATACCTGATGGTAGTTATTTTAATGTCGAATGTCTGAAGTTTTTTCCAATATCAAATGTCCAATTTGTTGTCCAATATCTGACAAATGACAATGAATCGTTGTATAATGTCCAATTTCATTGTTAACGACTTTTTTCTGTTGACAACGTCTAATATGGGACCGCTTTACATTGAGTTTAACTAATTATAATAAATATAAGATTAATATTATAATAATATATAATATTATTAATATATAATTAATATATATTAACATTAATATCAATAATATATAATTGCTATAACTTTGACATAGTTGCTATATTACTTGTGATTGTTTTGAAAGGTTGTAGAATTATTTTGAGGTTAATTTTTGAACAAAATCATCATTTAAAGTTTAGTGACAAAAAATGTCACATAACATTCCTCAAGGAGGCCAAGGATATGTGGGATCAACGTAGGGCGCTTTGGAGAATTGAAAATGTTATTTCCCTTGTAGAAATTGCAAGGGCTTGAAGCCAATGCGACTTCTAATAAAAACAACTAAAAATCATTGTAGAGACTATGAACACACTGAAGGCAGGCATGACTATCATCCATTAGTAAGTTATTCATCACATGTCTTTGTATTGTAGATTGTTTTTGTGTGTGTGTGTGTGTATATTATTTTAGATTGTATATCTTTGTATTGTAAATTGTATTATCTTTCTACTGTAAATGTATTTTATATTATTTTGGGAGGTATTTGACATATGTTTTCATCTTGACATGGAGATATATTATTTGATTAATTTAGTCAGGGTTGATCAAGGGGTTATGTCGAATTAGAATTTAATCACTTTATGGGCTTAGGGATAAAGGGTTATTCTTTAAGGGTTTAGGGGTTATGGATTAAGGGCTTAGGGGAATTGGGTTAAGATGTTAGGGGGTTAATGTATGTTTAGGGGGTTAATTAGGACCTAGAGGGTTGAGAGGTTAATTGGTTTTTATGGAGCATTATTAATAAGTTTTTAAAGTATATTATGCACATAATTTAAAAAATGAACATAGTGAATACATTTTTATAGGAAAGAAAAAAATAATTATATAATATATTGTAATAAAATTTGATAAGACAAAATACTAAAATACAAATATCATTAAAAAATCAATTAAATATTTTTTTTATTAGAATTAAAATTATTATAAAGAAAGATGATTGGATAAAGATAAAAGGAGTATATTTTATTAATTTAGGTAAGATTATAATTAATAAAAAACCAATTTTATGAAAAATATTATATAAAAAAGAAATTACTTTATTTCTTAAAATTAAATTTATAAACCACAATTTATTAAAATGTTATGTTCCTAACCATAATATATTTCGCTTATAAAAGAGACCATTTCTCATTTTTTAAGGAAAAAAGTATGGGACACAAGCATTGTACTTGGTGTTTCAAAATGTTTACAATGAACTTTTTAAGCCTAAGTGATGTAGAGTGAAGAATTCTCTATATAAAGTCTCTTTTTCTGATAAGTAAAGGGTCTCATTTGTTGTAAATTATGTGAAAACTTGAAGTAATATTAAAGCTATAATAGTTCTAGGAAAATGGTAGATTAATGAAATGTTAGATAAATCATCGTTTGTTATTGTTTCCAAATTTATCTTACTTATTATCACTCATGCAAGGTAGGACATTCCATTTTGAATGTCCTTTGGAGTAGGCATAATATTTTTATTCTATAACATTCACTTAGCACTAAGTACAAAGGAGTGAGTAATTAACATTTTGGTCAAATCAAATAAGTATTCAAAAAGAAAGGATACCCATTTTGTGTAGAAGGAGAGATATTTGACAACATGCCTTAGTAAAAGCGGGTTTCCTATAAAAAAATGTCTTTAGTGAGTCCCCTACCACCTGACTAAAGGAAAGAGGGGATCCTATCTAATTTTCTTACATAGGTTATTGATTTCAAAGTTTATATGTGAAAAAATATGATGAAAACTTTGAGTACATTTGTAAATGTGATGGAATGAAAAGGGTTTGATGATTGTTAGGTTATCTTTCCTAAATATTTTCAACATAATCTTAAACATATTACAAATTTTTTTTTTTGTAAGCTTGGTAGGACTACATCTTCATCATGTCAAACTTCTCACCCCAATCGAGAGGGTAGCAAAAGGTTTGAACCCAAGACTTACAGTTTAGTGAGACTTCATTTCCACGACAATTGCCAATTCAGCTACCCCAAGTGGACTAAACATATTACTTAATTTCATAAGCTTCATGATCACATTGATTTGTTGTATTTATTTCTTGCTCTCACCCAAGCTCATGGTTGCTCACCCATTCTCTTAAAACTTCTGGTATGTAAGTGAAATGAAGAAAAAATATGACATTATAATGAGGAATGTAAAATAAGATGAATATGTTTTTTATTCTGGTTGTGACTATATATCTCAGAAAGTGTCTCACTTCCTATATGTCAAGAAAAGTAACATCTTTCTTAGATTTTTTCAACATATTCTTAAATATCTTGAGAAATTGCATAAGCATCATCATTGATTTGTTGTTTTTGTTTCTTGGTCTCACGTAAGTTTTCTTTGTATATCTTTGTTGTCTTTGTTTTACTTATATATTATATTTGTAAACATTTGTATCGATGTTTAAATATTTTCTATATATATAGCTAATATTACTTTATTGATTGTAATTGTATAACATGGCCCATAGGAAATTTCTCGACGAGGAAGAGGTGGTTGTAGTACAAGTGCATGTTCAAGGACATGGAGTGAATCTTGAGGATCAAGCTAATGATCCTATGGAAGAAGATAATGATGCTAATAACATAGTTGAAGAATATGGGAAAAATATATTGATCAAGGAGACATTTAATAATGCTGGAATGGATGATGATGGCAACAAGTATGATGACCATTACTTTGATAAACCTGTACTTGAGAGGGAAATTCAACCTCTATATGAAGGCTCATAAACATCTCTTCTCTCTGTTGTATTATTGTTGGCCAACTTAAAGGTGGTGAATAGTTTATCAAACACATGGGTGACACAACTCCTAAGGTATGTAATATATTTTGTGACATTTAGTACTATATACATGATAAAGAAATTATTTTTTCCTTTGTTTTTAATGTTAGTATGTTGATCATCATTTAATTAATTTGTAACATTTGGATGCAATATGTATGATTAATATTTTTTAGTACATTAACCAGTACTACTTTTTTTTATGTTGTAGATTATTAGGTGAATTTTTTTTACCACTGTCAAATGTTTTACCTCGTACATATCGAGATTTACATGCCATTATGAAAGATATTGGAATGGAGTATCAAGCTATTCATGCATGTCCTAATGATGATATTATCTATTATAAAGAACACGTGTTGAAATACAAATGCCCAAAATGTGATGAGAGTAGATATCAAACCGATAAAGTAACAAAAAATGTGCCTCACAAGGTTTTTTGTTATATTCCCATAATTCCACGTATATGACAAAATTTCAGGTGAAAAATAATAACACAACTTATGGATTACCATGTAACAAATAGAAGTGAAGATGGTGTTATTTGAATGCATGTAGATGGATCTGCATTTAGGAATATAGAGGAAAGGTGGCCAAATTTTAAAGAAGAACCTCATAATCTTAGGCTTTCATTAGCAGTTGACGATGTCAATCCATTTGGAGAGCCCAGATCTACTTACTTGGTGTGGCCTATTTTGTTATCAACAATAACATTCCTCTATGGATGTCAATAAAGAGGGAGCACATAATGTTGACAATGATTGTTCCAAGTATTAATTTGTTAGAATAATTTTTTTTAACACAATAACATCTCATTTGTCTTGTTTGTTTCATAATTATGTCTTATAATTTTTTTGTTTACTCATATATGTTCAATTATGTCTTATATTTATTTTTATTTACTCATATATATAGTGTTTATGTATTGTATGTTCAATCAATTAGGTTAGTATCGCGTCAACAATATGAATGTATATATAGCCTCTTATTGATGAGTTAGTGGAGTTATGGAACCATGTCATTATGTATGATATCTCTAGACCTGTAGATGCACAAAGGGAATTTGAATTCCATGCAATGCTTGTATGGAAAATTCATGATGCCCCAGGGCTAACACATTTATGTGGTATGTGATAACACTACCCTACACTTTAATAGTGTTAAATTGTATGAAGTTCATTTCATGTATGTTTTTTAAATAGTTCCTTCATTGCACATACTTAAAATAATTGATATGAAAATTATTCCATCTCATGTAGGTCTTCAAACAAAGGGTAAATCTGTTTTCTCAAGTTTGTGGTCCTGTTCAAGAATCTTAGGAATGGAGGTGTTTTATGAGTACAAGCACTTCCTTTCTAAGAACCATAGGTACCAAAGTACCGAAAAAGATATTTTCAATGGGAAGGAAGAACTTGGATTAAGACCAAGGAGAATGACACCTCGTGCATTGAAGTTGAAATATAATAGATTATCTCAAGGTATGGATCAAATTTTCTATGTATCAATATACATGATATTTTTGGATCATTTTATATTCTTATGACATTTTCTTCACAATACTAATTGACAAGTTATATTGTTTTTATAATATCATTGACTATGATTCATGTTGTACGTTGTCAAGGCATTAATAACAAGGCACTTCCATGAGGAATGAAAAGTTATCCTGCATAATTCAATAAAGTCCCTTATTATGAGCACCTAGAAAATTTTCATTTGTTTGATAGAATGCACATCAGGAAGAATGTAACAAATATCTTATGGCGAATATTAGATGGAAGGAGAGATAGAGAAAATAATGTCAATATTTGTAATGACATTAAGGAGGCCAATCATGCATTGAAAAAGTGAAACTCATCCAAATAACGATGAAGACGACCAAAATATAAGCGCCCTTCCATGGTTATTGATAGAGCAACAAAGCAAGGATGTTAAAGAGGTTATTGAAAAAATTAAGTTTCCAAATGGATTTTCTTCAAACATAAAGAATATTGTAAGAAAGAAAGGTGAATTAGGTGGGGTAAAAACTCATGATTGGCATACATTCATTAAGGTAATTATTTTGGTGTAGATATATATATATATATATATATATATATATATATATATATACATTAGTTAAACATCTTGTTAATTAGTGTTTTTTTTTCTACTAATTTGGGAATAAATAACGATCGATCATTATTTGTCTTACATTATTTTCTACCTCTATCTCTCCCATAAAACTTTGAAAACAATGTCAAATAAGTTATATATGATCTTGGTAGATACATGAGGTAAGTGGAGATTTATGTGCAAAGTGTAATTGTTCAATAAGTTGTTGTACAACTTATATTTGACTACATGTATTTTACTTGTCATGATGTACTATATACTTTTTTTTTGAAACCTATGATTTTATTGCTTCATTTGTAGATGGTTTTCATCTAAAGAAATTGATAAAGAATATATAAAGTATTGGAGGAAACAAATTCCTCATATAATCTGTGAAATTCAAAAGTATCTACCTCTGGAATTTTTCAATGCAAAAGAACACTACCTCATACACCAAGTCGAGGAGATTGAAAAGTGTGGACCTATACACACAAGATCAATGTGGATGGTTGAGAGGCACTTGAAATCACTTATAGCTTTGGTCATATAAAGAGCACTTCCTGAGGGTTCTATGGTAGAGAGATATATGGGAAAAGTATTAATGTATTGGATCACATTTGGGATGTCAACTCCATGAAAAAATTTGAATGGGAGCACCTATGGGGGAAAGGTAGAATGAGGAAATTCAGATGTCGTAGATAATGGATATTCATAGTACATTTGACTTTTTTGTTTTTATGTATATCGTACTTATTTATTTTTTAGTCTTCCTAAATAATCCATTATTATGAAGATATAACATGGTAACTAATTATATATCTATCTATCTATATATATATATATATCTATATATATATATATATATATATATATATATATATATATATATATATATATATATATATATATATATTATTTTAATACAATCAGTTGAGAGTGGTGTTGCAGCTCCTAGAGAAAGCCCATGGGTTGAAGAGAGACCAGTGCCTAGGACATCTTGATGAGTGTCTTAAGGATTTGCTGAAATTAACATTACACTAAGTGTTAAATAATTTAGAGGGAAAATCAGTCTAGAACCATCCTTAAGAGGAGGAATACAATGCCTGATGTAAATTATTACTCAAAGAAGAATTAATCTTAGATCTGTAGCAACCAACATCACATGAACTTGCAGTTTCTTAGGCGTTATAGTACTTTGATACAAGATTGTAAAAAGAAGGGAAATCAATACATAGGGCTTAATTCTTAAGAATTTGATGCATCAAATTTCAGAGTGAAATGGATGGAATAAAGAATTAAATGGGATGCCAAGACACATGGAGCGCATTTTAAGGATTAGTTCTCATATCAATACAGGCATCTTTCATCAACATTAGACTAAGATGAATCTATAAATCCATGAAAACACTTCCAACAACTACTATTACATGTAATTTGAGAAGAATAATGAAGACATATGGAACAAACACAGAAGGAGCACATACTACAGATTCAAATGAGCCGAAATCGCCAAAAAATTGTATTAATTGTCCATACAACATACATTGCATTTGAAAATAATAGAGCTTCTATCTTGGAAAACATAAAATTATGAACCTTTGTTCAATCTGATAATATTTTTTTATAGGGCCTTAGAGGGAGAACCCATTACAAAAATATTCTTTCTTGATTTCATTACAATGGTCAATCATAACAAAACTTCATCTTGCTCCATGGCACAACTGTACTAACCGAAATCCTAACTAACTAGATGGGAATAAAATATCTACATAACAGGAAATAAAAAGTGTCATGCAGTATCAGTGATCACGATGAGGAGGTTGCGGTGGTTGCATGGAATATTCGATGATTTGGAGCACAGGAGGGTTGACAAATTGCTTACATATTTGCCACAGTGTTGGTGTTGGCAGAGGAGCTTGAAAGAACCGTTGATATGCAATATTAAAGTTGGTCAGGCCCATGTAGTTCAATCTGGGGTGAAACAAGGTTTTGACCATCCCTAGTAGCTGAAAATTCCTCTTCAGATAGTTAACCACAGTCTTTCCCTTTAGAGTAGTAGTCTTCTCATGAGAAGAGTCTACTTTTATTTTGGCCTCCACTAGTCTTTGACTGTATTTTCCCCACTAGACCAACACTCCCCCAAAGTCCCAACAACTAGGAAAACCTGCTCTGATAATCCTGTCAAACTCGTCGTTGAAGGAATTCACATTCTTTGCTACCACCTCTAGGTACTCCTCAACTTTTACCCTAACTTCCTCCTTCTGGACAACCTTGGAGATCTCCATGATAGCTTTTACTCTGTCCACCACATCTATGGGCCTCAGTTCACTGAGTGGCCTCTCATTCAAAAAATGAATGAATCTTTTGGAAATCTAGGAGTTCTTTTCTCCCTCTTGTTTGGATGATAGGATAAATCCTTCATAATCCTTGATAACAATCCTCTGCTCATCCATCAAGGTGATGTGCTCCTAGTGGTTTTTCATTTATTCAACGATCTCATCCCAGACTAGGTGCTTGCCTTACAACAGGGACATGTTTCCTTTTAGCTTTGCCTTGATCTTAGTGATCTCTTGATTTGCTACATGTAGATTCTTGCCAATGATTTCTAGATTTGTCCTGATAGTCTCTAGCTACTTCTCTTTCTGTGTTAAAATTTTCTGGGAAACATTTAGATCATTCTGCACCCTTTTAAGCTCCCCTTCTGAAAGCTGGAGCTCAGTGAGGGTCTTAGTGAGTTGTTCAGTTGGGTTCTTAAGGTCTTCAGGCACTATCAATGCACAAGTATGTGAATCTATCCTCTTTTGCAGCTCTGCTACTTGTTGCTTCAAGGCCACTATTTCATTATTTCTATCAATGATCTCTTTGGTCAATATATCTTTCTTTTCTTCTACCTGTGAAAGCTCCTTGGATTAGACATTCTCACTACCTAGTATCTTCAGCTTATGTCTCAGCTCTTGGAATTCTGTTTGGGAGCTTTGGAGGAGAGATTCAAAAGCATATTTATCTTCAAGGTTCACTTCTAACTTCACGACTATCTCCTTGAAGCTCTCATTCTGCATGTGGAGAGCTCTTGAGTTGGCTCTCTCCTACCTCAAATTGGTTGCAGCCTTCTCCAACAGTTTCTCGATCTTGCTGATGGTTGTGGAATTTATATTGAGATCGTTGTACAACATCTCTCCAACCTACCTATGGAATTTTATCTTGTCTGGGAGGGGAACACTTGTTAGGTCCAATGAAATATCCAAGGCTTTAAACTGGGAACCTAAAGGCAAAGACTGTGCCAATGGATGTTGAAGTGAAAACTTCATCTTATTCCTTTCTATATCCATAACAACCAGTAGTCTAGTTTGGTATGAAATCGAGTGAGAGGCCATTCACCACTGCATCTCCTCTCTCGCCTTCTTATTTCTTTCTTCAATGGCATTTCCAATAGGACAACTTGATCTAGTAACAGCTGCACTTCCTTGTGCACCTAGAACAACTACCTCAGAGGAGGATGAGGCAACAACCTCTGATGGTTCCTCCAAGGTCACTTGGAAACCTGGTTGATCTGGCATTGTCTCCACTAGCTTGGTTTTAAGTTCTTCTTCTTCTACCTCTTGGGTATTTTCCTTCTTTGTTGCATGTACATCTTCCATCTCTATATCTCCAGCTTGGTCAACGGTCCTCTTTTGGGATTTTTCCTTGACCATTGAAGGCCTAATATCCATTTATGCATCAATAGGCCATGAATCAAGGTTAGATTTCCATTCAATTTTAGGCCTATACTCATGTTCATAGGTTGAAGCTTTGATCTTCTCCCTCCTTTGATAAATGACACCATGAGGGTCATAGTGCCAGACATCTCCTAGCTCAAAATTAATTTTATTCAATAATGATTCAGTTGCCTTGAGGGCCTGCCTAGTGTTGACTACAAAAATCCCAACGAGATTTCCCAATTTGAACATATGCCCCTTCTTTGCAGGGACAAAGTGGAGCTGGTCTGAGTTGAGACTTTGCCTGATAAATTCTAAGGAAAATATCCTCATAGGCATGAACACGGGTAGATGGTAGGGTGGAAGCTCACAGCCATAAACCCTGATCTTGGTATGATCCTAAAAAAGGTACCAGTCCCCTACCCTGGTATCTTTGTTGAGTTGGAGAAGCTCTCTTTGTTGGGGAAGAACTATGGGGGGAGCATAACCATGAATAATATTGTATGAGATGGCCATATAGGTGGATATGAATTGGGAGTATCCATCAACATCTTGCCTCTTTCTAACAACAATATCCCAGTCAAAAACAAACTTCCTCTACTTGTTTCCATCCACCAAGCTGAGGCCCAGACACTCAAACTCATCCACATGGGTATAGAAAAATAGGTAGAACAAAAAGGAATGATACCTGGAATAAGATGTAGTGGAAAAATGGCGTAGATTAAACCTTATGGCTTGAGCCAAGTAGGATGGAATGTCAAATAAGTGGCCATACTACATCATCTGTCTTAAAAACCCCAAGGTGGCTTTGTTGGCTATGATGGAATCATCATCCCCTAACATATGGACAATTAGAGACAGAATAGGTTGGATAGATTTAGAAAATATGGGGATAGGGAAGTTGTCAGCTACAGGCAAGGGCTGTAGGTCAAGGGCGAAGACCATCTATAGGAAAGGCTTCCTTTCATTAGCTTGGAGGGTTGAGTAGTGATATATTAGGGTGACATTAGTTAACTACTAGTGTTCTAGAGAACTGGGGTAAATCAGGGATCTTTGGATTAACTCTGGGGTTACTTTGAGGATTTTTGCTCTGGAGGAGGAGACAAAGAGTTATTTTCGTTAATGTAAGTTGCGACTAACTAGGAAACATAGGTCGAAGTGGAGGTTATCTAGGTGATAGGCACAATTTGGGTCATATATTAGGCTTCTGTGCCCATGAGAGGTTTCACGTTGACAGAGGTTTTGGCCTCTCTAGCCTTTAGGGCCTTGCGGGTTTCTTTCTTCATCTTATAAATCCCTTGAATGAAATAATAGGTGTACCAAAGGGATTGGGATTACATGATTATTTAGAAGATAATAGAAAATGACGTCAAGATGGAGGTACTCGGTCAACAAACCTTGAACAATGTTCTAGATGGGTGACTGGTGGGAGAGTGATGCATCAATGAAAACAAGTTCAAAAATGTAGAAGCGGGAAGGTTTTTATTGTTGGCATGGGGAAAAATGTCAAGTGACATGGGGTGAGATCATGGAGTTGACATGCGGCAGGATGTTGTTGGGTGATGGCAAGGATAGGTGGATAAGAGCGGGGTGGGGTTGAGTTATCATTTGTTCAGAACCACGCTCGCTTGCAATGCTGCCCATGGATCGGTCCAGGTGGTGGGTGGTCCCCACTCCAACCATCCTCTGATGGGTCGGATAGTAGGAGGGTAGACCTTGCATTCCCCCACCCCTTCGAAATAAATTTGAATTGTTGGATCCAGATTTGTGGATCTGTTCCTGGTGGGGGGGCACTTTTTTAGCGCCTGAGCAAGTTACCTCCTCCCCCCCCCAGTATGGTTCTAGGGGGGTTCCAGGAAAATATGGATGATTATCCACCTGGGAGATGCCCAAATTTTAATCTGATGACGCACCTGCACAAAATTTTCCCTTTTTCCCTATTGTGCGTTCCTAATAGGGGTCTGATAGGTGTCTCTTACATTGTTAAAACACTCCAAAACACATCCAAGCTCTGATAGTGGCCCCCACAATCAATTTAATTTTTTTATAACTTTAGGAGGTATTTAAGAGGCCCTTGAGGTGATTTAAAAGGCATTTTGAATCTAGACCCTGGCTCTAACTCATCAATTTCTTGAAGAAAATGAGGAAGGGTAACTAATTATATATATGTGAATTGTTTTATCTTAATACAATTGGTCGAGAGTGGGATGCAATATATTTATACATTGCGAACAATCTTGATTGGATTAAGGTATGGATTGAATGATGCAAACAGGTTAATAATGGTAGGTTATCATGGCAGGGTGTGTCTACATTGGTCAAAGAAGCTCAACGTATTGGATATACTAATCTTACGTAGAGGGAAATTGATTTAGCATATGGTTTAAATGATTCTCAGTAAGCATATTCACCCATACTACATAGTTTTTTAACAATTATATCGATGCATATTGCATGCTTTTTTACTTAGTTTGCAAAATTACCAAGTATAAATATTCTTATCAATTAACAATGTATTTTTTAAGTGTTTGACATAATGCAATTGAAACACCACAACAAAATGTGGTGCAATGGCTGCAAATTCCACATCAAATGGTTGGATGAAAAGATGAAAATTTTTGATAGTGGGATAGCTACAATTTTTCAGGTTATCAATGTTGTCTCTAGAGGTGACATACATCCAAAAGTCTCTTAAAATAGACACTATGGGTACCTTCATGACATCCTTGAATTTGACTTTAAATCCTTCAAGTTAGTTGTGCTTGATGTTAAATGGTTTTGGCTACGAATCCATGAACGTGGCCTTGATAGAATTGTTATTGAGCATGCTAATGGATTTATGATGATTGATACATGGAACGTGGAGCTAGGATCAAATCCATATGCTCTTCCAAGCCAATACGAACAAGTATTTTACGTAGATGTTCTAGGTAAAGAAGATTGGTCATATGTTGTTAGATATGATCGTAGAGGAAGGCTCGTAAAGTATAATGTAGCGGAAGAAGATGAAATTGAAGAATAAGATGATGTATAGGAGCAAGGGGTTCATGCAGTGTTAGAAAAAGATGTCGAATAATTTCAAGGAATATATGTTAATCGAGACAATGTTAATTTGGATGAACTAGATGATATTGGCGTTGTGTCAGATGAAGAACTTGAAGAAGTTGAACCAAATGTAGAAGAGCATGTTCCAAATGATGATGCTGATATGGCGAATCCTTTGAACATGAATTCTAAACTGGATGATAAAAATGATGAGTTAGATGAGGAAGAAGATTAATGATATCAAAATGTTGAAAATTACGAGGTATGTATTTATATGTTTTCAATTAGTTTGTTCTCTTTCATTAACCTTAAATTTTTATTTTCCTAGTTTTTGTGTTTGAATGTTACTGTGTTTCTTTCAAATATATTATACTAGATAGATTGGGTATTGAGCAATTGAGAGTGATGTGAGGGACGGGGAGGTCTCATATGAGCTTCCACCTTCACGTGGTTGACCTTGTTTAGTAGAGTATATTATTATTGAAACAAAGAGAAGCTCATTTACGTTTATACCATCATTTCCAATTTTAACTTTGGTTCATCTAATAATTTCCAAGGTTTTCCATTTACTAATTATTAGTGGAAATTATGCTTTGACCTTGCATAGAGTGACCTGTGAATGGGGCTTGTTGTTGCACAAACTAGCAGGCCTAGGGAGTAGGCCAAGGCTTGGATGCACAACAACAATTTGGGACTAAGGCCCACTGTCACCACAACCTAAGTCCCCTTATCTTCTTGGATTTTCACTGATGGGAGGAGTCCCAATATTCCATGATAGGTGAGTCTTGGAAAAGTTTTAAAGTAGGGCAAGGATAGTTCATTCAGTGGAAAGATACACTAAAGGCTCAAGCCATGGGAATAGGCTTCAAAGATTTCCACAAAAGACCCCTTGATATTTAAGCTACATAAGACCTAGGGTTGAGGTACAAGTCATGAGGTAGGTATGCCCAAGGTCAAGGTAACGAGAGAAAATGTTTCTAGGATGATATGCTTCATGAATGTAATGATCCAAAACCTTCAAATAATCCCCTAAGTTTAAGGAGGACCTTCTAGGTTCCCAACTTGGTACAATGGCTAGGGCATCAAATATCTCAAAATATTTGTCATCATGTTGAGCCTCTATAAATCATGGGTTCTTATATATCATGGAAAGTAACAATAGAGTTCCCACAAGGGGGTCTCATAATTATTTTTAGAAAATTGACTAAACTAATGTTTAGGTGTTAAAATTCAGTTTATAATTGATTGATTATGTAGCATGGTACTAACAAATGATAATATTTTTTTGTTATTGATGAGCTAATGATTTGTGTTGATTGATATATTTGTTGCTCTACTACACAAAGTTTTGAACCTATATTGTGATATAAAATGTGGCCCTTCAAATCAAATTTCTTGTGAGATTTGATTGAAATTATATCTAATTTTTATTTGAAAATAAATTTTTATTTTTATATGGGTGTGTAAGTAACTTTTATATATTTATTAAATATATTTAATTATAATTATATAATTTAATAATGGGAAATATATATACACACATGTAAGAGATGTTAGCATCTATATTTATAGATAAAAATAGGAAAAAAAACATAACATTACAATTTTAAATTACAATAAAAATCATTAAATGTTTATATTTGTGTAAGAGATTGAGAATACAAAATATAGAGAGGCAAAAATCCAATGAGTTTCAATCCTTTATTTTTTAAATATAACATGAGAATGCATGCACCAAGAAGGGCATATCACCAACATCATCCCTCTCTTGAGGATGCATTTGTATATTTCTAGCTACATCAAATAAGAGTTAGTTTCATACTTTGGGCCCTCAAACTATGTACATTTCAATTATTAATATTTCATCAACTTCTCATTTAGTTTAATATTTTCTTTATTCTTGAATTGTATATAATTACTCAAGCAATTAATTATAAACCCATTGCAAAATGTATAAAAGGACTTTTGGCAAAGTGTATAAGTTAGTAATATGTTTTGAATTATTATTATTTTTTAAAATGAATTTTCACCAAGTGGATAAAATGAGAAATATTTTTTGAGTTTTTTGAATTTTTGACCGGAGAATCCACAGTAATGGAATTTTTACACCAACGTTTCGAATCCCAAATGGGATCCATCATCAGGGTTAAGAGAAAGATGATAAAAGAAAAGCCAGATGGAAGAAATAAATACTCATGAGATGAATATTTAAAGGAACAACACAGGTAATAAGTTGGGGAGGAGCACCCTAACAACTTCTCCCCTTTCTTTTATTACTTTTATTTAAAGGGGAGAAGTTGTTTGGGATATTTCCCCTCTCGTCACACATTCTTGTAGATTATTGTATTTGTTATGTCACACATCTGTTGAGTTTTAGTTAAGCTACTCATATTGTTTTACAATATCATAGAATTGTATAACTATTGTAAAACGTAATTGAATAGATTGAACTTGAATTGGAAAATTGACTAAGTGTTGAAGTGAATAAGAAGTAGGTGTAGTCTGGAAGCTAAGTAATCGTTAGTTGTTTTATCACTGCGATGAACCTTGTCGATGTGGCACGTCACCCATGGTGGTCTTAAGGCAACCACAACGTGGGGTTATGACAAGTTGTATGACATAAATACATCCCTTGTGTTTCCATCTTATTGGAATCTTTGAATTAAAATAAAAGAAAAACTTTTTTTTTCCAATATAAATTAAAAGATACAAAATTTATTATTTAAAAATATGAAATTAAATATCTCTCATTATATGTACACATGGATTTATTTCAAATTTATTTATATTAAATTATTTTTTATTTAGATAAATTACAAATTATCAATAAATTTTACAAAATCCCTTCACCATATCAATACAATTTTATTTATTTTTATATATTCTATGTTATTAAATTTATACACAATGACCACGACCTCATATTTGAGAAAAATATTATTATGAATTGTATAAATATTATATTAATAACTAATAATATTATAATAAGAACTAGAGGAAATGACTCTCCTACTTGTCAACAAAATGAGACTGAAGGAGATGTGGGAGGAAACGATTACATTATATTCTTCTATATTAGTGAGTATTGAAAACTCTTTACATCCTTTGAATTGTGATCATCATTTTGAGTATTTTTGGTCTCATTTTGTTGCATAGTAATTGGTTTTATAGAGCGTGAGCCTCGACACTAAGGAAATTTGAAGAAGGGGAACACAACACATTCCCTAGTCCATATGCCATATGCCAATGCCTATGACAAAAACCCCAATCCTTTGGTATGTTATTTGAAGGTGTCTAGAAAATATTTGTCATTTTGAGATTCATCCTAAGCTAAATGAAGTATTTTATGGGTTGTATGTTAGATATTGATTTCTCACATTGGACAAGGATGGATAAGAACTCATCAACTCAGAGTATTTGTGCTCCTTTAAATTTATTGCTTGAATTATTTTTATTATTTTATCATAAAATTTAAATAATTAAATAATTTTTATATTTAAGTTATATATTAATTATTAGTAATGATGTTAATACATCTATATTTTAAATCAAATATATAGACTTTGTTAATACATTCTTAGAAAAGTAACATATAGAAAATCTTAAAAGTCATTAAGAAATAGTAGATAATAATTTTTAAAATTTGGAGAATATTTTCATATAAATAACAAAGACACTATCTATATCCTTTATCATGTCTTCATATAAATAAACAAGGATGTTAATTTCTCACCTTCCTATTTATATTATTTTGTTTTTGTAATAAAATTATTTTTTATTTAAAAAAAGAAAGATAAAATATATACACTATTCATTGGTGACATTGAAATCCACTCTATAGACATACATAAATATAAATATAATGATTGACATTGTTATCCAATTGGTGACATAAACCTCAAAATTTTGGGTGTTTGACTCATTCATCTCATGCACGTGTCTTCTATAGTCACAAACGAACAAATTCTTCCCGCTTGAATTTGATTGAGATACAAGGAGACAAAAAATCTAGGCTAATGGTGAATCCAAGCTAAGGAAAGAGTTCTATTCCAAATCTTTCGATTGAGTTAGCCACCCCTGTCACAGTATATACACAACATTGTTTGTCATTTATCTGATTCGACCCCTTGAAGTTTGTCCCCATCAAGAAAAACTTGAAGGCGAAATGGGGAAGGAGATCAGAGGATGAGAGGATGATTCAGTATTGAAGGCTTTGGTGAGTAATCTATATCCCGCGCCCTTGCAAAATTCTTAGTTTTTATTTTATGGATATCTAGTTTCAAGAGAGAACTTACTAAAAACTTAGAGGAAGTTGAAATTGAAATATAGGTCCACAAATCTCATGGCCATACCAAAAGTATTGTAGAATGATATGAAAAAGGGTTAGGGAAACCCTATTAAACTTCATTCGATAAACTAGAGAAATTCAAAAAAGGGTTAAGTCACAAATTGCTTCCTACATTAAAAAAAAAAAATTGATAATAAGGGTTTTTCTATGTAACAACAATAGTCACAAGTCTTGGCCCCACCTAGAATACCCTCTCATATAGAAGAATAGAGAAAAATGGAAATAGGAAACCCTTAGTGCATGGCAGAGAAAAGCAATGCTTTAGTCACATAGAACAAATTAGAATGAACAAATAAAAAGGAATTAGGGTTATTTGACTCTAATAATAACCTTTTGATATTTACTGTCAGATCCTAAGGATAAAGTCTCATCATTGATTCAGTCATACACCTGGTAAGCTAAACGAAATTAAAATCACATGGGAGGGTCTCTACATGGTTTTCTTGGGGATATCCCAAATGTAACCATGTGTACAAGAGATGGCCCACGAACTACTCGCATGCCATGTGGAGTAGAGGGAATTAAATCTTGTGTATATGTATAACCTCTTGACTATTGTTGTAAACATTGTCTAATCTGCTAACTGTTTTGAAGGCTTTAATTACTACCAGTGATCTCCCCTTATTCAAATCTTCCTTTCACTTAAATCAGCCTCACATTACCCAAGAAAAGTAGGTTCTCAAATGATGGACAAAGGTGAGATTTTGTTGGTCTTTAGGAAGCTATAGGAGCAACAAAGAGTTGGCCAAGAAGGATAGTCTTCTACAGGTGATGATGCTCCTTCAAAAGAGTACATATATCCTTTAATGAGTGATCTGCCAACATCCCTACATGCTCCAATGGTGGTTTGTACAATGAACAAGATTTTGTTATGATATGACACTGTAACTTTTGGCTTCTTTTACCATGATAAAACCGCATTCCTAAAGGCTGTTTCATTTTCTCTTTGAATACTTTGTGCTTTGTTCATGGTTTTTACATAACATTCAGTTTCCCCCCATTAGTATTTTCACCTGGAATTTATATCTTAGAATATATCCAATGAAACAACATTATAAGGGCTACCACAACAAAGTCTGAGAATATTTAATTAGTGTAAAGCATTTGTGCGGGTGCTACTACAGGTCTAAAACATTCTAGATCTCATCATGAATAAGTCTCTAGGATATTCTTACTTTCCCTCTCATTTTTCATAGCATATTATTGTTAGGTGCTTCCTTTGATTAAGATTTTGTGCAAATGAAGTGAGAGCAATTTTTTTCTAACACATTCATCTAGAAGCAATATAGTCACTTAGCTCCTAGGGTGCTCCTCCCCAACTTAATGACTAAACCTCCATACAAATGTGCAAATGCTATTAGAAATAATACTGGGGTGGGGCGGGGGCGAATCAATATTAGAAAATCAATAATCTTTTCATTTCCATTATCAGATTTATATACGCTACTTCAGTTAAGGTAACCCGCGTGTATACGCAATTGTGTTTAATGCAACTAGCGTATATCCAGTGAACTTATGGTTTAGTTAGTTGATCTTAAATGAGTGCATCAGAACATTATTAACCATATAAATAGTAAACAGGTGCAGTAAAACAGAACAGAACATCACACATAAGAAGCACATATGAACACCATGATATAAGGTGGAAACCCAATGTGGGTGAAAACCAGCTGCTTCAATTCGTCTCTATCTTCCTTTTAATAAGAAACTTCTTTTTACAATATTTCTGTACTGGTTCAGTCTTATACCAG
This sequence comes from Pinus tabuliformis, assembly GCA_031772625.1. Taxonomy (NCBI): domain Eukaryota; kingdom Viridiplantae; phylum Streptophyta; class Pinopsida; order Pinales; family Pinaceae; genus Pinus; species Pinus tabuliformis. Next base: position 760,831,333 of record CM062804.1, read on the forward strand.
TATGCAGGCTTCTACCTGCAGAAGCTACAACCTTCTCTCATTCTCCAGCTTCTCCTGGAAGGGAGCTACAACCCCCTTAGCTCTTGTACTACCTGATGTACTAGTATGTAGGTGCCGACCTACAGAAGGCTACAACCTTCTCTTTTCTTCTAGGGACCACGTTCCATAAATTTTCAGACTGGATCCATTAATACAAAATAATCACTACTACAATACAACCATCAACTCCGAATCACACAACAACTGAATCACTAAAACCCTGTCATCAAACCATAGTTGCCAGAACACAGAGCAGAGCCCAGAACTTTACAAAAACCACTAGAACCAAAAACAACCTCAAATATCAAATCTCATAATGTATATGCTACTTGATAGTGTTTAACCAGCATGTATATGCACTTTTACCAAAGAGAACCCATGTATAGATCTGAAAATAATTACTTATACCTTCGCTGCAATTTTCAACATCGGATATACCCAGAACATAAGATATAAAGGATAAGACATGCGTCAGTATTCAGATCTATTCATGATCATACCATATAATGATAATGCATTTTAGTCTTCATGATCCCGGTCCATCAACCTTCATCAACCGCATAGGTGCCTCCTTGGTTCAGATCTAGCAATGCATCACAAACCCATAACTAGCATACTAGATCTCACACTTCATCAGATATTCATCACTTGCACACATGATCCTCTTGGCCTAATGATCTTCTCCTTATATGGGTTTAGGCCTCTCTCAATACCATGGTCCAAAAACATGTAGAACCAATACCTCGGACCCAATACCTAGGGTCAACACTTCAGACAAAATACCATGGACCAAATACGATGAACCAAAACTTAGATTCCCAACATGTACACACCTTTCCTTTTGTAAACATGCGTGGGTACGTATACGCGACTTGGTATATGGTGAACACGCGTGTATACACTTCTTTGTCACATCGCACCTATGTATACCTCTCTGATCATTAATTCTTTGTTATTTACTAGTTGTACTATGATCTATCATCTGAGTGAGTTGCCATCAAGGACAACACCTGCATCATACTTGTATCATAATGCCAACAATCTCCCCCTTTTTGGACTTGATGGCAACAACCACACCAAGTCACTCTCCCCCTTTGACATCAAGGGAAAAGGGCAGACCAAGATACTCTCTCCCTTGAAATATATTCTGTTGTCCATACTCCCCCTGAGTACATGTTGAATTCTCTGATTGAGCTCCCCCTTTATATATGCGAAGATGTATCAATTCGTCCATGCTCCCCCTGAGCACTTGTCGAGTCTAAACAAGACTATGATAGTCATCAGCAACTATCATACACCATATGCTCTGCACTATAAGAATTTCTCATCATCATCAACAACCTGTAACCTGCAATATCATTCTCTTGAACAACCAACAGTAAGTAGCAAGATGTATCATTTAGCCACATAAGCATTATCACCAAAGTCTTCTAACCATAATGCCAACAATTATTCGAGGCATATGCTCCCCCTGAACTTGTACATACCATGACTAAACCATATCAGACTTCTTTTCCTGAGTCTGTCCTGCTACTTTTTCTTCAGAGCTCCATATACGCGACTCTGCAGCCACTAACTCACGTATATACGCGACTTATCTTCATAATATTTGCGTATGCAAATTGGAATACTGAAGGTCTACACTTTTAGTTTCCCCTGTGTCTGTTATGTCAGCTAACTGAGTTATGCCACATCTTTCTGTCTCTAATTCTGTCTTCTTCAATATCTGGAATTGCGATGATGTATGATCCTCTTGCTTTGGAGTTCGAATTTTGCTCCTGCATTCCCTTGCTTTATGTCCAAACTTGTTACATGCATAACATCTTACATGTTTCATGTTCCTTCTATTACAATCAATTGCTTTATGACCAAACATATTACAAGCAAAACAATATCCCTTAAAGTACCTGGAACGTGATGATATTTCTGTGTGATGATCTTGAACCATTCTTCTTCTACATCTGGCTGCAACATGTCCAAGATTATGACATTCATAACATTCAACATTACTCATCAAAGGAAATAACCGACTCTCATTTCCATAGTTAGGAGGAAAAGATCTTCTTTGAAGAATTTCTTCCCTTGGTCATTGCTGGGGTTGACCACTTACGTTGATCATTTCAGATTTTGATTTAGAAATCCTTTCCTCACCCTGTGAGCTAGATTCACCTTCGACAGTTTCATAATAACCAAGACCAGTTTTGATAGTAGGGGATCTTTGACTACTAAGAATATCATCCAAAATATTAGTATTGTCTTGAAATCGTAACAGTTTATCCTTTTCTTCTAATTTACATTTTAAGATATTTACCTCAACCTAATGTTGTTCTTCCTTTTCCAGATATTGCTTCCTTATGTTTTCTTCAACTTTTCTTCCTTCTTCCACTTGTTTCCTTAATTTGAGCACTTCATGTTCTTATTCATCAAGAGCTTCTTTATCCTGCTTCTTTGATTCTTTAAGATCTTCTTTTAGAGAGAGAATCTTATATTCAAGTCTTTGAATTGTTATGCTTTGATCTTTTACTACATCCTGTAGCTGCTCCCTTACTCTGGTTACTGTCTCCAGCTGTTCTTTTAATCTGGTAACTTCTTCTGTTTCTACATCCTTATTTTCATATGCCATGAGAAGTCTAATGTCTTCATCACTATTAGATGATTCATTACTTTTATCATGAGTATAATAACTTTTATTACCTTCTTCAGACATCTTTCCTTTGTTATGAGGGCATCTAGTAGCGTAGTGACCAACTCTACCACAAGAAAAGCATTTGAAAGGTAGCTTACCTTTGAACCTTCCAGATCCCCATTCAAGATTCTTGACAAAATTTACCTCATATTCTTCTTCTGAAATGTATCCTGATTCACTAATTTTTTCTTTTCCATTTGTTGATACTTTAAATGTGGCTTCTCTCATATCTGATGGTCCTTCTTTTCTCATCTCAAAAGCAGTTAAGATTCCGTGAAGCTGCATCATAGTGATTTTCTGCATATCCTCCTTTTCTTCCATGGCAGACACTTTGGATTCAAATTTTGTAGACAAGGATCTCAAAAAATTTTCAGCTAAGACAACTTCCTTAATTTCTTCACCCAGATTCCTCATACAATTGACAATCTTATCTATATGCAGGAAGTAATTAGCTATGCTTTCATTACTATGCATCGTAAGAGTTTCATACCGTATTTTGAGAGGTTGAAGCTTAGCGCGTTTTACCTGATCATCTCCTTCATAGCTTAGAATGATTTTATCCCATATTTCTTTGGCTGATTTGAACTGCATGACCTTGACAAATTCTGATTGTGACAAACTTCCCAATAAGATAGTACTAGCTTTGGCATTGAGTTCATATTGCTTTCTACCTGCTGTAGCTGTAGGAGTTGCTGATGGATATGTATATCCTCCATCCACGATTCCTCAAACATCTGTTCCAAGTGATTGTAGATATGTTGTGTTCTTATCTTCCAGCAGAAAAAATTGCTCCCATCGAAGATTGGTGGTCTGATGGATCCCTCTCTTTCGTGATTACTCATCCTAATGGATCTTCCTTCAAGCGATCAAGCTTCTTCTGAAGGACCTGCTCTAATACCAATTATTGGAAATAATACTGAGAGGGGGGGGGGGTGAATCAGTATTAGCAAATCAATAAGCTTTTCATTTCCATTATCAGATTTATATGCGCTATTTCAATTAAGGCAACCCATGTGTATACGCAACTGTGTTTAATGCAACTAGCGTATATCCAGTAAACTTATGGTTCAGTTAGTTGATCTTAAATGAGTGCATCAGAACATTATTAACGATATAAACAGTAAACAGGTGCAGTAAAACAGAACAGATCATCACACATGAACACCATGATATAAGGTAGAAACCCAATGTGGGTGAAAACCACCTGCTGCAATTCATCTCTATCTTGCTTTTAATAAGAAACTTCTTTTTACAATATTTCTATACCGGTGCGGTCTTATACCAGTACGCAGGCTTCTACCTGCAGAAGGCTACAACCTTCTCTCATTCTCCAGCTTCTCCTGGAAGGGAGCTACAACCCCCTTAACTCTTGTACTGGCTGATGTAACAGTACGTAGGTGCCAACCTACAGAAGGCTACAACCTTCTCTTTTCTTCCAGGGACCACGTTTCATAAATTTTCAGACTGGATCCATTAATACAAAATAATCACTACTGCAATACAACCATCAACTCTGAATCACACAACAACTGAATCACTGAAACCCTGTCATCAAACCACAGTTACCAGAACACAGAGCAGAGCCTAGAACTCTGCAACAACCACTAGAACCAACAGCAACCTCAAATATCAAATCTCATAATGTATATGCTACTTGACTGTGTCTAACCAGCGTGTATATGCACTTTTACCAGAGGGAACCCGCGTACAGATCTGAAAATAATTACTTATACCTTCGCTGCAATTTTCAACTTCAGATATACCCAGAACATAAGATATAAAGGATAAAACATGCGTCAGTATTCAGATCTATTCATGATCATACCATATAATGATAATGCATTTTAGTCTTCATGATCCCGGTCCATCAACCTTCATTAACCGCATAGGTGCCTCCTTGGTTCAGATATAGCAAAGCATCACAAACCCATAACCAACATACTAGATCTCACACTTCATCAGATATTCATCACTTTCACACTTGCTCCTCTTGGCCTAATGATCTTCTCCTTATATAGGTTTAGGCCTCTCTCAATACCATGGTCCAAAACCACGTAGAACCAATACCTTGGACTCAATACCTGGGGTCAACACTTTGGACCAAATACAATTGACCAATACTAAAATACCATGGACCAAAACTTAGATTCCCAACATGTACGCACATTTCCTTTTGTAAACATGCATGTGTATGTATACGCGAATTGGTATATGGTGAACACTCGTGTATACGCTTCTTTGTCACATTGCACTTGCGTATACCTCTCTAATCACTAATTCTTTGATATTTACTAGTTGTACTATGATCTACCATTTGAGTGAGTTTCCATAAAGGACAATACCTGTATCATAATGCCAACAAATGCTAGTCATGTAATAAAATGTAGCATAAATGGATAGGTCGTCATAGTACCAAAATCTTTTTTCATCACAGGTATCCCTCCTACTTGACATTAGGAGAGTAAGGATGGAGGGCTTACCAACCAATAGGAGGTAAATAATATGTACCCATGAAGAGAGAAAACAAACAGCAAGATAATGAACCAATATAAACAATATGTAGCACCCATGCATGACCATCTCAATCAAAATAAAAGCATCACCCATGAACCAAGACCATCAACCAAGGAGCATGAAATCATCAAGAGAGAAACCACCAAGAGCACCACATGATCCCTCAAGGAGGACCACTTTGCTCAAACACCCTTAGGCCAATAAAATAAGGTGTGTTACCCCCTGAAAAATACCTTTACCACTCATGTCAACATGAGGGGTAACAATGACCATGCTCTTTAATTTTCACCTCAACCAGATTCCTCCCAAAGTATTACTTCTTTTTGGCAGTGTTCCCATTACCTAGGGGCACCAAGAGATATAATGATAGAAAAATTACTTCTAGCTCCAGATTAATGCAGACCCAAGGGACCATTCACCCTCCACAGATATCTCAGTGGCATGGCCTAACCAAATCCCTTACCAGTAGGTAGACAAGATCATCTAGCATTTAGCAGTGGGTTTCCATTTCCAGATAATAGCTCAATGGGCGGTCCATAGCTTATCATAGCTCTTCCTCCATACATTATTCTATGGAAATGTAGTATTGTTAAAGGGGATTGTCATGAAGACCTTCTTTAGAGACCTTATAGTAGGCCAAATAAAGACACCGTGCTTGTTACCCCTCTTTACCTACTCATCTCTAAAGAAGGTCTTCCTGGGAAGTTGCATTGATACTTGATTGGTGGCTAGGTAAGAACAACCAAAGTTTGATTTTCTCATCTAGGTTGTGAATACCCTGAGAAGGGTCCCATGGTCCTATGAATGAGTTAGTCCAGGTGCTTAAAAAGTCCCTATTTTGTAAGCGTATGTGAGTTGAAAGCACCAATAAAGTAGCAGTGTATTTCTGTTCTTTGATATTTGCACTTTTCTCTATCAAGTTGATCAGCTAAAGTAAAATGAGACTATTTAGTAGTAAGAGAGTCAACATCAACTTCAAGATCTCCAGAAACAACAGTTTTCTCAGCAAATAACTTCTATATCTGTCATGAATGATTTAAATATTTTTCATTTAAAGGTAACTTCTAGATCTGTCATGAATGATTAGACACTACACCAACTTAGCTCACTATCCATTATAGGGTTTATGTAATCTTCTTGATCTTTAGTGGTAAGATTATACAACTGATATAGGGCACATTCCTCCAAAGTTTCCTCCATGAATTTAAAAATTCTTTTGCATATGTTGGGTCCAATGGTTGAACAACTCTATGACTTTCTTTCTCAGGGAATATTTCACTTTGTTTCAAGTTCATGACAACATCATTATAAAAATTTGAACAATGCATGGTAGGGATCCTTACTACCTAATAATAAAATACTTCAAATTTGGAATAAGTCTTCATCCCAATGAGATCAAACTCCATCTATTATAGCTATCGGTTGGAGAGATCCTCCACAAGTACAACAACCACATTTTATCTGTGACTACACCAACTAGGTCATCCCATGGTAATATCAATGACTTCTTCAGTAAAATATTCACATTTGATCCCATAGAAATCATGTATTCCTTCATTTCATATATGCCAATTAGTGCATTGAGTTGGAATTTATTCCCTAATCATCGCCTCTATACACTATGTAATTGTTGATTTATCTATGATCTTCTAAACATATAATTACTTCCAATTATTTTTCATTCAATTTTATCTCATGCCATGTTTATCATTAAGCAATTATACATAGAAAATATCAATAGTATTGTGATAAGAACTGTAGGATCTTAAAGAGACCTCCAAGAAACAAGGAGAGACACATATTTATCGTGGGAAAACCCAACATTGGGAAAAACCCAACAAAATTTTATTATTAAGAGAATTTGTTCAATAATAATTACAATTCAAAGTTCTATAAATTTGCGCCAAAATTAGATCAAAGATACAACCAAGACCCTAGACCAAGATAAGCGAACTCCTTTACTCCATTAAGTTAGCCTTCCATAACTAACTCAAATTGTTAAGCATCAAGATTAGAGTTTCAATTTCTTTTTTCATATTTCCTGCAATTTTCAGTCTCCTGCATCTTTTGACCATGTAACAATCCAAAAAAAAGTGCACCTTTTGAAAGCGGATTACTAGCTCTAGTCCTTCAATTGGCTTGCTTCTCTTCAAGGAATAACTTTTTTCTTTCTTTCTTTTGCACTACAGATTGAATGTTGTGTTACCCTTCAATAGGCCAAATGCACTTGTGTATTTATAGTGGTTCGAATCTTCAACATAAGGTTAATTTGTCAAGTTGTTTGAGGCCAACTTGTTAACTTGTTTGAGGTCGAATTGAAGGATTAGGAAGTTGACTTGGTGGAGGAGGAGAAAATAATTTTCTTTCTTGACACAAAGATCCCAAGAAGGGTCTATCATATAATAATAATGATAATGACTCAATATATAATCCTAGAAGCCTACAATGGAGGCTTTGACCTATTGACCAATGACCCAAGCATGAAACCCATGCTTTAATAAGTCAAATTTATTTTACAATAAAAAAATATTTTTCTTTCTTTTGACAAATACAATTATGAAGACCGACACTAGTTACATTCTTCAACACCATGAACCTCTTCCTCCCCAGTACTTTATTCGTGTTGTATCTGATAAGTGGTTGGGGTCACAAACAATACTGCTAGTTTCATTTAGACATCTTATTTTTCCAGAGAAATACCCACCTCTAACTAAGTTGCTAGACTTACAACCACGTCCCATGTTTGCATTAAGAATTCCTTCATCCAAAGCACTATATAAACATTTTAGACACTTTAATCCTATTCAAACTCAGGTATTTTCAGTGCTTTATTTCACATATGATAATGTTTTAGTTGCAACACCTATTGGTATTGGTAAGACTATTTGTGTTGATTTTTCTTTACTATGATTTCATCAAAAAGGCCTAGACAATGTATTTTAATGCATCTATATTTCTCCTATAGAAGCTCTTACTGAAGAGAGATATCAGGTTTTGGGAGCAGAAATTTGGAATAGAGACAAAAAAAAACCCAAAAACTGCCTCCTACTTCGCTTGACAAGACTCCTTTAGGCTGTGGCTACTTCATATGCTCTCCACTTATGATGAGTTTCACTTGAGTTGGTGAGAATGATGCTTATCCTTACTCTAATTTATAGACGTCTCAAGGGATTCATCTAATTTTCCCTTGTGGGCTTGACAACTCATAAAATTACACAATCTGACTTGAACAAATCATGTGCAAACCCAACTTTCGTATATAAATATCAAAATATCATCATAGATTACTCATATTTCGATGATTTTAGTTGCCTCGAGTTCCTCTCAAAGTCCTCTAACACCTCCATGTTTCAAATCATCAAAATGCATCGTGGTTCCAAACCCACCAGCTTTGGTGCAAATCCAACAAGCTTGGGTTCTTAGCCCACAAGTCACTTTTGTGTACCAATTCTTCCAAAAACCCTACAGCCTAGGATTTGCTGTGCCTCCCAAGCTACAAATCTCAACAACCTCAACATATAAAAACTTTGCATTTTATTCCACTGAAACTAGTTACATTATTCAACATATCTAAGTATGTGGGTATTTATAATAGCCCCAGGTTAAAACTTCATGTAATAAAGTTAATAAAGGAAAAATAAGACCAAGGTAATGGGATACATATTCCAAGTTGAATGTTGGGAAAAAAATCCTAGTGGGTGTTCATTTTGGTTTATTATGGCTAAGGGGAAATTAGCAAAGGCTTTGAAAAGGAAAAAAGGCATTATTGGCATTTTATTTATGGAAATAAAGGAATTAGGAGAAAAGGAAGGTGAAAGGTTATAGGTTTGCATGAGGATGAAATTGAAGGAAAACAGAGGAAAAATGAAGAAATTAGAGGCCTCAATGATAAAAAGGATTCTAAGGATTAGTTCATGGATTTATGTCAGTTTAGTTTTGGAATTAGTCCGATAGATGAGAAGAGCACCAAGAGGAGAAGGAAAGAAAGGATCAAGCAAGGAAGAGTTGGATCAAGAAGCTTTAGTAGGAAGACTTGTAGGTAATTGGTTGCATGTATGATTCCCTAGATGGTTTTGGCATGCATGGTATATGATGTGTGTATTTGGTTCATTTTTTGTCATTGGCATGTGTTTTTCTAGGTTTGACAGTGGTTTCATCCTTGCCTTGCCATTCTCAGATAGTCGTGGTGTGATGGGATTCATTCTTGGTTGGGATTTGGATTGTCAGAAGGTTTTGGATTTGGGTGAGGTGATCTCAGGAAAATACCAAGGGTTGGGGGTGGAGATGGTTTCTCTAGGAAGCCCACAATAGGTGGGTGGAGATAAGAAAATTCCTCAAGGAATGGTGGAGGAATTTTGAGGCATCCAAGCTCGGTTTGGTTTTGTGATCTCGAGTCCGATTTAGGTGAGATAACAATTGTGTGAGGGTGGAGGTGGTTTAACGTATGGATTCCCTTGGTTGTTTATGGATTGGTTTATCCCATGATATCCCACATTCATGCTTGGAATATGGCATGGGGGTGATTGCCTGAAAGAAATATTTGATTTAGTTCAATCTATGGTTAGATAGTATGTGGAAGTCCCTGACTTGGTTGGATTTTGCATATGTAAGTAAGAGCTAAGTTCCTCTTGTATTTTATGAGTAAATTTACTTGTTATTATGTGGCTTTAATGGTTGTTATATCATTGTTATTTATCTGGTTATATGTTGGTTATAAGTATGGTTTTATTACAGATCCAAGTTATGGCTCTCATCATGTTTGATTGATAGATGAAAGGTTATTCAATGCACGACCTAATAGATGTTATTGAAGATATTTGTGAGAGGGAATTATTACTTCTTGGTAAAACTCAGATAAGTTCTAGATCTCTATGTTCAAATATGCATTCATGACCTATAGATCTCATGTTATCAATGCATTTGACAAAATGATTGTCATGGTTAGACTAGGTTAGGTCAAATCCTTATTTAAGTTTTGTGTTAAAATCTTTTTCTGTGGAATACATCATTATGGAAAGTCTCATCAAGTTTTGGGCAGTGGACTAGTGATTAGCCGTGAAAAAGTGGCTCAGATATTGTGGTCGCTGGCACAGAATTGAGTGAAAAAATCTACAATTGTTGGGATGAAGTATCATGAGAGTGATTGGAGGGTCTCAACCACTAGATTGCCTTGTCATTAGAGTGACTAAGAGCCCAGGTTAGTGTAAAAGAAAGTTAACTAATGGGATAAGCACTTGGAGTGTTTGGTTAGCTCCTCGAGGTCTTGTAGCACCTAAGGGAGGTCAGTAAGGTCATGTTTTTTCAACTCCATTTACTTAAGGTTATCTAGGAGGTTGAGTCATGTCATAGTAGCCCTCAACTCATGTTTACCCTAAGAAATCTGGTGAAAGTGGGTGGATATGAGAGGAGGCGTTATAGAGTGGTATCATAGCATAGTTCAAACACTTGGACTAGATGGGTGGAATGTGTTTTTTATGAATGCATGTTAGTTTTCTATGTGTTTGGTATGCATTAATTGTTATGGTCATTGTTGTGGCCTTGTGTCATCATGATGTCATTCGTATGTTATGACGTTGATGTGTTGGATGACAAGGAGCAAGAGATACAAATAATTGGAGCGAGATTGCAACATTAGACCTCGAGGAAAGAGCATATTGTCATACAGGCTTGTATGTTTTTCATACAAGTGTGTAGCTTAATGGTTTTAATATACATGTATGTCTTATTCATTGTTTTCATATGCATGATTTTTATGGTCATTGCAGTTGAGGTATTTATGTTATATGTATCATGCTAATCTAGATTGGCCTTTGTAGATGGTTATGGTTATGATATTTAGGTATGAGTCCTTATAGTTGTGATATTGTGTCTTATTAATCTGGATTGACTTGTGCAGATGTGATAGCCTCCCCTAGGATACATTAAGGTATGAGTTTGATTTTGTTTCTACTTGGTTTATCTAGCATGTTATGTTTACAAATTGTTTGAATGTTTGATTAATTGTATGACGTGAGTATGTGTCTATAAGATTGCATAAAGGAATGATTTGTTTTTAAGATGGTTTTACTAACACATTATGTGCTGAGACAATTGATATATACTTGAGTGTAAGTAGGTTATAGTTGTAACATTATGAATATGACTTTGTGTTGGTTATGATATAGCTATTAGTCTTGGAAAAGGTTGATTTCAAATTAATATACACGATGTCCTGATCTTTGGAACATGTGACTCACATGTGTGAACAATTGTAGGGAAACATGCTTGGTATTAGCATGAAAAGGTCACAATTGATTTGTTTATATAACTAACAACTAGGTGATGTGACATGACATAATAAGACCCAATTTCAACAAGGAAAGAGGTGAAAGAAATGAATTGGGTGAGAATTCCTTTGGTTATGTTTGGAAACTGTAATTCCAAATGAATGAGTTCTTGCATGGATACATGAAGTCTTATTAACCTTGATTATGTTTGACATTATGAAAATATGTGTTATATTCATAAACATGTATTTGATAGGTATAACAGCTGGCTTCCAATTATAGATGGATTCATCAAGGAATTGGAGTTCCTTGAGAAATGATATATGTATGTGTTCAGTTACAAGGAAGTGTACTTGGCATACAAGGTAAGGTAACCAATATATTGTTATGTTTATTTATACACTGACATTTATGCTTTTATGGCAGTATGATGCAGGGAATTTCATAGAAAATGAGATTGCCATGAAAAATTGAAGAAGACTCAGGTTGAGATTTCTATTGGAAGAATTAGGAACCATGGGGTTGAGTCATGGTGTCTATTGCTAGTTTTTTTCTTTCAGTTCTTTGTGATTTGTTTTTGTTTGACTTCTAGTTTTGTTTGTTCCTAGTGCATGGCCATGCCACTTTATTTGTGGTGTCATATTGTTATTGAGTTTTCATGGTTTTCTTCTTATTTGTTCCTTGTTCTTTCCTTTCATGTTTGAGAGTCTTGGGATTGGTTGGGAAAGAGGAAATTTAATGGAGCTTGGATGGAGATGAATGAAACCCAATAGGTAACGTAAGACCCAGATGAAGTTGGTGCACGAGTAAAGGGTAGTTGAAGGAAATAGTATGACAACTGGTTGGATTGGTTGGGTCCATTGGGTTAAATGGATGGTGGCAATATAGTCATGAGAAAGATAACAAGAAAGGTAAAGTGAATGGATTTGAGGCATCATAAGCCTTGGCTATGTTGGGGACTGTTGTTCTTAATGTTTTCCATGTTGTGCAAGGATAAAGGGAGTTCTCTTAACTTTTGGCCTTATGATATATGGTAATTATGTTGTGCTCATGACTATGTTGATGTCTATATATGTATACATGTATGTATGTATGTCGTTGTTTGATAGGGTCATCAGAGATCATGTTTCTTTTATGCTAATGTTTATATGTATATATATGCATGTATATACGTCGTTGTCTAAGAGGGTCATTAGGGATCATTCTTGTGGAAGAATGATTTCTTATGTAGGTGAATGGCATGAAGAGGTTCCTGGTCTTAAGAGGAATCAAGTGGGAAGAGTAGCCCTAACAGATCTATGAGTTCATTAGCATGTTAATATGAGTTGATATTATGTGATTATAATATGTGTATGTTTATGATATTCCAAGTAATATTTAGGGATACATCAGCGGAATGAAAGCAGTGTGGTTTGTGGTATGTTGGGATAAACATGGATAGTGGAAAGATGCTAGAAGCAAGGTTGCTTGGTAAAGACATTGTAGTCTTAGGATGTGCAGTACTATTGTTGTGTATATGTTGTACCTTTGGTGTTGCGTACATGGGTACAGTGTGCATGTTGTATATACAGTGCTATGTATAGATGGTGTTTTTTACGTATGGCATATGTTGTACTATGTACATATAGTGTTGTGTGCATGTTGCATATGTGGTGTTGTGTACATATGGTGTTGTGTGCATGTTGCATGTGCAGTGTTGTGTATATATGGTGTTGTGTGTATGTTGTACATGTGGTGTTGTGTGCATGTTGTACATGTGGTGTTGTGTACAAGTTGTACATGTGGCATTGTGTGCATGTGATAATGTGTAGACATTATGCAGGTGGTGTTGTGTATGGGGAATTGTGTACATGTTGTGCAGGCGGTGTTGTGTACACATTGTGTAGGTGGAACTATGTACACATCGTACATGTTGTGTTGTGTATAGGAGTTGTGTACATGTTGTGCAGGCGGTGTTGTGTACACATTGTGTAGGTGGAACTGTGTACACATCGTACATGTTGTGTTGTGTATATTTGGTATGGTGTTACAGGTATTGTGTAGTCATTATATCGTGACATGTGTATTCGTGGTATTGTACGGTGTGTATACATAGCACCGTATATACAACATGCACACTGTGTTGTGTTGTACACTGTATGTAGGTGTATGTGTCGTGTTGTACACTGGGTGTAGGCATATATGTTGTGTTTTACATTAGGTATAGGTGTATGTGTTGTGTTGTACACCAAGTTTAGGTGTATGTGTCGTGTTGTGAACTAGGTGTAGGTGTATGTGTTGCATTATACACTAGGTGTTGTTATATGTGTTGTGTTGTACACAATGTATGTGTATGTGTTGTGCATTATGATGGGATAGGCAGGCATGGGACTATTTGGGCCCTTGTTTTTTCTATTGAGGGCTGAGGTGGTTTAGTCACTAGATTCCCTTGTCGTTGATATTGAGGGTTATGGTGGTTTATTCTCAGGATATCCTTGTTTCTATTGAGGGTTGAGGAGGTTTAGTCTCGGGATACCCTTGTTTCTATTAAGGGTTGAGGCGGTTTATTCTCAAGATACCCTTGTTGTTGATATTGATGGAGGAGGTGGTTCAGTATCCATATTCCCTTGTTGCTTAAAGAGAAGGCACTGAGTGCTTTCCGGGTTTGGAAATTGATTTAGTGTGCTTACGGAAAGGATAAATAACAAAGGAAGAATCAAATAATCATTTGAAAGATAAGTATCAATACTTTATTTCAGTTTTAATTATGTATTCGATCTATGACTTTGATTTATGATGGTTGCATGAGATTTATGATTTTTATTTATGATGGTTGTGTTTCGAGCTAACCGGATGAGATATGTTTATACATGATGATTTGGTCAAATATCTAATTTGACCTATTGTGACAAGAAGTAAACTGGATTGTAGGTGTAAGTTATTGACAAGCTACCAATGAGGTATGATTTGTATTTATTTCAATTCCTTTTGAGTCTAATTGGAATTATGTGCATGGTACAGGAAGCATGGGAAATGCTTTATTTGGGGTGGTTGAAATTGATTGCAAGAGGAATTGGAACAAGTAGCAGTATGTCAATAAAGCACTTTAGGAACAGGGCCATTGTGGTACAATGGTACCCAATAATGTCCATTTATTGCCATGATCATGTTATTATTGGTATGATGGTCTTGAGGTAGGGATATGCCTTGGTTTTTTGACCTTCCAATGAGAGGAAACCTTGGCAAGGGATGGATCGCCTAGGAAAGAGGATGTCAGAGAACTTGGAAGGTGAGTGACTACATAAAAGGGGGTGATTAGCTTGCCCAAAGGATTGTGTAGCAGAGAAGGGAAGGTTGCGAGATGGATTTGTTTTTGTCATTAGCATTTCTAGATGGAATCAGAAGCACATTAGGAGTGTGCCCTGGAATAATGAGTTGGTAACTGTTCATTGAGGGAATAGGTAGCACAAGGATTGTAACACTGGACATTGGATGCAAAATTGACTTTGGTAGTGGCTTTTGGACTTCCTAGGAAGGAGGTGAATCCTGATACTACTTTTGAGGGTGGATGCGTAAGCCTCTAGACTCCCTTGTTGCGGATGTAGGCACCGTATCCTTTTATTTGTTGGTTAGAGAAAATGTGCATATATTTATATGTGTGTGTTTATTGTAAATATTGTATCAAGCTGGATTTGTGAAGCACCATAAACAATATGGTTATTTTCTGGTTGAAGCAAATGTGCATAAGTATATGTGGTTGTTATTGTAAATACCATAATGATTTGTGTTATAAAGATCCATTAAATGATATGCTTATCATGCTTTCAACAATGGTCATTGTAAATACTGCAACGAGTTGTGTTATAAAGCCCCATGGGTAGTATGTTTTGGTTTTCAACAGTCTTGCTGGTTATAGGTGTCATAGAACACTGATAACAATGTTACCCTAAGGGGGAGGGGCATGTAATAACACCAGGTTAAAATTCCGTGTAATAAAGTTAATAAAGGCAAAATAAGACCAAGGTCATGGGAGATGTATTCCAAGTTGAATGTTGGGAAAAAAATCCTAGTGGGTGTTCATTTCGGTTTATTATGGCTAAGGGAAAATTGGGAAAGGCATTGACAAAGGCTTTGAAAAGGAAAAAAGGAATTATTGGAATTTTATTTATGAAAATAAAGGAAATTAGAAGAAAAGGAAGGTGAAAGATCACAGGTTTGCATGAGGAGTAAATTGAAGGAAAATAGATGAAAAATGACGAAATTAGAGGCCTCAATGATAAAAATGCTTTTGAGGATAAGTCAATGGCTTTTTGTTATATTTTTGTATTGAAGGAAAATAGAGGAAAAATGACGAAATTAGAGGCCTCAATGATAAAAAGCATTTTGAGGATAAGTTCATGGATTTTGGTTATATTTTTGTCAGTTTAGTTTTGAAATTAGTCTAAGAGAGGAGAAGAGAACCAAGAGGAGAAGGAAAGCATGCAAGCAAAGGAAGGACAATGAATCAAAGGAAAGCAAAGATCAAGAAAGGAAGAGTTGGATCAAGAAACTTCAGCGAGTATACTTGCAAGTAACAAGTTGCATGTATGATTCCCTAGATTATTTTAACATGCATGCAATATGCCTATGTGTATTTGGTTCATTTTTTGTCATTGACATGGGTTTTGTCAGGATTGACAGTGGTTTCATCATTGCCTTTCCATTTCCGGATAGCCATGGAGTGATGGGATTCATTCTTGGTTGAGATTTGGATTTCTATAAGGTTTTAGATCCAGGTGAGGTGGTCTCAAGAAATTCACAAGGGTTGGGGGTGGATATGGTTTTCTCCCGGAATCCCTCAACAGGTGGGTGGAGATAAGAAAATTCCGCAAGGAATGGTTAAGGAATTATGAGGCATCCAAGAGTGGTTTGGTTTTGTGATCTCGAGAGTGGTTTAGGTGAGATCACATTAGTGTGAGGGTGGAGGTCATTTAACCTCTGGATTCCCTTGGTTGTTTATGGATTGGTTTATCCAATGAGATCCCACATTCAAGCTTGGAATATGGCACAAGGGTGATTGGCTGAAAGAAATATTTTGTTCAACCCAATCTATGATCTAGTGGTATGTGGAAGTCCCTGACTTGGTTGGATTTTGCATATGATAGTAAGAGCTAAGTTCCTCTTATATTTATGAGTAAATGTACTTGTTATTATCTAGCTTTAATGGTTGTTCTATCATTTTTATTTATCTGGTTATATGATGGTTATAAGCACGATATTATGACAGATCCAATTTATGTCTATCATCATGTTTGATTGATAAATGAAAGGTTATTGAATGCATGACCTAATAGATTTTATTGTAGCAATTGTGAGAGAGAATTAGTCCTTCTTGGTAAACCTCAAATAAGTTATATATCTCTATGTTTAGATATGCATTCATGACCTGTAGATCTAATGTTCTCAATGTGTTTAACATAATGATTGTCATGGTTATACCAGGTTAGGTCAAGTCATTATTTAAGTTTTGTGTTAAAAACTTTTTCTGTGTGTCATACATCATTCTGGAAAGTATCATCAAGTTTTGGGCAGTGGATTGGTGACTAGCCCTAAAAATGTGACTTAGACCTCGGGGTCGCTAGCACAAAACTGGGTGAAAAAGTCTACAGTCGCTGGGATGCAACATCATGAGAGTCACTGGGGGGTCTCATTCGCTGGATTGCCTTGTCATTTGAGCAACTAAGAGCCCAGGCCAATGAAAAAGCAAGTTAACTCAAGGGATGGGAACCTGGAGTGGTTGGTTAACTCCTAGGGGTCTTGTAGCACTTGAGGGAAAGCCGGTGAAAGTGAGTAGATATGAGATGAGGAATTACAATATTTTTCTATTGGAATATTAAATTCTATCAGATTATTTTGAGTTCTCAAGTTATCGAGTGATTTCATTCAACATTAGTTATGATGAATAGTTTCTCAAGTTATCACAGAGAACTTACTTGTAATGCACTTGTACTATTATAATGTTCTTGTGGTTTCTTTAAGATGTTTCTCAACATCCCTTATGACACTTGCTAATAGTTTCTCTCATTTGATGGAGTGTTATAGGACTTTCAACCAAACATGAATTTGTCAAATCTATCTTCGTTGAGTGACAGAAAGTCAGGTAGGATAGAAGAAATTTACCAAACATCTGCTACGTCGTTTAGCAGGCAAAGATCAACTAGAGGTGAAAATATTAGAAGAAAATTCTATAGATGCATGGATTTTTTCTCGCTAAAGGGGGGTTATGTTCTTATGATAATGAGAGAATAGATGACATCGAGGTGCCCTTAAGGTACAAGCATCTACTGAAACAATGGGTACCCAAGGATCTTCCTGAAATAAACACTAATTTTTTAGTCAGTGAAAGGATATGCCACATTACATGGTTTGCCGCTATTTTCCATGGATGGCATATAGGTATGTTACAGAGGATTAACTGAATGGATGGAGTATGTTGGACCTTGTTACATCTAAAATGATTGGGTACGACTAGTCCAATATACCAAAAGTATGCAAAGATATGGAGTGGCTGCAAATTATATACAACTAAAAGGCAATGATCAAAATAAAGGTGAAACTATGTATATTGATGGAAGACCACAAGTAGCAAGGAATATTGCAGGGTTTATAAATTGTACATGGCCCATGAACACAAATAAGCAACCCAATTGCATATTCAAGGGGCGTGAAAGAAACCACATATTTGTATGTGCCATTAAATCAATAGTTTCAAGGGAAGAGTTGCTCATTGATTACAATTTGTATCGAATAGATACAAATATTGATATTATGGGGGTGATATCTATTTAATTTTACCCAACTTGTAAGGAATGTCTATTATATGTTATGATTTTCATTTACTACAACATATTGTCAAACATCTTGTAAGTCAAGGAAACATTTTAATACATCATGGTTATAATATTGTGTCAGGTTGACCAAGGTCAAAGGGAGCCAACCTCATAGTAGGTAAACATCAATTAATTGTACGTAAAATAATATAACCACGAGATTTATTCTAGAGTACAATTTTATCCATTAGAGTTAGTCAAATTCATAATTTTAGGCATCATATAACTAGATGAAATATTCACTATGCATATGACCTGTTAGTGCCTGTCAGTTATGTCAGTCACTGTTGATCAAATGTGCTTTTACATAGCTATTTTTATGGTTCCATAAAATTGGTCTTTTACCATTGAATTTCATATTATGAGGAATAGTAGAGATTCATTTGGTAACTAAGGTTTAAAGATCATGTCTTTTTATTTCATTTTCTCAAATGAAATACCATCATAAGATCATAAAACTAAAGTGTCAAGTCCAAGTATAACTGTTATGGTGGGTCCACTATCATTTTGCAAAGGGAAAATCAATTTTCTCCACTTATAAAGGGTCATCACTCACTCTCATTCACTCCCCATTTGCCTATTTAACTTTCCAACACTCCATCTCATCTAATCAAGGTGATTATGTCATACAAAGAGAGTTTTTTGCATCCATAACTCGAGTTCTCAAACTGTGCTACGCAAATAACTATGTTTCTACTACGCATATACCATGGAGGTGCTCCATCATCTCTCCAAGGTTGTGAGCCCCCTGCAATGGTTTCCTCCATCATGGTAACATTGTTCTACTGCTAAGACAGGTTGGTGATCTATCTTAAGGTTCAATCTTCTCTCATTTCTCTCAGCTATGCTTATTATGTCTCATGTCTACCTCCTAGGGTTTTGAATGTAGTTAGCAAGGTTTTCATCCTTTTTATGTCAAATTGTTGCTAAAATTTATATCCATTTTCTTCTACACCATCATATATCCTAAATACACCCTCCTAAACACCCTCCATCAAACCCACTCCCAAAACACATCAATTTCACCTAAACCCTAGACATATTGCACCCTCTGAACCACATGACTGTGTTTTCCTTGTTTGGAAACCTTCCATTCCCCCAAATCATGTAATTCCAATTTCCATAAATTCATAAAATCCCTCACTATCCCTCCAAATTTTCCTAGAAATTTCCCGTTTACCTATCCCCCTCATTCCCTAAACTCCCTCACAACTATAAAAAATCCCCTGTTTTTCCTACAAGCAAAACCCTAGTTTCTCTCCTAAGAGCTAGGTGTTATCATGGAATCTAAAACCTCTGAATAGAAGAAGTACAATAATGGAGGAAATGTCTAAAGAGTTGAGCCATCTCCCATCAAAGAGATCAGTGCGTCACAAACTCATCAGGAGGTCATTTGCGGCACACATGGATAGTTTTGCTTCAAAGTGTGTTTCTGACCAAATGGAGATGAACATGAAAAAAGTGGAATAGGTTTATTTAAATAATATATCAAGGGAAAAAATCCTCCTTCCGTTTTTACACATGTATCATATATTGGGAGATATACAACTTTCTTGGAGACCTATGTCAGTTAATAAAAAAATTTCAAGTTAATTCCCTGTTTTAGTCATCATGTTATGGCACAGATTCCAAGCAAATGAAAATGAATTTCTCGAAAATGAGAGAGAATTTTCTTCAAAAAATCCTTATATACAAAAATCTCTCTCATTTTTCCAAAACGCCTTATGGTTAGAGAGATATAACTTCATCTTTGAGCCCTATTTTCGCAGAAAAACCTAGAATTTTGACCCTGCCATAAGCGCAGAGCCTTGGCGCTACGCTTTCATATCAGAGCTCCAAATGCTAAAAAATTTATATCCCTAGATATATATTTCCCTAAGGATCTCAGATATCCACTTTTTGAAGCATGTCAACAAACTGGTTAGGAGAAAAAGCCAAAAAAGAGGTGAAAAAGTCACTTTCTGCCACTATTCTGAAGCAGGCGTTGCGCTTATAGAGTCACCTCGAGAGAATCAATTTTTGAAGGCCTTCCCTTGGTCCATTTCCAAAAATTCAAGTTGTTCTGGAAACTAGACAGAAAATTATAGTTGACCATTCTCTCACTTTTCAAATTTGATGTCTGGAAGGCCTCCAAAATCGGATTGCAATATGGCGCTACGTGTATAGCTGAATGCACTACACTTATAGCCAAATGCACTACGCTTATACCTGTAACTGTCTTTTTCACTTCATTTTCGCCAGATCTTGGTTTTATGATGTAATTTTGATATTTTAAAGACTTTATGATGTAATTATTGAATTAATTAGCATGATAGGTTGTTTTGTGCTTAATTAAGCCTCATAAAGGTGGAAAAACTCAAATCAAAGTCTAAAAGAAGAGTTTGTGTTTAACCTTCTTACTCTCTCTTGTTGGTTGAGAGATTCTTGGGAACTGTTCCACCACTTAGGGATTCGACCCTTGAAGGTGGGGAAATGGTTTTTTTGAGTCTATACGTATGATTTCTCATTTAGTAAGAAAGGGTTGGACTTTTATGGAGATATTTGTACCTTATGTTTTCATACAGCTAATCAAGGAGCAGTTGCAGCTATTTTTCAGGAAATTTTGTTGAGTGAGTTTGTGGTGTTATTTTTCTTTCATATAAGCTTCTTATTGATGAAATCATCTCTCTTTACATTCTTTGCTTTCTTCTTATGGTTTTCCTTACAATCATATAGGCAGAATTCTTAGATTCAAAGCTCCATTTATGTGGAAAATCATGCTTGTGTCTCTTCTTCTAAGATTAATGAATTCATGATATACATGTTCAATATGATTTATTAAGCCCTCAGACCTATACTACATTGACTAAATCTTACGGTCACCACAACACATTGTTATCTAGCTCCTCTTTATACCTGTTACTGCACACTTGACACCTTGACCTAATTGCCTGCTCTCATCCCTAGTCCAGCAAACCTAAAAAACCCTAAATTTTCAAATACTCAAACAAGACTTATACATCTAGCCTAAAATCCATTTATTTTCCAGTTATTCATTGACAAATCCTTAGAGAGATCCCTCTTTGGTTCAGTAGGGATAGCTATTGAACTGCAAGTGGTTTGACGTTACCTCTTTCTATCTCCTCCTCAGCCTGGGACATTACAGAGGATAACATGACCAACTTGAGAAAATGAATTCCTTCATCCTTTTCAAAGTATTGTTTCTATAAAATATGGAATATATATTGATCATATCATAAAGCCTCTTCCAAGAACCTTCCAAGATGATGAAGTTTTTTTAAATTTAGAACCTTTTATATTGGCCATGATATAACGTGAAGTTTCTATATAAATTTAGACATATGTCAGTAGCGGTTTTCTTATTAATATAATGATGATTAATTGTGGATGAACTATTTGATTTTTTTTTTAATGTGTCATAATGAACTTTCGAGATATCATAATATTTACAAGCAAATATTTAACTAGCTAAATTTCCCCTCTTCTGTAAAAAAGGGAAATTTTTATTGATCTAAAATGTTTCATCAAATTCAAATATTTGAATGTTTGTAGTTGAGAATAGTGGAATAAAATTACAATTACTCTTATTTGATAAATAAGGTGTCAAGGGGAAGCACCAGCCTTAGAGCAGTCCACAGATGCTCCTGAGGAAGTACTTATTGAAAAAGATTTTTTTTGTCCACCAATCTGATCCAAACAATAAAGAAGCTTCAAATGGAATCAAACAAGAAACTTGGTTCATTAGTTCTAATTTAGTCATAGATAGAAGAGATAAGAGGCCACATCAAAACCTTGATGGGCCAAATTCATCACTATGGGGTGAGAAACTCATTTAATTATCCCATTTACGATTTTACGATTTTAATGATCTCATCCTTTATAAAAAAAGTCTTTATTTTATAGGAGATTTTGACAAAGTACGATCCTCATGTTGCGAGTATCAGTTTTGATGTCAGTAGCAGTGCCAATGCTCCACCTGTAAGTGATGCACCGATCAGTGAGACCAATACACCCACTGAACCACACATGCTAGGATCTTCACGCCTTGAACAACATACGCCAATATCCGCACATGATGCTATGGATGTAGAGCATGATTGCATCACACAATTTGAGGGGATCTGTTATGAAACAAGCTGACAAAAAGATAGAAAAGAAATATCAACACCTTAGAAATCAACCTCTTTGAGGGGGAAACCTCCTTTACATTACACAAATGAACAATTCTTGGATGATACAAATGACAAAACCTCATTTCTATATATAGGAGTCTAAGGGGTCATAATATAATCAAAGCTGACATAACAATAATAATATAAGGGCTACAATGACAATAGTAATGGGGGAATCACTAGTATTATAGGGACATAACATGCCCCTCTCCTTAAAAAAAGTGTTGTCCTCAATTCTTGAGTAGTTTTTAATGCTTCTGTATAAAATTATCATCCTCCCACGTGGAATCTTCAGCGGGTAAGTGCTTCCACTTGACAAGATACTCTGAAATTGATCGATTTCATAATTGTCAAGTTCTTGTTTCCATGATTACTTCAGGTTCCAATATGATTTTTCCTTCCTCATCAAGTTCTAGAAATATTGTTTGAACTGGGAGCTTGTCACTAATAACCTTCTTTAAGAATGAAATGTGGAAAACTAGGTGCACTCGGGAAGCTGTAGGAAGCTCCAATTTGTATGCCATAGTACCAAATTTTTGCAACACCTTATACGGACCATAATACTTTGGTGATAATTTATTATCCTTCTTAGCTTGCTTGAGGGACATTTTTTTATATGGTTATAGCCGTAGAAATACCCAGTCACCTATATCAAAACTATTTTCTTTGCGATGTTGATATGCCTGTTGTTTCATTATATTATGTGCCAAAGTTAGGTTATCCTTTAAGATTTGGAGAACTTGTTGTTGATGCTCAATGTGATCTTCCACTGCTTGAACCTTATAATTTTCTCTTAAATATGATGTGATGGACAATGGGTGGTATCCATAAAGTTCCATAAATGGGGTCATTTTTGCTGCAGTATGGAAGGAAGTGTTATACCACCATTCAGCCAAAGGCAACCATTTGACCCATTGTGTTTGTTTATCAGATACAAAACAACGAAGATATCCTTCCAAACATTTGTTTACTATCTCAGTTTGCCCATCAGATTGAGGATGATAAGATGAGCTATGAGCTAACTGAGTACCAAGACAAGAAAATAATTTTTTCCAAAAATATCCAGTGAAAATGGGATCTTTGTCGCTTACAATAATCTTTGGGTTTCAATGTAGCTTTTGAATTGTTTCCATAAATGTAGTAGAAACTGTACTAGCTTTAAATGGATGAGATAATGCACAAAAATGTGCATACTTGGTAAGTCTGTCAACTACCACCATGATGACATTCTTTCCTTCGGACTTGGGTAAACTTGTGATAAAATCCATTGAAACCTCCTCCCAACATTGACTTGGAATCGATAAAGGTTGTAATAGACCCGAGGTCTTAATTATTTCAACTTTATTTTATTGCCAAACTAAACATTCCACCACAAAATTTTGAATATCAGATTTAAGGCCATCCCAAAAAAAGCCTTCTTAACACTATGGTAAGTTTTTAAAAATCCCGAGTGCCCTCCTAAGGGAGAGGCATGCAATTCCATAAGAATCTTTTGTTTGAGTTGGGAATTCTAACATAGTTATAAGCGATCTTTGCATCATAACGAATCATTTTTCCAGCTAAATGTATCATATGTCATAGGGTCTTGTTGTAACTTTTGAATGAGTGCCCACACTTCTTCATCATTCTTCCATTCATCCCTTGCTTCATTTATCCAATCTAGTTGGATAATAGAAATGGCACAAAGCAATGCTTCCACATCCTCATCCTTTCTTGAGAGTGCATCTACCACAACATTTTTCTTCCTTTTTTTGTATATGATTTCAAATTCATAACTCAACATCTTTGTGACCCATTTTTGTTGTTCATCTGAAGATAATCTTTGTTCTAAAAAGTATTTAAGACTATCATGATCTGTTTTTACCTTAAAGTGTATTTCCATTAGGTAGGGTCTCCATTTCTTAAGTGCAAGTAGTATTTCCAACATTTCTTTCTCAGAAATAGCTTTGTGTAAATACTTTCCTTTGATTGGATGACTTTCTAAAGAAATGGTTCTTTCTTCTTGCATTAAAACAACACCAATTCCATTTCCTGAGGCATCACATTCCATAGTAAAGGTTTTTGTGAAGTCCGACGTAGATAAGACCAGTGCTTGGCACATTGCCTCTTTAAGATTTTCAAAGGTCTTCGTTGCTTCTAGAGTCCATAAAGATGCATCTTTCTTCAATAATGTTGTTAGAGGTGCTGCTATTATCTCATAATTCTTAACAAACTTGCAATAATACCCTGCCAACCTGAGAAATCCTCGCAGATGCTTTAAGGATGTGGGGATTTTCCATTCCTTAATGGCTTTAATTTTGCTAGGGTCTACCTTAACACCTTCATGAGATACAATATGACCCAGATATTCCACCTCTTGTACTCCAAAGAAACATTTGGATCATTTTGCATATAATTGTTTCTCTTCCAATAGTTTGAGCACCTTGTCAACATGTTGAACATGATCCTTCCAAGACTTTCTATAGATTAGTATATCATCAAAAAATACTAACATGTTTTTTCTAAGGAAGGGTTTGAAAATGGAATTCATCAAACCTTGAAATGTAGAAGGTGCATTGGTAAGGCCAAAAGGCATGACCAAAAATTCATAATGACCCTCATGAGTTCTAAATGATGTTTTCGAAATGTATTCAGACTTCATTCTGATATGATGATATCCTGAATGAAGATCCAACTTGGTGAAGTAAATTGATCCATGCAATTCATCCAATAGTTCATCAATGACAGGAATGGGAAATTTATCTTTAAAAGTGAGCTTGTTGATCTCCCTATAATCTGGACACATGCGCCATTATCCATCCTTCTTGTGCACCAATACTACTGGAACAGAGAAGGAACTCTGACTAGGTTGAATTATCCCAGCCTCTAGCATTTCCGCAACCATACATTCAATTTCACTCTTTTGGGCATAAGGATATTTGTAAGGCCTAATGTTTGGAGGAACACTTCCTGGAATCAAATGAATAGCATGATCATGATCACGAATAGGTGGGACACCTTTGGGAGTCTCAAATACCTTGGAATGACTATCCAAGACTTTTTGGAGATCTGGAGAAATAGATGATTTCGATGTGGGAACCTCTAGCGAACATAATTGTGCAATTACACCTCATTTTTCTTTCTTTAGAATATTTGTCATTCCATTAGAGCTAATTATATTTCCTGGTTTCCCTACGATACCTTTTAATTCAACTTCCTTTCCTTCCAGAGAAACTTTCATGAAAATTTCTTTAAAATTAAAAGTTATGGCACTTTCCAGAGAAATTTATGGTTCCTCCACTTGCAGCCATCACTTGACACTCTGGTGCTGGATATAGGAAGCAATTCAATTACTTGGTTATCTTACAATGAATAAAATTATGGGTACTGCCCGAATCAATCAACACTATCACCTTTTTATTCTTGATATGTCCTTCTATCTTGATAGTTTGAGGAATGGTAATTCCGGCCAATGCATTACAAGATATGGTCGGATTCATTTCTTCCTTCTCTAGGGTTTGTTCCTAGTGTATATCCTCTTATTTTGATGTTTCTTATTCCTTTTCTTCCTCCTCTTCACAATCTATGTAAAATAATTTCTTCTCAGCACACTTATGACCTTTAGTGTATTTGCTATCACAATTGTAACAAAGCTCTTTTTCTCTTTTTTCTTCCAGTTGTTGGGGTGTCAACCTTGTAGGTTGTGGAAGGCTAGGGGAAACAACACTTCCATCCTTATAGTTGTGAGTGATAGGCTTCCTTGTTGCCATAACTTTGCTTTCCATTTTTCTTGCCAACTTGAATGCATTATCCAATGAGTCAAGTTCCCAAAGGTGAACCTCATGTTGGATGTTATCCTTTAAAGTCCCTATGAACACATCAATCCTATGCTCCTTTGGAATATTGTTTACCCTTATATTCAATTTTTGGAAGTCCTCAATGTGCTTCATCATTGAACCCTTTTGTTTGAGGTTTATCAATTAGCTAAAAAAAGTGTTGTTTTTTGTATCCTCGTAATGTGCTATCATTTCTTCCATAAAAATTTCCCAAGTGACAATTTTTTTATGAGAGCAAATCCATTGATACCATACAAACTGATTTGGTTCCAAATATAAAGCTGTAACGCACACCTTTTGTGTGTTTTGCACACTATGGAGATCGAAATATTGCTCCATCTATAGTATCCATGTTACGAGATCCTTGCCATTAAACTTCATCATATCGATCTTTGGAACATGGTGGGTCTTCAATCCAATGTTAGAGTCTATGAAATCATGACTAACATTTCTTTTGTTCTCATCATGAGTTTCCTCTACTACCTTTTTTCCATTAGTAAGCATTTCTTGTAGCAACTTTGCCACACCGGTTTGCGTCGTTCTTCAAATCTTGAATGTTTACTTCTAAACCATCCATCTTAGCTTCCACGCCTTTCTTTAAGCCATCCATCTTAGCTTATGTTACCTTTTGTGAGAGTGAAATTTGTTACACTTGGTCTCTAATTTTGATATATCATGTTGCATTTCTTCCTCTTCTTCATGAGTTATTCTAGAGCTTTCAGGTTGGTTACTAGGTGTTTCTATTTTCTTTCTTTGGGGCATCAATTAATGATAATTATGCTTCACTATGCCCTTTGAACTTCAAACTAATTTTTCAACCCAAACTTGTGCAAAATTTTAAAAAGACTACACACCTTTTTTCGATTTGTAGAAGCTCGATATTGAATCTATTGTATATCTATAACTGTGGA
Organism: Pinus tabuliformis; assembly: GCA_031772625.1. Classification (NCBI taxonomy): domain Eukaryota; kingdom Viridiplantae; phylum Streptophyta; class Pinopsida; order Pinales; family Pinaceae; genus Pinus; species Pinus tabuliformis. Next base: position 760,858,584 of record CM062804.1, read on the forward strand.
TCTCCAAGGCCTAAAATTACTTCCTGCGGTAGCCCTCTGACTCCTCTTTCCAATTCCACAAGTCTAATCAAAATTGGATTCTCCAAGAAAGAGTTATTCCCAATCTCCCACGATGACCTGATTATATAATTTTTCTATAGAGCAAACTTGTATGACGTGCCATGTGTCATTGTTTTGACCTTCAGATCTGAAAAAGATACAAAGAAAACTACAGTCCGTCCTCTTTCTGTAAGTTCTTACATAATTTCAATCTGATTCTCAGAGAGAAAGTTATGACACTTTTCCCAATGTCACCTGTTTGGAATGTAATTCGAGAGTCTGGAAAAACCCTAACTTCCTCAGCTCATATCGCCAAAAAGATAGTGATAAAAGATATGAAATTCATACTCGAGGTTCAGAACAATTTAGGCTGAAATGGGGTTTTTGTTTTAGCTTCGGAAACATCGCATAAAAAAAGTTATAGAAAAATTTACACGATGACTTGTTTGGAGCAACGAAACCCTAGAATCCAAAGCTCTGATACCAAATGTTATGAAACCAGCTCACAAAAAGATAGAAAAGAAAGATCAACACCTTAGAAATCAACATCTTTGAGGGGGAAAACTCCTTTAAATCACACAAATGAACAATTCTTGGATGATACAAATGACAAAAATTCCTTTCTATATATAGGATTCTAAGGGGTCACAATATAATCAAAGCCAACATAACAATAATAATATAAGGGCACAATAATAACAATATGGGGATAATAGGAGTACAATAATAATAATAAGGGCTACAAGGACAATAGTAATGGGGGAATCACTAGTATTATAGGGACCTAACATGATCTTTCTTGGATCTTCCCATGTTACTATCACGAGAACACTAGTGATTATGTTTTCAATATATGATGATCATGTCCACATGAAATTAGAGAAACTTCTAGGTATTTAATAAGTGTTTTAAATATTAAGTATAATCTAGTTGAAATTTACCTATAGTTTGTCATTATTTTAAACTAATGATAATATCGTTTTGTAGGAAACAATGTATTCTATAGGTGCATGTATGACCTAATCTTGGAACACTTTTGGCCCACCATTTCACAAGCTGGAAATCACCAAGTTCCAAGTTGAAGAATGAACTTGTGAATAAGATGGTTGGTCTGTTTGGTTAGGGTACGTTCAACAAAATTGGAGTTACCTCGAAGGCAGGATTACATTTAAAATATTTACAGGACCAGTATAGGGCTCATTTTCAAAACAACCCTAAGTATGAGCACCCTCCAGCGATTCCAGAGAGGGAGTGGAAAGCCCTCATGGAAGATGCAAAGGAGAAGGGGCTTTGAAAAGAAGGGAAGACACCACCTGGACCAAGAAGGTATGAGGCACTTTTAATAATGTAATTATGATGCTTTATCATCATTGTGACATCTAATTAAGTTTTTCAATATTTTCAATAATATGGGCCCCCGAATACATCCAAAGCCACAAAGACAAGAATATATAAACATGGGAAACATCATCTTTGCCTAGATGGTTACTCAAAATGTGCCGCAAAAATTGTAAGCATATAAAAAAATGCAAATTGTAAATTCTTAACAATTTTAATTTAATATCACAGAAGAAGAAAAATTCATGTTCTCATGCAAAATTGCAGGGGTCACAATTCAAATATCATGCCAAGGAGGAATAATTCAAGCTTCCTTACAAGCACAACTATCAAGTCATGGTTGAACATAGGACAAGCTTGGCGTCTTCACAATCTTCCATCACCTAATGTGACAGTCAGGTAAATATGAGCAATGAAGAACATTTATAAATTATTACTTGCATAATCTATTGGTTATTACTTTTAGCCATAAAGTATTGTGCTTAATTGTAAGAAGTAGGCAAGCAATATAGATACAACAAATGAGCCTAGTGACAGTGGAGTGCCTCTTGAAATTGATGTTCAACTTGGTACTGGAGGTATTTCATGTGTTATAAAAAAAAGTGTAGTATGGATTACAATTAAAAATATTTAAATGAAAATGGTGTATTAATTATAACCTTTCTTGTTTCTACTCCAGAGCATGTACAAAATGATGTCGGATAATAGGAGGAACATATGGCCACATCTGAAACTTTTATGCTTCCCTACACTACTGAAGCAGGTAAACACTCTACTACTATTTTTATCAATAAAATAATTGTAATAATAATGACTATAAATATGAATTTAATATTTCTTTATTATTGGAGTTGATGCTCGGCCCCACTTGCAACAGCATAGATGTAGGACCAGGTCAGAAACAAGACATACAGAGCCCACAATAACTAAATAGGACCAAGATCAAGATGTCCTTGCTAAATATATATTTAAAAAGAGAGAAATTTGATAATAAATTATTGTACTTGTTTATTTAGAGCCCAATTTTTTGAGTACCACATTTTTTATTCGGAGGTTGAATGCCTCATGGCATGTGAACATATAACTTTTGACTATCTTAATAAAAAGTTTACTTTTTCGTTGGAAAAAAATAGAATGACCATGTTTCATATTATGTTACCATATTTTTTGTGATAAAATTTATTAAGATAAAATATTTTGTTGATGTACGAATGAATGAATGTTTACTATTTGTTTCTTTATATATCTTAATGTCTTTCTTTCAACTATTTCCTAGTAGATAGATTAGGTACTGGGGAATTGATAGTGATGTGAAGGGGGGGAGGGGGGGAATAATGAGAGCTTCCACCTTCACATGGTTGGCCCTATTTACTATAGGATAAATTAGGATTTGGATAATATTGGAGCAAAACACCCTCGATCCAACAGAGCAACAACAAAGTCAATGTTGACTTCGTTGTTGCTTCATCGAGTGGAGGGAGGTTTGCTCCAAGATTAAACTAATCCAACAATTTATTCTCGAAACCAAGAAGAGCTCATTCAGGTATTTATGCAAATAAATTTAATATTTGGTCAAATTTAATCTAAGTTTTCCTCATTGGTCTCATGAATATGTGTAGGACAACTAGTATCAATTTGGATGTTGAAGTGGAACAACTATCTAAAGCAAATAGCTCAAAATGGTAAGGGTTTAGGTGAGACAACAAAATTTTTTTGATATTTGTGTTGTATGTCTTGGCCAAGTGGGAGTTACATAAAGGTTTATGCCCATTTTAAATAAATAATAGTCATGAGTGGGAATGTGCTCTAGTCTAGAAGAAGATAGGTCAAGTAGTGAGATAATAATAAAGTGGGTTTGTGCATTGTATCGATTATTCTTTGGTTATATTGAGATGTTGTCAGATTGCTACCAGAATTGTTGAGAGTTGGATTCCCCCCTTGCTTATGTATTGTCATGGTGATGTTCTCATTATGTACTACTGGTTTTTATGGTAGATTTATTTCATTTCTAGTTATTTTCTTTCATGCATTGTTCTTTTAGTTTTGCATGACAAAAATAGAGTGAAATAAGAAACTTTTCCATGTAAAAATTTCATGTAGTATTTTCTTTATTTGAACATTTTGTTTGTATTTGAGTGAAAGACCACAAACTCTCATTTTTCATGCAAGGAAGTAGGAGAGACTCTTACTCTATTATTTGGGCATAAGGCACCGATGTGATTTTTCTTCTATTTTATTAATTATTTATCTCGTCTAACTTCTCCTCCTACCTTTTTTTTGTAGGTATTTTCATTTGCATATCTAGATTTGAAAGATTAACTAGGGTTGGAGTCATATATGTGAAAAAATATCATCCAAGTACTGCTCAACTTTATCCCACCAAGCGATTGGATATCGGGTGCATGATTTAGTTTTGCGTTGCATTTGATTTTGAGCAATTTTTATTTCTACATTGCAAATTGTTGGCAGAAAAATGGTGGATATGTTGATATCCATGATTCAAGCACAGGGGCAAACAAAATCTTCGTTGTAGTATAGCGTAATGCCGACATTTTCACCTTATTCAAGAAGAATAAGGTGTCTCACTCGAGGCATGTCACGACCTTATTTAGGTAAGGGGTTGGAATCTAGTATCAGAAGAAACTAGATAAAACCTGTCAATACCCAGCGAACACAGAATTAGAACATCAAAGGAGAATCATGATAGCTCAAGTACTTAAGAAGGAAATGTATTATGTATGTGAAATGATAACAAAATTTTAAAAGGCCACATCAAATCACACATAAAGCCTCTCATAGAACCTTGTAATTGTTCCTTTCATTAGATTTAACAAAATTACATTGATACATCGAGCTCAGAATCCTCATTACAAAGCATAAGAAACTAACATAAAAAAACACAACAGTAAGACATTATGTAAAAATGTAGATTTATTAGGCTCCACAATAGCATTTCAATGCATTCCTTTCTTCTTCTTCTTGCTTCCACCCTAGCCTTCTTAAACCCTGCGCTCACCTGAATTGTTGCTTCTCCCTCAGATGCTCCACCTTTTTCTCTTTCACTTGCCTCTATTGCTTAGCTGTATCTACCTCCTTGGTTGTCAACATTCCTTCCAGCTTTGTTACGACTACTTGGATCCTGATTTCTCTCATCAGTTCTCTGCAACTACTAATATTTTGTGGGTCCCTCCTCCTTCTCAATTTATCTCTTCCGTAACTTCCCAATGGTTACCTCTAGTAAAAATGTGGTCAATATCTAGAACGTATCACAACCCAGCTTCCAAAATGAAGGACCTAATAGGCCCTGACCATAGTCCATTGACTCATTCCCAAGTCAATCATTTGTCGGTGTTGGTGGTTCAATTGTTGTTGCTACTACTGTTGGTGCTTCTTCCTATGTCGTTCCTTCTTATCTATTTCCTTGAAACAAAGAGCCTAACTCTCGTATAGACTTAATGGTTGTGTTTTCAAACCTTGTGAAATCTTGAAGAGCCTCCTACTAGGAACCTACAAGAGTTTCCGCTTGATCAAGGAACTGCGTTGTGAGTTCAATAGTAGGATGGGTCAAGCGCCTCATCAAGAGTGTATTCCATTACATGTTTTCATCCTCTCTAATATGTTGTAGTGTCTCTAGCGGAGCCTGTGCTAGTGGCTTAAGGTCACGAAGTAGGTGCTTGGCATTGCGCGATGCATCCTCTATTTGTTATATTTTGGTTTTGAAGGCATCTGTTTGTGCCAAAATCTCCTTCTACTGGGCCTTGTCCTTGGATGCCATGGCTTGGTTGAAAAAATGATTGACCTATTGATGCAAGGGGTTAACCGGTTGATTTATTCATGCAAGGTAGCTTGACCAGTTGCGAACTTGTGCTAAGAGTTCCTTGGCTTCTTCCATAGCCTGAGTGTCAAAGGCTTTGAGACAAGACACTTCTGCAATTTTCTGCTCAATTTCACTGATATATTGGGAAATGAGATTCGGTAGCACTCATTGAGTTTTAGCAATGCTTCGTTTGAGCTCTCTATTTGTTAAGATGAGGTCTATGCATGTTTCTTTGATGTTGTTACAACATTCCATGAGGGTGTAGGTTGAGAAGTCTTCTGGGGTATTTGTAACTGTCTCTATGACCGAGGGCCATATATCTTAGAACTTTATAGTAATTTGATCAAGTTGATTTTGGAGAGCTTGTCTCTCCCATAGGATATAATCTCATTTCATAGTACAAGAAATAATATGTTATTGTTGGTGTGCATGTTCAATCGCTATAACGTTGTGTAAATCCTCTGCTTAGCATGCATCTAGTTGAATAAAAGTAAACAGTTGAGCTGACGACCAACATTAGAGATTATCGGGAGTCATAGTCAAGGGTTGAGGGATCCTGTTCTGAAATGGTTTCCCATTGGCAATTGATGTCTCAAATTTTCATTGGGGTGATGCTTCTTTGTGTGAGGACTAAGGTGGACCGAAGTGGTGTGCAATGGTGATGAAGGGGTAGGATCAACAGGTAGGGACATTGCATGGGTGGTTTTGGGATTCATATTCTCAGGGGTAATACGTTGAGTGGTGACCATTACTAGGATAGATTCAAGTAGTAAGGATAACAAAGACATATGGACAGAACCTGCACCTAAAGGATGGGTTGTGAGTGACCCATTTGTATTTTTAGTAATTGATTAGATAATGGAGTCTACCTCTATTTCCATTTCAGTATTGAGCAGATTTCCCAATGGAATTATGCCGGAAATGGTGCAGAAGGTTAAGGTCATTCGAGGTGAGGGATTTCGAAACCTTGGTGATGCAGTGAAATTGGAAGGTAGATTTTACTCAATGATGGGTGTGGTAGGGTTTCATTTGGGTTATTCTTTGGTAAGGTCAACGACCTGGGGAGAGGTGGTTTTAATCCTTTTCCTGGGGCTCGATAGTGGTTTGGTGGTAAGGGGACGTATATTCAGGATTGTGGGTTCGGAATTAGAGTGAGGGCCCACTAAAGGAATTGAAGCAAAAATAATATTACAAGACAAAAAAATAACCATTTTTGAGATGATAAATTTAGAAAAGGTAGGAAAAGGACTTACTGAAACCTCGATGTTCTCCAGAGTTTTGTGGAGGGACTGCATGCGCATCTCCAGCTCCTTGATGACTAGAGTTAGTGTTTCCTCGGCGAGATGCTTCCTTGAGGCTGAAGGGGTTTCTCCAAGTAGTGGTTGGGGAACCATTGTTCCAAATAAGTATATATGCCTCCCCTCCTGAAATTCTCCAGCAATCCCTGACTAGGAAGAGACTTTGATATGGAAGGCTTCTTTAGATAACATAAAGTTTTGGGCTCGCATCTAAAATGTGTCAGGATGGATGCACTTAGGCCACACCCAGGTGCTGCCATGAATTATGCCAAACTAGATATCCTGTGAATATTCGTCGAGGATAAATGGTGGGATTCTTGGTTTGGCCTTGGTGAGGTCCAACATTTTCTTGTACCAGCCGACAAAAGAGGCATCATTGATTTCCTTGTTAGAGTTGCTAGATATCAGCCATGGTAGATACTTGAGTACGAGCGGTTGGTCATCAGTAATCATCGCCATATCTCTCCCCTCTTGTGGGCACCATTTCCACATAGGCAAGGAAACAAAGAGATATCCATATATAAAATGAGTGTCCCTTTTATAAATATCTTCACAAGCATGGAAAAGTTCATTTAACAGAAAACTACTCCAATTCAACTATGTGCCTTGCACACAAGCTTCTGCAACTAAGATTGTATCCAACGTGCATTAACCTCTTGAGAAGTGTTGCATGATATTTCCATTAAGCATGTAACAAGAAAATTTAACATTAGGCTTATTAATTAGTTCTATCACGACATCTTTACCTCCCCACTATGTTTTATACTTCTTTTAATAATTATCATCGTCTGTCTGCTTCCCCCACTTAGATGCATTCTAAAATATAGTTGAAACTACAGATCCAATAGTATAAAACCATGTAATTATGTGAATGTAAATGGCATGGATTGGGTATTCCTTGTTGAGCCATAGAGACCCTCCATGCATCCTGCTAATGAGAAATTTTGGTCATTGCATCGTAGCCCCTATAGTGCCAAATACTGGAAGATCCCGTAAATTTAGCAACATCAACCTCCGTATTCCTCTGAAGCCATATCTAACTCTTGTCAATTGTCTTACATCTAGTTTCGTAAAAGCTTTTGTGTAGACTTCCTGCTTGAGTGCTGGAAAATGGAATGAGTTTGAGAGATCATTTTCTACAAGCACAACCTTATCATACTTTCCATAGAGATTCTTAGTTTTTGTAATCCTTGAGTCTAGTTCAATTTTAGAACAAAGATTATAGTATTTCTCATGGTTGCAGTGTGACAGTGATACATAAGGAAAATTGGAGGCTTGAACTTGGTCTGGGAACAAGGAAAATTAGATACAGACTCTAGACTTGGAAATTCATCCACCTTGGATTTTGATACTTAGAATTTTATCATTGCCATGAAAATTAAATAGAAAATCTTGACACAACAGTTTTGACTCGATCTCTTAACTAATTAATATTGTAACTTTCCATACGCGATCCCAACCATGGAAACAATAATGACAGTTAGCTGAACTTGACTCGGATGATGCCAAAGACTGGAAAAGGAGGGTGGAAATGATGGGCAATTATGGGGTTATGATAGAAGGCACCTAGAAGTTGATGGATGGATCGTGCAGGTATATTAAAAAAGATATTTAGCCCAAATTCGAACTAACACATGGAATTATTACTAATTATTACAGATACGAAAACTGACACGTGTGACTCCCTGACCACAGATGGTTGTGATGGATTGAAGATACTTCCGCGACTGAAAGAAATCGCAGAAGGTTATTCATAACATAATTTGACTGGAATGACTGAATAACTAGGTTAACTAACGCAACTGAAAAGATAAAAGAGTTAACTGACTCTTCCTAGACCTATGTACAATCCACTTCCAGAGAACAAATTATTTTTATGTAGAACTAGTTGAGCTGTGGAAATGTTTTAGGCATGCACCATTCACCCATCCCGACAGTAAAACACCATCCAATTTTGCAATCTTGACAACTCCTGATTCTCTCACTTTCGTAGCAATGAAGGGTCCCAACCAATGTATTTGAAGCTTCCTTGGAAACTTTAAGAACTTACTGTTGTACAGTAAAACATGTCCTCCAAATGTAAATGATTTTCTCTTGATATGCCTGTCATGCCATGCCTTCTGCCTTTGATTTTCGATAGTTTGGTTGAAATCTGCCAAAAGCCTAGCCTCATTAAACTCCTAGAGCTCTTCCAACTACTTTGGAATTGGTTCATCCTTATTCATGTGAGTGGCCAATGAAATGAAAATTTTGGAGACGGTAAACTTCGCAGGTACTACGACTTCTCATCCATATACTAGCCGAAAATGTGTATACTTGTGTAAGCGCTTGAAAAATATATAATAATCCCATAGTGTAGCTGGCACCTGGTCATCCCAATCATCTATGTTGGCCGAGCATATCTTGGTGAGTCCCCTCTCTAAGATTTTATTAAAAGCTTCCACAGTACCATTTTATTGAGGGTGATACAAACTTCTCTTATGGTGTTATATCATAATTTTTTGTAGTAATGAAGCAATTATTTCATTAATGAAATGGGTCCCCTAGTCACTAGTGAGGCTTAAGGGGCATCTAATTCGGGTAATGATATTCTTGAAAATGAATTTGGCAGTAGTGTCTGTAGTGCAATCTTTGACTAGTGTAGCTTCAACCCATCTGGTAAGGTACTATGTGGCAGTGATAATATATCTCGCATGGGATTATCATGCCAGTAGATTAATAGGTCCTACAAAGTCGATTACCCATTTCTCAGAAACCTACAGTTCCCGTATCGGTTGAAACGTTAGTTCATACTGGTGCGATGGCTTTCCAACCCTTTGAAAAACGTCACACCTCTTGGCGTATTCCTTTACATCTCAGAAAATTGTGGGCCACCAGAGTCCCGTCTGCAAAACTTTCCTTGCAGTGGCCTTACCCCCAACATGCCCACCCACAACTCTTGAATGACACTCTCATAACACATCATGTCTCTCATGATCAAGAACACATCTTTGCAATATCTGAGCAAGGCCCAATTTGTATAATTGCCCTACGATCAACTAGTAATTTGCAGCGCAAACCACCATGTGCCTTCATTATGTTATTGTGTACAACGAGCATTTAGCTGTGGCTAGAAATATTTCAATGTCCTCCAAATAGTTTGGTATTGCTTCAACACAAAATAGGTCAGCATCTGGCAGTTATTCATCTACTGACCCTCCAGTTTTGCCTAACTCTAACTAAGAAAGGTGATCGGGGCCCACGTTCAGTCTACCTAGCTTGAAAATTACTTCAAATATGAGCTCTTAGAACAAAAAAAGCCATATGCAAATCCTTGCTTCAAATACGTGCTTATTCACCAAGTATTTTAGGGCAGAATGATCAGTGAAGAATTTGAATGGACCCCCCTGGAGATAGTGCCGAAACTTTTGTAGCGAATATACCATCAAAAGTGATTCATGCTCAGTCATGGTATAATTATTTTCTGCCTTGGATAATTTTATAATAGAAAAGTAAATGGGGCGATCAATATTTCCATCTTTGGGCTTGTTAGGTTCCTATACCAATAGGTGTCATATTTCATGATTGACTATTGAAGTGCCAAATATGATCATCCTTTCCATGCTGCAAAGATTCCATATTTAAAAAAAAAAAAACCAAAAAATTTAAAAAAATGTAAAGAGGGTATGCCCTAAAAGAAAAATCAAAGGGCAAAAGAATGAATTGGTCAAGAAAGAAAGAAAATGAACCCCAAAGAAAAGACCAGGAAAGTGTGCTAGTCAAAATGCCACTACTATCTTATTTTTTGCAAAGAAGTTCAAATTATGCAATCAGTGACTTCGGTCACACTTCATGGATGGTCAAACAGCTCAATCTTGGCCTCCCCATGTTTAAATTTCTTGTTTTAGAAATAGGGAGTGAATTCTGTCCAAACAGTTTAAGCTTGGCAGATCAGTAGTTAGGTAGAGAAGCAAGGGTGCTCAACAGCTAAATCTGAGCCCCTGGAAGACATAAGGGCAGACTTAGATAGGAGGGCAGTTGAAAGAAAACAAGAGAGTAAGGGTTTTCTAGTTCAAATGCACCCTGGAAAAGGAAGAAAAAAATGTTAGGATTAATAAGCTGGGTAGGTAGTGTTGGGGTACACAAGTAGGTTTGTGAGCAATTTTGTACTTTGAAATTGATTTGTCTCATGGATATCTTAAAGTTCCATGACAAGGTGGCTGCAAAAACGGCTAAAGCATGACTAACTTCCCTGCTCATGTCCCCAAGAACATTCACTAATTTCCCCTCAAGGACATTGAGATTTGCTCACTGTTCCTAGTTCACTTCATTTCATGAGAAAAACTAAGTAAAACTTTGTTTATACTTAGAATATCAAAGCCACATTTCTTGTATAAAAATGTTCTTCTTCTATTATACTAAGTTTTCCAAGCTCACCACTTGGATCCCTTTTATTCCCTAAGCCTAAGTTTACCTTCAAACTTAGTGTTTTGTGTAAATCTACCTTTCATATTAAACATCCCTTTCATATTAACATTCTAACTCTATTATATAGCTCCCATATAAAGTTTTCCCCGCCCATACTATGTAAAATACATAAAAAACCCCAAAACTTTAAATACCCCACTCCCGGCTACACTATAGGCCATATGTTATAATCCACTCTGAGTCAAAAGGGGTATGTGAAACCCTTTGAATAATCCATGGTCCGCTGTTTAAAAGGAATTAATCGACATTTGGTTGATTAATTAACTTAACCCGCCCAACAACCCATAACAAATACACCCAAAAACATTACAAAGCGCTCAAATATTATGGCGGGTCCCGTGGCATAGCCTTCCGCCTATTTTATATGCCGCCAGCCATCGGATCATAGTCCACAGATCCGACGGCCCACATGTATATCGCAAGCCCTTATGTGTCGAACGATTGCGTCCGGGGGATGGGTGGTATTATCACCGTACAAGAGACACGTGGTAGGCGCCTGGTGTGATCGTTGCCCCCCCCTCCAATACCACTATGGCCCAAAGGCGGTGCGGGGGCCAAACCGCTTAATGCCTATGCCCCCTCCACGCTGACATCACCCTCTTGTCACCCTCATGTCATTCGACACGTCGTCCGCCACCCCGCCTCTATACATCTGCCGTTTCCACCACGTCACTGCCAGGTCGGCCTCCATACCCCCGCTATACAACAAAATCATCACGTCATGCTGATGTCACCCGATTGAAGAGCGCCAAAACCCACCAAAACCAAATTTTTGTCAAATTGGCGTGAAAAGGTCGTTTTTGTTTATTTCTGTTGTTTGTTCTATGCGACGTATTCATGCGATTTTCGACCAAAATAGTTGTTCTACTGCGCAGTTCACCACCCAACTAAATCCAACCTACAAACCAGTCTTCAAGCTCGGCCCACCACCTGCAAATCACACAATCCATCGGATAAAGCAGGTCTCTTTCAAATTGCCTCAACACATTGCAGCGGGCACATCATCTACTACAACTTCACAACAACCTTCCCAAGAAAGTACTCCACCTGCAGGGACATCCAAAGGCAAAGAAGTGTTGCATTCAGAGCAATAAGAAATGAAATATCAGCCAACATCATCAAAGCAGCAAGGCCAAGGACAAATTCCTCCTGCCCAGACCAATGTACCAGAGGTACCAGCATTTCAGACTCCTCTCAATGAGGAAAAGGGCAGAAAAAGGGACCGAGAAGAGGCCACACCCATAAGTGGGCCAATAGAGCAGCCAGAAGCAAAGAGGCAGAGAGTGGATCCTCCACCTGAAGAGGAGGTTATAGAGGAGATAATTGAAAGTCCGAGAAGTGAGAGGGCAGCTAGCCCACTGATTTCCCTAGTGATAGAAACATTTAACAATTCTCATGAGCAGCAACTGGGAAAACAACCTAGTGTGGAAATTTCATCAGCACGGCCACAAAGAAAACAAAGTTTGGATATTAAGAGAACATTCATGGACATCAAAGCGCAAAATGAGCCAATAAGACTGCAGCTTTATGATCAATTTCTCAAAATGACCCCCGCCAAACAGCAGAGATTTATGTTTGCATATGATATCAAGGAAGGGAAAATGATCTTGAGTCACTTCAAGCCCAGAGTGCAGCAGCCACAAACAACTGCCGATTATATTAGAAAAAATCTAGAGGCTCTTGCCAAAGACATTCACCTTTTGGACCATATTGAGTTGCACAAGCAAACCGATGAAATGGTCTATTCCACTTTGACAGACAAAGCCATACTAGCTCAATAATTGCAGAATTCATTAAACAACACATCTGCCCAACTAGAGTTGGAAAAGGCATCCTCTTTGGCCAAGGATAACAGGATAAAGTCCTTGGAGGACATCATCATTGAGCTGGGACACAATCCCAAGGATCCCAAGGGAATAAAGGCACTAATAAAGAAAATAGAAGATGACATAGCTGCCCTCAAGAAGCAGTTAAAGCTGCCAATTACTATGCATCCGCAAACCACAGAAATAGTGAAAGAAAAAGAAGAAGAAGACATGATGGAGTTACTAATAAAAATGAATCAAAGGCTAAGTGAAACTGAGCAGGCTTTGGAGAAGGCATTACAAGGAAAACAGGGAGAGTTGGCCTCTCAGCCATCTCAAACAGCTCCAACAGTTACAACTGCTCCTCCTAAAACAACAGCAGCAGCAGGCAGCATCACTACCATGACTACTGAAGAACTGGTAAAGGCTATGGAGGATCTAAGACTCCAAGTGTCAGAATTAAAGGATGCCAAAGAGCAATTGGCCAAGTTGGAAGTTAGTTATGATAAATCTAAAATGACAGTGGCAGAAAAAAACAAGGGAGGTAAAAGCATTGGAAAATAAAGTAAAGGCATTAGAAAAGGACCTCTTATTGGACAAACTTCTGGCAGAAATCAGGAGCATTCTATGGGCCAACATTAGCCAATCCATCACTGATATATGGACATCAATACAGGTAATTCATGAGCAGATTGATTTGGTGACAGTGGCTCAAGAAGAAATTCAGAGTGCGAGGGATTCATTGGGACACATGCCTGAACAGGCCAATAGGATAATACAGTTTTTGAATACCCACACTAAAGAACAGCTAGCAAAATTGGATATCAGGGACAGGACAGGCACCATTTTAATAATTAAAAGGGTTCTGACCATGAGGAATTTCATACAAAATCTGGAAAGGAAGTGCCAGGAAATGCAAATGGAGATAAATGCTTTCACACAGAAGTTTAAAGTTTTGGAGGAAAAGGGTCTGCCCAGTTTGTTAACTGATGACTACAGACTAATGTCACATGCAGCCTATGTACACAGATTAAATACATATGCAGATAGCCAAGCCACAACATCATCAAGTTCTGCAAGAGAGAAGGCACTCCCATCTGGACAGAGCCTATATGACAATTTGGAGAATTTATTTTTTATTGAACATGAAGTGAGGCATCTTTTCACAGTCCAGCCCACTTTTTTCAGGTACACAGATGCAGATGAAACTCTAATTAAAATGCGCAGACACCAGTTACCAGATAACCAGTGGTGGCAGAGTATGCTTGAAATTTTGTAGGCAGATATAAAAGTTTTGTTTTCCCAGAAATTACAGATGTTATAAAGTGAAGGAAAGAACAGATAAAACATCGCGCTAGGCAACAACTAATTGAAGCGCTGGAAAAAGCACCCAGGAAAGCAACGCCAGCAGCACAAAATTTCACTAATATCCATCAGCCAACTTGCTGAGCGAATAATCAATGCATCTCACCAAGAAAACAGCCAGCACAACATTTTTCTACTTCTGCATTCATTTCTCTCTGTTCCCAAGAGCATTTACTCCTTCTGTAGAGTAGGTGAAAACAGTTAATGCAAGATATTATCTCTTTTGAGATATTTTGTAAACTTTTTTTACAAATACCTCCCCAATCTAAATATAAGGGGTTGGTGAATATCATTCTGGAACTGCGCTGTAAATTTGAGAACTCTTCTGAATAAAGATTGCGGGAATGCTTTGCTAATGAACACTCTGATTATGGAATTGATGACAGAAGCCCATGTTGCAGAATTCTTGGATTATCTCATGGATCAATAAGTATTTTTAACTCTTGTTTTACTGTTTTTGTGTTTTATATATCATCTATATATCATGTTCTAAATTGCAGGAAGAAAGAATAGCCCAGAATTTACTTAACTGTACTCTGTGTTCATTTCCTGTCATTTTTATGTTTTCTCCAGGACTAGCATAGGCAGGAATTCTTAACTCCTCCTGTCTCCCTGGTTCTTACACCCTGAATATAATTAAGGAATTCTTAACTGCTCCTTGATAATATTTACCCACCTTCCCTCTGCTATCATGATGAAAGATTCTTGATTGCCTTTCATCTCCTAACTCCATTTCACCTGATTCCAGCTTGAAAATTGTTTCATGTTTAATTATCTTGCTATGTAGTTCCTCCTTTTTCCAAAGAAGCCATACCCAGAAGTTTATTTTCATTGACTCCATTAACCCAATGGTCTGAACTTCTCATACTTTGCAGCCCTGTTCTGTTAAATGTCACCATCCAAAAATTAAACAAATACTTGTGCTTCATAACTAGCCTAACATACATCAAAACAAAGCTAAATCATAAAGAGAGAGCCCTCTCTGGCTGCAGATTGGCTAGAATCTACATCTAAAAGATTGGTTAGTGGTTACCTCGGCCGTATTCCCTTTCTCACTGCTTTTGGGGAACAACCTGAGTGATAACATCATTGGCGACTCCGCTGGGGATCTGAATGACTGTGTTTGTTACTGTTGTCTATTTTCTAAAGCTACAGATGGAGCCTAAAGTTAGCCAGGTAGCCTTTGAAATTGTTTTTGCTGTGCAATTACTGGAGTAAATAAATGTTGCTTTAGTCTATCTCCAGTCTAGCTTTAGGCTTTAAACAACTGTCTCAAAAATTTGATCAGTTTCCTTTGTTTTAAAAAATCTTTAGGAAAGTTCAAAGATCCTATTAAATTTATAATTTCCTAGAAAGATATTGTCAAAAGCAGTGTTCTTCAAATACTTCCAGAAAATACCAAAAATAGATTTAGAAGTTGGCTCCAAAGAAGAAAACTCGTTACACTAGATCAAATCCAGATCCTAATCCTCCAGCTATTTTTGAAAATCCAAGCTTGATCTCTAAGAACCTTAGAAGACAAGAAATTCTAGCAAATTCTGTTGACTCAAACTCTGATACATTTCAGCAAAACCTTACCCAATCTCCTCCTGGAAAAGCAGCAGTCCTTTCTACTGTTGCTACCGCTTCTTCTAGTTCACCATCATCACTTCAAAGCACCTTTTCCACTCCTCCATCCACTCTGTTTATCTCAGCTGTTATCCCTGTGCTTCCAGCTGTCCCATTTATACCTGTAAATATGGCAAACCGATATGCTCCTCTGCAGTTGCCTGCAAATCCAGGGGCCATGCCTCAAGATTATCAAAGAAAAATCACCTATTTTGATGGTACTGGAACCTACACGGCTCAACAACACACTAAGAAAATGATGGACTATTTTGAGAACTATGAAATTGATGATAACGATGTCAGGATGAAAATTTTTGTCCAAAGCTTAACAGGTGATGTAAGGACCTGGTTTAGGGCACTCGCTGTAAACACAATTGCTGATCCAGATGCCCTGTATCAAACCTTTCTAAATAGGTGGGAAAAGAAGAAGGACCCATTGCATATCCTATCTGAATATGAAAGCTTGAAAAGAGGCCCACAAGAAACCGTACAAGACTACTGTGCCAGATTCAATAATGTGTACAATGCTATTCCTCAAAACCTTAGACCTCCACCAGACTTGGCCTTGATCAAATTCCCTGGTGGATTTGATTCTGACATGGCATATCAGCTAAGGGAAAGAACTCCCCCAAGCTTAGAGGACATGCAGAGCATAGTTGTTAGTGTAGAGGCCAATCTGATCTCTAAAAGAGCTCGAGCTAGAGCTGAAAGGAGGGACTCCTTTCAAACAAGAGCCTTCCGCATTTGAGCAAAAACTAGATGCAATTACCAAAGGAATGGATAGATTGGGTGATAGAGTGGAAACCATTGAAAGGAAATCTTCTTGGGAAGGTCAACCAAGTAACACTGCAAGAAATCCAAACTTCAGGAAGAATCAGAATCCTAACACCGGGAAGGCTGGTCCTGATCAGAACATCAGACCTCCATTTCAAGAAAACTATGCTGAAGCTTCAACCTCTAGTGAGCCAACAGAGGATACTCAAATCAACCTAATGGGTCTAAACAGTGAACAGCAAATCTTTTTAACCCAAGATGACCAAGAGGCTCATACTTTCAACCAATTTCAAACCAAATCCGGAGAATCATTTGATTTCAGAGAGGGATATGATGCAACTGTCTATGAGGTTCACAAACAATACAAATTGAGAAGCAGAATGGTAGATGTGCCTGAAACCAACAAGCAGAAAGACACCAAGTAGCCTAAAAAAGCAAAGGATAAAACCTCCCCTACAGAACTCCCTGCTAAAACAGACCTCAACCTAAAAGAGCCCACAGTTGAGGATATATCAGACTTACAGCCATCAAATAATCAGCCATCCACCTCCTTTCCTCCAAAAGAAAATGCAAACAGCTCTCCTGAAAATAACTTTAAAGCAGATGCAGTTCATAACAGCACTCCTGATAGAGAAAAAACCACTGAAAATACAGCAGAAAAGGAAAATCTTGCTGCCTGGAATGCAAAAATTCAAGTGGAAAAACCCTTCAACCTGGAAACCGAAATAGGCAAGTTAAAAATAGCCATTCCACTGTCCGAATTGGCTAAACATGAGGTTTATAGACAACAAATCAGCAGGTCACTTCAAATATTAGAGAATAGAGATGCAATGAATGTTTTAGATGACCAACCATAACTAATTTTTGGTCCTGAGGTAAATGGTAAAACAGTAGATGGAGGAGTCCCTCCATTCTATGTAAGCTTAAAAATTCATGACAAAGTACTGCATAATGCAATGTTTGATTCGGGAGCTTCCCATAACCTAATGCCTAAGTCTATGATGGAAAGATTGGACCTAGATATCACAAGGCCATATAAAGACTTGTTTTCATTTGATTCCAGCCAGGTCAGGTGTCTAGGCCTAATCAAAGATTTGTGTGTATCTCTAGTGCAATACCCTGCCAAGACTATTTTAATGGATGTAGTGGTAGCTGATATCCCACCAAAGTATGGAATGCTTTTGTCTAGATCTTGGGGTGCAAAACTCCAAGGATCTTTGCAGCTAGACATGTCTTATGCTACCATTTCAGTCTTTGGCCAGCCAAAGAGATTGTACCAGGAAACATTGATGAAATATGTGGTCAGCAGTCAAGAGAAGCCCCAAAATTTCCCCATTTATTCCATGCATTCTGATATGGATTCTTTCATCTTATACAATGCTGAAATGTGTCCCAAAACTGATGACAAGTTTCTAGAATCAGCACAAGCAAGAAACATAAATGAAGAATCTACTGCTCAAGATTTAGAAATTGTTGAAATAATTGATGTAACAGACACACAAGGCAAACCATATGAGTTACAAAATCCAAATCTGCCCACTGAGACAGTTTCTAAAACTCCTCATGCTAGTTGTAATCAAGAAATCTTATGGTACTTGGAATTTGATGGGTCAGTGAATAAATTAGGAGCAAGAGCAGGGATTTGGGTACACAATATTCAAAATGATCATGCTGAAGGACATGCATATAGGCTGAATTTTAGATGTACAAACAATATGGCTGAATATGAAGCCCTTCTGCTAGGACTCAAACTGATTAAAAGTCTAGGGGCAACTAGGATTTCAATTCTAGGGGACTCAGATTTAATTATCCAACAGATGAAGGGAAATTTTGTTGCAAACGATCTCAGGCTAAGAGCTTATAGAGGAACGGAAATTGAAATACTTAATACCTTTCTAGAATCACAACTCACCAAAATCTCAAGGAACCACAATTTACATGCACACAATTTGGCAACATTTGCCAGCACTTGTAAGCTGCCATTTGAGCCTAACCACCACTTCACTGCTGAAATTAAACATAGACCTGTTGTTCCAGACAATGTTAGAAATTGGCAAGTATTTTACAATGATACACAAATCAATAATTTTCTTACTTTGAAAGAGGAATTTTCAAATACAAACATAGACACAAGCACCATTTGTGAATAACAGCAAATACACAAAACTGAAAAAAATATATCAGCTAAAACAGCAAATCAGATGCTGCATCCAACAAACTTTACCATCAAAAATTTACAAGAGCTGAAACAAATGGACTTTGATGAAATTGCTGAGGGAGAGTCTAAAATAATTGAGTTAAAGGATAATTTTTTACCCACAGGCTTGACTCCTTTGGAGGATATTTTTGATTCAAATGATATTCCAAGAAAGCCAAAAATGCAGCCTTTGAACGCAGAAATCGAGGACTGTAATGTAGGAACTGCAGAAGATCCTAAGATGGTGAAATTTTCCAAAGCCTTGCCTCCCGATCAAAAACTGAAATATATTGAGTTGTTTAAAGAATTTCAAGATGTCTTTGCATGGAGCTATGAAGACCTCAAGTCATATGATACTTCAGTCATCCAACATACAATACCCTTAAAAGAGAATCAAAAACCTTTCAAACAAAAACTTAGAAGGGTGAATCTTGTCCTCCTCCCCTTGATTGAAAAGGAAGTCAAAAGAATGTACCAAGCTGGAATAATTGCACCCATCAGGTTTTCAGAATGGATTTCAAATCTAGTGCCCACTAGGAAGAAAACGGGAGAGATAAGACTGTGTGTTGACTTAAGAAATGTGAATAAAGTCTCTTTGAAAGACCATTACCCCTTACCCAAGATGGATCACATTTTACAAAGGGTAGTGGGAGCTTCTAGGATTTCACTGTTAGATGGATTCTCAGGATTTAATCAGATCTTAGTTCACCCGGATGATCAAGATAAAATTGCCTTTACAACACCTTGGGGAACCTTCAAGTATGTAAAAATGCATTTTGGACTTAAGAATGCAGGGGCCACATTTCAACGAGCAATGGACATAGCCTTTGCAAAAGAGATTCGTGATTTTTTAGTCATATATCTTGATGACCTCACTGCTTTTCCAAATCAGATCAAGAACATTTAGAACATCTCAGACAAGTGTTTCTAATTTGCAAAAAATATGGCATATCATTGAACCCAAAGAAATCATTGTTTGGCCTAGAAGAAGGAAAATTGTTAGGTCACATAATTTCAAAAGATGGCATCAGAATTGACCCAGATAGAATACAAGCTATTCTCCAAGTGCCTCACCCAAGGAATATCAAAGAATTGCAAGCTTTTTTAGGAAAGATCAATTTTCTAAGAAGATTCATACCTAACATGGCTAAACTAATAAGATTGTTGAATAACATGCTGAAGAAAGATTCCAAAGTCAAGTGGATAATTGAAGCTAAACAAGCCTTTGAAGATATCAAAATAGCTTTAACTAAAACACCAGTCCTCACAAGCCTAAAATTTGATAGATACTTTATAATCTGCTCTTTGCATCTGAACATACTATTGTTGTTGTCCTATTGCAAAAGGATGATCAAGGATGTGAGAAGCCCATTGATTTCTTTAGCAAAGCACTTAGAGATGCACCACTTAAATATCAGATCATGGAAAAACAAGCTTATTCCCTTGTAAATGCCATCAAGGATTTTAGAGTCTACATCTTATACTCTCATGTAATAGCTTATGTGCCAAATGTTGTAGTCAAAGACATTCTAACTCAAGAAGGAATTGAAGGTAAGAGAGGCAAATGGATAGCTAACATTTTAGAATATGACATTGAAATCAAACCAACAAAGCTAATAAAAGGACAAGGATTAGCTAAATTGATGACTCAAACCAACTTTCAAGCCCTTGACATCAATGAACTGGATAACGAACAGGAGATGGCGACTCCACAAATCAATCAAGCCTTCTTACAATCACCTTGGTATGCTGATATAATCTATGTATTGTTAAACCTGCAGGCTCCTCCAGGGTTGTCCAGAACTAAAAAGAGATTCTTGAAAATGAAAGCTTCAAGGTTTTGTATTCTAGATAATGCTTTGTTTTGGAAAAATCATGAAGGCATTTTGTTGAATTGCTTAGCAAAGGATGAAACTGACAAAGTGCTCAAGGAATTTCATGCAGGGGACTGTGGTGGACATTTGTATTGGAAGTCAACAACGGATAAAATCCTAAGAGTTGGTTTTTACTGGCCCTCCCTGTTTGTTGATGTAAAGAAATTTGTAGTTTCTTGCCATCAATGTCAAATCTTTGAAGGCAAGAGAAAGCTTTTACCTTTACCGCTAAAACCCATTTCCACTGAAAGACCATTTCAACAATGGGGTTTAGATTTCATTGGAGAAATTCACCCTTCCTCTTCTGGCCAGCATAAGTGGATTTTGACTGCCATAGATTTTTTCACAAAGTGGATAGAAGCCATCCCATGTAGGCAAGCCAATGACTCAATCATCATGAAATTCCTAGAAACCAATATCCTATCTAGATTTGGCTGTCCGGAAAAGATAATAACTAACAATGTTGTTGCATTTAAATCCAAAAGAATGATTAGTTTTTGCCACAAATACCACATTACCTTAGGCCATTCCACAGCCTATTACCCTCAAGGTAACGGTCTAGCTAAATCATCCAATAAGAGCTTGATCAACATCATAAAAAAAGTATTGGAGGAAAATAAGAAGAATTGGCACAAAAAGCTTATTAATGCACTGTGGGCAGACATGTTAACTACAAAAATATCTATTGGAACAAGCCCCTATGAGTTGGTTTATGGCATGGAGGTTGTATTACCTTCATCTTTAGGAATCCCTGTGATAAAATTGCTGCAAGAAACACAAGCAGAACCCAATGACATTCAAAGAAGAATCAATCAAACAATTCACTTACAACATACTAGAGAAGAAGTGTATCAAAGATCTCAAATTCTCCAAGAAAAACTTAAGAAGCTTTTTGACAAAAGGACAAAGGCTGTGGATTTTTTCATAGGAGACAAAGTGCTAAAGTGGGATTCTAGAAGGGAAGACAAAGGAAAACATGGAAAATTTGACTTCCTATGGAAATGACCTTTTGTTATTCAGGCTGTACAAGGAAACAACACCTAATTTTTAGGAAGCCTGGATGGTACAGAAGCAAGGGATGGGCCAGTCAATGGTCAGATGCTCAAGCATTATTTTGATCCACTTTGTTAAGGTGTTAGGACTGAATTTTGTACATAATAGTGTTTATTTTCTGCAGTTTATTTCAGCAATAAGATAGGGAATAAGATGCAGCAAGTTTTGAGAAAAAGATAAGGAATTGTGCCACCTTTTTGTATTATAGTTTGAGTTTATCAGAGGAATTAAAGAAGAAGACTTGGGAGCTATAAAAATAATGACAATACTCAGACAAACTATCAGAGACAGAGCTATAATTGTTCAAATCATCTTATGGGAAAAGCATATATGTTACAGAGATGCAGTTTTGTTTGTCTAAAGCAAAAGGAAATTTCAGATTACAACAAGAGTTGAATGTAAGGCCATCTAACCTGCTATTCTTGGCTTTTCATCTAGAAAAGTCATCCCCAAGTGGAGCCACTGTTAGGTTCCTATACCAATAGGTGTCATATTTCATGATTGACTGTTGAAGTGCCAAATATGATCATCCTTTCCATGCTGCAAAGGTTCCATATTTAAAAAAAAAAACCAAAAAATTTAAAAAATGTAAAGAGGGTATTCCCTAAAAGAAAAATCAAAGGGCAAAAGAATGAATTGGTCAAGAAAGAAAGAAAATGAACCCCAAAGAAAAGACCAGGAAAGTGTGCTAGTCAAAATGCCACTACTATCCTATTTTTTGCAAAGAAGTTCAAATTATGCAATCAGTGACTTCGGTCACACTTCATGGATGGTCCAACAGCTCAATCTTGGCCTCCCCATGTTTAAATTTCTTGTTTTAGAAATAGGGAGTGACCGTTCTTGAATGGTATGCCAACGTGAATGGTAATTTGTGAGCTGGGCCAAACAATTATCTCTTTTCAACCAAGAATCCAACGCCACGGTAATCCCTCGCGCTAACAACACATGAATCGGGAATCCAAAATCCCCTCCATAATATTTAGCAGGTCGAGTCTTATGCCGGTCATATAGAAAACCAACACATGGTCCAAATAGTTTAAGCTTGGCAGATCAATAGTTAGGTAGAGAAGCTAGGGTGCTCAACAGCTAAATCTGAGCCCTTGGAAGACATAAGGGCAGACTTAGATAGGAGGGCAGTTGAAAGAAAACAAGAGAGTAAGGGTTTTCTAGTTCAAATGCACCCTGGAAAAGGAATAAAAAAATGTTAGGATTAATAGGTTGGGTAGGCAGTGTTGGGGTACACAAGCAGGGTTGCGAGCAATTTTGTACTTTGAAATTGATTTGTCTCATGGATATCTTAAAGTGCCATGAAAAGGTGGCTGCAAAAATAGCTAAAGCATGACTAACTTCCCTGCTCATGTCCCCAAGAACATTCACTAATTTCCCCTCAAGGACATTGAGATCTGCTCACCGTTCCTAGTTCACTTCATTTCATGAGAAAAACTAAGTAAAACTCTGTTTATACTTAGAATATCAAAGCCACATTTCTTGTGTAAAAATGTTCTTCTTCTATTATACTAAGTTTTCCAAGTTCACCACTTGGATCCCTTTTATTCCCTAAGCCTAAGTTTACCTTCAAACTTAGTGTTTTGTGTAAATCTACCTTTCATATTAAACATCCCTTTCATATTAACATTCTAACTCTATCATATAGCTGCCATATAAAGTTTTCCCCGCCCATACTATGTAAATACATAAAAAATCACAAAACTTTAAATACCCCACTCCCGGCTACACTATAGGCCATATGTTATAATCCACTCTGAGTCAAAATGGGTATGTGAAACCCTTTGAATAATCCATGGTCCACTATTTAAAAGGAATTAATCGACATTTGGTTGATTAATTAACTTAACCCACTCGACAACCCATGACAAATACACCCAAAAACATTATAAAGCGCTCAATTATTATGGCGGGTCCCGTGGCATAGCCGTCCTCCTATTTTATATGCCACCAGCCGTCGGATCATAGTCCACAGATCCAACGGCCCAAATGTATATCACAAGCCCTTATGTGTAGAACGATAGCGTCTCGGGGATGGGCAGTATTATCGCCGTACAAGAGACACATGGCAGGCGCCTGCTGTGATCGCTGCCCCCCCTCCAATACCACTATGGCCCAAAGGCAGTGCGGGGGCCAAACCACTTACCGCTTATGCCCCCTCCGCGCTGACGTCACCCTCATGTCATTCGACACATCGTCTGCCACCCCGCCTCTGTACATCCACCGTGTCTGCCACGTCACTGCCAGGTCGGCCTCCGTACCCCCGCTATACGACAAAGTCATCACGTCATACTGATGTCACCCAACCAAAGCACGCCAAAACCTGCCAAAACCAAATTTTTGTCAAATTGGTGTGAAAAGGTCGTTTTTGTCTATTTTTGTTGTTTGTTCTATGCGACGTATTCATGCGATTTTCGACCAAAATAGCCGTTCTACTGCGCAGTTCGCCACCTAGCTAAATCCAACCTGCAAACCAGTCTTCAAGCTCGGCCCACCACCTGCAAATCGCACAATCCACCAGATAAAGTAGGTCTCTTTCAAATTGCCTCAACACATTGCAGCGGGCACATCATCTGCTACAACTTCACAACAACCTACCCAAGAAAGTACTCCACCTGCAGGGACATCCAAAGGCAAAGAAGTGTTGCATTCAGAGCAACAAGAAATGACAGATCAGCCAACATCATCAAAGCAGCAAGGCCAAGGACAAATTCCTCCTGCCCAGACCAATGCACCAGAGGTACCAACATTGCAGACTCCTCTCAATGAGGAGAAGGGCAGAAAAAGGGACCGAGAAGAGGCCACACCCGTAAGTGGGCCAGCAGAGCATCCAGAAGCAAAGAGGCAGAGAGTGGATCCTCTACCTGAAGAGGAGGTTATAGAGGAGATCATTGAAAGTCCGAGAAGTGAGAGGGCAGCCAGCCCACTGATTTCCCCAGTGATAGAAACATCTACTAGTTCTCATGAGCAGCAATTGGGAAAACAGCCTAGTGTGGAAATTTCATCAGCACGGCCACAAAGAAAACAAAGTTTTGATATTAAGAGAACATTCATGGACATCAAAGCACAAAATGAGCCAATAAGACTGCAGCTTTATGATCAATTTCTCAAAATGACCCCCGCCAAACAGCAGAGATTGATGTCTGCATATGATATCAAGGAAGGGAAAATGATCTTGAGTCACTTAAAGCCCGGAGTGTAGCAGCCACAAACAGCTGTCGATTATATTAGAAAAAATCTGGAGGCTCTTGCCAAAGACATTCACCTTTTGGACCAGATTGAGTTGCACAAGCAGACCATTGAAATGGTCTATTCCACTTTGACAGACAAAGCCATACTAGCTCAACAATTGCAGAATTCATTAAACAACACATCTGCCCAATTAGAGTTGGAAAAGGCATCCTCTTTGGCCAAGGATAACAGGATAAAGTCCTTGGAGGACATCATCATTGAGCTAGGACACAACCCCAAGGATCCCAAGGGAATAAAGGCACTAATAAAGAAAAAATAAGATGACATAGTTGCCCTCAAGAAGCAGTTAAAGCTACCAATTACTATGCATCCGCAAACCACAGAAATAGTGAAAAAAGAAGAAGAAGAAGACATGATGGAGTTACTAATAAAAATGAATCAAAGGCTAAGTGAAACTGAGCAGGCTTTGGAGAAGGCATTACAAGGAAAACAGGGAGAGTTGGCCTCTCAGCCATCTCAAACAGCTCCAACAGTTACAACTGCTCCTCCTACAACAACAACAGTAGCATGCAGCAGCACTACCATGACTACTGAAGAACTGGTAAAGGCTATGGAGTATCTAAGACTCCAAGTGTCAGAATTAAAGGATGCCAATGAGCAATTGGCCAAGTTGGAAGTTAGTTATGATAAATCTCAAAATGACAGTGGCAGAAAAAACATGGGAGGTAAAAGCATTGGAAAATAAAGTAAAGGCATTAGAAAAGGACCTATTATTGGACAAACCTCTAGCAGAAATCAAGAGCGTTCTATGGGCCAACATTAGCCAATCCATCACTGATATATGGACATCAATATAGGTAATTCATGAGGAGATTGATTTGGTGACAGTAGCTCAAGAAGAAATTCAGAGGGCCAGGGATTCATTGGGACACATGCCCGAACAGGCCAATAGGCTAATACAGTTTTTGAATACCCACACCAAAGAACAGCTAGAAAAATTGGATATCAGGGACAAGACAGGCACTATTTTAATAATTAAAAGGGTTCTGACCATGAGGAATTTTATACAAAATCTAGAAAGGAAGTTCCAGGAAATGAAAATGGAGATAAATGTTTTCACACAGAAGTTTAAAGTTTTGGAGGAAAAGGGTCTGCCCAATTTGTTAACTGATGACTACAGACTAATGTCACATGCAACCTATGTACACAGATTAAATACATATGCAGATAGCCAAGCCACAACATCATCAAGTTCTGCAAGAGAGAAGGCACTCCCATCTAGACAGAGCCTATATGACAATTTGGAGAATTTATTTTTTATTGAACATCAAGTGAGGCATCCTTTCACAGTCCAGCCCACTTTTTTCAGGTACACAGATGCAGATGAAACTCTAATTAAAATGCGCAGACACCAGTTACCAGATAACCAGTGGTGGCAGAGTATGCTTGAAATTTTGTAGGCAAATATAAAATTTTTGTTTTCCCAGAAAATTATATATGTTATAAAGTGAAGGAAAGAACAAATAAAACATCGTGCTGGGCAGCAATTAATTGAAGCGCAGGAAAAAGCACCCAGGAAAGCAATGCCAGCAGTGGAGAATTTCACTAATATCCATCGGCCAACTTGCTGAGCGAATAATCAATGCATCTCACCAGGAAAACGGCCAGCACAACATTTTTCTACTTCTGCATTCATTTCTCTCTGTTCCCAAGAGCATTTACTCCTTCTGTAGAGTAGGTGAAAACAGTTAATGCAAGATATTATCTCTTTTGAAATATTTTGTAAACTTTTTGTAGAAATACCTCCCCAATTTAAGTGTAAGGGGTTGGTGAATATCATTCTAGAACTGCACTGTAAATTTGAGAAATCTTCTGAATAAAGATTGCTGGAATTCTTTGCTGATGAACTCTCTGGTTATGGAATTGATGGCAAAATCCCATGTTGCAGAATTCTTAGATTATCTCATGGATCAATAAGTCTTTTTAACTCTTGTTTTACTGTTTCTGTGTTTTATATATCATCTATATATCATGTTCTAAATTGCAGGAAGAAAGAATAGCCCATAATTTTCTTAACTGTAATCTGTGTTCAATTCCTGTCATTTTTATGTTTTCTCCAGGACTAGCATAGGCAGGAATTCTTAACTGCTCCTGTCTCCCTGGTTCTTACACCCTAAATATAATTAAGGAATTCTTAACTGCTCCTTGATAATATTTACCCACCTTCCCTCTGTTATCATGATGAAAGATTCTTGATTGCCTTTCATCTCCTAACTCCATTTCACCTGATTCCAGCTTGAAAATTGTTTCATGTTTAATTATCTTGCTCTCTAGTTCCTCCTTTTGCCAAAGAAGACATACCCAGAAGTTTATTTTCATTGACTCCATTAACCTAATGGTCTGAACTTCTCATACTTTGCAGCCCTGTTCTATTAAATGTCACCATCCAAAAATCAAACAAATACTTGTGCTTCATAACTAGCCTAACATACAGCAAAACAAAGCTAAATCATAAAGAGAGAGCCCTCTCTGGCTGCAGATTGGCTAGAATCTGCATCTAAAAGATTGGTTAGTGGTTACCTCGGCCATATTCCCTTTCTCACTACTTTTGGGGAACAGCCTGAGTGATAATAGGGCTAAGCCAGGACAACCCCCAAGGTGATACTCCATGTGTCAATATGAACATGGAATTTCTTGTTCCAATCTGGATAAACTAGGATTGGTGCACTTGCCAGTTTTTCCTTCAGCACATTAAAATAAGCTTCACATTCATTTAACCATACAAACCTTTCATCTTTCTTCAATAACTTCTCTAGTGGCGTTGATCGAAGCATAGTTGTGGATGAACCTCTTGTAATATCTTGTGTGGCCAAGGGTGGATCTCAGTTGTTTAATAGTTGTTGGTAGGGCCATATTCAAAATCACTGTGACCTTAGTGGGATCAACACATACTCCCTCTTTATAGACCATATGGTCTAGAAGTGTCCCAAAAGGGACAGTGAATATGCACTTTTTAGGTTTAGGGAAATCTATAGTTGTCTATAATGATCAAACATCACTCGGAGAAAACTTGAATGCTTCTTTAGCAAACTACAGATGATCCAGCCATCCATGTAAACTTCTAGAAACATGTGAATATAATCACTGAAAGTAACAATTAAAATTCTTGAGAATACATCTGGTGCATTCTTAAGTCCAAAACGAATAACATGGTACACAAAGGACCCCTATTCAGTGGTGAATGTGGTTTTCTTCTTGTCTTCCTCTGCAATCTAATCTTGATTGTAACTAGATAATCCATCTGTAAAAGAGTAAGCTTCTTTTCCCACCACATTATCTAGAACTTCGTTGTTGAATGGGGTAGGGAAGGGGTCACTAACACATGCATTTTTCAGACTCCTAAAATCTACGCAAACCCAAATTTCTTTAGTGTCCTTCTTGTTCTGTATGAAAATTGAACTGACCCACTCAGCCTCTTCGACTAGGAATATAAGCCCTGCCGCCAACGTTTTATCTATATCCTTCTTCCATTTCTCTTTGACTCTCATATTTAGCTTATAAGGTCGATGTTTCACTAGATTGGCATCAAATTTAAGAATAATCTTCATCTCCCCTAACTCTCCCTTGATCCCCTTACCCTCTGCAACTTACGAAGGGAACAAATATTTGTATTCTCTTAGGAGATCAAAGATTTCCTTGGTAGTTTTATCACAATAATCTTTGATTAAGGCTAGCTTCGACTTCTCATCAGTGTTGATGTTATGTTTCCACAACTTCAAAGGTAGTAGTTGTAGACCATTGGTTACATACCCATCTTCAACACTTTGTTCCCCCTTAGTTTCCTTGAACGTCAGATGTCTCAATTCCTCCAAGTCATCCTCATTCGGATCCCATTCAATCTTTCCACAAGCTATGACTTCATGGAATCTAGATTCATATAGATGCTCAAAGGTGTCCTGGTCTATACATCCCTCTGTCAACTATATTGCCATGAACATAACCCTTTTAACAACTTTCAAAGAAGTTACAATTCATTCATCACTATCGGTAAAGGAAAAATTTCTAATAAATTGAGCAGCCATACAGTCCCAATCATCGATCTGTCTCCTTATCTCTTGTTTTACGTACCATGCCTTCAGAAATTTCCCTAGGGTGTGTATAAATTTTTGAAACCAAAAGTCCTCTAGAAGCCCTTACCTGATCTAGCTGGCCTTATAATCTTGCAGGTGTTTATGAGGGTTAGAGCTCCCCCTATACTTAATGAAATTTTGTGGGTAATCCTCTTAATGCCAAAATCTAACTCTCATAGTTGTCTTAGTCTCCTTCCATTCTCTGAGATGGTTATGGTGAGATCCCCAACACCGTGTTGGTGTCACTTGTAAGGCGACATCTAGTGGTCACTTTGTGTTCCTCCAAGACAGTTGCATCAATTATATTAAGAAAATCATTAACCCAGATCATGTCATTGAAAATAGGGAATTCCCATACCTCAGTACCAACCTAGTTGATGTGATGTATCGTGGCACAATGCCTAGATTGATCTCATGTTTTCCCTACTTCCAGTCATCCCAAGCAGCCTCAGAGCCTACCTTTGAGCTTTGAATGGTCCTCCAGTTGATTGATCCCTCTCTCATTGGATTGATATATTCTTCTCTTCTTCCCACTGTCAGTCTATACAACTAATCCAACAACTCGGGTTCTCCCCTGTCATCTTCCAGCTCAGTGAACCTTGGTCCTTGTTATGGGTCTAGGGGCTAGATCACTATAACACCCTCCACTTCAAAGGTCATCAACTCCTTCATTAGTTCAATTATCATGTAATTCTCAAAGGGCCATTCTATACTAAGCAATTTCGGATAGGGGTATTTGTCCCCCATAATGTCTATTACTTCATAGTCAACATAAGTTTTCACCCCTGCTATGTCAACTTCTACATCCTCTAGCCTTCGAACTAGAAATATACATTATTTATTTTCCATACATAGTTGAATTGGAGAAAATGCCAACTTCAGCCTTCCGAGGGCTTCCCAGGTTTTCCTCGGAAGGATATTCACAACTGAGCCCAGATCTAACATTGTATCCTTGATCTAGAATCCCACAATCTGAGCATCAATACAGAACTACCTTCCTGTTCTATTCTTCTTCCTTCACACCCTCTTGGAGTGTCTCTTAGGTAAGTTGGTAGAGATGAATCCTTCCTTGGTGACAGCAAATTTAAGACTTTCCCTCAACTATCCAAGCATCTGATCATCATTCACAATTTGTAGAAACAACTTGAACCATTACGTTATGGGTCGAGCATTTGGTTTTGGTAGGTCCAGGCCCATAGATTTTGAAAATCTTGGTTGTTCTCCATGGGGTTCACTTCTTAAAGTCAATTTGTTGAAAGTATCCTCGATTGCTTTGTAGTACCGCTTATGCTGTTCAGAATCATAAGAGCATTTTGGGGAGACTGGTTTTATGATTCTGAGTTGTTCAGGGGCTCCAACATCATCTCCAATATTCTTCCCTCCCTAGGTGATGATGTTGATGTTTGAGAGGTAAGTTGTCTTAGGTACCCTTAGTTCATCATGGATTAAATTTTCTCCCCTTTGGTGGTTTTTCTCTTTCCACCTGTCAATCAACTCTTGATAGTCTTCATCGCATGTGTGTTAACCTTGCACTAAAAGCACCAAGGTCATCTAGGTAGTGGGAAATCTCTTGCAATATGCCCCTCCTTATCACAATTGTAGCAAAGGATCATACCTATGCCTCATGTTCTGCTCCCTTTTGTTCCTCCCCCTCCTCGTCCTCTAGGAGTCACATTAATCAGATAGGAAGTTCGATCCAATCGATCAACTAGGGCATCTAGCTCTCTACATTGATCAGTATGATGAGTTGGTAAACCACAAAATTCACAAAAATATTTGTTTGGAACATTAGAATATTTATGTATAATTGGACAGAGGCAAGGGAGATGTCCATATGTTTTGCATATTTCACAGTACTCAGTTGGTGTTATACTCTACTAGTTCAAAAATGCATGAAACTAAGTGTGTCTTATATATAGACCTTGTGTACCAATCTATGCAACCCCTATGGCGGATACAAATGTGGATGGCCCCGCTGGTACAAAGGGAGTGCTCGAGCCCCGCAACCTTGGGCACTCTATCGCATGATGCCCCTTGACAAGGAAGTTGGTACACCATACATGCGGTCGCACAGGTCGGGCTAGTTCCAAATCCCCCAAATTCTCTGTCAAATATGTAATTTAATGTTGCAGACCATGGGAAATTTTAGGGGCTAATATTCACAGGTGGGCTAATTTTCCATGATTTTTCCAAAAAAAATATTTTCCAATTTCGATTTTTTCTAAAAATGATTCACCCAAATTTTACAATATAAAATTATTTTACCTTAAAAATTTCCAACATTATATAGAGACTATATATAAAATCATTATAAGTTTGAATAATTTTGCAAATATATCAATAAACATTTTATAGTTTTCATATCAGGGACTAGTGAGATTCGGCAATATTTTTAAGCTTCAAGTTAATTTTCCATCCTTAATACCAGGATTCTCCCCCCTGCTATTCATGTGGGCATCTAGCCATAGCCTCAATTCGAGTCGTTTGATCTAGGGCATCTTGCAGAGTATCAATCTTTTGGTTAGTCAACAACATGTGAATAAGGGGTAATAAATCTTTAATGAACCAATCTCATTGAGGATTGGGGTTAATTGGGTAGCTCATCTTTCCAATCGCATCTTTAAACCTCTGCATTAGCTCCTGGTATTTTCTCCTTCCCACTGCTTGATTTCCCATAATTCAGACAACCCCTACTGGTTGGTCTGGGGAAGCTTAAATTCCTAAACAAAATCTCATTTGAATTCATCCACCATTGGATTATGTTGTAATGCAGGTCATTTGATGAACCATCTCAATTCAATCATCTTTGTAGTTTCTGGGATCTAGCGATCCCTCTAGATGGCTTCGCATAATTACCAATGTTTCTATATGTCCTCATTCCCCCTTCTAGAAAACTCTAGATATCAGGTAAAGGCACCCACCATGCTTCATTGACTTTTTGGGAGGAGTTTAAATCCCTGCGAACAAGGTTATGATAATCCTTGGAGACATGTACTACTATTACTATTTTTACTGCTACTAGTACCAGCCTTGTAGGTAGCATGCACACTATGAACCTTTATGACTTTGATTAATTTAGACAAAAATTGATCAGGGTTGTGATAAAGTACTAGGGGAAGGTTAGGGAAGGTACTACCTAAGCTGTTGGGTAGTGAATCGTTACTCATGGGGGACACATCATTCTTAGAAAACAAACTTCTCATGGTGGAGTGCATATCATCATTCAGGCCTTCCTTAGGACCTACAAATATCATTCCATCTAGCATTCCCATTTTAGATGGTGAGGTGGAGTCCCTATCACTTCTTTGAACCTATGTCACTACACCAATTTCTGCTCCTCTTGATGGGCCAACCTCCACTCTATCTTTATCCCCACCACTCCACAACTTTAGACAACTTCTTTCTCTTTGTCTTTCTTCTAGATTTCCTACACTAGTCCTTCTTGGTGTAGCTCTTTATGCCTTCCATCAATCTCCCGTAGAGCTTTCTCCCACCATTTTTCAGTTATTCACCCTCTCGTTTGTGTCCTCAAATCTTTGGTCTTCCGAAAGTCATCTGCCTCCATTTCTTCAATATTTTCATAGCTCCCTGCTAGGTAGCATTCCTCCCCTTAAGTCCTTCCCCCAGTACTGGGGATTTTAAGCTTCCATGGGTGGGTTCTAGAATACCAATAAGTTCTCTTCTACCATCAGAACCTTAACCCATAGTGGAATTTCCTTCAGTATTCTTCCCTGCAACCCTGACTTGAACACAGTTGCAACCTTAGAGAAGGACTGATGAGTTTCTATAGAAAACTCAATAATATACCCTTCTAACATGGTGTTCACCCAGAAATCAATAACTGGCGTCAAATACGTGTCGAGCTAATGTAGTTCAACAAGATCCACTTGAGTCTAGGTATGAAGGGATCAAATCTATCCATTGGTATTTTATTTTATTTATAGTCTCCACAACCAATTGTAGACCTCTTTTGGGAACCCGCACCAGAAGATATCATATTGATTGCTTTCAGGTTTAGCGTACATGATTTCTTCTGTCATTCTCTTCACACTTTGACAATGGATTTGATCTTGTTGAGAAGAAAACTAGTCTACTTGTTCATGCCACCAATCTTGCAGCTCCTTCTTAAATATCCTCGACACTATATTCTAGACCCCCTTTTAAATTTTCAGGTCCCAACAATGGAACTATTTATTGGAAAAAAATGATGGATAGGTTGAGACCTAGGGTTTAGGCACAAGGGCCAACAAAATATCCATCATAGTCTAGCACAATGCCGACATTTTCACCTTATTCAGGAAGAACAAGGTGTCTCACCTAAGGTGTGTCACGACCTTACTTAGGTAAGGGGATGGAATCTGGTATCAGAAGGAACCACATAGAACCTATCAATACCCATTGAACCCAAAATTAGAACGTCAAACGAGAATCAGGATAGCTCAAGTACTTAAGAAGGAAATGTATTATGCATGTGCAATCATAAGAAAAATTTAAGAGGTCACATCAAATCACTTGTAAAGATTCTCATAGAACCTCATAACTACTCCTTTCATTAGATTTAATGACATTACATCGATACATCAAGATTGGAAGCCTCATTACAAAGGACATAACCAAACACAAGAGCAAGACAGGATGTAACAATGCGGATTCAGTAGGCTTCGCAATAGCATTTTGGCGCATTCATTTCTTCTTCTTCTTGCTCCCCCCGCCATCCTTCTTAAACCCTGCACTCACCTGAACTAGTACTTCTCGCTGAGATTCTCCACTTTTTTCTCTTTCAGCTACCTCTATTGCTTGATTGTATTTTCCTCCTCAGCTATCAACATTCCTTCCAGCTCAGTTACGACTACTTGGATCTTGATTTCTCTAGTCGGTTCTCCACAACTGCTAATGTTTGGCGGGTCCCTCCTCCTTCTCTGGTTGTCAACTCTGCAACTTCCCAATGATTACCTCTGGTCAAAATGTGGTCAATCACCATAATGTATTGCAACCCAACTTCCAAAATGAAGGACCCAACACAAATCTAGTCTAAGTAGGGGATAAATTAATCTAAATCCTTAGACCCCCAAACATAGAGTAGTAAATTGAAATTGCATATTGTAGGAGACCCTAGATCTAACATATAGATGATTAACATCAAAAAACCCCCAAATAAATTTCATTAACATTGTTAATCCTTGTCAAATCAACATCTTAGCACAAATACTAAGATAAGCCACATCATCTTCCATG
Organism: Pinus tabuliformis; assembly: GCA_031772625.1. NCBI lineage: Eukaryota > Viridiplantae > Streptophyta > Pinopsida > Pinales > Pinaceae > Pinus > Pinus tabuliformis. Next base: position 760,892,782 of record CM062804.1, read on the forward strand.
TCATTGCCATGTCATTTCTTTGCCACCTTTCTTGCCACATCACTTTATACCACCTATATTTCCACATCACTCTCTTCCACCTATCATACCACATCATGGTCTTAAGACAACCATGTGTCACTAAAAAAAGGGCCACTTGGCCACCCAAAAATGCCAAATGCACTTGCCACTTGTCATGACCATAGGGTTTCATGTCATCATCCTACCACCTATCTCTGCCATGTCACCTTTCCATGTCATCATAATATCACTTTTCCTCACCTTAGTGTGCCACATCATATGTGCATGGGCATGTAGGCCCTAAAATATTTCCTGGCTCACCAACCTAAACATGACATGTAAAATATACACAAGGATCATCCTTGGGGCATTACACTAGTGTTTTTTCTATTATCTTCCATTAATCCTTCCAAAATTTTCTTATGAATTTGGATCTTCGTTATTCACTATTGCTTCAATAAATATACCATTCCTATGAGTTGATTTCATGAAAACATATTCTACTTGGATTGTATTATTTGTACTTTGAATTCCAAGAAAATTGTAAATATTTTGTGAGACTATCAATGACAACAAAAATGACATACTTACATTTAGAATGTGGTCAACATGTAATCCATTTGATTGATATATTTCCTCATAATTGGTTATGTGTAAGGGTTGAGGTAACCTTAGATTCTAGATAGTCTCTCCTTCATTATTTTACATACCTGACATTCTCTTACAAATTTATGAATATCTATCCTAATTCTTGCCCCAAATAATTATTATTTTAACTTTTGACATGTTTTAAGGAATACAAAATGTCACTTTATGGAGGAGATACGAGAATCCTTTCTTTTTTGTTGTTTCAAATTTTATTGAGGGAATAAAAATATATTATCATTATAACAAAGGATATCTCTCTTCAATTAAAATTGTTCCATAGAGTTCTTCCCTTCTTTTAGACATTGTATTTTTTGGCTACTATTATTATCTTCTCACTAGTGATGTTGAGCTACTTCCAGCCACACTTGAATATGTAATGGAATATAATTCAATGCTTATTCTATTCTAGATGGTGCATCTTCAACCACGTTTACTTTCCATTTTATGTAGATAATTTCAAAATTGAGAAATGGATTCTAGCTTCATTTCAATGATTTTTCCATAAGATGTCAAACTTAGGACATATTTTGAACAACATACAAGTTTAAGAGGGAAACTTAGTCAATCCAATTCAATTGGTGCAATTCACTAGCCCTCTCTTCCAATATTTGACTAGATTCTTCATATTTCTCTTGATCCTAGGTTTGATTTAATCTAGTTGTGGTATCCATGTTGGATCTAGTGGTGAGTTGCTCAATGCTCTCCTACAATCTAGCTATACCATTTTATTTTAGCCTATATATAACTTAGGGGTAGTCTCCTTCCAAGAGTTGTTGAAGGTTTGATATTTTATCAAATCCTTTCAACCTAATCTAATGATGCTTGTAGGGTTCTCCTTGTATTTTGATTGGTATTCTTTAATTCTCCATAGGTCTTCTTAAACCTTGCCTTACTCAGCCTTTCATGATTCCCATTTGTCTTGTAATTTGACTACCACTTCATGGTGAAGTTAATCAACTCTCATTTAGATAAATAAATTTTGTCAAGATTTTCATAGATCATCAAATGTTCTTGGAGCCAGGTACTAGAATTCCTTCAATCCTACTCATTCCATATCTTGCTAGTCCAACTACTCCCTCGATGTGGATAGTTCCTGTTGATGCTACTCCATTGTCTCTTGTAGAATCTTATTATGTAGCTTTAAATTTTTTGTATGTTGTGTTTCTTCTTCACCTATGATGGTGGATTAGTGTACATGGTTGTTAGGAAGACACTACATCTCTATCACATGTTTCTTATTCAAGGCCACAACTTGTTTCTTGAGTACCACATCTTGTGAATATTCCTTTTGTTTTATCTACTCCTCTAAGGTAGAAACCAAGCCTCAATGTCAGTATAAGTCATCAATTAATCGTTTGAATAAATATGCATTTTCTTGAGTGAATTATCCTAGGATTAAAGTTATATTGGATTCCCTTTTCTTAAGGTTTTGGGTTGATAGGTCACATATCATCACTTCATTGACCATTTACATGTCTAGAGGAGATGTAATATTTCTTCACATCATATATCTATTAAAAATGCTTCACTACTATTTGGAGTAGAAGTACCCTCAAAGGATACTACATGCTCTTAGATGTCATTTATGCAATCAATATGAGGAAAATAGGTGTGTGCGCCTTGGAAACAAATTTTATTGGTGTCATAGGGGTATTGGGTTCCTTGTTTGTGTCTCCCACTTCTGTCTTCTTGTTACTTTTCACACTCTTTCCTTTTATGTTCCTCCTCCTTTTGGTGAGCATATTCCTACTCATTCCTTCTTAATTCTTCCATGGCTACTTGCCTACACAATTCTTCCCTTTTCTTTTCTTCATCCCTCAACAACCTACATTCATTGTGCTCTCTTATTCTCCTATTCTATTTTTCTTATCACCTCTCCTTTTATATTTTTTCCTAAGTAAAATTTTTGGCTTCCCCCCTCTTCTTATCAATTTCTAGCTGAGAACTCAAGAATTTTATCTTTTCCATAGACTTATACTCCTACTCTAATCCTATATGTTTGACACTCTAAATCTTTCCCTCATCAAATTTTGTTTACTTTTTGACTTGTATGGCATGTCATTGTAGGTTATTTTGACATTTTTTAATGATGTTCTTCCCCAAGCATGATAACAACTCTAGTTATTAGTTTCTGATTTCATCCTTTTTGGGTACATATCATGTGAACCTGGGTGTATCTATACATTTACCATCTCCCACCCATCCATAATTCGTAGGAATATCATCATTGTTGTGGCTATTGTTGCTTATATCCTTATGTGATACCATTGGTTTTTTCCTCAAGAATGCATCATGGGATGTATTTCAATGGTACATGGGGTATACTAATATTATTTGTTGAGTTTTAACTTATTTCAATGACCTAGGAGATAGAGCCAAAGTGGATGACATGATTATCTCAAGAAAGATGAGGCATGGAAAGGAAATGCATTTGTAGGACAAGGTGGGAAGATAGCAAAGTGTTATGTGTTATGTAATTTTCTACAAACATGTATCATTAGCATGACTGACTATGGGAAATATGCATGAGATAGGTGTTATGTCTATGGAATTGTGTACTAGTGAGTGTGTTGACATTGCTAGTTCTGCCAACATTCAAAGGGGTCTTCCCGATATGCAGTCCCAATTATACCTCACATAAGTTGGTATAGGAACCTCATCTAGAATATGGCCCAGTTTTCATCTACTTAAGGATTTTCCTTGGCTTTAGCTATCAACAAGAGAGATAATCACATATGTGCCTTCAAAAAGCAAGTAGGTATGCCTGGTGAATGTTTGATTGGAAGTGCATCAAGTTTCTTCTACTGTGGGTGTGAAAGAAAGTGAGCCTCTAAGAGAGAGGTAATAGTACCACCCTAATGGAGATGCACACAATAAGGAAAGATTCATCTAAAATCCAGCAGAGTATTCCACATATATGCGATGAGCATTACAACCATTACAACACATTCTCAATATGATATGCACTGAAATAGTTGAAATGGCTCAACTAATTTAGTACAGGTGAATGAAAACATGGATCGTAAACATTTACAAAACAATATTACAAATATTCATAATCCATGCATGAGAAACATGTTGGCCATGAATACAACAAACACCATTAGCTTTAATAGTGGAGCATTAATAGAGCCACCACTTTCTCCCCAAGAGTATTAAATATGTCTCTTTGATGCCTTATAGGAGAAGCCAAGGTGAAAATTCCTTTGCTTGTACAATGAGGGTGTATATATGACAAATGGGGTGATCCTTCACCTCCCTTATGACCCTTGGACTACCCTCATGACTATTTGACTTCCCTATGACTTTTCAACTCTTACATGACTCTTTACATTCTATATATTTCCTTCGGAATTCCAATTTACAATACATTTTCGAATAAGAATTTACATAATCTACAAATTTATGTCGCACATGATGGCTTATGACATGAAATGACATGACATGGACTGCATGATGACATGCTAATGTCAAGCCATTCTTTGTTGTTTCTTTCTTTGTGTCTTCTTGAAGATGATTTCTTCTTCCACCTCCATATGGCTTAGAGATGAGGAGTCTTCAGTGTTATTAGATCTTGAACAATTGTCACAATTGATGTCCTTTTTCTTGCTCTTGATTGATCAACCTATATCTTAGGCTACACAAGTGACTTCTAGCATGGTCTCCTTCTCCATCTCCTTCTTCATCATATTTCCATAGCATGATAGAGTACATGCAACTGCAATTTACTCATGACAAGACGACATCAATATGATAAACCCCTAGTCTAAGATGGTGCATGATGATCCACTAAATAAGATGAAACTGGGTGGAAGGCTGAGAGAGAGGCTTTGGGACTGCACAACTCAGGAATGCAAGGGCCAAGATTGAGCCTTGAGACTGCATAATGCACATTTCAAGCTAGATTGGGCTTGAGAATTGTGCAGTTGAGGGATTCAAGAATCCAGGCTGACGGGTTGAGCATTAAATTTTCCCATTGCATAGTGCTAGAGGGATAGGGAGGCTACGTGATTGCAAAATTTTTCAGTTCAAGAGCTCAAGGCTGAGGCTTGAGGGTTGAGACTGTGCAATGCACAGTTCAGGGTTGATTGGAGAGAAATATTACACAGTTTTGGAGCTTAGGGGCTGGGTGTGAGCACTGAGATTTCACAGTTCATATTTTTTGGAGGCAGATATTGTGCATTGTGTAGTTCCAACAGACAGATTGTTGTTTGGGGGTTGAAACTGCATAGTGCACAGTGCAGGAGGGTTGAATGAAGCTGAGTGGCCCGGTCGGGGAGTTTTCCAGTTTTGACTAAGTGTTTGATCAATGAGATGAGGCTGAACAAAACCGAGAATTGAACATAATCACGCACTTAGATTACTTGATGACACAACAAGGAACACTCAAAAAGCATGAATAATATACTTTCCTCAATGTGACAACTTTGCGACGACTGACACCAAGTGTGACACCAAAGATACACTTTGCGACGATCGTGACAAAACTTGTGCGATAATGCTTGAAACTTTTGAAATGAGTGCAATACATGTTTACATGGTAAGTACAACTCATTAACACAAATATCATCCCTTGAAACAAACCAAAACCACACTTGTGCAATGTGTGACACCTACCTTAGTTAAAAGACAACACTTTGATTTTCTTACAAATGGGACTAAAACACTTAGAGAATACATGTGACAACTCTTAATACTTGCGAAAACAACATGAAAAGTCAAATTAGGCTCCAAAATTTGAATGTATGCCAAAATTTTGGAGGGTGTTTGGGTAGCGACAACACTTGGTGACACACTGGTTGAATTCCAACTTCTCTTCCTTGGTTAATTCTTTTGTGAAGGGTCTAGTTCTTCAGGGAGTATTTATTCATCATGAGGATTACTTTGGTTTTCCCACTTACCCTATGAATAAACATAGTCACCTTTATCCTTTCTCGGTTGAACATAAACATAAGATCAACAATATTGCAATTTTTCAAATAAGGAAATGGTAGTATAGTTCATGAGCTTTAGATTTTCAGAGTATATTTTTTCATCTCTAGTGTTGCTCTACTGCTAGTAGGCCTAGATAGTACCCCAACGGATTCACTACAAGAACACAAACATTGTTCCATTGCTAGTGAGCCTAGACAGTACCCCGAAGGATTTTCTTTCTTCACCTCCTTGTTGGGTCCTTCATTTTTGAAGGAATAGTAGTTGTGGAGGACATCTTAGACAAATATGCCAAAAACAGGGCACTAGAAAATCAAAGTGGTAGAGGAATACTTGTTTTGGGACTTGTGTAGTGGAAATAAGTTCGTGCACTGAAGAAGATGGAGCTGAATTTGATACATTCAACAAAGAATGAAGGTAATGACCCTAGATATTGGAAAACCATGAATCAAGCGAGAGAGGAACCAAAGACTAAATCAAGTGAGTGTGGCTATAAAAGAGGATGAAGAGCAGTGAGAAAAAAAATTTAGACCTTTTTTGTAGAGTTATGACAGTGTTTTAAAGTCTGAAATGTTATGTGGAGTTTACATTTTGTTGTAATGTTAGGGATCTGGGTTATGTGGGAGAACGACTTCTTATATGTATATCGAGATATGTAGTGATCCATTTTGAAATCAGCTTGAATTGTAATATCGGCACGAAAGTTTGTAATGTGCTGAAAACTGTAATGGAAGAATTGTTGTTGTAATCAGTCTCTTCTATTTTAATAATAAAAAGAGAATGGGAGTTCTGTCAATTTTTCATGTATTTTGTGCCCCCTTTTAAAATTTTCCACTTATGTTTATTTCATGTTAAATTCATGAGTTATATCGCTGCGAATGAATGCATCAATGGTTGTATAAGTTGTTTAGATAACTAAATCTAGATCCCTTACACCTTTCTATGGTTCAGGCTCACCTCGGATGAGACACTCCTTTGATCCAAGGGAGTGAAAATGCCAATTTATAGACTATGCAGAGACTTTTGTTGGCAGCCTAGGTCGAAACCTTGGTCAAACTTAATTTAAACTTTTCCACTAACACTCCTTGTGCAGGGATCTCAACTTATTGAAAGCATAGGAGGTTGTTCATTCAGAATCATATGTAATACCTCTAATTTTGGTTTTCTCATTTAGATTTTCCCCCTTTCCTTCTCTACTTAAATTAATAAGCGTGAAAAACACCGAAACATAAATAACTGAGTGAAGGCTTAAGGTTTCAAGAATAGACATGGGTATCACGGCTCAACACAAATCTCTCCTTACGAAAGGATCATATTTTCTTTCAGAACATCATTAACAAAAAAAATGTAACCAAAATGAAGAAGAAGGACTGACTGTTAGAAAAATGTTGTATTGTCACAATCCTCCTTTTCAATTCAGCCACATGCAATTAAGTTAAAGAGAACGTTCACACACGACACTTATTCACATGAATGAAAGAAAACAACAAGACAAGACTAAACATAACAAACAACACAAGAACAAAATATGTACATAGAATAGGGCACAGTCCTGGACCATCCTTGAAAATATTGTTTTAAATCTTGGCCATTAACAGGAAGAGATTCAATCTTCCTGTCTAAATATTGGAGATGATATGTGTGTTGGCCAAGCTTCTCATGCACAATATATGGTCTGAACCACAGGGATCGGAACTTAGTATGTTTAGCTTTGTCTCATGGACTTTGTCCCACTTCAAGACCAAGTCACCCACATTGAATTCATTTTTCCCTTCAAACTTCTTATCAAGCCATCTCTTGATACGACTCTGGTGGAGAGAAAATTTCTCTTTATCTTTCTTTCTTTCTTCCATTAACTTAAGAAGGGTGTTTATCCTACTCTAAACCTATAGGCATGGATTACACTAAGATTCTTTTGAAATTTAAATGGAAGGAAAATAGATGTTCGGGGGTAGGAGGAATTCTTTTTCGTACACCAGGAAGTAGGGAGAGGCATTCAGAGAAGGTTTAGGCATGACTTGGTCAACCCATAGGGCATTCATCATAGCATAGTGCTAGTTCCTTTGTTTAGATAAGAGGGTGTTTTTAATGATACAGATGAGGTTCTTCTTGGTTGACTTGGAAATATCATTTCCCTAAGAATAATAATTAGATTAATGTTTTAATATATTACCATTTTCCAATGCAAAATAATATAATATGATAATACAATGATTCTTCAAAAGATAGGGTCAGACGTAATTCATTGCCTTGTAGACTACATAAGCATATTTATCAATGGCGAGGTAGTTAAGTTTTGGTCCTTGTAAGCTAGCACTATTAAAGGATATAGGTTTCTCGTTATTTTGATCTTCTTTCTATGTAAGAACGATGACAAGAGAAGTATCAAAAGCAAAGGTGTAGAGCAAGAAATCCTTGCTGAAATTTGGGCTGTATAAGGTTGGTGCTTCCTTGATTGCTTGCTTAATATAAGAAAATAAATCCTTTTCCCTTTTATCCCACTTATATAATGCATATTTCTTCACCATCTCCTGCATGGGTTTCACTATTTGAGCATAACCAGAGATGAAATTACCGAGAAAATTTATCTTCCCCAAGAAGAACTGCATGGCTTTCTTGTTCACTAAGAAGGTAATCTGCGTTATAGTCTTGACCCTTTCACTGTCAATTTTAATTCTACTTTTTTCTATGGTGTGGCCCAAGCGATTTTCCTCAGATACTACAAAAATTATCTTTTTGGGATTAAGAGATATCCCGTATTTTGAATATCGCTCAAAATTTTTCTTCAAATGGCGAAAGTGGTCAGACCTTTTTTTCAAAAACAACATGACATCATCAAGATACACCACCATGCTATGACCAATAAAACCATGGAACACGATGTCCATCACACGTTGGAAGGTTGAACCGACATTAACCAACCCAAATGGCATTCTTTTGAAAGATAATGTGCCCCACTTCGTTCGGAATGTTCTCTTCAATCTGTCAGGTTCTAAGACTAGAAACTGGTTGTAACCAAAAAATTCATCATGCAGAGAAAACATTTATGACCCCGATACTATCTGTAATATTTACTCCATTAATGGAACTAGATAATTATCTTTTTTTGAGGCCTGGTTGAGATTTTGGAAATCCATGCACAGACGAATTTCCCGAGAATTGTTCCTTACTGGGACCAAATTGGAGACCCACGTTGAATGTTGCACTATATGAATGATCCAAGCAACCAACAACTTTATTAACCGCTTATGAATCAAGGGCTCAAGCGTCAAGTGTACTTTCCACAACTTCTGTTAAAAGGGCTTGGACCCTTCCTTTATTGGAATATCATGTTGTATTATTCATGTGTCATAGGTATTGAAATCATCATACATCCACAGACATCTTGGTACTATTTAAAAATGTGGATAAAGGCTTTCCACTCTTGAGGTGTGCAACAAGTACCGAGATTGACAAACTTTGGATCACTTTCTGTACAAAGATTTTGTTCATACAATAGAATAGAACTGTGAGTTTTCACTTTCACCGGTACTCAAAATTGATTCACAGTTCAACTTTCATCGGTACTCGAAATTTATTTTGCAAGTCATACAACGTTTCCAATGATACCACGCCCTTAGGCATGGGGTTTCCTTTATTCTCTTGAGCCGCATTTTGCAACGCTTTGGCATGCTCACCTTCATCAATGGCAGTATCTTTGAACACATTAGCATTCACCATGAAATGCAGTATTTTCTGGTCATCATTGAAAACGTGAAATTAGTGATATTGTTAGGGATGGATGGCTTATAAAGAAGTTCAATAGAAAAACCATCCCTAAGCGGTGACAACCTAGCAACAATATTTTCTAATGCATCCGCAGTCGCATTGCGTATTCTAGGAAAAGAAATTATATTGAAAGCTTGGAATTGAGAAATCAAATGCCATACCTCTTGTTGATAACTTTTCAAATTAGGTGACACACAATGTATAGTATTTTGTACCTATCATACGACGATTTCAGAGTCACCTATTGCTTTAAGTACCCCAACTTTGAGGTCAATGGATTTCTTTAAGCCCAATATGAGTCCTTCATATTCTTCAGTGTTGTTAGTGCAATCAAATTCCATGTGGCAATAAATCATGTGTTTTTTTTGTTGTGGGTCTATTAAAATACAACCATCTCCAGAGCCCTCCTGTATCTTAGAACCATTAAATACAAAAAACATAAATTAGAAATACTAGGGCTATATCCTATGCTAGTACTACTAATATCTATTGTACATAAATCATTTCCGCTAGTTGGACTAGGAAGGAGTTCCAATTGTGTGTCTGGTGGGACTAGGGAAGGCTGAGAAAGGTAGAAATTAAATCTGCGAAAGAAACAAGCTCATTTTTCCCCTCGAAGGGTGTGATAGTGTGTTTCATGTAAGGTTTTGATTCTACACATATTTGGTTATTCATGTCCTTGTACGAAAGCCATAAATGTGACCAATCAGTAGAAAAATACCCCTATAGTTTGCAATACCAGTCTCTACTTAGCAATACATCGTAGGCTTTTGGGATGTCCACAACTACTATGTTTATGCATTAGTGAACTCGTTGATTGGAAGATAGGAAAATAAGAACATATCTAAATTCACCAATAACTTGGACAAGAGACATGTCTAGCTAAATAATTTGCGCATCATTCTTATCCCATTTGGCATTGATTTTCTTGGCAATAGACAATGGCATTACATTTACGGATGCACCAGAATCAAGTAGACAATTGTGAACATTGTAGTCAAAAAATTAAAAAGTTAATAAAAATAGAGGGCAGAGAGTGTTAGCTTTTAATGTTAATGCATTAACAATTGATTCTAGGGGATCAAAATACTTATCTCATCCCTTCTGCAAAGAAGAAGCATTATCACCTAATGAAGTCTAGTCAAGGGCTCATACAAGCAGTTCCCGCTGGCTCACTATCCTTGTAAGCTCAAAGATTTAAATATTTTCATGCGCTTTCTTCTTGTCTTCCACTATATTATAATCCAACGTAATAGACATTTCCAAAGTGTCTAGAGGAGTGTCTTTGTTTGACGCTTCTATAATAGTGGACTTGCTTTTACTATTGGCGAAAGTATTTTTGATGTAGCAACATTTCTAGACTTTTCCTAAGTGTTCTAAGCTGAGTCGACAAGGGGTGTGATTTTTCTTAACAAGTTTTCCTTGAATTTTTTCCTCGTCAACTCTTATTCAAAGACAGAAACTTCGCTCCTCCATTTGTATTGACTATTTTGTTTTTGAGCCAGGGCCTCATTTACTGGTGTGTCTTCGACATTTTTCTTCTCAGCAGTGAACACACAACTAAAATAATTTATTGCGTGTTTGACACCCACAGTCTCTTCAGGCGAATTAGATTTTTTCTTTTCTTATGTCTTCTCAGTCATCTCATATCAAATGCATAGCCAGAGCATTCATGGTGTGATTCCAATGTGGACATGTCTTTTCTAAATGATATTCTTGATGAAATGAACAATATTGGTTCATGCCCATGCTTTCGACATTCAACATGACATTCGAACTCTATGCAGACTTAGCCAACTGATTATTATTATTGTTATTTTTGTTAGTCCTTCTCAATAAGTTGAATTTTGGGGGCTTGTTGTTGATAATTGCCTTGCTTATCCTTTATTTTAACTCTGTAAACTCATTGGACAAAGACTTGATCATTCTAGACAAGCTTTCAAGGTCGGTAGTCTCTTTATCCTTAGCCTTGCTCGAAGAGGCCTAAGACCTTTTTCACATCTCCTTGGATTCTTTAAATGATTCATCATCGACAATGACTAAAATTGCATGCAAGTCCTTTTCAACAGTGACGGCTTATTAAAAAAAATTTGCCAAAGTTTCTTTTGCAACTCTCTTTACGAATTGAGAAATGCTTGAAGGTAAGGTAGAAGTGTTGTAACCAATTGTGATGGAGTCATGAGGCTTCCTATTCATGGGAAAACTGTTTAATATCTTATTGAACCTCTGTTTAAAATATTTAATTTTTTCTTTCTGATCCATATTCATATTCCCTAACTCCTTTAATAACATGGCTGGGGTTTTGTCATTAGAAATTTTTTCAAGAAATAACCTTTTAAACCCCTTCCAATTCAAAATTGAATTTGTAAGAAGACTATGATAAAACAATTGCTCTACCCTCCAAGATAAAAGGAAAAAGTATACATGCAACATCGTTATAAGTACCTTGAGTGTCTGCAGGTGTAGGTATAAGTTGTCCAAATGGTCTTTCACTTTGACCAACTTGTCAGGGTCATATTTCATTAACAACTTTTCCGAGTGTCTCAGCATTTGATGTAAAATACCTGAAAGAGTGAGTGGGCCCTGAGTCATCTAATCCATATCTCGGTATGCCATTTTCTTATCTCTTTTCTCCTCCTCCTATTCAGAATCTAAGGAATATTCACCATCTAACCCGTTAAATAGATCGTAAGAAAGAACCATGGTATCGTCTACATATCCTTCGTTGAGAGGTGGAATTTTCTCTTGATGTTTAGTATCTTCTGCGGATTCTACCAACCCTTCAAGAGTGGAAAAAACCAAATATTCCATCTTGGAAACCAAGATATCAGTACTAGTTATTTCTCTTTGCTTTGGAAAATTTGAAAGATCTTGGGCTCCAGGAATCAATCTGAATGCCTTTGTGAACTTAGGGGTTAGGGGTCAAATTTCCTAGATTTGTTCGTAAGTGACTTCATAAGTTAGTTCTGGGCCTAGCTAGGAAGATCCTCCTATCTCAGGAATATGAGTTGGAGAGGTGTTGGTAATGTTGTTTCCTTATCCAAAAGAAGAATGATGTGGATGTGTGGATATATTAGCCATAAAAATCTAGCTTCCCTCCTTCTAACGCCATAAATGTTGATAGTTCTGGTCCTACCAACATTCAAAGGGGTCTCCCAAATATGTGATCTTAATTAGATCTCATTCCATTCGGTATAGGAGTATCATCTGAAATATTGCTCGGTTGTCCTCTACTTAATGATTTTCCTTGTCTTTAGCTATCAGTAAGAGAGAGAATCACATATATGCCTTTGAAAAGTAAGTAGGTGTACCTTGTGAATGTTCGATTGCAAGTATGTCAAGGTTCTTCTACTGTAGGGGGAAAGAAAGTCAACCTCTAAGAGAGAGGTAATAATACCACCCTAGTGGAGATGCACACAAGTAGGAAATATTTATTTAACATCCGGCAAAGTAGTCCACAAAGATGCAATGAACACTACAACACATTCGCAATATGATAAGCACTAAAATAATCGTAATAGTTCAACTACTTTTGTACAAGTGAAAGAAAACATGAATCATAAATATTTACAGAATAGTCTTACAAATATTCATAATCCATGCATGAGAAACATGTTGGCCATCAGGCTTCAAATATTAAGTAAAAGTCCCAAGACACATGAATACAACAAACACCACTAGTTCTAATAGTGGATCATTGGAGCCACTACTTTCTCCCCAAAAGTACTTACTCTGTCTATATGATGCCTTATGGGAGAAGCCAAGGTGAAAAGTTATTTTCTTGTAAAATGAGGGTGTATATATAACAAGTTGCGTGATCCTTCACATCGCTTATGACTCTTGGACTACCCTCATGATTGTTTGACTTCCCTATGGATTTTCAACACTTACATGACTCTTTACATTTTGTATATTTCCTTTGTACTTCCACTTTACAATACATTTTCAAATAAGAATTTACATAATCCAAAAAACAAATGTGGCACATGATGACTCATGACATGACATGGAATTCATGATGACATGGAAATGTCAAGCCATTATTTGTTGTTGCTTTCTTTGTGTCTTCTTGAAGATGATTTCTACTTCAACCTCCACATGGCTTAGAGATGAGAAGTCTTCAATGTTATTATATCTTAAATTGTTGTCATAAGTGGTGTCCCTTTGCTTGCTCCTAATTGATCAACTTGTATCTTCAGATACATAAGTGTATTCTAGCATGGTCTCCTTGTCCACCTCCTTCTTCATCATCTTGTCATAGCATGATAGAGTACCTGCATCTGCAATTTACTCATGACAAGATGACATATGTATGATAAAACCATAGTCTAAGATAGTGCAGGATGATCACTAAGTGAGATAAAACTGGGTGGTAGGCTGTGAGAGAGGCTCTGGGATTGTGCAACTTAGGCAATCAAGGGCCAGGACTGAGCATTGAGGCTACACAATGCACAGTGTAGGATGGACTGGGCTTGAGGATTGTGTAGTTGAGGGATTCAAGAAGCCAGGTTGAGGGCTTGAGCACTAAATTTTCCCACTCTGCAGTGCTAGAAGGACAGGGAGGCCATGTGATTGCATAGTTCAGGAGCTCAAGGTTAAGACTTGAGGAGAAAGACTGCACAATGTGTAGTTCAGGGTTGACTTGAGGAAAAGATTGTGCAGTTTTGGAGCTCAAGGGCTCGACTTGAACACTGAGATTGTGCAATGTGTAGTTCTGGGAGGCAGATATTGCACATTGCATAGTGCCAAGAGATAACATTGTTGCTCGAAGGTTGAGACTACGTAGTGCGCAGTCCAAGAGCGTTGAATGAGGCTGAGTGGCCCGATCTAGGAGTTTTCCATTTTTTACGAAGTGTTGGATCAGTGAGATGAGGTTGAACAAAAGTGAGACTTGAACATTATCACACACCTAGATTACTTAATGACACAATGTGGAACACCCAGAACACATGAAAACTTTGCGATGGTTGACACTAAGTGCGACAATAAAGATACACTTTGCGACGACCGTGACAACCCCTGTGTGAAAGTGCTTGAAAATTTTGAAATGAGTGTGATACATGTTTACATGGTAACTACAACTCATTAACAAAAATATCATCCCTTGAAACACACCAAAACTGCGTTTGTGCGATGTGCGACACATGCCTTAGCTAAAAGATGGCACTTTGATTTTCTTACAAACAGTTCCAAAACACTTAGAGAATACCCATGTGATGACTCTTAATACTTTCAATGACAACATACAAAGTCAAAGTAGGCTCTGAAATTTGAATGTAGGCCAAATTTTGGAGGCTGTTGTAGCAGTGACAACAAAGTGATAATTAAATAAAGCACAATATAGTAGTCTCTTTATTATTATGAAATTAGGAGAGAGAGATCATGGTTTTTTTTTAATAATTCGATGGGAAGAATTTGATGCATCTTATAAAGTTTTTTAAAATATTTCCACGAGACTTCATTTCAAAAAGATGTAAATAATATTCTCATGTCAGCTTAAAATATTTTTTCTTTAGTGAATTACATGTTTCACGTAGCATTGTTAATCGTATTCTCCATATTTTGTTGATGATCAATATTATTTAGCGACATGCATAGCAGGACTCATAGGTTTTTTTACATTGTTTTACCATTTATGTACAATTGGTATGCATGGATGGAGTGATTTAATAAGCAAACTTTTCATTTTATTGATTTGGATTTTTTAGATTTAGTCATTTAAAATTATTAAACTATGTTACACAGGATAAACTATTTTAGTTTTATTTTTGCAAGTAAGTTGAAATCTCTAATTTGATTTTTTATTAGTGAGGTGATCTTTTTAGGTGAGGAGGCCACAACTATATTTTCCATTTTCCTATATACTTTTTCCTTGCCACTCCCTTGCCTACAATGACAATTATCGTCAACATTGTCCATGGATTAAATATTTTTGAAAATTGAATTTAATTTTCTAACTCGATCTGTTTTATTCTCATTGAGATTAGTTAAAATTATGAGTTTGAATAGTGTAGTTTACGTAATCTTCCAGATTTATAAATTTTCTGAAGAATATATATTTATATTAAAATTATATTTTTATATAAAAGATATAATACGTTAAATGGACCTTCGCAAACAATAAGAGGAACCAACTACTATGATAAGAAGTATTAATAACAAACATCTCATGATAATAGTGAGTCGAAGGCAATAAAATTATTTTTTTATAAAATATAAGGCATGTAAATGCTTATGTTCTAGGTAGATATGGACAAATAAGAAAAATATATATATTACAATTTTGTTTGTTATATGATTAATATAAAATCTAATTCTATTTTTTCCTTTATGATGCAACATAAATAATAAAAGAAGTTTTAAAACTTGTTGGGTGGAAGCATTTTTTCACAAAGAAATAATTTACTTAATACTATGCAAATCTAAGAGAAAATTGTTAATGTAATTAATAGTAATTTTAGGGTTTTTATGAGAGGTTATGAAACTAAATAATAACTAACTTCCACAAAGATAAAAAGGTTGTAAACAAGTATTAGGGGGATGGCAGGTTTTGGAGGTAAAACCTTATTGTTTTTAAGGCATAAGATACATGTTGTGTTGATCTGCTTCATTATGAGTGTGTGATTTTAATATATGATATTACAATTCATTGTGTTTTTCATTTTACGTGTTCTTGTTTATTTTATATTTGTATTTCCTTAGTAAATATGAAATATTACTGATTTGACATGATCATACAATAAATATTTCATACATATTTGATTTAATATCTCTTAAATATATACTATTTAGAGAGTCTAAATCATAATTTTAATGACATGTTGAGAGTATGAATTACACTGATACATGGTATTTATAGTTCCCTTGGAAATTTCAATTAAATATTAATATGTACCAGTTACATTTTATTTTTTTTATTTTACTCTGTTGTTATTTTACTTTATCTTCTTTACTGGCATACATGATTAATTAAGGATGATATGACATGATCACCTTGTTAATCTTTCATATATATTATTGATATAACGTTTCGCAAATATATATTAATCAGAAAGAATTAAGTCAACATTCTAATTTTTGTATGCAGGTTGAAATGTATAGGTACATGATATCATATGATTTTTTTGCACATTCCAATTGGATGTATATAAGCCAACATGTTCTAACTTTTCTTATTTCTATTTCATGGTGATTCTAATTTATAATTTCAATACTAACAATCATATTATGTATGAATCGTGATGCATATTTGGAATTTTCATTTTCAGTCATTAATGATTCATTTATTTAATAAGTTCCACATATTGTAAGCCTTACCACCTATATTTTCTTAAAACATTATTTTATTTTTCTTTTCTTTATAATTTTTCTATATTTATTTGCTATTATAGAAAATTATGTATAAATAATATTAAACGTAGGGAATACTCCCTGTGGTTGGAGAGGGACAGTATCCAACCTAAAGCAGGAAGATTGTAATATCCTCATTGGATGCCCTTTGGGTTGTTTCTTGTCGCCAAGGACAATCCGGGAACCAACATCTTCAACTCATTAACCCATAAGTAACAAGTTCATCTCACTACTTACAAAAAACACACCCATTCACACTCACAATTTAGTGAGTGGGTGACAAGATTTTCATAGCTAGTTTAATTAATTATCCTCTTCTTAATAGTTACTCACTATTTTAGGTTTAAGCAATTCCCTACTCGGACCATTTATCCAACTAAGGTTTTACGACATAATAAGATTAAAGATATTATTATAGTCTTATAAACAAGACATCAAGTCAGATTACTCTAACATAGTTTACTTGCCATAGGGTTCTAGGGTCACTATAATATCCTTGTTCATGGAATCTCTAATTCGCAACCTTTATATGTTCTTCTCGAATCAATTCATTATCTCAGTTGTATCGCAGGCACATAATTCGTGTGAGATTAATTATAAAAAAAATAATCGGAAATATTGAATTCTACACTTGCTTCATCTAAGTCTTAAAAAAATTATATTTCTTACTTGAGTTTCTTGTAGGTGGTAATATATTCATCCTTTATCAAGGGCTTGCATTCCATGCCATACCCAAGGCACTCTACCTACAATCTACATTCTCACTCAACCAAATAATATGAGTTTCTCATATATAAAATCCCTTTAGTATATTATTTTAAATAAGGCACCAAATTGATCTTTAAGACCATTCACATAGTCAATCATTCAATCAATTCAACCATGTTCTATACCAATCAAAGAAGAACATCATTGCACTATATAATCATTTAATATCAACTTATTTCATGAATTCATAAGGAAATTATTCTTTTCATGTCAACAAACAAAATTGATCAAGACTGGCAGTTTCATATTCATTATCTCCACTGAGACATCCATCTCAAAGTTAATGAAAAAATCATTTCCCCATTTTATTTTCTGTGGAAGTGAGGGATTCACACTACTCACTTGCTCACTAAATAATTCTTCAAAAAAAGATGAAAAATCATTGCTTTTCATGACACAAAGTCACATTAATACTCGTCCTATATAATCAGACAGAAATTCATTGCATCAAACATATATTTAGATCACTAAAAATTTAAGAAATCGTGATCATATAAAATGTAGTCATACCACTACATACTCCACTGATATTTTACAAGTAGCATGCATTTGCATATCAAAATAGCCAAATTTCTTATTCAAGTATCTTACTAGAATTCTAAGCATATTCATATCCATGCACTCCCTTGTTGCATCATACACTTTAAATTCTCTTTGATACGTCAGTGTCATACTCACTAATCTAACAACTATCCATTAGGACAACTCACATAACTTTCTAAGATTTTATCAAATTTTATGTGCTTGTAACATTCTACCTTTATCATACCTTTCTTGGGTATTCAGTAAATGCATTAAATTGAAAATGTATTAGAGAAATGCTAACTCATCTTGAATGAATTATTACCCAATCCTTCAGCTTGCCATGGTTGATTTCCATATTTACATGGATACCATCATTATGCGTATTCAACTCATAGTTTCTCAAGGACTCCATCTGGGTTCCTCTTTATTCTTCTTCCACATTTGCACTTGTGTCATTATCTTCAAAGTTCTTGTATGATTGAAAGAACTTCCTTTCCCCATATCTCAATTCAGTTATGTAGTATTTAATATCATCCTCTTAGAATAACTTGCACCATTTTTTATTCGCAATTTCAGTCACACATCAATTGTTAGTCAATCAATTAAAACAAAACATGTGTCATAGCATTTTCTAATAGATCCAATTATTTTTACTCATTTACTCTTTTTCAATATATTTCAAGCATCAATAATCAATCAACCATTCTCAATATTATATTATTATTGCATATTAATCCTTTCATCCCTAATAAAACATCAATGGGGAAGAGAGTCAAGGGTTTTACCTTTCTAATTCTTTTTCGTAGCTTGAAATTCATAACAACTATGCTCCATTTGCTTGAGCATTTACTATTACTTGGGATTTACATTTTCTATTACTATGATTATTCCCTAGTTGCAACATATATAAATCCCCGATATGGTCTCTATTTCATGAGTTGGTATAAACTATATCATTTTAGTTGCTTACGTATCCATTTCATGTGCATATTCATGTTGGAAACATGGTGTTGGCACTGATGTCAATAGTGAACAATGAGCGAGCTTGCACATTAATGTAAACTAGTTGTAGGAGAGCTTGCATATGTTTTTTACTTATGTATTCAGATTTTTTGGAGGTGTATAGGTGATTGGAATAATGGTTGCAATTGAATTGAAGCAAGATTTTAGTTATGGATAGAGACCTTTTGGTTTTCCCCAAAACAGGGGACAAACGCTGGTTCAGATGGAGAAATCAAAGGATGCAAAGTTGAATAACCAAATTTCCAATGTGATATTAGTGTCTAAAACCCAAATTAAGTGTGCTTAACCAACATTTTCATCCTGTAGGTTGCAAAAGAAAAATCTTTAGCTCTTACCAAAGGAATTACCCAAGGTTTTGGTATGAATGAAAAAGTTTGACTTGGCATGCAACGTTAAACTATTGATCAAGTTGTAGCATTGTTTGGTCTGCATAGAAGTAGTGGAATGTGTTAATGTGTGTTGATTTGGTCTCCAACTACAGTGTAGTTGATATATTCAAGCTTAATCACCTTGATCAGGTCATCGAAGGTGAAGTGGGTTGTGATTAATGATTGCATAGTGGATGTGGTCAAAATTATTGCACTAGGAAATTAGTTTAAGTGTGTTATGTGATGGATCGATTTAACGTTACATAGCATGTGATTAGAAATTGAATACATGTACACTTGTAGCAGTGTGCGATTTGAGGCTGATAAATGGTTGGCACACTGAAGAATTGTGTATGGTGAGAATGCAAGTTCTTATGGATGCATATGATCCATGAAAATCCAACCTATGTATGATCTATAATGCAAAGTTTAGTATAATTTCGTTTTGTTGTAGGTCGATTTGTATAGTCTTAGTATGCATTGATGGATCGAATTGAACACTATATGATGGGCATCTTTAGAAATATGTGTGCATGGTTTAATCTATGGAATGGTGGATTGGAGCTCTAATGAATACAAGTGTAATATGAGTTGTGTTTGCGCTGAGTAATTATAAAATATTAGGTTTTGTGTGATTGAAAGCATAATCAAGTGTTATCACCAAAAAATGATCACCTAGCCATCTCTCACTAGGTGGATCAAATACACCATGTAGATTTAATTTTACCATAGTAAAATCACTCTCACTGTGGAAAATAATTTAGTAAACCACTTTTATTAAATTATTTTCTTATTTAAATAAAAAAACCCCATGAGAATAATTAGATAAATCATTATTTATTTAATTTTCTCTAGGAATAATTATTAAATCATTATTTAAATAATTATTCCTTGTTACATTAGACTAAATCCCTTAGGAATATTTAAACAAATCATTATTTATTTAAATTTCCTTATTTTTGTTATTAAAATAATTATTAAATCACTATTTAATAATTATTTTGATTTAATAATTATTCTAATAATAGAAATAAGGAAATTTAAATAAATAATGATTTATTTAAATATTCCTAAGGGATTTAGTCAAATGTGACAAGGAATAATTATTTAAATAATTATTCCTAGAGAAAATTAAATAAATAATGATTTATCTAATTATTCTCATGGAGTTTTTTTTAATTTAAATCAGGAAATAATTTAATAAAAGTGTTTTACTAAATTATTTTCCATAGTGAAAGTGATTTTACTATGGTAAAATTAAATCTACATGGTGTATTCCGATCCACCTAGTGAGAAATGGCTAGGTGATCATTTTTTGGTGATAATAAAAGGCACGGTTCACACATTGACTAGATGAAATCAACATAATATGTCCTCATATGATGTGGTTGAAAAATATGAAGGAACTATGATTGGAAGTTCTTGGGAGGAAATGTGTGAATAAATAAAGGAAGAGATCATGAAAAATGAAACTATGGAGAAGGAAATCAACATCCAAGTACTAGAAGATTTGACTATAATATCTCCATGGGAAAGATATAAAGATCTTGATAAAGACTGAAAAAGAAAGAGACCCTTGATGTGTATATATTTTTCAAGATGTGTCAATATATGTGCAGGATGTTGATGCAAACAAGGAGATGTCATGATGAAAGACAATCACAAAGGTATTTTTAATTTGATTTTCATTTTCTATTTTTGAACAATATCTGGATGGGCTAATGTAGGGATACCAAAAGAAGAGTTGTAGATGTCATATACAACTGACACGCATGTGGTAGGATGAAAGATCTTGAAGGAAACATGATGCAAAGAAGGTAGCAAGGTATGAAGGAAAGTTCAGATATGGACTAATGGATCAATTTCCAATGAAAGAAAGGATGACATGACTGACATCATTCATGAATGAAAGTTATGGATGGTCGATGCCATACAAAAAATTCCCAAAAATATGAAGAATCTTGAATAAAGAAAAATAATTTCATGATATCGAAAGGAGGAGCTCTTCAAGCCACTGGTTATCCTATGATCTCCACTTAAAGAGTTGCTGGAAACAAGTCCCTAGTCAAGAGG
The DNA here is from genome assembly GCA_031772625.1 of Pinus tabuliformis. NCBI lineage: Eukaryota > Viridiplantae > Streptophyta > Pinopsida > Pinales > Pinaceae > Pinus > Pinus tabuliformis. Next base: position 760,914,237 of record CM062804.1, read on the forward strand.
GAGCTTGGTCAAGTCCTTGATTAAGAGGGAGCTTGGGTACATTCCTTTTATAGGAATGGATACATTCCTTCACTGGAATGGGCATATCCTCCCTAATTAAGAGGGAGAGATAGACACTTAATTCTTGTCTTCACCTCGGAAGATAGAATGGAGGATTGGGTAAGCATATGTAATTCAATACTCTTTGAGGATGTGGTAGGGTATCCAAGATAAGAGTAGTCATAGAGGACCGATATTATTTGAGGACTGGGAATCTAAGATAAGAATAGTCCTAGTGGATCATACTCTGAGAGAAATCGGGTGGTGTATGTTCCAAGAGAGACAATGATGAGGGTGTCTATAAATCATTAGTCTTGTCAGCATTATGCTTTGATCTTGTGGAGAGATAGAGTTGTTAGTCAATCCCTTTCTATGTGACAATGTTGGATGAAATGATGTTATATAGATGGGTTACCAAACCGAATATTCTTATGATAATTCTTTAGATTGAGAATGTCCAAGTACCTTGTATGGATTATGAATACCTCCCTAGTTATGAGGGAGTGTTGAAATAAGTAACTATGTTTAGTCTTCATAATGGCATATGTAATCATGATTTTATGTATTTAGTGAAAAGAGAAAAATAAATTTATTATTTGTGTTCTTGAGACATTTAGTTTTAGTTCAAGTACCCATTGAGTGCTTCTAGGTTTGTCATAAAGTCAATTAAGTCATTGTCATGTATTGAAGACCCATTTGAGCATGTTACATATTGTAAAGAAAAAATTATTGAGTCAAAATAGAGTCAAAATAACCTCCAAGACCTCATCATGGCACAAAGATCAAGTCAACCTACATGAAGGGACAAGTTGACCTCAAGATAGCAATTTGTACCCTTCACAAGCCTATAAATAAGAAGGAATTTAACCTCATTTGGGCACTCACAAAAGCAAGTTCAATCTCATAAAGATAGAATTTGGAAAAGGATGAATCAGAACAAGAATATCAAGATCAAAATTTTTGGACGTCTCTCTCTCTCTCTCTCTCTCTCTCTCTCTCGCTCGTTAGGGTTTCTACATTTTCTAGGTTAGAAGAAATTTTGAAGTTGCATCAAAGTTGTGAAGTTGTAAGGTTGAAGTTGTGAAGCTGCATTGAAGTTGTAAAGTTGCAAGGTTGAAGTTGTGAATTTGCAAGGTCAAAGTTCTAAAGCTTCCTCTAGATCGAAGCTATGAAGCTTCTAGGTCAAAGTTTTTGAAGTTGCATCAAGGTCAAAGCTGTGAAGTTGCTAGGTCGAAGTTTCTTAAGTTGATAGGTCAAAGTTTTAGAAATTGTTGTTGGGGTTGAAGTTACTAGAGAAGTTGTTAGAAGGTCGAAGTTTGTTGCTGGAAATAAATCTCATCAAGAAGGAAGGATGACTTAGTATTGGAGGTCCTTGGTCAAGTGTCATCGGTCTTTGAGAGGTTTTGACCTTGGTTGATCGCCTATATCTTGTTTCTTATTGTCTCATTATTGTTTATGATTTGGTAGTTGTTTGATGATAAAAAAAACACTAATAATAATAAAGGAAAGAAGAAGTTAATTAAGTAAAGTAAAAATATATCACAAATAGTTATCAAAGTAAGAGAAATCACCTACACTTGTTTCCCCCTAGATTTCTCAACAAAAAATAGGGTTTTTAAGCAATGCAATCCGAGATTCTTGGGATCTTCAAAATGGTTTTTCTTCTGACTTTGTAGAGGATTAGTGAGAAGGGTTCTTTGAATAGCGAGGGATCTGAATTTCTGGTAATTTGCCTAAAGGTGACAAAATTATGTTTAACACCTTCCCATTAGGTATTTTCTTGGTAAATATTAGCAATCTCGATCCTACAAGTATTGGCTCAACCAAATAAATTATAGAAAGGATTAATTCCATAAATCCTTTTTGTTTTCTTGCCCCCCTCCGCATGACTTATCATGGTTTGTATCAAGGCTTCATGTATTTATTAGTCATTATTAGATTATAATTGTTCTAGGTATTTTAACCCATTTGTTATCACCAAAAACTAATCACCTAGACATTTCTAACTAGGTGGATCAAAATACACCATGGAGGATTAATTTTAACTTGGTAAAATCACTTTCACTATGGAAAATAATCTAGTAAACCACTTTTATTAAATTATTTTTTTATTTAAATTAAAAAACCCATGAGAATAATTAGATAAATCACTATTTATTTAATTTTCTTTAGGAATAATTATTAAATCATTATTTAAATAATTATTCCTTGTCACATTTGACTAAATCCCCTAGGAATAATTAAATAAATCATTATTTATTTAATATTCCTTATTTTTATTATCAGAATAATTATTAAATCACTATTTAATATTTATTTCAATTTCACATTATTCTTAATTCTCGCTAAATAATTAATAAATCATTTTATTTGTTAATTATTTATAAATAAAGATATTTAACCATTTTAAATATCTTTTCCCTCTCCAATAAATATAATAAAGTATTCCAAGTGGTTAGATCTTGATTTGGTTAATATTATTTTATTATTCTCCATTTTCGAGATTAACTCAATACTTTGTTATAAATAGGAGGGTTTTCCATTCATTCTTCACCATGATCATAATCATCATCACCATTATCGTCTTTTTTCTTTCGAGCTCCCATTTGAGTTCTCCACATTTTGTCTAGGTTTTTCACATATTGAGAGAGAAGATCATTTTCTGAAGCATCAAGGACATCAAAGGACCCATCCCACAGAGGGGGACTTACAAACCCTTTTGTAAATCTCCTTCACCAGGTGTTTTTAATAAAGAATTTATTCAATTAAAGTCTTTCCATTTGGGTTATTGCATTGGATATTTTTACTACTTCTTTCTATTCTGGATCGTCTATACTTTTGTTGCAGGTTTTTCCATTTTTATTGTAGATCTGAATTGCAAGCAATCATCAACTTGTTGTTAGGGTCACTTGTCACCTACTGACTTAAGTGAAGTGTTTTTAGTACACCTTGCAAGAAATTTCACCCTAACAAATGGATTCTCCATTGGTGTAATAACAACGTTCTTGGGTGACTGAATTTTCAGAAAATGTTAGGGTTTTCTACAACTATTTTTATCCTCTCAATTTCTATTTATAGTATTATTTCCTTTTTTTCAAATTTTCGGATTCTGGTGGTTTTTTGGTTCTTTCAGCAGGTCACAGGTATTAGCTGAGCAAGAGATGACAAAATCTACGCAAGATTTTCTGACTGAGAGTTCTGGGAGAAAAAGACACTTTTCAGCCCCCAATATGCGTTCCAGAGCACACTCTTTGGCCCAAAAACTATGTTTTCCACTGTTTTAGGTAAGTACCTGCAGTTTGGATTTTTTCCAGAAATTTTTCAGAATTTTTTAATAATTACTGAGAGTGTTGTTTGCAGACTAGGTTGGGTACTTCACCTCTATTTTCAGTCTCCCCTAGGCCTAGATACACTTGATTTGTCTCTTTGAGGAAGGAAAAATCCCCTTAGGGTTTAGAGTACACCTCCACATTGTTAGGAAGAGATTTGCTGAGTGAGGAGTCTAAGGTTTTCAACATTTTTAGCCACTGATTTTCAAAGTCTTATCCATTATTTTCAGCTCTTTTGGATAGGTTTATTTTATCTTTTCTCCCTTTAGAGTTTGATTTTTCCTTTTCCCCCTTAGGATCCCCTTGAGCATCCTAGTTTTTAGAGCTTCACACCTATCCTTTGTAGCATTTATCACCTCTGATTTTTTTGGTTTGTCTACACCATTTACAACAAATTAGTGCCTCTAGATCCCAATCCCTTGAAATTAGATCATTTAGCCCTTTTTATGTGTCTTTGAGTAGCTTATTTTCTCTCTCTTGCTTAGTTGCTTGGTAGCCTTTGTGGGTGGGGTTTTGTGTTCTTGATTGGTTGTTTATTTTTCGTCATTTTCAGATTTATTTACAGTATTTCAGCACTTTATTTTTAGCAACACATGGAATCATGAAACATGCTTAATTAACTCATCCACTCGACACATTATTTTCACACAGTCACACCCTAAGTGAACTTGAGCTTGGTTAACACCACCAAGCCAAGAATTGAAACACTACACCTTAATAAATCAACACACATAGATTACGCACACTTGGGTACTAGGGCCAACACAATCTTTGTAGTGTAGGTGTAGGATTGGTGGGATAGGCTTCTAATAACACCCATCGATCGCTTTCATTGAGACATAGAATTTAACATATTAGGGAGCTTATAATCATTCACCATCCCATGGTTTAAGGTCAGAGTGTGCGAGAAACCTGATTTAGAGGGGGTTCGACTAGGTCATCATGCGAGTGGTTCTCCTTGGGGTTACCCAACCCGTGGCAGGGAATCCTGTGCATTGGTTGACTACCAAGAAGCTCAAGACTCGACCACCCCTATGGGATGAAGGTAACTATAGTGACCAATCTTAAGGAAACACCCCATAGGACTAGTTGTGGGAAGCACTTGGTTCTTTACCCCACCTTTCTCTAGACAACTCTGCTTGCGGGGATAAAATTCCATCAAGTAAGAAGTTCTTTAGAAGGCCATCTGAAACAATAGATCTAGGATTGTTTGAGGATTTAGATCACCTATAGGCTAGAGGTATTTTTCTTTGATAAGACGTGTTTTCTTGTATTAGAGTAACATCATTAAAATAGTTAGTTTACACTTGGAACCATTGCACTAGGTGTTTGCTTGTTGTTTGTTGCTCTTTTATTCCTATCATCACCCTTTAGTTCTTAGATCGTTATTGTCTTGACATCATTGTGCCCCCTGGGAGTTTGTCGCGTTGAATTTGAGGTCTTCACCCTCAATTCCCATTAGGACATACTACTCATCCCTGGCAAGTTAGAGTTCATCCTTCCAGTCCTCCATCAAGTCATCATTCTGATTCTAATTCTACTAATTCATCTAGTTCCTCCTTTGATTCTGCATCGTCTCAACCTCATATCACCACCATGTCAGGCACCGACGCAGGTGTGGGAAACCAGGGTGATAGCCCAAGTACTAACTAGGGTACCCCAACAAGAATAACCCCAACCGTGTGGTTACTCCTACTTCCTTGCTTCCTTTTATGGCTAGTTTGAGTCTCCCCAATTTCAGCCAGCATATCAATGATCCTCTTCTCCATGATCCCACTTGGCCAGATATGCCTACTAAACTACCTTCAGACATCCTAAAATTTGAAGGTAATCCTAGAGAAGACCCAACTAACCATGTCCACTCATTCCACATGTGGTGTTCATCAAATTCCATTACTGAAGACTCCATTTGTCTTCGTCTTTTCCAACACATGCTCACTAGAGCTACTGCTAAGTGGTATGTCGATCAACCTAGGGCCACTCATTCCAATTTTTTTACTATTTCCATAACTTTTCTTTCTTATTTCCCATTACCTCTCTATTATGGCACCAATACCGAACTGTTGACTTCTTTCCGTCAAACTTATTCCATCCGCCTTTTTGACCATGTTCAGGAATGACGAAGAAGGAGGAGCTTCCGTAGAGCTCCTGAATTTGAAGAATGAGTCTATATGGATTGGTTCCTTAGATCGTTGTTGGCTCCCATTGCTAAATATGTCGCATCACACTTCCCCCAGTCTGAGGAAGATGCACTCCAAGTAGCCTTAAAATTTGATTTGATCTATGCCCAGTCAGGTTATGTTTACATTTTCATCCCTGATCTGCCTCGGCCTAGTGCTACTAATGCACCAGGGGCATCTCATGCCATGGATGGCATAGTTGGAACCATTTCACACCCTCAACCATATGCTCCACCTCTGATGAGTTATGGTCCACCTCAGGGAGGGACCAATTCCTCTTACAATTATCCCTCCCCCAATCCTCCATAGGGCAACTCTTATCCAAGTCCCAGCATGCCATATGCATATCCCCATCCACATCAATAGATTCCAGGGCCAGCTGTTGCACCACATATGTATCCAAATGTTTCTGCATCTCCTTATTATCAGTATGCACCGCCTAGCGCTCCAGCCCCGCTGGAATCTGCACCCCAACCCCCCATGCGTACTTCCTCTCTGCCATAATAGTCATCTCCACCATAAGGTCAAGTATATGCTCAACAAAGCAGACCTAATCCCCCTAACCCCAAGAAAAGGAACAAGGGGAAGGGTAATCAGAACTAGCAATGTCAAGGTAATCATGGAAATCAGGGTCCTTCACCCAATGCCCCTCATGGTCCTCAGTGTAACCCCACAACCGAACAATAGGGCGTTCAGCCCAAGAAAAACAAGGGTCTTCGCACGAACAAACCTTATGCTTGTTGCGGCATATATGATCATTATACCCATGAGTGTCCTATTTTACCTCAAATGCATCAAGTATGGGAAGCTCAAGTAGCTTCTCGAGGATCATAGCTCATCGCTCCTCCTCCAACCCCTACTTTATCCCAACCTGTTGTGCTTGTCAATCCTTTCCCTCAATAGGGATGCATAACTACCTAACCTACACAAGGTCAGGCAGCTCAACCAACTCCACCATCTAGTCACCATGATTATCAGATTCTTATGATGAATTATGTTGAGTTTAATACCGAGAAATTCAACCTTCATACTCAATCACGCCAATACGACAATCCATCCGCTAAGTTAGCGATTGAGTCCCAACCCAAAGTTTCCACCAAGTATTTGTTGTCGTCCAATGGTACCTTACATATCCCTCAAAATAAGGTCACGGTTATTCCCAAGATCCCCACAGGTCCATTACATCAAAATGTTGCTTATGCCAAAGCCACCCATACTTATAGCATAGTAGATGACTTGGCGCAGTCTCCTATTGCCATGTCAATGTTGGAAGTCCTCCAACCGTTCCCATACCAATGGAAATCTCTACTATCTAATTTGGGTGTCATGGATTCCCAACACAATCAGATGATTGTCTTCCATGCTGACAAGTTGGAAAATCCTCCCCTACCTTCATCCGTTGGATTTCAAATAACAGTCTCCATTATAAATGCCACTATTCATTGGTGTATCATCAACGAAGGCACCTCCACCTGTGTGATGGTTGTGATTGTTTGGAAGCAACTTGGTTCCCCTGACCTATCCCCATGCACCATCACTATTCGGCCATGGGATGGTCATCCTTCATAGCCCCTTGGTTTATATCGCAAATGCCTAGTCACGTTTTCTAGCAAGATTGTCTATATTGACATTGAAGTCATTGATTCTCCCTTAGACTATAACATCCTTTTGGGTCGTAGTTATACTTATGCCATGTTAGTTTTCACATCTGTGGTTCACCGTAAGATGTGCTTTCCCCACAATGGAAAGATCATCACCATTGATTAGTTGACATACTCTGACCCCAAAGCCCATACTTCACCTCAGTCCAAAACTTCTTTTTTGGCTGACAATATGATTGTCTCATCCTTCACCAATGTCTCTCTAGGAGTCTACAAATATTACAATTTTCCTTGTGCTTACTATGGTCCACCACCTACCCCTTCTGAGCTTAGCTTATCCAATGTTTGCATGCTCCAAGCATCGTGAGCCACCCATAAATTGTCTGGTATGCCTTCATAGCAGACAACACCGTCGCAACCTATTATTCCTGACTCAACCCAACCTTCTGGTACTACTCCTCAAGGACCCTTTCCTTCTGTTGGTATCTCTCCTAGTTCATTTCCACCCGGAATCATTCCCCCAAGCCTTAACCATATCAGAGTAGTTCCTCCAGGCCATTATCTTTTTGGTCAGATATCATTCTTCTTTGTACCTCCTAGAGTTTATTCTACACCTGTTATGACTACGTTGAGTTTACTCAACATTACCTTGGGGATCCTAGTTTGGTACATCAATCCTCCCGCAAATACTCCATCCAATCAACTTAAACCTTACACTGCTTTGACCTCAGTCCAACTTGTTGTTCCTACCCCTACCTTTGCTTCAGTTCCACAACAACCTCAATAGGAGCCTACTCTTATTTCAAAAGCATCTGGCGATGGGAGGAAAAGCCCCAAAAAATGGAACCAAAGACAAGGCACTCCCAGCAACTCCAGCTCCTCCTAAGCTGCCAAAGCCTATTCCTCCATGTTCTTTGTGTGATGTTGTTGGTCATGCCACCAATAATTGTCCTGAACTCCCTCATGTTAAGGATGTGGTCGTTGATACCTTCCCTGATTCTAACATTCCTGAGGTCCATGTCACCTTACTAGAATCAGCCAAGAAGAACAGATCATTACACACAAATCGCCCATGTGCTTTATGTGATAAAAATGGCCATTATTCTCATCGTTGTCCCATCTCAAAGATTTTTTGATACACTTTAAGTGCTTCATGAATTAGAGGCCGCTCGTAGTGATCCCACCTCTCCTCTACCTATGGATTATGGTCCCACTCCTACACCGAAATATGAGGTCTCTCAAACACCCATTGTGATCCCTCCCCCTGCTATTGAGATAACGGATAGTTCCACTCCCACTCTCTACCTATCATCATCCATAAGATCGATTCCTTAGAACTCCCTTGAAGTCTCCTATTGTGATTTTGTTGAACCTTCTTCGACGAACACCCCGGTCTCAACATTAGTAGATATTCCATCTACTATTCATATGTCTCCCAACCTTGACGATGTGTATGTGAACCTTGTCTCTCATGAAGATGCTTCAAGTATCTCTTCTCCATCATGTGGTCCCTCTTCCTCTAGTCTACCCATATTCCATTCTGATGAAGACATCATGGAAGCTATGACCATCCTTGATTATCCTTGGGATGATATGCACCATCGTGCGTACTTCCTTCCACAGCAAACCCATGACCAATATGCTATGGAGTCCAAAGACTTCATTCATGGTGAATTCGATTGGTTTAAAAATCCCATTCCTACACCAGATTCTTTTGAAGAAGGAAATATGGCTAAAATTTCCCCTACCATAAAAATTAATATTTTGAATAAATGAAGGGTCGAGGAGAATATCATCTTGGGGGCACAATGCACCTTGAAAGAAATTGATGCTTACACCAAGTTATTCAAGGAAATCCCATGATGTTTTCACATGGTCTTATTCTGAAATACCCGGACTAGATCTCGCGATTGTTGAACATCACATCGACACTTGGCCCGATGCCATACCTGTCCACCAAAAGAAAAGGCCTATCCATCCTTCCAAACGTGAAGAATCAAATCTTAAATCAATTAGCTCAAGTAGGATAGTTTCATATATCCCATTGAATACACCACACGGGTGTCCAATCCTGTACCTGTTCTCAATAAACAAGGCACCATCTATGTCTGAACTGACTTCTATGATCTGAACAAAGCTTGTCCCAAAGAAAGCTTTCCCACACCCTTCATAGACTAGGTCATGGATGAGTGTGCGGGGCATGAGGTCCTATCCTTTATGGATGGATTCTCTGGATATAACCAGATACGTATCCGTTATGTCGATCAGCTTAAAACCTCTTCCACTAGTCCAAGGGGAACTTCCACTTACAAGTTCATGTGTTTCGGTATAAATAATGTCAGGGCCACTTTTCAGCATGCCATGTCCTACTTCTTTCACGACTTGGCTCATATTATCCTTACATATCTCAACGATCTCACCGCTTGTTCCAAACTTCGGTCACAACACCTTCATGACTTGCATACCATGTTTTTGCGATGTTGTAGGTATAACATTCACCTCAATCCCCTTAAGTGTGTCTTTTGTGTTCCTACCAGCTAACTTTTGGGCTTCATTGTGTCTAAAGATAGTATCACTCTTGACCCACTCAAAGTTCAATCCATTCTTGAACTTCCTCCTCCTTGTACCCTTCGCTAGTTACAAAGCCTCCAAGGCAAAGCTAACTTTCTTCATTGGTTTGTTCCTAACTATGCCACCATAGCTATGGGTTCCTTAGACTCCTTCGATCTAACATTCCATTTGTTTACAATGACCAAGATCAACAGTCTTTTGATTCCCTCAAACATGTTTTCACTTATGCTCCCTTTATTAGTCCACCTAACTTTGAGAGGGATTTCATCTTGTACATCTCTACATCCACCTATTCGGTCGTTGGGATCCTTATACAGGAAGATTCCAAAGGTATTGAGCATTTCATATAATATGTCAGTAAGAACCTTAACTATCCCTGTGTCTCCTATTCCATGAAGAAAATCTAGCACTGGCTGTCATGTTCTATGTTCAAAAGCTTTGTCATTATATCCTTACGTGTACCACCAAAATTGTGACCAATTCCAACCCCATGGATTTCCTGTTGAGTCAACAGATCATTAGCAGGAAGTACGCCTGTTGGATCATTATCCTTTAAGAATTCAATCTCAAATTTTTCACACCCAAGAGTAAGAAAGGTTTAGCCCTTGCTGAACTCATTTATGAATTTCCGAACGATGCACCTAATCCACAAGTAAATGATGATCTTCCAAATGAACACTTGTTCGCCATCACCTCATATGATCCTTGGTATGGTGACATCCTTACCTATCTGTGAACCCAAAAATTCACCCCCCACCTCACTCGTGATGATCAACATCAAGACCCTCACTACCTCCTCATCGGTGATGACCTTTATTGTCACAGTGTCAACATTGTCCTTCGTCGTTGTCTCACCCATGCTGAAGCTGAGAAAGTGCTCAATGCCTACCACGGTGGCGCTTGTGGTGGTCACCTCTCCAGAATGGCCACTACCTATAAAATCATGTGCACCAGGTACTTTTGGCCTTCTCTCTTTAGCAATTGTATTGAGGCAGTCAAACACTGTCCCAATTACTAGTTATATAACCTTGAGGCGCGAGCTCCACCTTACCCCCTCCATCTTGTCATCACAACTAGTCCTTTATGTAAATGAGCTATTGAATTTATGGAGTGTTGACCCCCATTTACTAATAACCACAAGTATATTATCATGGTCATTGACTATTTTACCAAATGGGTTGAAGCCATGCCAACGTTCAATAACACTGCGGCTACTGCAACCCTCTTCTTCTTTAACCATGTTATCGCTCAATTTGGGGTTCTGAAACAATTGGTCTCTGACCATGGCTGACACTTTGAATATGAGATATGGTGTGAGTTATCCTCTCTGTTGGGCTTTGAACATCAATATTCGTCATCTTATTACCCCCAAGGAAATGGCCAAGTTGAAGTTGTCAACAAGATCCTTAAGACTATGCTTTAGCGGATGGTGAATAAACACAAGACCAACTAGCATTTAATGCTCTTCCTTGCTTTGTGGGCCTATAGAACTTCTGTCAAGACTGCCACTAGGTTCACTCCTTTCCATCTTGTTTTTGGAGAGGAGGTAATTTTACCAATCGAGTGTGAAATCCATTCCCTTCACCTTGTTGTTGAACTCCTCCTGAACACCCAACCTTTAGAACAACGACTCATCATGCTTGAGAATGCCATTGAAGACCGTCATGTTTCATTGCAAACTATTGAAGCGGCTAAAAATCACACCAAAGCTCAGTATGACTGCAAAGTCCACCCTCATACCTTCCATGAAGGTGACCTTGTTCTTGTGTATGACCAAGCTCATGATGTCTTGGGACATGGGAATTTTGAACCATTATGGCTAGGGCCTTATATCATCCATAAGTGTTTGGGAAAGGGGGCATACCTATTAGAGGGTCCAGAAGGAGAAATCCTTCCCAATCCTTGAAATGCACTCTACCTCAAGAAATTTTACCCATATCATTTCCCATTGAAATGTGTGTATCTCTTTCTTTCTTCTTGCATTTAGGTAGTTTGCATCCCCCACATTCTTACACATTTTATTCTTGCATCTTTCAGATGGATCCATCATCCACACCTTATATCGATTTTTTCGATGGTGCGAGTCGCTTCACCAGGAATCTAGCCTCAGCAGCTTGGGCCATTTTCACCCCCTTGCATTCGTTAGTCCACTCCAATGGCGTTTGCATTGGATTTTCCACCAATAACCAAGCCAAATATGATGTTGTGATAGGTTTGTTAGTCGATGCCCTTGACCATCGCATCCTTCACCTTCATGTTTGTCTTGATTCCTTACTACTTGTCATGCAATTGAATGGCGTTTATCATGTGCATAATCTTATCCTATTTAGAAAATATCTATGAGTTAAGATTTTGGCGCATGAATTTGAATCCATTTCATTCAATCATGTTCCTAGAGCCCATAATCACTATGTAGATACCATTTCTAATAACATTCTAAATTGGAATTTATCACATGTAATAAGACATCCATAAACAAATGGTGAACCACAATCATCACAAAAATATGCATAATCATAAATATGTATCGTCATACAATGTTTTGAGTCCATATTCTATATATATCTAACATGCTCATTTGCATGGTATCATCAAACAAAAATGGGGACCCACATGTCCCTATGCCTAATCACTATCATCTTGAGGCACCCGATCCAATGGCTCCATTCCCCGAGCCCGTAAATCTCGTATTTCCTAACTATCCATCGCAATGCGCTGCATGATTCCTTGCCACTCTGAGGGAAGACCCGTGCCCTCATTTGTATACCATTATTCTAGCTCATGCCACCCTTGCTCTGTCACCTCGGTCAGTAATACATCACATCTACGTTGGAGATCCTCCATTAGAGCATCGCCACCTTGTCTCTATTGTGATGTGACCCCACCCTGATTTGCAACCCCAAGCACTACAGCTTGTCCCGTGTGTCTTGTCGGCCTCACCAGTGCTATATATCCATACTAAAAAGTTTAGAAATTAGTACCACATACATATATTTATTAAACTATAAATGCATCAAATGTATAGCAACTTTCACTTACCATCTAGGCCCCATTGTTGTCTTGGTGAAAGTGGTAAGTCAGGATCCCCCTAATAGTTCATGCCACTATATGGATAATCATCTATGTAAGGTAGAATCTGGTCCCATGAGAAAAAAAACAGGTTGAAACACTCATCTCACTCCCCCTCCTCCACCTCGTCTTAGTAGCTTCCCCCAGTAGTGCACCTTGGGATCTTGTGGGCCCCCATCACAGATCTGAACATGAAGTCTAATAGTGGGGATCTTCTTAAAGAAGAGTGAGCATAAAAATGGCCCAAATGAATAGTTATCATTGGTCCTCTATTTACATAGTGTCAATTATCCTATCAACGATGACAACATCATCTGGGCGCACCCATAGTAGGTCCCTCCTATCACACTCTCCATGAGCATCATCTTCCCTCCAATGATATGGTGGAAGGAATCAGTACCACAGATCCACATAACCACTGTGGATGTAGCTCATGTCTCAGGCCTCTCCAATTCATTGATTTGTATGTTCGTGCCCTTTGCACGACTCCCTTGTAGACAACGTCGATCAACAAACTCATCTATATGCCTCCCATGAGGTAGCACTAGATGTATCTCCCCTACCACCCCCAACAGGGGAAATCCTATCAAAAAATATATGTCTTGGATTATGATCTCGATCTTATTCCCTTGTACTACAAAGGCCTCCTAATCTAGGTGCCAGTAACTCACTATCCTCGACAGCAAGGGCTCACTAGCCGTCATCATAGGGTTCTCTAAGAAATTCAGCACGACATATTGTGCAAACATCCCTCTCACTTCTTAATTCCCTTGGATCTCAGCACAGAGGGACTCCAAATCTCATTCTCGCCATGATACCTTCAAATTTTCCATACCTGCAAAATACCATTATGTTTTGTCAGTCCAGAGACAAAGACATGCATGTCTAGTACTTAGCTTCAACTCACGACATACCACCAATCCTACCCATCCTATCAGCCCAGAATGCATTTTTTTCCCTCAAAACTGCGCTGGACACACTTCTAGGCCCAATTCTTGCACTCTAAAGCACAGAAAAGGCACCCAAAAGTGTGTTTTGACTATGAGGATGAGAAGGTGTCCCCCATAGTGAACTGAAGGCCTAATCTGAAAGTTTGATCCACCAAAAATGATAAGTAAGGTTAGGCCACCTACCTCCAACTTGCAGATCCCAATTCCAATGGTCAATTTGTCCACTATGATCTACACAAGATTTAGAGCCTTATCCTCCACTCCAAATTATCCATAGCTCACTATACAAATGAATTGGATTTGGTGGCAAAAGGCCCTTTTATAGGAAAAACCCTAGTTTTTCCATTTCCCATTGCGACCAAACCGTAGCTCTGTTTTATGAACCATCAGCACTATTGGAAAGGTCTCACCGAGTTATATAATGAGTCTCTCTTATTTTTTGGTAATTTTACACTTCACTGGGAAGAAATTTTTTCCATGAGGTCTCACTTTGTCACCTATTAAAACCAAATTTCTTCATTTGAGGCACCCATACTCTGATACCTCTTTACCTTTGCCTTGGTTCACTCACATGTTGATTTTCATCATGAGTAATAATCATTTACTCGTGTTTTCATGGTCTCCTCTGGGCCTCCTCCACGTGGTAGCATCAACGAGTCACCCTTGTATTTATGGAGTCTGTTTCGAGTCCCATTGAGTCTCATTATGGTGTTTCATACGTCTTCGTGTTGCATCCCTCCCATTTTACTCATATTTGACCTCTAGCTTTAATGCTCCATCTTTTCCGGACCCTTGTTTGAGTCATTAACCATCCCCTCCTAAATCGAGTCAGTCGCTGCCAAGTCAACCATCCTTATTATGCTCTGACAAGGGAAGTTGTCAATCTGCTACCCATATTCTTCCCTTCATAATCCTTGGTTTCAATCCATCAGTCACTCTAATATGTTCCATTGTGCCTTATTTAAGGATTCCTTATTGACTTAACTATAGGGGGCCCTCTTTTGTCGACCTCAACACATTTATTCCAAAAGAGTGGTCTAGAGGGTGGTGTACCTTGGTTCTAACTTCCATATTTGTTCTGTGCCTCGAATCAAGAAAATGGAATCATTATTTCCATTTGACTTAGTTGTTTCTCACGTGCTTGACACCATCTCCTTATTGCACGCTCGAGATTCGTACACTTGACAGTTCAGTGATCCAAACGATTGTTCCAGTGATTCACAGATATGTGTGACATGTTCTAGGCCTCGTGAGTGGGTGGCCCTTAAGGTATCTGCCCACATGCCCGAATGACCACAGATGTTGATCCAACCTAAGATGAAGTTCTGCAAATTTGATGGGTTCGATTTCCGTCGCTTGCAGCACCCACAACAATGCATGTCTCCTTCATATGATCAATTCATATCTTCGGAGCCCTTTCCTATTCAGCAGGGCTTCTTTGGTTATTATCCCCCCTCACCATGTTAGTGTGGGGGGAATTATGTCTCATGTACTCAGACATTATTGTATTAAGTCTTTGCCTATGTTTTTCTAGGCACATTATGTATATGTGATCCATTGTATAACATTTCCTGGCTCATTGATGCCAACGTATCATGTACTTTGTATCT
Source organism: Pinus tabuliformis (assembly GCA_031772625.1). Classification (NCBI taxonomy): domain Eukaryota; kingdom Viridiplantae; phylum Streptophyta; class Pinopsida; order Pinales; family Pinaceae; genus Pinus; species Pinus tabuliformis. Next base: position 760,929,586 of record CM062804.1, read on the forward strand.
TAGTCGCACATTGTTGGGATCATCATTATTCTTTGTATGTAATTATCTTGGTGGGTATGGCTATGTCTCCCCTGCTGTTAGCCTCCTGTTGCAACAGGTGTTCATGTTTCATGATTGACATTTTTACATGCCAAATATGTCATACTTTGCATGCTGCAGTGTTCCATATTTCCAAAAGAGGCCAAAGAAGAAGTCATAAAAGTGTGCTAGTCCAAGTGCCACTTTTGTATTCCAATTTTGATGACTTATTTTCATTTTGATGAGTTCTTTCAGTTAAGGGAGGGCCAAACAGTTTAATCTTGGCCTCCCCGGGTTTCAATTTCCTGTTTTAGAATATAGAGAAGGATATCTGTCCAAACAGCTTAATCTTGGCAGATTTGTAGATAGGTAGAGAATCAAAGGAGCCCAACTGCTTAATCTGGGCCCTTGGCAGAAATAAGTGTAGATTTAGATAGGAAGGCAATCAAAAGAAAAATTTGTAAAGCTGGGTCTGCAAGTCTAAGTGCACCCAAACCAAAAAGAAGAAAAAATGTTAGGAAAGTAGGCTGGGTAGGTAGTTTTTGAGGTTGCAGAATGTTCATGCATGATCAATTTTGTATTTCTAAAGTGTTATATCTTTTCAGATCACAGTCATGATGCAGTTTTTCATCTGGAGGAGCTCAAGCTGGACATTACTAACTCCCCTTCTTCTTTCCCCAAATCACTTACTAACTCCCCTAAAGAGGTCAAGATCTACTTTATTCCTCTTAGTTTCATCATTCTTTATATCAGTTGCCTTGGTGAAGATCTGCTCCACTCAAGGATTGTCCATTTCTCCTCTATAAGTCACTTTCCCCAAAAATAGCCTAAAGTCCCATACCTTAGCGCTTTCTCATCATCTCCATATTAACTACTAATTCTATTATCTAACTCCCTAGATTCTTCCCCTTCCCCTACTAAAACTATGTATAAAAATCCCCAAAATATATATATATATATATATAATATCCCCTCCCTGGCACTATAGCCCTATTCTCCTAAGTCTGGGAAAAAACAGTCCATCTGGGGCCGTTTTTAACCCATCCGTGTCCTAGCAAGAGTTACCCTGACACCTGGTCAGAATAACAACCTTCACCGCCCCTTTACCCCTTAAAACCCCACATTTTACCCCTCCGCAGTCTTTTTCCAAAGATTAATGTTCAAAAGCTTGATTAAATGTTAAGTTATGTCCCCCCCGCCTAAACTAACCCATGAAAACCCACATTTCCTAAGTTTTTACCCTCCCCGCCGCGCTATATCAAAATCCGAATATTCGCGTGCCCATCCATTATTCCCCCGCCGATTCACCTGTTCCGTCCACCGTCGGATCGGGCCCTCCCCATCTGACGGCTCTCGGCGATTTCGGAGGCGCCCCGCTGCTCAGCCGTTAGCTTCCGATGGCGAGGCGGTTTCTCCGCCGTACCAAAGACACCTGTCCGCCTTCTATTGCATCGGAAGGGCTCTGACGGATATCGCTCCAGTACAGAAAGCGGTCTGATGAAACTGCTTTCCGCCTTCTGTACGCGCGCCCCATGTCGCCTGCCCTGTTCTACGTGTCTGCCTAGTCACCTGTGCCACGTCATCTGCACACGTCGGCCTTGTGCCAAGTCACCCTTGCCATGTCACTTCCACCGTGTCCCTGCCACGTCATCCACCGTACATGCTTACGTCACCCTGCTGACATCATCCTGCCACGTCATTCGCCGTACCATGGTCCCACTTGCTAACGTCATCATCAATTTTTGGAGCGAGAGGCGAAAATCGTGCTTAGGAAGCCCAGATTCAAATTCCGAGGCAGTTTTTCATGCGCGATTAGCACCTAGTGCTAATCGCGCATGGCTACGGGAAAAGTGCCGAAATGGAAAACCCCTCATTGCGCAACCCCCAGCAAGCCCGAAAGGCGCCGAATGACCCGTTTTTCCTCGCAAAGCATGTAGAGAGGAGCAAAAGACAGTTCTAAAGGAAACAGAGGGTCGAACAACTGCCATTAATTTTTGATTTGACCCACAGCGAAAGAGAGAATCGGCCTGATTCATTTGTCAAAGAGTTTCAGAGGAAAGATGAAGCGACAAAGAGTATCAGTTAAATTTTTAATGGAAAACTTCAGTTCCCAAAGCAGGTCAACATTGAATGGCCTCCATCAAAGTCAAATCAGAAGGTGTAAGCCCATCCCAGCTCTCAAATCATAGTTAAAGCACTTAAAGCCACCGAACTACAATGGAGCAGAAGTCCATGCATAGTTATTGCAGAAGCACTGCACCAAGCCACCGAGGACAACGCATTAATTCAGTTTTGATACGGCTGCCCTCAGCGCAGCCCATAGATATTTTCTTGCATTTATTCCTGATAGGTTTAGGTTAAAGTAATCTTTTACTTTCAGACCTGTTTAGGTCACAGCTGTAATAAACAATTTTGGAGAATTTTTCCTATATATACCACCCTCTGCATTGTTTCAAGGGTTGGTCGATTGATAACTTTTCATTAGAGACTCGCACTGTATGTCTGATACTTTTTCTTTAATCAAAGATTGCTGAAGAGATTGGAGGAATGACTGTCTGATGTGTTGTTAATGGTCTCTGGAGACTGAATGATGGAATTCTTGTGCTGCAACATGAATCAATAAGTGCCTCTTACCTCTGTTTTCATTTTTCACCATCTAAATAGCAAAAAGAAAGATTAGCTTAGAACTTGTTTAACTGCACTCTAGGATCAATTTCTGTTGTTTCTTTATGTTTTCATCTAAAATGAATTGGACATGAATATGAATTCCCCGTGGCTCATATTTACCCTAATTCGCATGTGTTTGACAATTATCTAGGGATTCTTTTCTGCCCTTAGATAGAGCTCATTCACCCTTCTCTGTTAAGCTGACTGAGAGATTCTTAATTGCCTCTCCTTCCTTAGCATTCTTTCCATTCTATTAACCTGAAGCATTGTTCCATGTGAAACTACCTTGCTCCTTATTCCTCTTGTGACCAAGAAAACGCACCAGCAGTCTTACTCCTTGACTCCATGCCCAATGGTTTGAAACTTTCACACTATACCTGCCTCTTTACCTGAAAGCATCAATCTTCCCACCAAAACACAAACGAAACCCCAGAACTCAATAGCTAGCCTAAAATTATCATCAACAAAGCTAAATCAGAAAGAGAGAGCCCTCTCTGACTGCAGGTGGGCTAGAACCTGCAGTCCAAAGTTGGTTTGTGGTTACCTCGGCCGTATCCCTTTACTCCAACCTGAGGGACAACCTGAGTGATAACACCTGCCTCATTTGAGATCATGTACTCCCACATAAAAGGAGACTTCTATGAGTTTAGTAGGTCTCGCCGCCTCCATTATTTGTCCATCCTTGCATTGCTTCAATTATTTCTCTCTCTCTCTTTGACTCCCCTTTTGTGTCTCGTGGAAGTGTAACCTACAACATATTTCAGTCATACGATTTTCTCCTAACACTCATACGTGTGAGGGCAATTTGTTATCACCAAAGACTAATTACCTAGCCATTTCTAAGTAGGTGGATCAAAATACACCATGTAGGATTAATTTTACCATAGTAAAATAACTTTCACTGTGGAAAATAGTTTACTAAACCCCTTTTATTAGATTATTTTCTGATTTAAATAAAAAACCCCATGAGAATAATTAGATAGATCACTGTTTATTTAATTTTCTTTGTGAATAATTATTAAATCATTATTTAAATAATTATTCCTTATCACATTTGACTAAATTCCCTAGGAATAATTAAATAAATTACTATTTATTTAATATTCCTTATTTATATTTGTGGAATAATTATCAAATAACTATTTAATAATTATTTCAATTTCACACCATTCTTAATTCTCACGAAATAATTAATAAATCATTTTATTTGTTAATTATTTCTAAATAAATATATTTAACCATTTTAAATATTTTTTCCCTCTCCAATAAATATAATAAAGTATTCCAAGTGGTTAGATCTTGATTTGGTTAATATTATTTTATTAATCTCCATTTTCGAGATTAACCCTATACTTTGTTATAAATAGGAGGGTTTTCCATTCATTCTTCACCATCATCATAATCATCGTCACCATTATCGTCTTTTTTTCTTTCGAGCTTCCATTTGAGTTCTCCACATTTTTTCTAGGTTTTTCACATATTGAGAAAGAATATCATTTTCTAAAGCATAAAGAACATCAAAGGACCCATCCCACGAAGGGGTATTTACAGACCCTTTTGTAAATCTCCTTCACCAAGTGTTTTTAATAAAGAAATTATTCAATTAAATTCTTTCCATTTGGGTTATTGCATTCGATATTTTTATTGTTGCTCTCTATTCTGGATCGTCTATACTTTTGTTGCAGGTTTTTACATTTTTATTGCAAATCTAAATCGCAAGTAGCCATCAACCTGTTGTTAAGGTCACTTGCAACCTAGTGACTTAAGTAAAGTGTTTTTGGTACACCTTCCAAGAAATTTCACACAAACATCATTTACATTTACTTTCCCATATAGGTGTCGATAACATCATTAAATGCAATTACAATATCAATGTGAGATTAAAGGATGGGGTGTTATAGCTCTTCTTTATATGTTAGCACATATTAGTCGACATCCATGGATGAGTGTAAAATAGATATATAAATATCACAACAAATATGAAATATTAGGTGAGAAAAAAACATAAGTACTCACTTTGTGATCAACTTTTTTCTTCATTTGCCTCTTGTCTTATGTACTAAATGGGTTTCATTTTGTTTCCTTTTTTGCAACAAAGAAATTGTAAATTAGTATTTCATGTGATAAGTAAATTTGATATACATAAAAGAACAATTAATTGATTGCATACATTTGATGCACATTGGCATTGGTATGGATCCTTCTGCGATGCAGTTATGTTCATTACTTTTACCATATCCTTGTACACACTTTTTACATACCCACTGTTAGGTTTTGGTAGCTCGGAGAGGTGTTCTAGTCTCTATTGGTCTCTATGAGGCTAAGGAACACAAAAGGATAATTATCTCCAAGACCTAGAAAACGTTTCTAAGGAAAATGTCTTAATTAGATTAATTATCCAATTATTAATTATTTTCATAAGTCTAACTCACAAAAATTGGTTAATTAAATTTGATTAATTGAGACAAATTGATTTAGCTCTAGTGACTACTAGAAAAGTCATGAGAAGGGGTCAAGGTGATCTTAGCCATCGATGTGAGTTATATTGTGGTCATTGATCTCTCATTGAGAGATTATAAAGAGTAAATCAATGTGGCTTTGGAAATCACTTAGAAGTAGTGAATTGTAGTGATAGCAAGAGCGCAGTGGAGGACACCAGCAACAGAGTTTCAGTAGAGAGTTTGAGGAGAATTACAGATAAATTGTTCACATAGATTCTAGCATTCTAAGAGGAGGAAAGACGTTCTATTATTCTGCAAGAGGGAGGTCGATTGAGCTAGTGTAGTTTACCCATTGTGGGTTGCAAAGGCTACAGTTCAATTTTTTGTTGTCAAAGATAGCTATTGGAGGAGGTGCGAGTGACTTTAGAGTGTTGTTAGAGGAAACGTATTTACCAGATTGAATTTTTGGAGGCTAAGATAATTTCTAAAGCAGATCATGTGCCTTTTCTAGTTGCTAGAACGAGCTGCAAGAGGAGGTGCAAGTAGCCTCAGAGCGGCCAAATTATTTTTGCGAAAGGAAAAATTTAATTTGCAATTCTATTTTTCCAATGGGAGTGGAGAAAAATATTTTCTAGAGCTTTGCAAGTGAAAGGAAAGTAGTTGTTATAATTCTTAATTTGATGAAGATTTAAGAATAATAAAACCCTCATCTGTAGAACTAGTTTTCCCCAGACTGGGGTTTCTCTAGGGACCATTTTCAAAAACTATCATTGTCTAAATTTTGTGTGTGTATTATTTTCTCAGTTCTTGTTACTATTTGTGAGAATTGAAGTAGTGATTTTATTCATTATTAGCCATGATTAATTCTCGAAGACAAATATCTTACAATAGATAGAAGAATAATTTCCAGTTGTTGCAATTAAGGAAATTTCACATGGTATCAAAGCATATCTATAGCACAGGGGCTTACAAGAGTAAATGGCTTAGAGTACAGGAAGAGAAATCGAGGGTTTGTAAAACCCAAATTTAACCTCTCCATATTTAGTTGGTTATATTGTCCCGTTTCTGAATAATTTGAAGTAATGGCCTCGGCAGGTTTAAGATATCATGGTAGGTTAGATGGAGCCTCTAATGTTGGCATCTGGAAAACCATAATTCTCTTGGTGTTGGCCGTGAATGGTCTCAAGGAGCATGTGACCATTTTGATAGTTGTTCCTATGGATCCACAATAGCTTTCAACATATAGGAAGGATGATTCCAAATCTAGGCGGATTATCCTTGACGGAGTCGAGGACCATATAGTTCCTCAAATCACAAAGTTAGACATAGTGAAGAAGATGTGGGATGCATTTATGAACCTGTCCCAGAATGTTATCATAAAAAGGAAGTTAATCCTTAGGTAAAAGATGAGAAACATGAAAATGAACAAAGGGGAAAGTGTTGAGAGTTATCTCACTAGAATCAGAGCAGTCAAAGATTAGTTATCAACTATCAGTGATAAACTAGATGATGATGAGCTCATGAGGACTACATTGAATAGATTCTCAAAGTAGTGGGATATATTCGTCCAAGTTATCAATGGATGAGACCAATTACCAGGTTGGGATTTCCTATGGAGTGATTTCACTCAAGAGGAGCTTAGGTTGAGCCTTGTTAGTGGGGGTAAAGTGGAAAAATTTAGAAGCGTGAAGATGAATAGAACACGACCCTAGCATGAAAGAGAAAATACAAGTAGGGATTGTATAAAGGGTCCAAAGGAGAGAAGAAAAAAAGGGCTTGAGTAAAATTAAGTGCTTTGATTGTGGTTAGAATGGTCGCCATGTCAGCCAATGTCCTAACCAAAAGAAGGGAGAAAAAAAGAAGGGGGAGCAACAAACAATAGCTTTATCAGACATTGAGGATTTCTCTTCGAGACTAGAGCACGAGTTCACTCTCATAACTTGCCTCTCTAGCTCTACATCTACAGTTGTTTGGTATATTGACATTGGATTGTCAGCACATATGACGGGAGTTAGAGAATTATTTTACTATTATCAGGAAGAGAATATGGGCTTCCAAATACAAATGGGGAACAAGTGCAAGTGTAGTCCAGTTGGGGGAGGTACTGTCAACATTCATAAGGAGTCATGAAAGAACAATATTGTTATAGATGTATTTTATGTGCTAGGTTTAGGGATGAGATTGATTTCTATTTCTACACTTCAAGAAAAGGGTTATGATGTCTATTTTTTCGGGCAGAAGGTGTACATCAAACACTAGAGTTGGAAGAAGGTGAAACAGATTGGGTTCTAGAGCAACAAGTTATACAAGTTGTAGGCATTGATTAATAGTAGAAATAGCAAGGATGTGGGATAATTATGGCATACAAGGATGGGACACATACACCATGGAGCACTTAGGTTGCTTAGGTAGACCATGATAGGAGATCCATAAATCATCATGAAATATAATGATGTGTACAAAGGGTGTGTGCTTGGGAAATTCACAAAAGAAGCATTCCTAAGGAGTGATATTAGAGCTAAGGGAGTGCTTTATTTGATACATTCTGATATATGTGTACTGTTTTCTAGAAAATCTCTCATGGTTTATCAATATTTTGCAACCTTCATTGATGACTTCTCCAGGAAAACCTGGATTTATTTCTTGAAGAAAAAGGATGAAGTCTCTAGTCGCTTCCAAGAGTTTAAGGCTCTTATGGAGAACATTACAGGAGGAAATATCAAGGTGCTTCGTAAATATAATGGAGGTAAGTACATAGAAAATGTCTTCATTGGGTTTTGTGTGAAGGAGGGAATTGGGAGAGAATGGACAGATCCATACAACCCACAACAAAATGGGGTCATAGAGCAGAAGAAAAAGATAATAGTTGGAGGATCCAGGGCGATATTGTATGCCTAATATTTTCCTAAGTTCCTAGGGGAAGAGGCATGTATTACATCAATATATATTCAGAACAAAGTTCCTAATAGGGCATTGAGGAAGATGAAACTCAAGGATGCTTTTAAAAGGAAGAAGCCATATGTTGGACACTTCAGAATATTTGGCAGTATGAAGGAAGAAGCCATAGGTTGGAAACTTCATAAAAATGCACTAATTTGGATAAGGTTGTAGACAAGGGATATTTCATTGGATACAGTGAAATTTCCAAGACATACAGGATCTACATTCCTAGAAGTAGAAAGATAATCATAAGATGGGATTTTAAATTCCAGGAAGATAAATCCTTTAGAAGATCTTGTGAGTTACCAACAGATGATTAGAGTGGGCCAACAAAAGCTCCAAGAGTTATCAGGGATATCAGTTTGTTGACGATGTTAATCTGTCAACTAGGGGGATCTCCCCAATATGAAGTCCTAATTAGACCTCACACCATTTGGCTTAGGACCCCCAACCAAAAATATTTTCGGTTGCCAAAACTGTGATCTTAAAGACGTTCCTTGGCTACAATAAACACATAAGAAGATATAAACATAGCTTTGGTGACTGCAAGTAAGTAAATTTTTTGTAATATCAGTTGTAATGCATAAGAAGTTCTTTCACAGAAAGGGAAAAGAGTGAGCCTCTAGAAGAAAAGTAATAGTATTATCCTAAAAGAGACGCACGAACATATAAAGAATCATTAGTTAGCCTGCAAAATAGTTCACAAGATAACAATGATCATGAAAGCAAATACAACACACATCCAACAAGAAACATACTAAAGTTAACGAAATAGTTCATTGAAATTAGCATGAATGAAATAACATATATTGTAAACATTTAAAGAATAGTATTACAACATTCATGATACATGCATGAAGGTGTGTTGGCTCTGAGAGCTTCTGATCATTAAGTGAAAGTTCTAAGTATAAAATACAATGATATGACACTAGCCCCAATAGTGGAACATGAAGTTACTACTTGCTTCTCCAAAGAATGATACTCACTCCTATGTTAGACTAAAGAAACCAAGCCTGCCAATCTCAAGTGCCAAGCCCTTTGTTTGAGATATGACTGATTATTTATAACAAATGGCATGACCTTTCATCTCCTCTTGTGACTTTTAAATTTTCTTCATGACTCTTGGACTTATTTTGTCTTTATTCTAACTAATGACTCTTCATATTCCACATTTGACTCTTGGAATTACACTTACATTTACAATTTTATATTTTCTAAATACAATAAGACAAAACTCTCCACATAGGACAAAAATGTGGCTAGAGCCTAATAAGACAAAACATTAAACATTATGCTTGAGTTTGAGGAAACTCTAGCTTGAAAACTTCCACTTTAACTTATTTGTAACATATTAGTACCAAGCTTTCTATTGCGTTGCTATGTCCTCAAACTTGGATGGAAGTGTCGAGCAGTAAAAAGGGTCTTTTTCACCTCTATTTACCTCACATTAACTTATCAATATAGGAACGATTTGTTATCTCAAAGAGTGTACTCAGTTTGATGCGGTCATTTTTTAGAGTAATGCTAGTAGTATAGTGCTCAGAATACAAGAGTCAATGGATACTTAAAACAAGATCTACTTACAGCAAAGAACTTTAAGACTTAAATCATGCATTCAGAAAACTAAGTAAATTATCAGTCAAGGGTACAGTAATAGTAACTCATCCCTCTGTAAACTGATGTAACTAAAGATAATCAAGGAACATATCATCAACCTGGGAACTAGACAACAAATGTCAACGCTCACTACAGTTTCAGATCGTTCTGCACACCAAAGAAATGATAACACAAATAATAGGAAATGGAACAACAACTAGTTCTTATAAACAACAAAACCTTAATCTACAGAAATAGGTGCGGCAATCGTATCCTACAGAAATCAGATAGCAATCTTTACTCTAAGAATAAATCGAACAGCAAACGGAAATAGAACGACAACTGATTAGCAATGAAATATCGAACAACACTTAGAGCCAAATGTAAATGTACAATGAACCAAAATAAATAACACACATGACACGCTTTAATATTGAGAGAAACAGTAATCTGACTTCGATACCACAAATATCAATCTCAGTTACAAAGAATAACGATTGTAATTCGTAATGGAACAACAATGTCAGTTGAACAACAATCACGATTAAGTGTAAACCATAGATGAATACAGTAATACCAACTTATGAATGTTACAACACGGTTACTCTGCAATTGAATAGCAATAGCATTCTGTAAGGACCAGCAATGTTATATCAATGATTAAAGGAACAGTAATGCGTTACAAAGTCAGAATGAACAATACGACATTCCTGTCACAGAGAACGATATTACTTAGTCAAACATAAATCAAATATAACAGAACCGTGATGTAAAATAACAAAACACATTAGATTACCAAACAAAGCTGATAATGAAAACCACGCACGAATTAAAGATAATGGTACAAGAGCAAGTGTTCCACCAGGGTCGGGCCCTTAGTCTCCAAGGGCACACTGCTTGAGATTATTCCAGGATCAAAGATGGAACAGCAACCAGACTTATATTAAAGCATCAAAGCAGAGTTACAGTGGATCACTTCTCGACGAGAGTCGATGATCAAAGTTTCAAATACAAAAGAAAGTTACATAGAAAATAACAGCAGATCATCCCCCCGGGCTAGTAGTGCTGCCCCTTTTTATAACATCCAAGCAGAGATATCAATGATGAAAAAATAGTTAAGATAGTGATCCCTCAGGATCAAAGGATCCTGAGGGATTCTCCAAACTGTTAATTCCCAGTTATCCATTTGTTTCCTTGTGTCGATTCGATATCTCCTTTTCCCTTCCTTGGCTGATACGCTTCAATTTGGATCACCTTGTTTGCATGTGGTTCCCTGCCAAAGGGACAACAATTAACTTTGCCCTGCCTTTTTCTTTGGGACGACAATCTTTCGTTTTTCCCTTTTCCTGCATAAGAAATGGCAATTATTAGTAGTTTTGTGTTGCGTATAAATCCCATAGATTTTGTCATGATTTCTTATTATCTACCTAGTTCATGATGCAAAGAGGTTATGAGTTTTAAAGAAAAGATGACAAAATAATCAATAAAAACATACCTTCTTCAGTACTCCACACACCCCCCTGCTTACCCTTTTTCATGCCCTCATGAAAACATTGTAGTTGACATGTAAGGCGGTGAGAGAGTAGGCCGGAGACGGGATCTCATGTGGTGGTCTACAGCCATGATGCCTAACTAGGTGTTCAAAAAGATGGCCTGTCTGACCCTCAGGCATCTCATACAGGGCTTGGTATCCAGGTGCAGGGTGCCAAATAATCAGACTCCGAAACCTATACCCTAACCAAGATGGCCGTGCCCTCAATATAAGTTCACCATCAAGTGATCAACAGCTAATTTAAAGTTCTCATAATTAAATGGTTCCCTGAGTTGGATATTCGGATTAGAAATCTGATATTGAAATTTAGCAGCGTCAATGGCAAGGTCTTTAATGGTAAAGAAGTATTCTATCCCTTGCCGATTGATTGTTGTATGAATGGGTCCTAATGCTTCAATCACGCCTGGAGTCCTCATGAGGTTCCTATGTTCCCTCCATAACTGCACTGGATTTCTAGGCTCAGCTCTTACCCATAAATCTAATCTGTTTTCTTGCCTTTGGAAGGCATTATAGGCTTTAAGCCATTTGATTTGATTAACTCCAAATGAAATAAATGCCTGCAGTTGGATATCCCCAATGAAAGGGCCGGGGTTCTACTCTGTCTCTTGATCTAACACAAGGTTATGCAGATAGAATTCACACAATAATCTTTGAACCTTTACTCCATAGTGCTTACAACAATTTATAAAATCATCAATAGTATTAATTTGTATAGGGGCTCCTGCTTTGACAACCTTAATTTTCAATTGCAAATATCGTTCCATTAAAAACAAGGCATAATTCTTAGCAGGGGCTCTACATGCTAGGACATCAGTGTACAAAGAGCATAAGGTATCCATCTGCTTGATAACTACATCTAACCTATGAGTTACCTTTGTGACTTTTTCTTCTTCCTTTTGCCATCCTTCAAAAGCCTGGCTTTCGGATAAATTGACATTCCTTAGCTGTTGTTGTAATTCTTCATACTTTTCTCGAGAAACTGTTTGTTCTGTGAGTTTTTCTACTGCTTGTTGAGCTTGCATCAAACCCTCTCATAGGGTTACTGTCCTCAGATCACTATCCCACATGGTAGTGGTAAGCGAAAGGTTCACTTGAATCTTCTTATTGCATCGTCTCGTGTTTATGGTTCGCATTTCTTCAGAGGGCTGTGCCTCTGTCTGAACTTCTTTGTCACAGGTCGATATATCATCTGTTTTCACTTCAACATGGGTAACAATTGAATGTTGTTCCTTTTGGTTTTGAACGGCAGGCTGGACTTGAGTCCTCCTTACCTTTTTCTTAAGGGGTCTCGCCGGAGTGGTTGCATGTCTTACCCCCGAAGTCCTTTTTGCTCTCTTTCTCATTTTCAAAACCCTGATTTGTTGTGGAAGTCGTGCTATCACATTCAACAATATTTGTTGTTCTTTTCGTAGTCTTTTAATTTATTCTATTTTCTTAGAAGGAACAGCTGTTTGTTTACTCGGGCCTGGACTGTCATCTTCGCCAATTCCCTGGTTTTCTTCTTGGGGTTCTCCTTCGTTGTTCTGTTTGGGTTGCTCAGTAGTAAAAACCCTAGCTGGTTCTGTTATTTCCCGGGTGACTTCTTTTTCCACCCCTTCTTCTCCTTGAAATTCTTTCGGTGTAGTCTGGCTAGGAACAGATTGTTCCTCTTCTTTATCTTCATCACTTTTCTCTCCTGTCATACTTTCATCATGAACGGAATGATTCTCTTCTTTTTCTTCCTCATCGCATAATTCTTCGGGTGCATTTTTGTCCTGAGCAGAATGCTCTTTTGGTTCTTCTTCAATATGGAGGCCTAGTGGGCTGAGAGGTTGGGCATATTCACCCATATTGGCTAGAATTTGGGCCAATTCATTCTCTTGCAATGGATTTTGCAATGGGCTTTCTTCGCATTTCTTTGTCTCTTCCTCTGCCTGCCCAGGCTGCTCGGTCTCTTCCTCTGTTTCTCCTTCCTCATTTCCTTCCAATTCTTTCTCATTCTCTTCTCCTTCCAATTGCGGGGGTTGCTCATCCCCTAAATCATCTATCTCCACTGGTTGGCTGGTATTCCCTTGGGATTTGTCCAACCTCCCTCTAATCCATTCCAATCTAATTGATTTCCTCTGTTTCAATGGTCTATTCGATGTACTGGTAGCATGTTTTCATTTTGGGTTTGGCAAAGTCAGTCCCCTGTCTATCGTGGTAATTAGCTCTTCCCAGCTGCTCTGTTGCTGAGCAAGACTATGGCTAACTATGAGTCATATCAACCCATGGTGACTTACTACCGATTCTACATGTCATTTTTTCATGCTTCAAGCAACATCATGAAGTAATGAATTTAAAAATGCAGGTAAGTTCACAGAGCATTTCTGTTTTAATACGGCTAAAAGTTTAAGGTGTCGTGGTCTTACCATGTCTTTCCTGTCTTCATAGGTGATGTAGCTCTAGATGATCTTCACCAATTCTACCCATGGCTCCCCTAATGCTGCTAGTAGAACTCCCTTTCCTCTGACTGTCAGGTTTTGGCCTTCATCTTGGAAGATTTTTATGATCTTTCGCAGTCTCTCCTTCTTTAGAGTCCACACAGGTCTAGTGGCTGGCAGTCCCGAGACCTCTGCAATTATGTCATCGGTGACTGCTATGTGTCTCCCCCTTACTATGGAGTGATATTCTTGCAAGTTCTGCAAGAATTCTATTGCTACAGTCTTGTTGGATTCCTGTAAACGATTAAGATAAACTAACCATCCTGCCCTTGCCAGGATTTCCCGTGCAGCATCAAAAACTGTCAATACCTGTGGTTCTCTCTGAATTGATCTTCCTCCCATGTTTTATCTCACTGTAAAAACGCAGAGACGGCAATGGAACAACAAGTTGTTCAAACTATTAGAAACACAGAGAAAATAACGAAACAACAAGGCTCGTTCAAATCCTGAGTCACTTACTAATTGCTGCAGAGCATAATATGGAAATAGCTTAGGAACAGCAAGCCATGCAAATTGAAAAATGATATACCGTTAACCCTTGCTATTCCCAAGTAAAATTTTTCCAAATAATAGTCTGACACGTATACTAGCAAATTATGAGGTCACCTACCTCCCCCCTTCAATGTGATAGGCCATCCTTGGCCGTCAAATGAGGGAGCGGCGTGCCGAACTGCCATGGTACAGAGTCATAAAGGAACAATGTATGCCGAAATGCCATGTTTACAAAAGGAGCAGGTTGCCGAAATCGAGGTGTATAATAGGATCACTTAACAAGTAATAGAATGTTGTGATATGATGCAAGGCTGGTGTCTAGTCAATTTAACGTCTTAAATTGCTCTACATAAATTATCAATCTGGGTATCGTAAACTAATGAAGTGTGGTGCACCATATGTGCTTAGTTAACCTTTCTCTTACTTCGTCGTTTTATAGTTTATGTTGTTTTTGGGGTTTTTTTCTTGTTGCTTTTCTAAAGTGTTTAATGCAACTTAAAATATGTTATTGATGGAGTTAGTATTTAAACAAAAGTGTAAATATACAACTAGTTCAATCGAAATAAAATGCAATAATCAAATAATGAGAGAATGACTATGAGACCCAGTATCCTTGCTGCTTCAGCAAAAGGACAAGATGATTCTATCACGTCATTAGTTCATTAAAAGGCTATGTGCATCACTAATCTACAATCAACTTGAAAGCAATTTATGTACAGCTAATATACATGGTGAAATAAAATGCAAAAATAAAATGACAACTATACAAGGCAGGGGCCCTCTACCACCTATGAAATCAAATGCTTAAAGGAAAATAAAGACATCAAATAAAGGACTAATGACATTGGCCCAGTATCTCTGCTGCTGATTTAAAATGAAAATGAAATCTATATTAAATTCAATTAAAAGTGAGAACAACTATCTCACACTATTTTAACTCTTCAACTTAATCTAAGCAATGTGAAATCTAAGTGACACTACATAAAGGAGACAAATCACACTACTTTAACCTTTTCTTAACCTTTTTGCCTTTCAGCTAGATTTATCATGTGAGAACAGTTATGAACAAGTCAGCAATGTGAGTCTTAAAGCAAACTAAACCAAGCTGTACTAAGTGATATTTTGGCTCCAATAAAGTTATTTGATTATGGAAAAAGAACCATCAATAGATGAACAACTTGATATCTAAGAGCAGAAAGTAAAGTGCAAGTTAAAGAAATGATACTAATGAAAATCAAACTGCCGAAAAATAAAGGTCAGCAACATAGACAATATGATCACACATGCCACTAGTTATGAAATCAAAGCAAAATTGAACACACTTGCATGAATTAAAATTGCATGAATGAAAAATCTAATCTACCTTACATTCTACAAAGCAATATTTACAAAATGAAATCTACTCTACCTTACATCCTAATATGCTCAATGACATCTACTTCACATCTCCTTCCATGTTGAGAACATCAAAGCTTTATTCAATTTCTTCAAAAGTACAAAGTACAACAAAGTTCTCCAAAGCTTTCAAAAGCCATCAAGGAAGAACTACAAACTTAAGAACTATGGACTAAAAGACTCCCAAATGAAGGAGAGAGATCTCCTATTTATACAAAAAGATGAGAGCCATCTCATTAATGATAGTCCATGAATCTCTCCCTCTACCTCTAGAGTCCTAATCAAAATAGGAACTGATAAGACACATGTGTTTTTAGAGTTACAATACAATTAGGAGATGTGACACATATCCTCATGATCCCATGATTCTTTCCACTCAAATTCGAATTTGGCCTTGGGGTGCCACATAAGGAACTTCTAGAAGCCTCCTTTCAACCTACACATGTCAACAATCTCAACCCATTTGTTAGGTATAAGCATATGCACATTATTTTCTAATGTTTAACCACAAATTCACTTAAAAGGCTTAGAAATAATAAATATTGGAAAAACATAAAGGTGGCCCAATGATAATGAAAGTGGGATGAAATGTGGTGACATAGTAGTGAAATGGAGGTGATATAATGGACATAATAGTGAAAGTGTAATGGAAATGAATGACATTTTCAAGACTCAACATACCCCCCAACTGAAGCTATTGCATGTCCTCATGCAATATATATTACATTAACTCTTTTGATCCTTGAGCTTTGGCTTAACTTTGCATGATATCATTTGATAACTTCATATTTCTGCAAAGTGTTTCACTTGAATTGCAACATGGTTGGTTCTTGTGTGACAACCATGATTTTGTTTGTATCCAATTTATCCTTTAAGCACTTTTTCAAAAGCCATTGTATGCTCATAATATCAATGTAATAATTAATATATGTTGGAAGTATGTGAGCTTCTGAATATGATATGGACATGACAAGATATGAATATGAATGTATTCCCCCCCCAACTGATGGTATTGGCAATTTTATGAAATGAGGAAGAGAAATGTTTTTCCAACAATTATCATTCTAGCTTTTTATGGAATTCTATGGTCAAAAGTTAGAAAATGACGTACCTTCACTTACCCTTTGGAATGGATGAGTTGTATGTGTGGTGGCTGAAAACTTCTGATCATATTCTTCTTCAAGTGGCTGAACAAGAGGAGTCATGGATAGAGAGATAAGATGACTTTTTATTGCTTCTACTAAAACTTGTTGAATCTGCCCCAAAATGATGAAAATAATAGTCTTCATGTCTTCAAAATTCATTGGCACAATTCCTACTATGTGAAAAGATGTTCTGATGTCGAACATAGTAGGAAATTGTTGGCTTAGTGGCCATTAATGGATGCCACTAGTCAACACGAGAACTCTCACCATTGATGACAATGAGAGTCAAGATGCCCAAACACATCTTGCTAGGTACGAATGAATTTGCTGAAGTCGAGTCACCTAGAAGATCTGACGAACAAGGGACATTAATGTATTCCCATTGTTTGTCAGCATGAGGACTTTCCATTAAGGCATGCAAGCCTCAAGGTGTTTTTACAAAGAACTTAGACTCAAAGGACTATGGACTCAATAATTTGCATTGAAGCAGGGCTTATTTGTGGAATGAAAATGACAAGGAATGGAAGATGAAAATGGAAAATGGCAATGGAGAACAAAAATGACAATGGGCAATAAGCATGTGAATGAGCCTCTTGCTTTTATTTGTGGGTTATGAATGGACAAAAAGAGATGGAAAGTGTATGTGAATGTAAGTGGAAAGTATGGAGTGGAATAAGGTGAATGGTTTATTATGAAGTATGGATGTGATGGATGGATGTGATGGAGACAATAGTATCTGAAAGTTTTTCAAGTGTTTGGATCTGAATTTGCATCAGCATATTTCCTCTTTGTTGTTGATCATCCTCTTATGAAACAAATTGGTCTCTTAGAGAGACACCATTCTCTTGTAGTCATTTGTCCTTCCTCCTAGAACCTACAAAAAAAACTAATACTTCTTCTGCAATGGAATGTAAGATTATCAAAGGAGAGAGGTGATCAATCTCTCTAGTTATGATATTTACACACAAAACTAAGAATTTGTATTAATGAAACAAGTTCTCAAAGGAAAAATCAAAAGAATTTATACCTGCTTTGGAATTAGTGCCTCAAGTTGATGTTGCTTCTTTTCAGCAATTTATTTCATTATTTGCCATTTCAAACTCAAATGATGGATTTCTCATTGTGTAGATCTTGTTGAGATCTTTCCAATGGTACTTAAATCATCAAAATCTGATTTTGTATGAAAAAGTTAGGCTGATTTGAACAATGAGGTTTTTTTCTGGCTGCGGAATTGGAGAACAGCTGCGGAATTGGACTTTAGCTGCGGAATGTGCACGGTTCTATAGCTAAAAATCTTGAATACAAAGTTAGCCATTCATCTTTCATCATCAGTCCAAAATTAATCAATACCTTCAGAAAAGTGAGAAAATAACTTGTTCATTTCATTGATTCAAAATTATTATTTTTTCTTGACATGCAGCGACTCAGTGTGGCGACTTAGTGTGGCGACTTAGTGATAACACACAATTTGACTTCCTTTTGACCGGGGTCTTTTTCATCAAATTTGACCAAATGAATAGGACACCATCCATGTACCAACATTCCCCCAGCTACCCATGTGACTTGTTTTGCTTGATGATACCTGCAACCTAGAGTTTAACAAAACAGCTGCAGAAAGTTGGGCTGGCTGCGGAAAGTTGGGCTAGCTGCGGAAAGTTGGGCTAGCTGCGGAAAGTTTGGGCTGGCTGCGGAAAGTTTGGGCTAGCTGCGGAAAGTGGCTAAAACAGTTTGATCATCAATTTTGAAAATTTATTTTTTTTTTTATTGTCTGCAGAGCAAAATAGTTTTATTGATGAAAAAAATAGTCTATAACCATTTGGCCCTTCTGGTTCTACCTTTAGTAATCGACCCATCCTTTACTCTATTTAAAATTTGTCTGCCTGTGAGGATTTAACAGAGGTAAGACAGCTGGGTTATGTTGTAAGGTTTATGGAAGAACAGTGGCTGAAAATGTACTGGATTAATTAACCAAATATAATTGACAGCCATGTTTTCTATTAGACATCTTTTCACTGAAACTCATATGAAGCAAAACTGTAACCATCACGGCCTTCATTTGTTGCCTTCAGCTCCAACTTTTGAAATGGACTGTTGTTTGGGTCGTAGTAAAAACCATTTACTGAACCATCACTATGAGAAAAACACACATAGTAAAATCCTGCAATGGTCAAACCACAGTCTATAATAGGTAGCGGGAGTTATGCGGTGGAGAAGAGCCATAATGAAACTGGTCACTTGGTTCACGCCACGTCTATCAATCGGCTGTGAAGAGCCGTATCCAACCAGTTCATGTAATGGAACGCCGTCTGGGATTGAAACTGCTGGTTTTAATGAATTGCAACGGGTGGCATATGGGCAGAGGACGTGGTGGCAAAGAGTCCAGCACATAATCAAATTGGAATTCTCCTTCTTCAGGCACGCAGAATTAAATCAGCATTCAAACTACCAGTTAATTAACTCAATTTCTTCACGCGGTGGCAAAAAAAAGAGGCTCCAAAGAACCGAAGATTTCTCCCAGACCGCCACAAATTTCTTCAAATGGTTTCTGAGTTATCTAATTAACCCACCTGGCAAAAAAACCCATGTTTTATTTTTTTGAAATTCGTCTCCATTTGGGCAAATCGAACGTTTGAAGTTTGACATTTTTTCTGTGTTTACGTTTTTCCTGAGTTAGCTGCTTTGCCTTTTATGGATTTGCATTCGTTTTTTCTTGTGGTTTTATTTGCTGAACCTCTTGGAACCTGACACGTCATGCAGTATTATCGACATCTCAATCTGGCTGCATCAACCAATTCCTTATGTCGGCTCCAATCTAACTAGTAACAGGAGAGAAAGATAGATCAAATTGGGTGGGCAGAGTTGGCTTGCTTCCCAGAGAAAGTCCACAGACGTCTATGGTCTCTTGTTTCTCTAAAAATATTCCGGTGGTGGCTTTCAAAACCGAGATGGTCCAAAAAGAAGAAGGGTATTCGAAGAAATCTAACGTTTCTGTAAGGAAGACAGCCTTTTCCAAATAGTGGACCATTACGTGCAATAAGAAGTTTATGAAAATTATGAGAATCTTCTGGAAAAACCAGCATGCAACTATTCTGAGGTCACAAATCAGCGAGTTTGGCTTTCACCAAGCTTCAATATTGGAGAGATTATCTAATGCACGCATGTGGTCCTTTGGATGAAGTTAAACGCTCTTGGCCTGAAAAGGCTACAGGTTACATGGAAATTACAAGAAAAAACAACTTTTGCCTGCCATTTCTTTTATTGTCAAGTGTATGACACAGATATGATAACAGGGATGAAGCACTGGGGCAATGATATCATTTTTTTTTTTGAATTTTTGAATTTTTATATTGCTTAGTCATCCCTGCATTTTCATTTTATTGCACTAACATCTTGACTGTAAATTTGAAAAACAGAGTGGTGGCTGCGGAAACTGAGTGACAGCTGCGGAAACTGATTTTAGCTGCGGAAACCAGTGTCAGCTGCGGAAACTTGGCACAACAACCACTTAGCTAAATAGAGATAGTTAGGCAATCTTAATGGAAATGATCATGGGGAAATAACTTTTATTGATGAGATGAAATGGATGGCGTGGAGTGAAAATGGAAATGAAATGAAGTTTATGTTTTTTTCTTCTTTTTTTTTCTTGAATCAATTGAAGTGATGAAGTTTAATTTGTCTCCTATTTTTTTCTTAACAATTCTTTTTCTGATCCTCCAAATCACACAGAGTGCAGGAGGAGAGCATACTCAAGAATTATTATTTTTCTTTTTTTTACTTAGTAATCCTTTTTTCTGATCCTCTAGATCACACAAAGTGTAAGAGGAGAGCATACTCAAGAATTATTAACTTTTTTTTTTTCAGATGTAAGAAATAAGGTCTCCTAATTACACTTCCCCGGCAACGGCGCCAAAATGTCTAGTCAATTTAACGTCTTAAATTGCTCTACATAAATTATCAATCTGGGTATCGTAAACTGATGAAGTGTGGTGCACCATATGTGCTTAGTTAACCTTTCTCTTACTTCGTCGTTTTATAGTTTATGTTGTTTTTGGGGTTTTGTTCTTGTTGCTTTTCTAAAGTGTTTAATGCAACTTAAAACATGTTATTGATGGAGTTAGTATTTAAACAAAAGTGTAAATATACAACTAGTTCAATCGAAATAAAATGCAATAATCAAATAATGAGAGAATGACTATGAGACCCAGTATCCTTGCTGCTTCAGCAAAAGGACAAGATGATTCTATCACGTCATTAGTTCATTAAAAGGCTATGTGCATCACTAATCTACAATCAACTTGAAAGAAATTTATGTACAGCTAATATACATGGTGAAATAAAATGCAAAAATAAAATGACAACTATACAAGGCAGGGGCCCTCTACCACCTATGAAATCAAATGCTTAAAGGAAAATAAAGACATCAAATAAAGGACTAATGACATCGGCCCAGTATCTCTGCTGCTGATTTAAAATGAAAATGAAATCTATATTAAATTCAATTAAAAGTGAGAACAACTATCTCACACTATTTTAACTCTTCAAATTAATCTAAGCAATGTGAAATCTAAGTGACACTACATAAAGGAGACAAATCACACTACTTTAACCTTTTCTTAACATTTTTGCCTTTTAGCTAGATTTATCATGTGAGAATAGTTATGAACAAGTCAGCAATGTGAGTCTTAAAGCAAACTAAACCAAGCTGTACTAAGTGATATTTTGGCTCCAATAAAGTTATTTGATTATGGAAAAAGAACCATCAATAGATGAACAACTTGATATCTAAGAGCAGAAAGTAAAGTGCAAGTTAAAGAAATGATACTAATGAAAATCAAACTGCCGAAAAATAAAGGTCAGCAACATAGACAAGATGATCACACATGCCACTAGTTATGAAATCAAAGCAAAATTGAACACACTTGCATGAATTAAAATTGCATGAATGAAAAATCTAATCTACCTTACATTCTACAAAGCAATATTTACAAAATGAAATCTACTCTACCTTACATCCTAATATGCTCCATGACATCTACTTCACATCTCCTTCCATGTTGAGAACATCAAAGCTTTATTCAATTTCTTCAAAAGTACAAAGTACAACAAAGTTCTTCAAAGCTTTCAAAAGCCATCAAGGAAGAACTACAAACTTAAGAACTATGGACTAAAAGACTCCCAAATGAAGGAGAGAGATCTCCTATTTATACAAAAAGATGAGAGCCATCTCATTAATGATAGTCCATGAATCTCTCCCTCTACCTCTAGAGTCCTAATCAAAATAGGAACTGATAAGACACATGTGTTTTTAGAGTTACAATACAATTAGGAGATGTGACACATATCCTCATGATCCCATGATTCTTTCCACTCAAATTCGAATTTGGCCTTGGGGTGCCACATAAGGGACTTCTAGAAGCCTCCTTTCAACCTACACATGTCAACAATCTCAACCCATTTGTTAGGTATAAGCATATGCGCATTATTTTCTAATGTTTAACCACAAATTCACTTAAAAGGCTTAGAAATAATAAAGATTGGAAAAACATAAAGGTGGCCCAATGATAATGAAAGTGGGATGAAATGTGGTGACATAGTAGTGAAATGGAGGTGAAATGGAGGTGATATAATGGACATAATAGTGAAAGTGTAATGGAAATGAATGACATTTTCAAGACTCAACAGCTGGGAGGATAGGACAGCTGACGTGCACAAAAATTGTAATGCGGTCATTATCGACTTTTCCGTCATGATTGGTTATAATAGATTTTCATGTGTTTAATGGTTCGGGGAAGTGATATACATAATCTTATTTGATGTATTACAAAGGTATAAGACAAAGAAGGGTGTTGATGATTTCTATTGGTGTATAAGGAATGTGACTTCAATACCATTAACAGAGCTCTGCTGCTGACAGGTGTCCATAACCTTGACAGAGTTGTTTGTTTCACCCATGGAACCATGATCCTTTGTGTATGCTTAGGAAGTGTTGTGCAATGTCAAAATGGAGGTCATTATGCTGGCTTGGTAACCAGTTAAACCATAATGCCATTCACCAGGAAGGAGTGAAAGGTGGGCAGGCCGGCTCGTGATGAGACCTCCTGTTCCAAGGACTCTTTATTTTTTCTGATGTGCCTCTTGGATCATATCCCTGGTGTGGTGGCCATAGTGGGAATGCCACTTCACTTTCTTCCTTATGATCATGGTAGGCTGGCTCTTGATGAGACCCCCTATCCTGCATTTGACAACTCATATAAACAAGTCATATAAACATTTTTCTCTTTTTTTTCTTTTATAAAGTACTTTCCTATTTATACACAAAGGGTGGTTCAACACTCCTTAAGAGTAGGAATGGTGGAAGAAGTCTTAACATCTCAATAGAAAAATATACCCTTTGTTCTTATTCCTTAATAATGATCAAAGAAGATTATGGGAAAAAAAGAACCACCATGATAAAGATATCCAATCATATCAGTATTAGTAGGATAATGACAACAAAAGTGATGAATAATTGTGTCCTTTCCTCTTTCCTCCTATCAATTCAAAGCAATTTCTTGTAAAAATAGTGATTTTATATAATTTGCTGATTTCAGTATGCTCTAGTTTTGTATCCATTGCATAAGTGTATAGCTGTGCTCCAAAAGACTTGAAATTATTATATATTGAGAGGAATAGCAGCTGTCCTTTAATTGGAACAGCAAGGAGAACAAGCATAAGTAAAAGGAATACGAGAATGTTGTCGTTTCAAAAAGGAAGAGCAAAAAAATACAAGTACTGTTCTTTTTCCATGTTGTTCCTTTGGAAAAGGAACAGTAGAAACCAAAAGTGTTGTTCCTTTGGAAAAGGAACAGCAAAAAACGCAAGTGTCGTTCCTTTGGAAAAGGAACAGCAAAAAACGCAAGTGTCGTTCCTTTGGAAAAGGAACAACAAAAACCAAAAGTGTTGTTCCTTTGGAAAAGGAACAGCAGAAAACGCAAGTGCCATTCCTTTGGAAAAGGAACAACAAAAACAAAAAGTGTTGTTCCTTTGGAAAAGGAACAGTAGAAAATGCAAGTGTCGTTCCTTTGGAAAAGGAACAACAGAAACCAAAAGTGTTGTTCCTTTGGAAAAGGAACAACAGAAAATGCAAGTGCCGTTCCTTTGGAAAAGGAACAGCAAAATGAAAGTGAAAAAGGAATGGCTAATACAAAAAGTGTTGTTCCTTCGGAAGAGGAACAACAAAACGAAAGTGTTGTTCCTTTGGAAAAGGAACAACAGAAAAACAAAAGTGCACACAAATGTTGTTCCTTCAGAAAAGGAACAGCAAAAACGACAGTGCTGTTCCTTCTGAAAAAGGAACAACAGAAAAATGCAAGTGTTGTTCTTTTGAAAAAAAGGAACAACAAAATGGTGAAGGTGTTGTTCCTTCTAAAAGGAACAGCAAAAACGATAGAATTGCTGATTCTTTGAAAAGGAACAACAAAGTGCAAATACAAAAAAAATATGTACAGAGAATAATTTATGCTAACAAAACAAAGGAATTATGTACAAAATGTAAGAACAGTTGAATCACTTTAATGAACCAGAGGTGAGGAAGATTTCTCTTCCTCCTCCAAAATTTGCATGTCGGAGTCTTCGCGGAGTTGCTGGTAGAAGGATTCCCGAGTAAGTGGTTTACGGTATAGTCGAACTCGGTGGCCGTTTGCCTTGAAGGTATGTCCAGATCCATCAATGGTGATTAGAGTAAGGGTGCCATTATCATGTACCTTCTGGATTTCATATGGCCCCAGCCAACGAGTCTGAAGCTTCCCGAGAAAATCCTGAAACCTGGAATCGTATAAGAGCGCCCAATCTCCTTCGCGGAAGACTTTATTTTTAATGAGAGCGTCATGCCATTTAGCTCGCTGTTGTTGGATTAATGCAGTGTTTTGAAGGGCAGAGAGCCTGATTTCATCTAACTCATTGAGCTACTGTAATCTATTAATATGTGCCTCGTTTAGATCTAGACCGACTTCTTGTGTTGTTCGCAGTGTTTGGATTTCGAATTCTATGGGAAAGATGGGTTCCTTTCCAAACACCAATTGGTATGGTGAATAGCCGGTAGTGCTTCTCCATGTTGTTCTGTAAGCCCACAAGGCTTCTGGTAATCTTGCAGCCCAATCGCGTCTATGTGACGCAATGGTTTTTGTTAAGATTGCTTCTATTATTTTGTTGTTGCTTTCTACTTGACCATTTGCCTGTGGGTGGTATGGAGTGGTAATTTTGTGCTGGATATGATAGTTTTTTAGTGTTGCAGCAATCTTGTTACCAGCAAACTGTGGTCCACCATCTATAATTATATCTCTTGGAAGCCCATATCGCACAAATATATGGAACAGGAACTGTATGACGGAATCCTCTGTAGCTCTCAGCAATGCCTCTGCTTCAACCCATTTGGTGACATATTCTGTTGCTACCAAAATATATGTTTTCTAGTTCGAGGATGGGTTAATTGGACCAATGAAATCGAGGGCCCATCGCTCGAATGGTTCAATAACTAGCTGTGGATTCAGGGGCATTTTGTCGGACTAACCAAGGCGTCCTGCTTTTTGGCAACTGTCAGAAGCTTGAACAAACTTTTTTGCATCTTTGAAGATCATGGGCCAATAATACCCTGTTTGCAACACCTTATGTCCAGTTCTCTGATGGGCGAAATTTCCGCCACATGGTCCGTTGTGACAAGCTTTCAAAATGTCAAAAATTTCACCCTCCCAGACGCATCTCCTGATGTGCATATCTGCCCCTGTATGGAACAGGTAGCCCCCAATCCAAGAAAATCGAGCACTTTGCTAGACAATCTGTTTTCGTTCATTGGGGGTCAGATGTTTCAGTAATTTACCTACTGCTAAGTAATTCGCAACATCAGCATACCAGGGTGTTTTAACAGTGACAACAAACAAATGCTCATCTGGAAATTGATCTTCAACTGCTACTGCATCCACTAGTTTTGGCATTCACAAGAGAAAGTCAGCTATAGGATTTTCTTTTCCAGGTCAGTCCTTGATTGTGATATCAAATTCCTGCAATAAAATCAGCCATCTAGTTATTCTACCATTTGTGATTGGTTTATTTGCTAAATATTTTATGGCAGAGTGATCTGTATACAAGATAACAGGATATCCAGTAATGTAATGCCTGAACTTATTGACAGCATGTATTATAGCTAGAAATTCCTTTTCAGTAACAGTATAATTCAATTCAGCAGGAGATAAATTCTTTCTAATATAATAAATTGCATATGGTTTTTTATCTTCTTCTTGCCCAAGGATTGCTCCAATAGCTATATCTGAAGCATCTGATGAAATTTGAAATGGCAGATCCCAATTTGGACCTCGAAGGACTAGGGTTGTTGACACAAGCTTCTTCAGATCCTAGAAAGCACAGTCGCATTTTTCTGTCCAAAGAAAGTCAACATTACGTGTCAATGCATATAGAGGTGTAGCAATATGCAAAAAATGTTTTATAAATCTTCTATAGTAACTAGAAAATCCAAGAAAACTGCGTACCTCTGTTTGAGTGGTAGGAGTGAGAATTAGCAAAATTATTTGAATTCTGGCTGGGTCTACCTGTATGCCAGCTGCTGAGATATAATGGCCTAGAATAATTTCTTCAGTCATCATCATATAGCATTTTTCATGGCTCAAACAAAGCCTAGTGGCAATGCAGAGTTGCAGGACATTTTCCAGTGTGTCCAATGCTGGGTCAAAATCGTCTCCGTATGGTGTAAAATCATCCTTGTATACTTCGGGCCCTTCATTTATTAAATCTGAAAAGATGCTAAGGATAGCCCTTTGAAATGTGGCAGGAGCATTGCATAAGCCAAAAGGTAGAACTCTGTAGGCAAATGTTCCCCAAGGACAAGTAAAAGTGGTTTTGTCTTGGTCTTCAGGGGCAATTTGAATCTAATTATATCCACTGAAGCCATCTAAGAAAGAAAAGAATTTCTTTCCTGCCAAAGTGTCTAATACTTGGTCAATGAATGGAAGGGGAAGTGGTCTTTTTGTGTTGCTTTATTTAGCTCTCCATAATCTACACAAATCCTCCACTTTCCATTCTTCTTTGGTACCACAACAAGCAAAGAGACCCATTTACTATCGGAGATAGGGTAGATGAAGTTCACATCTAAATTTTTTTGAAGTTCAGCTTTTACAATGTCTTTTAGACGAGGGTTAAGTCTCCTTTGTGGTTGGCGAACATGTATCACATCTTTTCCTATGTAAATGTGGTGTGTACATAACTGGGGATCAATTCCTTTCATATCAAGATAGTCCCATGCAAATGCTTATTTGTATTTCCTCAGTAGTTGGATGAGCTTATTTTCTTGTTCGGAAGTCAGGTTGGCATTAATGTTTAAAGTCTTTCCTGGCTCAATTTCTACAATTTTGCTATTTGAGACAGAGGTAGTAGGTATTCTTTGATCATGTGTATCGTTAAGAGGATCTTCTTCTAATTCATTATCAAATGCTGCTTCTATCATGTGACATTGTATGTGGGATCTAGGTTCAGCTTGGCTAATAAAATTGTTAATGGCATCATCTTCTGTTTGGTCTTTGAAATCGAGGGCCTCTTCTATGGTTAATGGAGATCTAATATTTTCGGTGAGGTATGATACAGGATGCTTGTTAGTTTTTATTATTGTGACACTTGGCTGCACTAGGGGATATAAAGCTAGATTCTTGATATTTGCCCCCCTAGTTATGGTCATACTGCCTTGTCGGCAGCCAATATAAGCATCGGCAGTTGCAAGCCAAGGTCTGCCTAAAATCAATGGATGTCCATCAAGTCGATTTTTGGGGTTTATTATCAGAAAATCGGCCGGATACTCCCAGGAGTCAACGAATACCATGACATCATGTAGTGTGCCTTCTAGCCTAACCACAGATCGGTCAGCCAGTTCTAGTAAAGTGGAGGTCGGTTCTACTGATGTAATGCCCAGTTTTTGGCAAGTGGTGGTTGTTAAGATATTAATTGCAGCTCCTAGATCAACTAAGGCATTTGAGAAGGTTTGTCCATTGATTTGTACAGTTACTATTGGATTTCTTGGGTCTTCGTATTTAACAGGTGTTTCTTTTCCTAATAATAAGTCGGATAGAGTGCCAACTACTTGGACTTTTGGGTTATTTGTTATTTTCCTCGGTTTCTTTATACATAGCTCTTTGATAGTCTTTGCATATATCAGGATGTCTTGAATGGCTTGGAGGAGTGGGATTTTTATGTACAGATTTTCTAATTCTCCCAGAATGTCAAAATCAGGATATTGTATAGGTCGAGGTATAATTTATTGTTTTGAGAATGGGGGAGAGGATGTGGTTGTTGGATCATGAATTTGTTGTCTGGTCATGTCCTCTTCTTGTAGCAGTTGTTCTATAGGTAACTGATTTTCAACTTGAGTTGTTTTATCTCCCTCTGTTTCAATGATACGCCCAGATCTTAATTGAAGGTCATTACACTCCCTTAGATCAGTTCCTATCTCTGGTGTTTCAATTATTTGAATGGATTGGACCAGTCTGTTATTCGGATTGGGGTTGGGTTGGGCTGGGAGTTGCGGTCTTAAGTTAGACTGGGGGTTTTGTTGTAATGCTGGCAGTGTAGGTTGAGGGAGCGGGATGGTTCCTACTGGCTGATTCATCGGTCTTTGCCAGTTTTTCTGCCAGGCTTGACTCTGTGAAGTAGGAGGGGTCCATTGTGCTAGATATATATTGTTTTTCCAATATGGTGGGGTATAGGGAAAATTTGGCCAATTGGGTTGGCTTGCTTGATTCGGCCATGGAGATGATGAAGGAAATGATTGTTGTGACCAATTCGGGAAGGGAGGTTGATTTTGCCACATTGTATTATATTGTTGAGCATGATATTGTGGAGGTTGAAAAGAAGAAGCTGGGTTTGAGAACATACCTAATTGTCACGGCTGCCATTGACGGCGCTGATTGAGTAGATACACTGATTCTGGCTCTTCTTCTGCTTCCTTGTATACTGCTTTCAATCCAGGAAGTGAGGGACAGCTCTCTGTAGAGTGGTCTTTTGTACAAATGGCGCAAACTTGGACTACATCTAATAGACACTCCTTATGGCTGTGTTTCTTTCTGCATCTGGGACAGAAGATTGTCAAATTATGTTCTGCCTCTGCTTGCTTCTTTTTGACCTGCATAATATCAAGTTGTGTTGTCAATGTCCCCAATATGTCAGTTTTAAAATTTTCTAATAAATTTCCAATTTCTGCACGAGTTACTCCTTCTACCGAAGTTCTGTTATCTCTTGCAAAGCGATCATGTTCTGCTGGTTTTAGTCTTGTGCTGCCCCTCTAGCTCCTGATACATAGATTACTAATGTCAGCAAAATTTTTCTGATAAATATCTCATTTTCCCATAATATTTAGTGTTTCAATCCATTGTTCCTTCATTCCCCTAATTAATGTTGTTTTTAATACATTATCAGGTAAGGGTAATGATGCATAAGGAGATCTTTGAAGATTATACTAGAAACGTTCAACGTACTCTTCTAATGTTTCATTTGGTCTAGCTACCATCTGAAATATTTCATCTTTTAACTCTCTAGACCTACAATAATCCTGATATTTTTTTAGAAAAGACTCTTTCATTTGGTCCCAGTTATTTATAACACCACCACCTAATCCCATAAACCATCTTAGAGCAGCCCCTTTTAATGTAGAGGGAAATAATTTCAGTTTCTGGGGATCGGTGGTATATTCATATCCTCTACACAGCACATCGAATTCGAATAAAAATGCATCTAGATCTTTTGATGTAAGGCCATGGAATGTAGGGATATGCTGGAGAGGAATTGCTTTCATAGGTGCATTAGCTGCAGTATCCACAATGGGGTATTGCAGTGTAGAGGTTTGGATGTTTGGCTGGTTCTGGGCCATTTGCTCAAATATATGCCAATAACCTTCTAGGATATCTAGGATTCCTAGGTTGTCGAGGGGAAATGGCTCTAATGGGAATAGCCTTAATAGCACTTCCTTTATCTGGGATGATGAGAGTGCCTAATGTCTGGGGGGGTTCAGGTTCTTGAGTTTCTTCAACTTCGTTATAAATGATTTTTGCAACACTTCCCTTATCTGGGCTACTTAGTGGCTGAATTACCCCAAGAGGAGATCTTGGTTCTTCAGTCTCTCCTATTTCTCCTCTTCCTTCATAGAGGTTGCTAAGGTTCCCTTCTTGCAATGATTTTAGGCTAGAATTTTCAATTTCTTGAAAATCTTGCTCTTCGGTTTGACTATGCACCTCAGCAAAGGCTATAGATGGTGATCCTGTGACTTGAAGGGAACTAGTAGGCTATCTAGAAGTAACTTTTCTAGGTCCTACTGAAGGTTGAGATTCTGCTTTCTTAAGGATTTTGTCTATAAAGGTCGATCGGCCAAGGGTCACCGGCCCCTTAGCTTTATCAGGCTTGGGTAGAGGTTTGGGATTCTTTTCAGGCTTTTTCTGCTTAGTCATGCACACAAATCAACTGCTAAGTTCTACCCAAACAAAACAATAATAAATCTGCAGGAAAGCGGGCAAGGGAGCAGGGCTATTACATACTCCACACGCGGGTTCTTACCTTCTATTTTCAAAACCCAATTCTTTCCTAACAGGTTCTTACACTACT
Organism: Pinus tabuliformis; assembly: GCA_031772625.1. Taxonomy (NCBI): domain Eukaryota; kingdom Viridiplantae; phylum Streptophyta; class Pinopsida; order Pinales; family Pinaceae; genus Pinus; species Pinus tabuliformis. The sequence continues at coordinate 760,959,923 of CM062804.1, forward strand.
CTGGAAAAGAAACAAATGGCTACACTCTTCCCCGGCAATGACGCCAAAATGTCGAGCAGTAAAAAGGGTCTTTTTCACCTCTATTTACCTCACATTAACTTATCAATCCAGGAACGATTTGTTATCTCAAAGAGTGTACTCAGTTTGAGGCAGTCATTTGTTAGAGTAATTCTAGTAGTATAGTGCTTAGAATACAAGAGTAAACGGATGCTTAAAACAAGATCTACTTACAGCAAAGCACTTTAAGACTTAAATCATGCATTCAGAAAACTAAGCAAATTATCAGTCAAGGGTACAGTAACAGTAACTCATCCCTCTGTAAACTAATGTAACTAAAGATAATCAAGGAACAAATCATCAACCTGGGAACTAGACAACAAATGTCAACGCTCACTACAGTTTCAGATCGTTCTGCACACCAAAGCAATGATAACGCAAATAACAGGAAATGGAACAGCAACTAGGAAATGGAATAGCAACTAGTTCTTATAAACAACAAAACCTTAATCTACAGAAATAGGTGTGGCAATCGTATCCTACAGAAATCAGATAGAAATCTTTACTCTAAGAATAAATCGGACAGCAAACGGAAATAGAACGACAACTAATTAGCAATGAAATATCGAACAACACTTAGAGCCAAATGTAAATGTACAATGAACCAAAATAAATAACACACACGACACACTTTAATATTGAGAGAAACAGTAATCTGACTTTGATACCACAAATATCAATCTCAGTTACAAAGAATAACGATTGTAATTCGTAATGGAACAACAATGTCAGTTGAACAACAATCGCGATTAAGTGTAAACCATAGATGAATACAATAATACCAACTTATGAATGTTACAACACGGTTACTCTGCAATTGAACAACAATAGCATTCTGTAAGGACCAGCAATGTTATATCAATGATTAAAGGAACAACAATGCGTTACAAAGTCAAAATGAACAATACAACATTCTTGTCACAGAGAACGATATTACTTAGTTGAACATAAATCAAATATAACAGAACCATGATGGAAAATAACAAAACACATCAGATTACCAAACAAAACTGATAATCAAAACCACGCACAAATTAAAGATAATGGTACAGGAGCAAGTGTTCCACCAGGGCTTGTTATAGACATTTTTGTGCCTTACAGCTTTGAGCATGAAATGTCCATAATCCAAGGGATCCAAAGTCCCTAAAAGTGTTGTTCCTACCCCTAAAGGAACAAGGTCAACCAATGACAGCTTCTCCCAGAAGTTCTCCACCAAAAACCACTCAGAACTAGTCAAATCAGGATCAATTCAGAAGCTCCACTAGCTGCCTGCGTAGCAAAGCACCCAAATACACTGGCTAGGTGCGTTGCAACGCACTTGAATGCACTACCCAGGTGCGTTGAGCGGGAAATGACAAGTGGCAGAGTCATTCAACGAGGTGGAAAGACCATGGAAGCTTCCAGAATCTTCTCCAATGACACTTGCCTCACTGAATTCGACCAAGTGATGAGTAAGAGGCTCTCAGTCTCCAAGTGGAAGCAAGAACTGACAGAGAGAAGCCACAAGTCAAAACATAAGCTGACTCATCCTCTCTGCTTACATCTATATATGGATCCCTCATCCCAGAGATCCAGAGGCTGGAATTTTGTACTTTGCAGAGAATTGCTATTGGTTTGAGATTGAGATTAGTACATTGGGTGATTTATGCTTTGTTGGAGGAGAGGAAGGGATTCCTTTGCTGGGAGGTAGATGCTGGATCGGGACTCACTTGGTTGTATCTCCTCTTGGACTTTCTTATCATATCAATAAAATTATTTGAGTTTCTCCTACATGCTGCGTACCAATGATGTTTTGTTATATTTGCATGTTTAGCTTAATCTGATCCTAAGCTTTTTATGAATGTATATCTATATCTTCGTGTAGTTTCTCTCTCTTGTGATCTTGCAGGAATTCGGTGAAGCTGGGCCGGTAAGGGAGCAGGGAGCTGGGAGCTATTGAAGAGAGGAGCGATTGGATCAACAAACTAGCGAAAGACACAGGTTAGTTACATCCTTTCTCCTCATTTACATCTCATAAAGAAGAATACTCAAGTAGTTTTCCTTGTTTGTTGCTAAGGCACTATCACACCTTAGAGTGGGATAGGGGCATTCTGAATAGATACTTTTCCCAACAACAAATTGGCGACTCCGCTGGGGATCGTATCTAGTTAGTTTATTTGTGTTTCTATTGTTGTTCTTCTCATAAACTTAGGAGTGGCGAGTCGAACTGCATTTGCCATTTACAAATGCAAAGTAGAGATCTGCCACTCTAGTCCACTCACTGGGCCTGTTTATGATCTGAACAAGCTGATCCACAAATGCTCTAACTGCCCTTTGTGATAGCTCTTAGTCCTCCTTTAAATCATCCTTCTAATTGTACATTATTGATAGCTTTTATCCGGCCAAAAACCTTAGATCAAACTGCAAACCATGACCCAGAACCCAGAGACAATTCTCATTTCTGCTTCAGCGCAGGCTCTTTGAAGAGACTCTGCATTTCAACGCAGGTCCCGAGAGGGCTACCTACGCTGCAATTCAGTTTCTCTGTGCAACAGGTGCGCTGATCAGCCTTTGCCCTATGCAGCTGTGGTTCTTTGCATCCTTGTGTTCAGTTTTATCTCTATTTTTTGCAGCCTGTTATCAGTGTGTGTACCTATCTGAAAACCCCTTTTCTCTGCCTTAATTCCGCCTCAGTTGTATAAAAGAAACTATATTTGTTTTTGTGTATTTGTTACATCATTTGCAGTTTCCCATTACAAAAGTAAACTAGTCATATTGTCGCTCTTAGATCTAGACCTGTCGTAAGTGTCGTTTTGATCTTAGGAGAAAGTTTGTTGCTGTTGACAGTTGATTTCACTTTTACTTTTGTCTTTTGGTTTGAATTTGTGAATTTCTAGTGTCAAAACAAGTGTTTACTTCAAAATCATAAAGTGTCGTAATCGTCTTTTTGATTTCAAAAAGAAACTTGTTTGTGTTTTCACTTGAAATCGAATTCAAATTTGTACAACAGCTTTCTTTTTAGGCATCAATATTAAGAAAGTGAAAACAAATACATGCATATGTGCATTTGCATATTGATAGTTTGTATGGTTTGATTTAGGGAAAAGTGCATTTACAGTGTGCTCTATGCTCTTTGAGAAAAGATTGTGTCTTTCTTTTCCCCTTGTAGCTAGGATTTTCATTGTTGAAAAGAGATAAAAGCTTGCTTATCATCTTTAGACTACATTTAGGAATTGTATCTACATCTCGTGGTGATCCAAAAAGGCAAACTTCTAAGAAAGATCAACCTAAAATAAATTGAATGAACTTAACAACACTTTGTAACTTAACGCACAACATAGAGGTCTAGGCTAGAGACGTGTTCCGGCATCATAAAACCTGGTGACTGTCGGCCTCACTGATGGTTGGGTGATTCCTCCTGAGAGATGACAAGTGCCAGTACGGATTGTGCTCCCACGTACCATCGAGTATATATTGGGAGACCCCTATAGGCGTAAAACCTTTATCCATAGGAAGCCGTGTCGGCCGCCCTACTGATCGCAATGCACTGAACACAACATTCGGGAAGATTGACCGCCCGTACCTTAAAAAGTATTCTACGGTTTTGCGAAAGGTTTGGCACACCCTCTACCTAGAACTCCAGAGCAATCCCTTTCGTTCCTTTTCAGACTCCTTAACAGAAAAGGTCCATCTGAGCACTTGTCACTTCAGGCTCATTAAAAATCGAAGGAGACTAGAGTCATCTTTTACTTTTTCTCGACTCTTTAAAATTGAAAAAGCAAGTTGTGTCCAAGCGTCGTTAAAATTTATTTTAAATGGAATATTCATACCCTTTTTCCTGCGTTGCTCTTTAGGTTGAGAAAATGGAGCCTACCAACCAAGGAACTCCCCTTGGTGGAAATCCTAGTCCTTTCTCCTCTTGGGGAGATGTTGGTGCACCCCATATGGCCACATTGTCGCTTCCAGGACTGACAATTGGCTTGCCAGTCTGGCTCTTCTCAACTAATGTCGTTCAGAACACCACTATTCCTGAACAGTCGAATCAGCAGTTAGACCAGTCCAGAGTTACCCACCAACCTTCTACTTCCTCTAATTCTTCCTCTCTCCCTTCCTCTTCTCTTGATGGGGCTGGCGAAGCCAAAAGTCAAGTTCCTAAGGAGAAGAAGGAAAAGAAGAAGAAAGAGAAGAAGAAGAAGGAGCCAAAAGCGACTGGGGGCAAACGAGTGTCGTCTAACGAAAATCCACACACTGCACTGACCAGGCCTAAATCACCATGTGTCATTTGCAAGGGAGACCACTTTCACAGAGATTGTCCCTGCATCCCTCGGATACTAAGGGACTGGTCTCCCCGTTTGCACAATCTGGTGGCGTCAACCTCTGATAGCCATGTTGAAAGCACATCGTCAACTAGCGAAAGTGAAGTCCTAGGACAAAAAGGGAGAGCTAGATCTCCCTGTAGACTGTGTGAAGGCAACCACGCCATCCACCGTTGTCCCTTCTTAGACGAAGCGAAAAGAGTTTTGGATGATCGTCCGGTTTCACCGTTACGACTTCCTCCTGGATATAAAAAACTCTTGCCGAGTCCTTTGTTAGTTGAAAATCCAGCTGGCCCGCTCAAGTGGTCAGCTGAAGCGCCGGTCATTGAAGATGAACCAGCTGAATCCATACCTGATGAAAGTCAAAAGGTCGAGGCGGCAGTTGACCCGGTCTTGCCTTCAGAGGATTTATCTTCGAATGACACAGTCACTGAAGAAAATAAGGATGACACCATCCAAATTCTCTTCATCAACACAGACTCCGACGAACACGGGGGCAATCCACCCATTCCTTTATCGCAGGAAGGAAGTTCGTCAGAGTGATACCCGACCATCTACTTGGTCCCACCTCCAAGCAACCTAGTTGTCTCCTTCGACTGGAATCAACTAGGCAGACCCCGTTTACCAGCAAGCATACCATTCAGAATTATCGTTCAAATATACAGAATGGTCATGGCTGGCACCATCGTTGATGAGGGGGCATCTGTGAGTATCCTTTCCTCTATTGCTTGGAAAGCGCTTGGTTCGCCATCGCTTTTGCCTGAAATTAGAAATCTGACAGGCTTCGATAAAGGAACCAGTCGACCTTTAGGGATCCTCCCCAATGTGCCCATAACATTGAAAGGGAAGACCATTCAAATGAACGTGATGGTCGTTCAAGGACCCTTGGATTATAACCTACTCCTTGGACGAGACTATATATATTGCATGGGAGCCATCGTCTCCTCACTCTTTAGAGTAATGTGTTTTCCGCACGAAGGAAGAATGGTCAAGCTCGTGGACCAGCTTTCATTTCCCGGATCATGCATCGCAAATAGTCATATACCATCCCTAAATGGTCTCTTCACGCAATAAATGTCTCAACCCACGGTCCGTCCTCCCGATGAGCGCGAGTAATTCGGAGGGATATGACTGGAACCCAGGGGGCATGCGTCCTGGTCTGCTTCGGCAGGAAAACTTTGGGTATAGGGTAGGTTTCCGCGGGAGAATATGACTAGTCCGTACCCCATCCGTGATTGGAAGAGGGGTTGTTCTAGAATAAGATTCTTTTGTCAAAGTTATGTGTTTGGCGCTCGTTGTCACTCACCTTTGTCTATCTCGGTAGACATCGCCGAAGAAGTGTTTTGTTTGCTGCGCAAATGAGACAATCTTTGGTAACCTGAGAGAGGTAGGCCTTTCCTGGTAGAACAAATGTTTTATCTACAAATTGAGGGGTAACCTTGAAATCGTACTTTATACCTGGGGGCATGCAAACCTTTTGGAGTGAAAGCAAGGGGCGGCTATTTATTTTTTTTAATTTTTAGGTCCTCCCTTTAAACCCGTAGGTCTAACCCTTTAAACTCGTAGGATTAGTCATTTCCGAACTTGCATAACGAAAGGATGCGGGGCATAGCTTTGTAAGGCGCAAGCTCCATAAAAAATGGCATCTTACATGAGACATTCTTATCATATGACTGGATTAATCGAGCAGTTTTAGCACATAGTTCATGCTCGTTAAAAAATAAACATAAGATTGAGCAGTTTTAGCACATAGTTCATGCTCGTTAAAAAATAAACATAAGATCGAGCAAGTGTTTCAACCCGCGTTTAAGCTCGTTAAAAAATGAACTATCCTCCGGTAAATAACCACCGTGAATGTAACATTATCAGCCATTAAAGCCTTGGTCGTGTTTGCACCGTCACCTCCACTTTTCCATTGGCCGATCATTCACCTCCACATGATTGTTTACCCATTTTGAGGAACAGCTGCGAAGAGTGATTTCACTAGCCATCCTTGTGACACTGCCATGCTTGGAAAATTCCAACCCTTACCTGGAATCAGCTGCTACCCATTTTATCACTCATTCCTCAAAAGATGAGTCTTCTTTAAGCTCTTTTCATTTGACTCGTAAAATATGAAAAGATTGCCGAGTTTTGGCCTTCCAGCTCGTTAAAACGACCGGAAGAGCTATCCCTCCTCTAGATTTTAATCTTTTTGGACCTGAGGGATTATTGCACAAAAATATCGAGCGCTTGTTTTGTTCGGCTCGTTAAAACTATCGAAAATTCATCCCTTCTGTATTGTTTTATACTTTTTCGGACTTAAGGGATTAGATGACGAAAAAGGAATTCCGGAGTTAACTTTACGTACCTTTTCAGAATCTCTAAAAATGAAAAGGACCGAGTTATCTTTTTCGTTAGACTCGTTAAAAGCATTAATAGCGACAAACTTGTCTTTAGAAGAGAACGAGTTTCACTATCGCTAGGCTCGTTAAAACATAGCGATGGGTTTGCCTGAAGGGCAAATTATAGAACAAGCATATGTTATCCTCCTCAAGCTTGACAAAAATAAAGAGGTACTGGTCAGCAATGACTGGGGAAAAATTGGGAAGAAACTCAAAGAACCTTTATTGGTAGCAAGTCGCTCTTGAGCATGACATTTCCACTCCGTGCCTGAGTCGGGTTGGGTTGTTTCATTCACCGGTCACATCACCATGGTCTCGCCATACCATCCACCTTTGGGGTAAATGCTACTAATCCATCATATAAGTGTCGCCGATATGTTCAAGAGAAGTCATCCAGAGAAGTCAACCGTGTCCCATCCACTACCATACATTATACTTCATTCTTTCATGACCGCCACCTTGAACCATATATCATCAGATCGTTTTCACCTCCATCAAAATCATTTGCTCTGTTCCATGTCACTGATGTGGGATACATTAAGGCCCTTCTTTGACAGATCGCTTCTTGTCGACATCAGCTCATTATCCAAGAAGTTGATCTAGGAACACCCCCCTCAGTACTTTGAAGCTTGCATGCCTCAATGGCAAGTTTCTCACTTCCAGCGACAGGTATACATCAATGACCTTCGACCGAAATATTTTGCGTGGTGTTCAACGCCAAGTCCTTTATTCACACCACGTGAATTGTACTGCAGTACCTTGAGGGTCATTATCATTATCGGTGATTCCTCTCGCGCTTGTTAACAGTTTACATCATTGACTGGTAATCAAGCGATGTCTTTCCATGTTCGACTTCAAAACATTTCTCACATGGATCGACTTGTACTTAGAGTGAAGATCGGACGAGATTGAAGACCCCGGATCTAGTTTCATCCATCCGGGCTGCGATATATATTCAGGAAAAAATAAAGACATTGACATGTACAGCATTGCAGAACAGATAATCATCCTACCAAAAGGATGATGATTTCATCAGAATCATCAATCTACCATCAGACGATTGTCTGTCCTATGTACATAAAAATGAATTTATGAAGCTGAGCATGGGAATGCCCGCCTCATCTAGATCATGAAAACAGTATGAAAAATAATGTATTGTATTGTATCTTATTACAGGTCTCCTCACAGCATTGAAAGAACTTCGGACCCTCCTAATAAAGCATTTCACCCGATAAACGGCCTCATACTTTAGGGGGCAACTGTTATAGACATTTTTGTGCCTTACAGCCTTGAGCATGAAATGTCCATAATCCAAGGGATCCAAAGTCCCTAAATGTGTTGTTCCTGCCCCTAAAGGAACAAGGTCAACCAATGACAGCTTCTCCCAGAAGTTCTCCACCAAAAACCACTCAGAACTAGTCAAATCAGGATCAATTCAGAAGCTCCACTAGCTGCCTGCGTTGCAAAGCACCCAAATACACTGGCTAGGTGCATTGCAATGCACTACCCAGGTGCGTTGAGAAGGAAATGACAAGTGGCAGAGTCATTCAATGAGGTGGAAAGACCATGGAAGCTTCCAGAATCTTCTCCAATGACACTTGCCTCACTGAATTCGACCAAGTGATGAGTAAGAGGCTCTCAGTCTCCAAGTGGAAGCAAGAACTGGCAGAGAGAAGCCACAAGTCAAAACATAAGTTGACTCATCCTCTCTGCTTACATCTATATATGGATCCCTCATCCCAGAGATCCAGAGGCTGGAATTTTGTACTTTGCAGAGAATTGTTGTTGGTTTGAGATTGAGATTAGTACATTGGGTGATTTATGCTTTGTTGGAGGAGAGGAAGGGATTCCTTTGCTGGGAGGTAGATGCTGGATCGGGACTCACTTGGTTGTATCTCCTCTTGGACTTTCTTATCATATCAATAAAATTATTTGAGTTTCTCCTACATGCTGTGTATCAATGATGTTTTTTTATATTTGCATGTTTAGCTTAATCTGATCCTGAGCTTTTTATGAATGTATATCTATATCTTCTTTTAGTTTCTCTCTCTTGTGATCTTGCAGGAATTCGGTGAAGCTGGGCTGGTAAGGGAGCAGGGAGCTGGGAGCTATTGAAGAGAGGAGCGATTGGATCAACAAACTAGCGAAAGACACAGGTTAGTTACATCCTTTCTCCTCATTTACATCTCATAAAGAAGAATACTCAAGTAGTTTTCCTTGTTTGTTGCCAAGGCACTATCACACCTTAGAGTGGGATAGGGGCATTCTGAATAGATACTTTTCCCAACAACAGGGTCGGGCCCTTAGCCTCCAAGGGCACACCGCTTTAGATTATTCCAGGATCAAAGATGGAACAGCAACCAGATTTCTATTAAAGCATCAAAGTAGAGTTACAGTGGATCACTTCTCAATGAGAGTCGATGATCAAAGTTTCAAATACAAAGGAAAATTACATAGAAAATAACAGCAGATCATCCCCCCGAGCTAGCAATGCTGCCCCTTTTTATAACAGCCGAGCGGAGATATCAATGATGGAAAAATAGTTAAGATAGCGATCCCTCAGGATCAAAGGATCCTGAGGGATTCACCAAACTGTTAATTCCTAGTTATCCATTTGTTTCCTTGCGCCGATTCGATATCTCCTTTTCCCTTCCTTGGCTGATACGCTTCAATTTGGATCGCCTTGTTTGCATGCGGTTTCTTGCCAAAGGGACAGCAGTTAACTTTGCCCTATCTTTTTCTTTGGGACGGCAATCTTTCTTTTTTCCCTTTTCCCGCATAAGAAATGGCAATTATTAGTAGTTTTGTGTTGCCTATAAATCCCATAGATTTTGTCATGATTTCTTATTATCTACCTAGTTCATGATGCAAAGAGGCTATGAGTTTTAAAGAAAAGATGACAAAATAATCAATAAAAACATACCTTCTTCAATACTCCACAGGAAGATTTGGATTATATTGGACTCTTTCCTCCATAGCATCTGGGTATATAGTTTTGGAACTAGATTGAGCTTCATTCCATAATAAGAACAACTTCATGTTTACCTTGGCAAGATTGGCTACATATAGATGCATCTTATGCCTTTTGATCTCCAAATCCTCTTTAATAATAACATGCTTCAAATTTCTCAAGTATTCTTGGATTTCCTGCTTGATAAAATTTCTTCCCCTTGTCTCTGCAAATGCTCCAACATAAGGAATCTTATGAGCTCTGACCAAGGATTCCAAACTGTGATACAACCTTTCATAGGAAGTTATAATGTTGGTCAAATATGTACCAAGCTATTTGTTACTCTGTAAAAGAATTCTCACCTCATCCTTTTCCATATCCACTTCTTTTCTTGTCTTTATGGCCAACTTTGATGGTGCATTATTGTACTTATTTCCCCATTCATGGATCATGCTAATGGTTTCTTTAATCTCTTTCAAATTCTCATGCGATCTCTTTGTATGTCATGTAAGGGCACCACCACCTTATGCAGAGTGGTAATATCTTCATAAATTTGTCTCATGGTGTCTTCCAATGATTGGATTTCATCATATATCATTGCTCATAGTTCCTCTAAGTGAAAATCAATGGAAGACAATATTTGGTTCTTGGCTTGGAGATGAATTCGTTGTCTTGCAATAGCTAGTTCCTTTGCCAATTTCTTATCCTCCTCCATTAAGAAATTTATATTTATTTTTGTAGTTGTTGCAAACGAAAAGTTTGTTACTACAATTGTCTTCGGATTCCTCCTAGTATCAATCAAAATCACCCTCTCTGTATGGATGGAAACAGGATGAAAAAGGTCATTAGGAAAATACTTTTGCCTTTCCTACACTATTCTATTCTTTAACTAATCAAAGTTAAGGATGGATATATCCATGACCATATCATAATCTGGAGGAGATATTCCCATTTCACTTAATGGGATGTGGCCACCTGTAAGAGGAGGTGAAGGCTGGTTGTTGTCTTATGTCAGCCTCTTGATTCTTCTCCTCCCACTTAACCTCCATGTCCTGGTACTATATTTTCTTCTCAATTTCTTGTGCAAATTTGTCATCCTACTTTTTCCTGCATTCTTCATCTTCCAATTGTTTCTGTTGTTCTTCCTTAAGTTTTTTCTATCTTTCTTCTTTTTATTCCTTCTTTCTCAATTTTTCATGTGCCTACATAGCTTCTATTCTTTCATTTCTTTCTCTTATTTGTGTATCCATTCGTCTTATTGCTTTCATTTTTCCTTCTGCCTCTTATCTTCTTCTTGTTGCCTCCTCTTTAATTCTTTTTTTTTCTCCTCTTCTCTGCTACAGTGGCCTCTCTCAAAATAATGGGATCCGCTTTGAACTTATGGATCTCCTCCGCTCCTGGATTATGCACATCTTTCCTCTTATACTTAACACTAAATAGAGTGGGAACTTCTTGTTTCTTTCCTTCCTAAGCAAAATCCTGCTCATGTATTGAACTAGAATGGCCTACCTCTTTTCCCAATGCATGTGGTCTGGAAACATTATAACAATTCATCATCTTCTCTTCCTATATCATGGAATAATACTGATAAGCCTAGGAAAAATGAAACTTAGCACAATGCCTTTTGCATACTCCTTTAGGATCATGCATGCGAAATCTCATCTCACCAAACATAAGGATTTGTATTTCTTCAACTTCTGCTTCTATGACCATTAAGCTCTTGAGCTCATAGGATCCCACTTGCAGAGGGAAGGAAGACAAAGGTGCCTTCTTATTCTTTTGTAACAACTGAGAAAGACTAAGTCTCAGTTACCGATCAAACGAGAAAGTGAACTGGTAACCATTTTTTTGAGGTAGCAAAAAATCACCCGATTTTGAAAAGTGGTGATGCCAAAATACACTTTTTTTTAGCATATTTTTGGCACTTTAAATTTTCTTATATATCAAGTATGAACATTGTTTTTTCGATGTTAGTGATTTTCATGCTGATTTTGAAAAGTGTTGATGCAACATCAGCACATTATTTTAAATGTTAGTGATTTTCATGCTGATTTTGAAAAGTGTTGATGCAATATCAACACATTTTTTTAGAGGGCTTATTTTTGACACTTTAAATTTTTTTATGTATAAGTGTGAACATTTTTTTTTAGTGATTTTCATCTTGATTTTGAAAAGTGTTGATAATCGTCAACCCTTTTTGTTGAGAAGGCTTAGTTTTTACACTTTAAATTTTCTAATGAATTAAGTGTGGATAATTTTTTTAAATGTTGGTGATTTTCATGTTAGTAATAAAACATAAAAATAATAATAATAAAAACATGACAAAAAAAAATCAAATACAAAAAAAAAATAAAAACAAAAAACAAAAAACAAAAAACTTATAAAAATGTGAAAAAAACCTTAAAACATAAAAATAAAACATAGAAGGTGACAAAAATAAAAATAATAAAAACATGTTAGTAATAAAAAAAAAAAAAAAAAAACAAAACAAAACAAAACAAAAAACAAACAAACAAACAAAAAAAAACAAAAACATAACAAATAAATAAAAATAAAAACATGACCAAAAAAAATAAAAAATAAAAAACATGACAATATATATATATATATATATATATATATATATATATATATATATATAACCAAAATTAACTCATAAAAAAAAAAAAAGTTGAATAAAAAATTAATGAAAAAAATTAAATATATATATATATATATAATTAAAATGGATTTCTTCAAAAAAATATATAGAATTTAAAGAAAAACAAATTGATACACACACACACAGATATATATATATATATATATATATATATATATATATATATATACATAAACATTTTTTTTAAGTTAAAAATAATAATAATAAAAAAAAACCTCATTACAAAAATAAAACTTAAAAAAATTACCCAAAAAAGAAACTTAAATTAAATAATTTAAATAAACAGAATTAAAAATAAAAAATAAAATAAAATAAAAATTTAAGAATTATTTTTTTTTAAATTAAAAATATAAAAATAAAGAAATAACATAAAAAAACACTATATATATATATATATATATAACAAAAAAAACAATATAAAAAAAAAGCAATTAAAACACAATTTAAAAAATAAAAACAATTAAAAAAACATATTCATATAAAATTCCCCCTCCTAGCTCCTCCTCACCACCATCCCGGCCTCCCCTTCCCTCACCTCCCTTGCCTCCCTGTCGTCGGCCCTCCCGTCTCTCCTCCCTCACCCGCCTCCCCCTACCACCCTTGGTCCTCCCGCTCCCTCCCTTCCCCTCTCGCCTCCCTCACCCACCTCCCCTCCCCCTCACTCCGCTCCCCCACCAAGTCCTCACCCCACTTCCCTCCCTCACTACCCTCCCTGTCACGCCCCTACACCTGCGGTAGTCTTCCAACTGCTTGTAGCAAGGTGCGGCACGACCGAACGCTTTCTTTTCACCAATACTAACATTTGTGGACTACGCCTACTTTCACATTAACATACTTAGCTTGTGTTTCGCAACCAAGTAAAATGCAATTATCCTTTATACTTAATGAAGCCCATACTCATTCATTATCATCATGCAATTATACCAAGAACAATAACAATTGCAACAAGTATAAAGGGGAGGGGCAACTCCCCGTAATGTGAGTCTGCCCGACAATATATTAAGAATATCAGTTTTACAATGTACAAGTGTGCCTTGCCAAACCAAGTCTACACTTAGCCAAATATTACAACCGAGAGGCAACCCTGCCTTTTACAATACATGTGCACCCTTGCACAAAGAGTAGTGCTCACCCGAGCCACTTAAATCCTCTTCACCAAGTCCTGCACAAATCTGCACATACACCGAACTCCGGGCACGCTTGCCCACACCTCAACCGGCACAAGATAACTCCAAAACCGCACCTAGATAGTGCGCATGAGCTATGCGCAGTTCCTATCAAACCTGCGCAGTTTTACCCCTTCTCTTATGCGTAGAGATGATGAGAAGTCGATTGTTGGAATGAGCTCTCAAGGCTCCACTCATATATACACAAACTAGCGTGGGTTTACATGGGGTGTGCAGCCCCTTGGCCGACCCCCAAAACCACTAACCATGCGCCCACAAGCTTTATTTACAAGTCGGCTTGCACACTTCTTAACATCGCATATATATGTAGTACGCTCAACACTTAGTCGCATAAGTGTTTTGCATATCATCACATATAACGTCACATTCCGTCGCACATATTGTCGCACTCTGTCGCACATTTTGTCCGCGCGCCCGTGCGCTCGCCCACGTGCACGACTTGCCGGTGCCCGTCGCACTAATCTCCCGAAGGTCTTACACTCCCACTCCCCCCCTTACCCCCCTCCCCTCCCCCCCCGAGCCCCCAGCCAAAGGCCAAGAGGCCGTAGGCCGATTCCAGGAATCGCCCTGCGGCCTCTTGGTCACTGGCTAAGGGCTCAGGCGGGGAGGGGAGGGGCGTAAGGGGGGGAGTGGGAAGGTAGTGAGGGAGGGAAGTGGGGTGAGGACTGGGTGGGGGAGCGGAGTGAGGGGGAGGGGAGGTGGGTGAGGGAGGCGAGAGGGGAAGGGAGGGAGGGGGAGGATAGTGAGGGACGGAAATGGGGTGAGGACTAGGTGGGGGAGCGGAGGGGGAAGGGGAGGAGGAGGGGGCTGCAGTGAGGGAGGGGTGTTGGGTGGGGAGAGGGAGATGGGAGGGACAGGAGGAGGAGAGGAGGTGGGTGAGGCAGGTGAGAGGGGAGCGGGTCGGGGTTATGGCATTTTGTAATTGTTTTTATTTTTTTTAATTGTTTTATTTTTTATTATTTTTAATTGTTTATTTATAATTTTTTATTTAATTTTTAAATTTAAATTTAATTTTTTTTTGTTTATTTTGTTTTTTATTTTATTTTGTATTTTAATTTTTATAATTTTTTTTTTATAATTTTTAAATTTAAATATTTTTTATTTTAAGTTTTAAATTTATTTTTTTAATTGTTTTGAATTTTTTTGTTTTTGTTTTTATTTTTTGATAATTATTTAACATTTTTAAAATGATATTTTTATTTTTTATATTTTTTATAACTTAAAAAATGGTATTTTTTAAATTTTTATTTATATTTTCTTATATTATATATATTTTTTATTTTTTTGTTTGTTTATTTTTTATATTTTAATATTTATTTTTTGTTTTATTTTTTTATTAAAATTTTTCATTTTTACAAGTTAATTTTGATTTTTTTATTTTTTTTAACATTTTTATGGTTTTTTTTTGTTTTTTTTGTTTTTGTATATATTTTATAAAATTTAATTTATTTTTTGTCTTGAATCATCCCCTTACCACCCCTGGCCAATTGGGCCTCAAGGTCGCCAGGGAATATTTTTTTTTTCAAGTTTTTAATTTTTTTTAATGTTGTATTTTATTTTTGTATTTTTTTATAATTTTTATAATTTATAATTTTAATTTTTTTACTTGGTTTTTATTTTATTTTACTCATCTTTTTTTAAATTTTACATGGTATGGTTAATATTTTTTACATTTTTTTTTTTGCTCGTTATTATTATTATTTTTTTTTTCAATATTTGATTTTTTTTTTCTTATGTATCTTATATATATATATAATTTTTTTTTGTAGAGTATGTGTCGATGCTTGTCCAGCAACCCGATCCCACTATGGGCAATTTGATAGTTGATTTTAAATTTTTCATTATAATGAATCGAGTCTGGCCCACAATATGTTAAGTTCATGGTTGGTCTTTAAGTTTTCATTACAATGGGTTGAGCTCACCTACACTGTGTGTCAATTTGGTAATTGATTTTTAATTTTTTTTCCCAATGTATCAAGTTGTGTTAGGCTAAGATTTCAAAATTGCTATACATTTAGCATTTAAAAAAAATTACTCTTGGTATAATAACTCTTTCACTCAGGTGTTCATTTTTAAAGTTTTTTTAGTCATAATTTTTTTCCATAATGTCATGCTTAAAATATTTTGAAAAATTAAGATTGTTTTGTAGTCATAATCTTTGGTTTTAATTCCATGGTTGAAAAATTGTCAAGATTTTTAATGTTTTTCTAAGTCGTGATATTTTATCTTTAATGTTATGGCTAAAAACAATTATAAATATTTTTTCTAAGCATCATACTTCAAAATTGTGGAATTTTAAGCTTTTTCAAAGAAGTGATATTTTAAATTTAATGTCATGCTTAAAAATCGTTGGAATTTGAAGGGTTTTCAAAGACATGATATTTTATCATTAATATCATGCTTGAAAATCATTGGACATTTAAAGTTTTTTAGAGTCACGATATTTTGTTTTTAACGTCATTACTAAAAAGTGTTGAAAATGTACCCTAAAAATAAATAAAAATAAAAAAAAATAAAAAATTCCGGCATCAACACTTTTCGATTTCAAGTTGTTTTTTGCACTAATCAAAAAAAAAAAAAAAAACAATATTCCGGCATCAACACTTTTCGATTTCAAGGTGTTTTTTGCACCAAACAAAATGGCTTTTATTGTTTTTTACTGTTATTTTAAAAAAAAAATTACAATTTACTTAAAAAAAAACACACTTGTTGCACTAACCCATAATTATTTTTTAATTAACCCCTGGTTTAACATTAATTAAACCTGAGTTAATTCGGCAGTAAATTTTGCAGTCCACCAATTTTGGCCCTTCCACCAATTTTAGCGGGCTTAACTGGAATTCCTCCAATTTTGGAGGAGGGTTTTTAGGGAAAAACTGTTTGAGTCATAACTGGAGCATTTTTCGACCAAATTGAGCTCAGGAAAAGGCGTTCCTAGATGATATCAACATTATCAACACAATAGAATATGTTTCAGAGGTAGGGAGGCACTTCTTTACGTGATTTTTCCACGTTGAAGTTTAAGGAAACCTAGAACCACCAGAAGAGGAGGTCAAGCCCGGAACAACTGTAGTCCATTTTCAGAGTTTTGAAATTCCTCTTTGGGGTTTTTACATGCTCTGAGTCCATTGAAGTAAGTTTCAGGAGCTGTAGAGCATTGTAAACTATAATTTTTTCCATTTTGAGCAAATACAGAGGCCCAAGCCATAGAAGCTGGACCAAGGAAATGTAGCCCAAGAGGGGTGAACTCCTTTATCAAAACGCTATGTTAAGTATTTTTCTTGATAGTTTGTTGTTAATTTATGTGTTGTTTTTCAACACTTATCTTTCATGTTATTATTCTCATGATTCTAACATAGAACTTGACATAAATTTACCTGTTTTGATTCACAAACACCTAAGAAAACCTATGCACATGAAGCAATGGAAAAGCATTTGTTTTTAAATCTGAAGTTGAAATTAGCACAGAAAAACTAACATTCAGCTATAGATCAAGTTGGTATCAGAGCCAAAGGTTTATTTGCTTGATTGCTTGAGATTTGTGTAAGGATAATTAACAGTGTGCAAGTTTATGTGATGGCAGCTTCAACAAGTGATGTTTCTAATCCATCTTCCTTAGCAAGATTCTTTGATAAAGAGATGTTGCAAGAGTTTATCATCATGAGAGATATGATGCAAGAGTTGTGTGAAGATAGGAAGGAGAAAACTATACTTCAAGACAATTTGATGGCCATGAAGGAGGAGAAGCAAGAGCTTCTTGAAAAGATGCATGAGATGGAGATTTTACTTTATGATGCCAAGGAAACCCTAGCCAAGTATGTGCATGAAGATGAGGTATGAAATTCAATTTCCTCTCGAAATGAATGTTTTGGCACTGTTGAAAGACACACTAGAGGAATGGGGTCCAAATTATTGATGAATATGGGCTATGAAGGTAAAGGGTTAGGCAAACATGCACAAGGCATAGTTGAGCCAATTGTTGTTGAGGAAAGGCCTAGGTATTTAGGTTTTGGTTATGGAAAATATGATGGAGAATGCTCCAAAGCCAAGGAGGCATGTGAAGGGGTTCCAAGAAGGACTTTCACTACATGTTCATTACCGCAAGATTTTGCAGTTTGTGTTCATGAGGAATGCAAAAGTTTTATACCCACTTTGCAAGAAGATGCTCATAAGCATGCAACTAGTGGAAAAGGAAAACTAGAGGATGTTGAAATCTCTAAGGAAATTGAAACCATTGTTGGTATCTTGAAGAGAGCCACTACCTCATCAAATTCACCTCCTCAAGAAGGTGACAAAGGTGAATGTGCAAGGTATAAATCTGTCTTTAATCAAGTTTCTTTTGATTATGATAAACATGGTAAATCTTCACATAAGAATTGGAGAGAATTTACATGTTCTTTTTGTGGTTTGAATAACCATAATGTTTCAAGATGTTGGAAGATGTTGGAAGAAAATGGCCACAACAGGAAAGTTTCAAAACAAAAGAGATAGAAAATAAGAGGTTGATTGGATAATGGAAACCATGTTGCAAAGAAGATGCAATTGTTTTGCACTCATTGCCATAAGAAAGGTCATCTCATAGACAAATGTTGGACTTTGTATCCAACAACTCATCCATGACATTTGAAAAAGGTGGAGAGAGATTTTGGTAAAGATGGAAAAGAAGATTCCATAATTGATGTGTGTAAAAATGATTCACAAGATGAAGTGCAGCTGAAAGAAGCACTATGGAAATGGTTTGGTAAGAGGTGGTTTGATTTCTTTACCCAATAAGGCTTACATTTCTTTTGTTGATAGATGAAATTCTTTGCCTTAAAAATGTATTTCTTTTCCTTATGAATGCATTACTTTTCTGTTAAAAGGATGTTGCAACCTGTATGATGAAAGATGTTGAAAGAGGAGTTATGTTTGACTCACTTAAATGAAGCAAAGAAGGTAATTTTTGGTTACAAGTTTGTATGTGAATGCATTTCTTTTTAATACATTCTTGATGTTGCATATTTTCGCCTGGAAAGTGTGTGAAAGTGGGGTATGTTACTCACTTCATTTGCAGAAAATTTGTCCATTCAGCTCTTATGTACCCATATATGTTTTTGGGATTATTGTACTTGTGATTATACTTGAGGGAGAGTTGAAGAATTGTACACATACATGAGAGTTTGTGTGTGTGAACAGTGGAATTGTTGCTAGTTTCATTGTGTTTGGATACATGCATGAGTGTCAAATTGTGTCGATTGTTGTCACATGTATGTCATATCGACTTGGAAGAGTTGATTTTATCTCCAAAGATGAAAGGGAGTTGTTGACGTATTATTGCATGAGATGTGAAATTCTTGTTGTTTATGCAAAGAATCGTCAAGTTGTTGTACATGCTTATGTTTGGCTCTCAAGTCAAGTTAGTTGCTTGAAGAAGTATGTTTTGTCGATGATGTTTTGTCGACTTGTGTTAGTCGATGGTTTGTACACCAAGATGCAAGAGTACATGGAAATGTTACATGATGTGACAATTGTTTCTTTGAAGGAGCAAAATAAGAGGTCGTCGATTTGCATTTCTTGCATAATGTGTTTTTCCATTTAATGGTTGTATTTGTGACAAGATGTCATAGGATTTTGGAAGGTCCATTCTTGAGCAAGATTCTCATGCTTAGTCTTCATTCTCAAATCATGACATGAGTAGCATGTTGAATTGGAGGATGATAGAGACAAGAAGTGAAAGTGGACGAGATGCCAAAAATTTGCAGCCATTGTAGACCGTTGTATGTGTTGACGCCAAGATTCTCAGTGGGAAGGCTATCAGATTGTATCAGTTTTCCAAGCACCGAGGGATCGATGTGGTACAACAAAGGTATTTTGCAGCCAGAAAGTGTCCAGCAAGTGTTGGATTGGGTCAGCAGCAAAAGGAGAACAATGGTTGAGGGACATAGCCATTTGCAATGCAAGGCATGTCAGTGTACCCAAGTGGTTGTCATGGAGACTTTTCAAGTATAATCAGTTGATAGAACTTGGGAAAGAGAAGAGTATTCATCTCTCATCAGATAACTAGCTTTTGTGGGTCCAAAATCCTATCAGTGGGAAGGAGTGATCAAAATCTAGATTAGGGGCAAGAATTAGCTCAAAAATCAAAGTTCTCGAAATCACTCAAAAGCTAAACGACCGTGTTCATCTCGGAAAAATGATCCCAATGCAACTCATTTCGTTCAAAATAGCGTTCGTATGAGGAAGTTAGAGCTTGCAGACCATTCCACCAAACATGCAAAATTTTGGTATAGGCTGACTGGGATGCTGATTGGGCATCTGTACATCCTAGTCAAAAAGGAGAATATTTCTTGGAATACTCCATGGATTATTCCCAGGATATTTCCATACAGGTGGACGAGTCATATTGCAGTAAGTGGCATCTTGTTATTGGGTCTGCGTGGTCAAGGTGGACCAATTAGAAGGCAACATGTGGCAAGCCTAGAGGTCATCACGTGCCCCTACAATGGTATGTCAAAATTTTTATGGAGGCACCGGGGTTCGACCTCGCAACCTCCCCTCTGCAAAACAAATATCTTAACCATCTCCGCTACATGTTAGTTCTTAACCATATACAGTTTCCGCATATATTTATTGTTTAACTGTTTCAGAGTTTGGGTAAACCGTTGGCGGTTACCGCTAACCCAAACC
The DNA here is from genome assembly GCA_031772625.1 of Pinus tabuliformis. Lineage (NCBI taxonomy): Eukaryota > Viridiplantae > Streptophyta > Pinopsida > Pinales > Pinaceae > Pinus > Pinus tabuliformis. Next base: position 760,980,124 of record CM062804.1, read on the forward strand.
ATAACATATGACCGTTAAACATTTCCAAATGGTGGACAACACACAACCTTAAATCATGACCGTGAAGGTTAAATACCATCCCTGTGAATTCTCTAGGGAATATGTTACGGTTAACGTTTACACCGGCGGAGAATGCAATACAACGAAACTGTTAACATTTAATGCATACATGTGACCACCACCATAAAGACCATCGGGGTAATGGTTAATGGAACCGCGCTTAATGCGCAAACCCATAATTAATTTTTAATGAGTTAATTCGGCGGTAAATTTGGCAGTCCACCAATTTCGTCCCTTCCACCAATTTTAGCAGGCTTAACTAGAGTTCCCCCAGTTTTGGAGGAGGATTTCTAGGGAAAACCTGTTTGAGTCATAACTAGAGCATTTTTTGACCAAATTGAGCTCAAGAAAAGGTTTTCCTAGATGATTTCAACATTCTGAACACAATGCAATAGGTTTCAGAGGTAGGGAGGCAATTTTTTATGTGATTTTTCCACGCTGAAGTTTAAGGAAGCCTAAGGCCATCAGAAGAGGAGGTCAAGCCCAGAGCAGTTGTAGTCCATTTGCAGAGTTTGGAAAGTAATATTTGGGGTTTTTACATGCTCTGAGTCTATTGAAGTAGGTTTCAGGAGCTATAGAGCATTCTAAACTATATTTTTTTCTGTTTTGAGCAAATATAGAGGCCCAAGCCATGGAAGTTGGACCAAGGAGATGTAGCCCAAGAGGGGTGAAATCCTTTATCAAAACAATGTATTAAGTGTTTTTCTTGATGGCTTTCAGTTCATTTACTTGTTTTTGTTCAATAGTTGTCTTTAATTTTATTCTTCTCATGATTCTAACGTAAAAATTGACATAAATTTACCTGTTTTGATTCACAAACACCCAAGAAAACCTATGCACATGAAGCAATGGAAAAGAATTTGTTCTTAAATCTGAAGTTGAAATTAGCACAGTAAAACTAGCATTCAGCTAGAGATCATGCAAGGTGCTTCTTCTTCAAATATCATCTGATTCAAAACCTTGAAGAAATGCTCAACAAGTTTCTCATACATTCCCTTGTAATTGTACTCTAACAACAATTTACAATACACATGGACAGGAAGCACTCTTGGGGTCCACCTCCAACATAGACCCAGGAATTCATGGTGAGCACATATTCCATCCAGTAAGTAGAAAGACATGTAAAATTGTGGTTTCTTTCCTTGAGGTATGTTTTTTGCCTTATTCAAATTGATATGTAGCTGTTGGGATAATATAGGTGACCAATTGAATATATTCCCTTATGTGATAATTGAATACAACATATAGATCCATCCTTCAAGAAAATATTTGGTATTCCTCTGTCCATATACTCGATAGCACATAACCATCAAGTATTGGTACACTATTCTAAGAGACTTGGTTTTGTAAGTATTACCAGCTTTTGGCGAAATTTGGTTGGTTCCTTCCACCATGACTTGATCATTTCTTTGGTATTCAAATAACTCTAAGTGTCATAGAATCGAGAATCTAGGTGCTCCTTGATCTTGGGCACGTTGTAAATCAAGTGAATGTCATGTGGTTGATAGGAGCCAAGTTTTTTCCCACCGACATTGTTTAATGACATGCTCTTGCTGTCTAGACCCTCCAATATCCATTTGATAGCATTTGCACATGGTAGTACTAGATATTTGCAGGCCACCTTATGGAACCCTAATCGTTGGATGTTCACATATACTTCCCTACCCTCCATATATTTTTGAACTCTTTTTAAGTGAATGCATATTTGATGGTGATCCATGTGACAATAGAATCCTTTTCAATGAAGCATTAGGTATCCGACAAGATAGGAACTCATATCAAGGTATTGTCAATGACCTCTTAAGTACTGCTCTTTCTGACCCCCATTGATGATCCCTGCTGTGGAGGCATATTTATATTGGATGATGAAAGACTAATTTTCCTTTGACTTGCATTACCTAGTGAACAAGATGCACTCATGGCGATATCAAGTTAGTTCTACAAGAGATCAACTAAAAAATCTTTTTACAAGAAGAAGATGGTCACTAAGAAAATGGATTGCACAATGTTAGGCACAAAAGGGATAGAATGAGAACTACAAATGTGAATTGTGTAGCTCCTGGAGGAAGATTGCGTTGTTCTAGTTCGCAAGGGAGATGTATGTACACGTGATCGACAAAAATGTATAGTTTCTTCTAAGAGAGAGGGGGGGACTATACTACACATTGTGTAGTTGCAGCTATGAGGGAGGCCTCACTACTTCTTGTGATTGTGCAATGCGTAGTTTCATAGGTCAATGACTATGCATTGTGTAGTGGAAATTGGCAAGGAGAGGCCATTGCTGGAAAGAATTGTGCAATGCACAATTGAGGAGGGGAGAAAGACCCAAGAATTGCACAATTTTTGTTGGAAGAATGACATACTCTAGATCTATTACTGAAGAGAGGAAGGGTGTAGGTCATCCCAAAATCATTCAAACCAGTCACTAACATAGAGCAAATAAAATAGTGAAACGAGAAAGACATTCATGCATAAATACACCCAACAACAATAATTACTAGTAGACAAAAAGACTAGGAACACAATGTGACACTTTAAAAGAAGATCAAAAGACTAAAACGACACTTTTAGAAGTTAACAATAATACAAACACCACTTATTACAAGAAGAATAAGGGAAAACAACTCTTGCAAACAAAAAAGTGACAAAAGAAAAAGAAAAAGTGGCAAAAAGCGACACTTGAGAAACTTACCTGGAAAAGCAGCATAAATGGAATCCAAAGTTCCTCGTGCTCGTGAGAATGGTTGGAGCTCCAATGGAAAGTGTGAGAATGATCTCTATGATACTTTCTTATATAGATTAACACTCATGATATTAGGGTTAGGGTTTCAGGTTCGAATGCTTAAAATCAAACAACCACCTCTAGTTAATTCACACATGTCAAAAGGTCAAAAATAGAAACTTGTGCCACACTGCTCGATAGGAATGCGCACCTCCTATTTTATAGGAGTGCACAATTGGATATTCTTGAGGACTTAATAGTTCACTGGCTAAAGGGACTGCACATTTTACTATGACAAGGGACCATGCAATTCTGTTTCGTAGTGGATTGCACAGTTTTCTCTCACAAGGTGATTGTGTAGTTTGCTTTCACAATAGTTGCATGCCTCAAGGATTGTGTTGATTAGTCTCACAAGGTGATTGCATAGTTTCTTGTGATAAAATTACTCAATTTTTCAAGGCAAGGCATGTAACCAATGTTGATCAGGTAAGGGTTAGCTTGTTCTCAATAAGTGTTTTCTTGTCTTCAGAAGTTGATCAACTATTGTTGACAAGAGCTAACTATCATCATAGAAGTAGAGTCAAGACATCACAATCCTAACACAAAATAATAATCCATTGCAACTGTTAATAAATAAGAATAACACTTGACACAAGTTGAAATGATAGTTCTTATGATAAAAGTTAGGCTCCAAAATCAATGCATGGGAAACAATTTGGAGGGGGTTTGTAGCAGCGACAACACTTGGGGACGCACTAGAAGAACTCTAGATTCTTTTCTTGGGTCTAACTTGACGTGTCAAGTCTAGTCCTTCAAGAAGTATCGATCCATCCCATTGATCACCATATTTTCTTTACTTAGCTCGATTAAATATATAGTTTCTTTTGTTCCTTTCACTGGCCAAACACTTTCATAAGCAAGTCAAACCTCAATTTTTTCGATTAGGGGTTAGGAGTATATAAGAACATGAGTGTAAGATGTCATATTAGTAATATCATCTTTGGTGTTGATGCGCTACCAGCATGCCTTTTCAGTACCCCTATGGAGTCATTTCAAGGAATCACAAGCATCACTTTGCTACCAACAAGTTTTTTCAGTACCCGAGTGAAGTTGCTTGCTTCACATCTCTACGCAGGAAGCCTTTCTATTCTTTCATCCATTGTTTATTTTATAACTTTATGGTCTTTGGAATTTTTTCTACATTTATATCACCACAGGCAGAAGAAGGATCTTGAATTATTGAGAGCAAGAGAGGTTTTTCTTTGTTTTACATAGACTCTTAAACATATACCTATGAAGTAAGTTATCTCACTTAAATTTCCTCCTTTCCCTTCTCTATCGACTGGGATGACATTTTAAAACCAACCAAATATAACAAGGCCGACTTAAGGGAGAAGATCCTATTAAAGATACGAGCATCATAGATCTACTAAGGTTTTATTTGAGAAATAAACGTATTTTCCATCTAAGCATCATGGACTAAAAGATGCAAGGCCCATGCAAAGAAGGGGATTGATAGTTAACCAAGTGTTAATAGTTACCCAATGTCCTCTTGAACTTTTCCATGCATATTCGAAACCAAACTAGATAGCTTCATACAAATCTTATTAAGCACAAAGTAAAAAAAACCACTAAAAGAATGGCAATCAAAACAAACAAGAAAGAAAATAAACTAATCCCACTCCTAAACTAACAAAGGAGAGGTTATGCTTATGTTAAATGAAATTTCCAATGCAACTAACGAAGAAATTCCTCACCTATACAGGCGATGGAATGAGCAATAAGAAATATCATCAAATGAAGCACAAAAAGAGAAAGATAAACTGATATAGCACGCACCAAGACTTAAAGTCCAGGAACAATAACATAAAAGTATGATAAGAAAGTTTATGCTAAACAATTTGCAAACATGTTTAGATGATCGCACACACTTCGACAGCTTCTAAGGAAGTACATTCATTCAAACTTTCAATTTTGGAAAACAATAAGAAAGATTGAAGCTTGTTTTTAACAACCCTGGTTAAATATCCATGTAAAAATATATAATACCACGGTCGATGGGACATGTGTTCCAAGCTGAATGTTGGGAAAAACATCCTAGTGTGGGTGTTCACTTCGATTATTATGGCTAGAGGAAATTGGCAAAGGCAAAGGCAAAGCCTTTGGAAAGGAAAAATGGTAGTTTTGGCACATTTATTTATGAAAATAAAGGAAATTAGGAGAAAATAAAGGTGAAAGGTCATGGGTTGCATGTGAGGAGGAAATTGAAGGAAATGAAGGAAATAGAGGTCTCATTGATAAAAAAGCTTCTGAGCATCAGTTGGCAAGATTTGTTCAATTCAGTTTTGGAGCTCTCTCATTATTCTCTCTCTCTCACTCTTGGACACTTAGATTTTTCTTGGAGCACTTTGGCATTGGAGCAATAACGGAAAAGAAGGCAAGAGGAAGGGAATATCAAGCAAGGAAGAGCATGATCAAGAAGATACAATAGGATTCTTTGTAGGTATCGATTTGCATGTGTGATTTCATTGCTATATTTAGCATGCATGGTATTGCATGTGGTTATTTGTTGTTATGGCATGGTTTTTGCCAGGTGTGACAACATTTTCAGCCTAGCCTTGCCATTTCTGGATAGCCATCATGCGATGGGGTTCTCATTTTTTGGTTGAGATGGATTTCCAGATGGATTCGAAGTTGAGTGAGGTGGATCTCCGAAAGAAAGAACACATGGCCTAGTGATCCTTGAACCAAACTGTGGATTGTGGTAAAGCTGTTGGCCTAGTGACCCCTGAAACGGATTGTGGGTTGCAGTTAATCTAGGTATTGTGTGTCTCGATGAGCCTAGAAATCCTTGACCAGTTAATGGAAGGATATACGGTAAATCCTAGAGGTGGTTTCCCTTGACTAGGCCTAGGAATCCTTGTCGGTGAATGGCAGTGTATACAACAAATCCTAGAGGGTGGTGTCTCGGTTTAGGGCCTAGTGATCCATGGATTGGACTGTGGATTGTGGAAAATCCTGAGAGACTAGGATATAGGAAAATTCATCACAGTGTAGGTGGAGAAATATGATGATATCCATGCTTGTTTTGGCCTAGTGATTTGGTGGAGATCATGGCACAACCTGTTAATACATGTTTATTGTTTGGCCTAGTGATCCGGGATGGATTGCGGTAAAGCCTAGTTTTTATTGATGAGGGCGAGGTGGTTTAGCCTCGAGATGCCCTGGTTGGTTCTTTTTGTTTTAGCCCCACATTCATGCTTGGAATATGGCATGGGGGTGAATGGCTAAAGAGATATTTGGCTCAGCCATTCTATGGTCAGGTGGAACAAGGTAGTCCCATACCGGGTTGGATTTTTAATCATTAATATGAGGTTATTTCTCCTTGTTAATATATGAGTATTACACTAGTTTATATGTGGATCACATGGTTTTGATTTCCTTAGTTTTTATGTTGCTATTATGTTGGTTATGTATATGTTTTATGATAGTGGCTATGTATGGCTCTCATCATGTTTTTACTTGTAAATGAATGAACAATGTATCTATGACCTAATAGATGATAATGAAACTAATGATATAAGGGAACAATACTTCTTAGAAATTCTCAGATAAGTATGAGACCCCTATGCTTAAATTTGTTGTTTACACCTATAGATAATTTACATATTTGTGATATGTTTGACGAAATTCTTTTCATGGCTAGTAGGGATCCAGAAAAGGGCTTGTTCAAGTGATTGCATTTGTTTCATCATTCCCTTGTTATCTTTCTCTTATGAAGGTGTCATTTAATTATGAGCAGTGAACTAGGCTCTGGGCCTAAAAAGGTGGCTCAAATCCTGGGTACTTTGGCATAGCACTGAGAAAAATAACCCCTAGACATTGGCATGCCATGTTGTGGAAGCATCCAAAGAGATATGGACATTGGCATGCCCAGACCATGGGAGATTTCAAGGGTTAATTAGTCAAAAAAACTCAGTGGGACTCAGGGGCTGCTTACCTAAGAGGTGGGGATGGTTCCTGAGAGTCTTATTGTTGTTGTGGAAGGTCTGTATGGTGTGTTTCCATCAATTCCACTTCCTTAACGTGAATTAGGATTTTGAATCATATCATAGTAGCCTTTTGTCACATGTTTACCCCAGTTGGTCAGTTACTTGGGTAGATGTGGGAGGAGGGTGTTACATTGTTACTAGCAAATGGGCTTGCCAGATAAGATTCTTCTAGCCATTCAATGATTAAATTATGATAATAAGGTGAAGAATATTGACATGAAAAGAAGAAATCATTTTGAATATGTTCAAACAATTCATGAGGATTCTCCCATGGTAAAGAATTGATCTAATCAAGTTCAGAACACTTACCAAGATTGTGAGATCCTGACATAACCATCAGTGAAGGTTGAAGTGCCTCGACTTCATAACAAGTTTCTAAACTATAAAATGGTGAATCATCAAACACTGGTGGCTTGGAAATATTGATAGATGAAGATACAAAATCATTACCAGATGTATCAAGGAACACATTAAGAAAGCCACTAACTAGATCAGATTTAACATTCAAGTCCATGGAATCTTCCTGATTGGATGAATCAAAAGAAGGATTTGCTTGAGTACAAGGAGTTGCAAACTTTGCTTCTTCACACACTAAAGGTGAGGAATAAAATGTTGCTAATAATACTTGGGGGGGGGGGGGGGGGTGGGGGGGGTGAATCAGTATTTACAAATCAATAAATTTTTCCATTTCATAATCAAATTTATATACGCTACTTCAGTTAAAGGGAACTCGCATGTGCACGCAACTGTTCTTAAGGAAACCAACGTATATCCAGTGAACTTATGATTTAGTTAATTTATCATATGTTGATCTTTAATTAGTTCATCAGTACTTTATTAAACATTAAACAGTAACCACGTGCAGTAATAACAAAATATACCATCACACATAAGCAACACACATGAACACCAAGATTTAACGTGGAAACCCAATGTGGGAGAAAAACCACCTGTTGTTGTTGTCTCTGACTTCTTTTAATATAAAGAATAATCTATTTACAATCTTGTACTAGTGCAGACTCATACTAGTACGTAGGCACCCACCCGCAGAAGGCTACAACCTTCTCTCCTTTTCTATCTTCCACTGGAAGGGAGCTACAACCCCCTGGCTCTTGTACTAGCCGATATGTTTACCAATACGTAGGTGTCGGCCTACAGAAGGCTCCAACCTTCACTCATTCTCTAGCTATTGTTGGAAGGGACCTCCAACCCCATGATCTAATCACCATCCACTACTGGCAGGAAGCTTCGACTTCCTCACTGAAGGCGCCAAGTATCGTCTAGGGAACACGTTTCATAAATTTTCATATTGGATACTCCTGGTACACATCAATACAATATGAAGGACACGTTTCATCAAATTTTCACACTGGACCCATCAGTAACATTGAAGCTCAAAATCAATCACCAATGCAATACAACAATCAAATACAATCTGCATCAACCAATCATTGAAACTCAATCATAAATATTTGATATAACTGAAACCCAATCATCACTTTTTGAATCAACTAATCATTGAAACAATCACTGAACCTCTAACAACTGAATCAAACAATCACTGAACCTCTGACACAACTAAATCAAACAATCACTGAACCTCTGACACAATTGAATCAAACAATCACTAAACCTATGACACAACTGAATCAAACAATCACTGAACCTCTAACACAACTGAATCAACTATTCGTTCAAAATCCAATCAACCGATACTTAATCAAAATACAACCAATCAACTGGAACAGTTAGATCACTATTACCAAAACACATATCTAAACCCAGAAAACTGCATCAACAACCAGAACCAACTGTAACCTCAAAAATCATGTGTGAGAATGTATATGCTAGTTTAGTGAAGACAACCTACGTCTATACACTACTTCCTTTAACCCAACCTACGTATACCTTTAAAATTATTGAGTCATAAAACTTCTGAATCAAAACTGTACCAACCAATGACATTCTAAAGATCTATTGTCATATTACAGAGTTCTAAACAGATATCAGCAAGGATCACCCTTCTTTCTCAATCAATCAATCAACTAGACTTAATCTACTTATACAATCAATTTTACTTTCAAATCTAATGAAGACATCATTGAAAAACAATAGTAAAACAACAACACTGATCAAATAGATCAATCATCCCTGAACAACAAGATTTTCTTCTGCATATGCTACTTGGAAGTGTCGAACCAGCATGTATATGCACCTTGACCAAGGTGAATCAACGTATAGATATGAAAATATGAACTTATAACTTTGCAGCTATTCCAGACTTTAGATATACCCATATCATAGCATTTAAAGGAAAAAACATTTGTTAGCACTCAAATCTAGCCTATCCATTATTAGATCACATAATGATAAGTTATTATGATCTTGATCCATCATTAGATGTCATCCATCATCAAACACTCAGGTGCATACTTAGTCCAGATCAAACAAAGCATCAGAAACCCATAACATGCATAATTTCTTTTGATATAACACTTCATAAGATATTCATTACTTGTACACTTAACCCTTTGATCTTCTCCTCCTTATATAGTTTTAGCCTTTCTCAATACGTGGGACCAAAACAACACTTAGAAACTGTGGTATTCGTGTACGAGATCAAGTAACCATTATTCCGGTCAATAATGTGGGCTAATACCATGGTATGTACCCTTGGTATTCTTTCACCTTAATTTCCTTAATTTTCCATCCCATACACACTTTTCCTCTTATGAAAGTGCGTGCATATGTACATGCTCTTTTTGTATAGTGAACCCGCATATACAACTTAACATACCTAAAAGCATTCCTTTTCTTCAATTTCTTGATTCTGATCTGTAGTCCTTTGTTCCATCATCCTTTTCTTCTGTACCATTACTCTGTTACCTCTTAATAGACCTATTATAATGTGATTTTCCATTGTATATTACTTCTGAACTGATTCCTTTGAATTGCCCTGCATTTTGTCACATCTGTAAACACAACTGCCATGCATTCTGTCACATCTTGTTTATACTTTTATCAATTAGTTCATTCATCAAAGAACAATTGTTATCAAGGAAAACACACACTAACAATATCCTTGTATCAAACCTTTGACCATTATTATGTTCCATCATTTTGTCACCTCTAATCTATCCTGTAGATTCATCTAGTTACCATATACTTGTTCTGCTACAAGTGGGTTTCCATCAAGTACAACACATGCATCATAATGCCAACAATCTCCCCCTTTGGACTTGATGGAAACTACTTTGGTGTTTGATCACCACAACCTGTAAATAACATCAAGCTACTCTCCAAACACCAAGCTACTCTCCCCCTTTGACATCAAGGGCAAAGGGTTGACTAACCAATGTTAAATGAAGACTTCCATATTTGAACAGCTGAATATGAACATTGATCATGCTCCCCCTAGGCACATGCTAAATTCTCTAATCAAACTCCCCCTTAGTACATGTTGAGATGCATTATATTGTCCATGCTCCCCTTGAGCATATGCAGAGTCTGTAGAAATATTTTTAAAAAATAACATGACTCTATAACTCAACTATGTGAGTATGACCTTCCTATCACTAATGAATCATACATACATCAATCACCCATCCAAGTGGGGATACACCAAATTTGACTCATCCACCCAACCAAGTGGGTTTACATATTTGACATGATTTTAAAAATCCATGCATGACTGAATATGACAATTATTACATCATTGGTATTTACATGACCTTTACATAAAATGATATACATGACATTTATAACAAATACCAAAGATCTAAACAAGACCATGATAGTTATCAGCAACTATCATACACCATATATGATATGCACCATAAGCATATGTCAACAGCATCCAGAACAGCAACATGTATATGTCCATCATCAGTTTGCAAGATAAGCCAATGTACCTTTAATATCATCAACCTGTGACAAAGTATGTCATATATAGGTACCAACTCATCTTCTTGATCTTATCAAGATCACCTTGCTCCATAACCTTCCATGAATCAACTAAGCATATGTCATATTTCCAAGCAGTAATACAAAACCATTCACATCATATCATATATATATGTGAAACCACCATAGTCATCATCTATGACCATAATATCATCATTTTCGTAACAAGAACTGCATGATATTTCCATAACTACCCTCAATATATCAACCATGTATCTTCACTAGGGAATTTTCCGATATCCACATCTAATAAGCATCAACCATGATAACCAAACCTATCATCATAAAGTAAGAAGTCATCATCATTATGTGACTAAGAAAGTCATGTCTCCAAATAACCATGTCTTCAAATAGATATGTCTTCATGAAACCTACAATAACACCATTTTCTTGGCCAACCAACATTATTTACCAATGTGTAATTTAAGTAATCATCCATGTATTAGCATAATATGTATCCATCATAGAGATAGAAATATGTATCTAGCAAACCATGAGCTCATAGTCATTTTTCAAGCTTTCTTGATACCATCAACAACAACAATCCTCAACCATGTGAGAGCCAATAACTATAGGAATCCTCATCCATAACTGCACCATATGAAGTTTATGCATCTTTGAAGGCATGATGACAGCAGCATAAAAGAAATGACACTTATCAAATAATGATTTTGTGTACTCAAGCTTTGTTCTTCTCGTTGTCCTTATGAAGATCACCATGTAAGAAACATGCCACATGCATCATCAAAAGAATCATCTGAATCATCCATAAATCTAATCTGAATAACAACTATGTGGCTCAAGCAATATAAGTATCATCTGAGATTTCATCATAGGCAACTCATGATTGCAGCATAGCATGATGTATCATTTAAACACTTCAACAACATAAGCATCCTCACCATTGATAAGAATCGTTATGTACCAAATACTTCTAAACATAATGCCAACAATGCATTATTAGAAGCATAGCATATTCTCCCCTTGAACCTGTGCCAACTGTTCACTGTTAGATCTAATCATTGCATATATTAGTAAGAATCATCAAGGCATCATCATCAACTAGTTATACATCAAGTCATCAACAACTTATGAGGGTCAAAATCACTTCTAAGTAACATCCACAAACTATAGTCATCAATCATCTAGACATAAAAGATAATTGATAATTGTTTGAACCATATTAGACCCCTTTTCTTGAGTCTGTCCCACTGCTTCTTCATCAAACCAACATATACACGATTGTGCAGCTTCTAACTCGCGTATATATGTGACTTGTCTTCATGATAACTGCATATGAGAATTAGAACACTGAACATTCATACTTTTAGTTCCTCCTGAGTTTGTTATGTCTATATACTGAGCTATGCCACATCTTTCTAGCTGAAATTACTTCTTCTTCCATACCTTGGAGTGTGATGATGTTTGTTCCTTTTGGTATGTTGGCCAAAATTTGCTCCTACATTCTTTTGTTATATGCCCAAACATGTTACAAGTATAACATCTTATATGTTTCATATAGAAATCTATGGCTTTGTGACCAGACATATTGCAAGAAAAACAATATCCCGTAAAGTACCTGGAAGCTGATGATCTTTCTATGAGATGGTTATTAGCTTGAACCATTCTACTTCTACATCTGGTTACAACATGTCCAAAATTATGACATATAAAACATTCAACATTATTCATCAGAGGAAAGAATCGATAAACACTTCCATGGTTAGGAGTAAATGATTTTCTTTGAATACTTTCTTTCCTTGGTTGTTGATGGGGTTGACCTCTTATCTCCTTGTTGAGCATTTCAAATTTTGCATTAGAGTTCCTTGCTTCAGTTTGTGAGCTAGATTCACCTTTAACAGTTTCATGAAAACCAAGACCAGATTTGATGGCAATAGACCTTTGGCTACTAAGAATATCATCCAAAATCTTAGTACTATCTTGAAATTGTAAAAGTTTATCCTTTTCTTTTAGGATATTTACCTCAACCTGATATTGCTCTTCCTTTTCAAGATACTGCTCTTTCATGATTTCTTCAGCTTTTCTTCCTTCTACCACTTGTCGTTTTAATTTGAGAATATCATTTTGCTTATTTGAAGTTTCAATATCTTCCTTTAGAGAGACCATCTCAGCTTCAAGACTTTTATAATAACTGGATCTTTCTATAAGTTTCTTCATTGTTGTATCCTTTTCATTTACTTCATTTCTCAATGATGTCACTTCATCCTACGGCCTTTGACATTGATCCTCCTTTTCCTTGTACTACTTCCTTATTTTGTTTCCTTCCTCCAACTGAGCTTTTAACTTGGTAACTTCTTCTTTGTAGGAACATTCCCTTTTATCAATTAGATATTTTTGATCTCTAATTGTGTCTGTGAGCTTTATAAATTTTTCCTCTATTCAATTTCTTTCTCTTTCACCCATAAGAGAAAATTCAGTTGTTTCGTTGTCACATTCATTATCTTCAAATGAACAGAGAAATGTATCACCAGAGGACAACAAAAGAGTTTCTTCCAAATAATATCCAATTGTCTCTCCCACTGTTACAATTCCTTTGACATGTCTTCTTCTTTTGATGTGCTTTCTTCTTTTGCTTCTTTCCCATTGTTACTATGTATCTCCTTCAAGTGATCAAGCTTCTGCCAAAGGACCTCCTTTGATACCAATTGTTGGGAATACTGGGGGGGGGGGGGGGGGTGGGGGTGGCGCACGTGAATTAGTATTTACAAATCAATAACCTTTTCCATTTCATAATCAGATTTATATACGCTACTTCAGTGAAGGGAACTCGCATGTGCACACAACTTTTCTTAAGGAAACCAACGTATATCCAGTGAACTTATGATTCAGTTAATTCATCATATGTTGATCTTTAATCAGTGCATCAGTACTATATTAAACATTAAATAGTAACCATGTGCAGTAATAACAGAATAAGCCATCACACATAAGCAACACACATGAACACCAAGATTTAAGGTGGAAACCAAATGCAGGAGAAAACAACACCTGTTGTTGTTGTCTCTGTATTATTTTAATATAAAGAATAATTTGTTTACAATCTTGTACTGGTGCAGAATCATACCAGTATGCAGACACCCACCTGCAAAAGGCTACAACCTTCTCTCATTTTCCATCTTGTACTCGAAGGGAGCTACAACCCCCTGGCTCTTGTACTAGCCGATATGTTTACCAGTACGTAGGCGTTGGCCTACAAAAGGCTCCAACCTTCACTCATTCTCCAGCTGCTACTAGAAGGGAGCTCCAACCCCCTGATCTAATCACTAGCCACTACTAGCAGGAAGCTTCAACTTCCTCACTAAAGGCTCCAACCCTCAGTGTCCTTTAGGAACCACGTTTCATAAATTTTCATACTGGATACTCCTCGTACACATCAATACAATATGAAGGCCTTGTTTCATCAAATTTTCACATTGGACCCATCAGTAACATTGAAGCTCAAAATCAATCACCACTGTAATACAACTATCAAATACAATCTACATCAACCAATCACTGAAACTCAATCATCAATCTTTGATATAACTGAAACCCAATCATCACTTTTTGAACCAACCAATCATTGAAACAATCACTGAACCTCTGACACAACTGAATCAAACAAACATTGAACCTTTGACACAACTGAATCAAACAATCGTTGATCCTCTGACACAACTGAATCAAACAATCATGAAACCTTTGACACAACTGAATCAAAAAATCACTGAACCTATGACACAACTAAATCAACTATTCATTCAAAACCTAATCAATCGATACTTAATCAAAATACAACCAATCAACTGGAGCAGTCAGATCACTATTACCAGAACACAGATCTGAACCCAGAACACTGCATCAACAACTAGACCTTACTGTAACCTCAAAAATCATGTGTCAGAATGTATATGTTATGAAACCCTACATCAAAACTTCTTTCGCTGTGATGTTGATCTGCTTGTTGTTTCATTCTATTCTATGCCTACACGAGGTTATCCTTTAAGAGTTGGAGGAATTGTTGTTGATGTTCGATGTGATGTTCCATTGCCTGAAACTTAGAATTTTCTCTTAAATATGATGTGATGGATGGTGGTTGATACCCATAAAGTGCCATAAATGGGGTCATTTTTGTTGCTGTATGGAAGGAAGTGTTATACCACCATTCAACCAGAGGCAACCATTTGACCCATTGTGTCTATTTATCAAATACAAAGCAATGAAGATATCCTTCCAAACATTTGTTTACTATCTCAGTTTTCCCATCAGATTGAGGATGATAAGATGAGCTATGAGATAACTGAGTACCAAGACAAGAAAATAATTATGTCCAAAAATTTCTAGTGAAAATGGGATCTTTGTCACTTACAATAATATTTGGGTTTCCATGTAGCCTTTGAATTGTTTCCATAAATGCAGTAGAAACTGTACTGGCTTTAAATGGATGTGATAATGCACAAAAGTGTGCATACTTGGTAAGTCTGTCAACTACCACCATGATGACACTCTTTCCCTCAGACTTGGGTAAACTTGTGATAAAATCCATTGAAACCTCCTCCCAACGTTGGCTTGGAATGGATAAAGGTTGTAATAGACCCCGTGACTTAATTGTTTCAACTTTATTTTGTTGGCAAACCAAACATTTCGCCACAAACTTTTGAATACCTGATTTAAGGTCATCCCAAAAAAAATCATTCTTAACCCTGAGGTAAGTTTTTAAAAATCCTAAGTGCCCTCCTAAGGGAGAAGCGTGCAATTCCATAAGAATATTTTGTTTTAGCTGGGAATTCTTATAGAGGTATAAGCGATCTTTGTACCATAATGAATCATTTTTCCAGCTAAATGTATCAGACGTACTGGAATCTTGTTGTAACTTTCGAATAAGTGCCCACACTTCTTCGTCATTCTTCCATTCCTCCCTTGCTTCGTTTATCCAATTTGGTTGGATAATAGAAATGGCACACAACAATGCTTCCACATCCTCATCCTTTCTTGAGAGTGCATTTGCCACCACATTTTGCTTCCCTTTTTTGTAGATGATTTCAAAGTCATAACCCAACATCTTTGTGACCCACTTTTGTTGCTCTTCAGAGGATAATCTTTGTTCTAAAAATTATTTAAGGCTATCATGATCCGTTTTTACCTTGAAGTGTCTTCCCATTAGGTAGGGTCGCCATTTCTTAAGTGCATGGAGTATTGCCAACATTTCCTTCTCATAAATAGCTTTGTGTAAAAACTTTCCCTTGATTGAACGACTTTAAAAAGAAATGGGTCTTTCATCTTGCATTACAACAGCACCAATTCCATTTCCTGAAGCATCACATTCCACAATAAAGGTTTTTGTGAAGTCCGGTGTAGCTAAGACCAGTGCTTGGCACATTGCCTCTTTAAGATGTTCGAAGGCCTTTGTTGCTTCCGAAGTCCATGAAAATGCATCTTTCTTCAATAATGTTGTTAGAGGTGCTGCTATTCTCCCATAATTCTTAACAAACTTGCGATAATACCCTGTCAAGCTGAGAAATCCTCACAAATGCTTTATGGATGTGGGGATTTTCCATTCCTTAATGGCTTTAATTTTGCTAGGGTCTACCTTAATCCCTTCATGAGATACAATATGACCCAGATATTCCACCTCTTGGACTCCAAAGAAACATTTGGATCTTTTTGCATATAATTGTTTTTCCTCCAATAGTTGTAGCACCTTGTCAACATGTTCAACATGATCCTTCCAAGACTTGCTGTAGATTAGTATATCATCAAAAAATACTAACACAAATTTTCTAAGGAATGGTTTGAAAATTGAATTCATCAAACCTTGAAATGTTGAAGGTGCATTGGTAAGGCCAAAAGGCATGACCAAAAATTCATAATGACCCTCATGAGTTCTAAATGTTGTTTTCGGAATTTCTTCAATCTTCATTTTGATTTGTTGATATCTTGAACGAAGATCCAACTTGGTGAAGTAAATTGATCCATGCAATTCATCCAGTAATTCATCAATGACAGGAATGGGAAACTTATCTTTAATAGTGAGCTTGTTGAGCTCCCTATAATCTGGAAACATGTGCCATGATCCATCCTTCTTGTGCACCAATACTACTGGAGCAGAGAAAGAACTTTGACTCGGTTGAATTATACCAACCTCTAGCATTTCTGCAACCATACGTTCAATTTCACTCTTTTGGGCATAGGGATATCTGTACAGCCTGATGTTTGGAGGAACACTTCCTGGAATCAGATGAATAGCATGATCATGATCACGCATAGGTGAGAGACCTTTGGGAGTCTCAAATACCTTGGAATGATTGTCCAGGACTTTTTTGAGATCTGGAGAAATAGATGATTCCGATGTGGAAACATCTAGTGGACATAATTGTGCAATTACACCTCTTTGTTCCTTTTTTAGAAGATTTGTCATACCATTAGAGCTGATTATCTTTCATGGTTTCCCTACAATACCCCTTAATTCAACTTCCTTTCCTTCCGTAGAAAATTTGATGAAAAGTTCTTGAAAATTAAAAGCTATTGTACCCAAGGATTGTAGCCATTGGACTCTTAGTACAACATCAGCACCTCCCATTGGAATGGAAAGCATTGGGCTAGTCAATACATATTCTCCCATGGATAGCTTGATATTATGGCACTTTCCAGAGCAATTTATTGTTCCTCCATTTGCAACCATCACTTGACACTCTGATGCTGGATATAAGAAGCAATTCAATTCTTTTGCTACCTTACAATGAATAAAATTGTGGGCACTTCCTGAATCAATCAACACTATTACCTTTTTCTTCTTGATTTGTCCTTCTATCTTGATGGTTTGAGGAGAGGTAATTCTCGCCAATGCATTACAAGATATAGTCAGATTCATTTCTTCTTTATCTAGGCTTTGTTCTTGGAGTATATCCTCTTCTTTTGACCCTTCTTGCTCCTTTTCTTCTTCCTCTTCACAATCTATGTAGAATAATTTCTTCTCAGCACACTTATGGCCTTTAGTGTATTTGCTATCACAACTGTAACAAAGCCCTTTTGCTCTTTTTTCTTCCAATTGTTGTGGTGTCAACCTTATAGGTTGTGGAAGACTAGGGGCAATAACACTTCCATCTTTATAGTTGTGAGTGGTATGCTTCCTGGTTGCCATAATTTTTCTTTCCATTTTTCTTGCTAACCTGAATGCCTTCTCTAATGAATCAGGTTCCAAAAGGCGAACATCATGTTGGATATTATCCTTTAAAGACCCTATGAACACATCATTCCTATGCTCCTCTGGAATATTTTTTACCCTTATGTTCAATTTTTGGAACTCCTCAATGTGATCCATTATTGAACCCTTTTGTTTGAGACTTATCAATTGGCTAAAGAAAGTGTTGCTTCTTGTATCCTCATAATGTGTTATCAATTCTTCCGTAAAAATTGCCAAAGTGATAAATTTTTTACGAGAGCAAAGCCATTGATACCATACAAACTGATTTGGTTCCAAATATAAAGTTGCAATACGTACCTTTTGTGTGTTTTGCACATTACTGAGATCAAAAAATTTCTCCATCTGTAATATCCATGTTGCGGGATCCTTGCCATCAAACTTCCTCATATCGATTTTTGGAATATGGTGGGTCTTCGATCCAACATTAGAGTTTATGAAATCATGATTAACATTTTTTTTGTTCTCATCACGAGTTCCCTTTGCTACCCTTTCACCATTAGAAGCATTTCTTGTAGAAACTTTGTTAAATCTGTCTTCAAATCTTCCATGCCTGTCTTCAAATCTTCCATGTTTGTCTTCAAATCATCCATCTTAGCTTCCACGTCAATCATCTTAGCTTCTACACCTTTCTTTAAACAGTCCATCTTAGCTTCTACACCTTTCTTTAAACCATCCTTCTTAGCTTCTACATCTTTCTTTAAACCATCCATCTTAGATTCTGTTCCTTTTTGGGCAAGGGACAGTTGCTGCACTTGGTCTTGTAATTTTGATATATCATGTTGCATTTCTTCCTCTTCTTCATGATTCATGCTAGAGATTTCAGGTTCCTTACTAGGTGTTTGCATTTTCTTTCCTCGAGGAATTAGTTACCGATAATAATGCTCTACTATGCCCTTTGAATTCCTTCAAAATAAATTTCAAACCAATCTTAAGCAAAAATTTAAAAGAATCTACACACCTTTTTTCACTTTGTAGGAGCTCAATATTGCCTATGATGTATCTCTGTACATTCAAATCATCCAGTTCTAAAATTGTGACCTGTAGTAGCCCTCTTTGTCCTCTTTCCAATGCCAACACTCTGATCCAAATTGGATTCTCCAAGGAAGAGTTATGCGAAATCTCCCACAGTGACCTGATTATAGACTAGTTCAGTAGAGCGAACTTGTACGACGTGCCACGAGTCACTGTTTAGCCCTTTGGCTCTACAAAATATATACAAGAAACTACAGTCCGTCCTCTTTCTATACCTTCTTACGAAATTTCAATCCTATGCTCAGAGAGAAAGTTATGAAGATTTTCCCCAGGTCACCTGTTTGGAATGTAATTCAGGAGTCTGCAAAAAGACCAACTTCCTCAGATCATATCTCCGCCAATATGGCGCGAAAATCTCTGAAATTTGGACCCGAGCTTCAGCACGATGTCTTCTCAAATGGGTTTTTTTTAGCTTCTAAAACATCGCAGAAAAAAAGTTATAGTGAAAATTCCACAATGACCTGTTTGGAGCAACGAAACCCTAGAATCCAAAGCTCTGATACCAAATGTTATGAAACCAGCTCAAGAAAAAGATAGAAAAGATAGATCAATGCCTTAAAATTCAGCCTCTTCAAGGGGAAAACCTCCTTTACATTACATAAATGAACAATTCTTCGATGATACAAATGACAAAACCTCCTTTCTATATTTAGGAGTCTAAGGAGTCACAATATAATGCAACCGACCTAACAATAATAATATAAAGCCACAAAAATAACAATAGAGGGATTCTATGGGGCACAATAATAACAATATGGGGATAATAGGGGCACAAAAATATTAATAAGGGGTACAATTACAATAGTAATGGGGTAATCACTAGTATTATAGGGACCCAACAATATACGCTACTTTAGTGAAGCCAAACTGCATGTATATGCTACTTCCTTTAACCCAACCTGTGTATACCTATAAAATTATTGAATCATAAAATTTTGAATCAAAACTGTACCAACCAATGACATTCTAAAGATTTATTGTCATATTACAGAGCTCTAAATAGATAGCAGCAAGGATCACCCTTCTTTCTCAATCAATCAATCAACCAGACTCAATCTCCTTATGCAATCAATTTTACTTTCAGACCTAATGAAGAAATCATTGAAAAACAACAGTAAAACAGCAACGCTAATCAAATAGATCAGTCATCCCTGAACAACAAGCTTTTCTTCTGCATACACTACTTGGAAGTGTCAAACCAACGTGTATACGTGCCTTCACCAAGGTGAACTAGCGTATATATATGCAAATACGAACTTATAACTTTGCAACTATTCCAGACTTCAGATATACCCATATCATAGCATTTAAAGGACAAAACATTTGTTAGCACTCAAATCTAGCCTATCCATTATTAGATCACATAACGATAAGTTATTATGATCCTAATCCATCATTAGATCTCATCCATCATCAAACACTCAAGTGCATACTTAGTCCAAATCAAGCAAAGCCTCAGAAACCCATAACATGCATAATTTATTTTGATATAACACTTCATAAGATATTCATTACTTGTGCACTTAGCCCTTTGATCTTCTCCTCCTTATACAGTTGTAGCCTTTGTTAATACCTTGGACCAAAACAACACTTAGAACCTATGGTATTCATGGATGAGATCAAGTAATTGTTATTCCGCTCAATATTGTGGGCTAATACCATGGTATGGACCCTTGGTATTATTTCACCTTAATTTCCTTAATTTTCCATCCCATATGTGCTTTTCCTCTTGTGAAAGTGCGTGCATACGTATACACTCTTTTTATACAGTGAACCCACTTGTATAAGCTCTTTTGTACAGTGAACCTGCATATACAACTTAACATACCTAAAAACATTCCTTTTCTTCAATTGCTTAATTATGATCTGTAGTCCTTTGTTCCATCATCCTTTTCTTCAATACCATTACTTTTTTACCTCTGAATAGACCTGTTATAATGTGATTTGCCTTTATATATTACTTCAAAATTGATTCCTTTAAACTGCCCTGCATTTTTTCACATCTTTAAACACAACTTCCATGCATTCTGTCACATCCTGTTTATACTTTTATCAATTAGTTCATTCATCAAAGAAAAACTGTTATCAAGGAAAACACACACTAACAATCTCCCTGTATCAAACCTTTGACCATTATTTTGTTCCATCATTTTGTCACCTCTAATATGTTTCGTAGATTCATCTAGTTACCATATACTTGTTCTGCTACAAGTGGGTTGCCATCAAGTACAACACATGCATCATAATGCCAACATAAGATAGACCATGAGAAGTGGATTTAATAATTTTTTCTTTCAATTGAAAATAAACATCTCACCATTCCTGACTGCAATCAATACTATTAATATTAAGATCATAATTATGAAGGGGAAGAATTGATGTAACAGACTCATTAAACATGCTAGGAAAGTGAGGCAATGATGAAGAAGAAGAGGAAATATCAAGTGAGAAATCATATACTATGACTTATTCATGTTCACAATCTAAGGCCCACACATAATCATCATAAAATGTATCACGAATCTCTTGTTCTTCAATAACATCATTTTGAACTTGATCCTCATGATATTCAAAAGAGGTTGATAAAATAGGTTTTTTCAAGTGAATCAAGGTAAAGAGGATCAGAGGGGGTAGTTTATGGAGAGTAAGAGACTTATATTTAAGAAGAAATACCATTAATCAAACTAGATTCAATATTTAGACATGGATTCAAATCTTGATTATGAGGGGAAAATGGAAATGGGATTGAGTCAATAATATCCTCTTGAATTTTTCCAACCTAGACATTGGTACATGGGGATGCTTCATTTGATAAAGACATGAGAGAAGATGAAGAGTCACAAGAAAAATAGTATTCTTCCTTTGAAAGTTTAAGTGATCCATGACAAATAAAATCTAGGAGACTTGCAAGAGATTCAGGTTTAAGAGGATCCCAAGAAATGTGTATGAGATATTGAAACTGCTCTCTGGTAAAGTCCCAATCTATGTATTCCTCAGAGAATTAATAAAAAAAGTGAAGAAATCAATCAAGAAAGTCTTCCAAATATTCATCATATTTCATTTTGAGGTGAATAATCTTCTTATATACACTTTGATAATCATACATGTCAAAGGCTTGGTGAAGCTCCATGACAAGTTGTTCGAAAGAGTGAATAGAAGCAGTCAACAATGTATAACACCATTGTTTAACATGACCTTCAAGAGTGAGAATGAACAACCTACAAGCAACATCCTCACAATTAACCTCAAAAGAATCACAAAATTCAAGAAAGCAGAGGGTGTGCTCAAGAATGGTTGTTTCACCCTTGCCATTAAACTTTAGATTTGACAAGTTGTGAATTATCCATGTAGGAAATTTCAGATTTGTAACTCTAAAAAAACATCTCGGGCTTATGATTTGTGAGGAAGCCAATTTGGATGAGAACTTGAAAGCAGACTTCACGGGCTCATCTTATCATTTGGCCCTACCTCTAGCGCTAACTGTTGATGGTGCTAGAAATTTGTCAACTAGGGGGGTCTCCCTGATATGAAGTCTCAATTAGACCTCAAACTATTTGAAGTAGGAGCCGCAACCAAAAACACGGATGGTTTCCATAACTATGATCTTAAAGATGTGCCTTGGTCAATAAACACATAAGAAGATATACACATAGATTTGGTGACAACAAGTAAGTAAAACTTATGTAATATCAGTTGTAATGCATAAGAGGTTCTTTCATGCAAAGGGAAAAGAGTGAGCCTCTAGAAGAAAAGTAATAGTATTATCCTAAAAGAGGCACACAAACATATAAATAATCATTAGTTAGCCTGAAAAATAGTTCACAAGATAACAATGATCATGAAAGAAAATACAACATGCATCCAACAAGAAACATACTAAATTTAACGAAATAGTTCATTGACAATAGCATGAATGAAATAACATATACCATAAACATTTAAAGAATAGTTTTACAACATCCATGATACATGAATTAATGTGTGTTAGTTCTGAGGTCTTTTTATCATTAAGTGGAAGTTCCAAGTATACAATACAATGATATGACACTAGCCCCAATAGTGGAACATGAAGTTACTACTTGCTTCTCCAAAGAATAATACTCACTCCTATTCTAGACTAGAGAAGCCAAGGTTGCTAATCTCAAGTTCCAGGCCCTTTATTTGAGATATGAGGGCTTATTTATAACAAATGGGATGATATTTCATCTCCCCTTTTGACTTTTAAGTTTCCCTCGTGACTCTTGGACTTCTTTTATCTTTATTCTAACTAATGACTCTTCATATTCCACATTTGACTCTTGGATTTCAACTTAAATTTAAACTTTTATTATTTTCTAAATACAATAAAGAAAAACTCTCAACATAGGACAAAAATGTGGCTAGAGACTAATAAGATAAAACTTTAAAAATTATGCTTAAGTTTGAGGAAACTCTAGCTCGAAAATTTCCACTTGTACCTTTTTTGTAACATATTGGTACCAAGCTTTATATTGTGTTGCTAAGTCCTCAAAATTGGATGGAAGATCTAGCTTATATAAGATTCTTGCCTCCATAGCATCCTGGTAGATAGTTTTGGAACTAAATTGAGCTTCAATCCATAATAAGAACAACGTCATGTTTACCTTGTTAGGACTGGCTACATATAGCTCCATGTTATGCCTTATGATATCAAAATCCTCTTAGTAATAACAGACTTCAAATTTCTCAAGTATTCTTGGATTCCCTGCCTGATAACATTTCTACCCTTTGTCTCTACAAGTGCTCCAACAGAAGGAATCTTGTGTGCTCTACCCAAGTAGTCACTGTGATACAACCTTGTATAGGTAGTTATAATGTTGGCCACATATGTACCAAGTTGTTTGTTACTTTGTAAAAGAATTCTCACATCAGCCTTTCCCAATTTCACTTCTTGTCTTGTCTTTCTAGCCAATTCTGGTGGTGCATTCTTGTACCTAGTGCCCCATTCCTAGATCATGCTAATTGCTGCATGAATCACTTTCACATTCTCCCGCAATCTCTTTTGCATGTTATGTAAGGGCACCACCGCATTATGCAGAGTGATCATATCTTCATAAATTTGTCTCATGGTGTCTCCCAACTATTGGATTTCATCATATGTCCCTGCTAGTAGCACCTCCAAGTGAGAATCAGTGGAATACAATCTTTGGTTCTAAATTTGGAGATGATCAATTTGTTGTCTTGCAGTAGCTAGATCCTTTTCCAATTTCTTAATCTCCTCCATCAATAAATTTGTATTTAATTTTGTAGTTGTTGCAAAGGTCAAATTTTCTATCATTTGCAACTGTCTTCAGATTCCTCCTGGTATCAGCCACAATCACCCTGGTCCCTCTCTATATGAATGGAAACAGGATGAACCAGGTCCTTAGGAAAATACTTCTGCCTTTCCTGCACTATTCTATTCTTTAATTGATCAAAGGTTGGAGATATCCATGACCACATCATCATCTAGAGGAGATATTCCCATTTTTTTGAATGGGATGTGGCCACCTGTAATACGAGGTGAAGGTCGGTTGCTGGATTGTTCTACAAAGGGTATAATGCTAGCCTCTTGATTCTCCTCCTCCTGCTCAACCTCTATGTCTCGATCTTGTATCTTCTCCTCAATTTCTCCTACAAATTCTTCATCCTACTTTTGCCTTCTTTCTTCATCTTCCAATCATTTTTTTTCTTCCTCAAGTTGTTTCTATCTTTCTTCTTCTTCTTCCTTATTTCTCAATTCTTCATGTGCCTGCATATCTTCTCTTTCTTTCCTTTCTTTCTCTTCTTTGTGTCTACGTTCCTCCTCTTTATTTCATTCTTCCTTCTAGATTCTTCTCTTCTTCCTATTGCTTCCTCTTTAATTCTTATAACTATTTTCTCCTCTTCTCTATGGCAAGGGCCGGTCACAAAATAATGGGATTTGATTTGAACTCTCAGCTTTTCTCTACTCCTGGGTTATGCAAAACTTTCCTCTTATACCTAATATTAACTAGAGTGGGCACTTCCTACTACTTTCCTTCCTGAAGAACATCCTTCTCATGTATTGTACTGGAAGGGCCTTCCTCTTTGCTTGTTGTGCGTTGTCTTGAAGCATTATAACAATTCTTCATCTTCTCTTCCTATGTCTTGGAATAATATTGATAAGCCTAGGAAAAATGTAAACTATCATAGTGTCTTTTACATACTCCTCTAGGATCACACATGTGAAAGATCATCTCACAAAACTTAAGGCTTTCACTTCTTCAAATTATACTTCCACGACCTTTAATATTGTTGGCTTGAGGAGGCTAGGACCCAGGTTAAGAGTTAGCTATGCTAGCCAACAAAACCCTACACTACCGGCCCTTTCAATAACATTCTACTTAGCGTAGACCACATTCTCACCCGAGGCAGTATTGGGGGATGATAGAACTAGGTTTCTACATCCAGAAGGTTATGTGATGTAGAAGCAAGGCGTTTCTTTAATCTAGGTGTTGATCCAACCTTCGCGAAACCTTATCTTCAGAATCACAGACTTAAAACGATTTCTACTTAAATATATCTATGAGCTTCACCTAATTGTTATAACATGCATAGTTTATCATACAAACGTAGATTTGGACCTTCGCGATGCAACTAAAACAATATTACAGAGAATTGAATCATAACTCAGCATAAACACAGAAACATAAAATATAAAGAGAAAGCACGAAATTGCTTCACATAGTATTTATTACTCCAAATATCTAATGAATACACTTTTTATGACCCTGCGCACACAGCTTCAGGGGCACGCGCACTTATCTGTGGACTTGCCAAGGTCTCCACGCACTTAGCTGTAGGAGCCTTCCCCTTTGCTAGAATACAAAATTACAGACAAAATAGACTCAAAATCCCATTCATGAACTGAACTTCCTAATGACTCCTAGATGACTTCCTTTTATATCTTTTACATTACATTACCATGGTCCGCGAACCATGGGTGGAGCTCATTACTTAATCAAAACAGCCCATCCCTTTACGAAATAAGGGGATTTGACCTGCCAAAAATCCCCTTTGACTCTTAACGTTCTCGCTATTTGTGCTCAGCTCCTCAAAATGTGGATACTTTACAATACTACATCAAAACTGATTCAAAATTTAGACAAAGCGTAGACCTGGGGGACCCCATCCTAACAGGTCCTTAACACAAAGATGTGACTCGTCCCGAGTCACTCTGTCAATACATCCTCTATGCACACTTTAAGACCATTGAACTCTTTCTTCAATGCTTGAAGTTTTGTTGTGCACTACGCGGCGGCCTACCAAACATCCTCAACTAATTTCTTTGTAGTTGGTCCCTTTACTACTAAGCCGATGGTCCTCTGGGTATATTGCATACCTTTTAGTTTATTCTCTACTTCCTGAGAGAGTTGACTAGCTTCATCGGCCCAAGGTTGTGTTCTTTCTTAAATGATTGATGCTTTGCATCACAACTCATCTATCTGAGTCTAAATAGCCTTCCCTTCCTGAAGTATGGTGAATCATTGCACGAGTGCTAAGGTCCACGTTGTTTCCCCGATTTCATCAAATTGTAGTTTTTTTTCTCTTATGTCAGCTTCGATCATCTATAGATGTGGGTCCTCCTACAGCGAGGCCCACATCTCCATGGTGTTCTCAAAATTTTGGTTGTAGTCTTTAACTACAGCTTCTAATACATCCATGTATGCCTTAATAGCAGTGTCACGTTGCTCACAAACTTTTGGAGGTGTTGTTGGTTGTAGCTTCATCTGCAGCTTTGTGACCTGCATTTGTATTTCGAAATTTATCATTCAACCTATGATTTGGACTCCTTTATTGCAAGTCTGCAACTTTGTGATATTGGTTAAGTAGCACCAATGATAGTCGTGGCTTCTAGCTAATCATGGTGCACAGATCCATCTCAAACAACACCCAAAATAATTTATTCTCTACCACCCAACTTGGATCCTTTGATGCCCACAGCGAAGCATACCTCGTAGCTTCACACAAGTCTGGGTTAACAATAGGGAACTGTGACTCATTGGGGGTTCTCCAAGCTATCAAAGAAATCAAAAGTAACAACCATGCATAATGGAAGGGTTTCCCATCTTCCTGGGCCTCGTGACAATCATCCAAAAACTCTTGGCAGAGGTATCTTGCCTAATTAAACTGCACCCCTTGGTTGCACTGTGCAACCAACTGAATTACTGGGGTTGGCACCTCGTCTTCCCTGCACTTCCTCATAATCTTACCAGCCAGAATGGACGTGGAAAAGGCGACAACCTTATCAGAAATTGAGCTTACAGCGTAGCCTCGCAACTTCTTGACAACATTGAAATATTTCTTTACTTGGTCTGCAAGATTCTTTTCTTGAGACTTGCCAACAAAAGCATTGGCAAGGTCTACTCCTACACATGGCAGCATGGTGATCCTCTTGATCAACATATCGTCAATTGGGATCCTCTCCCCAAGCCATAAGGCTCCATTGTGCACCAAAGCCAGCAACTGGCGTGCACATATTATATTTATGTTGTTGCACCCAAAATGAGGCACAGACAACATGTTCAATAAACCGGAACACTGAATCCCAACCACCCACTTCATTGGTTCTACCCTTGTTACATCAGAATCCTCATAGTATATCATATTTAGGTATTTATTCGGCTCAAAATGAGAGAATTTGGCCTTGTCCGCCAAATTCTAATCCTCCATGCTTAGTTGTAGAAACTGTGCTAGAAATGCTCCTTCAAAGGGAACATCTTCTTGCAACAAAGGTGTAAAAATGGCAAATTTTACTACATCAAGGTCCTTTGTCACCTTAGCTGTCAACTTTCTTGTAGGCATATATGGAGGTAACCATGAGATTATCTCAGCCTCATCGACACTTATGTCCTCAATTCTTGCCTCAAGTTCTTCATCCTCTAAGTCAATCGACTCCATTGGTTTCTTATTTTTCTCTTTATCCATCTTTTCCTTTCTCCTCTGTTCAGAAGTCATATTTCTAGGTGATTGACTTAGTGGTGGCTTCTGTGGTTTCTTCTGCTTCTTTATTACTGTTGTTTCTGTTGATTCTACAACTATGGTTGCCACTGCTGCAGCTGTGGGCTTCAACCTTGGCGATCTAGGAGTTGTGGTGTGTGTACGAGGTGTAGAAGTCATGATGTTTGTTAATCCTTATTCCATAAATTCCCAGTAGACATCCTGCCAATCCTCACCAGACATGAAACACTTCTCTCGGCTCAGACTTAGGCACAAAAGCTCACAAGATTTTTTCAAGAGGTAAAGTGTTTGAATGTAGAGCAGGATTCCATATTTATAACCAAATTAAAATTCGAATGCCTTGAATGCCTTCAGATCCTCCTCATAAATGTGAATTTGGCGGCAAATTTCCATAGATATGCTCCTTAAATGCAGTTCCCCCACTCCCTTTAACGACAAAATCATTGTCAAATCAACTACAGCTTTTCTAATGGTCACATTTTGGACAAACTGTTTTGGACCCTCCCTTATGGCGCAGCTACATTTTCACATCTTTCTCCATTTGCGTTGTCTCCCTAAACATCATGCATCCCTCCTTCTTTGATGGAACCCTTCCTCGGCATAGTAGTTTATAGTCTTATGCTTCCTTCCAACTGCCAGAAGCACTAAGACTTTCCTACTGTCATATAGTCATTGCTTCCTTGCAGGGGCAGGATCATCCCTGTATACCTTCAATCTTCTCCCATTAATACTTCCAATAAAAAACTCCCCATTCATCTTGGCGAGCTTAACTGAGCCACCATCTGAAATATCATTGATCACATAGGGTAGCCCTTCATCAATATTAGTGGGTTCTTCGTCATTCTCAATCCTAGAGAGGTGATCAAGACCAACAATAAACCTCCCTAGCTTAACTATTACTTCAAAAGCATACTCCTAGAAGAGAAGCAACCATCTACAGATCTTCCCCCCCCACCACAGGCTTATTGACCAGGTATTTCAATGCATAATGATCCATGTACATTTTAAAGTGTGCACCTAGCAGATAATGTCTAAATTTTTGTAGTGCATATACCATGGCCAATCCTTCTCGTTTTTTGGTTAAACATTTTTTCTCTGCATTAGATAGTTTCCTACTGGCAAAGGAAATCAAATGGTCAATATTCACCTAGTTGAGTCAAAACATCTCCAAACAATATACAAGATGCATCCACATGCACATGAAATTATTTCTTCCAATATGGGAATACTAGGATTGGCACAGTAACCATATTTTCCTTAAGAAAATCCAATCTCTTCTGACAATCGGCATCCTAGAAAAACATAGCATCCTTCTTCAACAACCTCTCCATTGGTGTAGTGATCTACGCATACGCCTTTATAAACTTCCTATAATACCCTGTATGACCCAAAGTTGTGCGTAGCTTCTTTACATTCCTGGGTGGATCCAAATTGATAATTACAGTGATCTTGGCAGGGTCAACCATCAATCCCTGCTTACATATGACATGTCCCAACAATATTCCATAAGGTACATAGAAATACATTTCTTCAAATTCAAGGAAATTTGATACTTCCTGCATGTATCCAACATTAGGCACAGACTAGAAACATGTTTCTTAACTAGCCCAAATATTGTCCAATCATCAAAGTAGACCTCTAGAAACTTGTGAATAAATTCCTTGAATGTTGCAACTACCACCCTTGAAAATATTGCTGGAGTATTTTTCGGTTCGCAATGCATAACTATATATTGGAATGAACCCCACTCTATAGCGAAGGTAGTCTTTCTTTTATCCTCTGATACAATCTTAATTTGGTGATATCCCGAAAATCCATCTGTGAACGAATAAGCCTCCTATCTACCAACGTTTTCTAGAACTTCATCTATAAAAGGTGTAGGAAATGGATCATGCACACATGCATCATTTAACTTGCACAGATCTATGCAGATCCTTATATCACCCTTTTTTTTTCCTATACCACCATCAGACTAGCCCATTCCAACTCTTCTACTGACTCAATTATACCTGTCATGAGCATCTTATCCAGCTCTTCTCTTACCTTTTCCTTGTACTTGGGGTTCATTCAATATGGGTGTTTCTTAACCAGCTTCACATCTAGCTTTAAATTGATCTTCATCATACCCAAATCACCTACTATACCCTTCAATTCAGAGAACTTTGTCAGAAATAAATCTTGATATTCATGCAATAATTCAGCAACCTTGCCTACCATGTCTTCATCCCAATAGTCACCAATATGCACGAACTTTGGTTCTTCTTCTGAGCCAATATTTACTTGTTTTGTCTTTACCAGTTGTGATATATCAGGGATCTCTACATCAGGTCCTGCAACTTCACGTAATCCCTCTAACTCAGGAATATTGATATTTCGTGGATCCTCATCACCTTCTTTCGTAGTAACATTTTAGCATTCCAAATCATATTGTAGTTGTGTGCTCCAATCAGGCTGCATCCAAGTTATAGGTTCTATTGGTGTTCGGAAGATCACTACCTTAATCTCCTAAAGCGCCCCATCAATTTATTCAAACCCATATTCAAAGTTTAATATCAGCAGGAAACTCTCCTTCATTTCATCCCAATCAACATTCCTATGTCACAGATTTGTCTCCAAATACCAGTTCATTGGTATAACGTCTAAGGTATAAATAAAGATATGTACCCACTCCAGTTGATTTAAGTCACCCCAAGCCTTAGTCCATCGAGCCATATGTTCGCGTTGGTCATCCTTACCTGTGTACTTTTCACTGAGCCATGTTTTTTCATATCCAAATCTTAATCTCATCAGTCTACGATATTCCTTCCAATCAACAATATTATCCTTGTGGGTTCCCCACCATCTTGCAGGCGTAGCTCTTAAAGCCAAATCTAGAGCCTAGAACCTATGCTCCTCTGGTACGTCTCTTTCAAAATGGTCAAGAAAAATATTGACATCATCTAGCCCATCATAATAAGGCAATTTACGTACCTCAGTTGATATACAACACAAAGACTTTGTAAGCCTATTGCATCGTAGTGTAGAGACCTCATGCAACCGATTCTACCAGTTTTCTAATTCTTCATCTGAGTCTAATTGGCATGAACTATCCTTCTCCCAACTGATCCATCCATCTGCAGTGGGATTAATCTAGTCTTCGTCTCACGCAGTGAGCTTATATATATGATCAATTTATTCATCATCATATTCATCCAAATTGGATCTATGTATCACGCACCTTCAACTGGATCCAATGGAACAACCACTCTAAGGTCGTTCTTTTCAAACACCATGCTTCGCTTCTTCAAATTAATAATAACATTCATGTCGAAAGCCCAATCAATCCCGAGAAATGTTGGGTATGGATTACTGTCATCTACTATTTCAATAACTTCAAAATCTGTGAGCACATTGGCTCCCTCAATATCTACAACCACTCCATGCAAGCGACCCATCAGAATTATCTTTTGTTGGTTTTCCATGCGCAGCTGGATTGGCGACCACTACAACTTAGGTTTCCCCATACATTCCCAATTCTATTTTGGCAGTACATTAGCGTCAGATCCTAAGTCTAGAATTACCTGGTCCATGTCAAAATCACCAATTTGTGTTGTCAACCGCATCTCCCTACCAGTCCTCTTCTTGCTTCGGTTCACCTTATTCACTACACATTATTATGGTAGCAGCTTGTCCTTGCTAGTGCAGTTATCTATTAGTTCTTGTAGTCCTTCAACTGCCTTCTGATCCCTCAGTAGCTTCATGCATGTCTACAGAAACGACTTCAGCACCGTGGGATCAGAGTCCTCCATCACAGTAATTTCTTCAAATTTCTCTTTTCATGGGACTATTATCTGAGTTTTAGACGTAGAAACACCTAGATCCATAAAACTTTTTCTTTCCTCCATAAACGTCTCCTTTTCTCTTTGTAAGTCAAATCCAACATTCTTCTCACTAGCCTTGTGAACCCATGTATCTGATATCAGTTGCTTTCCTTCTACCTTGTCTTCACCAGTGGCTATACCGCTTCGCGTGACTATATTGACACTAGGATTGTCTTCACGTGGCTCAGATATCATCATCTAAATGTTCTATGTTGGCTATTGGTTCTTCTTTTCCTGCATCTTTGCTATTAATACAGGACAATCTTCTATAACATGATCAAATTGCTTACAATATTGACAAGAAGGATGGGTTGGATTATGACAGTTGCGTGCAAAATTCCCTGGTTCTCCATGGTTTTTCTAAGATGATCTTTCCCCTACCTCTTCCAATGCCTCCTCCTCTTTCTCTTCCCCATCCTTGGAATCCTCCACGAGCCACAGGTGAGCCATGATTGTTTTGCGTGCAGGTTTCAATATGAATCCTATACATTGGGATTTTGTTTATCATCAAGTCATAGCTTTGAAAATCTCTTTCATCATGGCCAACTGATTTACAAAAGTTGCAAAATAGTTGCTTTGGTGACTGTACAAACTTTTGTAATAGATAACAATTTTCTGTTGGATGCAGTCCTAACACTTGGAAGATACTACACCAGACACTTGAACTGGTGCTTGATCCAATAGGAGACTCTGGTTTCAGTGGGTTGGGACCTCTCGCAACTATATAGTCCCAGTACATAGGGCACTAATCCTTATAGTGGCCTAGCCTTGCACTTTGTGCACCAAACTTCAGGGTGTAGTCCTGACTAAACCTCCTTTCCCTTCTTCAAATCCTACAACTCCATATGCAGGCTTGCTAACTGTGACTGGATTTGTTGGACTCCTATATTTGTATCCTGGATCGGCAAAGCCTCCAGCTTCATCACAATATCTAATGCTTCAGCCTGAGATCTGATCTTTTGTTGAGACAAAGGAAATCTTAAGTGTGGCAATAGCGTAGCTATGTACCATTCCTTATGTTGTTCGTTTGAAATCTGAAGATTAGCTTGTCTTAGTAAGCACTTCAACCTCTGATCTATATCCCACACAAACTCATTAACTATCTGCTTGATCTCCTTTATTTCAGTAACACACTAAGCTTGTGATTTCAGCTTTCTAAATTTTGCATTCAATGTAGTCTTTGTCTCAGCCAACATAGCATTCGGATTGGTTGTACTATATTTGATATACCATGTAAGAACTCTATCCTATAGCATTGTAACCAGTTGCAATTTCTTCATGTCATCATCATTGACCTGTTGTGCCTTCCACATAGCTTCTGCTACGAACCAAAATTGATCAGGATCCTTTGATCCCTAACCCTTGAATACAGGAATTTTCACCGTATTCGCCATACTGAATAATGAAGGTGGAGGTGGAGGTGGAGGCGTAGGCATAGGTTTATGAAGTGGCGATGGAGATGCAAATGGAGTGGATGGATGTGGAATCCCAGAAGTGCCTTGACCTTCTGTTCGCGGTGCACCTACAGGTGTGTTAGGGTTTCCCTCTTTTTTAGTTTCTGAATCCCCTAACAATGGATTGTATTCACCCTCAGTGTATCTCTCACAATATATTCGAAACCTTTTGCCACTTTGCGTAGATCCCGTCTAGCCTCTTTTGAACATTAATTCAAATGCATAACACCCTTTTTGCACAACAACATTTTAATCCAAGTTTTTAGCAATTTTAGGTACTTACCTCTCAAACCCTTAAATAATTAGCATTCAGCTTTGTTATAAGATACATATGTGTCAATAGAAAATTCAGTGATGAAACTGCCCAAAATACTATCGATCCAATAATCGATAGCCCTTGCAACCTTATGATCAAATTCTTCAAGATGCTTAATCAGTTCAGGAGTCCACAAAGGATGTTCATCATGTTTCCAAGTAGGTTGGTTTTTTTCTAATTTAGATAGCCACTCATGTAATTCACAATCGAACGATACAAAGAAAACTTCATGCTATTCTGTGTATATATATCTTTGTAACCACCTATGTTTTAACCAGCGCGGATTTCAATTTTCGTGAGTTGCAAACTCGTGCAACTTTCGATCTACCCAATTCTAGGGTTCTTTCATAGTTGGTCTCCATGAACACCACATCACACATCCCCTAGATAGATCCTGGTCCCAGCAACATAACCATTTGTTGGCTTGATGAGGCTTGGAACCAGGTTTAGAGTTAGCTACACTAACCAACAAAACCCTACACTACCAGCCCTTTCGGAAACAGTCTGCTTAGCACAGACCACAGTCTCACCCGAGGCAGTATTGGGGGATGCTAGAACCAGGTTTCTGCATCCAAAAGGCTATGTGATGTAGCAACAAGGCATTTCTTTAATCTAGGGCCTGATCTAACCTTCATGAACCCTTATCTTCATAATCATAGACTTAAAGTGATTTCTACTTAAATATATCTATGAGCTTTGCCTAATTTTTCTAACATGCATAAGTTATCATACAAAAGTAGATTTGGACCTTCGTGATGCAATTAAACAATATTACAGAGAATCGAATCATAATTGAGCATAAACACAAAAACATAAAATATACAGAGAATTCACGGGATTGCTTCAAATAGTCTTTATTATTTTAGATATCCAATGAATACACTTTGTTTAACGCTCACACAACCGCAAGGGCTCGTGCACTCAGCTGCGGAATTGCCAAGGTATCCACGCACTCAGCTGCAAGAGCCTTCCCCTTTGCAAGAATACAGAATTACAAACAAAATAAACTCAAAATCCCATTCATGAACTGAACTCCCTAATGACTCTTAGATGACTTCCTTTTATAGCTTTTACATTGCATAACCATGGGCAGAGCTCATTACTTAATCAAAACAACTGATCCCTTTAGTAAATAAGGGGATTTGACCTACCAAAAATCCCCTTTGACTCTTAATGTTTTGTGTTATTTGTGCTCCACTCCTCAAAATGTGGAGAATTTATAATAGTACATCAAAATTGATTCAAAATTTAGACAAAACTTAGACTTGGGGGTGTTACACAGCATTTTGTCACTGTCCCTATACTCCCTGTTCCTTGATACTGGAGGACCTCTACAGTGAACCCCACATGCTTTGCCTTTAAGCAGAAACTCTCATTATGTCCCTATTAATGAGTAGATCATTTCCCTTTTGCACGATTTCCCCTGAAACTTTTGTTTTGCCCAGTTTACAAGGCCGGCGCTAATGGCCTTTGTCTTCCCCGTGCCGATGTGAAGAGATTAGCACTACTCCTCGCACCGACCGGAGTGACTGAGCTATGTTTCAGTCACGCTGGTCCTGTTATGGAAATTTTTTTAAATTAGATTCGAAGCTTCCAGCTCTAGAAGCTCCGTAACGGAAGTTTGGTAAATGGTTTGGCCGGATGGGGTCGAGGATGACAGTTTGGGCTCCTTTCCCCTATAATGATGGAACTACCTCAAGGGATAAGTCCTTCTCCCATGAGAAGAGGATCCATCTCCCATCCATATTTCCTATATAAACCTCCCTTCTTCCCAAGCACAAACTAGTCATAGTTAGAGTGTTGGTTGAGTGTGAGTATACTATTTTGATTAGACAAGCAAGCTATTACTAGTTGTAGCCATCTAGTTGTGTGAGGGAGAAGTGTGTTTGGTTTGGAGTGAAGCATAAAGGGAAGATCCTTTAAATTATTGTTGTTTGAATCCATCATGGAGTGCTAGCAGAAGTGTGTGGGAACCCGGTCTTGTCAGAGGAATATTGCGACGTCAAGACGAATGGTTGTAATCTCTCTTTGATATTAATATATGCAACTATCGATTGATTTCCTACATGTTTTGTAATATTACATATCCATGTCTTAATGCTTCTTGACTCATTAAGTAGGTTGAATTGCAATTTTTCTATTATTATGTTTGTGTGTTGTTGTTGTTTACTTGTTTCAGGAGCTTGAAGAAGGAAGCGAGAGATTTTTGGAGAGAGTAAGTGAGGAAATCATCAATCAGGATAAGAAACCAAGAGGTAGGCCCTCTTGATTGATTCTAACCTAAGGAAATCTTCCATAGAATGTATCTATTGTGGCTAGACCCATTATCGAGCTAGAGGAATTCATTTGTGTCTATACTTATAATTTTACTTCACCACAAATTGGCGACTCCACTGGGGAGATCCCATCTTTTGTTTGTTTTGGATTTCATGATTGCATGAGAATTTTGCTAGTTTCATGTTTTCCCTTTGGTTCTATTTATTTTCTCCTGCTTACTGGCCTAAGTCTAAAATTCATAATAGCATATTTAGTCCCTGTTTTGATTTTTTTTTTATTTTTCCTTAGTTGCCTTGACTAGCACGTTTAATCCACTGATAATCGCGCCGACCAGCACGAATTGCGGAGGAACAGTCATGCCGACCAGCCTCTAGTGCTTGTTGTCAATTAGGCAATCGCACCGATGCCTGTAAGTGAAGATTAGGGCTTGACCCCAATCTTGGTCAGTGTGTTCTTCTCTTGTGTTTTTGACACTGTGAGCCTTTTTTATTGTTTTCTCCCTGATTAGGAAGTTACTTTTCATTTTGTTTTTGCTTGCTTGTTGGCTTGTCATCTTGCTATTTGATTCATTGAGTCATTGAGTGGTCAGCGACACTAAGGCATCTAGTTAGTCACCCATTCAGCAGCTTGTGGACTCATCAAGTCCGAGTGTGGGTGTGTTTTCTCCTTGCATTTGTTTTTTGGTCCTTTTACGACTTTGACCTCTTTTGCACAAGTTTGAAAAAGGTTTTGTTTACTAGCTTGAACGTATTTTTCCAGTATAGATTACATTCTTGGTCTTTCGTTTGGTAAAGTCAGTGTTTCATTGATCTGAATGAACTTCTCTTTTCCTGTTTTCATCTGCTTGAAGAGCTCATAGTCTCAAAAACTTTTTCATTGAAATATTGTATGTGAAGAGTTTGTTTCGTTGTTCCATGAGAAAGTATGAAATTCTAGCTTGTTGCATCATTATGATTTGCATCTCTTAAAAACTAGAATTGCATCAACGTTTGAAGAAGGAAGAGAAATTTTTTCATTTTGAAAGGACTGATAGATAAGTTCTAGTCAGGAAATTAGGAATTGGAATGCATTTTTCATTAGTTTATTTTTTGAAAAAGTGAACTAGTGAAAGATCATTTCGTTTTTACTTTCTTGAAAAAGTGAACTAGTGAAGATTAGGGCTTGACCCCAATCTTGGTCAGTGTGTTCTTCTCTTGTGTGCTTGAATTGCATCAGCGTTTGAAGAAGGAAGAGAAATTTTTTCATTTTGAAAGGACTGATAGATAAGTGCTGGTCAGGAAATTTCGAATTGGAATGCCTTTTTCATTAGTTTATTTTTTGAAAAAGTGAACTAGTGAAAGATCATTTCGTTTTTAGTTTCTTGAAAAAGTGAACTAGTGAAGATTAGGGCTTGACCCCAATCTTGGTCAGTGTGTTCTTCTCTTATGTTTTTGACACTGTGAGACTTTTTTACTGTTTTCTCCCTGATTAGGAAGTTACTTTTCATTTTGTTTTTGCTTGCTTGTTGGCTTTTCATCTTGCTATTTGATTGATTGAGTCATTGAGTGGTCAGCGACACTAGGGAATCTAGTTAGTCGCCCATTCAGCAGCTTGTGGACTCATCAAGTCCGAGTGTGGGTGTGTTTGCTCCTTGCATTTGTTTTTTGGTCCTTTTACGACTTTGACCTCTTTTTGCACAAGTTTGAAAAAGGTTTCGTTTACTAGCTTGAACGTATTTTTCCAGCATAGATTACATTGTTGGTCTTGTGTTTGGTAAAGTCGGTGTTTCATTGATCTAAATGAACTTCTCTTTTCATGTTTTCATCTGCTTGAAGAGCTCATAGTCTCGAAAACTTTTTCATTGAAATATTGTATGTGAAAAGTTTGTTTCGTTGTTTCATGAGAAAGTATGAAATTCTAGCTTGTTGCATCATTATGATTTGCATCTCTTAAAAACTAGAATTGCATCAGCGTTTGAAAAAGGAAGAGAATTTTTTTCATTTTGAAAGGACTGATAGATAAGTGTTGGTCAAGAAATTAGGAATTGGAATGCATTTTTTCATTAGTTTATTTTTTGAAAAAGTGAATTAGTGAAAGATCATTTCGTTTCTAGGGTCTTTTCCCATTCAGTTACATTTTAGGTTTTTCGAGTAGCATCTAAGACCTGAAAACTGAAACTTAACTCAAGATAAACTCTAAAATGAATTCAATTAACCTAAGGCGCATTTGACATTAACAATCATATCTAGAAGGTCTAGGCTAGAGACATGTTCCGACGTCTTTAAACCTAGCAGCTATCGTTAGCTTCGACATTAGACAACGCTAGCATGGATTTGTGCTCTCCATACTATAGAGTATATAACGGGAGACCCCACTAGGCTACAATCCTTTTATCCTTAGGAAGACGAGTCAGCCGCCTTGTTAACGTGATACATCGAACACAGCATTCGGGGAGATTGCTTGCTCGTACTTCTTGGTTAGCCAGGAGGTATTCTACAATTCACTGTTGCCTGGTAATCATGTTTACCTATATTATCCAAAGTAGTCATTTGATCTTTTTGACTCATTAAACTTAAAATATCATTCGAGCACTTGTCCTTTCGAGTTTGTTTCCAATTGAAAGTGATAGAGTCATCTTTGTTTCTTTCTCGACTCTTAAAAAATGAAAGAACATCAATCTTTTATGCATCTTAATAATTGATTGCCCACAATCTAAAACATCCTGTTAGTCTTTTTTACCAAATCATGAGTTCCCTTAAAAGGACATTTTAAAGCCTTGAAGTTATTTGTTCTGTCGACTAAGACAAGGTCATCGTGGCTGAACCATCTGGTTCACCCAATTCCTCTTCCTCTCCTCCGTCTGAAAGATTATCTGAGGAGCCATTTCTTGAGTTATCAAAGTCACTTGAGGACCAAAATGTTGAACTCGCAATTGTTTTGAGTGTTCAACCTTTGTCATCTCATCCTCCGCCTACCTTTGATTCAGGGTCATCTGTTGATCTTGGCCCAGAATCTCCAGATAATCTTGTTCAAACTCCAGAGAACTCGCCGACCACTGACGGTCAGCTTGGACTGGTTATCTATCCTCCAAACCCTCTGTTTGACGTTGTTGAGATATCACTGCAATTCGTATGACTAGCCGGGTGTTCCTTTGGAACTATCCCCCAGTACACGTTCAGCCATTCGTCGTCGATTATTTTCAAACATGGAACCCGAAGGTGATGCCCCAGTCACTTCTCCAGATGAGTCTGAAGTTTCTACTCCACACACTATTGAGGGGGAAGAATTGCAATTGTATTTTCCTCCCGAGGGTTTCCCTTATTTGGAAGGTATTCCTACCAGCTTGCCAGCCATCTATGTGTCTTTGGGGCACTTAGTTTCAAGCACACCTAGTGCCTCATCACTCTACCATAATCATGTTTGAGTGTCAGACGTCAGGCCTACATCAGTTCCATTCGTCACGAACATGACTTCCCAACCAGTTATTACTTCAGTCTTGGTGCAAACCACCTTCCCGAATACTCTTGTGTCATCGATCCCAGTTACAAATCAATCACAACTGGTGGTTTCAAAGATTGCCTCTGCCAATTCCTCTGTCCCATTAGTCAGTGACCAGATTGTACCACTACCTGGGGGGTAGAACCTAAATGTCTCTATGGTGTCAGGTGCCACTAATGTGAGCGGCTCACAAGCTCACATGCTTAGTATGAACCAGCCCTCTTCTGGTATTGTTCATAACCCTACTGATCATACTGGATCAAGAAATGTCTAGTACCAACAAGTTCAGAATCCTGTTGGTCCATCTGGATCGAGCAATGTTCAGTATCAGCATCCCTATGGGGCTCAGGTCCAATACCAAAATCCTTACGTTCCATATGGTTCTCAAGGATTGGTTAATCAACCTTACACCCTCCAATCTGGGCAGTACATCCAGCCTGGCTACGGCTAGATTCAGTTCAGTAATTTCCCGGGCACTGTTCAAGTACCCTTGCAACAGAAAGGACAACCTTTACAACAACCAGGGCAACCTTTGTTACCGCAAGGGCAACCTTTGTTGCAACAAGGGTTTGCCACACAACAACAAGGGAATATTATCGCACAGAAAGGTCACCTGCAACAACAGTAAGGTCAATCATTCCAACAGTTGCAGTAGGCCACGCAGAATCAAATTCAATATGCTCTGCATACCTCTCAACCCATACCCTCACAGGGCCAACCTTTGCAAACCCAGGGAAAAATTTTGCAACCGCAAGGTCAGCCCTTACAACAGAAAAACCAACCAGGGTAGCAACAACCCTTGTATACATATCAACAAGGTCAACCCTTGCAGGGACAAGGTCAAGGTCAAGTCCTGTAGCAGCAGGTACAAAATCCTCTTTTCCTAGGTCAACAGGTTCAGAATCCTGTCGGCCAAGGGCACCAGGTACAAAACCCCTACGTCCAAGGGCAAAAAGTGTATCAACCTTATGCCCAAGGACTGCAGGTCCAGAACCCTCTTGTTCAGGGACAATAAGCTCAACAGCCCTATGTTCCAGGACAACAGGTCCCATATCCATATGTCCAAGGTCAACAGGCTCAACAACCTTTTAACCCATATATTGCCTATCAGCAACTTGTGCCTGGACAGTTTCAAGGTATTCAAGGTCAGAATCCTCCCTTTGGTCAAGGTAATCCACAATGGGGGCAACCTCAGATGCCATATGGCCAAAATCCGCAACGATGGGGCCAAAATACTTACCAGAAGAGATGGGATCCTCCCTATGGGCCCAATTATTGACCTCCCATGCCTTTTAACATGTAATTACCTTTCTTGGCTACACTTGAGTTGCCAGATGTATTGCGCCTTATGAATAATCTGATCCTTCATTCGTCGTATTGGCCTCCGGTGTCGTCCAAGATACCAAGTGATTTCCCAAAGCTCGATGGAAAAGCTAAAGAAGATCCTCAGGCCCATGTGATGACATATCACCTTTAGTGCTCATCGAGCTCATACATGGACGATTCCATTTGTCTTCGTCTTTTCCAATGGACCCTCACGGGTGCCGCAGTGAAATGGTACATCGAGCTACCTCGAAGTACTTTCCATGACTTCAATTCGTTAGCCATGGCTCTCCTCACAGATTTTCAGCTGTCGATTCGTTATGAAACTGGCACCTATTTGCTCATGTCTCTTAACCAAGACACTGCAATGCACATCTCTAATCATATCCATGAATGGAGACGTAGACGTCTCCTGATCAAGTTTGAGATAGCTTATCAGTTTCTCACTAAATGGTTTACCAAATCATTCGTAGCCACAATTGCTCACGATATAGCTATGGGTAGATGCGTCACTGAAGAGCAAGCCATTGCCCATGCCCATTACTTGGAACTGGTCTACTCTCAGTCTGGCACCCTATACAAGTTGTTACCCAATGCTCTGCGGCCATCATCCGATCCCATAGCATCAAAGTCATCAGTTGTTCCTCCCGTTGATGGATTTATTGGTTCAGTATCCCAAACCCCTGCTAAAACTTCTTCCAAACAGAAGTTGGTCTCGAATGCTGCTCCTAATAGTTCATCTCAAAATCCACTAGGCCTTGGTAAAACCTCAGAGGTCCAAGTTGTCCAGTCTACTGCAGCAGAAAAATCCTTGAAAGGGAAAAAAAAAGGCAAAGGTAACGCTAAAGTCGATGCCCCGAAACAGTGTCCTCCCAGATCGTCTGCTGGCGAATCTTCACAATGGAAACTTAATTTTCCCTGCCTCATTTGCGAGGAGGATCACTATACTAAAGATTTTCCACGACGATCTGAAGTTAGTCACCTACTCAAAGGGCCCCTATTGTCCTTAAAGAGCCATTTCCATCTCAACATACTCAAATGGTAGACCAACCCCGATCTGCTTCCTCTAGATCTCAAGTGTTCATGATGAGCACACCCATTAATGTGGCTACCTGATTGAAAGATTATCAAACTTCGGTTCCGGTAGCTGGGAAGGAAAAAGAAGTTGCACCTTCTTCTTCTACCCAGAGTTTTGGCCCTCTGCAAATCGAGCGCCCTAACCCTAATTCCACTACACGGACACCCTCTCGAGGTGTGCTGCGGGAATCCTCGTATAATCCCAATGCCCGAGCCACTCAGCACTACAATATTGTTGAGTATTTGGCTCAGTTGTCATCATCCATGTCGTTTCTTGAGGTACTCCAAAGCTGCCCATCACAACGGAAATCTTTGTTGTCAGCTATCGGGGGCATCGATCCCACCAATTCTAATTTGATCTATTTCAATATGGAGAACCATGTTCCACGCCTCCCTCATCAAATTGTCTTTCTTATTCAGGTAATCATTAACAAGAAGACCATCCACCACACTATCATCGATGAAGGTGCTTCCACCTGCATCATGTCAACTCCATGTTGGAAGGCTATTGGTTCCCCTACACTGAACCAACCTCTGAACACTTTGGAAGCTTTTGATGGGCGCAACTCGCGACCCTTTGGTGTCTTACCTAACCTTGCCATCACCCTAGAAGGCAAGACAGTGCAAATCGAAGTAAAGATTGTTGACGCCAATCTCAATTATAATCTTCTACTTAGTTGAAGTTGGACTCATGCCATGCATTCTGTGGCCTCCTCTTTGTTTCGTGTGATCCATTTTCCCCATCAAGGGAAGATTGTCATTGTCGATCAACTATCTTTCTTTGCCTCTTCCTCCTCAGATGGCAATGTTCCATACGTCAAGCACTCTGGTGCTCCCTATGAGAGTGTGGGGGAAGGTCTCTTCAAAGATTCTGCCTTAATGGGAATTTTTCCACTCCCACCTCCTCATGTTGCCTCTATCAACATGGTCTCGGTCAAATTTGATCCCTGGGTCATACCTACACCAGATCTTGTTGATACTTGGGGTGAGGTTATGCCGCTTAGTCCCACCGAAGTCAATTACGTGGAAATTGTTTCAGCTTCGAACTCTGCATCCTTTGATTCTCATATGACGAAGACCTCTCTCGATATGTACTCTCAATCCCCCTGGCTTGGCACTTTGGAATCATCTGATCCCTTAGCCGAGACCTTCCTCACTGATGAAGGTATCATGGAAATCATGTCTCTCGAGGAACCGCCATGGATCGATACTCATCATCGCTCCTTGTTCCTGCCTCGCTCGATGGTCATGTCTACCTTTTTCGAATAACACTCTTCTCTGCTACTCATTGATGTGTCATTTTACCTTGACATGATCAAGATCTTTCAACTAAGGGCACCTTTATCCCTTCATGGATTTAGGATTTTTCACCCTCCCCGAGTTTTCACCGATTGCCCATTATTGCAATGGGGTTGCCATCTAACTCGTAACCCTCCCTCGCCCAGGGGGCATGGGGGAAAAGCCTTATATGAGTTCCACTCCATTATTTGGTTGAGTCGATGCTTACTCATCATGACAACGGTAAAACTCCAGTTTCCTTTGGTGTTGATTAATTACCCGAGTCCCAGCATCGACTCCCTCAACAAGTACTATGCTTAAGTCATCTTTCATGGATACTATGTACTTTAGTGTGTGATTCATTTTGTACAGTGTGGTTTTGTGTGATATTTTTCAAACAACTTTCCTGTTTACTATGCTTTTCTTGCTTTACAGATGTCTGCAACTCCTCACGTTGGTTTCGTCAATGGTGCTTGCCGTAGTACTCGGAACTTATCATCCATGGCATGGGCTATCTATGACCCTAACGGGGAGTTGATTGACCTTCAAGTTATCTACCTGGGTCGTGCAACCAACAACATTATTGAATACAGTGCGGTCATCGAACTGTTGTCAAAAGCCATCGCTCTGGGCATCAGAGAATTGGTTGTCAACCTAGATTCACAGCTTGTCATCCTTCAAGTCAACGGGAAATATTCCGTTAGGAACCCTCAAATATTACGAATGTATATCCATATCTGTCTATTGGAAAGGTATTTTGATTATATTACATATCATCATATTCCTAGACGCATGAATACATTGACAGATGCATTAGCTAATTACGTGTTGGATAGATATTTATGAAACATGTAAAAGATAAGACAAATCATTTGTATCATAATAGACAGGAAAATACAACATATATATATGATGAGAATTTTTGATACATCAGAAGCCCAAAAAATAATATGTGTATGAAATAACATCAGTGGCTCGCAGGCCTTGTACATCTGTGGCATGCAGGCCTCCAAAAATATGTAAGTGCTGGACATAGGAACT
Source organism: Pinus tabuliformis (assembly GCA_031772625.1). Taxonomy (NCBI): domain Eukaryota; kingdom Viridiplantae; phylum Streptophyta; class Pinopsida; order Pinales; family Pinaceae; genus Pinus; species Pinus tabuliformis. The sequence continues at coordinate 761,024,239 of CM062804.1, forward strand.
ACTCAACATGGTGGTCATGGTAGCACGAGACAACTCATGCAACCCAATTCAGCAGTCGGTGGATCTGATCTGAGCCTCCCACTATGTGCCTCTGGTATCGTTGGGGTATGTCTCCTATTCGAGCATACTCCGGGATACCATGAGTCAACCCCTCGAGGTTCCTCGCAATCTCCTCCTTGTTATCACTCCCTTCCTGATAAGAGGCAACAACATCAATAGGATGGGGGATGCGCCTGCCTATCAGGGACATCCCTGCTAGCCACTCTGGTCCAACATCTACATAAACAAGAGAAATGTGATAATCATTCATATACTAAAAAAAATTAAAAAACATCAAAATCAAAAAGTTTTGATTTTTTACCTTCGTCATCGAAGTCCTCTCCATCTGGTAAGGGCATATCTGGATCTCCATGGAAATCATTGCTACTATACGACTAGTCCTCCACGGTGATCTTCTGTCATCATAACCATGAGAAGAATGTCGATCAGTATGACATATGCTAACCCCCAGTGATCCTGGGTACCAGATGATTCCAGCGGGCCATCCGCGGATCGCGTGGCACAGCAGGATCGACTCAGTCAACTAATACTAGAACAGTGGCACTCATTCTAGGAAGAAGGTCACAAGTACTGATCCAAAGCCAAATTGCTTCAGATTCCCCGCCTTGGCCTTGGACAATTGGTGCTTGATGTTCATATTCATGGCCTCTACCCAGTTGAAGATCGTAGGAGCTGTGCAGTCAATAGCATAAAGGAACTTTGACTTGTTAGTCTCATGTTCCGCCTGGGACCCTGCCACTCTATTGATAGTCAATAGAAGCACCCTCAGTGTCAAATCCCACACACTGGAAATCTCTATCTTCCCACTCTTGGATTTCAGGGCCTCAGGATAATGTTCGGCAAGCAGGGAAGATATGCTTGCCCCGATCGGATGTGACCCATACAGGTTCATTGGCTCACCTCTACGAGACAATCTAGTGATGAAGTAGATATCTGAAGTTGTCAACTCTAGCTCCTGGTCCCCAATGACAAAAATCTCGCGATTGATGTCCCAAAGGCTTATCAAGTATCGAAGCAACTCAGGTTGGGCCCGCATCCCTGGTGTAAGGAAAAATTTGAGGAGCCCGCAAGCCCTCAAAGCCTCCAAGCAATTTGGATCATTCAATGCCTGGGTGTCAACATCTTTGTGTTCTCTTTCCTTCCAATCCACCATTTTCAACAATTTCTCTCCTGTAAAAGCCATTAATTTGAGTCAATTATCAATTTTGGCACATAAAATTCAAGTTTTAACGGTTAGTTCTTGAGAAAAAATGGGTTTTCCCTATCGATGGCACTGGTGCATCTGTTTTAGAAACGGTCACACCGGTCGGCACGGATGGTTATGCAAATCACCCTCGGCCGGCGTAATCCCGTGCCCGGAAATCGCGCTGATTGAGGGAGAAAATTTTTCTCAAAAACCTCCCTAAAAATCCAAAAAAATGGCTAAAAACATAAATGAATGGCATGAAAATGGAGCTCAGGGCTTCAGCTATTACCTGGAACTGATGGCTCATTGATTGACCTCCCGGATCTCCCGCAATCTACTCCGGAAAAACTAGGGAAAAAGTGGATAAAAAGTCTTCATTGCAAAGGTAAATGGTAAATGGTAAAAATATATTTACTTTTCCCCTTTTTATTCATTTTTTCATGAAAATATCAGGTTTTGTAAATATTTTTGACCTATTTTACCTCAAGGACTCGATAATACACTTTGCCTTACTTGTGCAGCAACAGGTGATGGATGTTTGACGATGATGATGAGTCACATTTCAGCTCTTTTCTCGACTCGTTAAACTCATATGAAAAGATTGTCGAGTATTTTTTCCCTTTTTGACTCGTTAAAGAGAATAAAAATGGGGGGTCCGCTTTCAGCTCTTTTCCGACCCTTTAAAAGCAAAAATATGGCCAAGCCCTTGTCATTTCGAACTCGTTAATGGATGTGAAACGTCGTGCACCCAGTATAAGTTTACCCCTTTTTCGAGTTGGGATGCAATGTTTACGAAAAAGGTACTCCTTGACTCAAATGGTCAAGCAGTTCTCTCAAGTATTGTTTTCTACCCTTTCGGGCTTAAGAGACACAAATGTACGAAAGGGGACCATGTGGAGTTTTATTTTACGTGTCTTTTTCAAACTCTCTAATCATGAAAAAGATACTGAGTTACACCTTTTTCGGACTCGTTAAACTATTAAACGACATCGGACTCGTCACCATGACGAACACAAGCTTCTCCTTCCTAGGGCTCGTTAAACTTACTAGTTTGGATTCGTCCAAAGGATGGACTTATAGTGCAAGCATATGCTATCCCCTTCAAGCTTGTGATTAAAAAATAATTTGGCTACTCGCCAAAAATGGTGGGGGAAAAATTTGGAAATCTATCAATCGTGTCGACAGCTCACACTTGAACATGACGCTCTTTGCTTCGTGTTAGGCTGGGACATCCTCATTTGTATCATTGACCTTCCTAGGTTTGGGCCATTCTTTTTTGCCTTCCATTTGATTTCTGCCACGTCATTATGACCACCAATCCCATGGATCCAAAAGATGCCAAACTTCCAGTTGTGTCGCTGATATGTTCAAGAGTTGTCCTTATGTAGTTACACTTACCCCTGATTCTCTGTAACATCCAAAATCATTTTGCATCCTCTCGTCTCACGTCGATGATGTGGGATTCATTATTGCCCTCCTTCGACACGGTCGCTTTTCATCGACTTCAACTCATTATCCGGGAAGTTGATCGAGAGACTCCCTTCCTGTACATTAGAGATTGTGTGCCTTAATGGCAAGTTATTCGCACTCGATGACAAGTTCACATCATTAGCTTTCGATCGAGTGATTTCATGGGTGTTCGAATTCAATTCTTGTATTCACATTTCGTGAATTGTGCTGATAGTACCTTGAGGGCCATTTTTATTATTGGTGGTTTCTCTCGTGCTTGTTAACAGTTTATATCATTGACTGGTAATCAAGCGACTTTCTAGCATGTTCGATGTCAACACATCTATTCGCATGCTAGAATCTGTACTTTGATTGGGTCATGTTGGAGCGCAAGACCCTGGACTCAGATCACACAAGTCCAGGTTGCGAAGTGGTGTGACATGGTTTATGATGATATGCATGTCTCTTTCAGATGGCTAGCTGCGACCAGACCATGAGTTATCATATGCGATCCTTCTCATTATTGGATGGTTGTGCCCATACCTGGATCCATTTACATGATCATTATTTGGATGGCTACGTCCATGCCACGATTCATGTATCATTTGATAGAGATATCAATTTATGTATATGTATATGTACTTGCTTGCAGGTTTTCCGACGACAGACTGGTTCCCCACACTGATTTATAAAGCATTTCATCCCTCACTCTAGCTCGGCCTTCACGCTTTAGGGGGAATCTGTTACACAGCATTTTGTCACTATCCCTGTACTCCCCATTCCTTGATCCTGGAGGACCTATACAGTGAACCGCGCATGCTTTACCTTTATGGAGAAACTCCCATTATGTCCCTCTTCATGAGCAGATCATTTCCCTTTTGCACCATTTCCCCTGAAACTTCTGTTTTGCCCAGTTTACAAGGCTGACACTAATGGCCTTTGTCTCCCCCACGCCGATGTACAGATATTAGCACTACTCCTCATGCCGAACGGAGTGACTGAGTTGTGTTTCAGTCGCATCGGTCCTGTTATGGAAAGTTTTTTAAATTAGATCCGAAGCTTCTAGCTCTAAAAGCTCCGTAATGGAAGTTTGGTAAATGGTTTCACTGGATGGGGTTGAGGATGACATTTTGGGCTCCTTTCCCCTATAATGATGGAACTACCTCAAGGGATAAGTCCTTCTCCCATGAGAAGAGGTTCCATCTCACATCCATATTTCCTATATAAACTTCCCTTCTTCCCAAGCACAAACTAGTCATAGTTAGAGTGTTGGTTGAGTGTGAGTATACTATTTTGATTAGACAAGCAAGCTATTACTAGTTGTAGCCATCTAGTTGTGTGAGGGAGAAGTGTATTTGGTTTGGAGTGAAGCCTAAAGGGAAGAGCCTTTAAACTATTGTTGTTTGAAGCGATCATGGAGTGGTAGAGGAAGTTTGTGGGAACCCGGTCTTATCAGAGGAAGACTACGATGTTAAGACAAATGGTTGTAATCTCTCTTTGATATTAATATATGCAACTATCGATTGATTTCCTACATGTTTTGTAATATTACATATTCATGTCTTAGTGCTTCTTGACTCATTAAGTAGGTTGAATTGCAATTTGTCTATTATTATGTTTGTGTGTTGTTGTTGTTTACTTGTTTCAGGAGCTTGAAGAAGGAAGCGAGAGATTGCTAGAGCAAGTAGGATAAGCTAATAAAAGGTAGGCCCTCTTAATTGATTCTAACCTAAGGAAATCTTCCATAGAATGTATCTGTTGTGGCAAGACCCATTATTGGGCTAGAGGAATTCGTTCATGTCCGCACTTATAATTTTACTTCACCACAGGGGGACCGCATCCCAACAAAGATCTTAATCTCATAGGATCCAACTTGCAAAGGGAAGAAAGGCCAATGTGTCTTCTTCTTCTTCTGCATCAATTAAGAAAGTTCTATGTCGAGGTGATAGGAAACCTCCAGCATGACCACCTTGTTAGTCACATATCTCGGCAAAAAATGTGGAGGTTTTTGAGAACCAAATACTTTGAGGTATGTGCCATCAGGTGAGGCAAACCAATCTAATATTTCTGCCACTACCTTCACTGCCTCACAGGACATTGAAGATGCTTCTTCTTCAAAGATCATCTGATAAAAAACCTTTAAGAAATGCTTAAAATTTTTCTCATACATTCCCCGATAACTATACTCTGACAAAAATTTGCAATACACATGGACATGGAACTCTCTTGGGGTCCACCTCCAATCTATACCCAGGAGTTCATGGCGAGCACATATTTCATCTAGAAGTAGGCAAACATGTAAAACTATGGTTGCTTGCCTTGGGGTGGGTTTTTCACCTTGCTCAAATTGATCTGTAGTTGTTGGGATAATAGATGTGACCAATTGAATATATTCCCTTTTCTGATGATGAGATACATCATATATATCCATCCTTCAGGGAAAGATTCGTTATTCCTCTATTCGTAGACTCAGCAACGCATAGCAGTCAAGTACTAGTACATTGTTTTAAGAGACTTGGTTTTGTAAGTATTATCAAGCTTCTGGCGAAATTTGGCTGGTTCCTTCCATGACAAGATCACTTCTTTGGTATTCATATAACTCCAAGCAGCATAAAATCAAGAATCCAGGTGCTCCTCAAGCTTGGGCAAGTTGTATATCAAGTAAATTTCATGTGGTTTATAGGAGGCAAGTTGTTTCCCACTAACATTGTTTAATGTAATCCTCTTGGTGTCTAGACCCCGCAATATCCACTTGATAACATCTGCACATGGAAATACTAGATATTTGTAATCCACCTTAGGGAACCTAGATCACTGGATGTTCACATAGACTTCCCTATCCTCCATATCATCTTCAAAATCTATTGAAGTGAATGCATCTTTGATGGTGATCCATGTGACAATAGAATCCTTTTCAACGGAGCATTGGGTATCCAACAAGATAGAAACTCCTATCAAGGTATTGTTAATGGCCTCTTTATTACTTATCTCTATGACCTCCTTTGATGATCCCTTCTTTGGTGGCATGTTATTGTTGGGTGATGAAAGACTGATGTGTCTTTGACCCGCAGTACCTAGTGAACAAGATGTACCATGGTGATATTAAGTTAGTTTTGTAAGAGGTCAGCTAAAAAATCAACTTACAAGCAGAAGACAATCACTGAGAAAAGGGATTGCATAACGTTGAGAACCATAGGGATAGACTAAGCACTGGAAATGTGCACTGTGCAACTTCTGGAGGAAGATTGCACAGTTCTGGTTTGGAGAGGAGTTGTCTATGCACTGGATATGTGCAATGTGAAATTTCTTCTAGGAGAGAGGGAGACTAGATTGCGTAGTGCAAAGTTGCAACTGGGAGGGAGGCCTCATTGATGTTTTTTATTGTGTGGTGTGCATTTGGATAGGCTAGTGATTGTGCAGTGCGTAGTTGCAGTTGGAAAGGAGAGGCCTCTGTTGGAAATTATTGTGCAATGCGCAGTTGAGGAGGGGAGAAAGACTCAAGAATTGCACATTTTTTGTTGGAAGAAGGGAAAACTCTGGGTATGTGACTAAAGAGGGGAATATTTTAGATCAGCCCAAGAATCATTCAAACTAGTCAGTAACATCAAACAAACAAAATGGTGAAAGGAGAAAGACATGCATGCATAAATACACCTAGCATCAATAATTACTGGTAGGCGAAAAGAAAAGGAATGTGATGCGACACATGAAAAGAAACTCAAAAGATTTAAATGAAACTTGTAGAAGTTAATAATAATAGAAATTCCACTTATTACAAGAATAAATAGGTAAAACAACACTTGCAAACACAAAAGTGACAAAAGCAAAATCAAAAGCAGCAAAAGGTGACATTTCAAAACTTACCCACAAAAGCAGCGCAAATGGAAGCCAAATCTCCTCATGCTTGTGAGAATGGCTAGAGTTCCAATCCAAAGTGTGATAATGAGCTCTATGATCCTTTCTTATATATATTAGCACTCACGATATTATGGTTAAGGTTTCGGGTTCACATACCTAAAATCATGGAGCCACCTCTAGTTAACTAACACATGTCGACTCAAAAATAGAAACTTGTGCCACACATTTGGATAGGAATGTGCACCTCCTATTTGGTAGGAGTGCATAATTGGCTAATCCAAGGGACTTCACAGTTCACTGGCTGAAGGGACTACATAATTCACTGTGATAAGGGACTGCGCAATTATGTTTCATAGTGGATTACATGATTTTCTCTCACAATGTGATTGCACAGCTTGCTTTCATAATAACTACATGCCTCAATGAATTCGCAGTTCAGTCTCACAAGGTGATTGCACAGTTTCTTGTGACAGATGATTATGAAATTTCTCAAGGTAAGTCATCTAACTAGTATTGATTAGGCAAGTGTTATCTTGTGCACAAGAAGTGTTTGATTTTCTTCATAATTTGAGAAATTTTATTGAGAAGTGTTTTCGGCGAAAATCACATCAAAATTCATTTGTCGACACGTTTCGAACCAGAAAGTGTGGTTCCAAAAATCACAAGCTTAAAACAAAAGAATAATCCATTGTGACTCTTAATAAACAATAATAACACTTGACGCAAGTTGAAATGACAGTTCTTATGGTCAAAAGTAGGCTCCAAAATTAATGCATGAGAAAAATTTTGGAGGGGGGTTGAAGTACCTACAACACTTGGTGACGCACTGGAAGAACTCCACCTTCTCTGTTTTGATCTAACTTGATGCATTGAGTCAAGTCCTTTAGGAAGTATTGATCCATCCTGTCGATCACCATATTTTATTTACTTAGCTCAATTAAAGATATAGTTTCTTATGTTCCTTTCATCGATGAAACACTTTCATAAGAAATTCAAACCTCCATTTTTTTTTATTAGGGGTTAGGAGTATATAAGAACGTGAGTGTAAGATGTCAAAGTATTAATATAATATATGGTGTTGCTCCACTTTCAACAGGCCTGTTCAATACCCTGGCAGAGTCACTTCAAGGAATCACAAGCATCACTTCGCTTCTAGCAGGCATGTTCAGTACCCCAATGAAGTTTCTTTCTTCACCTCTCTGCACAGGAAGCCTTTTTCTTCTTTCACCCATTGTTTATTTTATAACTTTATGCTTGTTGGAATTTTATCAGCATTTATATCGCCACAGGTGGAAAAGGGATCCCGACTTATTGAGAGAAAGAGGTTCTTCCTTGTTTTACAGAGACTCTTAAACATATACCTCTTAAGTAAGTTATCTCACTTAAAGCTCCTCCTTTCCGTTCTCTACTTGACTAGTTTTACATGTTAAAACCAATCAGATATAACAAGGTTGACTTAAGGGAAAATATCCTATTAAATATATGACCATCATATATTTACTAAGGTTTTATCTAATAAATAAATGTATTTTCCATTTAAGCATCATGGAATAAAACATGCAAGGGCGATGCAAAGGGGATTGATAGTTAACCAAGTGTTAATAGTTACCCAATGTTCTTTTGAAATTTTCCTTGCTTGTTCAAAACCAAAACACACAACTTCATATTGTTGGGTTGTGTTATATTCTTTCCACCATTGCCCCACACACGGGGTCTGGGGCAGCACCCTGGGAAAAAAAATTTGAACCCTATATTAGGTGGGCGGACCTACCTATGGTTTTCTGCATGGATTTCACACGTGGTTTTGGGCATGATGGTTTTCAGTCCATGGTATTTTGTAGATCCGATCAAGGGAAATACGGTTATGTTCTAATCCAGGGTTAATGGATTCAGGTTTATGGATGCTTCGGCATGTATATATATGTATTGTAACATTGAAAGGAACATAATGACAAATCAATATGGTAGTCCCGGTTTTGGCATCCAAGGGAAAATCTTTGTGTATATCTATTTTAGAATTTATTCTCTCGCCATTGTTTATTTTCTGTTTTTAGAATTCGTATGCAGGTAATCTATACGGGGTTAAAACCTACATTTGGTATCAGAGTTGTTTTGGATTCAAGGGGATGCCTTTGTTGCTGAGGGGTTTTTTGCTCAGGCATGTGGTAGACCCTGTTCATGGGAGAGTTGTACGATCGATTCTTGTGGAGAAAGAAGATGGCGAGAAGTGGAAAGATAGAGATTGAGAAATTTAATAGTCAGAGTTTTGAGTTGTGGAAATTCAAGATGGAGGATCTGCTGGTGGATAAATATCAATGGATCACGGTAGATCCGGGTACTAAACGAACAACAATGTCAGTTGAAGACTCGACAAAGTTCGATCGGAAGGAAAATATCACAATATGATTGTATGTCTTAGATTCAGTATTGCTTAATGTATCAGGGGAAGCTTCGGCAAAGACTTTGTGGGACAAGTTAGGGACTTTGTACCAATCTAAGTCTCTGGTGAATAAATTGTTCCTACCGAAAAAGTTGTATAACCTGAGGATGAAATATGGAGACTCAGTGATAGATAATTTGAACACATTTAATACCATGGTAAGCCAGTTATTATCTGTTGATATTAAAATTTCATATGTAGATAAGTGCATTAGTTTGTTGTGTTCTCTACTAGATTCATGGGATAGTCTGGTTATTGCAATAGGTAGCAATGCAACTTCCTTGCAATTTGATGAAATAGTCTCATCCTTGCTGTTAGAGGAGATGAGAAAAAAAATTATGGAGGACCAGAATGGTGATGCCTTGTCTGTATGAGCATGGTCCCTGAACAAAAAAAAAATAAGTCCTCGAGTGGGAGATCTAAATCTCCAAGAAAACCTGTAAAGGTGTGCTGGAAATGCGAAAAGGAAGGGCACTTCAAAAGGGACTGTACATCTAAAGCTCCTGAGAAAGGAAAGGGATTTGATGATGCTCCTTCTGTAGATGCAAAAGCCACCTTAGATGAAGGTGGGGATGTGTAATTGGCTTCTTCTTCAAGTACACATGTAGATCATGAGGAATGGTTGATTGAATCAGGTGCATCCTTTTACTTCACTCCCCATAGAGAGTGGTTCTGCGAGTATGAGAAATATGATGGTGGTGATGTATTCTTAGGGGATGACAGGAAGGCTAGAATCGTTGGTCACAGAAAATTCAAGTTGAAGTTGCAAGGTGGAAGGATTAGAACACTTTCGGGTGTTTTTCATATTCCTGCATTGGCCAGAAATATGATTTCTATAAGCAAGTTGGATGATGTAGGTGTAAAAATAATGTTCGAGAAATATACCTGCAAGATGGTTTAGGGAGCACTCGTATTGATGCGAGGAGTTCAGATTAGAACTCTGTACAAGCTTCAAGGTAGCACTGTTATTGATGGGTGCAACAATTCTGTGGTTCATGAAAGTGGAGCAGAAAATATAGTGGTCTCTGGAGAAAATGCCATGCTATGGCATCAAAGGTTTGGACGTATTGGAGAGAAGGGCCTTCGAATACTTCATCGTAATGGTATGATAGAAGGTATGTCTAATAGCTCTCTTGATTTTGATTTCTGTGAAAATTGTGTATATGGGAAGAAAAATTGGGTGAGTTTCCCCTCTGGTGGTAAGTGGGTGAAACTGAAATTAGATCTTGTTCACAGTGATGTGTTTGGACCTGTGTTGATTCCATCACTAGGAAAGTCTGTGTACTATGTATCATATATATATGACTTCTCAAGGAATACATGGGTATATTTCCTCAGGAAGAAATTTGAAGTCTTTAACAGGTTTAAAGAATTTAAGGCTCTGGTGGAAAAATAGACAGAGAAGAAGATAAAGGTGTTGAGAATAGATAACGGTGGAGAGTTTTGCAAGAAGGAATTTGAAGAGTTCTGTAAGAAGTGTGGTATAGCATGGCAGAAGACTACTCCATACACACCTGAGAAAAATGGAGTTTCAAAAAGAATGAACAAGACGTTGATGGAAAGGGCAAGAAGCATGCTCAGTGGTGTCAGGTTAGTACATGAATTCTAGGCAGAGGTGGTGGAGACTGCATGTTACCTAGTTAACAAATCACCTTCATCAGTGTTGGAAGATAAGACTCCACAAGAGGTATGGACTGGTAAGAAGCCTTCTCTTTCACATCTGAGAGTATTTGGATGTGATGCATATGTATATGTTCCAAAGGATAAAATAACAAAGTTGGATAGTAAATATGAAAAGTGCATCTTTATTGGGTATAAGGATGGTTTAAAAGGTTATAAGCTTTGGAACCCAAAAACAAGGAAGGTTGTGTACACCCAAGATGTGGTGTTTAGAGAGGTGAAATATGTTGTTAAACATGAATTCTTACCAAAGGAACCTGAGAAGATATAGTTTGAGCTAAAGACAGAAGGATCAAACTCTACAACAAAAGAGGAACCAAAAGATGAAGAGCCACAAACTTCGGCTATTAGAAGATCAATTCGAGAACAAAGGCAGCCAGAAAGGTATAATCCATCTGCTTTTTGTTCAAATTTTTCTTTATCTATTACTGACGATGATCTAAGAACTGTGAGGGAAGCAATAAATTCAGAGGATGGAAAACTTTGGAAAGAGGCCATGGTTGATGAAATGGAATTTTTGCACAAAAATGAGGCTTGGGATCTGGTGGAGTTGTCAGCTGGAAGGAAACCCATTGGCAGAAAATGGGTGTTCAAGAAGAAGATGAATGTAAAAGCAAAGGTGGAGAAATACAAAGCTTAGTTAGTAGCAAAAGGTTATTCCCAAGTTTCGAGAATTGATTTTGTTGTTATTTTTTTTCCTATTTCCAAGATAGCTTCTATTGTATTACTTTTATCTATTGTTGCTGCTTTTGATTTTTAGGTAGAGCAGATGGATGTCAAGACAACATTTCTTCACAGGGATCTGGAAGAAGAGATCTACATGAAGCAACCTGAAGGCTTTGCGGTGAAGGGTAAGAAATAACTGGTATGCAAGTTAAAAAAGTCTTTGTATGGGTTAAAATAGTCACCAAGGATGTGATATCAGAAATTTGATACATTTATATGGAGACTTGGCTTCACCAGAAGCAAAGAAGATCAATGTGTGTATTTTAAATTAATTGGTGATCGTGTTATTTATTTGGTCCTATATGTGGATGATATGTTGATGGTTGGAAATGAAAAAGAAATTATCCAGGATTTGAAGACCCAGTTGTCCTCCAAATTCGACATGAAAAATCTTGGTGTTGCAAACTATATTTTGGGCATGGAAATTAAATGAGATCAAGTAAAGAGGATGCTCTAGTTAAACTATAGAAAGTATGTTGAGACAATATTGCAAAGGTTTAATATGCAGGATAGTAAACTAGTGAAGTTTCCTATTCCTCTTGGTGTAAATTTATCTGTTGAACAGTGTCCCAAGACACAAGAAGAGGAAGAGGACATGTCTTGTGTTCCATATGTAAGTGCAGTTGGTAGCCTGATGTATGAAATGGTATGTACTATACCATACATTGCAAATGCAGTGGGAGTATTGAGCAGGTTTATGTCAAAACCAGGGAAGGAACACTAGACATCAGTGAAGCAGGTTTTCAGGTATTTGTGTGGCACTAGTGATTATGTTTTGTGCTACCAAGGAAGACTAGGATTGGATAGAGTTTTGGACATCCATGGCTTTGTTGATGAAAACTAGGCTAGAGCTTTGGATTAGAGAAGATCTACAAGTGGGTATGTGTTTAACCTATTTGGAGGTGTAATCAGTTGGATGAGTAAGAGACAGCCTGTAGTGGCACCTTTCAACTATAGCGGTAGAATACATGGTAGCCACTCATGCAAGCAAGGATTTGTTGATGAAAACTAGGCTAGAGATTTGGATTAGAGAAGATCTACAAGTGGGTATGTGTTTAACCTATTTGGAGGTGTAGTCAGTTGGATGAGTAAGAGACAGCCTGTAGTGGCACCTTTCAACTATAGCGGTAGAATACATGGTAGCCACTCATGCAAGCAAGGAAATCGTTTGGTTGCAGAGATTGTGTTCAAGTATGGGGTTAGTAAAACGAGCTATAAGGATAGACTGTGGTATCCAAAGTGCAATTTTCTTGGCAAAGAACCCTGCTTATCATTCAAAGACAAAGCACATTGATGTTCAGTATCACTTTTTGAGGGATATGGTTGAGGACAAAAAGATGTTGCTGGTAAAGGTGGACACTTTGAAGAATACTACAGATGCGTTGACAAAGTCTGTGAGCACTGAGAAGTTCTCTTGGTGTAGAGAAACAATGGGCATTGTAGGGTTGGATCAATGACTAAGCTCTCCTGTGGCCCCTATGGAAAGAAAACAACAAGTGGGAGAATGTTGGGTTGTGTTATATTCTTTCCATGACTACCCCATGCATGGGGGATCATAAGGGGGCGGTTTCCCCCCCTGTCGAGGGGTATGCAGGAGGGTGGTAGCCCCCCTACATGGGGTCCGGGGAAATGCCCCGAGAATTTTTTTTTGGACCCTATATTAGGTGCACGGACCTACCTATGGTTTTGTGCATGGATTTCGCACAAGGTTTTGGGCATGATGATTTTCAATCCATGGTATTTTGTAGATCCGATCAAGGGAACTATGGTTATGTTCTAATCCAAGGTTATTGGATTGTAGTTTATGGATGCTTCGTCATGTATATATATGTATTGTAACATTGAAAGGAACATAATGAAAAATCAATCTGGTAGTCTCGGTTTTTGGATCCAAGGGAAAATCTTTGTGTATATCTGTTTTATGTTTAATTCTCTCTCCATTGTTTATTTTTTTTTTTTTAGAATTTGTATGTAGGTAATTTGTACAAGGTTAAAAACTACATTTGGTATCAGAGTTGTTTTGGCTTCAAGGGGATTCCTTTGTTGTTGAGGGGTTTTTTCCTTGGCCCTGTGGTAGACCCTGTTCAGTGGGAGATCTGCGGAATCGATTCTTATGGAGAAAAAAGATGGTGAGAAATGGAAAGATAGAGATCGATAAATTTAATGGTCATAATTTTGAGTTGTGGAAACTCAAGATAGAGGATCTGCTGGTGGATAAATATTACTGGATCGTGGTAGATCCAGGTACTAAACCAAGGAATAAAAGATGCAAGGTCGATGCAAGGAAGGGGATTGATAGTTAACCAAATTTTAATATCTACCGAATGTTCTCTTGAACTTTTCCTTGCTTTTTTCAAAACCAAACCACACAAATTCATACAAATCTTATTATAAACAAATGCAAAAGAAAAGCACAAAATAGAAAAACCAATAAAATAATGGAAATCAAAACAAGCAAGAAAGAAACTAAAATAATAAGGCTTACGTGAAATGAAATTTCCAATGTAACCAATGAAGAAATTCCTTACCTATATAGGCAAAAGAATGAGCAATAAGAAATTTCATCAAACAAAGTGGAACACTTACCAAGATTACAAGATCTTGAGATAACCATTAGCAAAGGCTAAAGTGCCTAGACTTCATGACAAGTTTCCAAACTATCAAACAGTGGATCATCAAACATCGGTGTCTTGGAAAGATTGATAGATGAAGATAAGAAATCATCACCTGATGTAGCAGTGAACACATTAAGAAAGCCACTAACTAGATTAGATTTAACATTTAAATCAAGGGACTCTTCCTGATTGGATGAACCTAAATAATACTTTTCTTGAGTACCAAAAGAAGCCATTCTAGATGAGAAATATAAAGCATACTTCACAGGCTCATCTTGTCTTCTAGACCTACCTCTAGTGCCAATTGTTGACGTTGCTAAAAATTCGTCAACAAGGGGGGTCTCCCCAATATGAAGTCCCAATTAGGCCTCACACCATTTGGACTAGGAGCCCCAACCAGAAATATAGTCGATTTCCATAATTGTGATCTTAAAGATGTGACTTGGCTACAATAAACACATAATAAGATATACACATAGCTTTGGTGAAAGAAAGTAAGTAAACCTTGGATAATATCAGTTGTAATGCATAAGAGGTTCTTTCACACAAATGGAAAAGAGTGAGCTGTAGAAATTTTGAATAATTTAACACATATTCAACAAAGATTATCCTGATCATGTACTATTTCGGAATACATACACAATACATAAGCTCCTCTACGTTGATCATCAATATAGCAGCATCAACAACAATAAAACATCAAGAGCATTCACACATTAACACAATATGTAACTCGGGGAAAGCATCTCGCTAAAAACCCTACACTATCTGTATATTAATGATTGAGACCATGTAACATTACAAAGTACAATGCTTATCACAAGCAATCTAGTACTAGCTCCACCTGTTACACACAATACAGCTAAGATCTGATCTCCAAATCTATTCCACTGCTTGCCTGCCTCCACTGCTCAATACATGCTCAAGAATGAATGAGAATAGTCTACCAATCTCGTATTTCACCTCCAAAGAATCACTCACAATGTGTAAGACGTGAGCAGAAGCTACAAACTGGGAAAATACATGAGAAAACTCATTGGCATACTCAATCCCTTGATTGTGCAAGATCTGATGCACAACTATAGTCACAACTGATAGCAATCTGATTCTCTAACACCTGTCCCTGTTGAACTGAACATGCACTGACATGCAACTGAGTTAACTGATGTATTCTATAGTTGTATTATGAGTTAATAATTAGTTTAACAACTCATCATTAGTCTATCTGCAGTTAGACTAACTACAACTAGTTTAACCAAGTCAAACTGAACACAACTCCATCAACTCCACAATCAACTCCACCAAACTCAACTGATTGAGTTCTAACTGAATTCATGCATGCAACAACTCAACTGACTCATAAGAAAAGCGTACTTCCTTCTGACAGCTGCATGGGCCACATCTGTAGCTCAAACTGAAGTGCTCCAAGAGAATAAGATCAAGTTTATAGTCCAAATATTATTATGAGACAATAATATTTGACTTTTCTATTTTTGACAGCCAGTCTAAAAATAGACTTTGATCACCCACACTGTGGTCACCCACACTTTGGTCACCCACATTGTGATCACTCACACTGTGATCACCCACACTGTGATCATCCACACTGTGATCATCCACACTGTGATAAAAAATAGAACTTGCACCATAATTTGCCTGCGGGCCCACTTAGTGAAGGCAACTCTTTTCACTAAGCTCCATCATCTTGTTGCAATCTCAACACTCCCTCTCGACAAGATATGGATTATCAGCAACCCCTATCCTACCTCGGTGGTACTCGAATTTTCTCCTGGTGAGAGCCTTCGTCAGAATATCAGCATCCTGATCCTCCGTTGGAATGTATGAAAGCAACATGATCCTCCGCTGCACACAATCTCTGATATGATGGTACCTGATGTCAATATGCTTAGATCTATCATGAAATACAGGATTAGCCGAGAGTTTAATGCAACTCTAGTTATCACAGTAAATCACAGTAGGATCCAAATGAGAACCGAACAAACCAACCAGGATCTTCCTCATCCATATAGCCTCGCATGCAGCCAAACTTGCTGCCATATACTCGGCCTCCGCTGAACTGAGTGCCACGGATCTTTGCTTCCTGCTGTACCAAGAAACTGTTGTTGATACAATACTGAAGACCCCTCCTGATGTGCTCTTTTTGTCTGTTGGGCTCCCTACCCAATCTGCATCCGTGAAGCCACATAGCTTCACCTCATCCTCCTGTCTGTACCACAAACCATATCCCGATGTGCCTCTCAAGTAGGCTCGCAATACATGCTTGCCCGCCTTCCAGAAGAGCTTGGTAGGCTTAACCATAGCTTGTGAAAGCTGGTTAACTACATAGCATACATCAGGTTGTGTATTGACCAAATACATCAGCGACCCCACCAACTGTCGATAAACAGTGGCATCCATTTCTTCTCCCGAAGTGGCATCCTCCTTCCTCCAACCTCCAGGAAGAGGAGTATCAACAGGCTTGTAGCCATGCATGTTGAACTTCTCCAGTATCTCCCGAGCATACTTGCCCTGAGAAACAAACAGTCCACCACTGCACTGCCATATTTCCAATCCTAGGAAATAGTGAAGGAGGCCCAAATCCTTCATCTCAAACTCTGTAGCAAGATCCTTCTTGCATGACAGTATCAACAGCTCATCACCTGTTAGAATCAAATCATCAACATACAGTACAATGATAAGCAACTTACCCTCCACCACAATCTGGTATAGGTTAGGATCCGCCTCGCTCTTGGAGAATCCAAGTCCTGTGAAATAGTTGTCTATCTGTGTGTACCAAGCACGTGGTGCTTGCTTCAACCCATACAGCGCTCTCTTGAGCCTGCACACATGCGACTCGCTGCTGAAGACTTCAAAGCCTTCGGGCTACTCAATGTACACCTCCTCCTCAATGACTCCATTGAGGAACGCAGTCTTCACATCCATCTGATGAATGTGCCATCCCATCTGCGCTGAGAGAGCAAGAATCGTCCGTATGGAAGAATACCTTGCGACAGGTGCAAAGGTCTCCTCATAATCGATCCCCTCTATCTGTGAAAAGCCTCGGGCAACAAATCTTACCTTGTACTTCTCCACACTCCCGTCAGCTGCCTGCTTGACCTTGTAGATCCATCTCGAACCCACCACTGATTTCCCTTCCGGTCTAGGAACAATCTCCCATGCACTGTTTCTGACAATAGAATCATACTCTTCCACCATGGCGTCTACCCATGCGGGATCCTCCACATCTTCCTCGAAAGAGGATGGCTCAGTCACAACACACTTGCTCATCAGAGCCATGTATCCAGTGTACCGATCAAGTTACTGTCTCTGCCTGCGTTGGGCTGTAGGTGGTCCTACAACTTTCTCTGCATCTTGAGCCAGTCGCTCAGCTTCTGTCAAGCGCTTTCGCCCTCTAATGGTTGGCGCTGCATGAGTGGTCTCTTCCACTCCATGAACCTCATCCTATGGCTGATCTACATCCTGAAGCTCATCCTTAGGAACTAATAGCTCCTCATCTGCATGCAAGTGTATCTCCCTCTCAAGCGAACACTTCATGGCTTTCTCCTCCTGAAATTTTATATCCCGTCGCACAACAGTTTTACCACTGTCTGGCATACACATGATAGTTGTGGGGCGTATCAGTGTACCCCACAAATATCCCAACCTCTGCGGTCGGCTCCAACTTCTTCCTGGCATCCTTTGTCACATGCATGTAAACGTTAGCACCAAAAATCCTCAAATGAGAAAGATCAGGCTTCTTACCAGAATAAGTCTCCTCAGGTGTACTCATGCCAAGTATCCTATGAGGACAACGGTTCTGGACATAACTGTTGTATTGCATGCTTCCGCCCACAAGTGAAGGGGTAGGCCCTGATCATGCAACATTGCCCGTGCAACACCCACAATCGTTCTGTTCTTCCGCTCAGCTACCCCGTTCTGCTGTGGGTTATGGGGAGCTATGAGCTCTCTACGAATCCCTTCTGCCTTGCAGAAATCCTTGAACTCGTCCGAGATGTATTCACCACCATTATCGCTCCTAAGAGCCTTCACCTTCTTCCCCGACTCCTTCTCGACCAGTGCTTTGAATTCACAGAACTTTGAATATGTCTCGCTCTTCTTCTGCATGAAGAAGATCCAGCACTTACGAGAGAAATCATCAACAAAAAAATACCTGTGTTTTGTTGTCGAAGCAACTGAGAAAGGTCCACACACGTCTGTGTGAATTCTCTCAAGGATCGTCGTGGCATGACTATCCTTCTCATGAAAGGTGGCTTTCAAAAACTTCCCCAAAGTACACCCCTTGCACTGATCTGACTACGCAAGTGTGCCTTTAGGAAGCCCTGTAGTGATCTGCTACAGTTTCTTCAAGGCTCCATGGTGAAGGTGACCCAATCTCCTGTGCCACAACTCGCCATCATCCCGGCTCACCAATCCTTCTGCCTTGCCCGCCATTGTTGTGCATCCATCTACATGCAACTGATAAAGGTTCCTCACTCGAACCCCTATCTTCTAGGTCTCACCAGTTGTCTTGCTGCGCAGGAAAGCCTTTCCCTCACTGAAAACAACATCATACCCCTTGTCTTCTAACATCGCCACTAAGATGAGATTCTTCGTCAATCCTGGAACATGCATGACTTCCTTCAATACGAAGGGTTTACCAGACTCCCTCTCAAAGGAAATGGTATCGATACCGGTCGCACTGTATCTACCATCATCGCCCATCTCGATGTGCACTCCAAGATCTTTGTCCTCCAGATCAGAGAACAAATCTCTATCTCCCGTCATGTGAAAAGATGTACCACTGTCCAAGAACCACACTGATCCCATCACACTTGAAACCAAGCATGTGATCAATGAAAAATCAAGCTCAAACTGTGAGGCTAGAGCCTCTCCTACTGAAGATCCAGCAGCCTGCTTGTTCTTCTTCTTCTGCGGACAATTAGTGGCATAGTGTCCGTGCTGGTGACAGTGAAAACACTTCAACTTGGACATGTCCTGCTTCTTTCCTTTCACACCGGAATGAGAAGCTTTCTTGTTCTTCCCCTTCTTTGCTTTGGCAGCCAAAGCACAATTCTCTTCATCAGATACCTTTGATGAAGATCCATTCTCACCTTTATTGTTTCTGAGTTTATCCTTGAGCGCCAGGCCGCTCTTGCTTTGGAATAACATTTTCAATCCGTTAAAAGACATTTCAACAACACTGCTACAAATTCGAATTCCACCAGCAACCAACTCAACCGCTTCCGATCTAGAATTCGTGAGAACACAATATTTCTCGTACAGAGATTGGCTGTATTGGCATTCACCGGATATCTCACCTTCCAAAGGAAGGATGAAGCCAAAGGCTACCTGGCCCGATTACAGACTCTGCCTGAAGAAATAGAATGTAAACACTTCCTGAATAGTAGATATGATGATCAATCCTCGCTTGATATCCTGTAAAAATCTCTTCTACAAATCAAGCAGCTCCGATACCATGTAGAAATTTTGAATAATTTAACACATATTCAACAGAGATTATCTTGATCATGTACTATTGCGGAATACATACACAATACATAAGCTCCTCTATGTTGATCATCAATATAGCAGCATCAATAAAAATAAAACATCAAGAGCATTCACACATTAACACAGTATGTAACCCGGGGAAAGCATCTCGCTAAAAACCCCACACTATCCGTATATTAATGATTGAGACCATGTAACATTACAAAGTACAATGCTTATCACAAGAAATCCAGTACCAGCTCCACCTGTTACACACAATACAGCTAAGATCTGATCTCCAAATCTATTCCACTGCTTGCCTGCCTCCACTGCTCAATACCTGCTCAAGAATGAATGAGAATGGTCTACCAAACTCGTATTTCACCTCCAAAGAATCACTCACAATGTGTAAGACGTGAGCAGAAGCTACAAACTGGGAAAATACATGAGAAAACTCATTGGCATACTCAATCCCTTGATTGTGCAAGATCTGATGCACAACTATAGTCACAACTAATAGCAATCTGATTCTCTAACACCTGTCCCTGCTGAACTGAACATGCACTGACATGCAACTGAGTTAACTGATGTATTCTATAGTTGTATTATGAGTTAATAATTAGTTTAACAACTCATCATTAGTCTATCTGCAGTTAGACCAACTACAACTAGTTTAACCAAGTCAAACTGAACACAACTCCATCAACTCCACAATCAACTCCACCAAACTCAACTGATTGAGTTCTAACTGAAGTCATGCATGCAAAAACTCAACTGAATCATAAGAAAAGCATACTTCCTTCTGATAGCTACATGGGCCACATCTGTAGCTCAAACTGAAGTGCTCCAAGAGAATAAGATCAAGTTTATAGTCCAAATATTATTATGAGACAATAATATTTGACTTTTCTATTTTTGACAGCCAGTCTAAAAATAGACTTTGATCACCCACACTGTGGTCACCCACACTTTGGTCACCCACATTGTGATCACTCACACTGTGATCACCCACACTGTGATCATCCACACTGTGATCATCCACACTGTGATCAAAAATAGAACTTGCGCCATAATTTGCCTGCGGGCCCACTTAGTGAAGGTGACTCTTTTCACTAAGCTCCATCATCTTGTTGCAATCTCAATGAGATTGTAATATCAGTTGTAATGCATAAGAGGTTCTTTCACACAAAGGGAAAAGAGTGAACCTCTAGAAGAAAAGTAATAGCAATATCCTAAAAGAGGCACATGAACATATAAAGAATCGCTAGTTAACCTGAAAAATAGTTTACAAGATAACATTGATCATGAAAGTAAATATAACACACATCCAAAAAGAAACATACTAAATGAAATAGTTCATCGATGTTAGCATGAATGAAATAACATATACCATAAACATTTAAATCATAGTCTCACAACATCCACGATACATACATGAAGGTGTGTTAGATCTGATATTCTTATCATTAAGTGAAAGTTTCAAGTATACAATACAATGATATGACACCAGCCCCACTAGTGGAAAATGAAGTTACTACTTGCTTCTCCAAAGAATGATACTCACTCATATGCTAGACTAGAGAAGCCAAGCTTACAAATCTCAAGTGCCAAGCCCTTTGTTTGAGTTATGAGGGCTTATTTATAACAAATGGGATGACCTTTCATCTCCCCTTGTGACTTTTAAGTTTCCCTCATGACTCTTGGACTTCTTTTGTCTTTATTCTAACTAATGACTCTTCATATTCCACATTTGACTCTTGGACTTCCACTTACATTTAAACTTTTATTATTTTCTAAATACAATAATTAAAATCTCCCCACATAGGACAAAAATGTGGGTAGAGCCTAATAAGACAAAACTTTATACATTATTCTTGAGTTTGAGGAAACTCTAGATCAATGATTTACACTTGTAACTTTGCTGTAACATATTGGTACCAAGCTTTACATTATGTTGCTATGTCCTCAAATTGGATGGAAGATCTAGTTTATATCAGACTCTTGCATCCATAGCATTGAGGTAGATATTTTTGGAACCATAATGAGCTTCATTCCATAATAAGAATAACTTCATGTTTTCCTTAGAAGTTTAGGCTACATATAGCCGCATGTTATGCCTTGTGATCTCGAAATCCTATTTAGTAATAACCTTCTTCAAATTGCTCAAGTATTCTTGGATTTCCTACCTGGTAACATTTTTTCCCTTTGTCGCTCCAATGATCCAACAAAAGTAATCTTGTGCCCTCCTACTAACAAATCTAAATTGTGATACAACCTTGCACAAGCAATTATAATTTTGGCCACATATGTACCAAGCTACTTGTTACTCTGTAAAAGCATTCTCACCTCAACATTTTCCAATTCCAATTTGTGTCTTATCTTTTTGGCCAACTCTGATGGTGCATTCTTGTACTTAGTACATCATTCATGCACCATGCTAATGGCTACATGAATCACTTTAACATTCTCCTACAATCTATTTTGCATTCCGTGCAAAGGCACCACCACCTTATGCAGAGTGATCATCTCTTCATAAAGTTGTCTCATGGTGTCTCCCAATGATTGGATTTCATCATATATTTTTTATCACAGCTCCTCAAAGTGATAGTTAGTGGAAGACATTCTTTAGTTCTGGGCTTGGAGATGATCAACTTATTGTCTTGCAGTAGCTAAATCCTTTTTCAATTGCATATTCTCCTCCATCAAGAAATTTGTATTTACTTTTGTAATTGTTGCAAAGGAAAAATTTGTTGCTGCAACTATCTTTATATTCCTCCTTGTATCAGTCACAATCACCCTCTTTGTATGAATGGAAACGGGATAAACCAGGTCATTAGGAAAATACTTCCACCTTTCCTGCACTATTCTATTCTTTAACTGATCAAAGGTAAGGTTGGAAATATCCATGACCATATCATCATCTGGAGGAGATATTCCCATTTCCCTGAATGGGATGTGGCCACCTATAAGAGGAGGTGAAGGTTGACTATTGGCTTGTTTTTCAATGGGCACAATAACAACCTCTTGATTCTCCTCCTCCTGCTTAGCCTCGATGTCCTGGATCTATATCTGCTCCTCAATTTCTCGTGCAAATTATACATCCTAATTTTTCCTGCTCATTAAGTATGGTAAGAGAAATTTTTCAATACTTTAAATTTTGTTAATAATAAAAAATGAAATAAATAGTGATACATTTTTTCTTACCATTTACCCATTTTACAAATAACATAGAATTTTTTTCAAATTCATTTGTGTTTATTATTGTCTACATCAGTATTTTTGAATCCTATCTTCATATATTATTTAGTATTTTTAATCATTATAAAAAACCCTTTGTATATACATTACCTACCTATACTTATCCATAATTACTATTCTAAACCATATTTTCATTACCCATATACACAACCACTCTCATAATTACTACAACCTATCCCACTACTCCTTTGCACATACATCCTAATAATAAGGTTTGAAATGACGCTCACTAGTCCTCTACACATATATCCTCATAATAAGCTTGAAATGACTCTTAACTAGAGTGGCAACCTCTTTGTCTTGTCCTCATATGCCTTGCAACAAGGGTTTGCTCTATTTTAAAACTATATACATTGTTTTAAACATTATACTCTCCCACCTTTCTAATGCATTTGAAAATACCTACCACATTATTTCCCACTATGAACACCATAACCCACTATGCTTAAAAACTCTCATATGTTTTCATTATTTTTCCTAATAAAAGACATTCCTCAACACTACAAATTGGTTGTTGCATGTCGCATGGAGAAAAGAATAGGGTTCCAAAATAGGTATGTCTTAATCAAATTTTCCAGTATATATCTCCATTTTAATTATATTCGTGAAATAGTATTGGCATAGATGTGTTTAGACTTCCAACAAATAGGTTTCAATATGATTTTCATAAGCTACTAAATTAATTTATGATAAATTCAAGTCGATTATACAATGTGTTCTTTAGGGAATTTTTGAGAACTAATGAGAGTTACAAAAGTGATAAAAAAAATAGGGGTTTTCGTATATTGCATTCTCCATCCAATGTACTATGTGTAATAAATATTGTAAATTCATTTAGCTAAATATTGATATGTGAGAAATTGGTCACACAAGGATATTGGTATGCATATTTTTTGAAGTGTGGATAGTCTAACAGTGGAAATTGCAGTCAGATATGAGCATTTCAAAATTGAAATAACTCATTTACACACATAATGTCAGAAAATTATTAAAATTTAATCTATATTAATTTCTTTTCTATGTCTTAGGTGCACAATGTGGAAGTAACATGAGCCTTTGCTTAATTTTTTTATGGTGAATTTGCACAAGTGGGTAACCTGATAATTCATCTCTCTAAGCACATTGTCTCAAGTTATTGGCTTGCCTTAGTAAGGGGAGATATGGTTCAAAAGTAAACCTATTTAAGAGAAATATTAGACCCCTTTCTCAATCAATTAATATAAAAACCCAATTGGGCCAAAGGAGTCCCAAGAAAGAAAAAAAATCTCTTGGAAAGATTTTAGTCTTTCTTATCCAAAAATAAATAACTTGTGAGGGAAGATACAATGTTATGTTTCTATATCATATACACTTGATTTGCATCTCAACACTGAAAAATCTATTAATATGCCTTATTATCTTTTAAGAAGTTTAGAATAAATGGCCAAGGCCATCCAAAGGCATCCAAGGAATGAGGATTAAAAAATTTATCAACATGGCCTCATCAAAATGATTTTACATAATGAAATATGAAAGAATGGCACAATATGGGTGTAGTTCCACATTGATAATGGGTTGTTGGAAGAAATCAATGAAGAATACACTCTAAGTAAGTTTGAATAAAAGGAACAGGATGACTTTGTCTAAAAAAGGAAATCAAATAGAATATTTTCCAAGGGTAAAAGAAAGATGGAAGTGGAAGATCCGATAAAAAAACTAGTCACGTATCAAAGAAGGGTAACTAGGGTTGTGACCAATGAATTCAATAAACATGTAAAACAAGATAGTCAACAAGAAGAACAAGCATTTACAATGATTACAAAAAAACCAAGGACATGTTGAATTTTTGTAACTATGGTGAGTCTTCATAATTTATATTTTGACCCTTGAAATATATAATAATTGTAGATGTGTTCTTCATGTAATTTTCATTGATAATCCCTTGAAATAATTATTATAATAAATGTTCTTCATGTCAGAGTTAAAAGAGAAAATTTTGAATTTTTTGCTCCAAACTTGTCAAGTCGTCCATCCCTTAAGTCAAATCAACCCTAGTGAAAAGACACACCCATTCAGAAAAGAAGAACACTATATATAGAGCATTCGACCTCCTCTACAAGGAATCATTTGACCTCACACAAGACAAGTAATATTTTGGGAATCTCAGTGAAGAAGAAGAAGGATGAAGTAGGATGAAGAAGGACAAGTTCATCTCTAACATTTATCTATCACTCTCTTGAATTTGCACATGTGAACTTATGGATAGTTTCTGGGTAGTAGGTCGAACTTCTAAGTAGCAGGGCTGAAATTCTGAACATATTATTCTCGGAAATAGGGTTGAGTTTTTAGGCATATTCTTGGAGGACGAAATTTGGCCTACAAAGATCAGAGAGGATCGAAGTTGAAGGGAATAAATTTGACTTGAAAAGAGTGTTACTTGACCAAAAAATGGAGTTGTTGAAAGAAATAATAGAACCATTAAATAATATGCTAATACAATGATGCATGAACGAGACTTGCCTAAGTTTCTATGAAGTGAAGCATATATGACAACTATCTATATTCAAAATATAAGTCCTCATCCTCGAAGACAAGATTCCTGAAGAAGCATTCACTAGACAAAAACCACAGGTTGGACATTAGAGAATATTTGGTTGTCCAATATATATCCACATACCTCAAGATAAAAGAAAGAATCTAGAGCCTTTAGGAAAGAAAGGGATATTTTTTTGGATAGTGAGTCATCAAAGGCCTATAGAATCTATGTTCAAGGACAAAAACAAGTTGAAGTTAGTAGGGATATGACCTTTGATGGAAATGTTTCCTATTGGAAATCTAAAGAAGTTCCCATGGACTCTTATGGAGATGAAGAACATGAAGCTCCCAAGGAAGTAGGTTCAGGTCCATCAAGTTCTTCATAAAATCCCACAGTTCATCAAGTGATCTAAAAGAGCCTAGTGATCTAGTAGATCTAGTTGGTGTTCCTAAAATTAGGAAAAGGCCAGCTTGGCTTAGATCCACTTTGCATGAAGTAGAAGGACATGAAGCACCAAGAGGAACCTTTAGGGAAAGAAAGAGACCAAAGAGGTATTTTGGATAGGCATCATTGATGACTAATCTCATTTATTTTGAACCTCCCACCTTTAAAGAGGCAACTAGCTATCAAGTTTGGAAGGATGTGATGTTGGAAGAATACCAATTGATTATGAAGAATGATGTGTCGAGACCTGAAGGGAAGTCATTGGTAACCTCCAAATGGGTATACAAGACCAAGCATGCAATGGATGGAAATATTAACAAATACAAGGCAAGATTTGTTTCCAAAGGATTCACCCAAAAAGAGAGAGAGGACTATGATGAGACTTTTTCTCTGGTTTCTAGGTACACCAACATTAGATATGTAATTTCTATTGCTTCTTCTATGGGTAGGAGTTTACATCAAATGGATGTAAAGACTACTTTCCTCAATGGTGTGATTAAGGAAGAAGTGTACATAGAACAACCTCAAGGTTTTGAGGTTCATGGAAGAAATTCTCACATTTGCATATTGAAGAAAGCCTTGTATGGACTTAAGCAAGCACCTAGAGCCCAGTATTCATGAATTGACATCTACCTAAAAAGACTTGGTTTCTCTAAAAGTGATGTTGATCCAAACCTATATATCAAGGTTGAGAAGAATGAACCTGTGATT
This sequence comes from Pinus tabuliformis, assembly GCA_031772625.1. NCBI lineage: Eukaryota > Viridiplantae > Streptophyta > Pinopsida > Pinales > Pinaceae > Pinus > Pinus tabuliformis. Next base: position 761,050,671 of record CM062804.1, read on the forward strand.
CTATTATTGTATGTTGACGACTTATTTATTATAGGTGTGGAGCATCTCATTATTCGGGGTAAGAAGGAGTTGGGATATGAATTCAATATGAAGGAACTTGGTTTGATGCACTACTATTTGGGGCTAGAAGTATAGAAAAATCCTAGCGAAATATTACTTGGTCAAGGAAAATATATTATTAAGATCCTGCAGAAGTCTGGGATGATGGATTATAAATCTATGGAAACTCCCATGGTGACAAATATAAGAAAGTTGAAAGAATCTTGAGTCAGATTTGGTAGAACCATCCATGTACCAAAATCTGATTGGTTCACTAATGTATTTGGTTAATACCATGATGGACACATGCTTTGCAGTAAATACTCTAAGCCAGTTCCAGGTGGAACCAAGACATGATCATTAGATTGCAACAAACATGTATTAAGATATTTTCATTGTTCACTTGATTATGGTTTGAGATATGTCTCAAATGATGATATAAAGATACAGGGTTATAAACATGCATATTGGGCAAGGAGTGGTCAAGACAAGAAGAGTACATTCATAGGATTCTTCAGTTTGGGATCCACTATGATTTCATGGATGAGCAATAAGCAGACATCTTTCAAACTCAGCACTACCAAATAAGAGTATATTTTAGTCAATTTAGTGTGTTTTGAAGCAATATGGCTTCAGAAGTTACTCGTAGGACTATTTGGTTAGGTGCTTGAACTGACCATGATATATTATGACAAACAAAGTTGTGTGAAACTAATAGAGAATCTAGTTTTCCATGAAAGGTCAAAGCACATCGAGATCAAGTACACTTCATTTATGACATGGTGTAGAAGGGAGCAATGAAGCTCTAATATATTTCTAGTAATGAGTAGATAGTTGATATTCTTACAAAGCCTCTATGTGTAGCGAAGTTTGTATGCTTTAGGGACAAACCCTGACCCAAATTAGGGAGAATTGTCTAGCAAATGACAACCATTATTCTTTTGTCTAGTATGTTGACCTGAATGAGAAAGAATGGTCCTAGAGCATCAAGTTCGTTTAGCATTAGGCCCCAAATTACTCAATTAGTGTGTCGCTTTTGGAGATTCACCATGTGTCAAATATATTGTCATGAATGATGGTGAACCAAGACTAGTATAGATATCATGTGTCAAGTACCGACCCGAATTATGCTAACTAGTTGATGTTAAATGATGTACCATGTGTTTGAAGTATTGAGCAGGATTATGGTGAGGATATACCATAGGTATGAGGTACCGAACTAAATTATGGTAACTTGTTGAAGTTGTTGACTTAGCACGTGTCAAATTTGTTTGACCATATTATGGTAATTGATTGATGCTATTGGTTTACCATGTGTCACAATTTTTTTGACTCGATTATGGTGATGATTTGTTATAACCTTTTCTTAGAAAAAAATTTCAACAAAATAACATTTGTTTAGTCCTTATGAATACCTCCCTAGCTAAGAGGGAGTGTTGAAATTTTTTAGCTATGGTTAGTCTTCATAATTTATATTTTACCCCTTTAAATATATAACAATTATAATACATTTTTTCATGTCATTTTCATTGATTAGTCTTTGAAAGAATTATTATAAGACATGCTCTTCATGTCAGATTTAAGAGAAAAAAATTCGAAATTTGAATTTTGAATTTTTGGCTCCAAAATTTTCAAGTCAGCCCTTCCTCAAGTCAAGTCATCCCTAGTGAAGAGACACTCCCATTTTCACAGCCATAAAACTATATATATATATATATATATATATATATATATATATATATATATATATATATATATATATATATATATATATATATATATATATATATATATATATATATATATATATATATATATATATATATATATATATATATATATATATATATATATATATATATATATATATATATATATATATATATATATATATATACATATATACATATACATATCTATATATATATATATATATATATATATATATATATATATATATATATATATAGAGAGAGAGAGAGAGAGAGAGAGAGAGCGCATTCAACCTCCTCCACAAGGCATCATTCAACCTCACACAAGACAAGTAATGTTATAGACATCTCAATGAAGAAGAAGAAGGATGAAGTAGAATGAAGAAGGAAGAGTTCATATCTAGCATTTATCTCTCTCTCTCTCTCTCTCTCTCTCTCTCTCTTGAATTCACATGTATGAACTTATGGGAAGTTTATGGGTAGTAGGTCAAACCTTTGGGCAGTAGGCCAACATTCTAGGTAGATTGTTCTCAGCAACAGAGCCAAGTTTCTGGGCATATTCTAGGGGCTGAAATTTGGCCTAGGTAGCTCAGAGAGGGTCAAAGTTGAAGGGAAAAAGTTTTACTTGACAAGAGGGTTTCTTGATTAGGTTTGACCATAGCATTGTTGGTCAGTTTGACCTCATAGTTGACTAGTTTCATTAGGTGTATCTCTTGTTGAACTAGAGAATTTCTCTAAGGAAAAGGTTGTTGGGTTTTTCCCCCAAGTGGGTTTTCCCAGGGTAAATATTTTGTTATTTTTTGCATTGTGATATCTATTGTCCTTGTGCTTTTAATGGTTGAATTTTTGAAGTGTAATTATTTAATTATAAACTAGAACTATTGAAATAAAATATACATCATTAGAATTAATTATCAGTATTTCAAAAATTTGTGTTAGTATCAATTGCACTTGAAAAATCAACATAACAAATTTCTATGCCCCTAAAGAATCAACATTAGAAATTGACAGAGATCTGTTAGAAAATTATATATTACATAGCAATGGTACACATCAAATATTATAGAAACACAAACATAGAAAACAGATAAAACAAGAGAGACATAGATATGTGTGGTTCACCCAATTTAGCCTATGTTCATAGAGAAACAGCCAGTCCTTCCTTTATATTATCTAGCAAAATGAATAGATACAACCTACAACAAATACTTTGTGATTTCCTCTTCGCTCTCACACAGCCTCCTCTCCCTATCTCACTAGGAATACACATATACACAGCTGCAATACAATTCCCCTGTATAAATTGAGGGGTTTCCTTCTAGGGAAAAAAAACCTAAATTAACCATAACTTCTATCGTCATATCATCCGCCTAATGAACATCCCAGATTGACTACGAAATTACAATATTTTACAAGGCAATTTTACATCTTTTTTTAGCTTCAGGTGCGTTGCACCCAAACCCCCGCAGAGGGGACAAGTCCCCCCTACATGGAGGGTTGTATAGTCTTCTTGGGGTATACATCCGGCTGAAATAAAGACCTCTAAATTAGGAAGATAATCAATTTCCACACCCAAAAATCTCCCACTTGGAGACTGATTATAGCAATTCCATTGTTGCTTCCTTTGTTGGATAATGACTCCATTTTGGACCTGGTTTTTTCTCATATTCATCATCATACTTGAAGACCAATTGAAATCGATCAGAATCTCAGCTTCTCCCTGCCTACAACTTTTGTTAACATATCTGCAGGATTATGGCTAGTGTGTATATATTTCAACTTCAATTGTCCATCTTCCAACACTGGCCATATGAAATGGTACTTAGGTTGTATGTGTTTAGTATTGAGATGAAATTTTGAGTTCTTTGAAAGATGAATGGCATTCTAGTTGTCACTGTATAACCTTCCCATCTCCTTCTTCTTACCTCATTCATTCATAAACCTTTGTAACCAAATCATTTATTTACTAGCATATGTAACAACAACATACTGTTATTCCATTGTTGAAAGTGAAACAACACTGTATTTTTGAAACCCAACTAACAGGTGTTCCACCTACAGTAAACACATACCCTGTGGTTCTCCTCCTATTATCTCTATCACCTGCCATATCTACATCAACATATCCTTGTAGAGCAATGTTTGAACCACCAAATCATAATGTTTGATCTGTGGTACCTCTCAAATACCTGAGAATCCACTTCACTACCATCCAATGTTCTTTTCCTATATTTTTCATGTACTTGATTACAACTCCCACTGCATGGTCAATATCAGGCCTTGTGCAGACCATTTCATACATTAAGCTTCCAACTGCTGATGCATATGGAACTTTAGACATATAATTCATCTCTTCGTGAGCCTTGGGACACATTTCCTTACTTAGTTTGAAATGGTTATCCAAAGGTGTGCTAACTGGTTTTTAATTCTACATATTAAATATTTCCAATACCTTTTATATGTACTCACTCTGAGACAATGTTAATTTGCGATTTTTCCTATCTCTAGTTATTCTCATACCAAGTATTTGTTTTGCAGCACCCAAATCCTTCATTGCAAATGAATTTTCCAATTTTTCTTTGAGAACATTTATTTCCTGCATGTTAGAACTTGGAACAAGCATGCCATCTACATACAATAACAATATAATGTAGCTTCCATCATTTTTCCTTTTGAGATAAACACAATGATTAGAGTGACATGGAGTATAACCTTCTTCATACATAAACCTATCAAATTTTAGATACCACCACCTTGGATCCTGTTTTAGGCCATACAAGCTCTTCTTCAACTTCCCCACTAGTCTCTCCTTCCCTTTGACCTCATACCCTTGTGGTTGTTTCATATACATCTCTTCCTCTAAATCCCCATGGACAAAGGTCATCTTTACATCTAATTTCTCAAGATGGAAATATTTTTCTGCTAGTAGACATAAAATAGTTCTGACTGAAGTCAATTTAACAACAGGAGAAAATATTTCATCAAATTCTATACCTTTCTTCTGTACAAACCCCTTCACCACAAGTCTAGATTTATATTTTTCTACCTCCATATTCTTCTTTCAATCTATAAACTCATTTATTCTACAATGTTGTTTTACATTCAGGCAACCTAACTAAGTCCCAATTTTGGTTATGTACTAAGGATTCCATCTCTTCTTTCATCGATAGCTCCCACTTCTTCCTGGTTTCCACTATATTTGTTCCTCATAACGTTATGGTTCACTAGAATCAGTGAACAATACATAATATAATGAAGGAGAGCATCGTTTAGGGGATCTACTTATCTTGGTAGGTATTCTAACACCACTTTCAGGTGTTTGAGGTGCATGTTGCTATTGTGGTTCTTGTTGTTATTGTGGTTGTTGATCATTATGATTTTCAGACACCTTTACTTTTTTTGTGATCTCATCAAGAACTGTGTATTCTATGTTTTATTTTTCTTGATTCTTTTCCTGCATTTGATCCTTATACAAGACCCTTTCATTGAATATAACATCTCTACTCCTAATGATTTTGTGATTTTCATAATCATATAAGTGATAACCAAAATCATTAACACCATATCTACTAAAGGTACATTTCTTTGATTCTTCCTCAATATTTCTTCTATTTTCTTTATTAATGTGGAGAAAAGCTTCACAACCGAAAGTCTTTAAAAATGAGTAGTTGAAATTTTTACCTGTCCATGCCTCCTCTGGAATACCACCATCCAAGTAACTTGAAGGCCCTCTGTTTATTAGATAAACAATAGTATCTACAACATCTTGCAAAAATTTTGAAGGCAATCTTGCATGCAATATCATGCACATTTCACGCTCCATGATTGTCATGTTCATCCTTTCTGACACGCCATTTTCCTATGGTGTTCCTGGAACTATCTTCTCTCTGCTAATTCCATGCTCTGAACAGTATTTATCAAAATCTTTGATGCAATATTCTCCTCCATTGTCTGATCTGAGACACTTCAACTTATTTCTTATCTCAATCTCAACCAAATCTTTCAATTTATTGAAAGTATCAATCATCAGATTTATTTCGAATACAATAAATCTAGGTTTTTATGGTTGCATCATCAATAAAAGTAACATAATAACAAGAGCCACTGAGAGATGATACCTGAGCAGGTCCCCATACATCTGTATGCACAAACTCTAATTTTTCGCTCTTCTTTTCTTTCCCAACTCTGAGAAATCAGACTCTCTTATGTTTTCCATAAACACAATTCTCACATAAATCCAAATCAACATGCTTCAAACCTGGCAACAAATTTCTTGAACGAAGAATTTGCACCCCATTCTTACTCATGTGCCCGCACCTATGATGCCACAATGATGTATTTTTTCCTATAAAGGTTAATAATTAACATAATTAGAAATACCATTGTATAAATACAATGTACCAACATTTTCTCCTTTTGCTATTACCAAGGCTCCTTTAGTGACCTTCCATGTTTTATCTGTAAAAATAGTTACACAATCTTCACCTCCAAACTACCCTATTGAAATCATATTTTTCTTCAGATCTGGAACATGCCTTACTTCCCTCAATAGCCATTGGTTTCCATTCTACTATGTTATGAAAAATTTACCCATTCCAATGATATTACAGGGCTTATCATCACCCAGATGAACCTATACAAAATCTCCTTAAACATAATCATGAAAATGTTTCCTATCAAGTGTGGCATGGAATGAGGCCCATGAATCTACTACCCAAGCATCTAATGAAAGAATCAAAGCATCTTGCAACACATCACCTGTCACATTCACTTCATGGTTTTTTATTGTTTTGTGTCTCCTTCTTTTCCATTCCGAGACTTATAGTCTTTCTTCAGGTGTCCTTTCTTCTAACATTTCCAGCACACTATCCCTGATATGGACTTGGATCCTCCTTTCCTTTATTACTACATGATAGCCTGCGCTCTTTCCTCCTTCCATTTTTCTTCCCCTAGTCTTTGTAGTGAAACCATTACCATATGTCTCACCACAACTTTTTTGTCACATTTCCTCGCTAAGGATAGCACCAATAACATCATCAAAGTTTAAAGTACTAGATCCAAAGACAGAGTTGCTAATGGTCATAACTACATCATTCCAACTTTCTGGAAATGAGCATAGAAATAATAGATCCCTAACCTCATCATCAAAATTTACCCCTACATAACTTAACTAACTAGTAACCATATTAAATTCATTTAAATGATTAGCAATAAATCCACCTTCTGACATATTCATATTAAACAAATGCTTCATAAGAAATACTTTGTTTGAGGCCGAGGGGTTTTCATATAGTTTGGCCAATGCCATCATTAAACCATCTATTGTCATTTCCTTTGAAATATTAAAGGCTACAAATGTCATTAGGCACAGTCGTATTGTTCCAAGTTCCTTTCTATTGAGAATCTCCCATTTTGTGTCTGTCATTCTCATCGACTTCTTTGTTTTTCCACTTAATGGTAGGTATAGATATTTATGATCCAAATAATATTTCATCTTCATCTTCCATAGCTGGTAGTTTTGGTCATTAAAATTCTTGACCCTAAACCTACCATCTTCTATCATTGCTCCCACTTGAACCAAGAACCCTTCTCTCCTGAAATTTTATCAGTGAAATGGACCTTCGGCTCTGATACCAGTTGTTAGAAAATTATATATTACAAAGCAATGGTACACATCAAATATTGCAGAAACATAAACAAAGAAAATACATAAAACAAGAGAGACACAAATATATGTGATTCACCCAATTTGGGCTATGTCCATAGAGAAATAGCCAGTCCTTCCTTTATATTATCCAGCAAAATGAAGAGATACAACCTACAATAGATATGTTCTAATTTCATCTTCGCTCTCACACAGTCTCCTCCCTCTTTCTCGCTCAAAATACACATATACACAGCTGCAATACAATTCCCTCATATAAATTAAGGGGTTGCCTTCTAGAGAAAAGAACCATAAATTAAACATAAATTCTATCGTTAGATCATCCACCTAATAAACGGCCCAGATTGACTATGAAATTACAATATTTTACAAGGCAATTTTACATCTATTTTTAGCTTCAGGGGCATTGCCCCCAAACCCTTGCTAGCCCCTGAACCCCCATGGGGGGGACAAGTCCCCCCTATGTGGAGGGGTGTATAGTCTTCCTAGGGTATAAATCCAGCTAAAATGAAGACCTCTTAATCAAGAATATGATCAGGTTCCACACCCAACAAGATCAACATATTTTATATGATTATATTGAGTTTATAGACGTAGAGGAAGGAGAACCATCTATATTCACAACAAAAGAATAAGAACCATTGATATTTGCAGTAAAGGAAAAGGAACCATCACCACATGGAGAAAAATATTTGTCTACCTTTACCAATACTCAAAAATGAAGGGAAAATATCCTATTTCATTTTTAGACCTAGACAAGAACAAGAAGAAAAGGAAAATTAGGAAATTGAAAAGGGAGTTTGAAGAAATGAAAGTATTGGAAATATATATTAAAACTCAAAATGAAATTCTTATGAGGCATAATATGAAATTTATTGAGGAAAATGAAAGATGGAAGGAAGAGAATGAGAGATTGCGAAAGGAAAACACCATGGTATTGAAGCAAGACTATCAATAATATAAACTAATACAAGCATTGAAGAACAAAAATCAAAGTTTGAGAGTGAAGGTATTGATGTAAGAACTAAGATAGAAAATATGGAGAGGGTCCACATCTAATGTGGATGTCCTCTTATGAGCAACAAGGGCCTTGCAAATATGAAACGAGGAACATAATTTTTCTTACATGAATATATGCAATAACTTATCCTTGGCGGAGATGTTGTTGGTCCTCACTTTTTTTCAAAAAAAAAAACACTTAAAATATCATCATTTCGGCCATATTTACCCTTTTTCCTTCATTTTTGCCTCATTTTTCTTAATTTTCGCTAAAAGAGGCAATTAAATTCGTTAAAAAAATAAATAAATAAATAAATCCATTATTTTATTTTATTTTTTGTTATTTAGCAATTTTTAAGTGTTGCAAATCATTTTTACTAGTTTTAACATGAAATAATTTGATCTAGTAATTTGTCCCTCATTATGATATTTGTGCAATGCCAAACTCATATAACCACATAAACATAACCAATTTTTATTCTATTTTAATTTTTTAACTATCATTGATAACAAGGTTGATACACAATTGTAAACTATACTCATGTACAAATCAATTCGCTATAAAGATTCAAAATAAATTAATTTGCTTTCCCTTTTCATTAACAACAAGTCTATATCATTAATGATCCAAATAATCATTTACTTCAAGCTTCCATGTAAAGGGACCACAATATGATTTATACATCTAATTAGTCCTATCAAGGGAATAACCAACCCTAGGGACTCAAGAATAGGGTATAATTTGAATGCGTTAGATTTATTCCTAGTGTTAAGGTTCTTCTATTCCTACTTTCATATGTATGTATATTTTAATTGAATATGTAACAACCCTTTTCTTATAACACCCCATGTATGTAAATGTAGCTACGTGATTATATAAGTATATAAAATTATGTGGAAATAAACTAATGTATGGTTGAAGGGAGGGACACACAAATCCAATGCTTTGAGGGGAGGGTCACATTGTACCTGTTGAGATGCATGTAGCTTGTCTTTTAGTTGCATGTGGCATGCCGAGAATAGGCCCATATGGCCACATTGAATTTCCTTAATTTCAACCTGATGAGTAACCAACTAGCACTGTCAAACATTGAAGAAGAGTGGATGGGGCAGCATGGGATGGGGATGACGCCCATCCCTATCCGCTCCTTGAGGATTGAGACAATGGAAAGACTTCCTCGACAAGAAAACAAAATACAATAGAAATCATGGCATGTGGATAATGACAAAATTGGAAGAATAGAGCACACATAAGGAAGCTTTGTGAAAAGAGAGAGAAAGGTGTTATTGGAGCTAAGTCGAACAATGGAGCTAGACCAAAATGTCTAAGGGCCAGGGTTTAGAAGAATGTCATGGTATTCATTGTATATCTAGTATTGATGCCACTAGATGATGAATTCTAAGCCTAAATTGTCATAGGGAAGCTCAAGATACTTGAACTACTTGGTTCTTGTTGTTGACTGATGAACCACATGACAAGGAAATCCAACCAATGTGATGCTTGTTGAGAGATCTATAAAAACGCAAGTTCAATGGACTACAAAACCCTGCATTTATTACTAAGAAATAAAATTTGAGGCACCGCTTATATAGTAGGTTCATCCTCCTACAGGTAAGAAATGGCCATTTGAATCTTGGGTGAAGCATTGTGTTTTAACCAAAGAGAAAGTGAGTCACTGTGGTGCTTGTCTTGAGGTTGTGATTCCTTCTCCTGGGTATGTGAATCAACCTTGGATGTGAATTCCCCTAAACAGGAATCCCCTCGGACTTTGGATATGGCTCAGGGGTGGTTAGTTGCAAGAAATATTGCAATGCAGATGGCCTATGGTTGGGTGGAGAGTTGAAGTCCCTCCTTCAATTTATAGCAATCTTTAATTGCATAGATAAGTTTAAATTACTTCATATTGTCTTATGGACTATGTTGATTCTTATTATATGTGAATGATGCAATGCTTTATTAATTTATATCATAAATGAATGACTGAGAAGTGAGGCTCATTTTTGCGTTCATTATTAGAATACTATTATTATGTGTATTCAAGAATTTGATGTTTGTTGGAATGTGTTGGTCATGGCTATATTCATGTTGAATGTGATACTATGTGTTTATGAAATTTTGTGAAAGATTATATGTACGTAAATCAACATTTTTTGTACTAGTTTTTCAATCTAAAGAAAGTGTTTGTACCTTAATACCTTTGGCCTTAACTCCCAAAAGTTGGTGGTCTGGACCACCCCACTATCGAAACATATTCATAAATAGTGATTTGATTTTCTAGGAACTAGGCCTTCGGTCATTATACGCCTTAGGACTTCCAATTTCCAGTGGAAGTGAGTCAGTCTTCATACCACTCATAGAGATTACCTCATATATGTCTTTTGTGTTATATGTGTATATTGTTGTATCCTTTAAGCGGTAGAGTTTAGAAAAGTTTTAAGTGGGAGAGAGACCTAGTGGTGGGGTCCAGACATAACCTTGAGGATGAAACCTGCCCTATCACCCATTACTCATCGCTTTTCACCAAAGTCATGGCATGGTGTATCCTATAAGAGTGCACCGACGAGGTCAAAAAATCATGTCAAATTTCCAAGGTGGAACTGCGAGGTCGCCTTACTACTCACTTCCCACCACTATTCGCATCTTATTTGACTCTACATGTCGAAGCGATGAGATTTGTGGTGGTGTAACATGGGTCTAACTATATGATCCACTAAGTTAACTTGTCAGGATTGCGTGGGCTCCATGTGGTCAGTTTAATGACAGTTGCCTCTATTGATAGGCCAAAAAATAAATTAAGTATAACTTTTGATCTATGGATCAAATAAAAGTAAGAGTGACACCATTAGAAAGCTCTCAATGAGTTGAGCATAACGGTGGCATCAAGAGTGAAATTTGTAGACATGCAAAAACGATGTTTTTTCTAACCTCATCTTCATATCAAACCTTGGAGGTCAAGTTAAGTTAGCAACTAACACCTCTCACATCCTGAGGATGATGTTCCTCTAATGAGGTTAAAAAGTGGTTACAAACTAGTATCAGAGAAAATGTTCAATGTTGGACCTTAAGAGGCTCACACACACAAGATAAACATTTGATCTAATAATTTAATTGTTGTATACTCTTGTAGTTGATATGACTATTGGTTGGAAGATTGTTTATATGTTGTTTTGTTTCTAACCAGCACACTAACCTTAGATCTGAGTTTTTTTTTTCAACCAGTTCAGATCAATATGCTTATTGTAATTATACCAAGGTGATGAGTAAATTTAGTTATTTTGTGCTTAGTTTGGCTAACAGTTATGTGCGTGCAATAACACAGAGGTAGATAGGGAGAAATAAGAATATACAAAATTCCAACAAGAAAAAAAGGAAGAATCAACAACATGGTAGAATACAACATGCCCAAATCATATCATCTCTGAGAAGAGGATTTTGTTGGAAGAAGCTCGAAGAGGAATTCCCCTGATCTAATAGAAACTCTTAGTAACTTGAAAGATGAGTTGAGAAGTTGCAAAGAAGATAATGAGAGTATTGTCAAAGAACAAGAATGGCAAGAAAAGGTGAATGCAGTGATCTTACAGAGCTTGTCATATTTGCAAAGGAAAAAGTAGCATGACCTTGATGCTAGCTATCAAGGAAGGCACAAATCCAAGAAAAGTCCTTCTGAAATTTGGAAGTAAGGACTAGAATCCAACAAAGCAGAAGGCAATAAATCGAGGAAGAGGCACTGGGAATCCGACAAAGACACAGTGAAGGGAGAAACCCCACTCACCACCTCAAAAATAGAATCAAATATCCATTATTATTTTTATAGTGTTACAACTAGAATAAATCCACAAGACAACCTTCAAAACTAGGTATGGACATTACGATTTTGTGTGGTTCCATTTGGTATCAAAAATTCCCTAGCCACATTAATGTGTCTGATGAATAATGTCCTCAGCCATCACCTAGACAAATTTATGCTAGTATTTGTAGATGATATCCTAGTTTACTTGAAAACCATAGAAGAACATGAGGAGCACTTAAAGGAAATACTATGGTTACTGAGGGAACAAAAATTATATGCTAAACTCAATAAATTTGAATTATTTAAGTCTTGAGTTCAACATTTGGGGCATATAATCTCACATGAAGGTGTTGTTGTAGATCTCGAGAAGATCAAGGCTATGATGGTGTGGTCCATTCCTAGAAATTTCATAGAAAGTGAGATATTTCATGGAATGGGGCAGATACTACTGGAATTTCATTCAAAAAAATTCAAAAATAGGGTATTTGATCACATCCCTACAAAGGAAATGGGTTAAATTTCAATGGAAATCAAAGTGCATAGCTAGTTTTGAACAACTCAAACACCTTCTCACGCATGCACCTATCTTGAGAATAGTTTATCTGAAAAAAGAATTTTGTGGTTTTGACAGATGCTTGTAAGGAAGGGCTCAGTGGAGTCCCAATGCAAGAAGGGAATGTGATTTCTTATGAATCAAGGAAGCTAAATGAGCACGAATGGATCTATGTCACTCATGACTTGGAGCTTGCAGTAATAGTGCATGCATTGAAAATATGGAAGCACTACTTACATGGAAGGAAGTTTGTTTTAATGTCATGTCATGGAGGGATGAGATACGTGTTTGACCAACCCAAGTTAAATGCATGACAATAGAGATGGCTATCCTTGATCAATGACTTTGACTTTGAGATCAAGCATATCAAAGGTAAAGAGAACAAAGTGGCAAATGCTCTCAACAAATGTCTACAAGTATCTCACTTGGCAGCCATGACCACCTTTGAATTCAATATCAAGGAAAATATCAAGTGTTGGTATAAGACAAGCACATTCAACATGTGAAAGTGTGTGAAAGAGCCAGAATGATCACTGAGCAAGAATTATATGCTCATTGATTATGGTATGTTTAAGTTCAATCATAGATGATATATACCTTGTATGGGTGAATTGAAGAAGCTCATCCTAGATGAGTTTCATAAAAGACCTTATTTAGGCCATCCTAGTTACCAGAAGATGATAATGGCTATGAAGAAATTGTACAATTGGTTGGGCGTGAAAAAGGAAGTTTTTGACTACATTGCCAAGTGTTTGGAATGTCAACAAGTTAAAGTAGAATGTAGACACCCAGCGGGATTGCTACAACCAATCCCAATTCCTAAGTGGGAGTGGGAAGTCATATCCATGGACTTCATCACAGGATTCTCAATAACATCCAAGCAACATGATGTCATTATTGTGGTAGTGGATAAGTTGAGTAAGGCATCTCACTTTATAGGTTTCAAGTCCACTCATAAATCTATTGACATAGCTCAAATTTTCATAAAGGAAATATTCGAAATGCATGGCATACCAAAGAAGATCATTTCAAATCAGGATGCCAATTTCACATCAAAATTTTGGAGAGAATCGTTTGCTAGTTTTGGAACCCATCTAGCCTTTAGTACAGCATCATCCTCATATTGATGGTCAGACTGAGAGGGTGAATAAAATTTTAGAGGAAATGATAATTATGTATGCCATGCATCATCCAAAGATGTCAGAAGGGTTCCTTCCACTAGTTTAATTTTCATACAACAATAGGTACCAAGATTCACTAAGATGAGCCATTTCAAGGCTTTGTAAGGTAGAAAATGTAACACTCCCATTAGTTGTGATGATCCGATGAATAGGGCGGTTATTGAACTAGGTATGTTGAAGTAAATGGAGCAAGTTGCGCTCAATATCAAGAAAAAATTAAAAGTAGAAAAATATATTCAACAGAGTTATGTAGATCAGCAAAGAATGCACAAGCGGTTTCAAGTAGGAAATCATATGTATCTATGCATCAAACCAAGAAATAGTTCACTGAAATTGGGACCTTCTGCCAATTTGGCACGTATATTTTTTCTACCATTTCAGGTTTTGGAAAGAGTGTGGCCAATGGCTTATAGATTTTCCTTACCACCCACACTAAAATCACAAGATGTTTTTCGAATTTCCTTGATTAATAAGTATGTACATGACAATAATCATATTGTCGATTGGTCTGTGATATAGGTGGAACCTGAGGGAGAGTTCCAAATAGAACCACTATGTATCCTATATCGTAGGTAGATCGTGCTCTAGAATCAAGTAATAGAGCAGGTCAAGTTGCAATGGAAGCACTTTGGACTAGATGAAGCCACCTAGGGAATGGTAGATAAAATGAGGGTATCTTAACCACTTTTTTTACTGTGTAAATATATGTAAGAGTTGTAAATATAAAGCTTAATCGTTAAAATTTGTGGTATATTTATATAACACCTAGGATGGTGTTTCTCTAAGTGGATGGGGTTTATAATAACCCTTTTTCTATTTAAACCCAAATGTGTAATTATAGATGTATATAAATTTATGTGGAAATCAACTGATGACTAAATGAATGAAGGGACACATAGATCCAAAGACCTTAGGGGAGGATTTAATTGTACCTGTTGGGGTGTTGGTGGCATATATGTTAATTTCGTGTGGTGTGCCAAGAACAAGCTCATACAGCCACATTGAATTTCCCTAATTTCAACCTGACCAACCATCATTGTTAAGTATTGAAGAATATTGGATGGGGTAGCATTGGAGGAGACAACACCCATCCCTGTCCCCTCCTCAAGGGATTAAGAAATTGGAATGGTAGCCTTAGGAATAAACCAAAAGGCAAGATATGTCATGACCTTTATGAGAAAAAAATTCGGCGTAAATCACATGATAATACATTTGTCGACATGTTTCAAACCAACAAGTGTGGTTCATCGTCAAGACAAGTTGAAGAATCAGATCATGGTTGCATGTTAAATAGGGATAGCAGATCTTCCAATGGCTAGGTGACTGGAAAACGGCTATATTGGACTAGACTGGACAAATGGCTATAATTGACGATGAAACGGCTAGATTTGACTAGTCAAATTTTAATAATATTATTAGATAAATAGTTATTCAATGTATTAGTGTTTAATATCAATATATTTTATAATGTTCTGAATGTCATTAATGTCTAGAATGATAAATTTATGAAATGATAAATACAAATTTTATTTTAATACTTTTCGGTTGGTATTGTTTGTTATTTTAAGTAAAATGTTAACCATATTTGAGTTAAAAATAAAAAATCTAGGGAATATTAATAATAATAATGAGTAAAATGTTAACATATTATGTTTAGTATATTAATAGATCTAGGGATTATAAATATTATTAATAGTATGGATTTAATATTATCCTTAATACAACTAAAATAATAATATTAAATATTATTTCATAAATTATATTATTATTATTATTATTATTATTATTATTATCATCATCATCATCATCATTATTATTATAATAATAGTATTATTCTTATTATTAATGGTTTGGGTAACTTATTAATATAAATTTATTAGTTAAGCTATCTAATGTGAACTTGAACTTACTACTTAAATCTAAATAGTTATCTTATAATAGATAATTTTAACCCATTCAGTTAGTCATGAAAAGGACTATCTCATAAATATAAGGAAAAGAAAATGAGGGAGATTTCCAAAGAGGACCAAAAACTCAAATAGGAATTAAGGAGAAAGAAAATAGGTTAGTTAGAAGCTTCACTACAGGATAATTAGGGGAAGAGAAAGGAAATAGATAATTAGTTCAAGTCATTAATAGAGGGGGGGCGGGGGGGGGGGGGGCCAGGGAAAAAACCAGCTGACCGAAAGAAAGATAAGAAAAAAAAAAATATATATATATATATATATAATAAATTAATTAAATAAAATAAAATAAAATTTAGAAATGAAATAAGGAAACAACAACCAACTAGAAGGCGAGGGGGAAGAAGCCTCAATTCAACAAAAGTCATGACCTGTGGAGAATGACAGAAGAGGCAGAACAGAGCGCACACGAGGAAGTTGTGTGAAGGGAGAGATAAAGGTACAAGTAGAACTAATTCAAACAAATGAGTTGGGTTGGAATGTCTAAGGGCCAATTTTCATAATCCTTGCATGTTTATTCCTATATTTCTAGTATTGAGGCCACTAAACAGTGAAGTATAAGCCTAAATGGTCATAGGAAAGCTCGAGATGCTTGAACTACTTGGTGCTTGTAGTTGGATGATGAACCACATGAAAGGGCAATCCAACCATTGTGGTCCTTGTTGAAAGAGCTATAAAAACACATTTTTAGTGGGCTACAAAACCCATCATTTCTTTCTAAGAAAGAACAGTTGAGGAACCAGATATACAATATGTTCAACCTCCTAGAATTGAGCAATGTCCATTTGAATCTTGGGTGAAGAACTATGTTTTAACTAGAGAGAAAGTGAGTCACTATGGTTCTTTCCTTGGGGCTGAAAATCCACCCAAATATTAGACTCCTCATCATTAGTATCTGACTCAACCTTGGGTGTGAATTTCCTTTAATAGGCATCCTATCAGATTTTGGATTTGGCTTAGGGGTGGTCAGCTGCATGAAATATTGTAGTGAAGTTGGCCTATGTCTTGGTGGAAAGTTGAAGTCCCTCCTTCAATTTCCAACCATCTTTAAACACACATATAATTGTAAATTACTTTTGAATATTGTCTTATGGACATTACTAATTCTTATCATTGTTGGAAATACTTGGGGTGGTGAATTGTTATTTCTTCCAATTATAATATCAAGCCAGTTAAAAGTTTTCACAATATGAAGCACCAGATATACCAAAACAACAAAAAAATAAAAAAAATAAAAAAATATTATTAGAAAAAATAGTGAGGAATCTAATCCTCTTTTACCAAAATTTGGCTCCAACCTTTTCAAATATTCAAGGCACCAACCTTGTACAAGGACACCAATACTTTCAAGAAAATATAGGCACTAACCTAGTATATTTGAGGATACTAATCCTCCTAGACAAATCCAAGCACCAACCTAGTGTATATGAGGACACCAATCCTTCTAGGCTCCAACCATAAAAAATTTAACCAAAATAATTCATAAATACTTCCTTCGAAATGTATTCAAGGTTGCTTCAATGGTATTCAATCAAGTTGGTCCAAGGTTATCTCCAAAAGTGGTTCAATATTGGTCCAAGAAGGTTCTCGAGAATCTGCTTCAAACATACTCCAAAGGCTTCTTCAAAAGGTATCTTTAATAGTTGTTCCAAGGATGACTTTAGGTCTGCTCCAAAAGGTCTGATCCAAAAGGTCTCCAAGTTTGTTCAAAAATTTGTGTTGGCATTATGGTACAAGTGTTGTCCTTGATGGAAACTCACATTGATGACAATTCACAATGCAACAGGTTAACAGCAAAGGATTACAGATTAGACTCCAGAAATGGTTTAAGAATTATACGCTGGTTCATTTTGCCCAAGTAGCATATACACGCGGGTTAACAGAACAAATGGAGTGTATACGTATACATGCACTTTCACAGAAGGAAAAGCATGTATGAGAGGGAAAATCAAGGTTTTGGTCCAAGGTATTGGTCCAAGGTATTCGTCCAAGGTATTTGGTCCAAGATATTGGTCCGAGGCATTTGGTCCGAGGTATTTGGTCCAAGGTATTGGTCTGAGGTATTGATCCTAAGTGGTTTTGGTATGAGGTATTGAGAAAGGCCTAAAAATATATAAGGAGGAGAATATCATTAGGCCATAGTGTGCAAGTGAATGGGTTTCTGAGGAATACTTCTATCTAAAGTATATGTTATGTTGCAGGGGCTATGATTATGAGATGATATGAAATATTTTCTGCACCTTGGATACAATGTTAGATCAGGATCATAAGAACTGAAATGACTTATTATTGCATGATCTGATGTTGATTGGGCTAGATATGAATACTAATGCATGTTTTATTCTGTAAATGTTATGATCTGGGTATGACAGAATTCTGGCATAGTTGCGAAGTTTTAAGTTAGTATTTTCAAATTTATACGCTAGTTCGCTTTCATAAAAGCACGTATACACGTTGGTTTGGCACATTGAAGTAGCGTATACATTATGAAATATGATGTTTGAAGTTCCAGTTGGTTATGGTTGTTGATGCAGAGTTCTGGGTTCTACTTTGTGTTCTGGTGATTATGTTCTAGTGACTGTGTTCTAGTGACTGTGTTCTGGTGACTATGTTCTAGTGACTGTGTTCTGGTGACAATGTTCTGAATGTTCAGATTGATTGATTGTGATTTGCTTCATTGATGATGGGTTTTCAGTGATTAGTTGTATTGTAGTGGTGATTGATTTTGAGCTTCAATGTTGCTGATGGGTCCAATATGAAAATTTGATGAAACATGGCCTTCAGATTGTGGTGTTGTATTCCAGGAGTATCCAATCTGAAAATTTATGAAACGTGGTCCCTGGAGGAAGAGAGAAGGTCATAGCCTTCTGTAGGCTAGCACCTATGTACTGGTAAATATATCAGCTAGTACAAGAGCTAGGGGGTTGGAGCTCCCTTCCAGTAGTAGCTGGAAAACGAGTGAAGGTTGGAGCCTTCTGTAGGTTGGCGCCTACGTACTAGTAAATGGATCAGCTAGTACAAGAGCTAGGGGGTTGTAGCTCCCTTCCAGTAGAAGCTAGAGAATGAGAGAAGGTTGTAGCCTTCTGCAGGTGGGTGCCTGCGTACTGGTATGAGTCTGCACCAGTACAAAATTGTAAACAGGTTTTTCTTATATTAAAAGAAGACAGCATCAGGTGGTTTTTGTCCTGCATTGAGTTTCTACCTTAAATCTTGGTGTTCATGTGTGTTGCTTATGTGTGATAGTTTATTCTTCTATTACTGCGCATGGTTATTGTTTATATGGTTAATGAAGTACTGATGCACTGATTAAATATCAACATATGATGAATTAATTGAATCATAAATTTGTTGGATATACGATGGTTGCTTTAAAGACAGTTGCGTGTACACACGAGTTACCTTCATTGAAGTAGAGTATATAAATCTGAGTATGAAATGAAAAAGTTATTGATTTGATAATACTAATTCATCCCCCCTCTTAATATTATTTCCAACAATTGGTATCAAAGTGGGTCCTTCAAAAGAAGCTTGATCACTTGAAGGGATATCTTTCAAAATGAACAATCACAAAGGCATGGGATCTATCAGACCACCAATCTTCAATGGGAACAACTTGGTATATTGGAAAACATGAACTAGAGCATATCTTCAGTCACTTAGAGCTGATGTTTGGGAAATTGTGGAGAAAGGATATCAATATCTAGCAGCAGTCCCCACGGATCCAACAGAAAGGAAAACATATGAAATCAATGCCAAAGTTATCAGTGCCTTATTGGGAAGTCTATCAGAATCAGGATTCGTCAAAGTCATGCAGCTCAACACAACCAAGGAAATATGGGACAGAATCATTCAGAGCTATGAAGGTGACTCCCAGGTAAAACGTGCTAAACTAAAAACTCTCAGAATCTAGTATGAAACTCTCAAGATGCATAGTGATGAAATCATTTCTAGTTATTTCTTGCAAGTATATGGGATTGTAAATCATATGAGAAATCTGGGTGAAGAGATAAAGGAAGCTACTTTAGTTGAGAAAATTTTGAGATCTTTGTCTTCCAAATTCGAGTCAAAAGTGTCTTCCATAGAAGAAAAACAGGATCTTCAAACTATTACTATGGCTCAACTCCATGGAATCCTAACTGCCTTTGAAATGAGAAAAGGAGGTCCATCAGATATGAGAGAAGCCACTTTTAAAACATCAGCAACGGGGAAAGAAAAGGAAGAGCACAATGAATCAGCACTCATTTCAGAAGAAGAAGAAGATGAGGTAAAAATTTTCAAGAAGCTTCAACGGGGTTCCGGAAGATTCAGAGGTAAGCTACCATTCAAATGCTTTGCTTGTGGTAGAGTTGGTCATTACGCTGCTAAATGCCCTCATGTCAAAGGAAATATGTCTTCAGAAGGTAATAGAAGTTATTATAATCATGATGATAGTGATGGCTTGTCCAATAGTGATGAAGATGATCAAGAAATTAAACTACTCATGGCGTATGAAAATGATGCCTTAGAAAAGGAAGATTTCCTTAAAGAAATAAGTCAACTCAAAATTAGTTTGGTAGAAAAGGATATAGTCATAAACATAGTGACACATCAACTCATTGAAAAGGACAAACATGATGAAGTGTTAGAATGTGAAGTAGTAAGTCTAAGAAAATAACTTGAAAAGACAAAGACTCTGAATCTTAGATTTGCTAAAGGATTGGAAACGTTAGATGAAATCATCAAAGTTCAGCATTTTCCTATTATAAAGACTGGTCTTGCTTTTCATGAAGGTGAATCTAGCTCACAAGATGAGGTAAGGAACTCCAATGCAAAATCTGAAATGCTCGACAAGGATATAGAAGGTCAACCCCATCAACAACCAAGGAAAGAAATACTTCAAAGAAAAACATTTCCACCTAACTATGGAAGGGATAATTGTTTCTTTTCTCTGACAAATAATGTTGAATGTTTTAAATGTCATAATTTTGGACATGTTGTAGCTAGATGCAGAAGTAGAATGGTTCAAGACCATCACACAAAAAGATCATCAGTTTCCAAGTACTTTAAGGGATATTGTTTTGCTTGCAATATGTTTGGTCACAAAGCTATTGATTGCGATAGAAGGAATATGAAACATGTAATATGCTATGCATGTAACAAGTTTGGACATAAAGCAAAGGAATGCAAGAGAAAATTTTGGCCACCATACCAAAAGGAGAAAACATCATCACAATCCAAGGTATTGAAGAAGAAGGAATTGTTGTCAGAAAGATGTGGCATAGCTCAGTTTATAGACATAACAGACCCAAGGGGAGTTAAAAGTGTAAAATTTCAGTATTCCAATTCTCATACACAGTTATTATGAAGAGAAGTTGCATATATACATGAGTTAGAAGCTTCACAGTCACGTATATGGTGTTTGGAAGAAAAAGTAGTGGGACAGACTCAGGAAAAGGGGTCTGATATGGTTCAGTCAATTATAAATTATCTATGTTGTTCTGATTGATGATGGTTATAGTCTGTTGATGATATTTGGAAGTGTTTTTGGCCCTCGTAAGCTTTTAATAATTTTATGAATAACTGGTTGATGATGATGCCTTGATGATTCTTACTAACAAATGTAATGATCAAATCTGATAGTAAACAATTGGCACAGGTTCAGGGGGAGCATATGTTTCTAATAATGCATTGTTGGCATTATATTAGAAGACCTTTGTACATGACAATAATTATATTTCTTGATTCACATAGTTTTTTGATTCAGGTGACTCTTTTGATGATGGACATATACAAGTTGTTGATATTGATGATGTTGATAGATGTTGATAGATGTTGATGGTGTAGATCATATATGGTGTATGATAATTGCTAATGACTATCATGGTTTTGTTTAGATTGTTGGTCCTTGTTATAAATTTCATGTATATCATTTGATGTAAAGGTCATGAAAAGACCTAATTTGTAACCCCACTATATATGGGAAGGATGATTTATTAATTGTTATTTCAGTCATGTATAAACATTTGGTATATCCCCACTTGGTTGGGTAGATGAGTCAAATTTGGTGTATCCCCACTTGGTTGGGTGATTGATGTATGTATGAGTCATTGGTATTAGGGAGGTCATACTCACTTAGTTGAGTTATAGAGTCATGTTATTCTTTTGAAAAATGTCTTTACAAACTCTGCATGTACTCAGGGGGAGCATGGATAGCATAATGTATATCAAAAGGGGAGAATATCTTGGTCCGCCCTTTGCTGTTGATGTCAAAGGGGGAGAGTATCTTGGTGTTTTGGTTGCCATCAAGTCCAAAGGGGGATATTGTTGGCATTATGATACAGGTGTTGTCCTTGATGGCAACTCACATAGATGACAGTTCACAGTGCAACAAGTTAACAACAAAGGATTACAGATCAGACTCCATAAATGGTTTAAGAAGTATACGCTGGTTCATTTTGTCCAAGTAGCATATACACACAGGTTAACAAAACAAAAGGAGCGTATACGTATACACGCACTTTCACAGAAGGAAAAGCACGTATGGGATGGAAAATCAAGGTTTTGGTCCAAGGTATTGGTCTGAGGTATTTGGTCCAAGGTATTGGTCTGAGGTATTTGCTTTGAGGTATTTTTTCCAAGGTATTAGTCCGAGGTATTTGGTCCGAGGTATTGGTCCTAAGTGGTTTTGGTCTGAGGTATTAAGAAAGGCCTAAAACTATATAAGGAGGAGAAGATCATTAGGCGATAGTGTGCAAGTGAATGGGTTTCTGAGGAATACTTCTATATGAATTATATGTTATGTTGTAGGGGCTATGATTATGAGATGATATGAAATATTTTGTGCACCTTGGATACATTGTTAGATTAGGATCATAAGAATTGAAATGACTTATTATTGCATGATCTGATGTTGATTAGGCTAGATATGAATACTAACGCATGTTTTATTCTGTAAATGTTATGATCTGGGTATGACAAGTCTGGAATAGTTGTGAAGTTTTAAGTTAGTATTTTCATATCTATATGCTGGTTCGCTTTGATAAAAGCGCGTATACACGCTGGTTCGGCACATCAAAGTAGCATATACATTATGAAATATGATGTTTGAAGTTACAGTTGGTTATGGTTGTTGATGCAGAGTTCTGGGTTCTGCTCTGTGTTTTGGTGACAGTGTTCTAAATGTTCAGATTGATTGATTGTGATTTGCTTCAGTGATGATGGGTTTTCAGTGATTGGTTGTATTGCAATGGTGATTGATTTTGAGCTTCAATGTTTCTGATGGGTCCAGTATGAAAATTTGATGAAACATGGCCTTCAGATTGTGGTGTTGTATTCTAGGAGTATCCAGTCTAAAAATTTATGAAACGTGGTCCCTGGAGGAAGAGAGAAGGTTGTACCCCTCTATAGGCCAGCACCTACGTACTGGTAAACATATCGGCTAGTATAAGAGCTAGGGGGTTGGAGCTCCCTTCTAGTAGCAGCTGGAAAATGAGTGAAGGTTGGAGCCTTTTGTAGGTTGGTGCCTATGTACTAGTAAATGGATCAGCTAGTACAAGAGCTAGGGGTTGTAGCTCCCTTCCAGTAGAAGCTGGAGAACGAGAGAAGGTTGTAGCCTTCTATAGGTGGGTGCCTGGATACTGGTATGAGTCTGCACCAATACAAAATTGTAAACAGGTTTTTCTTATATTAAAAGAAGACAGCAGCAGGTGGTTTTTGTCCCGCAATGAGTTTCCACCTTAAATATTTGTGTTCATGTGTGTTTCTTATGTGTGATGGTTTATTCTGTTAAAATTCACATGGTTACTGTTTATATGGTTAATGAAGTACTGATGCACTGATTAAATATCAACATATGATGAATTAACTGAATCACAAGTTTGTTGGATATATGTTGGTTGCTTTAAAGACAGTTGTGTGTATACACGAGTTACATTCATTGAAATAGTGTATATAAATCTCAGTATGAAATGAAAAAGTTATTGATTTGATAATACTGATTCACCCCCCTTCTCAGTATTATTTCAAACAATTTGTCTACAAGTTTGGTCAACAAATTTCTTCCAAGGTCTTGTTGACAATGTTGGATGCTGCCAACATTGTAAGGGTATCTCCCTGATGTGAAGTCTCAATTAGACCTCAAACCATTTGGTGTAGGATTCCCATAATTTCTTAAGGTTTGACCACTATTGGAATGATTTAAATATATTCCTTGGGTACCAACCAACACAAGATAACACACACTACTTTGGGGCAGCAAGAATGTGAGCTTTGTGAGACATCTAATGTAAGGTATACGAGGGAGACTTCCATGGCTGGTGAGGAAAACGAGCCACCGATTAGAAAATTAATAGTACTATCCTAAAGGGGGACCTGGGAATAAAGAGAAATACTTTTTGAGTACTTGTATATTATTCCACATAATAAACAACAATCGTTAAAGCATAACAGCATTCATTCAATAATAGTTATAGCTAAGCAATGAATTAGTTCATTAACTTAGTATGTAAATAAAGCAACATATACCATAAACATAACCAAAATAGTCCAACTACATCTACGATACATGTATGAAGGAATGTCGGCTCATTGAGCTTCTGATTAAAAGTGTAAGATCCCAAGTACTGTTACATGAATGAAAAATTGTATCCAATAGTGGAACACAAATCCACAACTTGCTTCTCCAAAGAATGATCTATCTCCTATGTCTTACAAGAGAAGCCAAGGCAAGACCTCTAGAATCTAAAGCCTTCCAAAATCCCTTTGATTGAGTTATGAGGAGCTATTTATAAAAATTTACAATGACCTTTGAGCTTCCTCATGACTCTTTGACTTCTATGACTATTCATATTCTATACATGACTCATTACATTCCAATGTGTGTATTTTCTTATTCCACCTATGTCCTTTGGACTTAATTACCTAACATTTATTACATAAGACAATTTACAAATGATAAGGTGGCCTAATAAGACCAAACTGACAATGGGACAAAGACTCATCAAATGGATAAATCATTTTCTTCCTCATGGAGTTCACTTGTGATGTAAGTGTGCCATGCTCTGAACTCCTTTGCAATGGCTTTGACCTGAATTTTGCAAGTCCCCTTTGTAGCGCATCTTCACCTCCAGTGCCTTCGTCCGTATGTTGTTAGAGCTTAGTGTGTGCTTTGACTGGCACAAAGGCGTACTACAAAACTATGTCTTTGGTTACCTACAAGCCTTCCAATTTTGTTACCTTCTTGATTTGTTCAATATATTCTCTGATCTCCTAGAAGATGAATTATCTTCCTCCGATTGATTTAAGAAATATGATGAAGGGAATCTCATGTTTCTATGTTATAGACTCAAACCCATTATGCAGTAAGTTATACATAGTCATAGTATTCACTGACTGTGCTCCAAGATGTGAGTATTTCTGTAGGTGAAGTCTCAATTGAACTATGTTGCAGTAGTTTTATTTCTCTTTTTCAAATGTTGCGAAGCATCTGGATAGTTTGCAGTCCACTCCTACATCTAATCAACTACTCTATTTTCTATCTTCAGGAGTTTCACTGCTTCTTGCGCGTTCTTTTGAATGCCAATGAGAGGAGAAATGACTTGTTGTATAAGTATCATCTCACCATATAATCACACCATGTTGTCCTCCATTGGCCCCATCTCTTCTTGCATGGACAATTGCCATTCTACAGTGCAAAGTTATGTGATGAAATTTTTTATTCTTTGTCGCAATATGTTCCACATGTTGCTTCACTACAGCAAGTTTTCTTCTCATCCTGGAATTCTCATTCGAAAAATACTCAAAGTTATCTTGTGTCATTGTAGCAAATGAAACATTTTCTGCCATGACTTCCCTCAAATCCCTTCTAGTGTTGGTATTTATCACCTTCTTTGTAGACACTGAGACTAGATTCTGATGATCCTTTAAGAAATATCTATGCCTCTGTTTCACGATCCTCTTCTTCAGTTGATCGAACATTACACTGCATACATCCATGACTCTATTTGTGGTGGAGGTGTGATCCCCATCTCTCCAAATGGAAGATGACCACCTATGAGCGTATTCTCTCTTATAATATTTGGTTCTTCATCCATTAGTTGTATGGTATCTTCTTCCTTGAATTGTTCCTCTTCCATCTCTTGAGTCAATTTTTATTCTTCCAATATTTGTGTTGCTTCTTCCTCCTAGGACTGCCTCTATTGTTCTTCTCTTATCCTCCTCTTCTCTTCTTCTTCTACTTGCTTCTCTAAAAAATCATCCTATTGACTCTTTCTCTCCTCTTCTTCTACCTCTCCCCTCTCCTGCTCTTCTTGAATAGCTCCTAGGTTTAAAGGATCGGCTTTCCATTTCTTGTTACACTCGTCTGTCATAGAATACCTTATCCTTTTCTTGGGAGCTACTTTCTTTGCTTGAGGTGTTATCTCATCCTCCTCCGGCACTTGCAAGTCTTGAGCTAGTGGATCTTGGGGTGAAATTGTCTTCATTAGTGGATGTGTCTTCATGTTGGCATTGTACCAGTTCATTATATTCTCATCTTTTGTTGTGGACATTGATGAGTACCCCATATTGTGACTAATGAAAATATTGTCTGATAATTATCCTTGGATCATATCCATGGAAATATTTAGTACCAAAATGTAGGTGATCCAACTCATGTATCTATATTTTCATCATCTTATGGCTCTTTAACTCATATAGTTTGATCCTTAACAAAAATATAGGTCAAGGAGCTTTCTTCCTCCTATGAAGAATTCCAGTTGATTAGGAACTTCTTGCATGACCACTTTGTTGGTCACATATTGAGGCATAATATGGGGGTATCTAAAAGCTAAAGCACCTGATGTATGTACCCTCAGAAGCTACAAACCAATTTGTGATGTCTTGAAGTGACTCCTTTACTTGATCAGTCATGCAAGGAGTATCAATGTCAAATATTAGGTGAGAGATGACTACAAAGAAGTGTTCAACCAATTTGTCATATACACCTCTAAAGCTTGATTTTGATAACACTATATAGTGAAGGTAAACTAGGAACTTCTCCTTATGGGTCTAATTCCAATTCATTCCCGAGAACATATACTGTGCACATATTCCATCTGAGAGAAATGAAAACATGTAAAATTTTGGTGCCTGGTTCACCAGTAAATATGCTTTTGCTTTCCCAACCTGATGATGCAACTCAAATGACATGATATCCACCCAATTAAAAGTTCTACCATGGGTCACCACTATATTGAGCATGTATATCCAATTCTCTTGAAACACCTCAACATTCTTAAGCACATACAATTGGCAATATATGGCTATCAAGTACTGATATACATCTCTGGGAATATTTTTCGGAGAGACTGCGGATGGCCGATGAGGAAACTCTGCAGGCTCTTGACACCATGATTTCATAACGTCACTAGTGTCGAGGGTTGACCTTATTGTGTATAGGTCATCATTTTCATATTCATTGGGCATGATCATCTTATAATATGACTGCATATCTTCACCAGTATAGGTGGTGAGTTGACCGCCACTCTCACTGCGTAGTACAAGGTGGGAGTCATCCATATGTGTAATGATCCATTCAATCACCTCCAAACATGGCATGATTGGGAATCTGCATGCCATCCTATGCATTTTGGACTTCTTGATGTTGATGTATGCATGCAAATATTCTAATTCCTTAGCAAACATTTCATGCATGAATGTGTTTTAAATATTGCTCCATGTGACCTATGTATCCTTATCAATAAAGCATTGTGTATCTACATATATGGGAATATATAGGTTCATCAATTCTTGCTTCTAAATTTTATTTGGAGGCCACTTTGCGAGGTGGCATGGCTCCAACAGATGATGACAAGGTGGTGATACTTGCAGCATGAACACCTATTTGGGGCAACACACTCATAGTGACAATATTATCTTAAAACAACCTAACTATGACCATACTTGTAAATCACGCATAAAGATCCATCACAGATGATGGAACATGAAAAACCATGAATGAAAATATAAAAGAACTTGCATGCATGAGAAAATGAGCATGAAAACTAGAAGGGTACACTTTCAAAGCATGAAGGGACATGCATGGTCATTCAAGGCTTTGTAGTGCGCTCATGCGCTCAAGTAAGAGGAAGAAATCATCTAGGGTGCACTAGCGCACCCTGAAGGGTTGAAGGGATGGAATGATAGGACTTTGGGTCTTCCGTATGTGCTCATCGAGTCAAGGAAACAAGGAGGGTGAATTGTCACGCTCCTAAGGGACGAAGGAATGAGTTAACCAGTCTTCAAGCTTTCACAATGCGCCCATGTGTTCAAGGAGACAAGGAGGGTGCACTGTCACACTCCAAAGGGACGAAGGAATGAGTTAAAAAGTCTTCAAGTTTTCACAATGCACCCATGTGTTCAAGGACACAAGGAGGGTGCACTGTCACACTCCAAAGGGATGAAGGAATGAGTTAACAAGGCTTCGATTCTTCACAATGCACCCATGCGCTCAAGGAAAAGGATGGCACACTATCTCATACCGAAGGGTTGAATGAAGATGCTTCATTCCTTCATGATGTGCTCATGCACTTAAGAGAGGGCGCAATTATTCATGGTGAAGAAGTGCGCTCTAAAGGAAAAATTGATTAACAAGGTGTAGTTTTTGAGGTTGATTGGGATTCGATCTCAAGAATTTTGTTCTACCTATTAGAAGCTCAGAAAAAAGTTTGAACAAAAATATTTGATACTAATATGAGGAAGAGAAAGAACTGCAAGGATTTATAGTTATTGTCGCATTCAAGGTAGGAGATGAAAGGTTTCAAGAATGTGAAGAGTTTTTGTATGTGACAACAGATTAAAACTTGCAACATGAAGATTCAACATAAATTCCAACAAACAAACTAAAAAAAAAAGGTTTGATAGCGATAAAAGCAATATTTGGCCATGAAATAATGAAATGCAATGGAAATATTTGACATGCAAAACTTACTTGTTGCATTGATTGATGAAGAGACTCTTAATTCCCAGTTGTATGCCCTACTCAGATGGAATGATTATGCAAGAAAAATGATTAAGTGAATTGATTTAAAGAAGTTAACATGCAAAATTGATTCATGCATGAGCACCACTTTTCGTCACATGAGAGGGTTAGTTAAAGAAGTTAAGTGGGCTCCTATTTTCTAGGAGTTCACCCACATGCAACAAGGTTAGCCCATGCATGCACCCAAGAAGGGAACATGTCTTCGACATGAAGAAGTGCCTTCATGGAGGGCACATTTTTTCATCATGAAGGAGTGGGCTCAAGGAGGGCACGCTCCTTTGGGCTAAAGGAGTGCGCTCAAGTTGAGCGAATGTCTTTACAAACTTGAAGTGTGTTTTTTATTTTCTCAGTGTTTTCCTTGATTTTGTTTTATTTTTCATACTTTTGAGTGTTTTTTGAGTGTGTGCATGGTGATAAGGAAAGTTTCTAAGTCAAGAAATATCATGAGTTCACCTAACCATGGACTAACTAACTCAAGCACTTCTAATGGTTAAGTGACGACACTTAGGAAACATTGACTTAGGAGGGTGTGACACTAGGAGAAAACACATAGACAACAAATCAAACTACATGATGAGTCAAGGGGGCTTGAAACAAGAGCTATCATAGTCTCCAAAATTGACATAAGAAAAAAAATTGGAGGGTCGTTGTCGCAGCAACAGCAAGTCTTGAATAGTTTATCTCAAAATTTCTTCAAGAATTACTCCAAATACATATTTTTGGTAACTCCAGGGACTACTCCACAAATAATTCAAATGTCACTACAAAATTTTATCAAGATATTTCTTCAATATGTCTCTGAGGATTGTTGCAAAGTGTATTCGAGATAGCTTCTAAAATTTTCTCCAAAAATTCTTCAAGGATTGCTTCAAAAATATTCCAAGGTATGCACCAAGATAACTTTAAAGACTACTCATAAGACTTCTCTTAAGATCTTCTTCAAATTAAATTCTAAAATTATGATCAAGGATTCTCCAAGAACCTTTTTAAGACTGATCAAATCAAACCTCAATATCAATCACCCGCAGGGCCGAAATGTGTTCTAATATTGAATTGATTTTTTCTCATCATAATAGGTCTGAATTCTTTCCACGGGCCCATTTTTGGTCAAAGGAGGACCCAAGTTCCACAGGCCATAGGCCAAAATATCCATAGTCCAAACTCTGTTGAGATTATTCATAGGTGGTATTCAAGTTCCACATGCCTGTACTGTCCATGGATCTGAGTTCCTTTACAGTCTGAGTTCCACAATCTGAATTCACACCATAATCCTGATTTTGGTCCACATTATGAGTTTGCTTCAGGTATTCATAAGTTGAGGTATGTTCATAAATAAGGGTTGAATTATGTCACATGAATAGGGTTGAGGTTTTTTACTAAATAAGGTTGAGTTTTGTATTGCCTCATAAAATACTTCAAAATTTTGACGAGAAAACCTCCAATAAATCTTAACCAACAACAGATATATACTGCAAAAGATGTTTCTTCAATTTATTCCTACGTTCATGAGGTATGAACCATCTTGTATTTTTATTCTGATTTGGATTCCTTCTTTGGTTCTTCTCAGCTGATTTGGCAGGAAGAAAGGAGAGGAAGGACTACTTATTTATACTAGTTCAACCATACAAACTAAACTGACACATCTATTGGGAGGGGGGTAACTTGATCTTTATCTAGGCTGACTTAACAGGGAATTAAATAGGTGGATTTTTTACTTAAAAAATGAATTTCTCTTCAATGAGGAGGATTTAGTAGGCATGTAAGTACTTGTTGGAAAGGGATTAACGTCCTATTTGAGCCTATGTAATTTTATTCTTCAATTGGATAGCCTTTGACATCAATAAAAATCAATTTCTCGAATACCCCCTTTTTATTGATGGCAACATTGATAATTTCTCCCCCTAACATCATGCTACCCCCTCTGTCATCATGTCGTGCTACTCCTTTTTTCATCATGCTACTACCCCTTGACATCATGTTATTCCTCATTTCTTCATATTCTCCCCCTTTGACATCAATAGCAAAGGGATGACTTATGTTCTTTGATTCCAACTCGACATCAAATGATTACATGTGATACACACCCCTAGTGACAACATTTGGCATACTCCATTCCCTTTTATATGTAAAACCAATAATGTGCTCTAGTACCAACAAAATTTAGGATCCATTATGTCATTAGGTACCATCTACATAGCATCAGCGCGTATATTCTTTAAGTGCTTGGAAATTGCAGGTCCTATTGTTGTGTGGCGTTATATTCTTATATTTCAAGGGTGTCATTGTATAAATTGCTGACTTTTTATATATTTATACAAATCCATAAGGTGTACCTGCATGAATACTTCTTACCACTTTATTGGTGCATTTGTAGGAAAGTTAATGATGAAACTCCCTTTCATCAATATCTAATTGGGGGCAGATTAATTTTATGCATTCCTTTCTATACATTGACAGATTAATTACCCTCATGATGTCTCCCATAATATCTAATTTGATAGGCTCTTTGGGCTTATCTAGAAAGTCTTTAGCAAGTGGAGTCAATTTTATAAGTCCATCTAATCTACAAGACACTCTAATAAGTATTCTTCTAATCCTTTGTAGATGATTTCTATCACCAGTATATCCAATCAGGTCCATATAATTGTAATTTCTATTGATGTTTTCTTGTTCATTTGTATATTTAATGCAATCAAATGGACATCTCAACAATGGTTCATGGCATTTCAAATAGTCCTTTAGGTCAACTAGTGAGACAACTATATTGAATTGGATAGCTCAACTTGGTTGTGCTTTTGTTAGATGTTGCATGACTTTATCTTCTACAATAATACCCTTACATAGTTTTAATTGTGTTAGTCATTTTCCTAGCTATACTTGTTGGAACATCCTTACATCACCTGAACACTTTCTTTGTGTCAACTTTTCATTGGCATGATGAAGAATGCTTGACATTTAAACATGAAAGTTGGAGATGTGCCAAAGTTAGCACATTTTCATTTTTCAGCTATTCTATATCAATATGTTGATATTTCTTTACATATTCCTTCTGGATAGGGACTACATTTCTAAATGTAATCAGTAGCACTTTTCTAGTTTTTTGGATACATGTAAAAATCACATAGGAGCTTTTAAGGATTTGGTTTTGTAGTTATATCTAAACATTATTCCTTCCAAACCAATTCTCGCTCCACTTTTTCTAATAAGCCCACAAAAGGTAGCTCATGATAACAAAGATTCAGTCAATATACAAAAAATGTTAACATGTTGAGTTTCCCTCTGTTCACAAATGACTATTATGAATTTATGAACACAAATGAACTTGCTCTCTTTGTCAAGATTTGATATAATCACATAGTATGCTTCTCTACATTGATGTTTTTTCTACTAAGGAATCATCAGGTAAGAAATATATCATCCCATAGGCTTCATGTTGAAAAGTGTGCAACAAGAAATGCTAAATTTAGAATGTGCTAAAAATATAACTACTAAAAATAGCACTTTTAAAAATAGCATTTTGGCCAATGAGCATTATGGCCACCTTGGGCGAGAGGTGAAACTGCTAAAAATAGAATCTTCTAAAAATAGCATTTCTGGGTCCCTTCCTATTTATAGCAATCCCTGGTCTAACTATAGGAAGAAAAAACGAATTTGGTCTTAGCAGCAGTTTAAAATATGAATTAATTAATCTCCATGAGTTAATTAGTTATAGAAAATTAAACTTGAAGTCTTTGTGAGAACATGCAATTAGTTGTCCCACTGATTGAGGAATTTATCCTTGATTCTCTCCACTGATTGAGGAATTAAGTATGAGTTCTATAATGAGAGAATCAATTGACTTAGTTTAAACTAGTCAAGTCCAGTGAGATTATTTTAACAAGTTGTTAAAATAATGAGATATAGTTTGTTAATGCTTGCATGCATGTGACAACTATTATTTTCAAATAACTAAGTATTCTCTCATGGATAACTGATGCATCTCAGTTCAGACAGAGACCCAGTTGAGTTCAGATAGTGGGACAGTGTACTGTCAGTTGCTAGGATATTTCTAGTAAGTATTCCTTGCATGGAGAAGGATTTATTTCCAAGAGAATTACGTGATATAGGAGATTGGAGGACTTGTGGTCTATATATTGAGGCCTAGGTAGTCTATGATCTTCATCTTCTAATTGCAGAAAGAGCAGGATAGCTCTTGAGCTAATTCTTTTTGTAAACTGAAGAGGATTTCCACTTGATTTATAATACAGTGTTGGGTTTTATGCTGGTGCTTTCCCCGATGATATATCTTGCGTTATGGTTGATTATTTCTCTTACTCAGTTATATCTTTTTATGCTTGATGTTGCTCATGAATTTGATTATGCTTCCGCTTAATGTTTTGTAGAACTAGATCAAGTATTATGATTTAGTACATTGCATATATCAGTTTGATCTACAGGTGAAATTTCTACATGGTATCAGAGCATAGGTGATCAGGGAAGAACAATATACAGTCAAGAGAAATTCGAAGTTTATTATTCAAGATATAGATCTTAGTTCTTATCACATCCATTTCATTGATGGCTTTCTATGGTTTGAGGCTTGAGTATGCCCTTGATGGCAGCTCAAACTACATAGCTTGGAAGGATCGCATGGAGGCAGTATTGGAAAATAATGGCCTTAAGGACTTCATTGATCAAGAAGTCCCTAAGCCTATTGTTGCTACTCAACTGGTGGAATGGAAGAAGTGTGTGGCTAGAGCTAGGAGAATCATCTTGGAGGGAGTTCGAGATCACATAATTTCGAGCCTCCATGGGAAGGAGACTCTGCATGCAATGTGGAAAACATTGAAATATTTATATCAGAATAGCAGTGATCAGAGGAAGCTGGCACTGAAGGACAAACCTTGCAAGATCAAGTGTGAAAAGGGTGACACTATCTCTACATTCATAACAAGCTCACCACCTACAGAGATGAGCTTGCAAGTGTAGGGGTCACTATAGCTGATGACGATATGGTGAGTCTAGCACTCCTTCGCTTTCCTAAGAGCTGGCATAGCTACCAGGACTCAGTGAATGGAAGGGACAAACTACCAGATTGGGAATGACTATGGTTGAATTTGATGCAGGAGGAGATCAGATGGAGCACCAGGGATGGATCTTCATCAAAACATGATGATGAAGAGAACTTGGCTTTAGCATATAAAGCTAAGAAAGGGAAAAGGAAGGCATCCTAATCCAAGTCTTCTCAAGGAGGGAAGAAGTTTGACAAGTCGAAGGTGAGATGCTTTCATTGTCATGAGTTGGGCCATTACGCTACTAATTGCCCAAAGAAGAAGTCCAAGAAAGGTTCCTCCAAGGAATCTGATGGTGATGCACTAGCTTCACAGTTTGAGATGGATTTCTTGCATATTTCATGCATGGTTTCATCCAGCATGGGATGTGTTTGGAACCTGGACAGTGGAGCCTCTTTCCACATATTAGGTGACAAGAATATTTTCAGCACTTTGGAGGAGAAGGATCTCCAGATACGGATCGAGATGGGCAATGACAGAAAGTATTGTGTCTCAGGTGAAGGTACGGTTGTGTTTTAGAGGGAGAATGGTTCTCCCCTCACTCTTTCCAATGTTATGTATGTACCAAGGCTAAGAAAGAATCTTGTGTCTATTTTTATGCTTGAGGATAAAGGCTATGATGTAGGCTTTAGTTTTGGAAATGTTTTCCTAGGGCATATCAACACTGGACAGACCAAACAAATAGGGATTTGAATTAAGAATATCTATAAGTTATAGGTAGAAGACTGTGCTGCATTGAGTTCCAAAGCGGAGGTGGTGCATGGCCAAGATATTGGCAAGTTATGGCATACAATACTGGGCCACTTGCATCATGGGGCCTTGAAGATCATGTAGAAAATTTCTACCCAAGTGCAAGCTGGAGAAAACGAGCACATACAAAGGTTGCACTTTGGGTAAGTGTTGGAAATAATACTGAGAAGGGGGGGGGGGTGAATTAGTATTAACAAGTCAATAATATTTCATTTTCATATTCAAATTCATATACGCTACTTCAGTTAATGAAAATTGCGTGTATATGCAACTGTATGTAAGGCAACTAGTGTATACCCTGTAAACTTATAATTTAGTTAATTCTTCATATGTTGATCTTTAATATGTGCATCAGAACCATATAAACAGTAACCAGGAGCAGTAAAAATAGAACAGATAATCACACACATGAACACAAGATATAAGGTGGAAACCCAATGTGGGTGAAAACCACCTGCTGCAATCATCTCTATCTTCCTTTTAATAAGAAACTTCTTTTTACAAAATTTGTACCGGTGCAGTCATATACCAGTACACAGGCTTCTACCTACAGAAGGCTATAACCTTCTCTCATTCTCCAGCTTCTCCTGGAAGGGAGCTATAACCCCCTAGCTCTTGTACTAGCTAATGTGTTTACTAGTACATAGGTGCTGGCCTACAGAAGGCTACAACCTTCTCTTTTCTTCCAAGGACCACGTTTCATAAATTTTCAAACTGGATCCAACAATAACATCAATCAACCATGAACTATATCTACATCAACCAATCTCCTTTGCACCAACCAAAACTGAATCAATCAATCACTTCTCAGAATGTTGTAACCAGAATACAGTAACAGTAACCAGAACCCAAGCCAGAACCCAGAACACTGTAACAACAAACAGAAGTAGCTAAAGCATATTTTATTAGGTATACGCTACTTCAATGTGTCGAACCTGTGTAGATACGCAGTTATCTCAAGGAGAACCTGCGTATACGTTGTTTTGATATGCAGAACCAGCGTGTATACGCACCCTTGCTAAAGTGAACCTGCGTACAGATCTATAAATGATGATTTAAACTTTACAACAATTCCAGACGTCAGTTATACCCAGATCATCATATTTATAGATTACAACATGCGCCAGTTATTCAGATAAAGATCAAAACAAAGATACTTCTCTTCAAGCCTTAAGATCTTGACCCATCAATAGAACTTATCCTTCATCAAGCGCTCAGGTTCATCCTTGATTTAGATCCAGCTGTGCACCATAACCCAATGACCTGTATTCTAGATCTTGCTCTTCATTAGATATTCAATGCTTGAGTGCCCTTGCCTAATGATCTTCTCCTCCTTTTATAGTCTTAGGCCTTACTCAATACCATGGTCCAAAACCACTTAGAATCAATACCTTGGACCAAATACCTGGGGTCAACACTTCGGACAAGATACCTTGGACCAATACCATGGATCAAAATACCATGGACCAAATACCACGGACCAAAACAAGTTTTCCAGGTCCGGGTGTGACAAAGGACCCTTCTAAGACCTTTTACTTTCGTGATGTGCTAAATTACATCGTTAAAAGAACATAAATGAATACATCTGCATGTTCTAGAGAAGAGGAACATGACAATCATTAGCAACTTAAAACTCAAGACATTGATAATGGAGTTCGTCCAGGAGGGACTACGTCTCCGGTCCTTGGTGTCAAGATGGTGTATGTTGTTGCATTAATTGTTGTCAATAGTGATGATGTAAATAAGAGGTGATGTCGCTATCATACAAGGAAATTTCCCTCACGTAGGAGTGGCTCCAAGAGTTGTTCCTTTATAGGAACTCTCAGTCAAAATGACTCCTATCAGTATGACATAGACTCATGCATGATGATCATGAACATCCTGCCAACATGGCATAAAGGGATTTCAATGCAATCATACATGATGACAACATGAGTATCCCTTCAACATAACGACAAAAGGATCTCAAATAAAACATGACGAATCATGACAACAAGTACATCCCACAAATGATTCTGCATCACATCAAACATGAATCATGAAAACAAGTAAGAAACAAGATCCCACATCAAACATCAAATAGGGATCTGTGCAGTACAATGCATAGCAAAAGAAGTACATGAACACATTGCATATACCTCACATCCATGGGCCATCTGAAGAAAAGGATGTCAAGCTGCTGAAGTTGTTCATACCATTGATCTCACGGCATCAAATCGCATGGAAATACTGCTCGCGCGTCGAATGCTAACACCTACACTCCACTTAGAAAAGTGGCTGAAAAATTAAATGAGAAAATGGAAAATCTAAATGCACATCAGATTTGTGGCGTCAAATAGTGCAAAATTGACTGTCAAGTTTCTGAATTCTGAGAAAGTGGAAATCTAGGGCTTAAGGAATCTTTTAGATTCCCCTGGATTCCTTAAAGATTCCCTCCTCCGGGCCCTCTGCAAATCAGCTGCTCAGATCAGGAAACTAATTGCACCATCGAGTTCGTGTCGCTGAGAGGTGTAAGATCGACATAAATTTTGTCCAATTTGGACACTGCAAAAATTTCACCCTCCTGGAAATTTCGCTCAATCATGGTTCCACCTGCAAATTAATTAATTAAAAATTAGCCTCGATTTTTGTGCCTTCTCCTTCTCCTCCATGCTTGCCTGGGTGCACTGTGCAAATGAGGTTTTTATATAAATTCTATGGCAGATTAACCAATGAGTTCGTTAGATGGATTGGTAAAGGATCTGAAGTAGGTGGAGGAGGTCAGGTGGTCAAACCCCGACCCATCCATATTAAACATTTTTTTTGTTTTAAAAACACAATCACTTTTTCTTTTTTTTGGGTGGGGGTCGGGTCCGTATTGGGCGGCCCACCCCTTAACTCCCGCATTTCAAAATGGACGCATTAAATATTTTGGGGATGTGTTGTTGGTTACATGGTACGTTGGTACCGTTGTAATGGTTGGCGCATTATATCATTTGGTTGCCACCACATGGGGCCACCCGGTGGGGGCTGGCCCACGTGAGTCAGGCAGGTTCGATCCCCATCGGCCTCACATCAAATGGCATACAGTTATGTTAAGAGGGTTGGGGTGTGGGCCGGGTCCACTGGAGGTGGCCCGCACCCACCCCATATAATGTTAAATGTGGGTGTTGGTTGGGAAGGCTCGGCGAGGTGATGGCTGCCGAGCCATACTTAGTTTATAATGTTGTTTGGTGCAGTTGGGAAGGAAGGTGGTGGGGGTCATGGCCCACCACCCCATATTATATATATTTTTACTTTATAATAATAATAATCATTTTCAAAAATTCAAAAATGACTGAAGGGGACAAATTAAACATGCCACAAATTCGCCCGGAATCTGGCCTAGGTTGGCCAGAATCCAGTGGCCAGATTTTGTCCAAATTGATGCCTCCTTAAGCCTACCCAGTTAGTAAAAGTCAACCAGACTTTGACTGCTCCTAACTTTCATATACAGACTTGGTTTGACGAACCGTTCACACCACCGCGACCAGGACGACGGGATCTACACTCTGGTCCTGGTTCAAAAGAATTCTGATCGCTTTGATTTTAGAGCTTCCATAAGCCCTCTTTGTCCTGTGTGTGTCTCTAGAGCCACCTGGATCATCATGGCTATAGACAATCTTGAATTTGAAAGCTATTATTTCTGATGAAGAAGATGTTGAAATGGATCTAGAAGGAGAACTAGTAAGTGCACTTGAAGAAATTGAAAGGCTAAGAAAATAACATAAATCCTAGAAGGAGTCATTGATCAAATAAAAGGCTAAAGGTTTTGAACCATTGCTCCTATAAATTGAAAAGGGTAAGAAGGTTCAAGAATCTTTAAATCAGTGGCTAGGTGAGAATAATCA
Source organism: Pinus tabuliformis (assembly GCA_031772625.1). Taxonomy (NCBI): domain Eukaryota; kingdom Viridiplantae; phylum Streptophyta; class Pinopsida; order Pinales; family Pinaceae; genus Pinus; species Pinus tabuliformis. The sequence goes on from CM062804.1 coordinate 761,089,242, forward strand.
AGCTTGTGAAAGTCTATAGGATGAACTTTTTTTTCCAAGAAAAGAATTAGAAAAGGAAAAAACCCAATTGAGCTTTAATCAAAAGTTTAGAAAAGGGAGAGATAATTTAAATGAGACTTTCGAAGCACAAATATTTTCCAAATATTGAACTGGTCTTAGATTTGAGGTTGAATCAAGCACAATAGTAAAATCAAAGGGTAAAAATTCAATCACTTTTGTACCTACAACAAAAGAAGGGACTACGCAGTAGCAAAAAGACAACACCCATCCCAATAACCTGTGAAACAATTATCAGCAGTAGCAATCTATGAAGAGAAACTTCCCTCAACAAAACACAAACAATGCTAGAAAGGAAAATTGAAATACATAGAAATCATTCGATCCAAGTAATAGAAGACATTTTTCTAGGTTATTGTTTTACATGCACCAATTATCGACTTAAAGAAGCAAATTGTAGAGTGAATTTATCCTATAAGAAAGTTAGAGCCAGGAAAAGAAATCAGTAGATTAGAAAAAGGAATAGTTGACCCGAGTACAATGATTATTTTTCTCCTTTGAACAATTTGATTCGGTTTTTTTAAATGTGAAAATTGTGGGCATAGAGTAGTTGGTTGCAAGCTTAAGTATAAATGGTATGAACCAGTTACTGAGAAAATTAGACAAGCACCCAAGGTCTGGAAAGAGAAGGAGAGCACAAAGCAATGTGATATTTTTTTTATATGCTCATAATGAAGGAAGTCAGTGGTATGTGGATAGTGGTTCTTCCAGGCACATGTTAGGAGACAAAAGAAACTCCTTGACATGGAAACCAATTGAAAAGGGTAATGTAACATTTGGAAACAATGCACCTGGTAAGATTGTTGGTAAAGGAGTTTTCAGTCTGTCAAATGGAAGAGGTAAAGCCAAGAATATTTTGTATGTTGATGGGTTGAAGCATAATTTTCTTAGTGTATCTCAGATGTGTGATCAAGGCTATGATGTAATTTTTAAAGCTAAAAATTGTCAAATCAAGTCTGCAGGCACAGGTGAAATAGTGGTTGAAGTTGTGAGAAAAAATAGTAATGTTTATGTCTTGAAAGAGAAAATAGAGAGGTGTTGCCTATCAAAGATTGATGAGAGTTGGTTATGGCACAGGAGACTTGGACATCTAAATTTTGATCAGATAGTAAAATTTAGCAAGAAGAATGTTGTCAAGGATTTACCCAGGTTATCAAAACTAGAGAATACGATTTGAAAATCTTGTCAATTGGGTAAGAAAAATTGAGTACCATTCAAGTCTAAGGAGATCTCATCATCAAATTCACTTCAGTTAGTACATATGGACTTGTGTGGACCATCAAGAATGTAGTCATCCACAAGTAAATTGTATTTCATGCTTATAATTGATGATTTCAGCAGGATGATGTGGGTTGCTTTTCTTAGAGAGAAATTTGAAGCTTTTAAGAAGTTTAAAGATTTCAAAGCTATGGATGAAAATGAAACTAATTGTAAAATCAAGAGCATAAGATTTGATAATGGAGGTGATTTTACTTCAAAATATATTTATGACTTTTGGAAAAAACATGACATTAGAAGGAAGTTCAATATCGCAGAGACCCCACGGTAGAATGGGGTAGCAGAGAGAGAAAACTGATATGTACATCAAATAGTTAGAGCCATGATGGATGAAACGAAAGTTCAACAAATATTTTTAGGTTGAAGCCATTCATATAGTAGTGGTGATACTCAACAAAGCTCATTTCATACCAAACAGTGACAAACATTAGGGGAATTTTAAGGTCTAAAATGGGCCTCCTAACGAAATTATAAAATAATAGTGGAAATAATAAAATAAGATTAGATTACATCATCAAATTTTAGAGGGAAGAAAGGAAAAACTATTTTTTCAACTCGTATTTTCAACTTATCTTTCTATGGGTTTACTCAAATTTCGAGAGGCAACATTCTTTGGATGCAAAATTTGATTCCTCATCCAAGGAGTACCCACGTTGCATACTTTTGATGTTAGGGTCCAACCCTAAACCCCTTATTTATGTAATAGGGTCGAGTCATAGTTATAGTTAGTTAAAGAGTCAATAAAGCCCATATTAATAATTGTAAGTGGTTGAACCGTATTTAAAGAAGGGACCATAGTTAGTTGCAAATGGGCCATGGTATTAGATAGATGGTATTAATAAGAACCATGGTACTAACCTATGGTATTGCATGTATGAATCCTATATAAAGGATAGAGACTCCCCTTGAGGAGCGTCGTGTCTTATTTTGTAATTGAGCCCAGCTCTATTGGAGGTTGTCCCCTCGAAGAGGCAAGTGAACATTGCCTTCCTTTCTGAATAATAAAGTACATGCTGTTATTTCTTACTGTTCTGTGTTCTAGGTATATTTCTTCACATATTTGGTATTATTGTATCTTCTCGCAGGTCAAGAGCATAACAAGTGGTATCAAATCACTTTCCAAGGCTGGTGGGGTCTCCATTTTTAGCCAAAAAAAAATTTGGCTAGAGACGTGTTCTGGCGTCTTTAAACCACGGGATCTGTCGTTGAGTGCATAAACCTGCAAATTTGGGGAGGCATGCACGTAGGAAATACAAGAGGTGGTCACGCTTGTTGGACTCCCTTGTAACCCCTAAGGGTACCCCTTTAAGTAGTATCGCATTAGATAGAACCGCGCATGGACTGTCTTCCAAATACCCTCTGGGTATATCGGAAGCCCCCTAGGCTCTCTTGAAACCTCGTCATAGATAAACCGATGGTCGTCTTGCTGCTATAGTACACCGAGAACAACACTCGGGGAGATTACTCACGTGTACGATAGGGTAGTCGGGTTGTACGGCTAAGAGTACAGTTGATCCTCCTTCGTTAGTGCCCTGAAAGATTGGGTCGAGTACTACTGTCGGACCCTTATGTATATTGTGATCTGTAGCACCTGACACTCCTTGAGACCATAATTCTCTTGTCTCTCTCTCGATCATGCATCGTCTTTGCCAGATCAGATCTAGCAGGTTGGGTTCTATCGCAGCCACAAAAATCAGTTCCGCCATTCAGATCTATCAGATCCACCATTCATATCTATCAAATCCACCAATCAGATCTATCAAATCCACCATTCAGATCTAGCAGTTTGGGTTCTGTAGCAGTCGCAACAAACAGATCTGCCATTTAGATCTAGCAACAGGGTTTCGATCACTGGCACATTCCTACTCATACTCTACAGTTGAGGGTTTCGCCAACAGATCTGACTATTTGTGTGGCTCTTATACCTGGGCGTGATTCTCGCAGGACATTGGGCAGAATTAACTTTTTTGGGAATCGACTACTGCAGTATTCCTAAGCGAGTAAAACTCCTTTCGGAGTAAAAAAATAAAAAAAAATCCCTCCCGAGATGCTTATAGGAGACTTAGCCCATAAGAGTCAGGTCGACGGGCTGAGAAAGGTGGTACCATTCACTTGTCAGCGTCAAAATTTTGGGTGGTCCCAAATTTTTTTTCACAGTAACAAAAAGTGCACCGGATCTGTGCATGGTACAAACCAGAGCTCAAGCTATGGCCAATGAGAAGATAGACACCCTTGAACAAAAGTTGGAGGCATTAACAAAGCAGATCCAAACCTTAAATGACACAATCACAAAGGGAAAGTTGGGGGAACAATCGAAGGCATATGATTTTAATGAAAACCTTGAGGGCAATTCTAGCCATTCTCTTCACTTCTATGGAAACCACCAATAGTCCCAGCCTCGACCACCCAAGCTAGACATGGATAAATTTGATGGCTCTCATCCGGCCACATGGCTATCACAAATGGAGAAATATTTCACATTGAATCACATCAGAGATGATGCGACTAAGCTAAGTGTGGGAAGCTTGTACTTGGACCAAGAAAGATGGTAATGGTGGCAGTGGCATCAACACTGCTATGCAAGGCCAATGAATTGGCAGATATTCTCAAAAGCCCTTTCTAATCACTTTGACCATGAATCTAACTTTTTGGGTCGTCTTACTAAGCTCTGATAGATAGGCACAGTGCAATAATATATTAAAGCCTTTGAAGCATTAGCCTTCCGCACAAGAGGTCTAGCAGATGAATTTTACTTGGAATGTTTTGTTAGTGGTCTCAAAGACGCCATACAAGCCCACATCCAACTGCAACACCCAGTCTCATGGCAGGCAGCTTGCAAGATAGCTCGTGAAGTAGAACGTGTGTTAGCGTCCCAGTCGACTCGTCCAAATTTCATAGCTGAGGGACGCCCCACCTAGGCTTCAAGCACTACCCAAACACTTAAGGTTCAAAAGGTGTCACCAGCATAAATGGCGGAAAGAAGAAAGCAAGGATTGTGTTACTACTGTGATGAGAAATACTCCCCGGGGCATAAATGCAAGGAACCCAAATTATTTCAAATTGATGCTACTGATCATAGTTCATCTGAGGAAGCCCGACCATTTGAGGGACCAGAGGAGGAAGATGAGGACAACCAGCCGGACAATGAGCTCCCAGCTACACCTGAAGAACCAATTATCTTGCTTCATGCTTTGGCAGGAATTTATTATTCCCAAACTCTCAAAATCAGAGGTTTTATTAAGCATCGCCTTGTAATAGTCTTGATTGATAGTGGCAGTACGCATAACTTTATCCATCAAAGAGTTGCTAAAGTAGTGCATTGTTTTGTCAGAGCAGTATCTAATTTCCAGGTCCAGATTGCTGATGGGGGGCAATGAAATGTGAAGGCCACTGTGAAAATGTCAAACTTCAAATGGGGGATTATCACCTAAAGACCCACATGTTTTCCATCAACATGGGTGGGTGTGACATTGTCTTGGGTGCTGAATGGCTCCGCACACTCGGCCCAATCACAATGGATTTCCAGGAGTTATATATGAGCTTTAAGCAGAATAACCACACACATACCCTTCACGGACTCCAAGCAGGTGCTCCTTCTATCATCAGCTCGCATAGGATGGAAAAATTGTTAAAAAAGGGCCACCATGGAGTTATAGCCCAATTTAATGCCATTCAGGCCTTCGAACCCACTTCTCTTCATATTCATCCTGAGATGCAACAGGTCTTAAACAACCATCTATCGGTCTTTGACAAGCCTCATGAGCTTCCACCCTCCAGAGGGGAACATGATCATAGCATTACTTTGGTCTCAGGGGCACAACCACCAAATGTGTGCCCATATAGATATCCTTTCTCCCAAAAGAATGGAATTGAAAAAATCATCACGGAACTCCTGGAAGCCAGTGTCATTCATCCTAGCATTAGTCCTTATTCATCGCCTATGGTCATGGTGCTCAAGAAAGATGGGGAACGGCATATGTGTCTAGAATTTAGGGCCCTCAACAAGCTAACAATCAAAGATAAATTTCCCATCCCAGTTGTTGATGATTTGCTAGATGAACTAAATGGGGCTCAATTCTTTACTAAGCTTGACCTTTTCTCGGGCTATCACCAAATTCGCATGAAAGAAGTAGACATTCCAAAGACTGCTTTCCGAACTCATGAAGGCCATTATGAATTCTTGGTCATGCCATTTGGTCTCTGTAATGCCCCATCCACTTTTCAGAGCCTCATGAATCACCTGCTCAAACCATATCTCATAAAATTTTTCCTTGTTTTCTTGGATGGCATCCTCATCTACAGCCTCACCTAGGAAAAACATCTTCAACATGTAGATATGCTCTTGCAACTGCTCCGGAAGCATAAATTATTTGTCAAATTGTCCAAGTGCTCTTTTGGCATGGAAGAAGTTGAGTATTTGGGCCACATTATGGGGTGTGAAGGTTTCAGGGTTGTAGGTTTTAACCCCGTACAGAAATTACCTACATACAAATTCTAAAACACAGAAAAATAAACAATGCGAGGGCATAACACATAAAACACATATACACAGAGATTTTCCCACTGGACCAAATCCGGGACTACCAGCTTGATTTTTCATTATGTTCCTTTCAATGTAATAATACATATTTATACATGCCAAAGCATCCAATACCATGGACCGAAAACCATCACGTCCAATACCATGGACTGAAAACCATCGTATCCAAAAAACATGTGCGAAAATCATGCACAAAACCATAGGTGGGTCCGCCCAACCTAACATAGGGTCCAAAACCAAAATTTTCTAGGGCGCTGCCCTGAACCCCATAAAGTGGGGTTATAGGTACACCTCAAACCCCCTGTGACCCCCCCACTACACAATCGGCGCAACGAAGGGGGTGCCCCGCCCCACCCCCCCCCCGTAACCCCCCTAATTAACTATGTGGGCTAGTCCTGGAAAGAATATAACACAACCCAACATTCTCCCACTTGTTTTTTTTCTTTCCACACGGGGCCACAAGAGAGCTTAGTCATTTTTCCAGCCCTAAAATGCCCATTGTTTCTCTACACCAAGAGAACTTCTCAGAGCTCACAAATTTTGTCAATGCATCTGCAGTATTCTTCAAAGTGTCCACCTTTACCAGCAACACCTTTTTGTCTTCTATCATATCCCTCACAAAGTGATACTGAACATCAATGTGCTTTGTCTTTAAATGATATGCAGGGTTCTTTGCCAAGAAAATTGCACTTTGGCTATCACAGTCTATCCTTATAGCTTCCTGTACTAACCCCATACGTGAACACAATCTCTAAAACCAAACTGATTCCTTGCTTGCATGAGTGGCTGCCATGTATTATGTCTCTGTAGTTGATAGTGCCACTACAGATTGTTTCTTACTCATCCAACTGACTGCACCTCCAAATTGGTTAAACACATACCCACTTGTAGATCTTCTCTGATCCAGATCTCCAGCCCAGTCTGCATCAACAAAGCCATGAATATCCAACACTCTGTCCAATCCTGGTCTTCCTTGGTAGCACAAACCATAATCACTAGTGCCACGCAAATACCTGAAAACCTGCTTCACTGATATCCAGTGCTCCTTCCCTGGTTTTGACATAAACCTGCTCAATACTCCCACTACATGTGCAATGTCTGGTCTAATATAGACCATTGCATACATTAGGCTACCGACTGCACTTGCATATGGAACACAGGACATGTCCTCTTCCTCTTCTTGTGTCTTGGGACATTGTTCAGCAGATAACCTCACACCTGCAGGAATAGGAACCTTCACTGGTTTACTATCCTGCATATTAAACCTCTGCAGTATTGTCTCGACATACTTCCTCTGGTTTAACTAGAGCTTCCTCTTTGCCCAATCTCTTTTAATTTCCATGCCCAAAATATAGTTTGCAGCACCAAGATCTTTCATGTCGAATTTGGAGGACAATTGGGTCTTCAAATTCTGGATAATTTCTTTGTCATTTCCAACCAGCAACATATCATCCACATACAAGACCAGATAAATAACACGGTCACCAATTAATTTAAAATACACATAGTGATCTGCTTTGCTTCTAGTGAAGCCAAGTCCCCGTATAAATGTATCAAATTTCTGATACCACATCCTTGGTGACTGTTTTAACCCATACAGAGACTTCTTTAACTTGCATACCAGTTCTTTCTTACCCTTCACCGCAAAGCCTTCAGGTTGCTTCATGTAGATCTCCTCTTCCAGATCCCCGTGAAGAAATGATGTCTTCACATCCATCTGTTCTACCTCAAAATCAAAAGCAGCAGCAACAGATAAAAGTAATCTAATAGAAGTTACCTTGGCAACAGGAGAAAAAATATCACCAAAATCAATTCCCGGCACCTGGGAATAACCTTTTGCTACCAACCAAGCTTTGTATTTCTCCACTTTTCCTTCTGCATTTGTCTTCTTTTTGAACACCCATTTGTTTCCAATGGGTTTCCTTCCAGCCGGCAACTCCACCAAATCCCAAGCCTCATTTTTGTGCAAAGATGCCATTTCATCAACCATGGCCTCTTTCCAGAGTTTTCCATCCTCTGAATCCACTGCTTTCTTCACAGTTCTAGGATCATCATCAGTAACAGACAAAGCAAAATTTGAACAGAAAGTAGATGGACTATACCTTTCTGGCTGCCTTCTTTCTCAAACTGATCTTCTCATAGCCGGAGTTTGTGGCTCTTCATCTTCTGATTCCTCCTCTGTTGTAGAGTCTGATTCTTCCTCCTTTAGCTCAAACTCTATCTTCTCAGGTTCCTTTGGTTGGACTTCATGTTTAATAACATCTTTCACCTCTCTGAACACCACATCACGGCTGTACACAACCTTCCTTGTTACTGGGTTCCAAAGCTTATAACCCTTTAAACCATCCTTATACCCAATAAAGTTGCACTTTTCAGATTTACTATCCAACTTGGTTCTTTTCTCCTTAGGAACATGTACATATGCATCACATCCAAATACCCTTAGATGTGAAAGAGAGGGTTTCTTACCAGTCCATACCTCTTGTGGAGTCTTATCCTCCAACGTTGATAAAGGTGACCTGTTGACCAGGTAACATGCAGTATCCACTGCCTCTGCCCAGAATTCCTGTCCTAACCCGGCACCACTGAGCATGTTTCTTGCCCTTTTCATCAACGTTTTGTTCATTCTTTCTGCAACTCCATTTCGCTGAGGTGTATATGGAGTAGTCTTCTACTGTGATATACCACACTTCTTACAGAATTCTTCAAATTCCTTGCTACAAAACTCTCCACCATTATCTGTCCTCAGCACCTTTATCTTCTTCTTTGTCTGATTTTCCACGAGAGCCTTAAATTCTTTAAACCTGTCAAAGACTTCAGATTTCTTCTTAAGGAAATATATCCATGTCTTCCTTGAGAAGTCATCTATAAATGATACATAGTACACAAACTTACCCAGTGATGGAACCTTCACAAGTCCAAACACATCACTGTGCACAAGCTCTAATATATGTTTTTCCCTCTTACTACCAGAGGGGAAACTCACCCGATTCTGCTTCCCATATACACAATTTTCATAGAAATAAAAATCCAAAGAGTTATTACTCATACCTTCTACCATACCTTTACCATGAAGTATTCAAAGGCCTTTCTCTCCAATATGTCCAAGCCTTTGATGCCACAACATGGTCTTCTCTCCAGAGACCACTAGATTTTTTTCTCCACTTTCAAGAACCACAGAACTATTGCACCCATCAATAACAGTGCTACCTTGCATCTTGTACAGAGCTCCAATCCGAACTCCCCACATCAATACCAGTGTTCTCCAAACCATTTTGCAGGTATCCTTCTCGAACACTGTTTTTACACCTGCATCATCCAGCTTGCTTACAGAAATCATATTTTTGGCTAATGCAGGAATATGTAGAACACTTGGAAGTGTTCTAACCCTTCCACCTTGCAACTTCAACTTTACTATTCAACGACCAATGATTCTAGCCTTCCTATCATCCCCCAAGAAGACATCACCACCATCATATTTCTCATACTCGCAGAACCACTCTCTATGGGGAGTGAAGTGAAAGGATGCACCTGAGTCAATCAACCATGCCTCATGATCTACATGTGTACTTGAAGAAGACAAGTACACATCCCCACCTTCATCTGAGGTGGTTTTTGCCTCTGCAGAAGGAGCTTCATCAGATCCCTTTCCTTTGTTAGGAGCTTTAGATTTACAGTACCTTTTGTAGTGCCCTTCCTTCCCACATTTCCAGCACACCACCTTTACAAGTTTTCCTGGAGATTTAGATCTCCCTTTAGATTTAGATATCCCACTCGACTTATTTTTGTTTCTGTTCTAGGTCCGCCCTCGTACAGACAAGGCATCACCATTTTGGCTATCCATATTTTTCTGTCTCATCTCCTCCATCAGCAAGGATGAGACTATTTCATCAAGATGCAAGGCAATTGCATTGCTACCTATTGCAATAACCAAACTATCCAATGAATCTGGTAGAGAACACAACAAACTGATGCACTTATCTTCATTTGAAATTTTAATATCAACAGATGCTAACTAACTTACCACAGTATTAAATGCATTCAAATGCTCTGTCACCGAGTCTCCATCTTTCATCCTCAAGTTATACAGCTTTTTCCGCAGGAACAGTTTATTCACCAGAGACTTAGATTGGTACAAAGTCCCTAACTTGTCCCACAAAGCCTTCGCCGTAGCTTCCCCTAATACATTCAGCAATACTGAATCTGAGACACACAATTGTATTGTGCTGTTTGCCTTTTGATCCAACTTCTTCCATTCTTCATCGGACACTCCCGTTGGTTTATTACCCGGATCTACTACAATCCACTGGTCTTTATCTACCAACAAATCCTCCATCTTGAGTTTCCACAACTCAAAACTCTGACCATTAAAATTATTGATCTCTATCTTTCCACTACTCACCATCTTCTTTCACCACCAGAATCGATCTCCCAGATCTCCCACTGAACCGGGTCTACCACACCCCTCAGCAACAAAGGTGTCCCCTTGAAGCCAAAACTGCTCTGATACCAAATGTAGGTTTTAACCCCGTACAGAAATTACCTGCATATGAATTCTAAAACACAGAAAAATAAACAATGCGAGAGCATAACACATAAAACACATATACACAGAGATTTTCCCACTGGATCCCAAAACCAAGACTACCAGCTTGATTTTTCATTATGTTCCTTTCAATGTAATAATACATATTTATACATGCCAAAGCATCCAATACCATGGACCGAAAACCATCGCGTGCAATACCATGGACTGAAAACCATCGCGTCCAAAAAACACGTGCGAAAATCATGCACAAAACCATATGTGGGTCCGCCCAACCTAATATAGGGTCCAAAACCAAAATTTTTCGGTGCACTGCCCTGGACCCCATAAATTGGGGTTACGGGTACACCTCAAACCCCCTGTGACCTCTCCCCCCCCAGTTAACTACGTGGGCTAGTCGTGGAAAGAATATAACAGAACCCAATAAGGGTGGATCCCAACAAGATCCAGGCAATGCAGAATTGGTCCCAACCAAAGACCTTGAAGAGCTTGAGAGGATTTTTGGGTCTCACCGGCTACTATCGCAAATTTGTCCGCAATTATGGTCGCATTGCTAGACCCCTCACTCACCTTCTCAAGAAAAATTCATCCCTCTGGAATGATGAAGTGCAACAGGCATTTATAGCTCTCGAACATGCCATGTGTTCCACTCCCATATTGGCACTACCCAACTTCACCAAATATTTTGTGATTGAATGTGATGCTTTAGGTACGGGTATTGGGGTTGTCTTAATGCAGGAAGGTCGACCCTTGTCCTTCACTAGCCAACAACTAAGTGGGACAAATATGGGACAATCTACCTATGAGAACATTGCTTTCCTTTCTGAATAATAAAATACATGCTGTTATTTCCTTCTGTTCTATGTTCTGGGTATATTTCTTCGCATATTTGGTATTCTGGTATCTTCTCGCAGGTCAAGAGCATAACATCTGATGGACCCTTCTACATGAAAAATGACAAATACTTGAAAAACATGATTGCAATCACAATTTTCATGTATTTCTCATTTTTCGTGTGGCAAGGTCCATCGAAAGTATGTAACATGGGTACTCCTTGGGTGAGGAATAAAATTTTGCATCCAACTAGTACTCCCACTCGAAATTTGAGTAAAACCATAGGGAGATCAGTTGAAAATACGAGTTGAAAAAGTAGTTTTATTATTTTTTTATTTTTTTACTTTTTTACTCCAAAAATGGTGAATCATCCCCCATGGTTGACATCATCATCTTGAATCCTATTGGTCCTTATAAAGTTTATTTTGGTCATACATTTTTCTTAGGAGGCCCATTTTAGACCTCAAAATTCCCGTAATGACTCCCTATAAGCTTTGGTATGGAATACCTGCAACAGTCAAGCATTTTAGAGCCTTTGGTAGCACGTGTTACATCAAGATGAATGATGACAAGCTAGGTAAGTTTGATGCAAGGATTGATGAAGGTATTTTTCTTGGGTATTCTCATAATAGAAAAGGCTATAGATGTTGTAATAAAATACCAAGAGGGTAGTTGATTGCATTGATATCAAAGTGGATGAATATGTTGAACATGAAGTCAAACAACCATTAAATACTTGCTCTAATGAAACAGTCAACAATGATGAGGAGGACCATGAGCCACTTTCAGAAGAAGACAATGAAGATCCCTCCAATCCTCAAGCCAAAGATCCTTCAAGGTATGTACAAAAATACCACCCAGCTGACCAAATTGTTGGTGATTTAAAAATAGGTGTTCAGACAAGAAGGAAGTTGCTCAATCCCTCTGCACAAGAACATGTAGCCTTGTTGTCCATGGAGGAACCAAAGGATGTTGCACAAGCTAGTCAAGATGGAAATTGGTTAAAATCTATGCATGAAGAATTGGACCAAATAAAAAAAAATCAGACATGGGAACTTGTTCCAATACCAGCAAACAAGAATATCATTGGCACTAAGTGGGTCTTCGAGAATAAGTTAAATGAGTGTGGTGAAGCGATCAAAAATAAGGAACTATTGGTATGTAAAGGTTATGCTCAAATTGAAAGTCTAGATTTTAATGAAACTTTTTCTCATGTTGCTCAAATATAGGCAATTAGAATATTTTTTACATTTTCATGTTTTAAGAAATTTAAAATACATCAAATGGATGTCAAATATGCCTTTCTAAATGGAGAACTACAGGAATAAGTTTACATAGAAAAGCCAGATGGTTTTAAGCTAACAGACAAGCTTGATTATGTTTGCAAGTTTAAGAAGGCCTTGTATGGTCTCAAGCAAGCCTCTCAAGATTGGTATTCCAATTTGGACAGCTACATGCTAGAATGCGGATTCAAGAGAGGTGCAAATGATGAGAAATTTTTAAGTCAAGGCTAATGATGGAAAATTGATAGTGGTAGTTTTTTATCTTGATGATATTATTTTTATGAGTGATTCAGATTCACTAACATGTCAATTTGCAGCTGATATGAAGGCCAAGTTTGATATGTCTATGCTTGGATAGCTTTCTTATTTCCTTGGTTTATATATTGCGCAAACTCCCAAATTAGAGAAATTTTGAGGTCTAAAATGGGCCTCCTAAGGACTATTATAAAATAATAGTGGAAATAATAAAATAATATTAGATTACATCATCAAATTTTAGAGGGAAAAAAGAAAAGACTACTTTTTCAACTCGTATTTTCAACTTATATCCCTATGGTTTTACTCAATTTTTGAGTGGTAACACTCATTAGATGTGGAATTTAATTCCTCATCCAAATAGTACCCATGTTGCATACTTTTATGGACCATGCTACATGAAAAATCGTGATTGCAATCACATTTTTCATGTATTTCTCATTTTTCTTATAGTAGGGTATATCGAAAGTACACAACATGGGTACTTATTCGATGAGGAATTAAATTTTTCATCCAACGAGTGCTCCTACTCGAAATTTGAGTAAAACTATAGGGAGATAAATTGAAAATACGAGTTGAAAAAAGCAATTTTTTCATTTTTTCATTTTTTTTATCTTTTTACCTTGTTACTCCAAAAATTGTGAATCATCCCCCATGGTTGACATCATTATCTTGAATCCTATTGGTTCTTATAAAGTTGATTTTGGTTGTACATTTTTGTTTTGAGGTCCATTTTAGACCTCAAATTTTCTTTAATGAAGTGATATTCATTTCACAAAGCAAGTATCTCAAGGAAGTATTGAAGAAGTTTGGCATAGAGGAATGCTCTTTTGTGAGCACATCAATGGTTACAGGATGCAAGCTTAGAAAGATTGGTGAACCACCAGAAGTGGATCATAATTTATACAGATCTATTATTGGCAGCCTATTATATTCTACAGCTTAAATACCAAACATGATGTAAGCATTTGGTATTATTGGAAGATTACAAGCAACCCCCAGACAAAGCCATATTCTAGAAGCCAAGAGGATTCTCAGATATCTCACGGCCACAGTGGAATATGGACTATGGTACCTACGAGGAAAATATTTTTCACTAACTATTTATATTGATATTGAATGGGCAAGTGATGTAGATGATTAAAAAAAATTAGTGGTGGTGCATTCTTTCTTGGAGAATGTCTAGTTTCATAGTTGAGTAAGAAGCAAGTTTCATTTTCACTTTCTATAGTTGAAGAATAATATATCGAAAAATATTCTTGTTTCCCTTAAATATTGTAGATGAAGCAGACTTTGCAATATGTATGTGTGTTTTATGATCATCCTATTCCTATTATTTGTGACAATAAAAGTGCCATCAACATGTAAAAGAATCATGTTTTTCACTCCAAGACAAATCATATTCCAATCAAGTACCATTTCTTGAGAGAGAAAGTTGCCAATCACATTGTGAAGTTGGAGTATTTTCCTAAGATAAAGTTGTTGATATTTTCACCAAACCGGCTCCCACGAGATAATTTTGAGTATTTGAGGCCAATATTGAGAGTAGTTCCTCTTGCCTCCACTAGATCTTCCTTCAAGAGGGAGAAAGGCAGTTGGTATACCTTCAGCATATTAATATGAAGATCCCAGGTCCATAGGATCAACAAGACAAGGGAAGTTTGTTGATAGGGGGAGTACAGTTGCAGGGGGATTTCAATAGTGTCTTTTCCATTGATGTCAAAGGGGGAGAAGTCAAGGTGCTCAAACAAAAGACATAAGTACTTCATAGAAGTATTACAACACAGGAGAAGTGCATTTTGGGGGGAGCAGCATCCAAAGGAGAAATAAGAGCACAAGCATATTTGGTTTAGATCTCACTTTGTCTTCATGATGATGTTTTGTTTGATCAAGGTGTTTCCTTCAATGTCAAAAGGGAGAGAATGTTAGAATTGTGTTTTCATTGATGGAAAAGGATGGCACGGGTGATCAAGATTCAAGCACAAGAATAAGAATGAATATCGGCATGAATGGAGAAGGTGCAATGACTTTGAAGGAATTTATAGTGTAGAATATCACTTCAAGGTCAGATGGAAACCACTTAGATGGAAAGAGATCTAAAAGAGCTTTCCAGTGGTATGTGGAAGTTTAGAAACGGCCTCCTAGATCAGAAGATATGGCTGGAGCCCAAAACTCAGAATTTATAAAGCTAAGTCTAATGGAGTACCTTTGTAGTAGGTCTATTCTGGTGCAATTCCAAAATGGGAAAAGAAACTGGGGAAATACTGGTGGAGGTGACAGATTTGAGCATGTAGATGGGTGGATCTGCCACCATGCGTCCCCACTAGAACATTAGTGAAATTGCATCAGACCTTGCCACTCGCTCGTTAATGCACAAGATGGGTGGCACAAAGTGGTTTCCATAAATCGTTTATCGTTAGATCAATGGCAAAGGTTGATTCCGCCAGTCCCCGCCCTCAAAACTACAAACAACCTGCAAGGGGGGGCACAAACCACCGGTGGAAACCAACAGACAAGCCATAGCTAATGTGGTAGATGATGTTAGCATGACATATACAGTGGACATGTGGCATTCTTTTATGGGGTTTTCAGGTACCCAAGTGGGCCATTTCCAGGTGACATGTGGACCACACATGAGACGCCATGTGGGGGAGATGATGTAAGCATGATATCATCCCTGAAGGTAAACCTCAAAATAATTATGACGTGCACAGAGTAATACCATTGGGCGGACTAGGTGTCAGGATGACATGGCAATTGTCAGAGACAACTCAGCCCGACTAGAAGATGATTGGAGTGCATGTATAATAGGCGGACCCACCAAGATATCTCATCCCAAACCCTTGGCCCCATAAGGTAATTAAAGTGTGCAAGAAATATTTTTAGGGTTTCAAGATTTGGGACACAATGGCATGTATAGATTGGCAGAGGAAGCCAATGAGCGGAGAGGACAGATAGCTCCACAGGACATGTAATCCTGCAGGGTAGACCCCATAAGAATATTAAAGGCATAATAAAATAGTGTTGGGTAAAAGGTGTTAGGGGCCAAGGCATAAGCACCAAGACATGATTTTATAAGAAGCATATGACCAAGAGCACAGAGTTCTGAGGCACGGGTTGGATAAGCACTTAAGAAATTAAGGACCACGTCACAACGCTTGGTTATATGGGCTATCGGGCCAAAGTACGAAGTGCACAGGGGATTAAAGGTGAAGTGGCATGGACATATCAAGCATCTTATTTGGTAGTTTTTCCAAATAAGGCAGTCAGCCAGAGTTGCAACTGCAGTTAAAACTCCAGCTAAACCCTATAATGTGCTAGATTAGCTAAAATTGATAGTAAAACTCAAAGATTGAGTTCAAAAACCTCATGCAAAGATGGAATTTGATTTTCACACATGCAAAACTCATGTTCAAACATGATGAACATCAAAACAACTAGAGAACACTTGAAGAAATCATGATAAGAGGTGAACTTAGCTAATTCTTTTAAAAGGAAAATTAAGAATTTTAACTTAGTTTAACTCAAAGATTTATATCAAAACATCAAATCAATGATTGAAAATAGTTCGAGCACATTGAGAAGACCAGTTAACAAAATATTTATGCATGAAGGAAGATCTGAAGGTAAAGAGAAGATAATTTTTCTAGTCAATTTTTCTTAATGAGCAGAATCAATTAAGGAAGGTTGTTAGTTTTGAAGACAACAAATTGAGTTGTTGCTGGTGTAGATGGTGGATTTCTCACTAATAAGAGATTGTTGAAGGCATTTTGGTGAGTATTTGAAGAGACAGATTTAATTGTTTATAAAAGGATTTGGCATTCATGGTTCTAGTTTGAAAATGGATGAAAAATGAATCATTGAGGCCAAGCAAGTTGTAGCTTGCAGATTAGGGGTTGTATATCCTTCCAATAGGTGTTGGTAAACATTTAGGGGTTATAAATCCTTTCAATTGTAGCTAATAAATCAAGTTGTAGTTTCTTCATACTAGTTGTAGTTACAGAATTTTTGTAACGACAATCTATAGCTTGCCTTGTGAAGAAATTGCAGAAAAAATTGAAGAATCTTTGTGTGCTATTTGTGGTATTTACTTCTTGTCATGCTCCACAAGAACAAAATAGGAATTTTGCGCCAAATTTAGTGCATTTTTTTCCAATTGGGATGAGCATATTGGCACTAAATATGAATCTATTGTACAATTTTTAAAGCATTCTTTTTTATGCCATAGTTTGCATCCTTTTTTACACCAAATTTTGCATCCTTTTTTGCATTAGATTTTGCATCTAGTTTTTCGTCATGTTTTGCATCTAATTTTGCACCACTTTTTGCATCTAGTTTTGCACCTTGTTTTACGACAACTTTTGCTTCCAATTTTGCACCAGGATTTACATCTAGTTTTATGATAGGTTTTGCTTCTAGTTATGCACCAATTTTTGCATATGTTTTTGCTTCCAGTTTTATGCCATTCTTTGCTTCTAGTTTTGTGCCATCATTTGCATTAGGTTTTACACCATCTTTTGCATTCGATTTAGCACCATTTTTTGCATCTAGTTTGTGCCAATTTTTGCATCTAGTCTTACACCAATTCTTTCTTCTAATTTTGTACCTATTTTTGCACCATTTTTTGCATCCAATTTTGCACCATATATTGAATATGATTTAGCACCAAATTTTGCATCCATTTTTGTGCACATTTTTGCATCTTGTTTTGCACCACTTTTTACATCCACTTTTGCATTTGATTTGTCTCCCTTTTTTGCACCATATTTTGCATCATTTGTTGCATCCAATTTTGCATCCTTTTGAGCATCCAAATTTTCATCTAGATTTGCATCCTATGTTGAGCCATGTGTTGCATCTACTTTTGCATCCCATTTTGTGTCTAATGTTACGTTCAATTTTGAGCCATTTTTTACGTCTACTTTTGCATTTGTTTTTGCACCTCATTTTGCGTCCAACATTGCATCTCAATTTGCATCCAATTTTGAGCCATTTTCATGCCCATTTTTACACCATTTTCTGTGTCTACTTATGTGTCCAATTTTGCACAATTTTTGACATCCATTTTTTCATCATTTTTGTTGTCTAATTTTTCATCCTTTTCAGCATCCAAATTGCATCATTTTGTGCGCACATTAGCATCTCATTTTGCACCTAGGTTTGAGTCTAAATTTTCATCTAGTTATGCATTATTTTTAGCATCCAATATGGCATCATTGGTTTCACCCTTTTCTTATCCCCATTTTGCATCTTTTTTTGTGTCTTTTCTTACATCCTTTTTTGTGCCCAATTTTACACCATTCTTTGAATCCTCATTTGGAATCTAAATTTGCATCCTTTTTTTCTTATTTTTAGCACCCAACTTGGCATCCTCTTTTATATCCAATTTTACATCTAGTTGTTTGTCCTTTTTTATATCTAGTTTGGTGTCCATTTTGGCGTCCTTGTGCCCAGTTTGGTATCCTTTTGTATGCCATGTTTGGTTCCCTTCTTTGTGTCTAGTGTTACACCCTTTTTTACTTCTAGTTTAAAACCCTTTTTGTGTCCTTGTTTGCATCTTGTTTTGATGCCTAGTTTAACATCCAATTCTACTCCCAATTTTGCATCCATGGTTACACCACATTTACATCCACATTTGGCTTCTTGTTTAGAGTGTACTTTTATTTCCATTTATGACCCCCTTATGGGTTCATTTTACTAATTTCAATTACATAGTGAAATATATTATAGTTTCTAAATATCATTAAAGAAAATATGACAATTCAAATTGATAACATAGTGTTTATAAATAAATTCAAGGGAAATTGCAACATCCATCCAAAAAATAGAAATATCATCATATATAATAATTCTCCATCAAAAAATCATTAACAATTTTCAATATACATATATCACTACCAAATCAATACCTATCACAAATATCATTATTCCAAGGTAAATTCACAACATTCATCCAAAAATAGTAATATCATCATACATAATGATTCTCCATCAGAAAACATTGACAATTTTCAACACATATATAAAGTAACAAGATAATAATAATATCATCATCATCTTTAATCAAATAAACTAAAATTCAAATGTGTGATTACCAGATCAAAATCTTTCATGAATATCATTATTCTAAGGTAAATTGACAACATTCATCCAAATATAGTAATATCATCATACATAATAATTCTCCATCAAATTAATGTTGATAATTTTCAATATGTACATAAAGTAACAAGATAATAATGATAATTTCATCATCATCTTTAATCAAATCAACTAAAATTCAATGTATGATAACCAAATCAAAATGTTTTATAGATATCATTATTGTAAGGTAAATTCATAACATCCATCTAAAAATAGAAATTTCCAATATTATCAAGATATAGCTATGTAGCACCATCCAAATCATAGTCAAGATCATCCTCATGATCATTAACTTGATCATCATCTTGAACATCCTAATCAGTTTCATCCACATCATCATCACCAATGATATAACCATCATCATCATCATCGCCAATGCTATCACCATCCTCATCATCATAGTCTCCTATATCTAATTTATGTTCAGCATAGTCTGGATCATCATCTCCAAGGTCATTACCTATTGCATTCTTTAAAAAAGAACAATATTACATGTTAGTATTAGTTCCATAGCACAATGCATATTACGGTTACAATGTTAACTATAAAATGAAGTAGGATACAATAACATATAATAGTACTAAAAAATAAAATGAAAATTTGGTTTAAGATATATTGGAGATCTAGGTAAGGTTGTGCTTGTAATTCATATTAAGTAGTTGTCATGAATAAATATATAGGACATAATGTAAATCATAATAATTAATAATAGTTAGTTAATTAGTAATTAGGCTCAAGAGTCATGTCTAAATGAGACATGAATCTCTATGAAGATGCACCTGCTTGGTATATAAGCAAGCCTCTCGTTCAGATTATAGTCATTCTTATTCATACTTTTAATATAATATTTGTATCCTCGTGGATATCTTTATATTCCAAGTCTTCTGGAGTAATTAATCTGAAGAAGGAACTTTGTTCGCTTTATTTGGTATCAGAGCCACGTTGATTGATCATCAGGCCCTTGGCCATCAAAGTTTCATCAACATTGTTGCCATCAAGTTTGAAGCGCTTTGCTACAAATAGTTGGAGTTTCTCCATATTGCCAATTAGGCCTTTGGCCATTTAAAAAAAAAAAAATACAAAAAATAAAAGAAAATAATTATATAATAAAAATAACAAATATTTAATTATATATATATATATATGTATATAAATTAAAAATAAAAATAAAACCCAAACCTTATGCAACGTGTATAGCCATCTACGCCTGAAAGTAGAGCAGTCGCCTCTGCCTTCTCGCCCAGGCCCTGACGTTATCGGTCACTCAGAGTTGTACAACCATCCATAGAACAACATATATTATAATACAACATTCAAATTGTGTTTTAATTCCTGCGGCCGCCAAATTGTGTTTTAATTCCTGCGACCGCCCACTAGAAATCTAGAGTGTTACATTCAACAACCATTCATGGTACCTCTATGATTGCGAGTCCTATTTCAGAGCTTATTGAAACATAAATGCAGTCTGACATGCTAGGGGTATAGCAGTTTCTTTGCATTTATATTTCCTTCAAAGTTGACTTTGGCATTTTAGCAGCAAGGAAACGCAGTTGTCTATAACGCGACTTTTTGAAAGCTTTTCCGGCAGGTTTTTCCAGTCGAAATCCGGCAGGAATTCATTGGAATCGCAGGTTTGATAGCTAGTTTTTGCACAATGGAAGCGTCCCAGGGGTTTTTCAGGGTGCTGAATCCAAATATGCAGTTAAAAAACCATTTTAACTGCAAGAAATCAAGATTTAACCTCAATTTCTTCCGCCGGATTCTGTCACCGGAATCTTCAAAAAGTCGCATTATAGACAACTCCGCAAGGAAACTGCTATTTCCCTTGCATGTCAGAAGCATTTATGTTTCAATGGAGTCTGAAATAGGAACTGCCCCTCTATGATAGCCGCCATTTATTTGCAATAGTCGCAGCAATCGTACAATGCTTCATAATGTCTGTACAACATCTATATTAGCACAACACACCGCTGATTGGGTTCATTCTTCTGCATACAATCAACCACCTCTTGGAAGATTTAAGCATGCGTTTTTGCTGCCCACGTCAAATTAAATCAATTATTACCAAGGATATAGGAAACGCCTCCAATTTGAAAGAGTGTAATCGAAATGTTACGTCAGTGAAAGGTCAACCATGACTTTTATTAATTAATTATATAAATCGGATTGTTGTAAGATAAACAATATCACTTTTAATTCTATAGAGTAAAAGTGAATAAAAGGTTAATTTCGGTTATAAAAAGGTAAAGGGTTATTTGAAAAAAAGAAAATATGATTACGGCTCATAAGAATATAAAAAGGCCAGCATATAAAAAGTATTCAGATTATTTAAATATAAAAGGAGAAAGAGGTTTTTTTTATACGGGAAGGTTATCTTTATTTAAGATAAAATGACTAAGAAGAATATTAAAGTGGTTATTTATTAATTGAAGGTCATTATAAGTGGAAAGGTATATAAGAAGAATTATTTAGGTGAAATGAATTATTGAAGTTAATAAGTGAAGGTTTAAAATATATATATGTATAGATATTGAAGTTATATTTTATAAAGTAAAGTAGGCAAATATTTATCTATTGGAGAAGTGAGCTTCTCATACAAAGAATATAGAAGCTTTTTGGTTAAGCATCATTGCTGAAATTATTAACTAATACAAATAGAATAAAAAAAAATCCATACAAAGTTAAAAGAAGTGAAGAAAAAGAGAAAAAAAATATGGAATCTCTAAGTAATGAACAAAAACAATCATTCACAAGAGATATAGAACAATTAATGACAATACTTGAGCGACAACATGCTGATTTTAATGAGGAGAGAAAGAAAATGGAATCCATATTCCAAGTTGAACATCCATCATCACTCCCACAAAATGATGTAATCCAGTGTACCGAGAAAGTGCAGCTAAAAGATCAAGAGAATGGAAAAATAGCCAAACTTCAGTGAAACAAGAAAGCGTTAGAACACGAACATAAAAATCTTGTGGATATGCATTACAAAGAAAGAATGGAAAAATATGAAGAAATTTCTCGTCTCAAGGATCATGTCTAAAAATTACTAGCACAAGTGAAGAAGACTAAGATCACAAAGAAATAACTCAAGAAGCACTTATCAGAACAAGAAGAGGAAACTTTGCATTTAAAGAACGTTAATAAAAACTTATTAGAACAAATCAGTGATCTAAAATATGAAAAGCTTAAAAGTCAAAACACTGAAAATAAGGTTGATAAATCAGAAATCAAAGAACTTTTACATCTGAGAAACCATAATCAAATTCTACTCACTCAAATTAAGAAACTTAAGGATGATAAGAAAGCATTAAAAGACAAGTTAGAACAATACACTCAAGAAGAAGTGTCAAAATCTCCAGTTGTAACAGTCCAAGTTGAAAATAAGGGAACGAATATCGATCCAGTGAATATGACAACTCAAGAAGACAAGTCAGTTGAAGAAACGACACACTTAGATGTTGCAGTTCAGACAATGAACACCCCAAGTGAATGTTCCATAACCTACTCAACAACATCTTCGCCAGAAGAAAATCAAAAAAATTCCACACACTTAATAAGGGAATGTCAAACCAAAAAAATTCCCTATCGGAATCTGAATCATGAGAGTAGACAACTCAACCATGCTACATATTGGGATCACTCAGAACAAAAACAACAAACTGATATTCCATAGAATAGTGATGTAACCTCAATCCAACCCTATGATGACAAGTCATTACAAAATTCGAATGATCAGAATATTACACGGAAGATTAATCTGGGATGGTCTGATCCCTTTTCAGTGTGACAGTTTTGTTTGTCACTTAGAAAATCATATCAATACATATCGACAAAGATGACAGTTCCAATACAGAAAGACATTTGAAGCCAAAAAATAGATCTAGCCTTTTTTAACAAGCTTTGAGGACAAAGCTTTTTGAGGAAGGAAATGTTATGAATAAATATATAGGACATAACGTAAATTATAATAATTAATAATTATTAGTTAATTAGTAATTAGGTTGAAGAGTCATGTCTAAATGAGACATGACTCTCCATGAAGAGGCACCTTCTTGGTATATAAGCAAGCCTCTCATTCTCATTGTAGTCATTCTTATTCATACTCTTAATATATAATATTTGTATCCTCATGGATATCTATATATTCCAAGTCCTCTGGAGTAATTAATCTGAAGAAGGAACTTTGTTCACTTCAGTAGTAGAAGTAATTTTTAATGCATATGAAGTAGGTACCCAATTGTTCTTCATATTATATTGTGAATATTCCTTATGATGTAAATGCACCATTGGTAAATCAAATGTTACTAGAAGCTTTAATTCCAATTACAATTGTAATTCAGAAGTGCATAATCTTCTTAATCACAAATTGTGAACATTCTGCACAATGGACTCACAACAGGAATTCACCACCATGCTTCAGGTTATCATTATTGGGTTAAGAATCAAGATGAAAACAATCATCTCATTCGTAATTTGAAAGGAAAACAATCGACCTCAACTTCTACAATAAATTGGTAACTAATTCAAGTTATCATCAATCTCAACTAGCTTACACGATACAACAGTCTCAGCCTAGAGAAGTTGTAGGATATTTAAGAAAAGATGTCCATGGAAATGCAGGTCACCAGCAATGCAAACCCTACATTAAAGAGGTCAACATGCTAAATCTTACACCATGCCACATATGAAAGGGTATATCATAATTGCAGAGTACACAACTATTTAAAAATGGTTTGTGAATATTATCATAACTCCATCACAGAGATATCAGAAGATAACAACATAAACAATTATTGAATATCTTGTATCGTACCTATAACACCACCTCCTAAATTATTATTATTATTATTATTATTATTGGTCTAAGTTCAACATTGGTGAGGCTATATCATGGTCATGGCATAGTTCTAATTCGAGTAGGTTTTCTTTTACACTTGGGTTACTCATTTTGTAACACCATTCCTTGAAGGACTCGATGTGTAAATTATGGATATGACTCCCTACCCCATAAATATTGATGTTTTAAGTCATATGGTGATGACTATGTTAAATACATAGAGGGTGTATCACATACTAACAACCCTCATACACATTTGTAATAGAGAGGTTCTCGAATCTTACAAAGAAATCCATATGATTTCATGAGGTGTACTCTATAAACTAAGTGAATTTTAATTTGTTTTTGGTGTGAACATATTTTATACAACCATATGGATATTTAGAGTGTGCTTTTATTTCCATTACAAATGTTAATCACCTAGTTTTATTAAGGGCACAACCCCTTTTTTGGCTTCATGTTGTGGGCCTCCCATTTTTACGACTCATATGGAATAAGGAGAAATTATAACATTGATGCAATGGTTGCTACAGGCCCAAATAAACCCTGCAATTTCAACTCGTATATTGGTTGTACATGTGCTAACTATAGAAGGATTTTAACTTGTAGACTCCTATGCTAGTTAGAATAATTAATTGTAATGAGTGAACAATTCTATGTGTATGTACATATATTTATGTCTAATCCACCAGATTTCCAAATGCACAATTCATGATATTGAGCCTATTACTAATAAGGTATCATGATGAATAAATTCTCTTCACGTATATAAATATATGGAAATCGATAATGGTGCTTGCAATGAAAACCTGGGTTTTGTTTGCATATTTAAGAAATAGTTAGAGGTACTTTCCATATTCTAGAGCTCCACATGCTAGCACTTAAGGCGACTAGGGAAATTTTCACCCTAATATAAGCTTGAAGTGATATACCAAGATACTATGCAGGTGTTATACACAAAGCCTTTAAGGAAACAGACCATCAGAGTAACCTTTAGAAATCAATCTCTAAGGAACCTGAGACCAGCATTAAGGATAGGATGTGATACACCTAGTTCAAATCAGTATATAAAGAATCTATATTAAGTATGGATGTACCACTTGGCCTGTGAAAAGACAAACAGTAGATATACCTATATTGTTCTATGTTACAATCCATATGCATTACTAAAATTGAACCATCAGTTAACATTCCAAGTTCCTAATGCTACAGATACCATATCAAGAATTGATTGTCTATGTATTGGTGCTTAGCATGGTTACACACTCAAGTGATGGATATATCTCATATAAATATCAACTTATGCATATGAAATTACACAAAATGTTCAAATTAGTCTTAAGCTACTATTACAGTTTAAAAGAATCCATGACTCAACTGTGTTTTGCAAAATTTGTAAGCAGAATGCACATCTAATTTCAGTGGATTAACACAAACATACCTTGCCAAGATCTCTCCATAAATGACCGAAGCTCAATTACCCCAAAAGGAAGGCACCATGAAAGTACAAAATGGCAGAATGTAAAGGATGTAAAGATGATATTGAGAAGCTAGATGGTGGAATTTTGTCTCAGGATTTTAATTCTTTCCCTAGTATCAGTTGAATAGGCACCAACAAGAAATGGTGACAGAGCATCATGTGATTCTACCATACACCAATGACAAAGGAAAGGAATTCCATAGAATTAATGAAATCTAGCCATTAATTTAAGTTTCTCTCAGAAGTCTGATTTAGCACTTGGAAAGTGAGTAATTGGTCCCTCCAAATGTAGTGGTTGCAAGATTGAAGAAAAGGATATGAGATCCCATCCTTCTGTAGTTATTCTACTGCAAAGGAAGCTTGGACTTGGTTGAGAAAAATTTGTGGACAACCATGCCTTCAGATATGGTATATACTAAGTCACTTTGGAAAGCTGAAATATTAAAGCAAGTATGGTATATGTCTCACCGAGTCACCAGGTTTTGTCTTTTGGTTTCTATAGAAAGAAAGGAATAGCCATGCCTTCAGGTTGGTTCTGCAGATGTTCTTAGAAAATATACTAAACCACTTTATCAATCCTAATTTATGACTTCCAATACTAGGCCTTTTGTTGGTTAAAAATTACTACATTCTAAGTTAATTTCATTCACAATGCTTTCATAATTTTGAATATATATACATTGTTGACAACTATATTGTCTCAAACAATGATTACTACAGGGATATCTAAAAGGTATCTTGGTAAAATATTAACATCCACAGAAAGGAATGTAGATACAAGATAGATAACAATAATTGTCCATTAACGAGCCAATCATAGAAATTTCATATTGTTATCCTCCATTCTTATTGCAAGCTTTAGAACATCCATTTCACCCTCATCATCCATCAAAACAAATTCAAACCGAATTTTTTTGTCTATAACATGACCTTGGTCTCTTTTATTTGAACAGCAATATACCAAATATGATCCAATAAGACATTTTACAAGTTATACAGCTGCATAGAATTGTCAAACCTAAATTTAGATGATTTTCTCCAAAGAAGAAAAATTGAAAACAATAAAACAACTAATGCTCAATGAAAGAGAATCATGCCCAGGCCAGCTCAATTTTATCAATATTTCTAACATAAATTTTATAAGAAAGAGCATTGCTTAAACAATCATGACAATGAACTGACAATATTCAAAGAACACAAACTAGCCACTAATCGACAACTTTTTGTTCTCTACATATAACAAGAATATGTGATATACCCTGTTGTATCTACTACAAGAATATGATATCAAAATACTCACACCAATAATCTAAGTTTAGAAAGTATTTAGTAACTTCAGCTTAGACCAATTTGTTCTTATGTTATAACGTGATGATAACAACACCAACAATAGAAACTATTACATTATACATGACAAAAGAACCAATGGGTTTCTTATAGTAGTAACAGTGTTAATTGCCTATCAGAGGATAGAATTTCAAATTCCAAGGAGTTATTCCACCATAAGAGACAACAAAGGCACTTCACGTGTTTTTTCTAAGGCATAAAATTGTTAATCAGATATGTCATTTCTAGAGAGTTTGTACTCTCAACAAGGGAACCTGTAATGATTAAGACCTCAAAATAACAATCACGAAAGGAAATATAGAGGTGTAACTAAATTGTTCTCTTTACATGCCAAATGTCATGCTTGAGAACTACAATTTGGGAGTCATATGGATGTGACAACCACAACTCTTGCCTTATAGCCTCTATGCTAGCATTTTGTTCTGCTAACAACTACACAACAACTATTTCTCCAGTAGACCTAATCAGTCTTCCCATTACAATATGTGAGTCTCCTAGGTTGGCAACGTAAAGTTTCTTCTCGTACACAAGACCAACTAAACAACAAGAACCAACTGCTGCAAGTTGTGGTTTTTTGGGCCAAGTATTTGTCACAAGGGACATAAATCCCTCCTTAGCAGACATTCCCCACTGCTCCAATGCAAAGTATGTGAAAACATAGTGGATCCTTAGTTGGAAAGCCTACAACGACTTTTATCTATGAGATATTGCAGTACTTCAAAGTTCATACTTCCAATCAGTAGAAACTCCTAACAAACAATTTCATCCAATGACAACAACATATAATAGCAACCTTAGGAGTTACCCCCTACAATGGTAGATGTATGAGCTTGGGCCCAAAACAAAATTTAGCAAGTAAATGAGTGCCAAATTTGAGCTACCATGTTTGTAATGATTGCATGATGTCAATTACTTTCTCTAATGTGGGCAAAGAAAGAGAAAATAGGGGACCCCAATAATCAAATCTCCAGGTTTGATTGAATGCCCACCTACCTCACAGTGCTTAAGGAGTGCATAATGCAACATCTGACAGGGAAACTGTAGCTTCCATGGGCAGGGCACGACAATTCACATGATTTCACTGCTCATGGATGTCATTTTTTTTGGAGCAGCCGAGGTGATTCACATCATTTCACTACTCATGGAGGTCAGTGAGAAACACATTGGTTCTGCATACTTGGAGAACACCCAACAAACCTTCCTGGACAAGGAATGCTCTAAATACTAAGTTCGTGACAGATAGAATTACAAAAACAGTCAGGCTTGAATCCCCTTCATTGAAATAGGTAACTCTAAACATAGAGATATATTTAAACAAAAAAATGTGGATATAGTTAAGACACCAACTAAAGGTTCTGCAATATAAAAATAAAAAAATTATTGCTAGCTCTCTTGATTGAGTGATGCTTTTAGTAATGTATCTCGTGATAAATTTAGCTCATCACAATTTCCTCCATGAATGAACCCTTATTTCAAAAAATATCAAACCCTGCTCACCAGATAGCCTTATAGCTCATTGTGCAAATGTTTTGGGCAAACACATCATGTGTTGCTTTCCATTACAATTCTTTGTGGTTCATTTATCATACATATTGGAATTCAATCCAACGCTTACTAGGTTTGCATTAAAAAGACTACAAGAGAAGTTTATCAACATGATCGTTACACAGTTTAATATATGTTTGTTTTTAATTAATGTCAGAAAATGAAGAGACAGAGAAAATATTACAACAAAGTTGATTTTCAAAGCTTGGCCTATGTGCAGATATAAAAGGAAGAAAAGTACAGAACATTCCACATACCTGGTATTGATCATTCAGCATCTGGAGATTATATTGTTGATCATAACGAAGCTCCTGAAAAAGTGATGTATTCTATAGAAAACTAATCAGTGGTGCAGTCATTTCTTCCAAAGACTTCAGCCTTGCAACTACTTCAAGAATCAACACACATGTCTGTCATTTCTGGAAAATATGAAAAAGTAAGAAATGAATGTGAGTGAGAACCATAGTAGCAACATTAAGATACACATGAAATTTAATGGAAATAAAGCATAACCCAAAAACACTACAGATTGAGTAAAGAAATAAACATTATAATGATGAAAAAATAAAGTGGTAGAGAACATCTTAAAATATCAGTTTAAAAATAGGCAGTAATTGCAATTGCTTCATGACACTCAACCTGTTAATTTTCATCAAGTGAGAATTTCCAGTCTCACTTGGCATGTTAGCTAGGTGGGAGTAAAATTAGCCATTTCGAGGCCCATTTCTCTTTAATTTTTTCATTAGTTCACCCATGAAGGTTGTCCATGTGTTCTCTTCCCTCCCTATCTTTTAGCCCTACTGTAAGAGATAAATATCCCTTATAGGACAAAAAAAGGAAGAAGAGGGAGGTGTACCCAATATTGGGCATGTAACTATTCTTTTATATCGCTTCAGCACCCACCAATTCCCTTTCCCTATTATGTTCAGATATTATTTCAACACTGATGCCTACATTGCAAATTGTAGATAGTTGTCTGAAATCACTATTTTTTTGGAGGCAACAACGTTAGTGTTTCTCTCAAGACAATGATTTCTGCAATTTTATGGCATTGAGAAATGCTCCAACAAGACTATGATAAAACTTTCCCTTTTACATGACTCTTTTTCATCATACTAGAATCATTTTTACAAAATCCCCGCAGCGATGCAAAATCTAGAATATAAAATGATGAGGAGAAGAAGAATAATGATGATGAAGTTTGGAACTTTGATTGATCTGATGATGTTGGAATGCTCTGAATTTTACTTTGACCATGGAGTCTCTGACAAGTCTTCAAGTGCAACTTGAGTGGTTAACACATCTTAAAGAGGAGTTGAATTGGTTGAAGTTGATGGAAAGCAGATAGGATGATAGGTCATTTGACAAAAGTTAAAAGACTTGGTAAAGGCATTTCTAGTATCAACTTCTGCACAAAGTTGATATTATTTCTTGATTGCAGACAATGCTAAATATATTTACAACTTCAATTGAGAGTGGTGAAGTCTTGTTTATGCCTAGATCTCCATCTAATAATGGACCAAAAAGTGTTTCCCAAGCTTCTAGATGATAGACACAATATTCCTTTTTAGAGAGGGTCTAGAGATATCCATTATACCCATAAAGGCTACTTGTTTTAGAACCTTTACAATAGGAAATAGAGAATCATTCTAACTTTGCATATAGAAAATTATCAACCAAAAGAGAATCATTTGCCTGTAATTTTGAGGAAATGATTTAGCTTAAGTCTATAAGGTTGAGGAAACATTATAAAAGAGTGTATTCCAACTGAAGATTTTTTTTTTTTCCAAGGGAGGATTTATATTTTTTGTATTTCAAATTTCAAGTAGAAATTTAAATACATTAATATTCATCTCTAGGGCATATTCAAAAATCTTATCAAACCTGCCTATCAAAAAGCTACTAAGGCATCCCTTGCTACTTCACAAGACATCCAAAAAGAAACACTCCATCAGATATGTTTACCTTATGATGGTTATAGGGCCAAAGAGTGCTTTTGTCTCATTCCAGACTACTCTGGTGAAAGGACTACAAACCAAAAGGTTGTTGATGGTCTTTTCTGCAGGTTTGCACAAAACACATCTACCTGGGCCCTGCCAGGTTCTTTGTTGTAATGTGTCCCAAGTTAATAATTTTTTTCCTCGGGTCTAATCAGTGGAACAATTTTTCTTTGAGTTGTGCTTTGATTTTCCATACGTTTTTCCACCACCAGCTGGTTCCCCTTGCACTTCTTCAGTAAACATTGCTCATCTCTAATTTTGTACCTAGGTTTTTGGACAAGATTTTGTTCCTCATCTCTAATTCTGTTGAACTTAGATTGTACTCTTCTGACATAGTCATTCCAGCTATCCTTTGAATCAGCTTCCAAGGCTAATAATGATCTTTTTTTTTTTCCAACACTGTTTACAAATGGTGGTTGTTGGGATTTGCAGCATTTGCAAGAGGGAAAATACCATTGTTGTGAATAAATTCAGTAGTTGGATCAGACATCCTATGGATTCCTTCAGACCTTACTCAGGAGTCCTCACCTATCCTAAGTTTCTCATCATTTTCTATCCTTTACGTAAAGTCAATTACCCAGAAGAGAGAAAGATGAAGAAGAGAATTTCACATGACAATTGAAATAGGGTTAACTGGGAGACTAATCCATATCTCAAATGATAGAGGATCCATACGGACCATCACCTTTTATTACTCTCTACAAACTCTTGGCCTTCCCAAAGGAATGTATATTAACCCCCAGCCTCCATCTTCATTTGGTTTGGCAATTCCTTTCCACTTTATGAAAGGGAACCCCCGTTTTTCTTTTTTGCCAAAGAATAGAAATTTAAGCCATTCAAAAATCTTAAATTTCTAAACTTGTAATTTAAGCCATTATTTCAAGCATGCCTTTAGGAATGTGTGCCAGAGTATGCCAACAGACAGGGATAGTAATTAATATTGATTTCACCATAGTCAACCTACCCCCTTAGGTCAGCTATTGATAATTAGTGCTATGAATTAGAGTTGAATGCCCCCAACATCTTCCTTGAAACTCTTAACTCTTCTACCACTAAGATTAATCATTAAATCTAATCCTATAAAATATTCTATACTCCAACCATCAGAGCCTGTGTTTTTGTTCATTTGGAATGAATACAATACAATTTTAGCTCCTTTTTAATACCTCTACCATTAGATTTTCATTGGCTTCATCATTTATGAACATGGTGAAGAAGGAAGTCATTTTGGTTATCTCTTCTATGTGGGTCGTTGGGAGCTCTTGTAAAGTTTTTGGAAATGTACAACCCTTAGATCTGTCAGGCCTTGAATTTTCTCATTTGGCTTCCATCTTCCTTGTTTTTTCCATATTCTTTCAG
The DNA here is from genome assembly GCA_031772625.1 of Pinus tabuliformis. Taxonomy (NCBI): domain Eukaryota; kingdom Viridiplantae; phylum Streptophyta; class Pinopsida; order Pinales; family Pinaceae; genus Pinus; species Pinus tabuliformis. The sequence continues at coordinate 761,120,753 of CM062804.1, forward strand.
TTCTTTGCATATGCATGAAAAAATTTAGTATTTGTATCTCCTTCATTTAGCCAGGTTTACCTGCTTTTATTTTACCATTAATTTCTTCCCATCCCAGCAAGTTCTTCTTTCTTGCCTTTGAATTGATAAGTTTGTTTCTATTCATCTTTGTAAATACCTTAGTAAAATTCTGGTGTAACAATAAGGATATTTCTGTTCCCAGTCAAAGTGTCTTCCGAGAGTTCTTGAATTTGTGGTTAGCTCAATTTATAGTTTCCATTTTGAATTTTTTGAGATTCTCATAGAATTGAAACATGGTGGAGCCTTTAGTATCAACATTGTAAGGTCTTCAGTCTTTTGTGATTATAGATATAAACTCATCTTCTAACCACTCATGATTTAATTTAAGAGGGCAAGGAGATCTATTGCACCCTTTTCCAATTGTAGAAGGATTGGGAGGTGGTTAGAAGCTTTAAGTTTGAAATTTGCTGATTTTCAGGCTTCTCTGAACATGTTTGTCGAATCTCAAGACAAATTTCAGCATGAACTTCAAGATGCACTGATTCAGCAATCAAATTCATCTGAGTTCATCTGAAGTTGAATAGATTTAGGTGAAGTTTGTGGGGTTCTTCTTAAAAAATAGTTGAAAATCTTAAAATAATCACAATGTTTTCTTTCCTATCTTGTGTTCCCTTCCAATAATTATATTCTCTTGATTTAGTAAACATTGATTGAAGAAGCCTTCCCAGACGGAGTGTCTATTCTTATATGAATTATGTAGGTTTATGACTGAAATATCTTTACCTATTTCCAAGGAATTTATATCTGCATCAAGTTCAAAGGAAGTAGTTAGATTGAAGGAATGGTTCCAGCCTGGAACATGTCTCCTTGATTTTCCATTTGAATCCAGTGACAAAATAATTTCCACTTTTGATTCATCCCCAAAGTTTTTTAAAATAAAATTAAATCTGGCTTGTAGATATGAATTATCTACCAGCCATATTTAATTTGTGGTGTGCCCTGCTCGAATGGCCCTTTTAATTGATTTGTTATATTGTAATATAACCTCTTGCTTTTCTTTTGTTTGTGCCTTTTTGATAGGAAGGATTTCCTTCTAAAAGTATTAGTGCTTCCTATATGTCCAGGATCTAAACATCCACCAAATATTATGGGGCTCTTTATTTATAGAACAAAGCAAATATCTAGTAGGTTGGGTGTAATCTAGGCAGTCCTCGAAAGAGTGTAGAGGAGAGCTATCTTTATATCTAGAATCAAGACTGCTATCTATAACTTGATCTAAGAGGATCCCATCAGATCAGTTACACATTTCAGTGTCGTCGTCAGCAATTCAGTCTGGTGCCGTTCAGTTTCAATAGTGTTATTTATTGTTCTGATCAGGTGATGTCAATGGTTTTCATGGTGATATGGTTTTGTACCTGGCTGTCAACATATGGTTGTCGTCAGTTCCGCCAGGATTTGGTCATCGACATGTGTTTGTCGTCCACTTTGCAAGATTTGGTTTCGATGTGGGCTTTGTCGTCCATTTTACAGGGTTTGGTTGTCGTCATCATGATACAAATGTTTCTAATGTCGCTTTGTGACATTTGGTGGTAAATGGGTTTTTTCTATTTGATGTAAAGATCTAAAACCCTAACCATGCATTAAAATGTCAAAAACCTAAGACTAAACCCTAATACACCTAAATCCATGCATTCAAACCCCTAAACCTAAGTTCTAAACCATATTACAATCCTAAATGTATTAAAAAATACATATACACCTAAGTCCTAAACCTATATTACATTTCTATGTATTAAACACATAAAACCTAAGTTGAAACAACTCTCGACCATATTAAAATCAATACAAAAACATTATAAATGGGATAACAGTCCTAGACCGCGGGCCTTAACCGTGTGGGTATGGAAACTATTATCGTTGTCCATGTAAATATTAATAGACGGAGATGTAGTGGAACCACCACAGTATTGACCACAGAGTTACATAACTTCAGACTATTACATGTGAGTAGAGTCTAGATAAGCCATTAGGGTTAGTGCCGAGAGTTTGACCACAATGGAACAATCAGCATCAACCATGACATGTGAACGAAACTGTCGAAGTTATGATACAGGTGAGCGAGAAACCATAATGTGGTAACCACCGGAGCACCGTCAGCCAAGATCGCCGAAAAATAGCTATCACATGATGGTTGTCTCCCCTCTGCGTGGTTAGCAAACTGTTTACGGTTGCACCCTTATCCAAAGTTTATATTTGGGTTTTGTTGTTACAGTTTGTTAAAAATTAATTGAATGACCATGGTGTTATCCCTAAGGTGTCAAAACCTAATAAGATCGAGACCAACAAACTCTAATTTCAACTTATTCATTCCTAAACTCTACCTGAGGAAGTTTGAATGTACTTGGAGGGTTTTAAAAGGAGTTTTTTCTCATTGAATAAGGGGAGAGTGATTTTGAGTTTCATGTGTAGGTTCTACAGGGATAGAGGCAGTTTTTGTTTTCAGTGTAACAGGATCATTGGGAGTCAGAATTGAGAACCGTGACAGGCGTTGGAAAGCTGGTTCAGAGAGCTTTCTCATGATAGTGACCAAAAGAGTCTATGTGCACATGTAGTTTGGTCAAATTTCTATGTAATCGACCTCCTTGGTTTCAATCCTAATAAAGTAGTTGCCCATCTTGAAAGCGGACTAGGAGATGTAGTCCATCAACGACGAACCCCGTAATCAATTTTTTTGTCTGGAATCACTGTGTATTTGTTGTTTTCATTATTGTTTTGCATCTTGCTTATGTATTCTCATATGTCATAAAGTCTTCTTATCAAGCAATTCTAACGATTTCATCACTTTCAGATAACATTCTATTCATTAATGGCATAATCGATTCTACATCAGTTTTAACATATGATTATTTTAGATCATATAATTTGCTATCGGAGCAAGTTGCGTTTGTAGAATTTTCCATTGAATGTTAACTAGGTCAACGTTGCAACATGGAGAAGGAATCCTTGAGCAGATCGATCCAGAGATTGGAAAGAGATGAGTCGTTCATAAGTCGACAGGATCTGATGCAGGTGAAAATATTGAAACTAAGATGAGGGATGAACAGTTTCAGAAAGCATTCCTGACTATGCAGCAGATGTTGGGGGAACTCTATGAAGACAAGAAGGCAAGAGATGTAGCTTCTTCTTCAAAGACATCGAAGAAAGACAAAGGTAAAGGCAAGGCTGATAAACCACCTTCACCTCCATCATCTCCATCATCATCATCTTCTTCTTCTTCTTCTTCCAGTGCAGAATATGAAGCAGAAAAGAAACCTAAGAAAACATCTCTTTTGAAACTTGATGTGAAATTTGAGTTACCTATTTATGATGGCGAAATGAATCGTGAAAAGTTAGGTAACTGTATTAAGCAGTTAAATGTGTATTGTGGCATTCAGAACATTTCTAACGATAAAACAAAAATTCAGTTAGCTACACTTAGAATGGGGGGAACAACTTTAATCTGGTGGGAAAGTAAAACTTAGATAGATGTAAAGTGAAAAGGAAAATTCATCTCTTCATGGTCTAAGTTTTTAAAAGCTCTTAGGAAACAATTCTATCCTTTAGGATACATGCAGCAAGATGTTATTGATTGGTAGCATCTGAGGCAAGGTAAAGGGCAAAGTGTTCAGGATTTTACTCAGGAGTTCAAAAAGAAAGCATTGGTGCTTGGTATTTCATTGGATACACGTGTAACTTTGTTAAAATACATTGGGAGTTTACATTCATATTTGCAGCATACGTTATTGATGTTTAATCTTGATGATTTTGATGAAGTGTGTGTTCAAGCCATACATATTGAATCAGGTGGCAGACCATTCAAGTTTTCATCACAATCATCCAAAGAGTTGGAAATCAAAGATTCCAATGACAGTAAAGGGAAAAAAAATTTGAAGAGAAATAAATCAGTGATAGCTCAGAAGGAAAGACCTACTTGTTCTCATTGCTAGAGAATCGGTCATGATGAATCTAAGTGTTGGAAACTTCATCCAAAACTTAAGCCCAAAAAGTTCCTTAAGGAGAAGGATGAAAAGAAGGCAATTGCAGCAGTCCAACAAGATCTAGGTTCCGATTCAGGTGATCAGAGGATAACTGCTATGGTTATGACAAGTAAAACTTCTAACACCGGTTCAAGTTCGAATACTATTGCATCTTCATCAAACATAAATCCTTCAAATGAGGATAAAATAGTTGAATTGTTTAACATAAGGATAACTTCTAAGCACACAAAGATAGATACAATGTTTGACAGTGGATCACAGGCCAATCTAATATATGAATATTCAGTTAAGAGTTTGGGTTTGGAAACACGGAATCATCCAAGACCTTACCCATTAGGATGGCTAAATAAATCAACTCGGATAAAAGTCACTGAACATTGTCGATTAAGATTTTCCATTACAGCTAATTACATTGATGAAGTGGAATTAGATGTGGTTCTAGTAGACATATGTGGAGTTGTCTTAGGAAGTCCTTATCTTTATGATCGTGATGTAGTATTTTATAGGAGAGAGCATAAATATCACCTTAAGAAAGATGGGGTTGAATTTATTGTCAGTGCACATCAAAACAAAAATCATTTGAATATTGTTGCTAATCAGATGAAGCGATTAATAAGTTCAAATAAAATATTTGTAATCATGTGTGTAAAGGAACAACATAAGAATTGACATAATGATTTTTCAAGTTATGAGTCTCAGCTTAAAGATAGTTTGATCAAAGAGATAGAAACTTTTCCAGTTCTACTTAAAGAAACCAAAATAACATGAATATAACATGAATAATTCATGTTCTACTTAAGCAGGGAATATAACATGAATTAAAATTGATGCCTAAATCTCCTCTTCCTAATGTCAGAATGAATCAATTCAGTCCAAGTTTGGAAGTTAGCAGTTACAGGGATGCAAGTCAATATTGGGGAAAGTCAGTTTTAAATTTCTCTTGTATTGTGTCACCATTTCATGTTTTGAACAGTTTGGAAGCCTCTTTTCAAGTGGAGAGGAAACCTATTTGTTTTCATCTCAAAGCCTTTTCTAAAGCAGTGTCAAAGTATCTAAGGGAAACTTATGCATCAGGGGAAAGTGATAATCAATGGAAACATCATTTAATAAATTAAGAAATAGTGATTCAAACAAATCAATAGCTAATTCAATACTTTCAAAAACAAACTAAGTTGCAGTAGTTTTCACCTTACATTTTGATGGGTTTATGGTAGCAAGTTCACTTAGTAATCAGGAATCAAAAAGTATATCAAGTCAAATAGCTAGTATCATGTCAAGAATATATTTGATTGTCTCTATAATTCCGCAATATAGATTTTTAGTACATGTCAACGGTATTGAACAATATCCTGTAGAGATTGTTTCCAAAGATGATTATGAATCACTAACTCATGGTATTTCATGGAAATAAATCAATTTCCATGTTCATAACAGGTTTTTTGACCATCGTCGCAAGTTGTACATACTGCAGATGGATGGAACAGGTCACCAATTCAAAATGTGCCATGGTCAACATCATTAGGTTCATCACTTTCAGGTGATTGATTGAATGTATTGGTACATCATCAGGGAAAGGTGGAGAGTGAGGGAGCTCTACCCTCATCGACTAATTATTTAAGTCAAACTTTTGTGGTCCACAAGCTTTCAAGTGGAGAGGATTGATCTAGGAGGAACCCATCAGATCAGTTACATAATTCAGTGTCGTCGTCAGCAATTCAGTCCAATGTCATTCAATTTCAACAGTGTTTTTTATGGTTCAGGTTGATCATGTGATGTCAATGGTTTTCATGGTGATATGGTTTTGTACCTAACTGTCAACATATGGTTGTCGTTAGTTCTGCTAGGATTTGGTCGTCGACATGTGTTTGTCGTCCACTTTGCAGGATTTGGTGTCGACGTGGGTTTTGTCGTCCATTTTACAAGGTTTGGTTGTCGTCATCATGAGACAAATGTTGCTAATGTCGCTTTGTGACATTTGGTGGTAAATGGTTTTTTTTCTATTTGATGTAAAGATCTAAAACCCTAGCCATGCATTAAAATGTCAAAAACATAATACTAAACCCTAATACACCTAAATCCATGCATTCAAACTCCTAAACCTAAGTTCTAAACGATATTAAAATCCTAAATGTATTAAAAAATACATATACACCTAAGTCCTAAACCTATATTACATTTCTATGTATTAAACACATAAAACCTAAGTTGAAACAAATCTCAGCCATATTAAAATCAATACAAAAACATTATAAATGGGATAACAGTCCTAGACAGCGGGCCTTAACCGCGCGGGTATGGAAACCATTGTCGTTGTCCATGTGAACAGACGGAGATGTAGAGGAACCGCCGCAGTATTGACCACAGAGTTACATAACCGCAGACTATTACATGTGAGCAGAGTCTAGATAAGCCATCAGGGTTAGCGCCAGGAGTCTGACTGTAGCAAAACCATCAGCATCAATCGTGACATGTGAACAGAACCATTGGAGTTATGATACAGGTGAGTGGGAAACCATAATGTGGTAACCACTGGAGCACCGTCAGCCAAGACCATCGGAAAACAGTTGTCACATGTTGGTTGTCTCCCCTCCGCGTGGTTAGCAAACCGTTGACGGTTTTGCCCTTATCCAAAGTTTAAATTTGGGTTTTGTTGTTGCACTTTGTTAAAAAATTAATTGAATGACCATGGTGTTATCCCTAAGGTGTCAAAACCTAATAAGACCGATACCAACAAACTCTAATTTCAACTGATTCATTCCTAAACTCTACCTAAGGAAGTTCAAATGTACTAGGAGGGTTTTAAAAGGAGTTTTTTCTCATGGAAGAAGGGGAGAGTGGTTTTGAGTTTCATGTGCAGGTTTTGGAGGGATAGAGGCAGTTTTTGTTTTCAGTGTAACAGGAGCATCGGGAGTCGGAATTGAGAACCGTGATAAGCATTGGAAAGCCGGTTCAGAGAGCTTTCTCATGACAATGACTAGAAGTGTCTGCGTGCACATTCATTTTGGTCAAACTGCTGTGTAATCTACCTCCTTGGTTTCAATCCTAATAAAGCGGTCGCCCATATTGAAAGTGAACCCGGAGACGTAGTCCATCAGGGACGAACTCCGTAATCAATATGTATGTCTAGTATCGTTGTGTATTTGTTGTTTTCATTATTGTTTTGCATCTTGCTTATGTATTCTCATCTGTCGTAAATTCTTCTTCTCAAGCAGTTATCATGATTTCAGCACTTTCAGTTAACATTCTATTCATTAATGGCATAATCAGTTCTACATCAACTTTAACATATTATCATTTTAGATCAGAAATTCTTAAACCCATGGTATAAGCCCCCTTTTCTTGGGGGAATGGAGTTGAGCTTAGTGGATTTTTCACTTTTAGATTCCAAACTAATGAAACAAGTGGGAGATGATATCCTACCAATTTCATGATGCATCGCCATATGGACAATTCTTCCATATTGTTTTCTAGGTTGGATTTTCCATCTTAACATTGTTGACTTTTTTCCATGGAAGTTTTTCTCCTCTGATGTATTGGAGAGGCTCTCCATAATTTATGTAGCTGCCTTTCGAATGTCCACAACTGAGAGGTTGATCACTTCCATTATGATCCAACATTATGTCAAACAATAACTGAATATGGTTTTTACCTCCCGTCATCATTTCTTGATGGAGTTGCTTAATACACAATCTCCCTTTGATTAGGATTTCTTTGATCCACTTTGTGCCATTCAAAATTCCTCTATTTAGTCATACATTTGGCCTTTGGATGCTCCTAAATATGGAACTTGGACCATCAAAATGGAAGTCTAACTTAGCCTAGGATTTGACTATGGAACATGGATTTGCAATTCTAACATAGTCCAAGGTTTGACTATAATTCCATTGGCCTACTTCAGTTTCAACCATTCTAAGAAGATTTTCTCTTGGATCCATATCAACTAGGATTTTGGCCATCGCTTGCTAAGTTTGGTTTTTTTCCTTATTATCAAATCTAGGATGTCACCTATTGCCACAAGAGTTCAATCATTCCACAGTTCAAGTCACAACGCATATAATTTCACCCATATGGGTTGAATTGATGCTTCCTCAAATTGAGGTTTAAAACATAGTTTCCAATCTTTAATTGAAAACCCCATCACTAATGACCAATTTTGATCTCTTCTGCATCCATATTATGTTGCAAACAAAATCTCACCACCCTTTTGTTAAATTTCCATGAAACTCTACAACTACATAGATGAATAACTGAAAACTGAAACTAGTTAACTTTCACCAAGATACAGCGCCCCTTAACAACTTATAAACAGTGGAATAAAAACACGGAGATAAAAACACATCACACAAATTAACACACTTATTTTTTCTCAGGAAAACCAATAGGGAAAACTTGCTTTCTTGATGTGGTATTTTATTGATTGTTCTGGAGTAATTGATTCTATTACAAAGCAATTTGTCTCCCTTGAGAAAGTGTTGTACTTCTCATACAAATCTCATCTAATACAATTGATCATTGGCCTCCCTTGATCACATTTTGGTGTTGGTTCCTGCACACAATTGTTTCCCTGTTGAAGCCTTGACTTTCCCTTCTTGGTTGAACCCAACTCTTATTCTCTTGCAAACTAGAAGCCCTTATTCCTTGTGCAAATCCCTACACACTTGTGTCCTGCTAAATCTTAATGCACAAGCACATCAAACACACAATTAATCTCTTATTCCTTAGTGTTGATTTTTCTAGGGCACCTACTAGAATTAAGTTTTTCTTGACCTAATAAATACTTGTTACACAATATTTTGTCATGCATCCTGCACTTCCCTGCGACATACCCTGAAGTTTCTGAAACATGATCATTATACAGTATACTCATCCATGTATACAATTCAGATCCCTCCTAATACTTTGTTTGGGAAATGTCTTGAGCTTTCTCTAAAGAAATAGCTCTTAAAACCCTAAAATGAGGGTCATCGCTCTTATGAGGCTCAAAACCATAATGGTCGCCTGTTGCATTGTGTTTGACCCACGATGGAATCACTCTGCTCCATTTCATACCCGCGATGATCCCAAGAAGGTAATTTTCCCAAAGAGGATGAGAACCTTCGTGTTCTAGAAGCTTCCAGAGCGGCGAGCTGGAGGTGGTTTCACATAGATGAGGTCGAATACTCCTAACTTGACCTCTTTGTCTTATCCCTATGAGATACCTCCTTGAGATGTGGGCCTAATCCTATCTTTGGAGAAGTCCTAAATCCCTCTCCCATCCTATAAATTCCTCCTCTCCCATTCCCAAATGGTTGGTCAGGTTGGTCTATGTCCATTTGCACCCCTATGCTGAGCTTGTGCTTAGAGGTTATTCATTAGACTTGGAGAAGGAGTGTTTGGAGAGTTTCTTGGCTTGGACTTGGATTACCACTCAAGGAAATCCTTTCAACATCAAGTCCATGGTTGTAAGCTTCCCTTTATTCTTTAAATAATATACAATTGTTGGTTCATCTTCCCAAAATATATATGTTCATGTATGTATTAGCTTGGCATTCCTTGATCAGCTAAGTAGGTTATTATTGGATTTTCTATTGGTGTTTGGAATGTTTTATTGTATCTTGATAACTTGTGCAGGTACATAAGCATTGAAAGAAGCAGGAACAAGTCCATGACACAAGCAGTTTGAGGATCTCGAAAAAGGAAATCAGAATAGCATCAGAATGAGGTAGGACATCTCTTTCATTCTACTTTTCAATTATAATCTAGGAATATGTCTAGTTGATTGTCACTTCAATTGCTAGACCCACTCATTGGGCTAGAGGGATCATCTTTGTCCACAGAGAGGATTAACCTTGTCAACAAAATGGTGACTCCACTAGGGAGCCTATGACCCTTTCCTTCCATTCCTTCACCATGATCTTTTGACTAGTTTGACCAACCGTCGATTTTTCGACTTATCTGCATCAGTCTAGTTTTATACCGTCACTGATTACTACCTTAGAGTGCTAAGTCTGGATTGTTTCTTGGAATCTTTTTAATTTTTTCCCATATTCCCCACCCATCACGGGTTTACCCTTAACAGTCGCGATGGCATCACGGTTTTCACCTTTACAGTCGCGATAAAAAAAAATCCATTGTTTCGTCGTGCTGAAATCATCACTACTTTTTCTATACAAAGTAGTGATGCCATCGCGGTTTTTCCTATGCAAAGTAGCGATAATCATGGGTTTGGGTATACAAAGTAGTGATGATCCTTGAATGTGATAATTTTTTAGGTTTCTTCTTAAGAATCCAGTGTGTCTTGGCCCCTAAGGTATTTTCCCATCCTGTATTCTTGGATTTGTCAATGTTTTGATTGATAGCCTTGATTAATTTGCAAAATTTGTCTCCTTGGCTTCGAAGTGAAATGCGACTGAATTCTAGGGTTTCTAGTCAATTGGTCATCACTTGTTGTTTGTTGGTGTTGTTGAGATGTTTATTTTGTTGATTGATTGAGTATTGTTTTCTGTGGAAATCATTGAAGACATCATTTTGCCTTTGTTTTAGCTTGTATTTCGAAATTTACTTTTCATGGAAATGTATTAGATTAGTTGTGTTGAAGAGTTATTTTTTGAGATTCATCATTGAGAATAGATTAAATTTTTCAGTGATTGAAAGCTAAAAACTATATTAGGTGCATCAAATCATTCAAAATGAAAAAAAAAAAACATAATTCATATAAATGCATCTTAGTAAAGTCAAATCATTTTGATTTCGAAAGTTGCATTTAGGATAGTGAAAACTGACAATATTTTTACTTTTGGCATTGCATTTGAAAGACGAAAATGAAAGTTAGTGGAAGGAATTTTGCATGATGCATTTTGTTTGATGCATTATTGATTGAAATTTCTTCCCTTGATTAGTCTAGCTTTCATTGAAACGAAAAGTTTTTTTTTTCCTTTTCTCATATAGTTGCATCATAGGTGTTCACGTGACATTGTTAAAGCCTTGAAATTGAAACATAATTCCAAGATCAACTTTAAAAATCTATCAGTTAATCTAAGGATCATTTGAAACATTAATGTTTATATCTAGTGGTCTAGGTTACAGACATATTCCGACGTCTTTAAAACTTAGCAGTTGTCATTCGCTTCAGCATTAGAAATCGCTAGCACGGACTTGTGCTCCCCATACCGTCCTATATATAAAGGGAGATCCCCATAGGTTGCAAACCTTTCTCCATAGGAAGCGAGTCTACTGCCCTATAAACGTGATACACCGAACACAGCATTCGGGGAGATTTCCTGCACAGACGTCAAGTCCTTGGTAAATTTATTTGCTAAGGTGTATATTGTAGTTCATGGTTACTTGGTACTCCTTTTACCTAGATTCACCTGAGCAGTCATTTCAAACTTTCTTGACTCTTTAAATTTGAAAATATCATCGAGCACTTGTCCTTTCAAGTTCGCTAAAATTACGAAAGCAACTAGAGTCACCTTTTCTTCCTTTTCTCGACTCTTAAAACATGAAAATGCCAGGTTTATGTTTAAAATACTAAAATTAATTGACTGTGGAACAACATCCTTCCTATGGAAATACTCCTTAATAGATCTTAGGTTGATACCAATGGAAATATTTCCTGAGTCTACCAATAAAGGAAACCCCTCTGATGGGAATCCTAGTCCTTTTCCTTCTTTCGAAAATACTGGTAATCCCTATATGGTGATGTTGTCCCTTCCTAGATTGACCATTGATCTACCAGTTTGGTTTTTTTCAACCTCGGTGGTTCCGAATGTCCAAACTATTTTTCAACCAAGTTCTCCTCCAAAGTTGACCCCTTCCCTTCTTCGCCTATTTCTTCACCTCGTTCTTCCTCTTCGCCTGCTGAAATTCTAGATTCTAGTAACCAGGAAGCTAAGAAGAAGAAGAAGAGGTTGAAGAAGAATAAGAAAAATAAGAAAGGGGGCAACCAATAATTTATTGCTATCGATGCAACTAATGAAGGAAAATCTTCCAACCAGCCCCAGAAAGTAAAAATCCCTTGCATGTTATGTAAGTGCGACCACCTTCTTCGGAATTGTCCTGGTATTCCCAAGGTCTTAAAAGTGTGGTCTTCAGGTTCACATCGACCTTTGTCATCAGTCTTTGGTGATCATGCTGGTGACAAACCCTCAACTAGTAACAGTAAAGCTCATGGGAAAAAGGGAATAGTTAAATTTCCTTGTAAGTTGTGTGAAGGTAATCATCCCATTCACGTTTGTCCCCTTATGGATGAAGCTTCCAAAGATTTGGAAAACCTTACAGCTTCTCAACCTCATCTTCCGACTGGGTATCGAAAGCTTTCCCCTAATCCTTCGCTAGTTGATCCAGTGTTTGATCGAAAGTCATCTTTGGTCAACCCTGCTCTCTCTGAAAGTGAGTCTTGTGAGTCCATTCTCGACCAACCATTGGTTGAGTAACTGGTAGACTTGACTCCACCATCAGTTAACCGCACCTTTCCGGTAGAGAGTGAACCTCATATTGCTCAGGTTCTTCTTATCTCTTCAGTTTCGAATGAAGTGGAGGTCAATCCTCCAATTCCCGAGGTACATGAGAGAATTTCTCTTGTTCCCATCGATTAAGAAGTCAAATCTCATGTTCTTATGACACCCCCTCTGAGTAGTTTAGTTACTTCTTTTGACTAGAGTTGACTGGCAGGATATCATCTTCCATCTTATGTGCCTTTCCAGATTACAGTACAGGCTTACCATATGGCCGTACCTAGCATAGTCATAGACGAGGTCGCATATGTTAGAATTTTGTCCTCAACTGCTTGGAAAGCTTTAGGTTCTCCTCATCTTGTCCCTGTCACCCAAAATATGTTAGCTTTTAACAGAGGAACCAGTCAACCATTAGGGATCCTTCCTAAGTTGCCTATTACTTTGGGAGGAAAGACTATCTATATAGACGTGATGGTTGTCCAAGTCCCTTTAGATTTTAATCTACTCCTTGGTCGTGACTATGTTTATGTCATGAGAGCTCTTGTTTCTTCCCTCTTTCGAGTGATGTGTTTCCCACATGAAGGAAGCATTGTGATCATTTATCAACTTACATTCATTGGTCCTGAATCAACTCCCGCTCAACCATCATCCCTGAATGGTTCTTATGTGCAAGAAGTATCACCTCCACCGCAGGTTAATTATGTGGTCGCCTGTTCCATGCCCACATCTACTGATGATCTAGTAGGTGATGTAGTACGCCATGTACTGGGGGTATTGGAGCCTGAATTTTCCATTGGATCCCTAGAAATGTATCCCTTCCATAGTGTTGTTCTCCCATTTGATGAGAAACTCTTAGAAGCCATAGCCTCTTTTGGTCTGTGATCAAGACCTTTGGAGCAGAGTTCCCTGTCCTGTGTTAAGATCCTTAAAAAATGAAACAAGGGATATGAGGATAGTTCTTTTACTATGTCAACCTCATTAAAAAATCAAACAAGGACTATGAAACAAAGTTCCTTGTCTTGTGTCAAGCTCCTTAAAAATTGAAACAAGGGATGGAGCAGAATTCTTTGACTTGTGTCAAGCTCCTTCAAAAATGAAACAAGGGACAGAGCAAAGTTCCTTGTCTTATGTCAAGCTCGTTAAAAAATGAAACAAATCCCCTTCCAATTCAAGTCTTTGATTAGATCTTGTAAAATCCCAGTCAAATATTTCACTTGACATCGTAAGTGAACCTTCTTTCCATCCACTTAGGTGAATGAAATGAAGTTTGGGGGGCATGTTTCTCAAATTGAGTCATTATGCTGGGGGCATGCAAACTTATCTCAAGCATAGTTTATCTTTGTTTCAAGCTTGTGTAAAAATGAAACCATTCCTATTTTACATCCCGTGATTACCATTTTTATCAATCAATTTTTTCCAAATGAGCCTTGGTTTTTCCATTCCATCGCCACCATCTCTTTGGCCGATCATACGCTTTCACTTGGTTGTTTTACCCTTGCCTGAGGAACATCTGCAATGAGTGGTCTTATTAGCCAGCCTCTTGACCATTACATGTTTTGAGCAGTTCCATCATTATCGAAACCAATTTCTATCCTTTTATACCACTCGTTCCTCCAAGAGGAGTCCTCTTTCAGCTCTTTTCAGACTCCAAAAATATCAAAAGATTATCGAGTACTTGTCTTTTCAAACTCGTTAAATTAAATGAATTGACGTCACCTCAGTATACGTTTACCCCTTTTTTGGGTTGAGATTGACTATTTATGAAAAAGGAACACCTTAGTCGAACATGGCTAGGAGGTTCTCTTGAATATTGTTTTCTACCTTTTCGTGTTCGAGAGACAAATTACGAAAAGGGACTTGATGGATTTTTTTTTCGTCTCTTTTTCAAACTCTCTAAATATGAAAAAGATACCAAGTTATTCTTCTGTTGGACTCGTAAAAATAAAATGATGAAAGACTCATCACCATGATGAGACCGAGCTTCTCCTTCCTAGGGCTCATAAAACTTACTAGGATGGATTCATCCGAAGTATAAACTTATATGACAAGAAGATGGTATCCTCTTCAAGATTGTTTAAAAATAAAGAGGTACTCGCTAGAAATAGTGGGGGAAAACGAAGACGAAACATCCTTTGTATAGGCAACATGTCGCTCTTGAACATGACACTCTTCTGCTCTCGTGTTGGGTTTGGGATATCCTTGCTCAGTCACTTGTCCTTCCAGGTTTGGGTGATCCATTTTTGCCTCTCATCTAACTTTTTCACCTCATCATTATGACCGTTGGTCGTATGTTGAGTATAAATGCTGCCACACTTCAGAGTCGTGTTGCCAATATGTTCAAGAGAATTCCAATCTACAGTTATTTACCTATACACCATTTGAGTCATTGTTACAGTCTTGAAACTTATTCCACTTTGTTCCTTGTTTCATGACGATGATGGGGGAATCATTATGACCCACCTTCGACAGGTCACTTCCTATCGAATTCAGCTCATTATCCAAGAAGATCACTTAGAAACTCCCTTTCAGTACCTTAGAGCTTGCATGCCTTAAGAGCAAAGTTATTCACATTCGACAACAGGTTTTCATCATTGGCCTCTAATTGGATGATTCCACGAGTGTTCGACTTCAACTTCATTATCACATTCACTGATTATATTGTTGTACCTTGAGAGCCATTTTCATTATAGGTGGTTACTCTCGTGCCTATTAACGGTCTAAATCAATGGCCAATAATCAGGTAGTTTTCTATCATGTTCGACTTCAACATGTTTATTCGCATGTTAGAATTCGTACTTTGACCGGGTTGGTATGGAGCGCAAGACCCTAAGTCTTGTCTGATATGACTCAAGATGTGTGGAGTTATATTTCATTCATGATTGTACACATGTTTCTACTATATGGATGATTGTGACCATAACGTGAGACTTTACATTTATGATGATCCTTCTATATCGGATGGCTAGGTCCATGCCTTGGATGTTAGATTACAGATGATCCTTCTGTATTGGATGGTTGCGCCCATGCCATGGATCTTTTCAAATAGTCTTCATCATTCGAATGGTTGCGTCCATGTCATGGATTCATGTCTTTATCTCAAATATGTATATGTATATGCGTCCCTAATTTATAGGTCTCCTGACAGTGCGTGTCCTCGTCCTTTCCAAAAGCTCGTAAAGCATCTCAGCCATCACTCCTCGTTCTTCCTTCATGCTTTAGGAGGCATCTGTTACATAGCATTTTGTCACGCCTCCTACAATTCCCTATGACATACCCTGAAGTGCCCGAAACATGATCATTATATAGTATACTCCTCCATGTATACAGTTCATATCCCTCCTAAGACTTTGTTTGGGAAATGTCTTGAGCTTTCCCTGAAGAAATAACTCTTAAAACCCTAAAATGAGGGTCATCGCTCTTATGAGGCTTAAAACTATGATGGTCACCTATTTCACTATGTTTGACCCGTGATGGCATCGCTCTGTTCCCTTTCATACCCGCGATGATCCCAAAAAGGCAAGTTTACCAAAGAGGATGAGAAGCTTTGTGATCTAGAAGCTTCCATGGCGACGAGCTAAAGATGGTTTCGCATAAATGAGGTCGAATCCTCCTAACTTGGCCTCTTTGTATTATCCCTATGAGCTACCTCCTTGATATGTGGGCCTAATCCTATCTGTGGAAAAGTCCTAACTCTCTCTCCCAGCCTATAAATTCCTCCTCTCCCATTCCCAAATGGTTGCTTGTGTTGGTCTATGTCCATTTGCACCCCTATTCTGAGCTTGTGCTTAGAGGCTATTCATTAGACTTGGAGAAGGAGTGTTTGGAGAGTTTCTTGGCTTGGACTTGGATTACCACTCAAGGAAATCCTTTCAACATCAAGGCCATGGTTGTAAGCTTCCCTTTATTCTTTAAATAATATACAATTATTGGTTCATCTTCCCAAAATATATATGTTCATGTATGTATTAGCTTGGAATTCCTTGATAAGCTAAGTAGGTTATTATTGGATTTTCTATTGGTGTTTGGCATGTTTTGTTGTCTCTTGATCACTTGTGCATGTACACAAGCACTGAAAGAAGCAGGAACAAATCTATGACATAAGCACTTCGAGGATCTCGACAAAGGAAATCGAAATAGCATCAAAACGAGGTAGGACATCTCTCTCATACTACTTTTCAATTATAATCTAGGAAGATGTCTAGTTGATTGTCACTTCAGTTGCTAGACCCACTCATTGGGCTAGATGGATCGTCTCTGTCCGTAGAGAGGATTAACCTTGTCAACACTACTTCAATGATAAATAAAGCATTAGTTTCACATAGCATTAAAATCAATATCATTTAGGCAATTGTACAGAAGAAAAACGTCAACTAATAGACATGAAAGAGCAATAATGTAACCATGAAATAAAGAGACAAGAGACCCATAGAATTAGGCACACAGCTAGGGAAAAACCCACAAGGGTAAAACCCAAAAAATTCTCTTCCTATGAGAGAGAGAGTTTCTAGATTCAACAGTACATCATAAATAACAAATAGCAGAATAATAGCCAAACCAGTAACCAAAATCATGATCAAGTGCCATATCAAAATCCAAGCTCCTAAAAATTTCGTCCCTCCCTAGAATTTTGGCCCCACGATAAAACCTGTTTCTCCATCTCTGAAGACTAATTAAATAGATGTATCTTTGTTTTAATTAATGCCATGTTACCATTCAAATTCTCACTACATTGAAAATTCTAAAGTTACCATAATCACAAGATCCTAGAGGCAACTACTAGGCAAGCCACCTGCTTGACCGTAGCAGCCTCACCTAGAAGTTGTCTCTATGCTCTTACATTTATGGTTTAGAGTCTAGACTTCTAAACATGGTGAGAGTTTCAACAATAACAAAGACCCAATGGGTGACCTCCCGGGAAGTTCTAGTGTTGCACCCTCCCAAAAAAGAGTCCTGAAACATTTGGATCTGCAGGAACAGTATTATTTTTCAGGGGAAACAAATTATCTGGGCTCTGATTATTCCAAGGATATGTACGAGCTTCCTCGAAATCCCGGAGGAGACACGGGCCACCTGGATGAGGCACATTACTCCCGAAGTCATTGATAGAGGGAAACCCTGGGCCTACTTCGATGGTGCAGCCCAAGAACAAGGTTGTGGCGGAGGCATCATCCTTCACATAACCGAATCACATTACTTCCATATCAATCTGGGGTTGGGAAATGGCACTAACAATTTTGCGGAACTCATGACCCTCCGCCATCTGTTACATTTTGCTACTTCCAAAAACTGTAGACAGCTACAAATATTTGGGGACTCTAAGATGGTCATAGGCTGGTTCAATTGCACTACCATATGCCATGCATTTTCACTCAGAATAATATTGGATGATGTTTTATTTATAAAATCACGATTTGATCTTGTTTCTTGCACTCATATTTACAGGGAATGTAATGCAGTCGCGGATAGGTTATCGAAAGAGGCAACGAATCATCCTCGAGGAGAATGGTTGATCAGAGAGCACACCCAGGCACAGGTCTATCAGTACTACCACAAACTGTATATCGACCAAGTCTTGCAGAGGGCAGACTGGCCCTAGTTACAACACTTTTTTGTTAATATTTTTGAACAGTTTTTAAGGATATGTAAATATTTATGTATATGAACTTCAAACAGTATTCCTGAACAGGGGATTTTTGTAAGTTTATTTCAGTTTCTACAAACATTTCACAGATGACCACGGTCACTTTACTGCATATGCCAAGGGCATTTACAACATGTAATTTTCTTGTTAATGAAAATTACGATTTATCTTTCTGGGAAAAAAAATAACAAAGCCCCACTCTTAACCAAGAATAGTCATGCATGCTCACTTTGATTGAACCTTGAACATAGTTTCTCATGCAAGAAAGAATAATCTATGTAAGTGGATAACATTATATGCATGGCACACTTAAATGTGACTAGATAGATAAGATCAAGTTTGAAATAAGCTAAACATATCCACCTTGACCAGTGTGACCTCTTGGATATGAATATTCCTTTACCATAAATAATTTCCAACCAATCATCACCCTACAAATATGATGTCATGTAACACCTTTTTTATTTCTAACTTATTGTACATTTAGATTTTGCATCAATAAATGTAAATTCCGGGTTTGTCACGAGAAATTTTGTTCCCACAAGGAGGTTGGACTTGGTACAAATGAGTATAGATTCTATAACTTTAAGATTAAATAAAGAAGGTTAGAAGTATCTAGTTTTGTTTATTGGATTCTCAGTATTGCCAAGTTGTGTCAGTGGCTAGAGAGGTAGCCAAGTATGCAACAATGTGACAAGATTTTGTCCAATAGCCATAAGATGCATAATGTTATAAACACTCATTCATGCATGCATTTTGAATCAACTAAAACTTATACTTTTGAGCCTCCTAACCAAAATGCCTATTGGAAAGGGAATTCTTAGGTGTTTTTATTCACTCTTGATGTGATTTGGTGTCATATATTAATTTTATTCTTTCTTACCACAAAAAATTGTCTCTTTTACTACTACAATCATTTTCTGTGTTCTATTTATTTTATGTATTTTATGTTGACTATTGTAAACTAATGAAATCTAAAATCATCAAATCTTGTACCCTCACCCTCATAATCAAAATCGTAGATACAAAGACATGAAATAAAAGTTAGCTGACATGGAAAAAATGCCACATTTTAATGTATCTTGTGGAAATATACCAAGAACTTACATTAGGAAAACATAACCACCAGCAATATGCTATATTTATGGAAAAAGGGCACCAAAGAAGATGGGTCTATGTGCAGTTCATGCAGTCAAGTTCAGGTGAAGGAAGAGGTGCAATCTATCTCAACATCATAAACTGCAGATCATGAAAACTCACTAGAATAAAGGACCATTGTCAGATGAGCGAAGCTCCTCTTGGGTTTAATTATTCATGTGAATAGAAAATATTGATTTGTAAGATGCTAAGAATGAAATCCTATAGAATTTTTCACCCCAAGAAAATTTTTTCTAGTTTTAAAACATCTATGTCAAAATTATAGTGTGAATCTATTATTAGCTGGCTCATTTACTACACAATGGTTGTATACTGTAATTGTTAGATGCATGTTGTAGCAGAGTATTTTGCATAAAAACAGAGGGGTAGAAATAATTTCACTGTTGTTCTTAATTATTTTAAGTTGTTTCTCATTCTATTCTTTGTTTATTTTTAATTGCTCCTGTTGATTTGGGATAGCATCGGATGTGCTCTAGCAATATTTGATGGAGAGGATAAAGCACATGAGATCTCCAAGACCCAGAAATGGTTTGGGTAGATTCTAACCGGTTTGGGAGGTATTAAAATAATTAATATTTTTAATGGAGTTCGTAAGTCTAAACTTAGGAAAAACAAAATATTAATGGGTATTAATATAAAACTGGGTTAGAAGGGTCCAAAAGTCATGGATCAAGCCAAATCTAATCTTATCCACTGATTAGATATTTAATCTCGGTCGTTGATGGACTAACGAGAAAAGTATAAGATGAGGCTTGAGGGTCAGTTGGAGAACACACCGAGTTGATCAGTCATTCTATTCTCTAGAGTGGGGTTTGCTAAGAGAGATAGAATCAGTCATCTGAGTTGCAGCTGAGGGGAAGTGAATACATAGGAAAGAGGTAGAGTTAGTACCAGTAGGAGCAGCACAGAGCTAGGAGAGGTTGACACAGAGCCAGTTAGAGGCCACCCAGGTTGACGGAGGGCCAGCTAGAGGCCACGCAGAGGCTCCAGAAGCTGACGCAAAGACCATAGAGGCTAATGCATGGCCTAGAGGTAGCACTGGAGGATTTCGTGGGACAAACTGGGAGCTGAAGAGCCAGATAGGGTGACGCAGTCCCTATAAGAGTGACACAAAGTAGCAGAAACTGTATTGTTGTTGTGGGATCGTTCATCCAGTGATTTAGCCGAAATATCTATCTCCGATTGAGAGGTACTACTACCAAGGGCATTCTCTATTGGGTGAGCCATTTCTGGCACCCATGTTGTATTCTAAAAACTGCATAATAATAAAACCCTCTGAATAGCTGCACCAGTTTTCCCGCATTGGGTTTTTCCGGGGACATTAGTCCAAAAACAACGGTGTCACTTGTGTGCTTGTTTACTTTCAGTTGATGATCTGTATGTGTTGAGACTGTACTTGTATTTATTGTCAGTATTTACATGGTAAATAACTTTATTAACTAAATGAACAAGTAGGAGGAAATAAATCAGATAGTACAGGAATAATTTCTGAGGGGTTAAACCTAGAAATTCCAACATGGTATTAGAGCATGGTTACAGATCACACAGGAAAGCAGAAGATGCCAGCTGAAGTAGAGAATTTGCAGCAGAAACAGTTGTCCCGAGTGACAAAAGTTGTTCCTAGCAGAAAGCATCATGGAAGGGGTGATGCAGAGTGCCTTTGTCATCAGTTAGAGTCAGGAGGAGGATCAACGCAGAGGAAGAGAGGAGCAGATCTGACCTACGCATTGTCCGGTCATCTTTCTCAGCCAGGAAGGATCGACGTTGTGGCCAGGAGGTGCAGATTTTTTCGGTGTCAGGATTGCGCAGAGCCTAGAGGCTCAGTCCTTCAGTTGCTGGGGCAAAGGAAGTTGTGGGTAGTTTGCAAGAGCAAAGTTGGTGGGGTACTGTGGTTAGAATAGTACCTAACAGGGCAAGACCAAAGTGGAGGGAGTTGCTGCCGAGGCGGATTTCTAGCCAAGGAATCTGGATCAGCATTGCAGTTTCACAAAAAATCAGAGTGGGGTAGCTTGAAGTTGGAAGAAGCATTTCCAAGAGGGAAATCGAGACTCAGAGGGGGTCCAGAAGAGAACTTCCAGACGGGAAGTATAGAGACTTAGCAGGAGTCGAATCGAGAAATTCCAGATGGGAAGTAGAGAGACTCAACAAGAGTTGAACCGAAAAAATCCAAATGGGAAGTAGAGAGACTCTGCAAGAGTCGAACCGAAAACTTCCAAACGGGAAGTAGAGAGACTCAGCAGGAGTCGAACCGAGAACTTCTAGACAGGAAGTAGAGAGACTCAGCACGAGTCGAACAGAGAAATTCCAGATGGGAAGTAGACTCAGCAAGAGTCAAACAGAGAACTTCCAAGCAGGAAGTAAAGAGACTCAGAGCAGTCGAAAGAGGAACATAGAGATGGACATGAATGGGCTTAGGGATCAGGACAGGTTGGACGTAGCATCCAACTTTGTCATCTGGAAGGTCAAGATCCTATCTATTCTGTGTGCCATGAGTGCTCATGTGCCACTTGAGAAGAAGTGGGGAGACATCGATTTGTAGTCAGGAGGACTACATGCGATGAGGGGCGGGATCCTTGAGGTACCCAACCTCTTGGATTATACCTTGCTATGCAAGCCCCGAAGAGGAATAGCAGGACTGGTAGATGTTGGTAGAGACTGATGCAGATGAAGAAGCAAAGAGTGCTACAGTGCAGGAGTCACTAGAAGGCTGCAACAATGCGAGAGGCATGGGAGTGTTGCACCAGTGTAGGATGGCACAAGAGAGGTGTGCAACGGTGCGATATTTAGGGAGTTGTTGCAGCAATGCAGAGGTTAGTAGAGGGAGCACTTGTTAGCGGCAGAGGGAGCTTCAGGTTCGAGTGTGTTTCTAGCCTAACATGGATGTCAGAAGTTGGGTGAATCAGTTACTTACTTCTCAGTAACTGAGTTGCAGTGCTGTAGCAGTTTGTAGTAGCATGATGCAGCATGATCAGAGGGGATGCAGTGTTGCGAGGATGGACTAGCAATAACACAGATGCAAAGGGAGTTGTCGTATGGATGCAACAGTGGTAGTGGCAGAGCCATGGGTAGCAGTACAAGATGCAACAGTGCAGAGGATGTTGGGCAAGGAGGCCTAGCATCAGCACAGGAACTAATGCTAGATGATCAGGGTGATACTCAGTGAGGAGTATTACTAGAGCACAGCCCTCGCTAAGAGGGAGTGTTGATTTGGGATAGCATCAGATGTTCTCTAGCCATGAAAATTGGTGGGGAGGCTAAAGCATATGAGATATCCAAGACCCAGAAATGGTTTGGGCAGATTCTAACCGGTTTGGGAGATATTAAATTAATTAATATTTTTAATGGAGTTCCTAAGTCTATACTTAGGAAAAATAAAATATTAATGGGTATTAATATAAAAATCGGTTAGAAGGGTCCAAAAGTCATGGATCAAGCCAAATCTAATCTTATCCACTGATTATAGATTTAATCTCGGTCGTTGATGGACTAACGAGAAAAGTATAAGATGAGGCTTGAGGGTCAGTTAGAGAACACACCGAGTTGATCAGTCATTCTATTCTCTAGAGTGGGGTTTGCTAAGAGAGATAGAATCAGTGATCTGAGTTGCAGCTGAGGGGAAGTGAATACATAGGAAAGAGGTAGAGTTAGTACTAGTAGGAGCAGCATAGAGCTAGGAGAGGTTTACACAGAGCCAGTTAGAGGCCACCCAGCTTGACGCAAGGCCAGCTAGAGGCCATGCAACGGCTCCAGAAGCTGACACAAAGGCCATAGAGGCTGACGCAGGGCCTAGAGGCAGCGCTAGAGGATTTCATGGGACATATTTGGAGTTGGAGAGCTGGATAGGGTGACGTAGTCCCTATCAGAGTGACGTAGAGTAGCAGAAATTGTATTGTTGTTGTGGGATTGTTCATCCGGTGATTTAGCCGGAATGTCTGTCTCTGATTGAGAGATACTACTACCGAGGGCATTCTCTATTGGGTGAGTCATTTCTAGCACCCATGTTGTATTCTGAAAATTGCATAATAATAAAACCCTCTGAACAGTTGCATCGATTTTCCTACATTGGGTTTTTCCGGGGACATTATTCCAAAAACAACGGTGTCACTTGTGTGCTTGTTTACTTTCAGTTGATGATCTGTATCTGTTGAGAATGTACTTGTATTTATTTTCAATATTTACATGGTAAATAACTTTTTAAGTAAATGAACAAGTAGGAAGAAATAAATTAGATAGTACAAGAAGAATTTCTAACTAGTTAAACTTAGAAATTCCAACAGCTCCCGAACACCTCTGGTGAATCCAGCAAGGGTGTGCTTTGAAAGCAGAGCCATAGTGCAACAATTTAGGCATGATTTAGCCACGGTGTTTTTCAAAATTCTTTTTTTTCAAGAGAATTTCAAACCAAACCCAGAGACATGAAAAGAAAACCTTGAAAACACCCAAACGACCAGAAATAAATGAAATGGATGCCAAGCAAATAGAATAGTTAACAAAATGTATGTGTTTTTATCATGGAAATAGGGGCATTTCCAACATGTTATAATTTGCAAATCATATATATGTGTGGATAGAAGAAGTATCCAAACTTGTATTAACATGTTTAATTGTAGATATATAAACCGTATTAATAGACAAGGAATTGAATACCTAAATTTCATAATGATAACTCTCGAGAAACAATTATCCATCCATATCTGCACAATGATGTTTCTCATATTGAGAAGAATGGCTAACGGGCATATTTCCTTCAAATCAAAACTCTAAGAAAGCATATGTGGTGAGCACCAGTATTGCAGCAATAATGCTGCAACTCCTGGGCTTCCTACTTTACTTTTATCAACCCGGTAGTTCGTAACAAACTTGGAAGTGACGGTGTTGTATGCACAAGTACTAGTTCTTACTGCAAGCTACCACTTGGTCAGCTAGCACAAGATCACTAGGAGCTCAAGCCAACTTCTATGAATTCCAGAAGAAGCTTTATATGTGATGAAAGAAAGGAAATCTTACCCTACAGAGGCTACTCTACTTGCAGAAAATGAAAGAAGACTTAAATGTGAAGTAACCCTAGCAAACCCTAATTAACCAGCTAATCCTACTTTTACAGAAAGAGAGGTGGAAAACCATAAAATGAATGCCATTACCTACTTAGGAAGTAAACAACATCTACTCAAACTATTTCTAGAAGGAAATGAGAGAAAAACATCTTTTTGGATTTTTATGTATTTTTAGGTGAAATTGTCATGCATGTAATTTATTTGTTTGTGAATGTGGCAGTGGTTAGGTGGCGATGGAGGGCGAATTTGGAGTTTTCAGAGGTGTAGGAATGTGTGGAGTGGTCCTAGGAGGTCACAGGTGGCCTTCTGGAGGCTTTCCCTGCAATCTAACTTCAAAAAGACACCTACAGGAAAATCTACAGGAGGCTGCAGGGGATCTATAGGAGGTCTATAGGAGGATGTCAAGAGTTTTTTTAGAGGTTTTGAAGGTGGAAAAATGGGTGGAAATGGTATATGATGGCTAGGATGGTGTGTTAGGTGTCTAAGGTTCATCAAGGAGGATTAGGGAAGAGAAAGATGGTTGGACTTGTTCAAGGAAAGAGAGGAAAGTTCATGAGAAAAGTGCAGAAAATTAAGGCAAATTTGTGAGGGAATTTGGATGACCTGTAGAACATGGATCAACGAGAGATGGTGATGGCTGATTGGTTGACCTATTGTGAGCATACATGTACTGCAAGAGAACTAAAAATCAAACAGTGAGACTAAGAAAGCAAAGAAACTAGCTACACTAAAAGACAGAATTGTTCATCAAGCTAGTCTAAATTCTGATCTAGGAAAGTAAATGTTGAACAATGCTATATGGAAAGAAAAAATGGAAGGAAATTTATTGCATAGACAGAAATGAGCATGATGAAATAGATCTACAGCAAAGCATTAACCTTCTAACAAGCTGCAACACTAGAAATCCTATGGCAAAGGCAAATATGTGTTTTTGGTGGCAGCAAGAGGGTCTTGGCCTCAATTCATGGTTCCAAAGGGGAGAAAGGAGGCCAAGGATCTACTAATGGCCTTTTGTATCTTCTTCTATCACTATTCAACCTACTACAGTAAACTGAAATGGAAACAACCTTTTAAATTACCAAAAGCAACCTATTCTTAATTAAGAAAGAAATCTATCTAACAACAATGAATTCATAAACTGAAACAAAACATATAAATACAAAACAAGAGGTGCTTGGCTGCTTGGATTGGGCCCTAACCCAATAGTTTCAGCCCTCTGAGGTAATTCAGTGCTAACTCAGAAACAATCTCATCTTCATTATCAAAATAACAGTAAGATTACATTAAATTGTCAACAAAAGTAAGCTTGAAGTTGAGCAGAGAAAAGCTGCAACAAAAGTATGAAAATTTGACTAACATCCAACCCCCTAATGAGGCCCTAGGCCTCTCTACTTATACAAATTAAGCTCCCAACAGCTTCCTCAAAATCAGGGAGACTTGGCTTCCAAAACTTGAGATAAACAGAAGTTATCCTCCACTTGCTCGGCTGCCTCCTAGTGCATTGATGTGGTTGTTTGTGCTCCGAGCTGCATGATAGAGAATTCGAAGTGGGGAGTCATAAATGAGGGGGATATCCTCCTATAAATCCTATCCCTTGTCTATTTCGAATTATTGCTACCAATTTTCCATTAAATCTTTGACTTTGTCTCCAAAATTGAACAAAAATCTACATTAAACACATATTAGACTCCATGGCATAATGACCAACCCAACTCACTCCATAAGCATAAATATAATCAAAAAACATGCAATAAGCTAAGAGAATGGTTCATTAAACTATGTTAGGAGGCAAAATGAGCCCATATAATTACCCATTTATGGGGCTCATCATCACCCCCCTACTGAAGGTGTTGCTCATCCTCTGAGCAACTTAGTCCATCTCCTCATCTTTGATTGCCCTGGTAGCCTCCCTAACATCCCATGCTTCTGATGTGATATCCTCTTCCTCTTTTGTTTTGGCTTAATTGGTGTGTTGAGGGCAGTGAGAGCAGCTGCTACCTCTCTTTCTAGAGTCTCAGGGAACACTTCTGTCTTTTCTGCCCCTTTTTCTCCTCCTTCTATCTCTTTCTCTGTTTCTGTTTCTCCCTGCTCTGTTTCTTTAGCTTTCTCCTCCTCTATCTTGGTTTCTTCCTTCTTCCCTTATCGTTCTTCTAAATCACCAGTTTCTTCACCTTCTCATAAAACCTCCTACCATTTTGTTTATGCTTCCTTGGAAAACCAACTATGGAAATGGAGAGAACAATTTTTTATTTTTATTTTTGTTTGAAGAAAAACAGAGAGACAGAGGTTGTGTTTTTTTTTTTCTTTTAAACAATAAGCAGCAATTTTTTATGAATTTCCTCCACCCAATAGTTCTATTTTCTCCTCAAAAACTAAAACACTGTTAGCATATTTTGATATTCAATGGAGCTATGCCAAGAACCTACCTCTGTAGCCCGAGAATTGTTGCTAAAAACGGTGTTTTTCCTTTCCAAAACAGCTTACTGGCCCTCCTATTGAACACTACCAACCCTCTTGTAGGTTCTCTTGTAAAACATGTGAGTGCTCCTGTAGAACACCGATAGCAGGAGGATGGATGAAAGAGATGGAGAACGATGGTTCCGAGGCTGTGAAGTGACAAGGAGCTTGTTGCGGCTAAGTGGACGAGGATAGAATGGAAGAAAAGGTGGTGAGAATGTTTCGAGGAGAAGTACTTATTTCTTCTTTTAGATATTTCCAGTGATGGGGTGAGCTGGAAAAAATGTACGTTGGAATTATTTGGACCGTTGGTCCCCAGCTGCCTCATCATCGTGGTTTCTTTCCTTGTAATCACCCCTCATGATTTCATCAGAGTTCCCATCACCTCCACTGCTTGTCCTCGACATCTTCTCTTGAGTTTGACTAAGCGTGACACCTCCGGATGAGTGAAGTGAACTGGATGAAGGTGGCCCAGTTAACTGGCCACCTCAACCCTAACCAGCCTCAACCATCTCGTTGATGTTGCATTCTCTATAATTATACCAATGCAAACAGAGGAGCGGGTTAGTCACTTACCTGAGATCCGAATGCGTTTGCTGTGACGTGTTGTGGCCTTTCTTTCTGCTGCATGCCTTTGTTTCTATGGATGCATGCTTGTCTGGTTGATGATATGTGGCTGTGCTTTGTGCAGGTTCCTTTCTGGCTGGATTTGATCTTCAAGAGTCTGCTTCAACCTTCAGATTTGCACCTTCATGCTGCTAATGCTAGATTTTAATGGGACAGTGACTTGTTTTGTCCATATCTCCCAAACGAAAGACTAGATTGACCTGAAATTTTCTGAGCATGTTTCTATCATCATTATGCACCTCCCATAGAAACATTTTGGTCAATGGATGCACGGATTTCGAGAAAAAATTGAAAATGGCTGAAGGTGATGGAGGCCGATTTCTTGGAAACTGTGCACTAGAATTGGTTGAAATTGCTTGGGAATGTTACCATCATCCATATGCATCTCCCCATGAAACAGTTTTTTTAAATGGATGCACGAATATTGAGAAAATGCAAAAATGGCTAAAGGTGACGGAGGCTAATTTCTTGGTAACCATGCACAGGAGGTTGTTGAAATTTCTTGAGCATGTTACCATCATCCATATGCAACTCCCCATGAAATAGTTTTTTAAATGGATGCACAGTTTTCAAGTTATGGAAAAAACAAATTTATGCTCTATGTATTTTTGCATCCTATAGTTTTTTGGACAGCAAGGAAAATGAGCTTGGGGTGTGATGCAGGCTTGAAAATGATGGAAGAGAGGTTTGAAGACTGTAGGAGGATTTATAAATCTTGTATGAAGCTTCCATGTTCCCCAAACTGCCTTTAAAATCCATTTCTAGCTCTCTGTAATTTCTACAGGAGCCTCCTGTAGAAAACACAGTTTTCGAAAAAGAAGCATAGTGAGGTGAAAAGAATGTCAAGAATGATGGAGAAAGGTGAGGGAAGGTAGGATAGGTGTTGTTATTGGTTTCAGAGCTCCCTTGGCACCTGTTGCTGCTTCCTATAGTCCTCCTGCACCTGCAATACAACTAGAAATTCATTTTTCTTTTTCTTTTTCTCTATTTTTTTTTTGAAAACAACTAGGGCGCCTCAGAGAGGTTTTCACCCTAATTGCCTGCCCTGGGCGCCTCCAAGGGAGGTTTTCACCCAGGGATCTTATTATTTTTCCTCTTTTTTCTTCTTTCTAACCCATTGACCGCCTCATGGAGGTTTTCAATCAATGAGCCAATCTGAGGCGCCTCCAAGGAGGTTTTCACCTTAGATTTTTTTTTTCTCTTATTTTTCATTTTTTCTTTTTTCTCTCTACCCTACCCTACTTGAAAAAAAAAATCATTTTCAAGTATAAGAATACTTCCAATGGAGCCATGTGCACATCGAGATGATAGACAAAATGATGTGGAGGCTGGAAATGTATGCTTTGACATATATCCGGATTTCAGAGACCAAATGATTTGACTTTGAAGGGATCAAGCATAGTTGAGGAAGAGAGTGATGCTGCAACTTAGTGACTGTCTGGAACCATATCTCAATATAGTTGTGATGTCCTTGGCCCTTCTACTGATCTGGATCATTCTTCATGTCTTCTTCTACCATGACCTTCATATCTTCCTCTTTTTGTTGATTTTTCTCTTGAATACATGGAGGATTTGATGGTAACCATGAGGGAGCTCTCTCGATCTCTAATTTTGATGTCTTCTCTTCATCAAGTGCAGCCCATGGTTCTTTGATCTTCTCTTTTGAATTTTCTTTTGCTGGATGTGGTCCTTCAATGATATCAATATAATCTCTTTTTTGCAATACTCTTCCTAAGCTATGGTGAATATCATTGAGCTCAAGAGGAGTTGTTTGGAAGTTTTGTACCTCGGCATTGTAATTGGGTTGAGCTACTTAAATGTGTGGTTTTGGAAATGGTGGTACGAGTAGTTGAGTGGGAGTGTATATTTGAGATGGATGTGGATGGGGTTGTGGTTGGGTAGGTGGTGGAGGCAGAAGAGCAGGAAGAGATATGTATTAGGGCCTCCACCCTTGATGAGATGCACTCCACTGAAGTTGCGTCTGAGAATAGGGTTGAAATGAATGGGTGGTTTCTTGGGCATGATATGGAGATGTGAATGACCAAGCAGGAGGTATGGACCAAGAAAGATGAGCAAGGGGGCCCCAAGAAGGTATGGAGGTGACTTGGTTGGGGTTGTAGTATGCCTGAGATGTCCCTTGCATCCCCTGCTAGTATGGTCTAGGTCCATGCGGCCCCCTTTGGTTTATGTAATAGATCTGTTCAGTGACTCCTGCAGCCCCTTGGTATACAGCTTTAAGTCCGGGCAAGGAAGGGCACTTATCTGTAGAATGATCTTCTTCGCAAACTGAACAAACCCTTATAGAGTTCAATGGGCATTCATTCCTAGGATGCCTCCTAGTGCATCTAGGGCAAAAAATGGCCAAAGCCCTCTTTGCTTCCTCTTGTTTCCTTTTGATATGTAAGGCATCCATTTTCATGGAAAGAATCTGCAGCATCTCACTCTTGAGGTCTTCCAGCATGTTTCTAATTTCACCTTTAATGGATGAATTGGAAGAAGAGGTATTGCCCCCAGCATTTTTGTTTTCAGCCATTGGCTCCAGAGGAATGTTTTCTTCTTCTTCTTCCCCTTAGGTTCTTCAAATATGTCTGGCTATTCACCTAAAGGTTCTTCTTGATCACTACCACCGAAGAAGAGAGAAGGTTGGTTGTGTGATGTAGTGGGGGTGTTGGGAAAACATTTTCCTGAATTATCTTTGTTCCTACGAGGCATGAAAGGAAATCATTTTGGTTGGTTTTTGTTTTTTCACTGCTTGTACCTGCAAAACTGAAATTGATTGAACAAACAAATTGCAACTAACTGAAACGAACTTGCTGAAATGAAATTACAAAATTGAAAAGGAAAGCAAATGAGATGCAGAAAGGAAAGCAAGGAAATGACTAATCTACTTTTTCTGAAATGGAAATTGCAGGATTGAAAGGAAAGCAAGGAAATGACTATTTTACTGAAATGGAAATTGCAGAATTGAAAGGAAAGCAGGGAAACAACTACTCTACTTTTGCTTAAATAAACTACTTAGCAGAATGTTGCAGTAGAAAATAGAAGAAAAGCAGTAATCACAAAATACTCTGACGCTTCCCCAGCAACGGCACCAAAAACTGGTGAGCACCAGTATTGCAGCAATAATGCTGCAACTCCTGGGCTTCCTACTTTACTTTTATCAACCCGGTAGTTCGTAACAAACTTGGAAGCGACGGTGCTATATGCACAAGTACTAGTTCTTACTGCAGGTTGTCACTTGGTCAGTTGGCGCAAGATCACTAGGAGCTCAAGCCAACTTCTATGAATTCCAGAAGAAGCTTTATATGTGATGAAAGAAAGGAAATCTTACCCTACAAAGGCTACTCTACTTGCAGAAAATGAAAGAAGACTAAAATGTGAAGTAACCCTAGCAAACCTTAATTAACCAGTTAATCCTACTTTTACAGAAAGAGAGGTGGAAAACCATAAAATGAAAAGCAATGAAAGCGAGTGTCTTCAGCAATGAGGATTATTTATGGATATACAATGGTTCCAATGGGGGGGTCAGGGAGAAATCGCATTGGGTCTTTTAGTGAGGGAGAACCCGCATTCAATGGGTCTTCGGGGAAACACTGCATGAAATGGATCTTCCAGGGAGAGAAGAAGTGCATTGGGTGGGCTTTATAGTTGGGCTGGATGGGATCAGCTACGCGTAAAGGTGCACGGGACGGGGTCCGTTGGTACTCCGATCCGAACTAGGAGAGGCAAGATCTCTCTCCCTTTGTCCGGAACTGAATCAGGCCCCATCCGAATCCACTCACCGAACCATTTTCTGATTTCTCGCTCGACCATAAGGTCCGGCAGGGTGAGGTACGAACGCTCGACTAATAAGGCCGCCATCGCTCAAATGTTAAGGAAAGGATGCTACAGCAGGCTCGACTGTTAAGGCTAAGGGGGAGAGGCACGTAGTCGCTCGACCAAGGGGGAGAGGCACGTAGTTGCTTGTCTGCATCGAGCAAGGTTGAATGCTTTCGAAACTATATCAATACTTAATAATGGATTACCTACTTAGGAAGTAAACAACATCTACCCAAGTTATTTCTAGAAGGAAATGAGAAAAAAAAACATCTTTTTGGATTTTTATGTATTTTTAAGTGAAATTGTCATGCATGTAATTTATTTGTTTGTGAATGTGGAAGCGATTAGGTGGTGATGGAGGGCGACTTTGGAGTTTTCAAAGGTGTAGGAAGGTGTGGAGGGGTCCTAGGTGGCCTTCTGGAGACTTTCCCTGCAATTGGACTTCAAAAAGACACCTACAGGAAAATCTACAGGAGGCTGCAGGGGATCTATAGGAGGTCTACAAGAGGATGCCGAGAGCTGTTTTAGAGGTTTTGAAGGTGGAAAAATGGGTGAAAACGGTAGCTGATGGCTAGGAGGGTGTGTTAAGGTGTCTAAGGTTCATCAAGGAGGATTAAGGAAGAGAAAGATGGTTGGACTTGTTCAAGGAAAGAGAGGAAAGTTCATGAGAAAAGTGAAGAAAATTAAGGCAGATTTGTGAGGGACTTTGGATGACCTGTGGAACATGGATCAACGAGAGATGGTGATGGCTGATTGGTTGACTTATTGTGAGTAGAGATGTACTGCAATAGAACTGAAAATCAAACAGTGAGACTAAGCAAGCAAAGAAACTAGCTACACTAAAAAACAGAATTGTTCATCAAGCTATTCTAAATTCTGATCTAGGAAAGAAAACAATGCTATATGGAAAGAAAACATGGAAGGAAATTTATTGCATAGACAGAAATGAGCATAATGAAATAGATCTATAGCAAAGCATTAACCTTCTAACAAGTTGCAACATTAGAACTCCTATGGCAAAGGCAAAACTGTGTTTTTGTGGCAGCAAGAGGGTCTTGGCCTCAGTTCATGGTTCCAAAGGGGAGAAAGGAGGCCAAGGCTCTGTTGATGGAATTTTTGTATCTTCTTCTATCACTATTCAACCTGCTACAGAAAACTGAAATGGAAACAACCTTTTAAATTACCAAAAGCAACCTATTCTTAACTAAGAAAGAAATCTATCTAACAGCAATGAATTCATAAACTAAAACAAAAAATATAAATACAAAACAAGAGGTGCTTGGTTGCTTGGATTGGGCCCTAACCCAAGAGCTACATCCCTCTGAGGTAACTCAGCGCTAGCTCAGAAACAATCTCATCTTCATTATCAAAATAACAGTAAGATTACATGAAACTATCAACAAAAGTAAGCTTGAAGTTGAGCAGAGCAAAGTTGCAACAAAAGTGCGAAAATTTAACTAACATCCAACCCCCTAATGAGTCCCTAGGCTTCTCTACTTATACAAATGAAGCTCCCAACAGCTTCCTCAAAATCAGGGAGGCTTGGCTCCCAAAACTTGAGATAAACAGAAGTTATCCTCCACTTGCTCGGCTGCCTCCTAGTGCATTGATGTGGTTGTTTGTGCTCCGAGCTGCATGATGGAGAATTTGAAGTGGGGAGTCATAAATGAGGGGGATACCCTCCTATAAATCCTCTCCCTTTTCTACTTCGAAATATTGCTACCAATTGTCCATTAAATCTTTGACTTTATCTCCAAAATTGAACAAAAATCTGCATTAAACACATATTAGACTCCATGGCATAATGACCAACCCAACTCACTCCATAAGCATAAATATAATCAAAAAACATGCAATAAGATAAGAGAATGGTTGATTAAACTATGTTAGGAGGCAAAATGAGCCCATATAATTACCCATTATGGGGCTCATCAATATGATTCATCAAACAGTTGATCATGCAAGGAAGGAAGTATTGAATCTATGAAATGAGTGGTCATAGAGTAGTTTGTAAAGGACAAATCATGTGTAAAATCGATTCCCGTAAACCATTAGATCAGTTTCCATTAATCTCAGCCAGTTATTCTGAAAAAGCAGATAAACAAGGGCACAAAGGGATGTTTCTCCCCAAAATTGGTCAATTACAAAGGAGGGTCATCAACAATAAAAGACATTAAGGTCAGTAGGTAACTACTTCATTTCGTTTGGGGCATATTGCATTGATTTGGTTCTCCCTGAATAGTAAAGATTGAAATCTTGATTCAATACCACATTCATTAAGATTCATTTTCGAATAGAAACAAAGAGAAATCATTGCAATTTCATATACCCTAATAACTAGAATTACATTTTCATTGTCAAGGATTTAGAGAAGGAGTGTACATACATGGTCAAACTTTAACGTAACAAGAGTGATGTCCTAGGACAAACCAAAAGTAAAAGCAATTGAGGAACCAGAGCCATGGAAGAAGAAAAAATTCCCCATAGAAGAAATCGCGAGCCTTCTTCACACAATCTTCCAACTAGGTGACTTTGAGGGTGCCATCAATAGTTGATCACTATATAATGAACATGTAATGACTCTTCTTGCCAAGTGATTCATCACACATGTAATTTCTTGCCATTTGATGTCAGGGTCAAGCTGAGCTTGTGCTAGTTGGGTTAAGCCTGGAAGACCTCCTGGCCATCATTGTTACTAAATATTTGACCAAATACCCAAAGTAGGTCCACCTGCAAGCTTAATATAATGAATCACATTCAACGAACTTGCACAAGTGATATCATTGAGATCAAAACCCAGACATGAAAGCACGGTGATACAACTGAAAAATGGAGTAGTTTACAAGTCAATTTTCTGGATAAAATAATTGATTTCTTGTTGGCGGGAATCATAGGGTGGGACATGGTGGTGAAAATGAATATGATATGGAATTACATAGGATAAAATTTTCCTAAGGGGTACAATGAGATTCGATTACTACCTACTCAAATTTATCATGTATATATTCAAATATTCAAATTAAGAAGATGAGACATTAAATTATGAAACACCATGGAACAACTTATTTTAGAACTTATTGCCAAGCATCTAAGAGTTAGAATAGAGTGCTTAAGTGATCACAATACACATTGGAGATATTATATACACATGGATCATATATATCAAGTTAAATGTGGTAGCTAAAGCAACCTCTTCCTACACCTAGTGTCCTAGATGACCAAGGCAAGGTGTCATCAAACCAATGATACTTCCATGAATTACATATATATTCATATATCTTAGTTGGAAAATGATCAATTTCACAAGAATCACAAAAAATATCCTCTAAAAACTCATATAGAAATTCGAGTAATAGGTTCTATGACATTCAACCTACAATTTGTAATGGGAAATCCTCAAAAGTCTCTCTAAATAAAGATGTCCCATTGAGGGGGTCAAGAAGAGGTATGAGGCTCCACCAATTTGATATTTGAAGAAGTTTGAATCTTGGTTTGTCAATTTTGGCCCTAAGTAGGCAAGGAAACATGGAAGCAGGTGACCCCCTTGGAAGATTTCAAAAGGGGAAGGCCACATAAGGCTTTATAAAGATCTAAATACAAGGACCGCACTCATAAAAAGAGATAGACATGAAATAATATATACAATTACCCATCTAAATCTTGATAAATAAATAGAACACGCCTTTAATCCCTTAATAAATGGGGCATCTACATATAAGGTGGTCCTCTGGCTCTATTTCATGTATATGGAAACGCTAGCTAATGTTATTGAGAAGCAAAATATCATGATGATTAGTTTTAACTTGACACTAATGTAAAGCCACTTTGAACCCACCAAGGGGGGTCTAAAGGGCAGCATCTAGTGCACTTGTGTGTATGTGGGTTAAACAATAAGGCCCCCTCTCTTTTGCATGAAGTGTTCCTAGTACAAATCCATCTTAGAGTCAAGGCCATGATAAGATGAACTCCAAGTACATCGAATTATTGTCTATAAATAACCTCTTTGACAACCTAACACAAACATATAATGATTTCATTTACATTGGAGGTGTATGTCACTTAAATTGTGTTACAACTTTAATCACTCCCCCACAAAAATGTTTCATGCTCCCTTGTGATGTTGCATCAACCCTAATGGAGAAAAATCTCATGAAGTAAAAGTGTTGGCTTGGTGGGGCCTGACCCAAGTTCAGATTTATTTAGCCAAACAAATCCTTGTACTACTGGCCCTTTCGACAACAGTCCGCAGAGCGCGGACTGAGATCTCACCCGAAGCAGTATGGGGGATGCTGGAACCAAGTTTCTGTACCCTTGAGATGTCTGAGGGGTCGATTTAGTCCAACTGTGAATACCTTTGCGCACGTTCCTAACCTGCGAGGCCTTCACGCCCTGTTATATTCGCCTTCGCATAGCCCTAACCAGGGTTTGTGGAGCTTTCACGCTGCTAGAGCAGAAATTTGCACTATTTCCCCAAGTTACACTATGGATCTTACTTATCTTCTTATAACAGTTAGTTATCTTCATGTAAACAGATACTTTATCTTATATTCACTTATTCAACATATTCATATAAGTTCACGCAATAAATAAACAGTAAACTTGCAATTCATACCCAATATACTTCAATGCATAAAATAGGAAACGATACACAAAAATAATGTAAAACTTCTCTTTATTAATGCTTCAATTGGTTACAGACTCAACCTGCCCTGCACACTCAGCTGCAGGGGTCCGCACACTCAGCTGCGGACTACTAGGCCTCTGCGCACTTAGCTGCAGAGCCTTCTCCTACTCTACAACCCAAAGACATGACTTTACACTTTAGACTCAATGCTTCCTCATTAGATCTTCTATCTTCTATTTCCTTAGATCTGATGTCT
This sequence comes from Pinus tabuliformis, assembly GCA_031772625.1. Classification (NCBI taxonomy): domain Eukaryota; kingdom Viridiplantae; phylum Streptophyta; class Pinopsida; order Pinales; family Pinaceae; genus Pinus; species Pinus tabuliformis. The sequence goes on from CM062804.1 coordinate 761,156,861, forward strand.
CTTTACACTTAGAGCCTCACTCTATTTATACAATCCCATGGTCCGCAGACCATGGGTAGAACTCTCAAGCCGACATTATATTTACAAAAGTAAGGGCGGACAACCCTATGACTCAATTACAACTTCGCGCTCTGTGCCCACAAATCGCGGAGTCTTTACATCGGACTTAGTCAAAACTTGGGCTTTAAGCCCCAAAACTTTCCTTGGGGGGATCCCATGCCCAACAAGCCCCCAACACAAACATCGTGACTCGCCACTGATTCACTCTGTCGGTGTGGAGATCTTCGTGCAGAGAGCACCCAACTCTGCTCGGACTGCTGCAAGGTTGGCAACACACTGAGCGGTTGCCTGTTGTATCTCCTATATGTGTTGTTCGGAGGCCATGACATCTGAACTGCTTCCATGGATCTGTTCCTGCATCCCCTGCATCTACGCGAGCTTGCCTTTAATTACTGTTATGATTATGAAGGACTCGTTGATCCAAGGTTGGACGCGCGCCATCAGAACCGCTTCTCTATGTCACATTGTGTCTACCTGCTCCTTAAGTACTTTGGCCTGTTGCATCCGCGCAAGCTTCTGTGTAAGGGCCACCATCTGCACGGTCCCTTTGATGTTGTCATACTGTTGTTGTAGCTCACACGCCTCTGTTTCTAAGCGATGCATGTTCGGGTCCTCCTGTAGAGTGGTGAGGACCTAAAACAGTTCTTCCAACATTTTGGTGCAGTCCCCCACTACACTGCTGATCTCCTTCATCTCCGATTTAATGGCGTTGGCACATTATTCCCTTACCTCTAGAGGAGTTGAAGGATGCGCCTTCAATTGCAGCTCTGCTATCTGGAGGTTCACCTCTAGCTGGACCTTGGCCATCTCTTCTCGCGCCTTGCGTACTCCTGCTACTAACCTATGGATGCAGGCCTCTACTAGTGCCTCTGCGGGGATAGCCAACTTGGGGACCATCTGGCAGGCCTCCTCAACCACCTGCACCATATGTCGGTTCTACGCCACTACCTCGTCGTGTTGCAGGCTCAGTTGCTCCATGTTGATTCTTTATTCACTCAACACCTATAGCACGCGGCCCTCCCTAGCTCGCAGTTCTACAGTCACTCCATCCTGCAGGACATAGAGCGTCTCCCGAGGGAGCACAGCCATGTTGATTCCTACCCCTTTCAATGCAGTGATCGTAGGCCTATCAGCCTCATTTTCTGTAACCAGTGCCCCCTCTGGCAGCACTATTGTGTTGGTCATGCAGGCACGCAACATTTCCTCAGCCGCGATCATTCCTACTGCGAGGCTGGTCGAGAGAGTACCAACCTAAGGAGTGCGCATGGCTAGAGCGCGCCACTCTGGCAGCCATGCCTTAAGTACATCGAAGATAACATCATCGTGGCCATGTACGGGAGCTGATTCCACTTCTTTGTGAGGTCCTTGCGCGCCCTGATGTAGATGTGGTGGAAGTCTGCCTTAAACTCTGCGAAGCTTTGTAAGTTGTTATAGACAGTGAGCGATAACCATGGCTTGCGATTAATCCCCATTCGGATGTTCATCTCCATGAACACCCAGAATATTTTACTGTCTCAGACTCGATGTGCGTCTTTAGTGGCCCACAGCAAAATGTACTTCGCGGCCTCCAGGAGATCCCTTGCAATTGTGGGGAACTGGTTGTCCTCAAGCAATTCCCCAACCACCAGCACTATGGACAGCAGAAGCCATGCATAGTGGAAGGTTTTCCCCTATTCCTATGCCTCACAGAAATTCTCCAGGAACTCCATGCACAAAAATTCAGGCCAGTTAAACTAGACCCCCTCTGTGCACTGTTCGGCAAGTGCAACCACCAGCGTGGGCACCTCATCTATGCGACACTTCCGCATGACCTTACCCGCCAATATCTGAGTCGCAACTCTAACTAGCATGTTGTTGATACTGGAGATCACGTAGCCCCTTTTTTCTTCTCCAGCTTGTATTTCCTTTTCATGGCCTCCGCGATGGCCAAATCACTGCTTTTACCCTCCGAAATGTCTGTTGGGTCTTCCCCTTTACAAGGGAGTCAGGTAATTCTATGGATTAGGTGGTCCGTGATGGGGATGGGCTCCTCTAGCCACAAACACCCACCATGCACCAGGCAGAGAAGCTGCTTGATGACAAAGATAGATATTGGGGAGCGATGGTAATGCGGCACCCAGAGTAGGTTCAATAACCCCGCCTTTTCAACTCCACGTAACCACTTGCGTGGATCCAACTCTATGACTCACATCACGGTGTTTTGCTTCAGCTTCATGAGTTGTGTGGTCACAAAGTGAGGGAATTTCTCATGGTCGGTGAGATCCCAATCTTTGAAATTCAAACTCAGCACCCATCCCAGGTGTGCTCCTTCAAAAATGATATCGTCTGGGAGGAGCGGAGTCTGTAGAGAGCTCTTGCTCTCATCGAGGTCCTTGGGAACCTTTGCCTTCCCCTTCTGTGGAGGAACATATGTGGGCAGCCTAGTTGGAGGGTGCGCGCCCTTAGTTTCTTCCTCCATGTCTTCATCCTCGTCCTCTTCGATCAGGATGTCCTCAAGATCCTCCTCCTCCTCATTGGTTTCCAAATTAACCGCTTTCCCTTTTTCCTCCATGGTCAATTTAGTTCTCAGCAGGTTTCGAGGGGACATGCGCACCAGAATCATGGGCTGCTTATCTTTCTTGGGCCTCGGTGTGCATGGCGATTTAGGAATTTCCACAACTATCTCGGTGCTCTCAGGGGCATCTTCTACTGTCATGGCATGTGCGGCCTCTTCGATGGTCATTTCTCCGATTTCCCTGGCTTCTTCAGATGCTGCCATTCTGTTTGTCCAGAAATCTCTCAACTGCTCCACCGGGTGCTCAAACAACGCTCTCAACAGGTTAAACAGGTCTTGGTTCAGAATACTCTAGGCGCACGACAACTCAATTCTCAAATGACCAAGTGTTGTTTGTTGGGTAGCCCTTTGCAATTTATAGCGCCTTTTGAATTCAAATTCAACCGTTCCCCCCAAATCTGGTCCATTAATGCTCCCTTGGTGGTAGATTTTCCCAAATCTTGCCCATAAAGCTCGTCTTAAATTCCTGTCGCCCACACCATTTGGTCTCAAGTCAAGCATCACATCGTGAATAGTGACTACAACGGTCATTTTCCATCCAACCCGCGTGGCAGCACAGCCACCCTTGCGTTGTCACAGACCCCGTGACACTTCACTCTTGCGCGTAGCCCTGACATCGCGCAGCTCTCGAGCAGAGTAGTTTATAGTCCCACACCTCCTTTCAACTGCCTGGAGCGCTAAGACTGTGCTTCCCATAGCTAGTCAGGTGGTCGGGCCACCTATGTATGTCTTTAACCGACCATCAATCACTTTTCCTGGAAAGAGCCCATTTTTTAACTTGCATGTCTGCATCGCGCCATCATCGGTGATCCCTCTAGTAATATACAATCCAATCCAAGGCATCAAGTTGATCAACTCTCGGCGGTAGTCCCCAAATTTGTCAACGTAATCGTGCGCACCCTGTTTTATCACCATAGTTTTCTTATCGAGAAAATCCTTCTTTATTTCTTCCTCAAGCATCTTGACTTCCGCTTCCATCAAAACGCGTTTCTCCCTTAACCGCAGTGTTTCTTTCATGAGTTCTTGGAGCCTAAGATCACCCTGTTGGATTTCTTCATCAGGTCCCAAACGTTCTTCTTCATTCAGCTGCGCAATCCCTTCTTCTAAGGCTCCGCGAACCGTCATATCCACGGGCGTTGCTATGCGCGGACTAGGCATAATATACCCTATTGGGACTATAGCATTTCCTCCATAGGCTAGCCTAGAAGGTGTTTGTCCCGTTAGTTTCTTGCATGTTGTCCTATAAGCCCACAAAACTGCTGGTATGCGCAAGTCCCAATCACTTCACTGCGCATTATATACCTTGTTCAGTGCTTCACACACTTCATTAAAGGCTTCTGCATGGGTAACCTTCTGCACACTCATTCTTTCCACACTATGTCGTCCCAACTGGAGGGATTGTTCGTGAAATTACCTCACCAACACATGCTTATTGACCATCTTTCCCAACGCGAGGTCCATGTGCATACACGCAAGTTGTTTACCATATGCCTGTACCCACCTAGACAGATGCGCACGCAGACCATCCCGTACATTGTATTTATCTATTAGCCACATCTGAGGCTTCCCAAAATGCATGTGCATCCTTCTCCTACATTCATGCCAGTCCTCAAAAATTCCTTGGTGCGTACCCCACCACCTCACGGGCGTAGCGCATAATACCCATTTCAAAGCCTCGAAATGTTGTTGTTCCAACACCTCCCTTTCAAATCTGTTCAAGAAAGAATCTACCTCACTTAACCCATCATAAGTAGGTAGATCCCTCACTTCTGTCGATACACAGTGCAACGATCTTTTCATCATATTACAGTTCAGCATGGTCACCTCGTGCAACTGGTTCTGCCATCGCTCTATCTCCTCATCAGAATCTGATGTACAGGAGCTTTCACGCTCCCATGAGATTCATCCATCCACGGTGGGATTTACCCAATCTTGCTCTAGCATGGTTATCTTGTAGATGCAGTCCAAATCGTCGTCGCTTTCATAGTCACGCACTGGCTCTGTGTAGCATGATCCTTCTGCAAGGTCCAAAGGTATGACTATGCGCAGAGACTTCTTCTCAAAAATAATCTTGCACTTCTTCATATTTATCACCCCATTCATGTCAGTGGCCCAATCGATTCCTAAGAGCGCGGGGTAGGGATTTTTGTCATCAACAATATATATCACTTCAAATTTTGCTAGCGCGCTTGCCCCTTCAATATCCACGGTGATTCCCTGCAATCTCCCCATAGGTATTATCTTTTGTTGGTTTGCCATTTGCAGCTAGATAGGAGACCATTGCAGCGTAGGCCTTCCCATGCGCTCCCATGTCTGCTTCGGCAGAACGTTCGCGTCCGACCCTAGGTCTAGAATTACTTGGTCCATCTCATATTCTCCAATCTGCGCGATCAACCTCATTTCTCTTCCCGTCCTCGTCGCATGCTTTCCAATCTTCTAGACTACGCGTAGTTTTCCTGGCGCGGTCCCAACATATATGTTAATGAGTTCCTGTAATCCCTTTACAGCCTTACTGTCATGCAGTAGCTTTATGCATGTTTCTAAGAACATTGTAAGCATAGATGGGTCCATTTCTGGCTCCGATCTATCTTTGCTTCCTGAAGTGGAGGCATCATCAAAGCTCTTCCTAGCTTCCATGAAGGTTTCCTTAGCTCGCTCCAAATCAAACTCTTCTTATTTTGTCGGAACCTTGTGAACCCAAGTACTATCTTCAGGTTGTTTGCCTTTATCATCTCCTGTCATAATTCCACTTTGGAGCACAATGTTCACTTTTGGATCTTCCTTGTGCGGCTCAGACCTCTTCATCTACAGGTTCGGAGGTTGGAGCGCTCCCTTGTCACGTAGTCTAGCTATCATCGTAGGACAATCCTCTGTCTCATGATCAAACAAGGTACAATACAGACATGATGGATGTGTTGGATTCATACAATCACGGTCATAATGCCCTGGCCCCCTGCAATTGTAACATATCAGTGTCTGCGACCTCTTCCAGGTCCTCCTCCCCCTCAGCCTCGTCTATGCCCCTGAAATCCGGTTTGCACCACTCTTGCGTTCTGGTCAAGGGGCTGTGTTTCGGCCTGAACTCTGTAGGTGGGAGTCCTATCCATCATCAGCTAATAGCTTCTACAGGTGCACTCATCGTGTCCAACCGATCTACAAAAGTTACAAAATAATTGTTGCGAATTCTGTAGTACTTCTGTAACAAATGGCAGTTGTCTGTAACATGCTTTCCTCCTATTTGACAAATCGCGCACCACAAAGCAGGCGTCGTGCTAGGTCCTGCTTGTGCCTCTAGTCTTAACGGCATCAGCCCTCCTCCCACGAGGTAATTCGTGAACACCAGGCAGTGGTCCTTGTCATGTCCCTGACCCTTGCATTTTACGCACCATACTTCTTCGTGCACTTCCGAGCGAGCTGTCCTATCCTGTTTCAGACTCTGCATCTCAAGGCATAAGTTTTTCAACTGCGCGTGGATCTGCTAAACTCCTAGGTTAGGATCATGTATCAGGTTCTCATGCAACCTCATCATGATCTCCAAGGCCTCTGCCTAGGTTGTTAACCTATGTTGCGACTGCGCATTCCTCAAATGCAGCGTTAGCGATGCTACAAACCATTCGCGATGCTGTCCATTCGTCAAAGTCATATTAGCTTCGTGAATTGTGCACTTCAGTCTCTGATCCAACTCCCAAGGAGTCTCACCTGGTAGCATTGTGATCTCTTTGAACCCAATGATCGACTGCGCCTCTAACTTCGACCTGCTAAATTCTCTGTTCAGTGCAATTTGGATATCCACTATCCCCGCATTTGGGTTGTCATTAGAATGCTTAATATACCAGGTCGGTGCGCAATCCTGCAAATTGTTGACCAGTGTTGCTTTCTTTATATTATCATCTGTAACTCCCTGCGCCTCCCATACAGCTCTTTTCACGAACCAAAACTAATCTAGATCTTCATTTCCTACTCCCTTGAACACAAGCAACTTTATCGCGCTTGCCATATTGACTCATGGTGATAGTGAAGTTGGTACGGGCAAAGATGGGGGTGAAGGCGGTGAAGTTGGTGGTGGCATGGGTGGGGGTGGTATGCACGGAATCCTCTGCCTTATCAAATTGATCGCACTTCTCTGTGAGACCTTTGTGAGCTCTTCCTCGTCCCTTTGCGGAGGTGAAATCAAAGGGCTATTCTCTGGTCCCTTACCTCCTTTATTTTTGTAGGTTTTTCCACTTTGCGTAGCTCTAGACATCAAGGTAATTGCATAACCCTCTTTTCACACAATAACATTTTAATCCAAGTATTCAGAGACTTTACGTACTTACCTCGCGGTCCTTTGATAAAGCGTCGCTCTGCCTCGTTATAACTGAATGAAGTATCTACCGTGAACTCAGTAATGAACCCTCCTATAATCCGATCAAGCCAGTGGTCAACAGTGCGCGCGATCTTATCCTCCGATGCTTCCAATCTACGCACCAACTCTGGGGTCCACACAATAGGATTGTCGAGTTTCCACCTTCCTTGGCTATCTGCTAGCTTCGTGATCCACTCGTACAGCTCAATAGGGAAATATGCGAAGAAAATTTCATGGATCTCCGTGTACAAGTAGCAGTCTAGCCACTCTTCCTTTGATAGTTTTGGATTCCAATTCTCCTGCGCCGTGAACTCGTGAATTCTCCTGTCCAACCAACCTTCAATTTCTTTCTTAGCTGGATTCTAATGATGTGACATCAGACATCTCTATGCAGATTCTGATCTCGGAAATGGAACCATTTGTTGGCTTGGTGGGGCCTGACCCAGGTTCGAAGCTATTTAGCCAAATAAATCCCTATACTACTGGCCCTTTCGGTAATAATCTGCGGAGCATGGACTAAGGTCTCACCCGAAGCAGTATGGGGAGATGTTGGAACCAAGTTTTCGCACCCTTGAGATGTATGAGGGGTCGATTTAGTCCAACTGTGAATACCTTCACGCAGGTTACCTCGTGTACTTTCCCGACCTATGAGGCCTTCGTGCCCTGTTATATTCACCTTCGCGCAACCCTAACCGGGGGCTATGGAGCTTTCGTGCTGCTAGAGCAGCGATCTGCGCTATTTCCCCAAGTTACACTACGGATCTTACTTATCTTCTTATAACAGTTAGTTATCTTCGCGTAAACAGATATTTTATCTTATATTCACTTATTCAACATATTCATATAAGTTCGTGCAGTAAATAAATAGTAAACTTGCAATTCATACCCAATATACTTCAATGCATAAAACAGGAAATGATACACATAAATAATGTAAAACTTCTCTTTATTAATGCTTCAATCGGTTACAGACTCAACCTGCCCTGTGCACTCAGTTGTATGGTTCTGCGCACTCAGCTGTGGACTACTAGGCCTCTGTGTACTCAGCTGCAAAGCCTTCTCCTACTCTACGACCCAAAGACACGACTTTACACTTTAGGCTCAATGCTTCCTCATTAGATCTTCTATCTTCTATTTCCTTAGATCTAATGTCTCTTTAAACTTAGAGCCTCGCTCTATTTATACAATCCCATGGTCCGCAAACCATGGGCAGAACTCTCAATCCCACATTATATTTACAAAGTAAGGGCGGACAGCCCTATGACTCAATTACAACTTCATGCTCCGCGCCCACAAATCGCGGAGTCTTTACATCGGACTTAGTCAAAACTTGGGCTTGAAGCCCCAGAACTTGCCTTGGGGGGATCCCACGCCCAACAAAAAGGAATTTAAACATTATGTAACTTTAATAGTGCCCCACATTCACCCCCTAGCTCACCACTCATGGAAAATTTGAAGTTATTTCAAGCACTGATGTGGATAATATCATTTTATTTTCTCTTATGTATAGTATTCTACTTTGACACAATTGAGTTTTTTTAGCAAACAAAATATTTGTATCAAGGGTTAACTCGTGCATTAGAACTAGAGAGGCCTTGTCATTATGAGTGATCTATTCATTATCAACTCCCTGTGTGGGAGTGTACAACAAGATCCATCTCAACATCAAGTGTAGATATTGTGAGAAATTCTGATTGAGATTTTGCAAATTATCCAATTGTTATAAAGATGCTAATAAGGATATTACCCACAAACACATACCCTCAAGATCAATACCTAGTTCTCTAAAAATCAAATGGTGCCAATATTCTTAGTTAGAGGTGAAGGATTCTCCTAGGAGGTTAGTTTGTTGGTTTGAGGTGTTGTTTTTAGCCTTGGATGCTAAGTGGTTAAGGGCTTCGGGAGTTAAGGGTTAAGGACCAATGGCTTGGGGGGGTAGGGGATTTAGGGGTTAAGGGCTTAAGGGTTAGGGGATTTAGGTGTTAGGGGTTAAGGTTTAAGGGTCACAAGTTAAGAGGATAAAGGGTAAAGGCTTAGGTGGTTCATGGATTCTAGGTTAGGAGTTAGTGGCTTAAGGTTTAATGGGTAAAGGGGTTGATGAGTTGTGTGTTATGAGTGTAGGGGTTAAGGGATTATGGCTTGGGGGTTAAGAGGATAGGGAATTTAGTATAAACTTCTTATTTACTTTTTCATAGAGACGATATGCTTTGGAGGTATTTGAGTACCCCGAGAAGATACACTTTCGACTCCTTGCACCAAGTTTGTTTCTCCTTTCCTTAGGAATCAAGGTATAGCAGGTGGAACCAAAGATCCTGAGATGCCTCACTGAAGGAATGTGGCCATACCACATTTCATGAGTATTTCTTTTTAGAGCATGAGATGGGCATTTTTTTTTAATATACACTACACATAGAACTACATCAACCCAAAACATCAACTTTACATTTTTGAAAAACATCATTGAACAAACCATATTTAAGATTGTCATGTTCATTCTTTCAGCTACACCATTCTATTGAGGATTATAAGGCATAGTGGTTTGATGTTGAATCCCATGCTAGCGAAGATAGTTTTCAAATTCATTTGAAGTATATTCTTTTCCATTATCAATACAAATAGATCCAATATGATATTATGTATCATTTTCAATCCATGCATGAAAGTTTTTTAAAGTTTCAAAAGATTCATATTTATTCTTCAACATATATACCCAACACATTATGGTGTAATCTTCAATAAAATTCATCATATATTTATTTCCATTTGCAGAAGGAGTAGACCTAGGGCCACACAAGTCAGAAAGAATCATGAAATGGTTGTTTGTTATGTTTTCCTAAGATATAAGCATCACATTGCTTCAGTTTCCTATGTATGGTTGGAAAACCATTAACAATATCGTTTCTCTTCAATAAATGAAGATTCTCATAGTTCATATGTCCAAATATTCCATGCCATAAAATACTAGATGGAAATTTACCTTCATTATACTAAGAGTTGTATGCATAGTTCTCTGGATGAGCAGACAATCCTTACAGCTTCAAGAGTCTTCCTTCTTCTATTTTTGTCATGAAAAGTGAGTTTTCGCATGGTTTTCTCACTTCAACTTTTCCATCAAGCATGTGAATGGAGTGTCGTTGTTGGCATATATGAATCCAAGGACAAAAATTTTCTTTTCAGCTATGGTAGATAGAGAATATCATGCAGAAGAAATTCAAGGAGTCCAAGTAGTTTGAGCCTGATGGTACCAATTCTGGATGGCTTGAGTTTTGAATTTTTCACAAAGTAGACTGCTCCATCTACATTGTCACTGAAATCTTCAAAGAAATCTTTGTGAAAGTTCATGTGGTAGGTTGCACCTATATCAAGCAACCATGCATCTTTCCACGAAGCAAATGAATTATTAAATATGTCTTCAGTTACTCCAATATTGCAACGTTCCATAATATAATGAGAAGATTCAGGTGTTTTACCTTTCCCTAGATCTATTGTTTTACCTTTCTCTTCATTTCCTTCTTGCTTGATTCTATCCCAAGAGAGCTTTCATGTGGATGCATCATGCCCATTTCTATTATAGCATATACAATGAAAATCAGGTCTTCCTCCTTGGTAATGTTTGTCCCATTTTCCTCTATTATTCTTCTTTCCATGTCCTTTTCTGCCACCTCTTCCTCTAGAAGAATCTTGTGTCCGATTCTTCTCTTTCTGTGCAAGGCACACAAATTATTCAGAATACTAAGCAATTATCTTCCTCTTCCCAAAATCTTTCTCTCTTTCTACAAACTTCTCCACAAGAGTGTCAAAAGTAATCTCTTTAAGTTGGCCACTAACTTGTAATGATTTAAGATAGTGAGAATATGTGGCATATATTTCCTTCAAAAAATTTGTGAGAGGAACATCCATTTTAACTCTAGTGGCTTCTACATCATGCATAATAGCTTTTATTTTAGAAGTTAGGGAAAGGGGATCATCATCTTTCAAGTATATATTGAAATGTTTGATCATTATTTGGACTACCTCAAGCTCGGAGTGTGAGCCATATAAGTCTTTCAACTTCTTTAAAGCATTAAAAGCATTGGACGTAATTGGTGCAATGTGACGACTCACCTCTTCATTTATCAATGCATAGGCATTGTTGTTCTTGTTCTCCCATATGGTGAGCTCTTTGTCTAATGTGGGTTTTGTAGGTGGATTGCCATATTCTCATTGACATACTCCTTTCCATAGTTCATTAAAAATGAAGTTATGCTTTATCTTTCTGGACCATTCATGGTAGTTCTCTTTTCCAGTGAGAACTACTCCAACAATGGATATGAGTGAAAGCATATCTGCAAAATTTTGAGTTGGGCCCTGAATAGTCAAAATACTTGCAACAATAGTCTTTGATAAAAAATCTAATATATCTCTACAAACAATAGAGACTCATCATACAACTTGGCTCCAATTCTCTTTAATCAAAATAACCCAAAAAAAATGATGCAACCTCTCAGTCTCAAATAGACACTTTGACGTAAACCAACTCTCATATAAAATAAATCAATTCAATACACCAACGAGTATTCAACACAGATATAAATGGACCAACACAAAAATTACAATTACCATAAAAAGAACATATATATCCTCGAAATAGCTATGACCATTAGGAAAACAAAAATTGTCTCTTGCGGGCATCTAGAGATGAAGATTCAATACTTTGATGAGGCTTCTCCTTCTTCATTACTACTCACGGTATTATAATATAAAACAATGTGTTCTTCCATTCACAAATATGAAAATATATACATATTACATATGTTTTCAACGTTATATTATTTTATGAAACTACGGAATGACCATCACTGTATATATGAATGGACCAATTCTTATTTATAATTCAACAAAATGCAGCATATATTATTGGTGATACCTTCACAACAAACTTCACAATGCCAATGCCAATGCTCAACATCAATGCCAACACTAACCAATAATCGTAGTTAAATGCAGGGATGTGTAAACACAAGTAAATGTAGGTTTAGTTACAGTACCACCATGGCCTTTCAAGCTAGAATTGAGCGATGAAATGTTGTCTGCAACCTTGTTACAACATGCACAATGTGTATCAACTGAAGGAGGGCCTCGACCAATGTGTATAGTGCATAAAATGACTATAGAAACATTATAGTCAAGCAAAAAAAATATAATTCGTTAAGGTCGATGTGGATGAATTTCAATTTTCCACAATGCAAACGGTTCTACCAAGGCAAGGAATGGCAGAGGGACATGTTAGACTAATGGAAAAGGAGTTACAGAGGAAAAATGATGCTAAATTTGGGACCTGCAGACCTGCGCTCTGATACCATGTCAAGTCAGGTATATGGTAACTCCAGAATATTGAAATTTTGTATTAAGAAGAACATTAATATATACAAATAGGAGAGAGACCCTTGGGATTCACATTCCAAGGTCTCTTCATTTTCATTATTTTTATTTACATATTTACACCATATTTTCCCAATCTTGGAGGATTAGGTGTCAACAATATATTAAGAACTAAAATCAAAACATAGAAACACATCATAGTATAAATTGAACCCCTAATCTGTGTGCACATTTGTTTCATGAAAACCACGACCCAAGGTAAAAGGGTGATGTTCCATCTTAATCATGTATAGAATGTGGGAAGGGTGCTATAATGCCATGTGTTATATCATATGATATATGTCCAACAACTATATGAGATCAAAAGGAGTCATATAGTATGAGTAAGTTATCAAACCATATATGCCTAACATAAATAAACTAAGGTGTTTTTGTTAAACATCAAAAAGTCAAATGGAGAATCACCTTTCTTCGAACAAGAGGAGATGTATAGTCTGTAGCATGAAGAAAAAGGAAAACTTGTTAGAAATAGATGTTGAGGACCATGAAATGTGTAGGGGAGTAGAAAAAGATAATAAATAATCCATGTATTCCCCAACTGGAGAGTGATTATTGTCTATTGTATTACAAAAGAATTTTTTTATACGTAAATTGAGGTGCATGAAAATTGTGTGTAATACGTATGCAGAAGATGGTCTTGAAACTAGTAAGTTCATGAATCCTTAAGACTGTAAGGTCATTGGCATCATCATAATCATTGTCATCATATTTGTTATCATCATCAACACCGCCATCATTGTTATCGATATTTTCATCATTAGAATTATCGTCATAATCACCATTCATGTCATCATCGTCATCTTCATCATTTTTATCGTCATGATTATCGACATTGTCATCAATTGTTCATAATTATCGATGTCGTAAGAAATATGATCAACCCAAAAAATGTGATGAGTGTTAGAAAATGGTTGTTTAGGACACATGTGATGATCATCATCATCACCACCACCGTTATCATTTTCATCATCCCCATCATCATCATTAATGTAATTTCTATCATCATTGTTGTCATCATCGTCATGGACATCATCATCATTGGCATTGTCATCATCATTCATGCCATTATTGTTTTTGATGATGACCTAGATGAAAATGATAATAATGATTATCATATGATGGTGACTTTGATGATAATGATTATGATTATGAAAATTACAACATTTAAAATTTGGGAAGATTTTCCATGGTCATTAGCTTGTCATCATCGTAATCATTGTCGTCGTCATCATCATTGTCATTGTAACCACCATCGTCTTTATCATCATTGTCATTATCATCATAATCACCATTCATGTCATCATCATCATCTTCATTATCATCTTCATCATGATTATTGGCATTATCATCAATTGTTCATAAATGTCAATGTCATAAGAAATATCATCAATGCAAAAAAATTGACAAGCGTTGGAAAATGGATGCAAAAGCAGACGCAAAAATGGGTGCAACAATGGACGTAAAATTGGCTACAAAAGTGGATGCAAAAATAGATTCAATATTCAATGGAAACTTGGATACAAAATACGATGCAAATGCGGAGTGCAAGCAAACATGGGTGCAATAGTAGGTACAAATCTTGGTGCAAATTATGGTGAAACAAAAGTGGATACAACAACTGATGCAAAAAAGGACAAACTTGGATGCAAAAAATGATGTAAACATTGACACAAACATGGGTGCAACAATGGACACAAAATTAGATGCAAAAGTGGATGCAATAGAAGTAGGTGAAAAAGTAGATGTAAAATTAGACGCAAAACCTTATGCAAAACCTGACGTAAAACTGGATGCAAAAGGGGATGCAAAAACATACACATTATTTGATGAAAACTTGAACACAAAAGAGGCTGCAAATGTGGATGCAAAACTAGAACCAAATGTGGGTGCAATGGTAGGCGCAAAACATGGCACAAATTATGGCGCAACAAAATTGGATGCAAAAGTAGATGCAATAATAGACAAAAAAAAAGATGCAAACTTGGATGCAAAACAAGATGAAAAAAAGGAATCAAAATTGGACGCAAACATGGGTGCAACTGTGGACACAAAATTGGATGCAAATATGGACGCAATGAAAGTAGATATAAAATAAGACACAAAACTTGATGCATAAACCCGACACAAAAGTGGATGCAAAAAAAGATGTAATATTTGATGCAAATTTGGATGTAAAAGAGGATGGAAATGTGGATGCAAAAGTGGAAGCAAATGTGGGTACAATAGTAGGTGCAAAACATGGCACAAATTGTGGCACAACAAAAGTGGATGTAAAAGTGGATGCAATGATAAATGAAAAAAAAGAAGACAATTTTGATGCAAAAGAAGATGCAAAAAGGGATGCAAAAGTGGATGTAAACATAGGTGCAATAGTGGATGAAAAATTGGATGTAAAAGTGGATGCAACAGAAGTTGATGAAAAAGTAGATGCAAAATGAGACGTAAAACCTCATGTAAAACTTGACGCAAAATTGGACACAAAAAAAGGATGCAAAAATATATGCAAAATTAAATGCAAACTTAGATGCAAATGAGGATGAAAATGTGGATACAAAATTAGAAGCAAAAGTGAGTGCAAAGGTAGGTGCCAAACTAGGCACAAATTCTAGCACAACAAAAGTGGATGAAATAGTGTACATAATAATGGATTCCATAGAGGATGCAAATGTGGATGAAAAACAAGATGCAAGAGTGGATGCAACAAAAGTAGATGCAAAACTTGGCACAAAGGGGGATGCAAAAAAGGATGCAAAAATGATGCAAAAAATGATTCAAAATTTGATGCAAGTGTAGGCGCAAAAAATTGGATGAATAGAGGATGCAAATGGAGGTGAAACAAAACTAGGTGTCAAACTTCACACAAAACCTGGCACAAAACTTGGTGCAAAACCTCATGCAAAACCTAGTGCAACACTTGGTGGTAAACTTGGTGCAAGGCTTGGTGAAAAAATCAGCACAAATTTTGCATCACGTTTTGCGCCATATTTGATAAATGGACGCAAATAGCACCAAAAATGGGTTCTAGACGCAAAAAAGGAAGCAAAAAGGGATGTTAATCACAGGGTTTTATTGTAGTGCTCATATAGATTAATTACTGAAGTATTTCATGATGTCCTAAAATATTTGTATAAATGAAAGAAAGTATAAAATTCCTACAATATTGATTCAACCCCCCCCCCCCCCCCCCCACAAGTATTGTCCTAGTTTCCAACAAAAGATTCCCCGAAGTCATTAGCATAATTTTTAGGAGAGGGAGCATTGACATATTTTTCAAGTTTTTTATTCTAATTTAGTCTTTGGAGATTCACCTGTATAACCAATTCCTCTTTTATAAAATGGTGATTTCTAATGGATGATAATGTCATCCAATGATTGAGAACTCTTTGGACCCTTACATAGCTTGTCAACTTCATTTTTTAATGAGACAACTTCTTCTTCAAGCTTCTCGCAATATTCTTCTTTCTTCATCAACTATATCTTTACAAATTCTTCCATTTTCTTTTCTTCTTCTAGCTAAGTTTTCAGGGGGATGACTTCTTCATCATGCTTCCTCCCTTGTTGATGTAATTCCACTTCACACTTGTTGAGATCCTTAGATATTTCTTCTATTAGTTGCCTTAGGAGGAAAACGCATTCCTTTGTTTCATCAAGGTCATGATTATTTTCTTAAACCTCTTGTACCCACTTCTTAAGTTCTTTATTTTCTTTTCTCAATCTATTTATTTCTTCTAGAGCAGTCACAAATTCTACTTTAAATTCTGCTTTAGTTTGTACTTCATAGTTTTCTTCATCTTCATAGTCTTTTATGCTCTTGGTTCCTTCACCTATGTCCTTTGACTCTTGATCATTTTCTTGTTCTACATATTATAGTTAGGGCTCAGCAATCACAAGGATAGATTCCTCTGCATAAAGCTTTTGCAGTTTTTCCCAAAGACTTTTGGGTTAAGAAAATTGACCCATACTTCCTTTTACAAAATCTGATAGACTACTTAAGATCACCTTCATGGATTTTGCATTGTATTATTTTGACTCCTCTACCACTATGCTTTTGATAACCACTGATTCACATACCTCATACCCTAGAGCCATCAAATAGTATTGCATTCTTTTGCTCCATGACACAATTTGTTCCATCAAACAAGGGATATTTGCTATCTTTATTTACTTTTGATTTCACGACTGAGGAGGAGATATATTCAGAGGTTTTGGAGGCTCTCCTTCTTGAATTTTCCATTTTTGTTCCTAGGATCTACCTTCCATCCATTAGGTTTCGCTTAGGGAACTAGGTTTGATATCAATTGTTGGAAATGCTTGGAGGAGGGGGTGTGAATCAGTATTTATTCCAATTTTAATATGAAGTCAGTTAAAATATTTCACAATAGGAAGCACAAGATATAATAGAACAACAACAACAACAACAAAAATTATTGAAAACAATTGTGAGGACTCCAATCCTCTTTTAAAAAAATATGACTTCAACCTTTTCAAATATTCAAGGCACCAAGCTTGTATAAGGACACCGATCCTTTCAAAAAAATCCAGGAATCAACTTGGTCTATATGAGGACACCAATCCTCCTAGGCTCCAACCATCAAAAACTTAACCAAAATACTTCATAAATACTTCCTTCAAAACGTCTTCAAGGATGCATCAACAATATTTAATTAAGTTGGTCCAAGGTTAGCTCCAAAAGTGGTTCAAGATTTCTCCAAGAAGGTTTTCCAGAATCTACTTCAAAGATGCTCCAAAGGCTTCTTCAAAAGTCCTCTTTAATAGTTGTTCCAAGGATGACTTTAGGTCTACTCCAAAAGGTCTTATACAAAAAGTCTCCATGTTTCTTCTATTATATGTCTACAAGTTTTCTCGATAAATGTCTTCCAAGGTCTCCAATAGTTGCTCTCAAAATTTCTTCGAGAATTACTCCAAAGATTGATCCAAGTTCGCTCCAATCACTACTCCACAAATACTTCAAAATTCACTTCAACACTTTATGAAGGTATTGCTTCAAGATGTATCCAAGGATTGTTGCAAAGTGGCTTCAAGATAGCTTCTAAAAGTTGCTCCAAAAAAATTTCAAGGATTGCTTCAAAAATACTCCGAGGTTTGCACCAAGATGGATTCAAAGATTGCTTCTAAGATTGCTCTTGATATCTTCTTCTTCAAATTCACTTCTAAAAGGTTGTTCAAGGATTATCCAAGGTCTATTTTAAGGATGATCAAATCAAACCTCAATATCAGTCACCCACAAGCCCAAAATCTATGCCAATACCGAATTAAGTTTTACTCCTAAAAATAGGCCTGAAATTTGTCCATAGGTCTGAGTTTTGTCATAGGAGGACCTAATTTCCATAGGCCACAAGCCTCAATATCCACAGTCTAAACTCTATTGAGCTTAGTCACAAGTCAAGCCCAATTCCATGGGCTTGTACTGTCCACAAACCCGAGTTCCTTTATAATCCAATTTCCATAGTCTGAATCCACTCCATAACCCTAATTTTGGCCTATATTACAAGTTTCATTCAAGTCTTTATAGGCTAAAGTTTGTTCATAAACAATGGTTGAAGTATGTCACACAAATAAGGCTGAGGTTTTTTACTAAAAAGGGAAAATGTATGTAATAAAAGTGGTTGATTTTTCCCCACAAGAAGACTTAAATTTTAACAATGAATTAACTCATAAAATAATTCCAAAAATTGAATATAAGAACCTCCAACAAAGCTTGATCACTAATAGAGATATACTACTAAAGATGTTTCCTCAATTTATTCCTAGTTTCATGAGGTATGAACCATCTTTTGTCTTTCTTCTAGTCTGAATTGCTTTTTTTTCTTCTAAGCCAAGTTGGTAGGATGAATGGAGAGGAAGGACCTTTTATTTATACTAATTCAACCATACAAACTAAACTGACACATATGTTGGGAGGGGGGCGAATTGACCTTTATGTGGGACAATTTAGCAGGGATTGAAATAGGTGGATTTTTTACTTTAAAAAATCAATTTCTCTTCAATGAAGAGGAGTTAGGAGGCATGTAAATACTTGTTGGAAAGGGCTTAACGTCCTCTTTGAGCCTATGTAATTTCTTCCTCAAATGGACATCCTTTGACATCAATAACAATTAATTTATCCAGCAATCATATGTGAATGATGCAATGCTTTATGAGTTTATAATCATAAATGAATGCCTAAGAAGTGATGCTCACTATTGTGCTTGTGATTAGAATATTATTATTTTTTGTATTCAATAATCTGATGTTTGTTGGACTGTGTTATCCATGGTTATATTCATGTTGAACGAGATATGATGTGTTTATGAAAGTTTATGAAATATTATATATATATATGTAACTCACCATGTTTTGTACTAGTTTTTATGTCTTAACTAAGCGTTTGTAGCTACATCCCTTATGGACATAACTCCTAGAAGTTGGCAGTCTAGACCACCCCACTGTCAAAACATATTCATGAGGAGTGATTTGGTTGTCCAAGCACTAGTCCCTCGGTTATTATATTTCTTAGGATTTCTAGTTTCTAGAGGAATGGAGACAGTTGTTATACTTCTTACTGGCATTACCTTGTATATGTCTTATGTGTTATATGTGTATACCATCGTATCTAGTAGGTTGTAGAGTTTAGACTTGTTTTATGTGAGAGAGAGACCCAATGGTAGGATTTAGAGGTAACCCTAAGGGTGAAACCTACCTTACCACCCACCACTCATTGCTTGTCATTAAATTCATGGCATGATGCATTATATAAGAGCACACCAGTGAGCTTAAAAAATCTTTATAGAGTTTTATGGTGCAACCGTGAGGTTACCTTGCCAACCGTTGCCCACTACTACTTGCATGTTATTTGATGTTGTATGTCGTGATGGTGAGATTTGTGGCAGTGTAACGTGGGTTTGACTAGAATATCCACTAATTTGACTTGTCAGGATAGCATGGGCTCCATGTGGTCAATTTAATGATATTTTCCTTTATTAATAGGCAAGAAATTCAATTAAGTATAGATTTTTATCTGGGGCTTAGATCAATGTTAGAGTGCCACCGCTAGAAAGCTCTCAATGAGATGAACATGTCGGTGGCATTAAGAGTGAATTTTGCAAACATCTAAAAATGATGTTTTTGCTAACCTCATCTTCATTTAAAAAAAACTTGGAGGTTGGGTTAACTTAAAAAGTAACACCTCTCACAACCCTAGGATAATGTTCCTCTAAGGGGGTGGTAGGTGGTTACAAAATAAGAAGCATATGTATGCATGTATTCTTACTTTTGTATACACTTACCCTAAGTACTATTTAGGGGTCGTCCTTAAGGATAGAAATCATCTTTATCCAAATCACTAAACAAGGAGATCATCCTAGCTTCCAAGGTTATACACTTAGGGTGGTGGATTTAATATGAAAACGGGTGGGGGTGAGGGAATTAATATGCAAACATTATGTTTCCATATTAACTCTACCCACCCCCACGCTCCCAACCCTCATAAGGATGTGGGTGGGGGTAGTTAATTTGAAAATAGGTGGGGGTGGGGGAGTTAATATGAAAACATTGTTGTTATCCTTATGGTAAAGGTTCCATTAAGGTTTAATTAATCATTTATCCCATTACTGGTTGGATGTTGTTACGTATTTAATTTATTAATATTCTTAAGCTTAGTAAGGTTGTGCAGTATTGGGATAGGAATATAAATTGAAAGGGTAATAAGGACTCATAATTCATAACATGTTATTTTGCTAACACATTTTCTAGCTTACTAAGCATACTGGGTCCGTTAACCTTGAATTAGGATGTGGGGCATAACTAGAATGATCATGTTGTAGCTCCTACAACTCCTCCTCCAAAACTTTTCCCATGCCTTGATTTTGGAGCCTACCTTCTGTTTGTAAGATCCTATTTTCCATTGTCGTCAAGTATTCCATGTGATTGTGAAGACTCATCTATGCATGTAGTTCTTGTGATTACATGATTAGATTATCTTGATTATGAATAAGTTTTATCAACGATAACTAAAAAATTTCTAACACAAGTTGTTTCTTCCCCTGACCTTGCACCTACTATCAGTCTTCCCTCTAGGAACTGTGCAATCCACTATCACTGGAAACTGTGTTATGCCTTGAGGATCAAAATTGTGCAATCCCTAAAGACACATAGCCACTGAGCAAAGAAACTATGTTGGCCCTCTCTCACCATCGGAAACTGCACAATTCACTGAGACAATTAACTGCACAATCCCTTGTTGTTGGGAATTGCACAGTCCCTTCTGCCAATGTGAATGTGTAGTTTCCCAGAATAAGCTAAGTGCTCATCCCTAGATAATAGGGAGTGCGTAATTAATGTTTGACAAGTGGCACAAAGTTGTTTCTTTCAATCTTAATACAAGTGTCACTTTTTCCTTGATTTTAGGCATGCACGTCATAAACCCTAACCTGACCCCCTACGGGCTAGATCTGTTTAATAGATGCTCTTAGAGCTAATTTTCACATTTGACAATGGAGCTCTAGCCTTCCTAACGAGAACAAAGAGCTTTCAACTTAGTTTACAGCGCTTTCCCGAGTAAGCATTAGAGAAATTTTGAGGTCTAAAATGGGCCTCCAAAGAATATTATAAAATAATATTAGAAAAAAAAATAATATTAGATTACGTCATCGGATTTTAGAGCGAAGAAAGAAAAAACTAATTTTTCAACTCGTATTTTCAACTTATCTCCCTATGTTTTTACTCAAATTTCGAGTAGGAGAACTCATTATATGCATAATTTAATTCATCATCTAAGGAGTACCCATGTTGCATACTTTCAATGGGCCCTGCTACTCAAAAAATCAGAAATACATGAAAAACGTGATTGCAATCACTTTTTTCATGTATTTATCATTTTTCATGTAGTAGGTTCCATTGAATGTATGCAACATGGGTAATCCTTCGATGAGGAATTAAATTTGACATCCAAAAATTGATCTCGTTTGAAATTTGAGTAAAATCTTAGGGAGATCAGTTGAAAAAAATAGTGTTTTTTTTTTTAATATTTTTAACTTTTTACTTTTTTACTCCAAAAATGGTGAATCATCCCCCATGGTTTACATCATCATCTTTAATCCTATTGGTTCTTATAAAATTGATTTTGGTTGTACATTTTTGTTTTGAGGCCCATTTTAGACCTCAAAATTTCTCTCATGTTTTGCATGTGTCGCTTTTGTCACATTTTCTTTTATGATTTTTATTTTTCATGTTTATTTTCATAGTAGCTGGTGTTTTATTGTTATTAGCTTGTACAAGTGTTGTTTCGGTGCGTCATTAACTTTTTACAAGTGTCGCATTGACTTCTTGTTTTTTTCCTACCAGCGGTTGTCGTTGCTAGGTCATTTGTGCATGTATGTTTTTCCTTTTGCATGATCATCTCTAGCACATGTTATTCATTGATCTAGCTTACCTTGAGGCCAATCTACACTTCTTCCTACCCCCGCACTCAGATCTTGAATTTTTCTCTCTCCTTCCCCGATAGATTTGCATAATCCTAAGTAACCATTGCCCCTTCCAACTGTGCATTTTGCAATTTCAAGACTCAATCCTCACCCTTGGCCTCTGAGACTATGCATTGTTTAGTCACTGGCTTTCCCAGTTGTGCATTTCATATTGATATGCCTCAAGCCTCAACCATGGCCATTGAGACTTCGTAATGCGCAATCTCTTCCCTCAATCTGCCTAGGTGAGACTACGCATTGTGTAGTCTCAAGTCTAAAACTCCTCCCTTGCCTGTTGATACTGCATTGTGTGCATTTCAAGAACCCATTCTGCCTCCCTAAGCCCAGAAACTGCACAATCCTTCTCTCCAGTGAGTGTGTTACTGCTTTAATTTTGATAGATGAACTAATCTACTTGATCTTAAAAAAAATTGCCATGAGTGCATCTTGTGATACAGGTACTGCAGTTTTTTAGCTCATCTCTCTTTCATCAATTGTCATCATCATGCCTCCAAAGAGCCAGCCTCAAAAGACATTACAAATAGTAGCATCGGTGAAGTAGTTGAGAGTATTCCAGTTACCATGCCTATTTTTTCTGACTCTCAACCCTTCATTAAAAAGGATTCAGATATCACATGGCATACATTTAAGGAGGAATTCACAGCTACCAATTTCAAAGCGGATCTGGAGGCATGATAGGTATACATAAGTATAGAAGTCAAGATTTGATAAAGTTGCGTACAGTTTCCCAGTATTCCCTTGTGCAGATATCATCAAGTGAATCCTGTCACACATAGATACAAAGAGCATGACCCCCAGTAATGTCAGTGGACAACGACTTGCATCATATTTGGCCCATGATATTCATCTCATGTATCATTTGCCCAAGATGGAAGAATACATGGATTTTCATTTTTATGAATTCACCAGGTATTTGAGCACCAAGGATGTTATCATGTTAGAAAGTGTAACAAGAAAGGCTCAATTTGACTTTAGCCTTAGTCAAATTGAGTAAGTTTAATTTTCACATCAGTAGGACAACTTGGAAGTAGTTAACTAGTGTGACATGGATCTTGTCACTTGGTTAGATCAGAAAATTTGAGTTAATGGGCTTGGAGTTTAGTCATGCATGTGTTGATTGCTAAATTTTAGCAATCTAGTTCAGTTATTTTCAGTTGTACTCAGTTAACTGACCCCTAACAATTAATAGCGTCAGATAAAGGTTAGTTGATCAGTGAGACAATAGTCTAACTCATAGATCTATCAGTTAACTAGTCAATCATCCCAAAATAGATCATATATGCATGGAATTCGAATTCCTTAGCTGGAGTGGAGTATAAAGGCTTGTGTCAAATTAATTGTATACTAGATTGAGTGTACAGGCTTGGCTATTAAGTAGGGGAATTGCGCAAGAAAATGGGAAGAAATTCCTATATTTTAGGAGTTAATTTCTTCAAGGATTGTGCAAGGAAATGGGAGGCTAGAGGAGTCATAAAGTGGCTAAGTGTTGGCTAAAGGCTCTTATTGAAAAAAGATAAAATTTTTACCTTTGCAGGTGGTCCTCAGAGATGGAGCATGAAACTCTAATAGTTTCTCTATTCAATTGATTAATGCAAAGAGGCTTGAGGGGTTTTTACCAGTTGGGTTCCCCTAGAAATTACTGAGTTCTTCTGGTTTTTCTTGTTACATATTTATGCATGTGTCTCTAAATTATGACTTCCATTGTGCTGATTAGTAGAGTAGAATTTGTGTTTCCTGATTTTAGTTCAAATTCTTGAGCAGTTGCAATTTTTATCAGATTTCTACATGGTATAAAAGCCCTAAAATCACATTAGAACCAGTATTTCGAATTTTTCTTTAGGAATTTCGAATTTTAGCTTCAATGTAGCATCTTTTCTTCAGACTTGGGAGAATTTATTTCAATGGAATGAGATTCGAGTATGCATTGGAGGGAAGTTCGAATTTATAAGCTTGGAACAGATTTAGGATCATCACAAGTGCCCAAGTAGCAACATTTTGGAGCTACCAGAATCTTGATAAGTGGGCATTCCTTGAAGTCCTCATGTACAGTGATCATTGAAGAACTAGAGAGTTGTTAGGAGGTAAAGTTATGGAGCCCTAGTTCAGGGCAGATCCAGAAGACCCTATGTACAGACTTCTTAATGGAGCTAGAAGGCTACTAGAGGGAAGATCAATAAGCCAATGTTTAGTGACACAACAAGGAGTTGTGATCATTGATATTGGAAAATTAAGGAGCGGGGATATTTCCACAAGGATATCAAGACTCAAAGGGAGCAACCCTATGGAAGCTAGTACTTCAGGATCTGGGGAGATTAGACTCATTATTTTAGTAGTTGTAGCAATAGTTTGGAAACAACAACAAAGTAGTAGCAGCATCAGTATGAGTAGATCAAATTTCTCCATGCATGCAGCTACACCTTGAGGATTGAGATGGGGTGATGTTGAGCCTTAACCCCAAAAATACAAAGAATTAGGCAGGATTCATAGGAGAGCAGTTTCAGTATACTTTCCTCGTGGATAATTACCTTGCTACAAGGTCTCATAGAGTTCAGGTAAAAGCATCAGTTGATCCAAAATGGATTTTGGATAGACTCCTAAGTCTAAGTGTTCCTCACAGAGGAAAATGAAAGTCCAAGGAAGTTCTTGGAAATAGCCCCATGGCAAAGATATTTTCATTCTGAATCTACTACAACTTGAATGGGCAAAAATGGACTTAGGATGCAGAAGTTATCGCAGAAAGAAGATGCCCTTTGTTCTTTGGAAAAAGAGGCAAAATCCCCTAAAATGGGCAAAAAAAACCCTTATAAAGGGAAATCGCATCGGAGAGGGTCCAAGAGGCGAACTTAAGCGGAAAGGGGAGAAACCCCCGATTGCTGATCTCCGATATATCGGGTCAGAGATAGGCCTGTGTGCGATGGCAGGACCCCGGGCAATGCGATTGCGATCGCCAATATCGACGAATCAGCATCGGGGATGGCATGAGACAAGGGACAGACCCCTAGGCCAATGCGACTTGCAATTTCGATATATCGCATTGCAACGTCGCATCGTAGCGATGTACAAGGGGTGATAACGCCAGACCCAATGGACTTTATAGGCGTGGTTTTTATAAAATTTGAGTTCCGGTAGAAGGGACTTTTCTGTGTATTAACGCTTTTCGGTGTAAAAACTGAAATACAAAGGAAAGCGATAAAGCGGACCCAAAAGGGAATTATAAATGTGGCACCATGTTTTTTGAGTTCTGTAAGCGGGATTTCGGGCAGGCCTCAAGCGGTAAATGGTATTAGGCTGGCTCCACCCGATCCCATACAATTAATGACGCATGGCTTGGCAGAGGCACAGAGAAACCGTCTTTTCGGGTGGGTAACCTATGTGCCCTTAAGCCGCCTGAAACCGCATGTTGACCATTGGATCGGAGATCACCTAGATCGACGGTGGAGCTTGTGAAAGCAGCCCAAGGCGGACCCGATATGGTTGTAGGGTGGATGCGATAAATTTTGAAGTCCGATAGAAGGCATTTCGATGGGTTTTTCACATATTTCCCGTGTATTTGGGATTTTACCCAAAACGCTTATCCAATGCGATATGCTGCCTAATGGCGGACCCGATAGGGATTTTAGGGGTGATTGAATGGAATTTCATGTCCGAAATACACACCCGATAGTGTATTTTGCAGACATTCTCTGTGTAATGGATTTTCTCAATTTTTGGGTTTTTGCCTAAGAGAAGGCCCCGAAACCTCTGTAACCACTCCTGATCATCATGCCACACTGCAAGCAGGCATTTTTACAGGCAATGATGCATTTTGAAGCCACGGAGCTGCAGATCCAGATGGCTAGTATAACTGACAGGGAGCAGAGAAGCCACAGAGCCGGAGAGGGATAATGAATCACAGAGAAACTGCTGGGGTAGCCGAAAATCCGGGAAAGTACCTCAAAGGAGGCAGAGAGCTCAATTGACAGCGAAGGCAGAAGCAAGGTAGTAGAGTGAGAGAAAAAGCTGAAGCACAAAGTTACTGAGACATCCGCTTGGAGGTCAAGCAGACTGCTGAGAGCTTAGAAAGCCAAGGCCAAAGAGCCGAAGCCAGAGCCAGAGCCAGAGCCAGAGCCAAAGCCAAGAGCCAAAGCCATGACCCAGAGCTAGAGCCAAAGCTAGAGCTGAGAGCTAGAGCCAAAGCGTAGAGCTAGAAAGCTGAGAGCTTCAAGAGCCAGGGATAAGATGGTGTCTAAACCCATTGTGTTCTGTGTAAACCAATGGAGTTGAGCCAGGAGCTTGTAAAAGGACTTATACCATAATCCCAGAGAGCCTAGTCGAGTTGACTAGAGCTCATGGAGACGTAGCCCAAGAGTTTTGGGTGAACTCCTAATTAAATTGTTGTTTTGTGTGTTTTTTTTATGGCTGCATTGTTTACTGTTATATGTATGTTATATCAGCATAAACAACAGAATTTTAAAGCACATAAACAGTCAAAAATAAACATAAGCATACACCTTATTTTCAAGCATTATTAATTCCGCATTGGTTAATCATAAAGACTTGGGAATATTTAAGCTTTGGAAGTGGGAGAGGTTCTTGTAAGTTAGACAAGAAGCCTAAGTGCCCCATTTTCATATCAGGTGGTATCAGAGCTTGAGATTGATTAACCCCACCTTCAAAGAAGGTTATATCAGAATGCTTGATTGATAGAGCAAAGATTGCTTGTCTGGAAGGTGTTTGGGCAGTCAAGGATTGATTATCTGATTGATTGTATGCTTGCTGCAGACTGACTATGGTTTGAGTTTGCAGAGGTGAAGGGAAAGCTGGTGATAGCTCAGTCTAGGAAGGAAAAGAAGGAAGAAGGGCTGAAGGCATTCTTCTTATCCCAAAGGACCTCAAGGAAATCCTTGAAGCACAAGAGGTTTGTTGCAAAAGGTTGTTTGAATAAGCTCTTTATTAATCTTGTTTGAAGTTCTTTTGTTCGTTACCATAATGACTACTTCTACAAGTGAGTCCTCAAATTCTTCTTTCTTCATCACAAGACTCTTTGATGAAGACATGAATCAATACTTGTCCACCATGATGGATATGGTGAGAGAAATGTATGAGGATGGAAGGAAGAGCGGCATACTTAGAGAGCAGTTGAATTCCATGAAGGAAGAGAAGCAATTGCTTTCTGACAAATTGCAGGAAATGGAGAGGCAACTTCATATTGCAAATATGAACCTAAAAAGGATGTATGAGTTGGAGTCATAGCTCTTTATTGCCCAAGAAGCCTTAGTCAAGTATCAACTTGAAGAGGAGGTAAACCATTCCAGTTTGTCTTCAAATTCTTCTAAGAATGCTTATATTGGTTCTTTTGAAAATCATACCAGAGGCATGGGTTCCAAGCTAATGTCCAAGATGGGCTATGAAGGAAAAGGCTTGGGTAAACATGCACAAGGTATTGTTGAGCCAATAATGGTTGATGAAAGGCCTAAGTATTTGGGTTTTGGCTATGGACAGTCTTATGGAAAGAGTTCCAAAGCTGCCATGAAGGCCATTGAAATAGCTCCAAGAAGGAGTTGCATTGCAGAGTGTGAAGATTGTATTCAGGAGGGATGCAATGGCTTGAAACCTCATTTGCATGATGCATGTGTTCAGAAGCACACACTTGAACCAGAGAATTGTGGAGACTCTAACAGTCTTGAAGAGATTGATGGTGTTCCAAAAGGAGCCACTTCTTCATTTGATTCACCTCCTCATGAAGGCAATAAAGGTGAAAGAGAAAGGTATAAATCTGGTTCTAATCATCTTCCTTTTGATTTTGCAAAGCATGATAAATTTCCACATAGATATGGGAAAATTATTGCTTGCTCCTTTTGTGGTTTGGATAACCATAATGTTTCTAAATGTTGGAAGAGAATGGCCACATTTAGGAAACTTTTGAAGGAAAGGAAGCAAGAAGCCAAAGGTGCATTGGACAAGGAAAATCATGCTGTCAAAAGGATGCACATGTGTTGCACTTACTGCCATAAGCAAGGGCATCTTGCTTAAAAGTGTTGGACTCTGAATCCAACAATGCTTCCACAAAAGTTGAAGAAAGTGGAAAGAGAAGATGGCAGAAATGGAAAGGAAGATTCCATGATTGATGTGTTTCAGGATGATTCACATGTTGATGCTGATGTGCAGACAAAGGTAGTACCTTTGAAAGGGATTGGTAAGAAACGGTTAAAGTTCTTATCCGATTAAGATTGCATGTCTATTGATGCATCTATTTGCATTTCTTTGTTAATGGAATGCAAGTTGCAGAATTTTACCAAGAAGGTGAATGGAGAAGTTAACTAGGAGACTCACTTTGTTGTTGCAACATTATATTTCATTCCAGCTTCGGAAGTACAGTGTGCTTAAGCGAAAGTTGAAGGATGAAATGCATGCATGAGAATGTTATGCATGAACACAGGGATGTTGATGATTTCCTTGTATTTAAACATGTGTGTGTAATTAACTTGAAGGTTTGATTGCTTTGTTGTAACATGCATGTAATATTGACTTGGGAAAAGTTGATATGGTCTCCAAAATGGAGATAGTGATGAAATGTTTCATCTTTTGAAAAAGAGTCCTAATGGTCTTTTTCTACATGCTTGACTTGAAGGTTCATTTGTTTTAAAGGCATGTTTTGTGGGATTTTTATATAGTCCATCATTTGTATGCAGATGTAAAACCTGGAGGTGTTCACAAGATGTGAAATTTGATTCTTTTGTTGAAGCAAGAGTTTAGGCCATTCAGTTGTTGTCTGTATTTCTTTTGTTGTTAACAGTTGTTGTTGAAAGCTTGTCAAACAGGTACAAATGAAAGCTTTGTGAAGCAGATAAACTTCACATTTGTTTGAGCCACCTTGGATCAATGATCAAGGCAGAGAAGTTAAAACTACCTTCTATGACCATTTCAGCAGAAGTTATGCAAGAAGGCAAGGAGGAAGACAGTTCTTCCCAAGAAGACCAGCCCATCCAGGAAGGGAAGTGGTCAGAGACTTTGGTTCAGAGGAACTATGCAAGGCAAGCATGTGGAGGCTGAAAGAAGAGGGTGTTGTTACTCTCACTTATTGTTTAGATCAGTATATCAGTCTTTTGGAGACCAAAAGTTCTTTTAGTGGGAAGGCGTGATCCAAAATGGATTTTGGATAGACTCCTAATTCTAAGTGTTCCTCACAGAGGAAAATGAAAGTCCAAGGAAGTTCCTAGAAATAGCCCCATGGCAGAGATATTTTCATTCTGAATCTACTACAACTTGAATGGGCAAAAATAGACTTAGGATGCAGAAGTTATCGCAGAAAGAAGATGCCCTTTTTTCTTTGGAAAAAGAGGCAAAATCCCCTAAAATGGGCAAAAAAAACCCTTATAAAGGGAAATCACATCAGAGAGGGTCCAAGAGGTGAACTTAAGTGGAAAGGGGAGAAACCCCCTATTGCTGATCTCCGATATCGGGTCAGAGTTAGGCCTGTGTGCGATGGCGGGACCCCGGGCAATGCAATTGCAATCGCCGATATCGGCGGATCGACATCATCGATGGCATGAGACAAGGGATGAACCCCCGAGCCAACGCGACTTGCAATTGCGATATATTGCATCGCAATGTCGCATCGCAGCAATGTACAAGGGGTGGTAACGCCGAACCCGATGGACTTTATAGGCGTGGTTTCTATCAAATTTGAGTTCCAGTAAAAGGGACTTTTTTGTGTATTAACGCTTTTCGGTGTAAAAACTGAAATACAAAGGAAAGCGATAAAGCGGACCTGAAAGGGAATTATAAATGCAGCGCCATGTTTTTTGAGTTCCGTAAGCGAGATTTTGGGCAGGCCTCAAGTAGTAAATGGTATTGGGCCAGCTCCGCCTGATCCCATACAATTAATGACGCGTGGCTTGGCGGAGGAGCAGAGAAACCGCCTTTTCGGGCGGGTAACCTACATGCCCTTAAACCGCCCAAAACCGCATGTTGACCGTTGGATAGGAGATCACCCAGATCGATGGTGGAGCTTGTAAAAGTAGCCCAAGGCGGACCCAATATGGTTATAGGGTGGATGCGATAAATTTTGAAGTCTGATAGAAGCCATTTCGACAGGTTTTTCACGTATTTCTCATGTATTTAGGATTTTACCCAAAACTCTTATGCAATACGATATGCTACCTAATGGCGGACTCGATAGGAATTTTAGGGGTGATTGAATGGAACTTCACGTCCGAAATACATGCCTGATAGTGTATTTTGTAGACATTCTCTGTGTAGTGGGATTTTCTCAATTTTTGGGTTTTTTCCTAAGAGAAGGCCGCGAAACCTCTGTAACCACTCCTGATCATCATGCCACGCTGCAAGCAAGCATTCTTAAGGCAATGATGCATTTTGAAGCCACAGAGCCGCAGAGCCAGATGGCCAGTCTAACTGACAAGAAGCAGAGAAGTTGCAGAGCCGTAGATGGATAATGAATCGTAGAGAAACGGCTAGGGTAGCCGAAAAGCCAGGAAAGTACCTCAAAGGAGGCAGAGAGATCAATTGAGAGCGAAGGCAGAAGCAAGGCAGCAGAAGTGAAAAGTTGCTGAGACAGCAGCTTGGAGGTCAAGCGGACTGCTGAGAGCTCAGAGAAGCCAAGGTCGAAGAGCCAAAGCCAGATCCAAAGCCGAAGAGCCAGAGCCAGAGCCAAGAGATAGAACCAAGAGATAGAGCCAAGAGCCAGAGCCAGAGCCAGAGCCAGAGCCAAGAACCAGAGCCAGAGCTCAGAGCTAGAAAGTCGAGAGCTTCAAGAGCCAGGGATAAGATGGTGTCTAAACCCATTGTGTTATGTGTAAACCAATGGAGTTGAGCCAGGAGCTTGTAAAAGGACTTATACCATAATCCCAGAGAGCCTAGTCGAGTTGACTAGAGCTCACAGAGACGTAGCCCAAGATTTTTGGGTGAACTCCTAATTAAATTGTTGTTCTATGTGTTTTGTTTATGCCTGCATTGTTTACTATTATATGTATGTTATATCAGCATTAACAACATAATTTTAAAGCACATAAACAGTCAAAAATAAACATAAGCATACACCTTATTTTCAAGCATTATTAATTCCACATTGGTTAATCATAAAGACTTGGGAATATTTAAGATTTGGAAGTGGGACAGGTTCTTGTAAGTTAGACAAGAAGCCTAAGTGCCCCATTTTCAGATCATCAGTGTCAGTTGGTGCAATCAAAATTTGAGGAGCACAAAGGAGTGTTGATAGCAGTGAACGAGGCATAGTGAAGAATCAACATTAGTGCAAACTTCCCAGTAGATAGTTGTAGAGACAGTTGAATCAGTGTTTTTGGATGTTTCTAAGTTGAATTTGTTGTAGTAGCAGCAACAACAATGAGAGGTAGTGCTATAGTACATTCCACAAGTGTTGGATAGGGGTGGTGCAAAATCCATTTCTTGTTAAGAGGGAGTGTTAGAAAGTGTAGCAATAAAGGCTCAATTTGACTTTAGCCTTAGTCAAATTGAGTAAATCAAATTTCCACATCAGTAGGACAACTTGGAGGTAGTTAACTAGTGTGACATGGCTCTTATCACTCAGTTAGATCAGCAAATTTGACTTAGTGGGCTTGGAGTTCAGTCATGCATCTGTTGATTACTAAATTTTAGAAATCTAGTTCATTCATTTTTAGTTGTACTCGGTCAACTGACCTCTAACAATAAATAGAGTCAATTGAAGGTCAGTTAAGCAGTGAGGCAATAGTCTAACTTAGATATATGCCAGTTAATTGATCAATCAACCCACAATAGCTCATGCATGCATGGAATTTGAATTTCTCAATTAGAGTGGAGGACTAAGGCTTGTGTAAAATTAATTGTATATTAGATTGAGTGTATAGCCTTGGCTATTAAGCAAGTGAATCATTCCTTGGTAATTGTGCAAGAAAATAGGAGGAATTTCTATCTTTTAGGAGCTAATTTCCTCAAGGATTTTGTAAGGAAATAGGAGGATGGAGGAGGCATAAAGTGGCTAAGTGTTTGCTAGAGGCTCCCATACAGCAAAGAGAACAGTTTTACCTTTGTAGGTGGTGCTTAGAGTTGGATTATGCAATTGTAATAGTTTATCTATTCAACTGATTAATGTAAAGAAGCTTGAAGGGTTTTTCTGAGTTGGGTTCCCCTAGAAATCATTGTGTTCTTGTGGTTTTGCTTATTGCATGTCTATGCATGTGTCTCTAAATTTTGATTTCCATTCCTCAGATTAGTATAGTAGAATTTGTGTCTCCTTATTTCAGTTCGAATTCTTAAGCAGTTGCGATTTCTATCAAATTTATACACATCAAAATTTGGGTGCAAGAGCCTCTGCCAAACACCCAGCAATACATATAAGACTAAATCACTTAGAAAGGTGTTCCAGTACCTGTTTTTTTTATGCTACCAGATATATCGTCAGAAGAATATTGAAACCTTCCCTGAAGGTTGGGTTTATATATTGTATCAAATTGTCAATGAGGGGAAGGTGTTCAACTCGCTAGATCCATTGGCTCAACAGCTTAAGGTCCATGTGACTAATGCAAAGAAACCTCCTAAGGGAAAGCAAGCCAGATTCTATATGTCTGCATACTTGTTGGATGGTATATGTGCTCAAAATTATTTACCTGTCATGAACTGGACTTAGACACCAAAAGATCCTATTGTTCATATCTCCTGCAAGTTGATTTCGGAGTGCAGTTATAGGGGATCAATGGAGAATATGGAAGATCACTTCCTCATAGTATTGCACCAAATGATCTTTGAGGAAGTCTCGTGAGGCTATGGACGCAGTATAAGAAACTACCGATTGGCTTGTCTCACCTGATGGCACTTACCTCACGGTGTTCGGTTGTTAGAAGTCATCACATCTATTACCGAGGTATGCCACTGATCAATTTGTCATGCAAGATATTGCATACCATCTTTCCATGGGCTTATCAATAGTATTGTAAAGGAAAAACAAAGCAATGTAGCCCACTTTTCCTTTGCAGTTGGGCTCTTACAAAATTAAGAACCTGAAGGTTGCAGAGACTAAAGGAAATGAATTGGAGAACTTCAGATTTGGCATTATGGAGTACCACCTGTATTATCCTAGAAGCATTTGCAAGTAGCACTATGCCAAGATTCATTTCAACTATCCAAGTGGGACCTACTCTATACCTAAGGAGGAGAAAATTAAGAATTGCTATGATGCCTTTATTCCTCATGCACCAGTCATCCAGGTAGGTCCTTCACATGTGACTCCACAACATGATGCTACTCCAAAAGCAGGGCCATCAAAAAGTGTAACCGATTGAGCATAAAGTATAAAAGGAAGGTTTCACATAGTCCAACAAAGGAGAAAAGTTGCACATTCAAAGCAAATCCAGCTATTTTGAAAGAAATGATGGCAGTAGAGAGAAAGAGGAAACATAAAAGGAAAGAATAAATGAGGATAAAATAAGAAGAATAAATAATGTTAAAGCAAGTCGAAGAAGAAGAGAAAATTTGGCTACAAGAGGAAGAAAGCAAACAACAGTAGGATAAAGAAATTTCCCAAGAGATTGAAGACTTGATAGTTATTCAAGACATGGAGGTAGAGTCGGAAAGATAGAATCAAGATGTTGATCTTATGCCTTGTATAGAATAGATCATCACTCATTCTCCCCCTCCTCCTGCAAAAGGGAAAGCTTCAAATGATGAAGGTGCAATTGCTCCTCTTGATGACAGTCTCGTGATGGATATTTGCAGCTTAACTTACGATGAGATTGAGGAGAAAATTATGCAAGCAAGAAAGAAGCATTTTTCGGATGACCTCACACATCCTGATTTCATCAAGGAGAAGCTTATTGTAATGGACACTAGAAAGAATCCTGAAGTTATTACTACAGCCAACTTAGCCTTTGCAGGATCTTCTAAGGAAAACACAGAATATTTGATGACCGAAAATAGACAAATGGTGAATAATTTGGAAGTTGCAAGGTAACAAATAGAACAACTCCAAGTGGCGGTTTAGAAGATAGCTCCCACACAGGTGTACTTAGAATACCTTCAAGCAATTATACTTGGTGAAGTACTAGCATTGGTAGAATCCATGAGGAACCTCTATGAGGAGTTAGTCAGCATACACAAATCAGTTGTCCCCTTACTTGACATGCAAAAGAAATCAAGGGAGAATGAAAAATCTATAAAATTTGTTCCTGTAGATATCACTATAGTGCATGAATGGGGAATAAAGTACAGAGGTGCACCACCTGAGTTGGTTAAGAAAAAAATACAGCAAGCTGAGTTGGAGAAAGATGAAGTTTGGATGCTTATACAAAGCAACAAACAGCTCAGCGCTTTCATAGCCAACATCTTGTCCTCTTATGCACGGTTGTACAACAATGTGGATTCTATGGTGAAATATCATAAGGTCCCTTTAGTCAAGAAATTTTTAGAATTAAAAGGCAAAAATGTGGTCAGACAAGAAGTCTCGGAATACTTGGATTAGTTGAGGCAAATTGATACCAAAGAGGACCTGGAAATCAACAGACATAACATGCAGAAGTATATTGGTGGCCCTTCCAAGATCAACACTATGTTGTTCTTATTGAAGAAGAACAAATTGGCTCCAAGAAAGTATACCCAGATGCAATGGAGGCTATAGTCCTCTTTCAGCCTAATCCTCTCGCAAATTTTGAGGAGACCATCGCACAATACAAAGCTTGGCATCGCTATGTGACTGAATATCTGCAATTCCAATTTGTTGAGTTGGAGTTTCCTCAAACTCAAGCCTGATATGTTATTTTATCTTATTAGGCTTCTTTTATTAGGTTGTACCCATTTTTCTCTCATATGGGTATTTGAAATAAATGTGTAAGTGGAAGTCCAAGTGTCAATTGTGGAATATGAAAGGTCATTAATTAGAAAAGGACAAAGGAAGTTAAAGAGTCATGATGGGAGTCCAAACCTCACAAATGGAGATGGATGGTCATCTCCTGTGTTATAAATACACCCTTATAACTCATGCAAAGGGCTTGGAATCGAAAGCTTGGGAGCTTTTTTGGATCCTTAGCTTCCCCTGTTTAGCATAGGAGGATTATCTTTCTTTGGAGAAGCAAGTGTTGGCTTCATGTTCCACTATTTGGGATAGTGTCTTGCCAATTGTACATGTATGTTTGAAACTTTCACTATTGATAAAAGCTCAGAGTCGGCATGTCTTCATGCATATGTCATGGATGTAGTAAGATTTTCTTCTTATGTTTTTTATATGTGTTATCTAATTTACACTAATTATTATGAACTAATTCGTTTTCTTTAGTATGAATCTTGTTGAATTCATGCTAATATGTTATTTCGATCATTGTTATCTTGTGAACTATTTTGCGGGTTAACTAATGATTATCTTTTATTACTCATGTTTCTTCTAATCTAAGATTGCATGCTTCTAAGGGGCTCACTTTATCTCTCTTTGATGTGATGGAACCTATCATGCATTACACTTGATACTTCACAAAGTTCATACACTTGTTTCCACCAAAGTCATGTATACATCATTCTATGTATTTATCGTAGCCAAGGCACATTATTAGAACCCACCACTTTAGCAACTAGTTGTATTCCAGTTGGGGCTCCTACTCCAAACGGTGTGGGGTCTAATTGGGACTTTACAATGGGGAGACCTATGCTGAGCCACATTTATCCTTTCATTTTTCATCATAAATCACAATTCTAACAAAGGAATCATCTTCTACTCATCAAGATCTTTCTGATGATATAAATTTCACTTAATTCGTAGCTTTGAGCACAAAGTTATACCCTTTTAAAGTTTTACCCCTTTCAGGGTCACCTCATCAATCCATACCACCCACTAGGATTTCCACATGGAAATTCTAGGCCACATGGCACCCTACATGGGTCTACATCCACTTTTATCTATCATATCAAACTACCTCTATATCAATGATTTTCAATCACCGTGCCTTGCCAATTCTCCCATGCATCCAATATGATGACATACAGCAACTCCACTTTGTTGATATGATGATATCGGTATATTGGTAATAGTTAAAACCACATAGATCCATTGATATGGAAATATGTTGATATGTCCTTATTGTTGATATGATAAACAATCTTTGGCACAATTCTCTGATGTGTCGATATAGCATATCGAGGTATTGGGATTTCAAGAAATTCTTGTAATGGTGAAACTTTGATTTCCCAATAAGGTAAGGGTCGATGCCAATTCACCCTACCAACATATACTACCACCTCAACTTTTCCCTACAACCATTGTATAACATGTGCAAGATTTGAAACATCCTTGCACATGTGGAAATGTTGATGTGTATACCAAGGGTATCAAAATATTAGCATTTTCCCAAGTCTAACCTCAAGAAATATCAATCTGTCGATATCCTGATATGCCAACTCAACATGCCATATAAGTCTCCATCCCCATTCACCACCCAACACGTGTCCTATGTTGATACATCCCCAACTGCGTGGTAGTGTATGTGTTCCATGTGTTACTAACTATGCCTACCTTACATGCCAAATCATCGAATCCAAATAGCATGTGTGATTCATGTGGTATTTCCATATCTTCACTCAACATTCCCTTTGTATTTTTGGATGAGGTTTAGATATCCTGAGCCTTCACCCATCACTGACAAGAAGTCGAGGCAAGATATCTCATCATCTATTAACATTTTATCTACTAGAACAAAACCTATATCATAGTTTTATGGTACTTAGGTGGTAAGTTGATAGCATGACATCAGTTGACCTCTAATAATATGAGGGTTTGACTCTTGAGTTTCATTGGTGTCAATTGATGGGAAATGGATTTTCAAGTTTCATCTGTCATATCGACCTGATATAAAAGGGGTTATGCACTAAAATGCTCCTATTAATTGATATGTCGATATGTGTAACACTCAGATAATGTTTGGTTCTAGGTGCTTGAGTGGTGTAGCTCCAAGGTGCCTAAGGTTCCATCCTATGGTCATATTCATATAATTTAGCATTAGAACTCATTAATGATGCACTATAGTGAAACACCAAATGAATATTTACTATAGGGGAAAGGAGAATAATGAAAATTCAAGCATAAGTCTGTCACAAGATGTTGTACAATGGTTGTTAGGTTATCAATAGGATCCTTAGGAGACATGTTTATAGAAATTAATCTCACACTAGTATACATTCTTGACCCTAAGGATGATTATAGCATCCAATCCTGGTTATAACTTGTAAGGTTACCATGAACCATAAAACTTATGCCAAAATATTGGGCTTATGAATATTATGTTAGCTATGTAAAGAATAAGGGTAGAGGGTATTGTTTACACAATAGTTTTTGGGTAGAGGAGGGATATGATGATACCCCTTCTAAGAACATATCAGTCCAAACTAATAGCCTTAATTTTCCAAATCCTAATTAACGAGCTTTATAATTTAGTTTAAATAAATGAGAAATGTAATGACTTTGGTTCATTCATTTGAATTAATTACAAGTATCACATTGGTAACCACTATAAAAGTGACTCAAGAATAATCCATCTAAATCATCATTTTTCATCATAAGAATTTAAATGAGGTGCACACAAAAGGGCATCACTCGGTACTTCAATTAGTTACTGAAATCAAAAGTGTATGACAGCTTAGTAATCTAGGTTATTGTAGCAATTTTAGTTATATTCGTATTCACATTATCACATAATTACCCTAGGTATATTTTAAAAAACATTGCACCCGACCTTCATCAACTATTATTTCATTTTCAAAAATGTTATGGCCATCACATATTATAAATTTAGTATAATCTTGATCAACTATTAAACATTCATATTAAGGAATATCATATCCACCTTACACTAACATTACATTTTGACTTTCATCTTATCTACTGAATAAGTCCATTAGGGGAAATTTTAGGTAAAAAATGGGCCCCAAAGAAAAAAAATGTACTAACAAAATCAAATTTAAAAGAACCAATAAGATTCATGGTGATGATGTCATCCCCAGGGGTAAATATTTTTGGAAGGAAAAGAAGAAAACTACTTTTATGATTGTTTTTTCAGCTTGTATCCTTATAGGTTTACTCAAATGTCAAGGTTAGGCATCAGTTAGATGTGGAATCAAATTTTGCATCCAACAAGCACCCATTCTGCATACTTTTGAGTATACTGACACCAAAAAATTGAAAATACGTGGAAAAAAACATGTTTCAACATATTTTTCCATGTATTTTCAATTTTTTAGTGTAGGTATACTCAAAAGTATGTAGAGTAGGCGCTCCTTGGATGCAGAATTTGATTTTGCATCCAACAGGTGCCTACAGTTGACATTTGAGTAAACCTATAAGGAGATAAATCGAAAATACAATTAAAAAAATATATACTTTTCTTTCTTTTCCTTTCAAAATTAAGGCCTCTTATTTTATTATTTTTACTATTATTTTATTATTTTTCTTAAGAGGCCCATTTTATACCTCAAAATTCCCCTAATGCTTATACAATTGGCATATATAAATTAAACCATTAAAATATTGTTCATCATTGAATCATGTATCCAATAAAATATAAAGAGGCTATAATTGATTGTCGAAGTAGACCAATGCCCAATTGAGGGAGATCCAACCTTTATTCCTTATATGCTAGCTAAATATCATTGACTTACTGGTAACCTCCTAGCTTTCTCCTTGGGTACTCTTCTTCCCTATAGACCCCTGAGCTACAATGTGGTTATAAGAGAAATGAATACTCCAAAAATGTGGAGGTGAGATGTTAAGCCCAAGAGGTTCCCACTCAAAATATAAGAACTCCTTACACACCAAACTCTCAACAAGCCTCAATTTAGTCACACAAATTGTTATAGTGTTAGGACACTCATCCAACATTAGGGTTCATAAGATGAATCTTTCATAGCTTAGTCTTCTTTTATAGGAGAATGCATTGCCCGTTGGATCTCATGCCAAAATTATCCCATTTTTTATTATTATCATTCTTTTTAAACCTCCCTTATTTAATTATAATTTTCTTCTAACTTTCCTCATTTTATTATTTTATTTTAACTTCCCTTATTTTTTATTTTCTTTTAACTTCCTTTATTTATTATTTCACTCTAACTTCCTTATTTTATTATTTTCTTCTAACTTCCATTATTTTATTTTATTTCCTCTAAATTCCCTTATTTTATTATTTTCATGTAACTCCCTTTCTTTTGTTATTTATTTTACCATACTTTATTTAATATTTCCCTCTAAATTCCCTCATTTTATTATTTTCTTCTAAGACTAAAATTTTTCTCACCCCAAAACATGTTTCCTATTTCTTCTCTTAGTGGTCCCTTGATTCCAATTCATATTCCCCTATTTTGGGCTCATATGTTTCATTAACTAGAGTTAACTATTTGGTGTCATATTTATGTATCTAACCTCCCCTATTTTTCTCCTTTACAAAGTATAGTTAGAGATTTCAGCTCTATAGATTCTCCACATGGAGAGTTCTCATTAATATGCTTTTTCTAAAAAATTTAATTGATTCCTTTAAATTCATGCACAACTCCCCTCTTTTAAGAGTTATTATAACTCAACATTTTATTGTCATTATTTCCAATTCAGAATATGCGGCTCCCTGCGTGTTTTAGGATAGCTATAATACTTAATTCAATTAAAATCACTCCATTTGTTTTTTATAAAGTTTGATTTAAGTCTATTCTCATAATCCCCCTTTTCCATTTTTTTCTAATTTTGAAATAAAATTTTACTCTAAATTCATTTTTTACATGTACTCTTTAACGTTAGTGCTTTGTCTGATTAACTTGAAATTCAATTTGTCTTTTTGTTTCTCAATACCAAGGGTTCCAAGTCAGTTGTTTCCTTCAAGAAATCCTCCCACAATTCCGAGGGCGCAACAACAATTTCCCTTCAATAATTTGTGACTAATTAAGAGGAATATAGGAAAGACAATGGAGACATTGTTAACTTGGTTTGTTCCTTATTGCGAGACTAATGGTGACTGTAGATCAAGGTGTTTGCCTTGATATGTGTCATTCAGTGAAACCTTGTGAGTAACAAAATCTACAGTCCAACCCTCATGGCATGATGCAACTCAAAGGTGAAAGTTCCCAACCTTTCAACCCAAGCCATGGATGGAGTGCTAGCTAGTGGGATTAGGGATGTTGGCTTTCACCTCTCCAAGGAAAATCCGATCTGCTCCATGTAGCCCCGTCATACATATGTGAGTCATTCGGCAAACACATAATATGTGCATACATACACTAATCTATCATAAGTATGGTGTGTGTGTGTGTGTTTCATTGATAATTTCACTTTATTTTCAATATTAACTATGCTCAGTAACCAAACCAAGATCACGATCCCTCACGCGGTTATGCACTATTGTTTTTTTCTACCAAACTCATACAATTATTAGTAACATCTAATCATAAAGATAAGTTATCATAATATATGCATGATAAGCAACACCAATCCATCAGCATAATGTAGATTGGAATTTGAAATCATAGGTCACCACCACATGGAAATATAAGTTGGTCATCAATGTCTAATGTCCTCAAAGAGTAAAGTGTATGTCACAGTATCTAACTCAAAATTCAAAGTAAGACTAAAAGTGTTTGTCTCATAATTGGGGTCAAACAAGGCACTACACACACCCCTCCTTAAATTAAACTTCATCTTGAATTTTCTAAGCAAGAGGGGAACCAATGACATATCTTGTTACATTATCCTTAGTAAGGTATTGGTGTTGTATTCCTCTGCTTTAATCCTAAACCATCTAACTAAATGATAACGAGTTATAATTTTTCAATGATTTAAGATAATTCACTTGTCAAATTTTTCCCTTTTAACATTCGCAAAGACTCAATTATTATCAAGATAATGGTCTAATATCATTTATTGATATAGACATATGAAAATCCTTGAGTGATCACTTCCACCCTTCTAGCTCTCTCTCTCTCTACTTCATTACATTAACCTGCATTTGGTTTATCTGCATCATTCCACCCTTCTCTCTCTCTCTCTCTCTCTCTCTCTCTCTCTCTCTCTCTCTCTCTCTCTATATATATATATATATATATATATATATATATATATATATATATATATATATATAGGGAATTGGGTTTGGGAGATGGAGACTGCAAAGGAGGGTTTCGGTTAGGGTTCGTTTCTGCAGCGGTAATTCCCGGACGGCCGCTGTAACCTGCACTGTCGTTTTCGTTTTTTACCATCAGCTTCCTATCTGATACGGTCTCGTTTCACCGGTGGCTTTTGTACTAAACGTGTTGCTCAGAGGTATATCTGTTACTAACCGCCTCATCTCGCGGTCTGTTCCTGTTCCTGGTTGACCGGCCCGGGTTTTTCTGTTTCTCCATTTTCTCCTGCAGTTTCGAGGTGTCCTTCGTTTCAAGGCGCAGCTGTCGACATGGAAGACTTAGATGCCGTGGATTATTCTGAAGACCCACTGGAGGGGGTTTCCATCTGGCGCTCCTCCTTTCCCACGTCGGCTAGCTTGTTCAGTTCTGGCTACTCTTTGGCTAAACCCTCCCGGCCCCCTGTGATCCTGCCAAACGATCCTCCTACCTGGCCATCGTTATCTACTCCTCCGGCATCCCCGTCATCACTAGGGTTCGTTTCTTCCTGCCTAAACCCTAACCCTGGTTTAGACCCCCCTATCTTTGGCTCTATCACCCGAGTTCTCCCACCAGTGACCGGGGTTTCTGTCGTTTCGCATATACAATCTACCCTTGCTCCCCCTTCTGGCTATTTTTCTGCTGTCCCGCCACTCGCCGGTACCATACATCTTTCAGCTGATGGTTTTCCCCCCTCCTCGTCAAACCCTTCCCCCCCCTTGAGTCTTCGGACCCTCCTCCTAGCAGGGCACCGCATCCACCTCCTCCTCAGGGGACCAAGAAGAAGTACAAGTGCTACAAATCTAAGGCAGACGACATCTTCCTGAGATTAGAAGAGGATATTTAGTGGGGAGAAGCCATGGACTTTGCGGACAGAGTCTTGGTCGGTCGCATCAGGGGAAGGAATTACTCGGCCGCTCGCCTGAAGGCCTGGGCAGCAGAGGTATGGGGTCACCATCTGGTTGACATCCCATTCGTGCAGACGTTTGTGAGGGGATGGTTCGCTCTGAGATTCGCTCGTGCCGATCACACAAATTGGGTACTATCCTCCTACTGGCACTTCGAGCACGCCCCGGTACTGCTGAAACGTTGGACACCCCTCTTCGATCCTGAGACTGAACAGATTGGCATTGGGCCTGTATGGATTCGGCTTCCGGGTCTCCCTTTACAATACTGGTCTGAGGACATCTTCAGACGGATCGGCAATGCTATTGGCACCTACATGGAGTACGACAAGTCATACCTTCACACGGGTATGATGGCATACGCTCGCATCCTAATCAATCTTGACACTAGAGGAGGGCTTCAGGAATTCATCACCATACAGTGGAGGGACACATCCCGAAAGCAGATTATTGATTATGAAGGCATCCCGTATCGCTGCCGCAGATGCCATAAAGTAGGACACTTATACAAGGATTGCCCTCTTCTGCATAAAAATAGGGGTATTGAGCAGAGACAGGAGACTGAGCAGACGGATGGGAGCCCCACTCAGCACAAGGATGATCATGTACCTGAAAAATCAAGGGATACCCTGGGTACCCCCGACAAAGCGGCATCGGACAAGCGACCAGCGGACTCCATTCCTTCCTCGCCTCCTCCTCCATCGAGCTCGGGTACAGCAAGGGACATCACCTCGACTGCGGGTATGTTATTCCCTGCCACTCCTTCTGTCTCTGGATTATCTCATGTTATTGCATCTCTCTCTTGCATGGGTACCTCCCCCCCTTCCTTCCCTTCAACTATCTTTCCTGCGCCCCCGATTTCCCTGGGCTTTATCCCTTCCTCCTCTCTCCTTTGCTCCCTTCCCCTTCCCTCCCCCTTTCCTTCCCCCTGCATCCCATCCCTGATCTCCTCCTCCTCCCCCTCCATCCCCCCTCTCTCACCCCCTATCTCCCCCCGGTACCCTCTACACTCCAAATCTAAGGATAAGGGTGTTGATGCGATTGGTATTGACCCTTTTGAATTATCATCACTCTCATACCCTGATGATGGATCCCATTTGGGATTCGAAACATTGGTGTAAAAATATTCTTACTGTGGATTCTCCGGTCAATAATTCAAATGGTATTGACCCTGTTTGCCCCCCGACCTCCCATAAGTCGTCTAGGGGATGCCCCTCCTAGCTCACTAAAGCCAGACACATTGTGGGTGAAGAGGTCGCCCTTGGGCGACAACAAACCATTGACAGGGCCCTTAGAGCAAGGGACGACCCTCAGCCTCACCCTCCATGAAATTCTTATCTTTCAACTGTCGTGGGGTTGCTAGCCCCCCCAAAAAACTAGCCCTCAGAAGACTGCTCACTTCGATAGAGTTGGATATAATTTTCCTTCAAGAAACCCTCTGCTCAGCTGCCACCCTTATTCCTATCCTCAACTCTTGGCTGCCGAATTGGACCTTTCATGCCATGGATGAATCTGGGAGATCGGGAGGTACTGCTATTGGTTATCGTAACAAATCTATGGTGCTCCGGAATTCTTGGGGTGGCAAAGGTTTCATTGGTATGGACTTATTCGCCCACTCTCTTGGATCTGATATTCGTATCATTAATGTATATGGCCCGTGTGTGGAGAGGGAAACATTTTGGAGGACCCTGCTCGACTCCAAATTATTTCGGGCAGATAATATCATCCTGGGAGGGGACCTGAACTTCTCATTGGGATACTGTGAATCATGGGGTCACTTGGCCCAGGTGGACAGCCTTTCCGACACGATCTCTTCCTTACTCGAAGAGCATCATTGGGTTGACATTCCTCCTGTCAGAATCCAGTATACTTGGACAAACAACAGAAGTGGCGATCACAGTCTTGCTAGAAGGCTAGACAGATTCCTCATCAAAGAGGTCCTCCTTACCCTCCACCCTCGTATTAGGCAGTGGCTAGGCTCTAGAGGCATATCTGACCATCGGCCCATATTTTTGGAACTGTTAGATAGCATCCCGAAGATTAATAGCCCCTTCAAATTCAATGCCTCCTGGCTCAAGGACCCCTCCTATCTACAACTGGTATCTGAATATTGGAGAACCAACCCCATATTGGATGGGGAAGAACACACTGCTGGTTTTATAAGGAAGCTGTCTGAACTTAAGAGGATCTCCAGAAACTGGGCACACCTGAAACGAGTAAATGATGATAATACGCTGAAGGAGGCAGAACGAGCCATTGCCACATATGAGGACTCGTCAGATGGTACCTTTCTATCACCTGCCAACAAGGACCTATACACTACTCTTGTCTCAAAGCGTTCCCAAATTCTGAAGGAAAGAGAGGAGAGCTGGCGCCTCAGAAGCAGAGCCATCTGGCTGGCAGAAGGCGATAACAATACTAAGTTCTATCATAAATTTGCCAATGGTAGGAAAGCCATTAACACTATCTGGGAGCTTCAAAACGACCAGGGCCAAGTGGTATCAGATCAACAGGGTCTGGCCAGGCTCGCCAATGAGCACTTCAAGTCCATCTACAAAGCACCTCGTGAGGTGAACATCCTGGAGATAATGCGGGTTGCAGAACTCTTTCCTAGATTTGTAGAACAAGAGGACTCGGAGAATCTGATGATGGCAGTGTCGAAGGAAGAACTTGAGGCCACCATAAAATGGTTTAAAAAAGATAAGAGCCCTGGACCGGATGGGTGGACCATCGAATTCTATATTGCTTTTTTTGACATCCTGGGGGATGATTTACTCAGGATTGTGGAGGAC
This sequence comes from Pinus tabuliformis, assembly GCA_031772625.1. NCBI lineage: Eukaryota > Viridiplantae > Streptophyta > Pinopsida > Pinales > Pinaceae > Pinus > Pinus tabuliformis. The sequence goes on from CM062804.1 coordinate 761,201,524, forward strand.
TGTAGAAGAAGTGGCAATATCCCCTCGGCCATCAAATCCACTTTCATTGCCCTCATTCCGAAATCTGATTCCCCTTCCTCCTTTAATGATTTCAGACCCATCTCCCTTTGTAACTGTCTGTATAAAATCATTGCTAAGATCATCGCAAATCGCCTGAAGCCCATACTGTCTAGGCATATATCTCCTGAGCAATTTGCTTTTCTACAGCATCGACAGATACATGAGGCGATTGCCACTGCACAGGAACTGCTCCACACTCTACAGACAAAGAAGCAGAAGGGCATGATCTTAAAGGTGGACCTATCCAAGGCCTTTGATAGAGCTAATTGGCTCTATATCAAATTAATTTTGACTCATCTGGGTTTCCCTTTCGCATTTATTAAATGGATTAGGAGCTGCATTAAGGATGTATCTTACAGTGTCCTACTTAATGGGGAACTCCTTTCTTCCTATCTGAGAGAGGGCTCAGGCAGGGTTGCCCTCTCTCCCCTCTACTTTTTTTATTGATTATGGAAGGCCTAAGCCGATCCATCATTGCTGCCCAGAGCCGAAATCAGTTGGTCGGCATTAAGATATCGGAGAACTTCTATTTGACCCATCTCTTGTTTGTTGATGACGTTCTGATATTCTTAAATGGTAGCATTGGCGACTCCACAGCACTGCATAATATTTTCAAACTCTTTCAACTGGCAACCGGGATGATGATTAATGAGGGAAAATCTACTATTACCATAATCGGTTGCTCTCAGCATGAGACCATTTACACTACACAGCGTTTTCCCTTCTCTGCACTCAACCTGGAAGACGGGCTTAAATATCTGGGCTTCCGATTAAAGCCTCTCGGATATAGGATTGCAGACTGGACGTGGCTCATTGCAAAGGTGGAAAAACGCTTACAGATCGGGTACCATAAATACCTTTCCTGGGCAGGTAGATTAATCCTCATAAAGGCAGTTATCGAGGCCACACTTGTGTTCTGGATGACACTGGCATGGATACCGAAAGGCATTCTGAACAGGCTCCAAAGTATATGTTGCAGATTTTTATGGAAGGGTAATCAACCCGGGAAAATTTTTGCCTGGGTCAAATGGGATAGAATAGCATTTCCAAAATGATGGGGAGGATGGGGCATTAAAAGACTTGAACTATTTTCGAAAGCCTTGGCTGCTAAACTTGGCTGGCAACTCATTACCTCTAATAGTCTCTGGACTCGGGTTGCTCAGGCAAAATACATTTGGCCTATGAATTTGATGGATTGGTTTAGGCAGACACACCCCACCAACAGTAATATCTCCAACATATGGAAGGCAATGATGAACGCACTTCCTCTATTGCGACAAGGAATTACCTGGAGAATAAATGAAGGAAATGCAGTCCGCATTGGCACGGATCCTTGGGTGGGATGTGGGAACGCACACAGGTTGCCAGCTGAATTGATAAGATGCCTAAATTAAAGGGGCACATCTACATCAAGCACATTGGAGATCGCAACAATTCCGCTGTCCTTCATCAGGCATGGAAATCGGCACACGATTTGGATATCCCTGAGCAATGGCGACTCAACTGGCAACAATACATTGAAGCTCTCTCACAGGCACATATCCGACTGACAGAGGAACCGAATAAAATTATTTGGGCATTCGCAAAATCTGGATCGTATTCCCCTAAAGAAGGATACATCAGACTCATGGACCCCCACAAACCACCAGATATCGACCCGAACTGGAGATATTTTTGGAAACTCAAGGAACATTCTTTTTGATAAGATCCCTACTGGTGCCAATCTGATGAAAAGAACCTTTCATGGCCCTTTTCAATGTCATCTTTGTCGACTTGATGAAGAGAATACCGAACACCTCTTCCTGAACTGCCCATTCACTAAGGAGTTTTGGAATTGTCTTACTACACACTACACTTCCCTGATTCCCTGGTACGGTAACAACATACATGAGGCCTGGGCTTCCTGGTGCCAAGCCTACAAAGGAAAAGCCAGGAACTTGCCTCTCCTAGCCTGTTGGGCCATTTGGATTGCTAGAAACCACTCCATTTTCAATCTAAAGGACCCCCACTGGCCTACCATCCTACTTCACACTATCGCTGATTATGATCTCCTTCCCGAGGATGACACCATAGCCCCTCCGCGTACCATCATACCTGAATACATCGACAAATCCAAACCTTGGGCATATTTTGATGGTTCTGCTCAGGAAGCAGGATGTGGTGGGGGAGCCATACTTTTCCTGAATGATTCTCACAGGTTTAAAATTCAAATAAACCTGGGCAGGGGTACCAACAACTTTGCTGAACTCTGTACAACAAAGCATCTCATATACTTTGCATTAGTACATCATTGCAGACATCTTCAATTGTTTGGTGACTCAAAAATTGTGTGTAATTGGCTCAACAATGCATCTCACTGCAATGCATATACTTTGAGGCATATACTAGGAGAAGCTCGTAGATTGATAGCCACATTTGACTCCTTTGTCTGTCGACATATTTACAGGGAACAAAAATCGGAGGCTGATGAACTTTCAAAAGAGGCAACACATCTACAGGGCAATGACTGGTTGATTCAGGGGGAAATTGATGGTACTTACCATCAATATTACCACAGACCTTTTGCAGAACATGGACAATTTGGGCTATAAGCCCAACTTTTTGTTGATCTCATTGTATAAATTATGTTTTTTCTCATATATATATTAACAGTTGTATATACAACAGTGATGGTTTCGGTGCATATCTCTCTTTGCGTAGAGATGATACAATTTTGAACATTTTTCCCTCTTTTTGTTGAGGGAAGTTTTGATACAATATGGTTGATTACAGGCTCCCTGCGGGAGTAATAGTGATTAGCAGTTAAGCTTTTTCATTATCTAGACAGTATCATGTATCTTGATAAGCAAACATGCCTCCATATGCATATGTCTCGGCATCTACAAAATGTAATTTCTTATAAATTAATAGAAATTACGACTTTTTCCATGGGAAAAAAAAAAAATATATATATATATATACCTGCATTTGGTTTATCTGCATGTTGAAATGTGAAATATATACTTCATGTTGAAATATATAATGCATTCAGTTTATCTGCATGTTGAAATGTTGAAATATATACTTCATTACATTAACCTTTAATGTTGAAATGTGATCAAAAAATTTCACTGGAATAGTTATCTTTATCACATGCCTCAACCCTGAGGAATGATGTCCATATTTCTCAATGAATTCTACTTCAATTCTCTATGGGGAAGCTATAATACAACCTTCAACATCTTCTCACCCATAAAAACATATTATATTGGTCTCTATCAACATGGAAACCATCTCAATCTCATTCAAATCGAATACATTTAATATTTTAAAAGTAGCCAAACGTGAATCCAGAAAGAAAATTGGAAATTAAAACTGCTTGCGGGCTTGGGCGTAAATAAAATAACCTTGCAGAGATGTATGGGTTGTATTTTAGCCTCCAAATAGCCAATAATCATAATGTCTCCTCAATAGTAATTATTGAAGACTCTCTTGTTACCATCCATTGCCTCCTCAAAAGATCTAATCTAGCGAATAATCAAATCTATTTCCTTTGCAGAATTAGAACCATGTTAGAGGCCTTCTCATATTGATCTTATTTCCACATCCTCAGATAGAAAAACAGCAATGCAAGAACTCAATCAAATAAAGCATGTCAGCTAGAGGCATGGAAATGGGAATTGAATGGCACATCAAAGTGGATATTTATCCCATGAAGCACGTCGGAACTCCCTCCCTAAAGGGTTGATTGGAAAAAAGAACAAGGCTCAAATTGGCGCATGCCATAAAACTCCTCTACCTTCCTTATAATTATCCACATCTCTCTCCTAATCAATAGCCTTCCAAGCAACTGGCGTCAAATTTGTGGGGTGCATCGTGAGGTGGATGAAAGTCGACAACATGGGCTTACGCTAGCTGAATTAATGCATGAAGGAAAGAAAAATTCCATCCAAATATGGGCCTCCTCCCATGCCTTAGCCTCAATTATGTTGATGACAAGATGGACTGAATTCAAGCCAAGAAGGAATGATGGACATCCCAAAGCGTGGAATTACCATGCACAGGTGAGGTATTCCTGGACGGAAAATATGGGTGGAATTGGCTTTAGTCGGATCGAATTTTCGAGAAGGAGCACATTAGGAATAAATCAGTCGAACTGGAGAGCATCCAATATAGTTTCACTGGTGTATGTCGGCCTTGTATCCTATGGTTTCATGGTTGGTCTATTTTCATTGGGTTGGCTGACCTCAGTCCCTCCAGGTCAGATGGTCCAGTGCCTGAGAACATAAATCTATTCATCACTATGGCATCGCACAGTCAGAATTTCATGTTCAAGTTGGTTATTGAATCATCCTCTTCGGTACCAGCAAGAGACATTAATAGATCGGGAAATTATTCCTGAGTACCCAGTTATCTGGAAACTTGAAAGGCCTGCAAATAAAGGATCCATCATTCTTGTCAGTGTTAGTTCTTGTCCACCTTTCATCTCAGTGGGTCAATTGTGCATCTTTAGATCTCTCTAGCCGAGCTTGCAGCCACTCCAGGCACGAAATAATTACACCTCAATAGCGAGATAGTCAAACCTCCTCTATGCTCATTCTCCCATCTTTGTATTGCTTAACAGAGAAAATTGTATCATGGGGTCAGTCCTCTAATCAATTTGGAGTCATGAAGAACTAGGACGCACCTCCCTCAGGCTCTAGGGGCCCAATTCATTTTCCGGTTTTCCCTCACCCTCTAATTGGCGACAACGAGGAGATCATGGAACTCAAGCATTAGGTGAGCCAGTAGTCCGAGCACATTCTCTTCCTCCACAAAGGATTCTAGAAGCATAAAGCAAAGATAAACCAATTAAGAGAAGAAATAGACTGGTTCTAACACCACTACATTGAACTGCAAGCCTAGAGAAATCTGAACGTGGAACGCAACACAATTATCAGTGCGTCAGATGGACCCTCTAATAAAATGTCAACCCGATCGCCAAGCTAATCCATATTTATACAATGCAAACGTGTCCTGGTTTGTGGCCAATTTTGTGGAATTTACAGTTTTAGCAATTTTTGTCAAATGCATGAACAGGGTAGACAAGTAGTAGTTTTATCCATCAAAGATGTATTTTGATGTTATGGCATTTTTGTACCGCGTGTAAAAACTTCCTAGTTTTCTTGATGTGTTTTAAGCGTAGACTTAACGAAAATCTTACTCATCCTGGTTAAAAAAAGGTACTCAAAGGTAGATAATTTGACATCCTTTACTCATTTTCCAGATAAATCAATCACTCTAAACTATATAATTTTTTTTGGATGTAGGGGTGGTAAGAAGGGGAGGGGTACTTTATGGTTTTGAGGAGGACAAATTGTTGAGGTACTCATGAGTCTTGGTTATCTGACAAATAATCAAGCAAATATATGTGGTCTCTACCAGGGACTTATTTTATCCAAAGAATATCAAGTGGACACACTTACTATTATGGGAGATTCTCTCCTAACCCTGCATCATCTAGTCAAAGGCTCCCTCCCAAAGAAGAAATATATGGAAAACATCATGAAAATAATCAAGGAAATTGCGGAAGATATCCCATCCAATGTTTTAAGATATTTTAACTAAGAAGCAGACAAGTATGCTAACAAGGGGTGTAAATTGAAGATAGGTGAATTAAGGATTAATGGCCAAAATAGACATCCTATAACTCTCTAGTGGCAGATGAATTTTATTAAAAAAACTTCCCTCGTAGCATTATGTGTTGTGAATTTTGTGTTTCGTTGGGGCATTTTTGTGAGGTATTCACCTACTAAAACCCCCCCTTTTGTTGCTAAAATATATTCTCCTAAACTAAATCATGCATTCCAATTAGAAAGGAGAAAACAATTAGAAAATTTTGATGAATTAACTTTATAATGCTTAATGTAATTGTTGTGAACCAGGCATAGAATTATATAATTCAAATACTCTTTCTAGTTTTAAAAAATAAAAATAAATAAATCTCCTTAGATGTAGTCTATAGCTATCCTACAAGCCTTAGATTGTAAAATAGAGAAACATTGGTTATTAATATATAGGTATTTGAATTCTTTAAGATTTAGAATCTACATCTACATAATTTTTTCAAACGAAAATATCACTAGATTTATCATGTGTTAACCTCTCCAATGATTATGTCAACTAGAAAAACTAGACTATCATGTGTTAACCTCTCCAATAATTATGTCAACTAGAAAAACGAGATGCACCTCTAATTTATTTAATTAAATACAACTAGTATTGTATTGTAAAATTGTGATTAAATTATTGCTAGCATCAAATATACATACATAAATAGAAAAACGAGACGCACCTCTAATTTATTTAATTAAATACAACTAGTATTGTATTGTAAAATTGTGATTAAATTATTGCTAGCATCAAATATACATACATAAATTTATTGCAATTATTTACTCGACTATATCCATGGAGATTCCTGATAATATATGAATGAAGTATTAATAATTTTACGACACTTAGTGTATAATCCACAAGATATTATGTCTATCATTTTGTTTTATGCCATGCTTCTTTTTACCCTGGCCAATCATTTGGTTTTATTGTCAATTCAAGCCTCACAACAATGTATATTGATTGGGGCATCAATTATTTATCTTTTAGTATTTTTCAATTTCGATTAGCTTGTTTAACACAGTTTCACTTATATTTCTCTTCACTAGCATCACCTTGAAAATCTTATGATTCTCTTACTCTGTATCATATTATCCATTTACTTCATAATCCACTAATATCTTATGATTCTCTTACTCTATGTCATATTATCCATTTACTTCATAATCCACTAATATCTTATGATCACATATTCAAATGTTAATCTTACTCTGTGTCATATTATCCATTTACTTCATAATCCACTAATATCTTATGATTCTCTTACTCTATGTCATATTATCCATTTATTTCATAATCCACTAATATCTTATGATCACATATTCAAATGCTTTATTTATATCTCTTGTATTTTTTAAAATAATACCCACTTTCTTATACTTCAATATCATAAGTTTTATCAAGATTACAAATGGGTTCTCTGAGGTAGATTAATTAATGGTATTGAAACTCAGTTTTATTTTTCATTTAATTAACTTTTATGTGTTTGTTGTTCTCTCATTTCTTTCATCTCTCTCAGTACACTTTATTATCCTCCCTTTCTCATCTAAGTAATTATTATTCATAATAAAACCACTTAATTGCTTCACTAATTATTTATATTTATATGATGTTAATAGTTATGTTGAAAATTTTATATACTTCGCTTGATAATATCTATCCCAAATTGAATCATGTTGTAAGAACTTAAGTTTAGGCACACTCCTCGAAATTTACCTATAATATAAGTTTAGTGTTTGTAGATTTATGTGGGGTTGATCTTGATTCTAAGATATCGAAAATTGCTCCACATTGGACATTTTTTATTGTCAACGCTTTAAGTCTAAACCAAAACCCATCTTCAGAACAAAGGTCTTAACTATGATCTCCATAAATGCTTATAGGAATTAGGGTTTGATTCCTCGTTCTTGATAATTACTTGTGATTTATATTGGCTTCTTTACTTCTTTATTAGTTTATCATTCATCGAGAAATTACCAAATTATATGTATATGAAGACCAGAATAAGAAAAGACACGAGATGTAGGCGCTCAGCCAGGGAAAAACCCCTTAAAAGGGAAAACCCAATCCAACTCTTCCACTAATAGATTCAAATCAAGATAAGACTCTTCAAGACCTCTTAGACCTAGACAAAGACCTCCTTTAGCCACCAAGTCAGCCCTTCCCTTCAATAGATGATCCCTATCAAAGTCTCCAAGTAACAGCTTCCTAGCAGCAGCTTCAATCCAAAATTTTGGCCCCCCAACAGTAGAACTTCGACCCCCAGCAACAGAATTCAGACCTGCAGTAAACATGAAATTTCGACCCCAAAAACTTTGCACGTGTGAGAGATAGATAGCCCAGAAACTTGAATTAGGTCTTCCAAGCAAATTTCATCCTTCTCCAGCTACTTCACTCTCTTTTCTGCCTCTCTTCCTTGAAGATCGAACTTGTTGAGTGAATGCTCCAAATAGGTTGAACTACCTATCTATATATAGCCTTTCTATTGAGTCGAATTGCCCAAATGTAGGTTGACTTCATGGGGACAAGGTTGACTTGGTGTGGAGGTGACAAATAACATTTTTGACTCAAAAATCATTCTTTTTACATGATACAAAAGCCCAAGAAGGGTCTAATAAAAAAGACAATGACTCTAATGATTCAAGACAAAACCTAGAAGCCTTCCATGGAGGCTTTGACCTAGAAAACATTGACCCGAGCATGAAACCCATATTTTAATAAGTCATTTTTCTTTAATAATAATATTCTTCTTGACAAGTACAATTATGAAGATTGACATTAGTTGCATTCTTCAACACTCCCTCTTAACAAGGAAGGTATTCATTGTCAGGCCAGGTTAACTCCAGAAATTAATGAGCGCAAGAAAGAACTGATAATTTTATTCATTAGCCAACTATTATTTATACATACATAAAACGGATCAGTTCATCTTCTAGATGACTGTCCAGCTTCACCCATCCGTTTCGGATTAGGTGTCAACATTCCCCCCCTTAATCTGAAGGGATGTTGGTGAGTCCAAGCATTGTTCTGAATCTTTCAAGCTTTTCTCTTCCAAGCGCTTTGGTGAAGATGTCTGCAATTTGCTCGTTTGTGGAACAATGACGGAGATGGATTGTTTTGGCCTCAACATGATGTCGGATCAGATGATATTTAGTGTTGATGTGCTTAGTACGATCATGGAACTTTGGGTTCTTGGCCAATTTTATTGCAGAGGTGTTATCAATCATGAGTGGAGTTGATTGTATTTGTTTTACCTGCAAATCTTCAAGAATTTTCCTGAGCAACACAATTTCTTTCGTTGCTTCAGCTGCTGCCACATATTCTGCTTCTATTGTGGAATCTGCTGGTACTGATTGTTTGCGTGATCTCCAGGAGACAGCTCCCGATCCAAGACTCATAGCATATCCTGAAGTAGATACCCCAGTTTCTTTGTCTCCATCGAAGTCTGAATCAGAGTATCCAATCAAGTTGAAGTCATCCACCTGTGTATACTTGATTCCAAGGTCTTGAGTTCCCTTCAAGTACCTTAGAACTCTTTTTGCAGCAGACCAATGTCCCTCACAAGGCCTTTGCATAAACCTGGAGAGGATTCCAACAGCAAATGAAATGTCGGGTCTGGTAGTAGTGAGGTAGATGAGACTTCCTACAAGCTGTCTATACTTTGTTGCATCCTCAAATTCCTTTCCTTCAGTAGATGTGAGCTTCAAGTTTTGTTCCATTGGAGTAGAAAGGGGATTGCACTCTGTCATGCCAAATCTGTATAACAAATCTCCAATGTATTTCTTTTGAGAAAGAAATATGGACTTTGGATGTTGGGTTACTTCAATGCCAAGATAGTAATGAACATAGCCCAAATCAGTCATTTCAAAAAATTTCCTAATTCTTTCTTTATGGATGCAATATAGCTTTCATTGTTCCCTGTCATTAAAAGATCATCTACATATACCACAAGATATACAACTGTTTTTCCAACTTTCTTGACAAATAAAGTTGCATCATCAAGATCAAAATGATTGAAGTTGAGTTTCAGAAGATGCTCAGTTAGTTTTTCATACCAGGCTCGTGGTGCTTGTTTGAGGCCATACAAGGACTTCACAAGTTTGCATACTTTGTGTTCATGTCCTTTCACAGCAAATCCTTCAGGCTGGGACATAAAAACATTCTCCTTTAGATCTCCATTCAAGAATGCAATTTTTACATCCATTTGATGGACTTTCCAACCGTTCTGAGCAGCTAGTGCAAAGAGTGTCCGGATGGTGGCCCATTTTGCTGTGGGAGCAAAAGTTTCCTCATAATCGACCCCTTCCTTCTGTGCAAAACCTTTTGCCACAAGCCTAGCTTTGTGCTTGTCAAGTGAGCCATCAGCTTTGTACTTGTTCTTGTAGACCCACTTGCAGCCAATTGGTTTGGTTCCAAATGGAGGATCAACCAGCTTCCAAGTGTCATTCTTTATGAGGGCATCATACTCCTTCTGCATCGCTTCTTTCCATTTATCATGAGAAGCAGCTTCTTTGAAGGAAGTTGGTTCAAAATCTGTAGACAAGTTCAATTCACAATCATAAGTAACATCCATATCAACAGGTGAATTAGAGTTATCTACATCACCTCCATCTTGTCAGTTTGAATTTCTGGTTCCTGTTTTTCCAATTTCATCAGGATGAACACTTTCAAGTGTCTTTGTCAGCCACTTTGGGGGACCTTTCTGAGATGGTCCAGGCTGTTCTGTTGATTGAGTTGGGTCTGAATCAAGATTGAGTCTCCCAATTCTATCAATTACATCACTTAAAGCATCATCCGTTGTTGGAGTGTCATGCAGGGGAGATTGTTCTTCAGAAGAAGATTCCACATGTTGATCTAGTATAGGAATCCCCCCTTCAAGATGTGGAATCTGATTATCAAACTCTTGGAATGATTTCGGTTTTGTGAATCTATCCAAGCGATCAAGTTGCCGCTCAACAACACTGTCAGATTTGGATGATTCAAGAAAAATGACATCTCTAGATAAAACAAACTTTTTATTTAGTTCATCATAAAGGCGGTATGTTTTAGATGTGTTTGAATAGCCCAGGAAGATACACTTACGACTTCTAGCACCAAGTTTGTTTCTATGTACCTTTGGTATTAAAGCATAACAGGTGGAACCAAATATCTTGAGATGTTTTACCGAAGGAACATGTCCATACCACAATTCATAAGGAGTCTTGTTTCTTATAGCACTAGATGGACATCTATTCTTTATATATGCAGCATATAGAACAGCATCAGCCCAAAACATTGTCTTTACATTTTTGAAGAAAAGCATGGATCGTACCATATTCAAAATTGTTCTGTTCATTCTTTCAGCTACACCATTCTGTTGAGGATTATAAGGCACAGTTGTTTGATGTTTAATCCCATGTTGGCGAAGATAGTGTTCAAATTCATTTGATGTATATTCTTTTCCATTATCAGTGCGAATAGACCCAATATGAGATTGTGCATCATTTTCAATCCATTTATGAAAATTCTTGAATGTTTGAAAAGCATCAGATTTGTTCTTCAAAAAATAAACCCAACACATTCTGGTGTAATCATCAATAAATGTCATGATATATTTATTTCCATTTGCAGAAGGAACAGGCATTGGACCACATAAATCTGAATGAATAAGTTCAAGCTTCCTATGTGCTCTTGAATGTGAATCATGAAAAGACTGTTTGCTATGCTTTCCTAGAATGCAAGCATCACATTGTTTTTGTTTTCTAGGAATTGTAGGCAAACCAGCAACACCATTTTTCTTCAACAAGCGGAGACTATCATAGTTTAAATGTCCAAATCTAGCATGCCATAATAAACTTGATGGAAGTGCATCTTCTTCATGATGAGAAATATATGAGAAATGTTGTGCATGAGCAGAGGTTCCTTGCAGTTTAAGAAGTCTTTCTTCTTCTATACCCCTCATGACAAGTGAGTGGTCAGATGCCTTTCTTACCTCAAGCTTGCCATCAAACATGTGAATGGAGTGACCTTGCTGGCGGATGTGGACCAGGGACAGCAAGTTTCTCTTGAGCTGTGGGAGATATAGAACATGATCCAGAAGAAAGTCTAGAAGACCAGGCAATTTAAGTCTGATTGTGCCAAGCCCTGATGGCTTGATTTTTGACTGATCTGCAAAGTATACTGCTCCATCAACATTGTCAGTGAAATCTTCAAAGAAATCTTTCCTATGAGTCATATGACAGGTTGCTCCTGAATCAAGCAACCAGTCATTTTTCGAAGAAGCAAGTGAAGCATTAAACAAATCTTCATTTACTCCAATGTTACATTGTGCCTCAATATAGTGAGCGGATTCAGGTGCTTTACCTTTGTCTGTGTCATCAGTTTTACCTTTCTGCTGATTTCTTCTCTGCTCAACTTTGTCCCATGGTAGCTTGCATGTAGAAGCATCATGTGATCCATTTCGTTTGCAGCGAATGCAATGCAGATCTGCCTTTTCTGCTTGAGGATGTCTGCCCCCCCTGCCTCTGAAGTATCTTCCTCTTCCTCTTCGTCCACCTCTTCCTCTTGTAGAATCTTGAGCAGGATGCTTTTCTTTACGAGCAAGGCAAACAGTCTCTTCAGAAGATTCAGGGACTGTTTTCTTTCCAAAGGCTTTCTCTCTTTCAACAAACTTTTTCACAAGAGTGTCAAAGGTTATATCTTTAAGATTTCCATTTGCTTGTAAAGACTCAAGATAATTAGAGTAGGTAGGATAGAGTGCTTTGAGAAAGGCAATAAGAGAGATATCCAGCTCAACCTTAGTGGATTTAATATCATGCATTATAGACTTTATTTCAGATGCAAGAGCAAGAGGATCATTATTTTTCAGTTCAAGAGTGAAGAGTTTAATCATAAGCTGAACAACTTCAAGTGCAGAATGTGTATCATAGAGTTCTTTCAGCTTTTGTAAAGCTTCCAAGGCATTGGAATAGGATGAAATATGACGACTTACTTCCTCATTTACAGATGCTGCGATCAATGCATAGGCTTTGTTGTTCTTGTTTTCCCAAATGGCGAGTTCTTTATCTGATGTAGGCTGCACAGGGTCTTTGTCTTCTTCTCCGACACACACTCCTTTCCACAGCTCATTGTAGATGAGGGTGTTTTTACCATCCGATACCATTCTGAATAGTTCTCCTTGCCAGTGAGAACTATTCCTACCATAGAAATGATTGAATGCATTCTATAAAAAAAATATCTCTGCTGATAAAAAAAAACTTTCCTCACTTCAATATCACTTTAATGCTTTAACTTTTCAAAGCATTATCATTCAAATGATAAAAAACTATGCAATATTACAATTTCTTTGAATGAACAAGACTGTGCATAGGCATTCAAATCAAAAAGCAGATGATTTTAAATCCTTTCATCAGCATCTCCAAGTCTTTAAAAGCTATAATCCTGTGAAACAAATGATTTGTAGACAGACTCAACCGCCTTAAACAATGTACATATATAAATGTCAGTCGCTGCCCATTACAATAATGTATGCACACATGTGCACATACTGTCCAGCACCACATTCACTAAAAAATCACAATCAGAACAAGAAGAAGGCCAGAAAGCATACAAAACTCATGAACTGGGTCCTTATAAATCCACAAACTCTGCCCTTATAAATCCATTTTAAAAGGCATTACAGTTACAGCATCTCTGAACGAGAGAGCGTTCGGTGGTCTCATCAACAAACAGGCCCGAAAGCATACAAAACTCAGGCCAGAAAGCATACAAAACTCGCATTACCCCGCATCTCCACAAACAGGCCCGATCTATGGGATTTGTTTTTCGACAGTTGTAGGTTATGCCACCACCATCACCGCCCGGTTTTTGTTCACCGCCTTTAATTATAACAAAGAAAACGTCGACAACAGCGAGGGGCCACGGTCTACTGCGTTTGAAGATGGACTGCGTTTTTTTCTTGAAGTCAAAGTGAATATTATTGGCTCAACTCAAACCGCAACTCCATCCCATACCTCACTGCTGGAACTCGTGGACTCATAGCCATGACATTGCCGCAGCATTTATGGATTCAGGAAATGAAGTAGATAGGCTCGATTCTGTGCAATCAAGGGCGATTGAAAGAAGCTATTCGAATTCTGGATTCCATGGGCCGCCCGGACTATTCTATTTATGCTACTTTGTTGCAGAGCTGTGTGGACAAGTCGTATATTCAAACGTGAATGAATGGAGTGTGAATGAGCTTGATACAAAACGCTCAGGCAGCATACACCAATACACAGTAAAACGTGAATGAATGGAGCGTGAGCTTGATACAAAATGCTCAGGCAACATAAACCAATACACACAGTAAAACGTGAATGAATGGAGCACGAAAGAAGGAAAACGAGTTCTCTCTGATAGTCGATGATACCAATGAAGTCTCAGCATTCATGCAAAGGACAGAGAACGTCAGGACGGAAGGAGAACGCTCAGGGAAATCAAAACTGATGCGCAGATAATGTCAGGGCAGAGAATGACAGGACAGAGGCGCTCAGGACAGGGCGCAGTCTTCAGCAGTGGCAGCACTATATGCGCAGGAGTTACACTATATGCAGCTCAGCAGGAGTTACACTATTTTGGGACCTGTGCTCTGATACCATGTCAGGCCAGGTTAACTCCAGAAATTAATGAGCGCAAGAAAGAACTGATAATTTTATTCATTAGCCAACTATTATTTATACATACATAAAACGGATCAGTTCATCTTCTAGATGACTGTCCAGCTTCACCCATCCGTTTCGGATTAGGTGTCAACATTCATAATTACATACATATAAGAGTACTTGGAAGATCTCATAATGAAATGAACTACGAAGAGTTCTAGGAAAAACATAGTTACCCATCAAACGAAAAAAGTACCGATCACCCATTTTTTGAGGTAGAAAAAATCACCTGATTTTGAAAAGTGGTTATTCATAATACACATTTTTTTTAACATATTTTTGGCACATTAAGCTTTCTTATGTATCAAGTATGAATATTTATATTTTTAATGTTAGTGATTTTCATGTTGATTTTGAAAAGTGTTGATGCAACATCAACCCCTTTTTTTAGAGGGATTATTTTTCACACTTTAAATTTTCTAATGTATTAAGTGGATAATTTTTTTTAGATGTTGGTAATTTTCATGCAGATTTTGAAAAGTATTCATGCAATATCAACCCCCTTCTTTTAAAGGGATTATTTTATACACTTTAAAATTTCTAATGTATTAAGTGTGAATAATTTTTTTTAATGTTGGTGATCTTTATCTAGATTTCGAAAAGCATCAACATTTTTTTAAGGCATATCTTTGACACTTCAAATTTTCCGATGTTCTGCGTATACACAATTTTTTTTAAAGTTGATTATTTAACTATTTTTCAAGTTGCTTTATTCTTCTTCCTATTTTTCGTCCTAAGATGTTTGCTTTTTAAAGGTTTTCCGAACATGTATTTTTTGTTTTTCTTTGCAGTGTTTTTTTATAATACAGATTTTAATTTTTTTTTGCAAAATTTTAAAAAAATAATAAAAACAATCATATTTTGAAGATGGGGTATTTTAGAAATTTATATATCGTTAATTAATACTACAATACACATAAAATAATTGTCACTAAAAAAATTAATTTTAAACACTCGACAAAAATACACATTTTGCATATAAATATAATTTAAGAAATATATTTTTCAAAACATTTTCGCTAAAAGTGACATATTAAATAAAATATTTTTATGAAAATTTTGAATAAAATAAGTTAGAAAAATAGCAAATTTTATGAATTTTATATTCAAAGATGATGACATTTGAAGTTTTTTTCCCAAAAAACTGATTCAAATAAAATTTTAAGTAACCATAACAAAAATAATTGTTTAAAAACAAATAAAAGCATACCATTAAGAAAAAACAAAAACAAAACAAAAAAACAAAAGGTGTCGTCTAACGAGGCAGAGGAATTGCCCGGATGGTAAAAAATGTCAGAATCCAGGCTAAAAAAATTCAAAAAATCTTGTAGAGGCAGTGTTTGAATCGTGTTTTTGATGGTGGAAATCGATTCAGCACCATCAAAAACGTCTAGGACACCTAAAATTTTAAAGTTTAACAAATATAACTTGGATTTACAAAAATCCTTGCCAGATTTTCTCTGAATATGACCGGAATTTCCGTAACTTTCCGGGCAACTCCTCCACCTCGTTAGACCACGCGAAAACAAAATCCTTAGAAATAAAAATCTAAAACATAGAAAATCAAAAAATAAAGAATACAACTATATATATATATATATATAGATATAACTCCTTATCTTTGATTTTTAAATAATATTTTACTTACCTTATTAACTAATTTACCAATAGCTAATTCTGGGCAATGATGCATCGATGCTATTTGTTCCTTAAGATCGATTGATTCTTCACCTTGTCGTGAGGATGGACCACATTAGTTGGTTCGAAACGTCGACCAAATCTTAATAATGTGATTAATGCGAAAAACATCCATCTACATTATGGATCACAAAAGTATTAGATCTAACAGAAAAAACATCAAAAAAATTAAAATTAAAAATATTAAAAATAAATCTAAAAAAATAAAAATAAAAAATAAACCAAACCAAATTGTTTTAAAAATAAAAATATTAAAAAAACCACAAACATTAAAAAATATATATATATATATATATATATATATATATATATAATTAAAAAAATCATTTAAAAAAAAATTCAAAAGCTCAAAAAAAAATTAAATAATTATATTAAAAATAAAATAAAAATAATTTTTCTTTTAATTAACACTCTCAAGTACCCTGCCTAGCCCAAAATCAACCCTGGCCATGCAGGGGCACTCAGGGGTGGATTTTTTTTTTAAATCTTTAATTTTTTTTAATTTTAGTTTTATTTTAATTATTTTTAAATTTAAAATTTTTTATAATATATTTTTAAAATTTTAATGTTTTTTTTTAGTTTTTTTTTTTTTGATTTTGTTTTAAACGTATTTTTTTATATATTCAGATTTCTGTGATCTATAATGAATTAAGCAAAGTCTTTTGGTAGAAATCACATAAAAAAAAATTTGGCAGACACATTTTGAACCAACAAGTGTGGTTCATCATGAGGACCAGATGAAGAGGCAGACCATGGCAAAGGCTTAAATAGAGAGCAATGTAGAGACATAATTTCAAATAACGACTATATTTGAGCAATAATATTTAAATTATGAGATTAATTTATTAATATATTAAAAACAAATATTATTAAGAAACGGCTATATTAAACAGCTAGTTTTTTAAAAATAATATTTAAATAATGATATTAGTTTATTAATTTATTAAAAATATTAATAGGTAACGGCTATATTAAACAGCTAATTTTTGAAAAATAATGTTTAAATAATGATATTAATTAATTTATTAAAAATATTAATAAGTAACGGCTACATTAAACGGCTAGGTTTTGAAAAATAATATTTAAATTAATTTATTAAAACCAAATATTACTCATTTTTGAAAACTATTATTTAAATTGTGATATTAGTTTATTAATTTATTAAAAACAAATATTAATAAGCAACTACTATATTAAACAGATAGTTTTTGAAAAATGATATTTAAATTAATTTATTAAATAATAATAATAATCAAAGTCAAACTCTAAATAAAGAGGGAAGTCAAAAATTATAAAAACGAGTCAAGACCCTAATCAAGACAAAATCATTTAATAGATAAAATAATTAATGAAAATAAAATAAACTAATTTAAAAATAATTAATGGGAAAATAAATAAAATAAAACAAAAATATACATAAGTCAAAATAAATATATAAATAAAATATATATATATATATATATATATATATATATATATATATTCAAATAAAAGTAATCAATAATATGGGGTTGAGGCTCATTAAACAAATAAAAAAAATACTAAAAGGAGTTAAGAACGAATATGATGATAAAATAAAAAACATGAAAGATCAAGAAAATAAACTCTAATGAAAAATAAATCAATAACAAATACTATAAAAAAGGACGTCAATACCTACATAGATAAACAAATAAACAAAATAAATCCCAAAAAGAAGCTTAAAAAACTAGGAGAACAGGACAAGGACCCAACTTCTACTAATATTCCAACCATCATCTCTGTTCAAATTATTGGGTCTTTTTTTAATTTTTAGGGCCTTATTCAATTTACAATGATGGAAATGACTAACCCTAGCAATGAATTTTAGACTTCTTTTTGGGGCCTTTAATTTAGTCATTTGTAATGGCTTGACTAAATGGGAAAAGTCTGGTAATTTCATTTGCAATACTTACAATGGAGCATGGGTGGTAGATTATGTAATTTGCTCGCATGGTTTGTGTGAAAAAATGGAGGAAGTTTTGATTGGAGATCAGCTGTGAGACTTAAAATCATATCACAAGCCAATTTATTTATGTTTCTCTTGGATTGGAAAGAAACAATTAGAGTCAAAAATTCAACATGTCCATTAAAATCTCCCATGGGGCATAATTTTTTTGACCCTAGAAAATTGTAATACCTTCAAAATGACACTAGAGAGGCTCTTCGAGAAGGATAAAATTACAATTCACAGCCTTCATAGTCATGAATTAACACATTTAATTTAATGCACACTTGCAAAATGAAAAAGAGCAAAAATTAAGAAGTCTAAAACAAATTGCTTTCCAGTTAATGCTTGGTTTGATGAGGAGTGCAAAAAGGCAAGGAGAATGTGGAAATAGTCAAACTAGGATAACATAAAGTTCAAATCTTACAAGCAAATATTAAGCAAGAAAAAAGTTGATTCCATGGTTTCAAGGAGGGAAGAGCTAATCTTCCTTGGGAAAAATAATCCCAAATTATTTTGGAAGGAGCTCCAACCGAAAAATATACAAATTGGAAATAATATTATAGCTTCTAAATGGTTTGACTATGCAAGACAACTCTATGAGCAGGTTCCCAAGGTTGACCCTCTCCCCTTGGTCAACACTGATAGTGAACTCTTCACGATACAAGAGGTAGAGATGGGTATCAAGAAGTTGGGTGTTGGAAAGGCAAAAGACTTCGCTGAACTCCCAGTGGAATATCTAATATGGGGCTCAAAGATTCTTGCACCTCACATTACAAAAATCTTCAACAACATCATACAACAGGGGCTCCCCACAGATTGGAAAACTAGTCTGGCAATACCTCTTTTCAAGAGCGGTGATGTCAATAATCCCTCCAATTATAGGACCATCATGATAAACCTTTTGTTTGCAAAGCTATTTGGAAGCATGCTAGAAAACAAAATTAGCAAGTAGGCAGAAGAGAGATAAACATGCTAAAGGGAATGCGGATTTTAGACCTAAACATTCCACAGTTGATTATTGTATAGCTTTAAGGCACATCATTGAAAAAGTTTGGGATAAAAGGGAAGAAGTATTTTGTTGCTTTTTTTATTTCAGAAAATTATTTGACTCGGTTCCTAGGGATAAACTTTGGCACAAAATGGAGGAACTTGGTGTTCCTAAACATTTGAAAACAACTGTGCATAGGCTGTATGAAGAGGTGAAAGTCAAAATTAGAACTTCAGTAGACATTTCTGAAAGTTTTAGAAGCGATATCGGGGTCAAGCAAGGTTGCCCATTGTCTCCTATCCTTTTTTGTTTATATATTAACAAGCTTGAGGAGTGGTTAAATTCACAAGGGGGTGATGGTATCTATTTGGACAAGTTTGTTATAAGACTTCTTTTGTATGCAGATGACCTTATTTTGATTGCTAAATCGGCTATTGGTTTGCAAGAGCACTTACTATCTCTTGAGAAATTTTGTAGAAGTGTGGGGATGCAAGTCAATATCAACAAAATGAAAGTAGTGGTTTTCTCTAAGAAAATAAAACATAACCAGCATAAGTTCTACTTTAAAGGAAACATTCTGGAAGAAGTTGTGGATTACAAATACCTCGGAATTGACTTCAACAAAAATCTAAGCTGGAATGGTTGTAGAAAGAAAAGAACTTTGGGGGGTTGGAAAGAATTTTATGCTTTTCAAAATAGGTGTAGAGAGGCAGAGTTATGGGACTGGAAAACCACTCAAACTCTTTTTGGGCTTCTAGTGATTCTGGTGATTCTCTATGGTTGTGAACTATGGGCCAGCAGTACATCCGACATGCAGTGGAGACAAATTGAGAAAATTCAGAAGCGTTTGATTACAAACAAATTTAAGATTAAAAGTGCAGTTCCTTATGCTATCTTGTTAAGTGAAACAGGGACTGCTCCATTTGAAGCAATTGCTTTGGTGCGAGTCATAAGGTATTTAAAAAAAATTGAGCAAATGGAAGAGGGTAGATGGCCTAAGGTTGTCTTTAATGATAGATTATGCAAGAGAAAAAAAGCTTGGATGCAGCAAAATAACAAATGGTTTAGTAAATGGGGTATTTGCTTTAACGCGTGTCCCATAAACAACAAAGAGATAAAAGCTTTTGTTATGGAAAATTTCCACAAGCGTACTTGGGATAAGGTGCTAGGAAGAAAGAAAAAGTATTATATTGAAGTGTTTAATCCCACTCATAGTCATCAACCAAAAACATACATGGAGGCCAATATCTCTTGGAAAGCCAAAATTCTTATTGCTCAGTTAAGGACTAATTCTCATCAACTCTGTTGTGAAACAGGGCGCTGGAAAAGGCCAAAGGAAGTGTGAGAGGAAAGAGTATGCATTTTTGTTTCTTCCAGAAAAATGGAAACAGAACAACATTTCATTTTAGAATGTGAGGCCTTCAAAGACAACAGGGAAAGTTGTGCAGATAAGCTGGCAGTTAGCTCTTGGAATAATCTATTTAGCGAGGGGTTTGTCAAGAAGCTGGGAGCATTTATTTTGAAGCTTCACAGAAAAAAGGTTGAATGCATCAAGCAGATGAAGAAGCAATTTGTCCCATAGGCTATCTTTAGCTTCGTGGATGTTAAAATAATTTCTTTCTTCTTTCTTCTTTTCTTTGTTTGTTTGTTTGTTTATCTATGTACTAGGCATTGGTGTCCTTTTTATAGTATTTTTTGTTGATTTATTCATCATTAGAGTTTCTTTTCTTGATCCTTGGTGTTTTTTATTTTATCATCATATTTGTTCTTAACTCCTTTTAGTATTTTTGTTATTTGTTTAATGGGCCTCAACTTCATATTTTATTATTGACCCTGTTTTATTTATTGATTATTTTTCTTTGAATATATATATAGATATATATATTACTTATGTATATTTTTGTTTTATTTTATTTATTTTTCCATTAATTATTTTTAATTTAGCTTATTTTATTTCCATTAATTATTTATTTATTAAATGATCTTCTCTCAATTAGGGTCTTGACTCGTTTTTATAAATTTTGACCTCCCTCTTTGTTTAGAGTCTGATTTTGATTATTATTATTTATTTTATTTATTTATTTTTTAATAAATTAATTTAGATATCATTTTTCAAAAACTAGTTGTTTAATATAGTGGTTACTTATTAATATTTGTTTTTAATAAATTAATAAACTAATATCATAATTTAAATATTATTTTTCAAAAACTAGTGATATTTGGTTTTAATAAATTAATTTAAATATTATTTTTCAAAAACTAGACATTTAATATAGTCATTACTTATTAATATTTTTAATAAATTAATAAACTGATATCATTATTTAAATATTATTTTTCAAAAACTAGTTGTTCAATATAACCATTACCTATTAATATTTTTAATAAATTAATAAACTAATATCATTATTTAAATCTTATTTTACAAAAACTAGTAGTTTAATATAGTCTTTACTTAATAATATTTGTTTTTAATATATTAATAAATTAATATCATAATTTAAATATTATTGCTCAAATATAGTCGTTACTTGAAATTATGTCTCTACATTACTCTCTATTTAAACCTTTGTCATGGTCTGCCTATTCATCTGGTCCTAATGATGAACCACACTTGTTGGTTCAAAACGCATCAGCCAAAAATTTTCTTATGTGATTTCTACCAAAAGACTTTACTTAATGTATTTTTTAATATTATTTAATTTTTTATTTTAATGGTTTTTTATTAATTTTTTAATGTGTTTATTTTTTTCATATTTTTTTTTCTTTGGTTTATTTTTTATTTTTTTATTTTTTTTAATTATTTAAATAAAAACAACAACAAACAAAGAAAAATTATTTGAATGTGTTTTTTTTAATAGTTTTTCTGATGTTTTTTATAATTTTTTATGTTTTTTTATCTTTAATGTTTTTTTTTTTTTTTTTAAGTTTATTTTGTTTTTATAAACAAATTTATTGCTTGATTTTTTTGTTATATATATATATATAGTTTTTTATCTCGCTCTTAATGATGAACCATAGAAACATGTCAGCCCTGAAATCTACTTTGTGATTTTTCGAGAAGATATTTTGTATATAATTTTTTATGTTTGATTTGTTTTGTCATTTTTTATCCTTTTAACTTTTTATGTTTTTATATATTTTTTATTTATTAGCTATTTTTTTTTTTTTCCTTCCTTTTTTACATTTAATTTTTTTCAATCTTTTTATTTTTGTTTTGTTTTGTGTTTTTCATTTTTATTTATTTATCTATTTATTTATTATTTACTTCGTTTTTTTGCAGGGTCTATGTCGATCCTTGACTAGCAACCTGATTCCCTTATGTGTCAATTTGATAGTTGATTTTAAAGTTTTTGTTATAATCAATCAATGTTGCCCCCACAGTGTGTCAATTTAATGGTTGATTTTTAAAGTTTCATTGTAATAGGTCGAGATCACCTACACTGCATGTCAATTATTCCTCGATGGTTTATTTTTAAATTTTCATTGCAATGTGCCAAGTTGTCTTAGGCTAAGGTTTTAAAACAGCTATACTTATAACATTTAAAAAAGAAATTACTCTTAGTATAATGGCTCTTTCATTCAAGTGTTCATTTTTAAAAGTTTTTTCAGTCATAATTTTTTCATAATGTCATGGTTGAAGTATATTGAAAATTTAAGGTATTTTTTAGTCATGATATTTGGTTTTAATTCCATGGTTGAAAAATTGTCAAAATTTTAAGGTTTTTCTAAGTCATGATATTTTATCATTAAAGTTATGGTTGAAAATAATTATAGGTATTTTATCTTTAACAGCATGGCTTAAAATTGTTTGAATTTTAAATTTTTTCAAAGACGTGATATTTTATCATTAATGTCATGCTTGAAAATTGTTAGAATTTTAAAAATTTTCGGAGTCTTGATATTTTATCTTTAAATTCATTGCTAAAATATGTTGAAAATTTACCCCCCAAAAAAAGACGTTATTCCAGCATCAACACTTTTCGTTTTCAGAATGTGTTTTACACCAAAAGAATTGGCTTTTACTATCATTTTTAAAAAATATTGAAAATTTACAACAACAAAAAATGGTGATGCAGAGTCAACACTTTTCATTTTCGGGTCGTTTTTTCATGTTTTTTGGCTAGAATTCTCGTTTTAAGGTAATAGTTTTCTTTTAATCAATAACTTTATTCACACTCAGTGCTATAGATTAGATACCTAACCAAGGTATTTTAATCGGGTGGGACTAAGATGGACTCAAGCTTTAGCCACTCTAGGTACCATCAACCCAAGGATCTAGGTGCATATCTAAGGTCAGGACTCCATGACCAACACCGCCCTCCCTACTTCAGGATCTAGACATCAACACATAGGTTGGTCAGATGTCCTCTCAAGCATCTTGCCATAAGATGCTTCATCTCTCCCTATCAACTAAATTTGTAACATCAACCAATACAAGCATGCTTCTAAAATATTCAAACTTCTTATTCGGAAGAGATTTTGTTAGCACATCAGCGACTTGTTCATCTATCGGGATATATTGTAGCTTCATGACCCCATCTTGTACCAAGCTCCTAATGTAGTGGTACTTGTTGTTGATATGTTTTGTCCTTGCATGGAATACGGAGTCTTCAGACATCTTCATGTTGCTTTGATTATCACAATTTATCACTGTAGGATCCAAAGGCTTTCCAAACAAATCTGACAAAAGTTTTCTTGACCAAACGGCTTCCTTTCCTACTTCACATGCAGCAACATATTCTGCTTCGGCACTATTTAATGTGACATGATCTTGTTTTCTACTCATCCATGAAAATCATTTCAGATTCAAAACTGAAACATCCATTGGTAGTGCTTCTTCCATCAGTCTCAATATCGCCCTAATCGGAAACGGTAAAACCTTGTTGGCATTATGATGCATGTGTTGTCCTTTATGGCAACTCACTTGTAACAGAACAAGTATATGGTAACTAAATGAATCCATAAGTCATTTTAGAGGTGACAGAATGATGGAACAAAATACCAGAATGATGGGTCAAAGGTTTACAGATCAGAATCATAATTTTGATACAAGTGAATATTTGAAAATATATACGCGGGTTCATCAAGGCCAAGTCGGGTATACACGTGAGTTTGGTGAAGCAAAGTAGCGTATGGTTTTTTCACCATGGTATTCTAAATACCAGGGGTCCTTACCATGGTATTGGCCCATAGTAATGAGCACGACAACGGATATTGATCACGTCAAAGGTTACCACCGACGCTAGTGTAGTTTTGAGTCGTGGTATTGGATAAGGGCTAAACTATAGGTGAAGATCAAAGTGCTAAGTGTGCAAATGAAATGGTTTTTGATGAATACTTCAATCTGAAGTATATTTGCATTTTAAGGGCCATAATTGTCACATAGATCTAAAATAATTATGCACCGATAAAGACAATGATGAATCGGGATCATGAGACCTGAAATGACTTTTAATTGTATGACCTTCTCATGGATTGACTAGATCTGAGTACTAACGCATGTATTTATATCTGAGTATTAAGATCTAGGTATTTCTAAAGATCTGAAGAGCTACGCAATTTTAGGTCAAAAATTGCAGATCTATACGTTGGTTGGTCTCGAGAAAAGCGCGTATACATGTGGGTTCGCTTCTTCAAAGTCGCATATATAAAGTAAGGGTTTATGTTCATAAATGATTGATCAACCTAATCAATGTTGTTGTTTCTCTGTTGTCAATCAATGATGTCCTCATGTTGATTTGGGTTGAGCAATATTTTCTGAAGTAGAACTGATTGAATGATGAAGTTGAATTTGTTTACATGTTGATTAGTTGAAGAGATTATTGATGTTGTTGACTGTATGAGGGTTCTGTAAGCTAACAGAATATTTCAGAATATCTATGGTCAATTCTGTGTCTGATTCAGTATTACAAGTTTTCATTTTTCAATATATTAAGATCTATATGTGGGTTCTCTACAGAAAAGCGTGTATACACGCGGGTTGCCTTAAGTGAACTAGTGTATACATTTTGGAATTTGAATTATCAGGGTTGCAGTTGATTCTGTGTGTTGATGTAGTATTCTGAGTTTATTGATGTGTATTGGTTACAGTGATCTGATTGTTCCAGTTGATTGGTTGAGTTTTGATTAAGTGTCAATTAATTGGGTTTCTATGATTGGTTGATTTTGTGTGTCAGATATTGACGATAGTATTACAATGATGATTGAGCATAAGTGTTGATATTGGATCTAGTGTGAAAAATTATGAAACGTGGTCCATTGATGTTGTTGAGGGTTAGAGTCTTCAGTGAGGAAGTCGAAGCTTCCTGCCAGTAATAGTTGGTGATCGGATCAGGGAATTGAAGCTCTCTTCCAGTAGGAGCTAGAGAACGAGTGAAGGTTGTAGTCTTCGGCAGGTGGGTACCTGCGTACTGGTATGAGTCTGAACCAATACAAGAATGTAAGAATTTTTTGATATTAATAAGTTTTGAAGATGAGTGGTTTTCTCCCACATTGGGTTTCCACCTTAAATCTTGGTGTTTATGTGTGTTACTTATGTGTGATACTTTATTCTGTTCATACTGCCCATGTTTACTGCTTATCAAATGCCTGATAAATCTATTACATTCTGGTTCAAGTTTAACAGATAAAGAATTAGTTGGTTTACAAGTTTACTGAGCATACGTTAGTTTCTTTTATAACAATCTCATATATACGCTAGTTGGATTCAGTCAAGTTGTGTATACATTTCAGAAAAGAAAATTATTATTGTGATTTTTTAAAATATTGATTCACCCCCCCCCTCCCCCTCCCTTCCCCTCTCAGTATTTTTCCCAACATACCTATTAATTTGAATTCCTTTCCATCATACTTCGAACAGTGATGTATTGTGCCACATAGGTATCTCAAAATATGCTTGGAAACCATCCAATGGTCATGATGAGGCTCCAACTAAAATTGACTAAGAACATTTACAGCGAAACATATATCAGGTCTCGTATTCGCCAAGTACATCAAATAACCCACCAACTTACGATAGCTAGTAGGATCGGCGAGACTAGAATCGGAGCTTCTTAACTTCTTGAGATTAGTGATCATAGGAGTAGTCATAGGCTTGGACCAATATGGAAAAGGAAGGAGTTACAGTCTGAAAGTTGTGGCATAGAATTATTTGCAGAGGGACAAGAAAATTAATGGTGCAATGATAGTGGATGCTCAAAACACATGACAGGTGATAAATATAAATGTATTTCATACAATGCTTTAGAGAAAGAAAAGAATGTCACTTTTGGAAATGACTCACCTGTTGTCATTAAGGGTAAAGGTTCTATTTTTCTAAAAGAAAAAGTTAAAGTTGGTAATGTTATGTATGTTGATGGATTAAAGCATAACTTGTTGAGTGTTAGCCAAATGTGTGACCAAGGAAATGAGGTGGTATTCTAATCACAAGAATGTGTGGTTCGTGAACTTGACATATGAAAGACCATAATAAAAGGAACAAGAAACCTGAGCAATCTGTATATATTGAAAGGTGGCCAAGAACAATGTTACCTAGGCAAGTCAGAAGAAAATTTGGTATGGCATAGAAGGTTGGGACATCTAAGCTTCTCTCAAATAAGAAAATCAAGTAGGCTCAAAGTTGTTCATGATCTACCCTACATCACCATACTAAAAAGTACCATATGTAAGTCATGTCAATTCAGTAAGAAAACCAGATTTCAATTCAATGCCAAAGAAGGATTAGCAAGTAAGCCTCTTGAACTTATACATATTGATTTGTGTGGACCAGTGAGTAAAAATTCACCTCGTGGAGAACAATACTATATCGTATTCATTGATGACTTTTCTAGATGTGTTGAATCGTTTTATTGAAACACAAAGATGAAGCATTTGATAAATTTAAAGTCTTCAAGGCATTAGTTGAAAATGAATTAGATCTAAAAATCAAATGTCTCATATTTGACCAAGTAGGAGAATACATATCAAGTGAATTCTTTTATTTATGTGAACAATATGGCATAAAAAGACAATTTTCTATAGCTAAAACTCCTCAACAAAATGGCGTGGTAGAAAGAATGAATAGAACTGTTCAACAAATGGCTCGTGCTATGCTTGATGAGTCTAGAAATCCCGACACCTTTTGGGGTGAAGTTGCACATACTGCAGTAAATATTCTCAACAAGGCTCATGTTCGTGTGAATAGTGATAAAACTCCATATGAACTTTGGTATGGTAAGCCTCCCACTGTAAAGAATTTTAGAGCTTTTGGAAGCAAATGTTTCATCAAAAATAATGATGAAAAACTTGGTAAGTTTGAAGCTAGAGAAGATAAAGAATACTTCTTGGTTACTCATTTAGAAGCAAAGGATACAAATGTTACAATAAGGGACTTCGGAAAATTGTTGAGTGCATTCATGTTGTGATTAATGAAGCATGCACAGGGCCCAAAAAGGTAACATCAGCAAAAGAGGATGATGATGATGAATGCTTTCCCACATCAAATTGCAATGATATAGAAGAAGAAACTAATGAAGTAGCAGAAGAAGATACATCAAACAAAGAAAAGGCTCCATCCAGGTATGTTCAAAAGAATCATCCGGAAACTCAAATTCTAGGAGAAAAGGAATTTGTGATACAAACAAGAAGAACCCTTGTAGGATCCTCTAGTTATCTAGCTTTATTATCCACCATTGAACCACAAAATGTAAATCAAGCTAGTAAAGATGAATTTTGGGTTAAGGCCATGAATGAAGAACTTGATCAAATTGAAAAGAATGATACTTGGGAATTGGTTCTAAGGCCTCATGATAAAAATGTTATTGGGACAAAATGGATATTCAAAAATAAAGTGAATGAAAATGGAGAGGTCATTAGGAACAAAGCTAAACTTGTTTGTAAAGGTTATGCTCAATCATAAGGTATAGACTTTGAAGAAACATTTGCACCGGTAGCCAAACTTGAAGCCATAAGAATGTTTCTTGCATTTTCAAGTTTTCGAAATTTCAAAGTTTATCAAATGGATGTAAAATTTGCTTTCCTTAATGGAGATCTAGAAGAAGAAGTATATATTGAACAACCAGAAGGATTGATTTGGGGGAATTATGAAAACCTTGTATACAAACTCAAAAAGGCTTTATATGGGCTAAAACAAGCTCTACGGGCATGGTATTATCGTCTTGACAAATATCTTCAACAACAAGGTTTCACAAAAGGATCCACAGATAGCAACTTGTACACAAAAATTGAGGGTGATAAACTACTAATTATTGTTGTTTATGTTGATGATATCATCTTTGGCAGTAATGAAGAATCTATGAGTCAAAAATTTGCTTATGTTATGCAGGAAGAATTTGAAATGTCTTTACTTGGGGAACTAACCTATTTTCCTGGTCTACAAGTTGAACAAGCAAAAGATGGCATCTTTCTCTCACAAACAAAATATCTAAAGTAGATTCTGAAGAAGTATGGGATGGAAGATTGCAAACTCATATGTACTCCCATGATGACAGGATATAACCTCAATTCTAATGATGATTCTCCCTCAATAAACCAACCAGAATACAGGTCTATGATTGGAATTCTACTTTATCTAACATGTACCAAACCAGATAGCATGCCTGCATGCAATTGGGATTGTTGGACGTTCCCAAGCTAATTCAAAGGAAGCACATCTTCAGGCAGTAAAGAGAATATTCAAATATCTCCAAGGAACCCAAGACTTTGGTCCATGATATCCTAAAGATGCAAATATTACCCTTCATGCATACACAGATGCAGATTGGGCTAGAAATGTTGATGACCTAAAAAGCACTAGTGGAGGTGCATTTTACATGGGGCCCTAATTGGTATCTTGGTTCAACAAGAAACAAAGTTCCATTGCCTTATCTACAGCGGAAGCAAAATGTGTAGTCGTTGCATCTTGTTGCGCACAAATTCTCTCGATGATGCAAACATTACAAGATATACAAATCAAATTTTCTCCACCCATCTCCATCCTATATGATAATACAAGTGGTATTAGTGTTTCGAAAAATCTTGTTATGCACTCCAAGAAAAAGCATATTCCCATTAAGTATCACTTTCTACAAGAACACGTGCTTAAGAAAAATGTTAAATTGGATTACTTTCCCTCCAAAGAACAAGTTGCTGACATATTCACTAAACCCCTTCCCATAGAAGCATTTGAATATCTCAGATAGAAACTGGGAGTTGTCTCTGCCTCGTTTTGCTGTTAATCCAGTCTGCTCTGTCTACAGGTGAAAATTCAAAAGGTTGTTGTCTATACACGGGTTTCATGAAGTATAGTCACGTATATATGCGATTTTATTTGCAGACATTCGCGTATGTTTTTCTCTGATAGAAAAAAAAGGGACAAACTCAAGATCAGCCTCTGGCATGCTTCTGACAGCGATGATTTGATTTTTCTTGGTCTGGTATTGATGGGTACAGTGTGTTGATATGGTATTGAGTTATGTTTTTCTCATTGATATTTATCTTATTGATGAAGATGCTTTGATGAATGAGTTGTTGAAAATGAACATGTAGCACATGTTCAGGGGAAGCATTAGCATTGCAAAATATAATGCATTGTTGGCATTCTAGTTGTTGAATTATGCTACTTTTAAGATCTTTTGGTCTCATTTATTAATGTCATATCTATCATTTCATGTAGAGGTCATGTGGAGACCTATGATGTAATAATTGTCATATTCAGTCATGTATGGACTTTTGAAGTCATGTCAAAGATGTAATCCCACTTGGTTGGGAGGTAGTGTCAAAAATGTAATCCCACTTGGTTGGGTGGTTGAATCAAATATATATCCCCACTTGGTTGGGTGATTGGTGTAAGTATGTTTCCTTGGTGATACAAATTTCATACTCAGTTGAGTTATAGAGTCATATTCTTCATTTGAAAATATTTTTGAAGATTCAGCATGTGCTCAGGGGGAGCATGGACAGTATAGTGCAAATCAGATCCAAAGGGTGAGCCTTGGTCCGCCCTTTGCCCTTGATGTCAAAGGGGGAGAATATCTTGGTGTTTGAATAACAGTTATTTGATGTATCTAACAGGTTTCTACAGGTTGAGGTGATCAACACCAACATGGTTGCCATCAAGTCCAAAGGGGGAGATTGTTGGCATTATGATGCACATGTTGTCCTTGATGGAAACTCACTTGTAACAGAACAAGTATATGGCAACTAAATGAATCCACAAGTCAGTTCAGAGGTGACAGAATGATGGGTCAGAATACCAGAATGATGGGTCAAAGGTTTACATATCAGAATTAGAAGTTTGATACAGGTGAATATTTGAAAATCTATACACGGGTTCATCAAGGCCAAGTCACGTATACACACGAGTTTGGTGAAGCAAAGTAGCGTGTAGCTTTTGCACCATGGTATTCTAAATACCAGGGGTCCTTACCATGGTATTGGCCCATAGTAATGAGCGTGACAATGGATATTGATCACGTCAAAGATTACCACCAGCACTAGTGTAGTTTTGACTCGTGGTATTGGATAAGGGCTAAACTATATAAAGAAGTGAAGATCAAAGTGCTAAGTGTGCAAGTGAAAGGGTTTTTGATGAATACTTCAATCTGAAGTATAGTTTCATTGTAAGGGCCATAATTGTCACATAGATTTGAAATAATTATGCATCGATGAAGACAATGATGGATCAGGATCATGAGACCTAAAATGACTTTTAATTTTATGATATTCTCATGAATTGACTAGATCTGATTACTAACGCATGTATTTATCTCTGATTATTAATATTTGGGTCTTTCTGAAGTTCTGAAGAGCTGCGCCATTTTAGGTCAAAATTTGCAGATCTATACGTTGGTTGGTCTCAGGAAAAGCGTGTATACACGTGGATTCGCTTCTTCAAATTCATGTATATAAAGTAAGGGTTTATGTTCATAAATGGCTGATCAAACTGATCAGTGATGTTTCTCTGTTGTCTGTCAATGATGTCCTCGCATTGATCTAGGTTGAGTAATAATGTCTGAAGTAGAATTGATTGAATGATGAAGTTGAATTTCTTTACATGTTGATTAGTTGAAGAGATTATTAATGATGTTGATTGTATCAGGGTTCTGTAATTTAACAGAATATTTCAGAATATCTCTGCTCAATTATGTGTCTGATTCAGAATTACAAGTTTTCAGTTTTCATTGTATTAATATATGTACGCGTGTTTCTCTACATAAAAGTGCATATACACGCAGGTTGTCTTAAGGGAAGTAGCATATACATTTTGGAATTTGAATGATAATGGTTGCAGTTGATTATGTGTGTTGATGCAGTGTTCTGACTTCATTTATGTGTACTGGTTACAGTGATCTTACTGTTCCAGTTGATTGGTTGAGTTTTGATTAAGTGTCAATTGATTGGGTTTCAGCGATTGGTTGATTCTGTGTGTTAGAGATTGATGATTGTATAACAGTTATGATTGATCATAAGTGTTGATATTGGATCCAGTGTGAAAATTTATGAAATGTGGTCCATGGATGTTGATGAGGGTTGGAGCCTTCGCTGAGGAAGTCGAAGCCTCCTGCCAGTAGTAGTTGGTGATCAAATCAAGGGGTTGGAGCTCCCTTCCAGTAGGATTTGGAGAACGAGTAAAGGTTGTAGCCTTCAGCAGGTAGGTGTCTGCATACTGGTATGAGTCTGCACTAGTACAAGAATGTAAAAAGTTTTTGATATTAATAAGTTTTGAAGACTAGTGGTTTTATCCCACATTGTGTTTCCACCTTAAATCCTGGTGTTCATGTGTGTTACTTATGTGTGATACTTTGTTCTATTCTTAGTTCACCTATTTACTTCTTATCATATGCCTCATAAATCTCTTACATTCTGGTTCAAGTTTAAAAGATAAAGAATTAGATATTTTACAAGTTTACTGAGCATATGATAGTTTCTTTTACAACAGTCGCCTATATATGCTAGTTGGGTTCTGTCAAGTCGCATATACAATTCAGAAAAGAAAATTATTATTGTGATTTTTTAAAACACTGATTCACCCCCACCCCCCCGCCCACTCTTAGTATTTTTCCCAACAAACCTATTAGTTTGAATTCCTTTCCATCATACTTCAAATGGTGATGTATTGTGCCACATAGGTATCTCAAAATATGCTTGACAACTATCTAATGGCCATGATGAGGCTCCAACTAAAATTGACTAAGAACATTTACAGCGAAACATATATCAGGTCTCTTATTCGCCAAGTACATCAAAGAAACCACCAACTTACGATAGCTAGTAGGATCGGCGAGACTAGAATCAGAGCTTCTTAACTTCTTGAGATTAGTGATCATAGGAGTAGTCATAAGCTTGGAATCCATCATATCGAATTTCTGCAACATCTTGATTATGTATTTAGCTTGACAAAGATAAATATTACCAGGTTTCCGCTAGACTTCCAAGCCCAAGTAATAGTGCATGGGTCCCAAATCTCTCATCTCAAATTCAGCTGCCACCATTTTCTTGCATTCAAGTATTCAACGTTCCACACTTGTAATAAAAAAATCATCCACACGTAGTAGTATAATGATTGGTTCATCCTTCATCCCCTTAAGGTAGAGGTTCGCATCGAAAAAAAAAATGACGAACCCAATTCTGAACAAATATGCATCCATCCTTGCATACCATGCCCTAGGAGCTTTATTCAATCCAAATAGGGATTTATTGAGTTTTCAAGCATGTGCATCCCTGCTATTTATTTTGAATCCTTCCGGTTATTCAATGTATACTTCTTCATCAATGGTTCCATTTAGAAATGTTGTTTTTACATCCATTTGATGGATATTCCATCCCATAATAGCAACTATGGAAACCAAAGATCTTATAGTAGTATACTTAGCTGTAGGAGAAAAGGTTTCTTCATAGTCTATACCTTCCTTTTGTGAGAAACCCCTTGAAATGAATCTAGCATTGTATTTGTCTGTGATTCCATCAACAACATGTTTAATTTTGTAAATCTATTTTGAGGTGACAATCGATTTGTCACTTGGTCTAGGAACGATTTCCCAAACCCCACTTTTCATGATGGATTGATATTCTTCTTGCATTGCCTTATTAAAACAACATCCAGACGTACTCTTCTTGTCGACAATGTTTCTTGCCCAGACAACATCGGTGTATCCATGTAGTCGAACATCTCTGGCATAATATCTTAGAACAAGTGTCACCATCCCATGCAAATATCTCAAAATGTGTTTGGCAGCGATCAAATGTGAATGGAGAGGCTCGATCACGAATTGACTCAATGTATTCACTACATAGCATATGTTTGGATGGGTGTTCACTAGGAACATCAGAGCCCTAATCAATTGTCTATACTCGGATGGATTCGCTAAATCGAGTCCTACAACCTCTCTACATAACTTCTTAAAGTTCATTTCCATCGGTGTGGGTAGGGACTTTCATTTTGTCATTCCAAATCTTTCCAACAACTTCAAAACATATTTTCCTTGTGAAACGAAAATCTCACCGGGCATTTGTCACATCTCAAGGCCTAGAAAGTAGTGCATCAGTCCAAAGTCCTTCATCTTAAATTTAGAGGCTAGCTCCCTCTTACACTCGATCATCAGGGATTCACTACCTGTCAAGAATAGATCGTCAACATATAAAACCAAAATCAATGGCATACCTTGGACTACCTTGAGGTATAGGTTGTGATCGAAATTGGTTCCTATGAATCCCTGATTCACCAAATAATTGTTTATGTGGGCGTACCATAATCTGGGGGCTTGCTTCAGACCATACAATGCCTTCTTCAATCTACAAACATGTGTCTTTCGATCCTCTACTTCAAATACCTGTGGTTGCTCAACATACGCTTCTTCTTGTAACATTCCATGAAGGAATGTAGTCTTCACGTCCATCTGATGAAGGGTCTATCCTTGACTTGTGGTAATGGAAACTATCAAACGGATGGTTGTATATCGAGCCACAGGTACAAATATATCATCATAATCTTCTCCCTCTTTCTGGGAGAATCCTCGAGCCACAAACCTTGCCTTGTATTTCTCAATGCTACCATCAACTCCATGCTTGATCTTGAATAGCCACTTCAAAGTTACCATGGATTTCCCCTTTGGTCTCAGCGCAACATCCCATATGTCATTCTTCATGATTGATTCATATTCTTCGGCCATAGAATCTTTCCAAACTTGTTCTTTTATGGCTTCTTCCAATGTGGGAGGTTCGAATTGAATCATAGTGCTCATGGCTGCAACATATCCCTGGGGCCTGCATGGCTTCTCCCTTTCTCTAAATGAACTTCGAACGGGAACTCATCTCTCATCATCCTGTAATGTGTCTCGGAGTCAGAGTGGCCTCTTCCTGGTGGGAGGATCACATGGAGGAGGATCTAAGGGATCCATGGGCTCCATGGGATCATCAACAATATATGTCTCAGATTCAGCACAGAAGGACCATCTAAAATATCCATATCATCATTCTTCTTAAGAGGAGGAGGCGGAGGAAAGTTCCTTGCTTTTCCAAGGGTGGAATCTTCATCAAATGTAACATCTCTGCTAATTTCAGCCTTCCTTTGACCAGCAATATATATTCTACATGATTTAGAATTTTCACAATATCCAATAAATGTATCGTTTCTTTCAGTGGCCTCTAACTTGTTTCTTTTGTCCTTCGGCACATTAAATTATATGGGGCAGCCAAAGATACGAAGATGACCAACAACAGGCTTGACACCTGTGAATATTTCTTCGAGGGTCTTGTTGTCTAATGCTTAATGAGGCACCCTGTTTTGAACATATACAGCGGCATTTTTTGCTTCTCCCCAAAGGAACTTTGACAACTTTTGATCGTGGAGCATGGCACGGGAAGCTCTACAATGGACTTGTTCTTTCTTTCAGCCACTCCATTTCGTTCAAGAGTATAGGGCACAATTGTCTCTTTCTTGATACCTTCCTTCTTTCAAAAATCAATGAACTCCTTTGATATGTACTCTCCACCATTGTCAGACCTGAATATTTTAATTTTCTTCCCTGTTTGATTTTTAATCAAAGATTTGAACTCCTTGAACATTTCAAAGGCTTCATATTTGTGCTTCAAATAATATATCCATGTCTTTCTTGAGAATTCATCAATGAAGATGATATAGTAGATATGGACACCAATAGAATGCATAGGCATCAGACCACATATTGCGTAATGAATGAGATGAAGGATGTCATTTGTCTTGTTCTCTCTAGAGGGGAATGGTCCCCTTGTCTTCTTTCCACTAGCACAACCTAGACATACTCCATCATGATGGGCTTGAATCTTGGGAATCCCAAAGACCAATTTCTCCAATTTCAGAAGAGCATCATAATGTAGATGGGCCAATCTTTGGTGCCATAGCTCGCTTAGATGATTAGTATTATGGACCAATTCTAGAAGTGGTCTTCCAGTAACCCTGTAGAGTCATTCATATCTTGATCCCAATGTGAATGCATTTCTCATAGGTGATCCAACATGCCAAGTAAGAACCTTTCCCTTGATGAAGGAAACCCTCATCCCTTTGTCTTCCAAAGTGGATATTGATACCAAATTCTTCTTCAATCCTGGCACATACATCACATCATGGAGAAAAATAGATTCCCTGAAATTCAAATGAAATTTGATAGACCCAAAAGCTTTAATAGGATGAGTGGAGTTGTCTCGAAGAATGATTTTAAAATTTGACTCCCTCTCTACCAAATTAGAGAGAACTTCCTTATAACTAGAGAAGTGATGAGTGGCCCCACTTGTTGGAAAATCAGAAAGGCAATAAAGATTTTCTCGATCTTGATAACTACATGTGATGTTTCTTATTACTACGATTCTTTATATCTTCTTTCTTTAGTTCATCAAGCAATTACCGAAAGCAGCAGCACATAAAACAATGAACATACGATGTAGGCACATGCCAGGGCAAAACCCCCCTCGAGGGGAAAACCCAATCAAAGTAATTCTTCCTTTCAATAGTATTCTTTGAGACTCTTCACCCTAGACCAAGACCAGACCTTCCCTCCACACCAAGTCAGCCTCCAAAAGATTGACCTCTTCCCAGTAACTACGACTATGCAGCAATTTGCAACAGCCAACAGCTTTCGACAGAAGTCCAACTTGGAAGACTTCGATCTCCAAATCCATAGCATAAAACAGAGTGAGACCACCACCAAAATTTTGATTTTTATCTTCTCCTTAGACTCCCCAAAACTCGAATTCACTTTTGCTTCCCGGCAACAAAATTTCACAGCTTCCCACTTCGCATTTCTGCTCAGCAAACAGATTTTCACACTTCTGCCTAGTAGAGAGAGAAATGAGAAGTGATGCTCCAAATAAATTCAATGGCCTTCCTTTTATAGGCTTCTTGTTGGGTCGAATGGGCCCTTAGGCCGACATGATTTGTAGGTTACATAATTCATATTTGACTCAATACTTAACCTCTTTACATGTTCAAAAGCCCAAGAAGGGTCTCTTTATCCTAGAAGTCCTAAATGGGGACTTTGACCTAAAACATGGTGACCCAAGCATGAAACCCATGCCTTAATAATTCACAATAATAATAATAATAATTTTTTTCTTTATTCTTTTGACATAATGACCCAAGTACATTATTGAAGATCGAACATAGATACTTTTTCCAACACTCCCTTTTAACTAGGGTGGTATTCATAATGTACATACACAATGGAAGATCTCAAACTATATGAACCATGAAGAACTTTAAGCACCGCAATGCCATGGACTAGATTCCTGACTAGGGCAATCTATCCAACCTGTCACTCGACAATTTAGGCACCGCAATGCCATGGACTAGATTTCTTACCAGGGAAATCTATCCAAGTGGGACTAAGGTGGACTCAAGTTTTCAACCCCTCTAGGTACCATCAGGCTTACTTGCTAACCACCAACCCAAAATCTAGGTGTGTGTTAGAGCTCAATGACCAATGCCACCTTTCCAACTTCGGGACCCAGACATCAACACAAAGTGTCAGCCATATGTCTGCCCAGAAGATGCTTCACTCACAGAGCCTCAACACCCCTTGATCCAACAGATCAAAAACGTCCAATCTCTCCCAATCAAACTGATTGGTAACCAGTATGATATCAAATCCTTCGAGAGATTCACCTGTACAAATACAACCCCAATCAATAATATACTTTCATATGTATATAATCAAACACAAACCTTTGGGGTCTTCCAAGCAACAGAGGTTGCTTCTCAACTTTCCATAGCAGGACTATCAACCGAATCTTTGACAAAATATTCCTCAATCATACATTTTCTTCCTACTTCATATGAAGCAACATATTCTTCAATCGGATCCTCCTTTCCTTCTTTCAGCAACACTTCAAAATTTCATTCTCCAATTTCCTATTCATGGCCTTCACTCAGACTTACAGTTGTTAGTCCTGGTCTAGTGTATGAAACATGAAGCAGAGAACCATATCTATCACTCCCTCTCAACCAAGAAGCACCTCTTTATCCGAACTCCCTCTTAATCCTAGGGATTTCTCTTCTATTCATGCTTCCTCTGAGAGATTAGCTTCTTGTTTTCAATATCGGAGAATATTTCGTGGCTTCCAACCATTTTATCAGATTCATCATCATCCCCATCATGCTTATCACACAATGAGCATATTCATCAAGTTGAAGATTGTGTACCCGCACAACTTCAATATCAAGTACAACCAAAACTATAGAAGCATGATGTTAGCCATATCAAAATCACGGAAGCATTTCATCTTTATACATATCAGATACCCAAACTTAATTACAAATAAGAGACATATACTCTTCAACATCTCGCTAGGGACTTTTGTTACACACCCTAGACTATTACATAATACTTCTCATTCCATCTAGGGTTTCAATGTTTCTTTCAAAAGTATGATATACCTTCCTTCAACATATATCAAACCCTAGAAAAAATTCACATAAATATAGATCTACAAAGAATCTAATAACCTTTCAAAATACATATGTTAGACTTCTCACTGAGGATTCATGCAAATCCTAGATTTCATACAAAAGAATCAATCACAGTCAACCACAGCTTGACCAGCTTC
The DNA here is from genome assembly GCA_031772625.1 of Pinus tabuliformis. Lineage (NCBI taxonomy): Eukaryota > Viridiplantae > Streptophyta > Pinopsida > Pinales > Pinaceae > Pinus > Pinus tabuliformis. The sequence continues at coordinate 761,239,610 of CM062804.1, forward strand.
CACTAGAGTTAGTTCTAACGTCTAGATTTTTAATCAACCATCAAACAGTCGCTCCTAGGGTTAGTTTACAAACCCTAGATTTCTGAGCAATCATCGGACTCAACCAAAATTTCAAATTTCAACGATTTCTTCACAAATCGCAAATTATCATATTCCAGAGATTTTACTTCGACTAAGGTTTAACTCCAAAACCCTAGAATTCCAATTTCACAATCTCAACAATCATTAATACATAGATTTCAAATTTTTATATTTCACATTAGACAATGTCACTACTAGGCTTTAACTACAAAACCCTAGATTTTCATTTTCAACAATCATCTAATAGATTTCAGATTGTTATATCACACATACAATTTTAACTTCACTAGGGTTTAGCTATAACACCCTAGATTTCCAGATATCATCATCCTAGAATCTCAAACAAGGACTTCATTAAATCCTAAGACTCATGACCATCAATGACTAGGTCAACACACATATCTAGGAATTCATAACCATACATAAGCATATCATATGTCCACTAACATAAATACATTTGACCTAGACCAACCTAGGACTTCAACCAAAAGGACATATCTATATATGCTTAGATTTCATCATCATGAAAAATACATTTCATATCATGTGTTAGTCAAACTCAACTTCACAACAATATCAAATAATAGTTAGACACACAATCAATTTGATTATACTAGGGTTTGATCAGTCAACACACACATACCAAGTAAATCAATTCTAAGACAATGTAAGGGTCTTGCCTACACATTCCACCAAACCCCAATGAGCTAGGGTTCCAATGTAGAATCACATATTCCACCAAACCCTAATAAGCTAGGGTTCCAATGTAAAACACACATTCCACCAAACCCTAATGTGATAGGATTCTAATGTAGAAACATAGCAAACCCAACATTACCAAAACTTCAAAGGTTCAGGATTTTAGTATTCATCATTCAATCCTAACAAGTTCTAGGATTTCTTGATCATACCAAAATCCAAAACATGACATCATCAATAAAAACTTCAACTAACATTTCACAACATCCCTAAGTAGCTTAGGATTTCAGATATTCACATTAGCATACCCTTCGGTTAGGTTTTTCTAGGACATGTCTAGGGTTCTACATAGTCAATCAAAAATATGAGTGGGTGGGTAGATCTATCAAGAGATGAATCACCCAAACAAGAATCACTAAGATTCAATACAGCGAGTCATAACAAATTTAGTAATAGAAAATCAAATGAATAATCCTTTCAATCAATTTATTCAAAGCATACCTTTGTTTCTTGACTAACCTTTCCTTGAGAGATCCTCCTTCTTGCAGATGTTTTCCCTAACCAAGACAATAGAGGGAGAAAGGTGATTAATATTTAATATAATCAAAACTAAATGAGTGCATGAACCCAAAATTGAAAATACATGAGATACTTATCTTTGATAGTTGTTGGGAGCTCCCTCCAAAGATTGAGGAAACCTACAAACATAAAGCTTGAATACAAAAATGTCTCTTTTCCAAAGATATGTTAAAAAACTATAAATTCTAAAACATATAAAAAGTTATGTAAAGAAAATGACTTAATAGTGTAAATCCCTAATGTCAGATTCTTCAGGCTTGAATTTCTTTGAGTCTCCTTCTTCAGCAAAGTTGGCTTGATCTCTTCCTCTCTTCTTATTCCTTGGATTCTCGGGGCAGTCACTCTTGTAGTGACCTTTCTTATGACATTGATAGCACTCTATCTTAGACATGTCAACTTTCTTCCTTCGTCCCTTCGATCTCTTTCCTTTATGATGAGCAACATAAGCATTTGATACTTCTTCAGGATTGGAAACCATTGAGATCCTTAATTCTTCTTGACTACATGCGGTCCATAATTCTTCAAAGGTGGGAGCTACCTTCCAACTGTTGATACCTTAAGAAAATGCACCCCAAGAAGGTGGTAATCCTAATATAGCAGTGATCACCAATTATTTGTCAAAAATAATTTCATCGATGCCTAAAAGATCATCGTTGAGTCTAGCTATCTTCACAAAGAAGGTTGCAACAATGTCTTCATTAGTCATCTTCGTATTCCTCAACTCATTCTTCAAACTTGCTACTTGGCCAATGTTCTTAATAGTGAACATCTTCGACAAGGCTTCATACATCTCCTAAGCATGATCAATGTTAGCTATGAACGGGACAAGATTGTATTTTATCCCTTCTACCATTAAAGTCATAGCCACCAATTCTAGATCCTTAAATTTTTCTTTGTCGGCATCACTACCTTCTTCGATAGGCTTCTTTAAATTTCCTTTTACCAAATCAAGCACCCTGTTCTTCTTAAGGATTAGGTCAATCCTCTTCTTCCAGGATCTAAAGTTAGATGCCCCTTCAAGCTTGTTCTCACCCTTGATAGGGTTAGACATCCTCTTTGAATAAAATAGACTCCTTCCCTGAGATAGTGCCTATGAATGGATTTTCCTTTTTCTTCCTTCTTCACCAAAGCTCTGATACCATGTTGAAAAATCAGAAAGGCAGTAAATATTTTCTTAATCTTGGTAATTACTTGTGATGTTTCTTATTATTACGATTTTTTATATCTTCTTTCTTTAGTTCATCAAGCAATTAACAAAAGTAGTAACACATAAAACAATGAACACAAGATGTAGGCACATGTCAGGGAAAAACCCCCCTCGAGGGGAAAACCCAATCAAATTAATTCTTCCTTTCAATAGTATTCTTTGAGACTCTTCACCCTAGACTAAGACCAGACCTTCCCTCCACACCAAGTCAGCCTCTAGAAGATTGACCTCTTCCCAGTAACTTCGACTATGCAGCAACTTGCAATAGCCAGCAGCTTTCGACAGCAGTCCAACTTGGAAGACTTCGATCTCCCAATCCAGAGCACGAAACAAAGTGAGACCACCACCAAAATTTTGATTTTTCTCTTCTCCTTAGACTCCCCCAAACTCGCATTCACTTCAGCTTCCTGGCAACAGACTTTCCCAACTTCCTACTTCACACCTCTGCCCAGTAGAGAGAGAAATGAGAAGTGATGCTTCAAATGAATTTGTTGTCATTCCTTTTATAGGCTTCTTATGGGGTTGAATGGGTCCTTATGCCAACATGGTTTGGAGGTTACATAATTGATATTTGACTCAATACTTAACATTTTTGCATGATTCAAAAACCCAAGAAGGGTCTCTTTAAATGTATAATAATTCTATAAACCCAAAATAAATCCTAGAAGTCCTCAATGGGGACTTTTACCTAAAACACGGTGACCCAAGCATGAAACTCATGCTTTAATAAGTCACAATAGTAATAATAATAATTCTTTCTTTATTCTTTTGACATAATTACTCGAGTACATTATTTAAGACTAAACATAGTTACTTTTTACAATACCACTATCAACCAACCAACTATCCCACGAATCTGGAGGAGATGAACTAGTAAGGCTAGAAATAAGAATATATTCAGATTGATTCACAACATTACTCTCATACCTAAAAAACTTGACTTCTTTGGTGGACGACGATCTTCAACATGATCACTTGGTGCATATCTTCTTCTTATTTCATATATTCCATTGTGATCATTCCTTCAATCATCTCTTCTTCTTTGATCATTGAACTTGTTGGTGTTGCTTCTAGTATTGTAGCGTGGTACACTGTCCTTCTCGGGGAAATCTCTAGCATAGTGGTCTTTCTTATGACAATTGTAACATTCAATGTGCACTAATTTCTTCCTTATATTTGGATTTCGAGGTGGAGGCTTTTTTGAATTTGATGGACCTCATTTTCCTTTCTTCTTCTTCTTGTTATGAGTGATGAATGTTGCAGGCTCTCCTTCTTCATGCTTTTGAATCCTTCCTCCTGATATCATCCTTGATTCTTCTTGAGTGAGCTTTCCAAAAATTTCATCAAATGATGGAAGACATTGTTGTTGCTTATTGTAGTAATAAAGGTTTCCCAAATAGGAGGGAGACCTCTTAGAGTCACAATCACCAATTCCTTGTCAGGCATAGATTCCCCAACTCTTTGTAATTGATCTCTAAGACAGGATATCCTCATTATGTAGGATTGCATGGACTCTCCCTTGTTCATCTTTGTGTCTTTGAGTTGATCTTTCAAGGAGATGATTTCATTCAAATTGTTGACTTCATACACTCCATCTATCTTATCATACATGTCCTTAAACTTTCTCAAATTTCCAACATATGCAAGTAAATTATCTTGTAAACCATCAGCAATAATTTGCTTTGCTTTTGTACTTTTTCTTGGCGACAGCGGAAGCATTCTCCAACGGCTCGAGTACTTTTCCTTGAATGTATTCTAAACATCATTGTTGTCATCTATGATCTCCAACCTGACTTTCCATGCAACAAAATGGATGAGTCACCCAACTTCTCATTTTCCTTGAAGAAGCAAGACATCTTGACTTGACTAGATTGGCTCCTTCAACTTTCCCAAAGATGATTGCTTCAATGCTTGTATCCCTTTGGGCTTGTCCTTCACCTTAGCAATGATACCATGTTAAATGTTTCATATTGTTTTATGATGTATCAATTACTTTATCCCAATTCAATACTTCAATTAGAAATCTTTCAAATCACAATTAATCTTCCAATCATCAATAGTAATTGACAATAGAACAATAAATACAATGAAAAAGGAGACAATCAACACATCAACAAGAGACACCAGGTTTGGACAAAGACCAGGGAAAAACCCCACTAGGGGGAAAACCCTTTGAAATTCTTCTTCTATTAGATTGTCATAACATGTTCAGCAGAGTTTACAATGATCCCAACACAATATCATCTAGCAAAACAAACCAATAACATTCAGAAATATGTTTCCAGCATCAAAATATATCAGAGACAACTTTTCCTGTATGCGGTCAACTTTGGTCAACAGTCAAATTTTAGTCAAACTTCTCGGTCACATGGAGGAGGAGATGTGCGAGCGACTAAAGGCTTCCAGTCGCTCCCTTGAGCCCGCAAGTCAATGACTGTGGTCAAATTTTTCCTGTGACAAGCCAGTGATTGTAACCCAAAACCCTAAAAATAGATGCGAGCCTCGAACCCTATAATTTCAGACCTTTGCGAACTTCTTTTGTCGTCCTAGCATCAGACCTGTGCGAACCAATCAATGAATAAGAGTAGAAGAAGATTCTTGGAGATGTCCAAATGAGCTTGAGGTCACTTGGATTTATAGGCTTCCAAAGGTGACCAATTTACCATTAGGGTCGACCTTTTCAAATGTGCATATGTGGGATTTACCATTAAGGTCGACCTTTTCAAATGTGCATATGTGGGATTTTCTTCATAAGTACACTTTCCCTTATCCGATTTGAGTGATCTTTAGGTCGACTTTAGTCCTCTCAAAAACAAGAATTCAATGCAATTAGCATATCCATCAAATGAGTTGTCCAAAGTGAAATTTGACCCCCAAGTTTCATAATTTAACACAGAGATCCCTTTTATGCTTGTAGAATCCAATTTCTTTCACTTGTCTTTGGAACATGGATGTATGCGGGACACCCAAAGATTCGGAGATGGTTTACACGTGGCTTCTTCCCTGTGAATGCTTCTTTTGGTGTCATATTATCAAGGATTCTATGAGTCCTTCTATTTTGTATATATATTGCTATCATTGTTGCTTCTCCCCATAGAAACTTTGGTAGATCTTGATCAAATATCACAGTTTGTATACATTCTTCAATGGTTCTATTTTTCCTTTGTGCAACTCCATTCTGCTCGAGGTTGTAGGGAACAATGAGCTCCCTCTTAATACTTGTTTCTTTACAATATGCAATTAATTCTTTTGAAGTGTATTCCCCTCCATTGTTGGATATTAACGTATTTATTTTTCTTTTAGTTAAGATCTCCACTTTCGATCTAAATTCCTTGAACATTTCAAATACTTCATCCTTTGTCTTGAGAAGATAGAGCTTGTCTTTCTAGAATAATCATCAATGAAGGTCACATAATAAAGATGGCCTCCAAGAGATTTGTTAGACATTGGCCCACACACACTGGAATGAATGAAGTCTAATATCTCTCTAGCCCTTGTATCGCTACTTGTAAAAGGTTTCCTTGTATTCTTTCCCAAATCACATCCCTTACATACTCCTTCATGATCTACCTTGATGTTGGGGATGCCCTTTACCATTTGATTGAGTGAGGGTATTATCTTGTAATGAATATGCCCATTTATGCCATAGTTCGATAAGATTGATCTCCATGTGAACTAGGGCTTGAGGAGATGGTGCTATAATTCTATTTAGCCTTCCTTCACGAACTCCAATAATGTTAGCCTTTTTAATACTTGAATAATTTCCCCAAGCCAAAACTTTACCATCTACAAAGGCAACTCTATCTCCTTTATCTTATAAACAAGAAATGGAAAGTAAATTCTTTTTCAAACCTAGGATATAAAGTAAATTCCTTTTCAAACCTAGGATATAGAGTATGTTGTTGAGGTGTAGTTTTGCTCCGTTTTCCAGCATCAGTGATGTAGATCCAAGGCTCTTGACTGCATAGCTATTGTTGTCTCCTACCTCCACTGCATGTGATCATGGTTCCCTTGATAGAGTATGAAGTTGTCCACTTTCTCATGTCATATGTCTTGAGGCTCCATTATCAATGATCCATGTGTTGTCATCATCAAGAGTACCTGTAAGTGTAGCCAAGAATCCTTCAGTCTTGACTTTCCTAGATAGATTGTAGATGATTCTTCCAATCCAGCTTCCAGCAATTCTTATGGTATTGAGTCCCATCTTCAAGTAACTTATCATAGAGGGAGTAACCTTTTCTTCCAAGCCAACAAGGTGATCTTCAACCTTCTTTGACCTTAGCTCTAATACCATGTTGAGAAATCAATGCTTATAGGAATTAGGTTTTGATTCCTCTTTCTTGATAATTACTTGTGAATTATGTTGGCTTCTTTTACTTCTTTATTAGTTTATCTTTCATCAAGAAATTACCAATTATATGTATATTAAGACCACAAGAACAAGAGACACAAGATGTAGGAGCTCAACCAAGGTAAAACCCCTTGAAGGGGAAAACCAATCCAACTCTTCCACTAGTAGATTTAAATCAAGATGAGACTCTTCAATACCTCTTAAACCTAGAAAAATACCTCCTCCAAACACCAAGTTAGCCCAACCCTTCAATAGATGATCCTTGTCAAAGTCTCCAAGTAACAACTTCCCAACAATAACTTCAATCCAAAATCCAGCAACAGACAAAGAATTTAGACCTCAACAACTACCCAAAAACTTTGCACATGTGAGAGATAGATAGCCCATAAACTCGAATTAGGTCTTTCCAGCAAATTTCGTCCTTCTCCAGCTACTTCGCTCTCTTTTTTACCTCTCTTCCTTGAAGATCGAACTTGTTGAATGAATGCTCCAAATAGGTTGAACTTCCTCTTTATATATAGCTTTTCTGCTAGGTCAAATTGCCCGAATGTAGGTCAACTTCATGGGGACAGGGCTGACTTAGTGTGGAGGTGACAAATAACCTTTTTGACTCAAAAATAATTATTTTTACATTATACAAAAGCCCAAGAAGTGTCTAATAAAAATGAAAATGACTCTAATGACTCAAGACAAACCTAGAATCCTTCAATGGAGGCTTTGACCTAGAAAACATTGACCCAAGCATGAAACTCGTGCTTTAATGAGTCATTTTTCTTTAATAATAATTTTCTTTTTGACAAGTACAATTATGAAGACCAATACTAGTTACATTCTTCAACACATTCCTTCATTTAGACTATGATTGTTGGCCATACTATACTTATCTACAAGCATTCCTTATCTATCAATAAGACTAACTTGGAAATGTGTAGGCTCATTAGGCACAAGTGTTGTAACCAAGCCTTCATACCACATGTAATGCCCAACTCTTCTAACCACATGCACATACCCATTTTTTTTCCTTTTTTAAACTATCATTGATAACAAGGTTGATACACAATTGTTAACCATACTCATGTATAAGTCAATTGGCTAGAAAAATCCAATATAAATTAATTTTCTTTCACCTCTTTCAAAGCCATCAAGGCATATGCATCTGACAACCCTTCCTAAAATTGTGCTTCAAGAATAGGGATGATATAAGCCTCAAAAGACATTGACCTCTTCATTCCATGAAGATTCATTAGTTATTCCAAATCAAGAAAATGAAAAACCTTACCCTAACAATCTAAAATATCCCAATTGGATTCCATCCAATCTATTCCTATGATCAAAATCATAGGAATATTCAAAAGGAATAGTCCCAAATCAAGCTCTTATCCCTTTACCAATGAACCAAAACCCTTTATTACTCCCCAAACCCATCTCAACCAAGTCAAAAATCAATTTTCCATGTTTCCACCCTGCCACATTTATCTAGAGCATTAGGTGGAATAAAGCTTTCATTGGAACCAAATGTTGATCCCCTCAACATATCTCAAGCCCTAAGGATAGGTAACCCTCATATTGATGCCCAAAAAAATACAATAAAGCTTCAACCATCAATTACTCATATGGGCCAACGAGAGACAAAGTTAGATAAACACACAAGTTTAGAGCCCAAGAGGTACACATCTTCCCTTGTGTTCCTCACAAGGAGTACTTAAATGGGAATGAGTAAGAAGAAAGATTTTAAACATCAGTTAGAACAAAATTGATTTCCTCCTTGCCATTATTATTTCTTTTATGTTCAATGTGACCTTTATGAATTTTCTATTTTTATTAAGGAATTAAAATTTAAATAAACAAAATATACTCATAGCATAACAAGAAACTAGATAAATTTCCTAATAGTTTTCCCCATATGGATTTTTGCATATTTTAATAAAGTTAGATTGTACTAACATAAAGAATAAAGTAAACATAAATAGAAAAATCGTGAAAAAAAACGTATACATAACAACATAGTTTAAAGCCACCCATTAGGACTAGAGCGAGTGGCTACGACTAACAATGTTAATGCCCCGTGCCCCCTTCCCCCCTCCCCCCCGCCCCCCAGCATCAATTCTAATCAATCTGACCCAAGAATGCGATTATAAGATTTGTGTGTGAAAACTAAGGGTTATCATGGAAACCTAGAAGATTTGAGCTCGTGTTGAGCAAGTAAGAATCTTCCTAGCTACCATTTTCCCCAATCCAATTGATGCAAAATAATATTAATAATAATATCTTATAGGTTAAGCAAGCTAACAATAAAGTGTAGTGTTTAAAAATTGAGGAAGAAGAATTATGCACAGACGAAGCAAAAGAATGATAATCAAATAAACTTAAAAGTGAATTTAACCAAACCCCCATACTTATTCAAAAAGTTAATCTTCATATTTGTATTTAACAATACAATATTTAGTGGTAGCTTTAAAAAATTAGCTTCAAACGCTAGCCAATCCCAAGGATTTCAAAGTGAGTTATTGTATTAGAAAAAAGAAGAAAGACACTATCAACAATTTGAACACCTCTATTAGAAAATGATCAAAGGTCTTAAATCTCTATAGCCCATATATATTGTACTAATTGACATTGTCAATTATACAATTAATGTTTTAATGACACGAACCACTAACTCAACTAGAGACACATTGTTCAACTTAGAAATTGAAGAGACCAAGTCGAAAAGTATTCCACTTATTCTAAAAAGTAAGTTAGTGTGACAAACAAGCTAACATAAATGAACGTTAACATATTTACCCATTCAAAATCCTTGCTCCATCATCCAAGGAGAGTGAAAGGAAGACTTTGAAAAATAAGATAAGTACAAGATTTCTCTAAAGTAATTTTCAAAAATAAAGAGGAATAGGAATAATTAAATATTATTACCCAAAATGATTGGCGTCAAAAGTTATGGAAAAGGAACATCCTCTAACATAAGCAAGAGTTTTTTATTCCATTAAGCTAATGTGACAATTCTATTGTCAATTCAATTGATGAAATGAATGTTCTATTGCCAAAATCGATGACAGTTGGTGATGTCTTTGTTGATGTGGTTAGTAGGAGGTTTTTGACTTGTTGCTCGAGCAATTTAGAGATCATCACCATGCTAGCTTGAGGGCTTTTATAGATCACAATATTGAATGAATCAAACATTGTTAACCCATTTACAAAGAGTGTCTTAATTGGTCCCAACAATAGGTTGAATTCTCCTTCATTGCTTTATAATCCCTATGGAAAACAAAGCCTTAATTGTTATAACTATTTTTTCTTTTAGTGCTTCCATACTCAACAAAATTACTAGTTGAACTTCTATTCTAACACTCTCCTTGACTATTATTTACAGCGGGTGACCCAAGTTACACTTTCCTAACAAATTTTAAACATTCAAAACAAATGAAGATTTCCTCAATTCTACTCTCTATAGCTATTTGAAATTTTATATTTCTAATTCCAAATTTTCACAACTTTGTTACTACATCTATCTCTACCTTAACCCATCTCTTCCACCAAAAACTCAGAAATTCTTTACATGTAACTAGTAACAATGTAATTAACATTTGTCATTTTTGTCGTTTGTGTGCTCTGAAACTTACTATGCTTACCTTTGAATATACTATTATACAAAAGACAAAATCACATTCATCTAATTCTTCTCCCTAAATTGCCATAATGCCTAGCCTTCTATTAAGTTTTATCAAGTTTTTGATAGCTGCAATGTGAGAATTTACATTTCTCCATTAGGTCTAGCTTATTAATATTTATGTTAGAAAAAAAAAAGTATCCCACCTTAAAGCTGTTGCAATTCAAACAGATGGTACCATTCAATCAGTACAACTTTCCCATAAACAAATCCATTGCTGCAAAGTTCATTGATGATCTTAGCTTTTATTAAACTTAAGACTTTACCCTACACAATTATTGCCCAAAAGTGGAGCACATATGTGTAGCACTTAGAAAGGTACAATTCTAAAACAGTTTAGCTCTTTATGTATCTATTCATGGTACAAGGAAAAAAAAGGTTAAGAACTTTGAACAGCAAAGAGTTGTGATGAGCACAGATAGTAATAGTAATAGTAATAGTTATAATAATAGTTAAATTTAGAACGGTATAAACTTTGAATTATGGTGGCAAAAACCACTTTTTAATAAATTTTTTAACTTACAATTAGTATTAGTTAATTATATGAACTAATTTTATTTTTCATTTTGATCCAGTGAAACGTGGATTGAAACATAACTCAATGCTTGTTAGCAACCCACATTCTCATTGTGGTTTGGGAGTGGAGGTCAACACTAGCCACTCACGAATTTCAATCATGGTTTATCCATTTACGAAAAAAAAGTATCCAACAAGGTTTTGAAGAGGAAGTGTGCGGAATGGAAACCCATGAGTATTACTTTCAGACATCTTTCCTAGGAAACCTGAATATAACATTACATGCCTTTCTATAATCACTAGTGTTCTTTGCGATCAGCCAGACATACTAGTGTATAAAAGATTGGCCATCTGACATTGACTTGAAGCTTAAGTCACTAGTATTGATATTGCAGCATGATCTTGTAGAGATTTAATGAATTTGTTTATATTGCATGCATGACAATTCTTTATGATCCATTGATTGTTGATCTGTAACAGTAGCACTATGTATTAAACGGGCGTTATCAGGTATTATTCCATGGAGTTACAATTTGTCCAAGCAGAGAAAAGTTGGGGTGGACTGCTCTTGATAATTAGGCTTGATATATAAGAAATATTTTAAATCAGGGTCTCTTGCTTTGGGGAAATTTTTAAAGCCTGACGCTTAGAAATGACCCCAAAATTTTCTCGAAGACAAGAAAAGTGTCCATTACATTAAAGGTCCAATTCCATAGACAATTAAAATCAGGTGAACCTGATTCCCTAATTTCTGTAAGAAAACTAACAAAGTTGCTGCCAAAATAAATCCTTATTAGATGCATCTCCAGATTTACTTCAAGAAATGACCAAAACCGATAGAATCTATTCCAAACTAATCTACTAGAGGTTGTTTATAGAAGTCGGAGCAAAGTTGGATATAAGTGCATTGAATACTAGCTTGACTTACCTAAATTTGTGTGGCCATCCATAGTGTCCTTCAGACTTCTAAAACCCTGATAAGATTTACCGACGTTGAAGCTCTGTCAAGGTTAAACCCACCAGGTTATTTGAATATTGTTAACTGAACCAAACTATCACAATCTTTTCCAAACAAACTGACTTATTTTATAATATGGGCCAACTGTAAGCCATCCTAATAAAGGAATGATGCCTATTGAGTCAAGTGAACTAATTATTCACAAGAGATTCGTGAGAAGTAAAAACTCTTTGTGACAGCCTTTTTGCTAACCCTCTTGTAAATGTTATTATGACTTGTAAATTCATGTACATGATGCCTAATTAAAATAGAAGGATCACAGGCTGAGATGAGACACAGATTCAGAGGCCCACAAGAGGAGTTGCTTGTAGCCATATTTTGCATTTAAAATATCACCTAAATTCCTGATTGGAGTGGATGGCCCTGCTGTAGAAATTAATGAAGGAAATAGGCACCAAAAGGGCAGGACGAGTCTGCAGACCACCCAGGGAAGGGTGCTGGTTGAGAAAAAAAAGGAACGTATCCCTGGAGAAAAGGGAGGCCATGTATTGAAGGTAGGGGAGAATTTGGTGGATTAGGGAGGCTTTGATGATAGCTCGGCTGAGAAAACCCAGAGGGCTTGCTGGCTGAGAATCACAGAGCTGTGGCTATGTTTCCGGGCCTAATAAAACCACTGGAGACTGTTCGTTGAGATCTTTTGAGAGGTTGAGGCACCCAGAGCTAGTGGGCTGATAACATCTAGTGTAGCCATGGGTGGGAACACCATTGAGAAGTTGTTGGTAAGTGCGCTCTTATTCCTACAAAAGTAACACAGTTGACAAACCTCCTTGTTACTTATCCCTCTCCAAGACTGAATTGAGACTCTCTGTGCTATGCTTGAAATCTCCTGAGATGTTTTGGTTATTGTATTAAAAGCCACTGAGGTGCAATGGTTGGGATTTGTTGAGTAAACTACCTCGTCAGACCCTAAATCTGGCTCAGGGGTGATTGGCTGCGAGAAAGATTGCACTGCAAACCAATCTAATGTTGGGTGGAGAGTTAGAGTCTCAATCTCAATTCTCATGTCCTTCATCATAAGATAAGTGTTCTCTTATGTTCATGTGTAGTTGAATGTCATGTATACGTTCTTGTGTCAGTTAAATGCATGTATTAATGCTATGGAATGTGATTTCATGTATGAATATGGAATGATGATTTCCTCTGTGATTTTCTTAACAATGTTAAATGCATATGCTAAGGCTACGAAATGTGATTTCCTATAAGAATATGGATTGTTAATTTCCTATGTAATTCCTAGGAATGGTAAAAAAAATTGTGGCTATTTCCTGAGCCTGAATTTAGCTCAATTGCCTGAATATAGCAAATGGGTAATCTTTGTGGTTGACTGAATTCTTGCATTGAAACAATTTGAATAACAAGACTTGCATTTAACTGTAAAAGCTCAGGAGAGAGTAATATATATATATATATATATATATATAGGCCCCGAGGGTTAGCTCAATTGGTCGAGTCTTTGTTGTTAAGCACCCTTGCTAATGAGAGGTCACGTGTTCAATTCTCTCAACACCTTCGGGGTCAAGCTCCAAGTTTGAGCCAACGGAAAGCGATCCCTTCGAGTGGATCTACCTAGAACAATATTCCATGGACGTAGAAAGTCACCAATCTCTGATGATATATATATATATATATATATATATATCCATGAATGGGCTAGGCCAAGTGTACATTAAGCTCAGGAGGGATAGTCCTATCGACATTAAGTCACAGGCCATATATGTATCACAGAAGCTCAGGAGAGAGCCCTTTTATTTAATTGAAATATCAGGAGAGATAGCCCTTTTGATTTAATTGAAAGCTCAAGAGGGCTAGGCTTCATTTAATATATATATATATATATATATATATACAATGCCCCGGACGGAGCTACACAGAGGTAATGCCAAGTGTTCGAGAGCGACACTCCATAGTAATCAAACCATATGTGAACACGGATACAAGAAGGGAGAATAGTCATCAAACGACTAAGTGTTGAGCAGGCCAAATACGTGCCAAGATGAAGAGATATGGATCAACAAGGGACGGGTATGAATTTTCATCTTGGGACCTCAAGCATTTTGAATGCGCGCACCTTGGGGTTTTGGCCAAGAGACGAATGCCGAAACGAAGGGTGAGTCCATCAAGAAAAAGCAAACATTGTCGTCTCGAACCTTGGGAGCAGTTAAACATATTAAAACATCAAATTATTTTATAACGGGGAAAATCAAATTTGCCAGTATTCGGTGGGTCCCAGGCCTAAGAGGCCATGTGGACAGGATGATGTTAGCTTGACGTCATCTCAGCGACTCGGTGAGGTCGACCACGAGAAATTCCCGAGGTATTGTCATCTCAAGATGAAAAAAGGTTGCAGCATTTAACGGGAATTTCCAACTTGCGTAAAGGCCAGAGCCTGGTGGGACCTGGGCCACGTGGCTGCTAACATGGAAGCAATGATGACTGTTGATTTTCTAAGTACAATGTAGACTAGCACAATATTTCTAAAATATTGATAATTGCTTTCGATGCTAATCTTATTTTATTTTATTCCAATATATCATTCAACAATTATAATTCAGATATTTAACCATACAAGAATAGTAGAATAGTAGAGATCACAATGCACAAGAAGAAGACAATATTTACCCTCGGAAAACCCACCAAGGGGAAAAACACACCAACCCTTTCAATAGAGAAATTCTTTTGTTTAGCAAAAGACACATCTAGACCCATGGTCAAACCTAGTAAACCCCTCCAAGTCTAGCCAACCAATCTGATCCAGAATCACTCTGCATGATTTGACCCATAATTTCGGCCCTCCTGCAACTGGTTGTTACACTAGAATTTCAGCCCCTACAATTGCCTAGAATTTCAACACCCTACAGCAGAACTACCCAGAAATATGTGAACTACAGAGAGAGACTATCCACACATGCAAGCTAGAAGAGAGAGATAAATGAGATGATTTTGTCCTTCTATTTCATCCTCTTCGTCCTTGTCCTTCGCTTGCTTACCCAGAAACTTGCTTGAGAGGGAGATGTGAATTGGTGGTGGAGAAATGAGGTCGAGTTGCCTTTATATAGTGATATTTTGGGTCAAAGGGGTGTGTCTTTATCCTGGGCCAACTTGACTTGGAGGGAGGCCAACTTGACAAATTTTGGAGCCAAAAAATTACAATTCAAATTTTCTTCTTTTAAAAGTCAAAATAAATTTTCTTTTGACTCCAGCATTGAGAATATACTTTTACAATAATCAATACAAGTATATCAAGTGGCCAAATATACATTATGAAGACCGACCATAGTTACAAATTCAACACTCCCTCTTAACTAGGGAGGTATTCATAATGACTATCATATATGTTCTCAAGTTGACAAATTTCTCTAAAGAAAAGGTTATATCAAATCATCATCAGCATCATCATCTACCATCAGCATCCACTAGTGGCCATATCTGGGGCGGTACCAAACCCATGGCAATGCCATCAGCATATTAGGACTCACTCCAAAATGATCACTCTTCAAATCCAAAGGCCTTTTCCTAGGCCATGATGCTGAGACCTCAACTAGCAAGCACTCACTCATCCTTCCTGATGAGCACTTTGGGCCAAGACCTCACTCAACCCTCCCTGGTTGGTGATCAGGTCTAGATGTTGAAAGACCTCACTACATCCTACCTGGTGTGTGATCGAGTACAAATGTTGAAGGACCTCACTACACCCTTCACTAGTGTGTGATTGGGTCCAAGACCCCACTACACCCTTCCTGGTGTGTGATTGGGTCTAGACCTTACTCAACCCTTCATGATGAGTACTTGGGTCTCCACCAAGAGACACTCACTCAACCCTACCTAGTGAGCACTTTGGGTTTCTCAGATCATTCTCCCTTTCGGGAGAATATCCATCCATGTTGATGTCATATCAGCGCTCCCTCGCAATGAGAAGGGTAATCTCCACAAGCCCCAGCTTGTCTCTGAAGTACACAAACTTCTCTCTAGGCAACGGCTTCGTCAGAACATCATATGTCTGCTCATCGATGGATATGTACTCGAGCCTTATCACTCTCCTCTGCACCATGTCACAGATGTAGTGGTAGTTGATTTCAATATGCTTCGACCTATCATGGAACACAAGATTCTCTAAACGCTTCACACAGCTTTGATTATCACAATGTATCACTGTCGGTTCCAACTCCTAGTCGAATAGCCCTACAAACAACTTTCGAAGCCATATTTCTTTTGTACATGCTTCATTTGTTGCAATATATTCTGCTTCAGCAATACCAAGTGTGACAAATCTCTGCTTCCTACTCATCCAAGATATCATAACAAAGCCCAAGTTGAAGCATAATCCCGAAGTGCTCTTCATATCATCAACCCTTCCTACCCAGTCAGCATCTATATATCCCTGAAGTTGTACATCCTTATTTGCAACTTCTCAAACCATAATTCATAGTACCACGTAGATATCTCATAATGTGCTTTGTTGCAATCCAATGCTTATGTCTCAATTCGACCTGGAACTAACTCAAGGTGTTCACAACAAAGCAAATATCCATCCTGGTGTTAACCAAATACATCAATGAGTCAATCAATCATTGGTACATAGATGAATCTACCAAATTGGATTTGGAGCCTCTTAACTTCTTCAAGATAGTCACTATGGGAGTAGCCATGGATTTACAATCTATCATGCCAAATTTCTGAAAGATCTCAATAACATACTTTCCCTGACCAAAGAAGACTTCGCCAGGTTTCTTCCATACTTCTAGTCCCAAGTAATAGTGCATCAACCCAAGATCCTTCATATCAAATTCAGAAGCCAACTGCTTCTTATAATGAATAATAAGAGGCTCAGCACCTGTCAAAAACAAATCATCAACCTAAAGGAATAGGATCACAGGCGTATTCTTCACAACCTTAAAATAAAGGTTCGGATCTGCATCGCTTTTGGTAAATCCCAATCTCATCAAATAGCTGTCAATATGAGCATAACAAGCTCTTGGAGCTTGCTTGAGTCCATACAAGGCCTTCTTTAACCTGCAAACATGAGATTCTTTTTCATACACCTTGTTGACCAATACGTGTCAACGACCCATAGCAATACACCCCTTTTTTCGCAAAAGAGATAGCTTCTGATCGATGTGTTCGTGTCGTCCAGCTATCATCATCAGCTTGATCATCATCTTATAATGTAAACCCATTCTGCATGTGTATAATGTAAATAATCTCAACAGACCTGTGTCGTGTATGTAATTACCTAGGTAAACCTACTTTTCTGGTGACGATCTACATTACGTGAGGTTTTTTGTCTCACCGATCCATTCTCAGATGGTCGGCAAAGTTTTCTTTCAGCCTTACCCCAAGGCTAGAATGGATTTTGTCACCGGGATCTTTGGGGAGTCCTAGTGTTCTAGATCGAGTCTATGTAAAAGTGATTTGGAAATAATCCTAACTATTTGTTTAGGTTATTTTATTACAAATTGTTTGGTCTGCTGGATTATATTTGTGTCGCAAAAATGGTTAGTCTGTGAGGGTCTATTACAGATGAGTTTTCCCCTTTATGATGTAAAAGATATGAAATTTATGATGTAAAGTGCCCTAAGGGTTGGAAAATGATTTATCCCCTCATAGGTTAATTAATTAAATTTTCTGGCCAAAAATTAGTTAAAATCCTAAGCCAGAAATTTAATTAATTCTAGGTCCTAGGTAAATTTAAATTCTCTGAAAGCAATATTTGTTGGTCCTTAAAAATTAAATTTTAAGAGATCTAGGGACTAAGGTAAATTAATTATTTTGCTATATTTTAAGCCTTTGGTCCCTGGGGTTAAGTCAAAGTCAAAATTTTGAGGAAATTAATTCAAAAAATTAATTTTTGAATTAATTAAAATGCATTTAATTGAAAAATTAGAATTTCCTCAATAATTTAAAATTTCGACGAATGAGATTAAAAGAAATTTTGATCCTCATCAATGGTCGAGATTGCTTTGACGAGGATCACTCGAACTAGCCATTGGAGGATTTATCTTTAAATAAGAGGTCACTTGTCAGTCAGTTCATCGGATCTCTGGATCGTGTACTAAGCGAAAAGCTCGCTTGTAATCTTTTTATGAGCAATAAAGAAAGACTTTGGGGTTAAATTTTTGCTGGTGTTACTCTTCGGGGAAATACTGTAAGATGTGTCATTTTCATGGATAGATTTCTTTTTAACCATTGATGATAGCTTTCTGAAGAGTGATTTGAGTACAGGTATATTGCTCAGACGCTGTTGTTTGAATGATAATTTAAGTTTTGAATATAATAGCAGGTATCTCTATTTATCTGAATTTTATTATCATTTTCTCGCTCTATGTTGATGGTTGAATTGAGTTGTGCAAGAAAGTCTTGATTTTTAGATCATCAGGCATTCGGGGAAGTTTTCGGTTGAACCAGCCAACTCCCGATCCGTGTTTTCTGAAAAGCCCAGCTTGATTTGATCCCGGGCTTATCATAAGATATTTTTTTATGGGTGATGCATGAAGGGTTTTGAGCTCAGTACCTCCTTTAAAATTCAAAAAGAATTAATATTTTCAATGCTAAATCGATAGATCTAGCTCTTGAGAGCCTCAGATTATCAAATCTGGGAGTGGAGTTGGACTCACACTCCCTAGATCTGATAGATCTGCCATTCATGTACATAGATCTGTAATTATTTTTGGTTTCCTGACTTGGGTTTTTCTAGGTTTCTGTATATATTGTTTGGGTGTCTTATTGTTGTCTTGTAACTACAGATCTGAAAAGGAAAATTGTGCAGAATCCAAATCTAGGCCCTGGAGGGTAAGATCCGGATCTCTAGGGTTCATCAGCATCATTTTGCAGGAATATTTTTCATAGTCTAGGGGTTTAAATTTAAATTCTTTTTAATCTAGAAAATATTTAAGTGCTTCACTGATAAATCTGAAACAGAAGTATAACATTTTGATGAAGGTTTTATGGAAATTTCTAGGGTTTGTTGGGTATCATCTGTCTAAGTTTATCATTTTGCTAGTTGGGTTTTCATCGCGTTGCAAAATTTCAAAAAAAAATTTACAGGACCCTTAATGCCTGGGGTTTTTCATTTTTTTTGTTTGTTGCAAGAAAATTTCGAAATTTTTGGGCAAACTGCTTAAAACCCTCATCTCATTGCTTGCCTTTCCTCCCTGTGGCTCCTTTCTGCAAGCTTCCATGTATCCATCAATCTGTTGCTTCCTCTGCTCCATTCCCCATTCGAATCTGCTCCTCATCCATTGCTTCCCTCTGCCTTCAAAACCTGCAAAAGCAAAGGGAAACCCGCATCCTCTCCATCGCTTTATCCATTCGCTGCCAAACCCTTTGCAGTTCCCTCTTCCTGGCCCGCGTGAGTTTTCATCTGGCTCCTTACGCTGCCATCCATTCCACTGCCTGCATATCTCACCATCTCCCTGCTCCGCCATTTCTGCTCCCTCTCTATGCCGCGTTTTCCCTTCTCTATTCGCTGCTCCACTACCCTTCTCTTCCACACTGCTGTTAGAGTCGGTCTGGTCAGTCCTCCGTCAGAGATCAAAACTCTTTATGCATTTCATTTTTAGGTGTCCCACTCCATTCACTCAGCTGCATTCCGCTAGGGGCATGCCATAATCTGACGGAAAAGGTCATGCTAGTCATTTCCCCTCATGTCTGGCTCCTGCTGGCTTTGGTCTTTTGTCAATGATCACCAAAGTCCATGACAGTCAAGGTCTAGTCCTTTATTGGACAAAGGTCATTTTTTATCATTAGGTCTAGGGATTTATCAGTTTGGTCTTTAAATATGTCCAGTAAAGCCATGCAGGCCAGAGAGAGACCCTTACAAAGTAATGATTCACAGAGTTTCATCGTCATATTGATAGACTTCGACTGTTCTTCAAAACTCTGTTTTGAAGAAAAGTCAAACAGTGTCATTGGTGATAAAATTTTCAAAGAGATCGACAGTTGATTTCTCCAGGCGCAGTCATGGTTTCCGTGGCCAAATGCCCTATCATGCAATCCCTGCAAAGAGTGCCGAAAATTTCATCATTTGAGCTAAAATTTCAGAGGAAAAGTGAAAATCAGGGTTGTTTTAAGTCAATGAAAAAGTGTCAAAACATAACATTAGAAAAATGGGTTTTTGAAAAAGCAAAATTTAACCCATGACTTCTAAGACTTTATATACAAGTTCCCACCAAAATCAAAGTCATTGTGCAAATCAAGTGCGTAGGGAGACATTGCAAACTGTTTGAGTGTGCATCGTGGTGTTTGGAGCAAAGTTGGAGGCGGTTTACAGGGCGCGGCGCATATAGACAGGGGCGCGGCGCACACAGAGGGCGCGGCGCACACAGAGCCGGCCCGCAGTGTAATTTTCCAACGGGCGCGACGCACACCCAGGGCGCGGCGCACTGGGTTTTGCGCGCGGCGCACACAGAGGAAGCGCTCAGAACCTTGCCAAACTTCCTCAAATCTTTTGTGAAGCCCATCAAATTGCAAGGTAGGCTCTATAACATCACTGGTTCATCAAATTTTATGAGTGATATGGTGGTTTATGCCCATGATTGAATGCAACAAATTTCATAAAACCAACCACAAGAAAATGCCAAAAAGTCATTGTTGCTAGGGTTGTATAAGTGTAGTGTTGATGCCAAGGTTCCATTTTCCTTTTCTTACCATTTTTCCTTCTCCCCCTATGCCATTTTTCCTATTATCACTACCCTAAAATATTACCAAACTCCTATTCCTTATCCCTCCACTATTTGGTCAATACAAACCCCAAACCCTACCTTGTCAAAACTCCAAAAACCCTACCCTATTAAATACCCAAACCCCCTACATATCCCTAAACAAATTTCTCCCCATAACCCCTATTCCCATCATATTACTCATCTCCTAATACTCCCTTTGTTTCATTGTTCCCCTTGGTCGCAGATATCACAAAAACAACACCCAGCTTCACCATCATCAAAGGGCAGCCTAAGTACAGTACATAAACAACAGTCATGGCATCTGAGGGTTCATCAAAGTATGAGGTGGAAACTCACAGTGATACAGCTTCAGGAGAACAGGCTCCCAGGAGACATCACAAGAGTGGCAAACATGTTAGGGATGAGCCAAACACCCTCACTGAATTGCAGGCATGCCCTCTTGCTATGTCATGTTTCCAGCACCTAGCATGTTTTGAATTTTGTCAAAGGGTAGCTAACGTTAGAGTTCATCATGAGTTGGCCCGTCTTTTTGTGCTTCACCTACATGGAGGCCAGTCTATCTTGGCCGGGGTCACCTTCACATTGACACCCGAAACTATCTCAGTGGCAACAGGCATACGAAATGTTGGAGAACAGTGGCATAAGAAGAAGGTGGATAGGCATCATTATGAGCCTTACATTAAGGCTAGTTGTTTGAGGCATCTCACAAGAGTCTTCCCATTCAGATATTTGAAAGATGAGTATGCTCCGCTCATGAAATTGATCATGAAATACTTCAGTTGTGAGGGGAGGTTCTCCCGCCTATATGCCTATCACATCAGGTTGCTCATGCACTTTACCAGGGTGCGGATGATGAACCTCCCATTTTTCATTTGTGGGAACATAGAGAGGATGAAAAGTTTCATGCAGCATAAGACCCCTCAGCAGCAGCTCAACAGTGTTTATCACTTTGCTCTTATCCAGATTTTGGTGGATCATCAGTTGGGATTGCAGGGCATTGCTTGGGAGGACTTCATCTCCCAGGACTTCTTCAGCACTCCACAGGTAGTATCAGAGGCAAAGCATGAGATAGGTGGTCCTTCTCATCAGTATGAGCGCCATGAGACCGCTACTATGCCAGTATTCATCACCTATCAGAGAGGCAGTAGACATTTGTTTGCAGCGACAAAGCGAGTGTTATCTCCACCCGGGGTGCAAGGGGCCTCGCTTCCTACATCGACGACACAGGAATAGGACAGAGGTAAGGAGCCAATGCATGATGAGGGGCCTTCAGGTGAGCCATCAGGTGAACGAGAGACAGAATTCGTTCTCCTTCATGATGATGAGACAGATACAGAACCTACAAATGCAGAGCTTAGAGAGATCATCCAGGAGCAGCAATCAATGATTGAGGCCTTATCCCTTGACTTGGAGAGGTCTAACTGGAACATGAAATACCTGGAGCAGAGGAAAAAACAGCTGGAGGATCAGCAAGCGATCATGGAGCTACAAAACATTCGTGAGCATCGCCAAGCTGCACAAAGGAGAAGAGTTGAGCTCACATCATTGGAGCAAGAGATCAATGAGGACCGGGAGGCCCATCTCGAGAGCATTAACATGCACTTGGAGAGGCTGCTGGACAAGGCCGACAAGGACCATGCCTTACTGAGACACATGGCTTTCCATTACAGGGCACAAAACATGAGTGCAAGGGCCCGGATAAAGAGCTTGAAGGCAAAATTGAGCAAAGCAACAAAAGAGGCAAAAGAGCAAGATCGGCTTCGAATCTTCGCTGAAGCTTCCTTGGCACAGCATAGCACTTCATAGAGGATCTCCAGCACAAATTTCAAGAAATTTGGGGAAATTTTGGTCACATGACAAATTTTTGGGCAAAACACAGGTTTTTTTTCCCTGTGTGGCGCGGCGCTAAAAATTGGGAGCTCCAAATGAAGAATGGTTTGCATTTTTGGATTCAGCATGAAAAATCATGACTACTAGTGCTTGGACAAGAAATTTGGGCAAGATCTGAGTCTCCAGGAGGTCAAAAACACCCAAAAAATGACCTCTCTGCCCCAGGAAGCAGTCTTGGGAGAATGAAGATTTGGAGGGGCAAATGAGCACCAAATTCAGAAATTCCACTTGGGTTAGAAAGTAGATAGGACAGACTTTCCAACAAGCACACTTGGGCACATTTTGGACTCCTGCAAGTGCCTCAAAACAGGCTCCAAAGTGGCGCGGCGCACACAGAAAAAGCATATAGGAAAAAAGCCCAATTTTACCTCCGTTTCGCGAAATTTCGATTTGCGACTTCTCCAAGTGGGCTCGCTCATCTACATTTCAGTTTTTTTGGCACCTAAAGCGGCATTTAAAGTATTTTCTCTCCAAATTCGCTTCTATCCAAGTGGCGAAGAAAGGCAAACGGTCACCCAAGCCATTTGTCATGTTTGTAACGCTGCACCTGTAGCTGATGGTTGGCTCTTCACCTCCATTTTGTAATGATTCGAGTAACTCCCCAACCCTTGGGCATTCTATCTCTTCATAGCACATTCTATATATTGTAATGCAAACTATTTGCAAATGGTTGGTTGGCTTGTAACTTCTAGGAGACTGTGGGAAAGAAACTTTGTTTCTTCACTGTATATTTCTTACAGAGAATTAATAAAAGGCAGCGGCTCTGTTTCATGAGATTCATGTGGTTGTGAGTGTAGCAAATGTGTCTCTTATGTTTCATATGTATTTCGTTATGTTTCATAGTTCAATTCATGTTCATTTCCAGTGAAATTTTCTGAGTTAGATAAGGTAGAATTCAATTTTATTGCTCTGCCTGTGGGAAAATTTCATGTTCAGTGTTCTTCTTCTGTTGAAAAGGATTCATGTTCTTATGCCCTTTTCACTCTCCTAAGCAATCCCTCCATTCCGCGTTATTTCGAACTAAATTGCTACACTTTCCGCCTGTCTTGCCTCACGAAGTAATCTGTGCCTTTGTATTAAATTCTTTGTTCTTTGCTAACCGTTGGTCCCATACCATCCCAGAAGCTCGGTCATTCATAAAAATTGTTTCTTGTATCCATATTCACTTACTAGCCTAAGATCAATATTTCGCTGTAAGTCATCTCAGACCGTTTTTGCTTATCTATTTACTGAGCGTGACTCGGAGAGAGCCCTCTCCTGTTCTGGTAGGGCTAGCTACCAGACTGAGCGTGGTTTGTGGTTACCCTGAATTTTGCCTTCCTTCAGCCTAGGGCAAATTTAGGTGCTAACAACTACCATATCCTCTACATCCTTCAGCAAAGGTCTCGTTGTTTCATCCATTCGAACCATCCATTCCCTTTCGTTGTCTGCCGCTATCCATTTCTACTATAAACCCTCATTCCACACAGCTGCTCTTCAATCCTGCACACAACAAATCAAATACGACTTTCCTTCGTTTCTTTTTCTTTATTTCATTGGTTTCATATATGCATTAGGTTTTTTTTGTAAAATTTAGATTTTAAAACATTCGGTCTGATTTCATTTACTTTGTATTTTGTATATAGTTAATTTTTCATTTGTATGCGGGTTAGGTTTGGGTTTAGATAGATTTTGATTTTCTTTTATTCTGGCTTGTATGGTTAGTTTAGTCAATTCATTTTATTATTTATTTTTATTTTTATGTATATGGTTTTTTTTTATGTATATGCTTTAAAGTTTATGGTTTAAGTTTTGGTTTCTTTTTTAAAGCTTCTGATTTCATTTTAGTTTGATTCATGAAAAAATTAAAAGTTTTTTTTTTGTTTCTCTTTTATATTTTTTTTTTTTTTTATTATCTCATTTTGATTTTGATTATATTTTTTTTATTTAAATTCTAAAATTGTAAAAATTTTAAAAACTAAAAATCTAAAAATGTTAAATTCATTTAAAAAAAAAAAG
Source organism: Pinus tabuliformis (assembly GCA_031772625.1). Lineage (NCBI taxonomy): Eukaryota > Viridiplantae > Streptophyta > Pinopsida > Pinales > Pinaceae > Pinus > Pinus tabuliformis. The sequence continues at coordinate 761,264,294 of CM062804.1, forward strand.
ATCTAAAATCCTAAAAAAATTTAAAACTAAAAATTTAAAATTTTGTGACTAAGGAGTTAAAATAAATTAAGCGCTTTAACATTAAAAAAATTTAACGTAAAAATTTCGATTTTTTAACCCATTGATTTGTTTTACTTCTTTAGTTATCCCCTAAGGAATAATTAAGATTTAAATTTGAAGTTCCTTAGTGTTATTAAATGCATATTTTTCTATGGTCAAGGTGCAATAAACGTTTTAAATTATATTTGGTTGTTGGAGAAAGTTAATTAATTATAGATCTGAATTCTTAATGAAAATCATTTTAAATATGGAATCTCTTGCATGTTAAAGTTTCGGGCGTTTATATTGATCATTCATGATTGTCATCGTTCGTCACATATTGGAAAATTATTCTGGATGACTTGTTTTCTTACTTAATCTATGGTTAATTCAAATTAAATGCACTGGTCTATAATTGTTTCTATCTTGTGGTCGTGTCTTAGTTACATTAATGTTTAATATATTCATCTGAATTAATCGAGATTCGTTTAATTTCGTCAAGTTGTCCATCATTAAAATCTCCAAGAGTCTGTTTTTCACAGGCTATCCTCATCCATTTACTTAGGGACTACCCCCCTTGACTTGCCTAGGAGAGAGTCTAAATGGAGTAAGGATCAAGAGTGACCGCCCTTACTCTGAGCGTTGTCGCGGTGCCTAGACATTATGTGCGAAAACACACCTCAAACCAATGTTTTAAAACTCCGACTCCGACTTCGACTCGGTATCGACTCGGCCGGCTCGATTTCAATGACTCGGTCGTTGTAAAAAATACATTAAATTTTTTTTTTATAAAAACACATAATTTTAAAGATTTTTATTCATGTTTCCAAACACACAGCATTAGAATATAGATAGAAGACAACATATGATCAAAGTAGGCTCATGAATATATCCATTATATCAAAATGGCACCCAGTGCACTGTCCAAAACATACATGATGATGATATAGAGATCAGAACAAAAACACATAACCAAGGAGGCTATAAATGGCCTCTACAACAAAAGTTTGTGACTAGTACTACTGGCTACTGCTAGAGTTGCCAACATCATCTGGCTCAGTGTTACTTGGGAGCAGAAGCGAAAGTGGGGAGCGAGAGGGAAAACGGGAGCGGGAGCGACATTTTCAGAAGCTCCTGGTTTGGGAGCGAATCCCAAAGGAGTTCGAAAACCAATGTCACTAACATCAAGGTACATAGAGGGATTGGTGCTCTTGATTAAATACGAGTTCCATACCTTAATACATGACAAAATTCAATGGAAACATTGCAATCCTCCAATCCTAAAATCCTAAAAAACTGATAAGTCTGCTGGATTTTGAATGAAATCTAAAATTCTCCTTTCTCCATATGAAACCCAATGAGGCCGAAACCACTCTCAAACATCCTAAGTCATTTCATGGTAATGTTAAAAATTTAAGTAGAAGGATGAAAATGAAGATTAAGGAGAATGTCACTTTTACTTTAAGAATTTAACATTACCATGAAATTTGAATAGCATATCAATACTAGGAGAGGGGAATGGACCCCAAATAGCATTTAACTAATTTAGAAAACACCTTGGAGTCCAAACCAATCAGCAAACACTTCAAAATTTCATTAAAAAAATGACAAATCGTTGTTTTGATGGGGTTACGGGCCGCAGGTTATGACTCGGCCGAGTCAATACGGAAACGGCCGAGTTGGCCAAGTCATGGCTGACTCAGCCGAGTCATTCAATGACTCGCTGACTCGGCCTCCCGAACCGTTTCCTTCACCGAGTCACAATTCTGGGCATTGAAATGGATCAACTCGGCCGTTTCAGTTTCGAATCGGCCGAATTTTAAAACTATTCCTTAAACCCTTGAGGTTGCTCTATGTACACCTCTTCCTCAATCACACCATTGAGGAAAGCAATATTCACATCCATCTGATGTAGGTTCCATCCCATCGAAGCAGCAAGAGAAAGAATGGATCTAACAAAGGTGTACCTAGCAATAGGAGCAAAGGTCTCTTCATAATATTCTCCCTCTTTCTGGGAGAACCCTCAAGCCATGAATTGCACCTTGTACTTGTCAATACTTCCATCTGTAGTATGTTTGATCTTGTATATCCACTTGGAAGTCACAACTGACTTCCCTTCCGGCCTTGGCACAATCTCCTAGACATCATTCTTCATAATAGATTGATATTCTTCATTCATGGCCTCCTTTCACACTTGTTAGATAGTTGCTTCTTCATAAGTGGAAGGCTCTGCATCAATCAGGTTAGTCATGAGAGTTGCATAGCTAGAAAAACTCTTAGGTTTCTTAATTTCTCTAGATGTGCCATCAGGAGTTGCATGTCCTTTTGCTTCTTCCAATGTAGATCTAAGCCATGCTGGTCTTTTTCGAATCTATGGAACAACAACCGGTTCCACTGGTTCACGAGGCCCTACTAACTCTACAGGACCTTTTGTAGAACTCGAATGCTCATCCTCATGCTTTACTTCATCATAGGAATCCATGGAAACTTCCTTGGACTTCCAATATGCCACTTTCTCATCAAAAGTGACATTCTAGCTTACTTGAATCCTTCGTCGTTCTACAATGTACACTCTATAAGCCTTTGAAGATTCATCGTAACCAACAAATATGTCTTTCTTTCCTGAAGGTTCAAGCTTGTTCCTCTTATCCTTAAGAACATGGATGTAGACAGGACAACCAAAAATTCTCATATGTCCAACCTTTGGCTTTCTTCTATAGAATGCTTCTTCAGGAGTCATATCTTCCATAACTCAATGAGGACTTTGATTTTGAATATATGCAGCTATCAATGATGCTTCTCCCCATAATAACATCAGCAAATCTTGATCATGCATCACGGCCTTGATAGATTCTTCAATAGACATGTTCTTTCATTCTACTACACCATTCTATTGTGCATTATAGGGGACAAATCAGCTCCCTCTTAATCCTAGCCTGCTTACAGAAGGCAACAAGTTCTTTTGAGGTGTATTCTCCTCCATTGTCAGATTTCAGAATCTGGATCTTTTTACATGTCAAGTTCTCCACTTTAGCTTTGAATTCTTGAAACCTTGTGAAGAGTCCATCTGTGGTCTTCATAAGATAAATCCATGTCTTGCAAGAGAATTCATCAATAAATGTGACATAGTACAATGCTCCTCCAAACAATCTTATAGGCATAGAACCACACACATCAGAGTGTATCAAATCTAAAACTTCTTTAGATCTATTATCACTCTTTGGAAATGGTTTCTTGATATTATTTCTAAGAGCACAACCTTTGCATACACCTTCATGTTCTATCTGTAATTTAGGAACACTTGAAACGATTTGATTCAATTCAAGTAATGCTCTATAATGTGTTAATCTAGGGTGCCATTGATGTCAATATAGCAGTGTTTGTGATGGAAAATTCCTTAATACATGATGTTGCCTATTGATGCCCATTGATCTTAATATTGCTCATGGAGGATCCAAGAATTGAATACAGAGGTAATAGAAATAGTGGAACCAAGGAGGAAGGCTATCGGAAGCCGAGAAAAGCCAAAGAGTAAGAGGAAGAAGTCATTGAAAGCCAGTGAGAGAAGAGAAGCAATTTATCGGAAGCAGTTTATAGGGAGGAGTTAAGATATTGGTGCTTTATCAGAGAAATTATATTGTCCCGTTATCGACGGTTCTATTATATTAAGTTATGTAAGCACTACTCAAACCCCCGATTGCAATATAATGGAGTCAAGAAATGAATGGCAGAGATCAAACCCAAGTGCTTGTCGAAGAAGAATGGCAGAGGAATATATCTGGATCGTTAGATCGACAGATCTGTTAAATCAACGGTGATTAGCAACTGCAGGGTAGGAAAGTACATATTCCTTGATCGTGGCTGAAGTCCCGCACTCAATCCTAGCCGTTGATCTCATATTCAACTCTTAGATCACAGTCAACTGCAGGGGTTAAGGCCGTTTTAATCCGTGTGCTATCGAAGTCCCGCAAACCATAGATTTCGATATAATATGCAGACCCAATAGCTCCATTAGAACATACCTTTATGTAGTATTGCGTCTAGATATCGGGGAAGTTACGCAAATCATAAGAGTTGTCACCATCGGACCGCTGATTGTGATAAGACTTGTGAACCCAACCGCCGATTGTGATAATATTGTGAACCCTATGGATTCATTAAAAACAATTCATTGAATATCGCATCCGCTCCATCGGAAAACAGAGCATGTGCACACTTGTAAAACCTCCGATTTTTATGAAGTTGCGATTGCGGGATTAAAGGAATGACTCCAATTCTCATGAAATTGTGATTGCGGGATTAAAGGTGATGACGTGGCATGTGGGACCTCCATGTGGGTATAGCAGCTCTTATATGGTTTCCGTGAATAATCAAGTCTATGGATAAAAGACTCTCTGATATATATTTTTAATATACAAGTCGGCCTCCCTCCAATAGACGTGTCCTTTGGTCATTGGTGAAACTCGTATAAAAACGAGTTAAAACGCTTCAGTTCTGAGTATCTATCTCGGGCATAAAAATAGAGCATAAAGAAGTTCACAACTCGTGAACTTGAAGAGATAGAGGAAGTCGAAGATCAAACGAGAAAGAAGCTGAAGGTCAAGCGACTTTGCTAAATGGGTTAATCTTTAAAAGGCTTGAACCTGTGATGAATTAATAGAAAAAAACAAAGCATAACTCCAAGAACAATTCAGTGAAGCGAAATAAGGTTTGATCTGCCATCGTTTGAAGGGAGCAATAGACTACACCAGTATTGAAGTATTTGTGAGTATGATCCTTGGAAGTAAGATATCGCGACACTAAGAACAGTGAGAAGCAGTCACTCCTAAAGCACTTACCGCGGCAGATAGAACAATGAGTTGAAGTAGAGAATTGTTTTTTGTGCAAACATTGAAGCTTAGCGCAACTTATCAAAGATATCTTGTTCAAAAGCATCAGCAAATCTTGGATACATTATTGGAGATCATGATGGCTATTTAAAATCATCATGAAGTAACTTTGCAGACTCTGTGTGGGCAATATGAAGAGTTGTGAAGACTCTTTCATATGAAGACAGGTTGTCATTGATGAAGTGGCATGGAGACTATAGTGAAGCTGTAGATTGATAGAACATAGTGAAGAAGATTTTGAGAGCAGTGTAATACAATCAAAACAATTCTTGACAAGATAGGGTCAGAGCCCTTGGGGTTGTTGCCTTGAAATTGGAAGGATTGGTGTCCTTGGAGTTGGTGCTCCTAAATCCAAGGTTGGAGCCTTGACAAGATAGGGTCGGAGCCCTTGGGGTTGGTGCCTTGACAAGACAGGGTTGGTGCCCTAGAGGTTGGAGCCCTATATATATTGTACTTGATTTATTGTAAAGATTATATAAATAAAAGAATTTATTCCTATTGTTCATTTCGTGTTCTAAATATAAATGATTTAACTGGTAAAAATAACAATTGAAAAGGAATACTGATTCACACACCCCCCCAGTATTTCAAACAATTGGTATCAGAGCCAGCTTCTTCATATTAGCCTAACAGCTAGAAGAAGGATTCTTAGTCACAATGAGAAATCAAGAAGTGTTGAGAAGACTTCCTTTGTTCGATGGCACAAATTTTGGTTTTTGGAAAAAAAGAATGTGCTACTACTTAATGTCCCTTGGACCTGAAGTTTAGCATTCGGTTTTAAATGGGTACACAGCGCCTTCCACTCTTCCAATAGATCAAGACGAAAGGAAAGCTTACATTGCAAATGTAAAAGCCTTAAATTCCATCACTAGTGGAATCACTGATTCTGAATTTACAAAAGTCATGAATTGTGACTCGGCCAAAGAAGTATGGGATAAGCTAGTTAACTTATATGATGGAGACTCCAAAGTTAAGAAGGCAAAGCTTCAAAGTCATAGAAGACAATTTGAAAGTCCGAAAATGGATGATGAAGAAGATATTGCGTCATACTTTCTCCGAGTAGCTGAGTGGTCAACTCTCTTAAAGGATTAGGAGAAAACATTGAAGAAAGCACTATTGTTCAAAAGGTCTTAAGATCTCTCCCAGACAGATTTGACTCCAAAGTAAGTGCTATAGAAGAAATGAAGGACCTAAATACTTTAAAGATCGATGAACTTCATGGAATCCTCATTGCCTATGAGATGAGAAAAAGAAGCCCAAGTTCCAAAGATGCAGCATTCAAGGCCTCAAAATCAAAAAAGGGGAAAGAATGGAATACCAGTAGTGATGACTCCGATGTTGAATCCGAATTGGCGCAATTTGTACGAAGACTAAAGAAAGGATCCAAGCTAAAAGGTAAGTACCCTCTTATTTGTTTCAAATGTGGATGAATAGGTAATTATGTTGCAAAATGTCCTCTTAAGCATGATAGTGATGATGAGGAAAATTCTAAAAGGATGGTATACAACAAAAAAAAGGGTTCAATAAGAAGAATTTCTTCTCTAAGCAAGATGAGTCTGATGAAGATGAATTTGTAGTCATCAAAAAGAAATCAACTAATCATTTCCCTCATCGCAAAGGAGGTAATGATGAATCAGATGAAGAAAATGACTATGTTGGAAGCCAAGAAGTATTATTCATGGCATTCAAAATGATGATGATTCAGGTCTAGAAGGAAATGTAGATGAATTGCTAATGAGTGCCATTGAAGAAAATGAGAAATTACAAAATAAAATCATTTCTCTCAAGGTAGAAAAGGAGGAAGCAAAAAGAAGGGAAGACCTCTTGAAAAATAAGCTAAAAGAAAAAGAAGAAATTTGTGAAGAACGTGAAGCCGAAATAATATCTCTGAGGAAGGAATTGGAGAAAGTCAAAAAGGGTTCGGAAAGCTCTCAAATACTTGACATTATCCTAAATGCTCAAAAACCTCAACATGACAAATCTGAGATAGGTTTTAAAGGAAAATCATCAAGTACTAAGAATAATGCGAAAAGCTATGCCGACATACTTTCCAGCAACCCAAAAGAAGAAAGATTATTTCATCAAAGGCCCATCTCAAATCCAAAGAATGAAGAGAGAGTAACTCCAAGGAAGAATGTTGATTCAAATCATGGCTATTACAACAGGTACAAAACTATCTTTTTTGGCAATTGTTTTTATTGTAAAAATTTTGGTCATCAAGCTAAACATTGCATGGCTCGTAAGAATGAAACACCAAAATTGAAGGATCAAACAAACAAACCATATGGTCTCAAAGGGCATGGACAAATCAAGGCCTACAACTCTTTTGATCCCTTGGCCAAATTTGATCCAATTTGCTCATTATGTAATGATAATGGACATAATAAACAAAATTGCCCCCTCAAAAGAAGAGAAGCAAAAAATGAGAATCCCAACACGAATAAATGTGGCCTAGCTCTATGTGCTCACAGTGATGAAAATAATTGGTTTGTGGATATTGGGTGCTCCAGACATATGACATGTGACAAAAGGAAGTAAATGTATCCTTTGGAAGTGGATCTACCAAAATTGCTGGAAAAGGAACTATTACCCTTATTAATGGAAAAGGAAAGGCTCAAAATGCTTTGCTAGTAGACGGGCTCAAACACAATCTCGAGTGTTAGCCAAATTTGTGATCAAGGACATAATGTCGTCTTTAGCACTAAAGATTGTGAAATAAGGAACTCTTCCTCAAGGGAACTTGTGGTGAAAGGAGTTAGAACATCAGATAACGTCTACATTCTGAACAAAATTCAAGAAGATAAATGTTACTTAAGTCAAACAGATGAAAGTTAGTTGTGGCACAAGCGACTTGGACATACAAGTTTCGATAACTTGATTAATATCAGCAAGATTAATGCAGTACGAGACATCCCAAAGTTATTCAAGCCAAATCAAGTAGTATGTGGTCCATGTCAACATGGAAAGCAAACTAGAACCAGCCACAAGACCAAGGAGTTCTCCACATCAAAACCTTTGGAGATCACCCATGCTGATTTATGTGGACCAACTAGAACTCCAGCACTCCAAGGAAAAAGGTACTTTGCTTTATTTGTTGATGACTATACGTGAATGATGTGGGTATATTTCATAAAATATAAATCCAAGGCATTTGAATGTTTTAAGAATCTTAAAGCTCTTGTAGAAAATGAAAAGGATTCTAAGATTAAATGTCTTAGAACGGATAGAGGGGGAGAATTCACATCAAAAGAATTTGATGAATTCTGTAAAGTACATGGAATCAAAAGAGAACTCTCTGCTACCAGAACACCCAAGCAAAATGGGGTAGTTGAAAGAAGAAACCGAACTGTTCAAGAAATGGCAAGAACAATGTTAATAGTAGCTGACTTGCAGCGAAAGTTCTGGAGAGAAGCAGTCGGGACAGCCGTTTATACCTTGAATCGAACTCAACTAAAATCAAATAATGAGAAGACTCCTTATGAATTGTGGAAAGGAAGACCTGCTTCAGTAAAATACTTCAAGATTTTTGGAAGCAAGTGCTTCATAAAAATCAATGATGACTCACCAAGAAAATTTGATTCTCGGGTTGACAAAGGAATATTCCTTGGATATTCTATAAGGAACAAAGCCTACAAGTGCTACAATAATCGACTACAGAAAATAGTGGAAAGCATTGATGTAGAGATTGATGAAGACCTTCCAGAAAAAGAAATTGAAGATCATAAAGTTGACCCTCTCATTGAAGAAAACAAAGAAGAACCTGAAAAAGAGGAAAAAGATCAAGAAAAACACAAGGAAAAAGAACCATCTCAAACCCCTTCAAAGGTGAAGTTTCTCCAAAAACATCACCCAGAAGAGCAAATTATTGGCAATATAGATGAAGGGATGCAAACCCGAAGAAGGATGACTGGTACACCAAAGAAAAATGATGTTGCTCTCCTATCTATGATAGAACCAGAAACATTTACTCAAGCAAGGATCCTCATTGGGTAAAAGCCATGGAAGAAGAAATGTCTCAAATCGAGAAGAATGAGACATGGGAGCTGGTACCTCGTCCAAAGGATAAAAATATAATTGGAACCAAGTGGGTGTTCAAAAACAAAATGAATGAAGATGGACAAATCATCAGAAATAAGGCAAGGCTTGTTTGTAAAGGTTATTCACAAATTGAAGGAATCGACTTTGAAGAAACCTTTTCACCAATAGCTCGTATGGAAGCTATAAGGATGTTCTTGGCATTTTCTTGCTCAAAAGGATTCATAATCTATCAAATGGACGTAAAATCAACGTTTCTAAATGGGGAACTCAAGGAAGAAGTCTACATGGAGCAACCAAAAGGGTTTAATCTAGCAGAAGGAAAAGACTCTATTTATAAGTTGAAAAAGGCATTATATGGGTTGAAACAAGCTCCTAGAGCTTGGTACACAAGATTGGATCACTATCTACAACAACAAGGCTTCAAGAAGAGGGTGGCAAGAAGTAATCTCTACATGAAGATGGATGAGGATAAGTTACTAGTCACTCTTATCTATGTTGATGATCTGATTTTTGCTAGTAATAATGATGAGATGAGCCATGAGTTTGCTCAAATATGTCAAAGAGTTCGAAATGTCGATGATGGGAGAGTTATCTTACTTCCTTGGACTACAAGTATCTCAAACCATGACAGGCATGTTCATATCTCAAGCAAAATACCTTAAAGACATGCTTAAAAGATATGGTATGGAACACTGTGCACCCATGAGCACACCTATGACCACAGATTGCAAATTAAGCAAAGATGATGACTCTTCTCTGGTAGATGCAACTCATTACAGGGCAATAATTGGAGCCCTCCTATACTTAACTGCTACGAGACCTGACATTATGCAAGCAATAGGAATGGTGGGAAGATTTCAGTCAACTCCTAAACAATTCCATTTGTTGGCTGTAAAAAGAATTCTCAGATACTTGAAAGGAACTCCTAATTTTGTTCTTTGGTACCCTAAGAGCTCAACTCTTACTGTGACTGCATACACCGATGCTGATTGGGCTGGAAGTGTCGATGAACGAAAAAGTACTAGTGGAAATGCATTCTTCCTGGGAGATTGTCTAGTATCTTGGCTCAGCAAAAAACAAACATCCATATCACTATCTACAGTTGAAGTCGAGTATATAGCTGTTGCAGATTGTTGTACTCAAATATTATGGATGAAGGAAGCTCTGAAAGATGTCAACATAGGTACCAATCAACCAATCACCATCTATTGTGATAACACAAGTGCTATCAGTCTCAACAAAAATCCAGTGATGCACTCAAAGACCAAACATATACCAATCAAGTATCATTTCCTTCGTGAACAAGTAGCTGAACAAAACATCAACTTGGAATATATCAATACTAAGGAGAAGATAGCTGATATTTTCACAAAACCTCTTCCTCGAGAAGCATTTGAACATCTTCGCCAAAAGATGGGGGTTATTTCTCTAGCATCACATTAAGTTGATTCATAAAGATGTTGCATGACAGGGGGAGCAGTTCAACAGAGGGAGTTCTTGTGCACCTTTTTTCACCATTGATGTCAAAGGGGGAGAGAAGAAGAATATTGCCATCAATGACAAAGGGGGAGATTGTTAATCCAGGTTGTCATTGATGTCAATATAGCAGTGTTTGTGATGGCAAATTCCTTAATACATGATGTTTCCTATTGATGCCCATTGATCTTAATACTGCTCATGGAGGATCCAAGGATTGAATACAGATGTAATAGAAATAGTGGAACCAAGGAGGAAGGCTATCGGAAGCCGAGGAAAGCCAAAGAGTAAGAGGAAGAAGTCATTGAAAGCCAGTAAGAGAAGAGAAGCAATTTAGGGAGTTAAGATATCGACGCTTTATCAAAGAAATTATATTGTCGCGTTATCAGCGGTTCTATTATATTAAGTTATGTAAACACTGCTCAAACCCCCGATTGCAATATAATGGAGTCAAGAAATGAACGGCGGAGATCAAACCCAAGTGCTTGCGGAAGAAGAATGGCGGAGGAATAGATCTGGATCGTCAGATCGACAGATCTGTTAGATCGACAGTGATTAGCAACTGCGGGGGTAGGAAAGTACAGATTTCCTTGATCGTGGCTGAAGTCCCGCACTCAATCCTAGTCGTCGATCTCATATTCAACTCTTAGATCACAGTCAATTGCAGGGGTTAAGGCCATTTTAATCCGTGTGCCAGTCGAAGTCCCGCAAACCATAGATTGCGATATAATACGCGGACCTGATAGCTCCATTAGAACATACCTTTATGTAGTATCGCGTCCAGATATCGGGGAAGTTACGCAAATCATAAGAGTTGTCACCGTCGGACCGTCGATTGCGATAAGACTTGTGAACCCAACCGCTGATTGCGATAATATTGTGGACCCCATGGATTCATTAAAAACAGTTCATTGAATATCGCATCCACTCCATCGGAAGACAGAGCATGTGCACACTTGTAAAACCTCCGATTTTTATGAAGTTGCGATTGCGGGATTAAAGGAATGACTCCAATTCTCATGAAATTGTGATTACGGGATTAAAGGTGATGACGTGGCATGTGGGACCTCCATGTGGGTATAGCAGCTCTTATATGGTTTCCGTGAATAATCAAGTCTATGCATAAAAGACTCTCTGATATATATATTTTTAATATACAAGTCGGCCTCCCTCCAATAGACGTGTCCTTTGGTCATTGGTGAAACTCGTATAAAAACGAGTTAAAACGCTTCAGTTCTGAGTATCTATCTCGGGCATAAAAGTAGAGCATAAAGAAGTTCACAACTCGTGAACTTGAAGAGATAGAGGAAGTCGAAGATCAAACGAGAAAGAAGCTGAAGGTCAAGCGACTTTGCTAAATGGGTTAATCTTTAAAAGGCTTGAACCTGTGATGAATTAATAGAAAAAAACAAAGCATAACTCCAAGAACAATTCAGTGAAGCGAAATAAGGTTTGATCTGCCATCGTTTGAAGGGAGCAATAGACTACACCAGTATTGAAGTATTTGTGAGTATGATCCTTGGAAGTAAGATATCGCGACACTAAGAACAGTGAGAAGCAGTCACTCCTGAAGCACTTACCGCGGCAGATAGAACAACAGGTTGAAACAGAGAATTGTTTTTTGTGCAAACATTGAGGCTTAGCGCAACTTATCAAAGATATCTTGTTGAAAAGCATCAGCAGATCTTGGAGACATTATTGGAGATCATGATGGCTATTTGAAATCATCATGAGGTAACTTTGCAGACTCTGTGTGGGCAATATGAAGAGTTGTGAAGACTCCTTCATATGAAGACAGGTTGTCATTGATGATGTAGCATGGAGACTACAGTGAAGTTGTAGATTGACAGAACATAGTGAAGAAGATTTTGAGAGCAGTGTAATACAATCAAAACAATTCTTGACAAGATAGGGTCAGAGCCCTTGGGGTTGGTGCCTCAGAATTGGAAGGATTGGTGTCCTTGGAGTTGGTGCTCCTAAATCCAAGGTTGGTGCCTTGACAAGATAGGGTCGGAGCCCTTGGGGTTGGTGCCTCAGAATTGGAAGGATTGGTGTCCTTGGAGTTGGTGCTCCTAAATCCAAGGTTGGTGCCTTGACAAGACAGGGTTGGTGCCCTAGAGGTTGGAGCCTCACAAAAAGTCCAAGTTGGTGCTTGGCAACAGGTTGGAGCCCTATATATATTGTACCTGATTTATTGTAAAGATTATATTAATAAAAGCATTTATTCCTATTGTTCATTTTGTGTTCTAAATATAAATGATTTAACTGGTAAAAATAACAATTGAAAAGGAATACTGATTCATCCCCCCCCCCCCCTCTCAGTGTTTCCAACATAATGAAGATGACCATACCTTCTATGCCATAGCTCACTTGGATTGATTTCATCATGTACTAGGGATTGAGTTGGTTGACTCGCAAGTCTACAATCTTTTGTCACAAATCCCAATAACCCTAGCATTGTCTATACTAGAGCCCTTTGACCATACAAGTACTTTTCCATCAACAACAGCCACTCTATCTCCTTTATCTTATAAACATGATATAGAGACAAGGTTCTTTTTCAAACCTGGTACATATAGAACATTGTTGAGGTGCACATTGTTACCAGATTCCAACTCTATGGATGTCTTTCCAACTCCTTTGACTGCATAGCTATGGTTGTCTCTAAGCTCTACCCTTTGGGACAACCTCTTTTCCATCATGCTAGAGAGATTTCCACAATCTCCAATCATGTGTATTGATGCACCACTACCTATCAGGCACATGTCATCATCATCTGCAATAGAACCTATTAGAGCAAAAAAGTAAAAGAAGTCTTTGTCACCTTTAGGCTTCTTTGGATGTTCATCTTCAACATCGACTGCAGAAGCATGTTGTTTTCCCTTTCTCTTCTTGTTATTAGATATCTCTAGAGAATCTCTCTTAAAGTGTCCAAATTTCTAACAACCATAACATTGAATCTTTGACATGTACTTCTTCCCTTGGGAAGGAGGTATTTTTCCTGACTTCTTGTGTTGAGAACCAAACTTCTTCTTTCCTTTGTTCTAAAGCAAGTTGCAAATGCTTGAAAGGCTTCTTCTTTATTATCTCTTGATATGAGCCCTGATTCTTCTTGAGCACAAGAGGTCCATAGTTGTTCAAATGAATGAGCTTCCTTCCAGCTACTTATACCTATTGCAAATGCATCCCATGATCTAGGTAGACCATTGAGTGTTGTAGTCACAAGTTTGTTCTTAGAGATAGTTTCTCCAATTTCTTGAATTTGGTCCTTTACTTGAGAAATCCTTACAAAGTATGAAGCTAAAGGGTCATCATTCGTCATCGTCACATCTCGAAGTTCATTCTTCAAACTTGTGGCATGACCAACATTCTTGATAGTGAATAGATTAGTTAGGGCTTCATACATCTTCTTGAAGTATCAAGCTTTGCAATTTAGGGAATGAGATGATCTCTAATGGAGTCCACAATAAGACCCATGGTGTTAATGTTATCCTCCCTAAACTTCTCCTTTCCTATAGCATCTACTGGTTCCACAACTTTCTCTATCATCATATCCAAAACATTGCTCTTTGCAACAATAAGATCAGTTCTAAGTTTCCAAGCTTTGAAGTTTGAGGCTCCTTCTAACTTGTCAAATTCTTTAGGGAATGAATTTTCGGATCGAGTAAAAGCTCTAAGCTTTCATAAAGGAAACCATGGATACGAATCAACAAGAAGGACTTCAACAATAGAATCTCAAAGTAGGGTTTCTTGAAAGGTGATCTCAATGTTCTTTCCTTCACCAAAGCTATGATACCATGTTGATTTTCTATGTGCAATGTAGACTAGCACAACATTTTTGAAATACTAATAATTACTTTTGATGTTAATCTTCTTTTATTTTATTCCAATATATCATTCCGCAATTATACTTTAGAAATTTAACCATACAAGAACAATAGAACAATAGAGATCACAATCCACAAGAAGATGACAAGATTTACCCTTGGAAAACCCACCAAGGGGAAAAATCCAGCAACCTTTTCAATAGAGATATTATTTTGTTCAACAAGAGACACACCTAGACCTATGGTTAAACCTGGTCAACCCCTCCAAGTCAAGCTCCCAATCTGATCTAGAATTCCGCTTTCCCTTATCTAACCCAAAATTTCGGCCCTCTTGCAACTGCCTAGAATTTCAGCCCTCTACAATAGAACTACCCGAAATATGCGAACTACAGAGAGAGACTGTCCACACATGCGATCTAGAAGAGAGAGATAGAAGAGATGATTTCGTCCTCTTAGTCGTTCTTGTCCTCTGTTTGCTTGCATAGAAACTTGCTTGAGAGAGAGATGCAAATTGGTGGTGGAGAAATGAGGTCGAGCTGCTTTTATATAGTGATATGTTGGGTCGAAGGGGTGTGTCTTTACCCTGGGCTGACTTGACTTGGAGGGAGGTCGACCTGACAATTTTTGGAGCCAAAAAATTACAATTCAAAAACTCAAATTTTCTTATTTTAAAAGTCACAATGGGACTTTGACTCAAAAAAAAAAAATATTTTAACTGTAGCATTTAAAATATGCTTTTACAATAATCAATACAAGTACATCAGGTGGTCAAATATACATTATGCAAACTAACCATAGTTACAAATTCAACAATGACGTGGCATCCAGGAGGGCCACCACGTGGCACGTGTCATTGGCCTTTTGGAAGGGCCAAGCAGCCAAAAAATGGATGACATGTGGCGCTCCTAAGGGAGGCCACATGGATAGGATGACATTAGAGTGATGTCACCTCAGGCTGACATCATCTCAGCAATTCCAAAGGGGAGGCAGCAAGTAAGGGCCGAGGTTTATGTCCCCAGATGGGAAAATTTCCCATCATTTGACGTGGAAATGCCTGCCTCAGCGCCAACATGTATCGCCATCATGGAGCTCAACACACAGGAGAGTGGAGCGAGAAATTTATGTCCAGAGACAGGAAAAATACATACGGCAATTGACAACAAGGTAGATTTCATCTCAGCCTCGGGCACTGATGGGAAATGACCAAGAGAGAGGGGCCGAGACGGGAAATCCCTTCATCGGTTGACAGGGAGGGATTTCTGATTCACCCCATAAATTTCATTGTATGCTGGATTTTTGGCCAAGGACCGAGGATCTATCTAAAAGGGAAATTCACGCATTGCAAACCATGGAAAAGGGGGTTTCATGGTGCCACACTGTGGTCAGATGGATGCCACAAAGGCTTGCCATGGTGGCACCATGTAAGCAAGCTATGATACGAACTAATAAGGGGGGTGACATGGCAGTAAGACAAGATGACACGGGGGCACCACATGGGTGCCATGTGGCAAAACGTGGTGATGTGGCATGAGGTTTCTGGGCAAAACTTTAAATGACCATAACTTTTGATCCGGGAGTTGGATTGAGGAAAATTTTATATCGTCGGAAGATCTCGACGAGATGGACGCAATGACGATGTTTCTTTTGGGTTTTGAGGAGTTTGAAAAATGACGAAATTTTAAGAGCCCATTTCCGTAACCAGACTTTTGAGGTCGGGTCAATGACACTAATACCTCTTTCTACACTTAGTATAGGCTATGGGTCGATGAGGGGGTTGTTACACTCACCAACTTTTAAATACCTTTTAGTGCACTTACTCAGCCCTAGTGCATTAGAAACTGAGCAAATATATGCAAAGCAATGTGTATAACGTCACATCAAAGAATCCATTCAAAATAGAGGATATGTACAAATATAATATCAAGCCATCACATCAGAGAAACTCAAAGCCAATATCAAGCTCAAAATTGCTATTAGTAAGCCAAACCATATATTGTTTTCAAATAATACGAAATACATAGCATCAAAGTAAGGATAAGACACTGATAGTTTCTTCTACCATGTCATAATTCAATCTTTGCAGCCAGCAGAATGATCACTTGTGTTTTTTGCAATCAGTCAGTCAGACTAGTTTAAAATGATTGCCACGTGACTTTAACTTAAAGCTAGAGTCATTAGCATTGATTCTGCAGCATGATCTTGCAAGGATTTAATGAATTTGTTTATACTGCATGCATGAAAAAAATTTATGATCCGTTGATTATGCATCTGTAACAACAGCACTATGTATTAAAGAAGCATTATCAGGTATTACTCCAGGGAGTTTACAATTGGCCAAGCAGAGAAAAGTTGGGGTGTATTGCTCTTGATAGTTAGGCTTGACATTTAAGGAATATTTTAAATCAGTGTCACTTGCTCCGGGAAAAATTCTAAAGTCTGTGGTTTAGAAATGACCATGAAGATTTTCATGAATACAGGAAAATTGCCCTTTACATTAGGGGCTCAATCCCACAGACAATTCAAATCAGGTGAACCTGATTCTGCAGTTTCTGCAAGAAAAATAACAAATTTATTGACAAAACAAATCCTTACTGTCTGCATCTCTAGAGTTACTTCAAGAAATGAACAAAACCAATAGTATTTACTATTTATTCCAGACTAATCTACTAGAATTTGTTTACAGAATTCAGAAGAAACCTGGATATAAGTGCATATTGAATAGTAGTTAAACATACTTTTTGGATCACCATCCAAAGTGTCCTGAAGACTTCTAAAGCTCTGCTAGGATTTACAAACTTTGAAACTCTCTAAAGGTGAAACCCAAGTTATTCAATTAATGTCAACTGAACCAAACTATCCTAATCTTCTCCAAGCAGCCTAACTGCTTTTTTTGTGGGATGCTGTAAGCCATCCTGATAAATGAATGGTGCCTATTGAGTCAAATGAACTAATTGTTCACAATAGATTCATGAAATACAAAATGTCCCACTTTTAAATACCTTTTAGTGCACTTCCTAAACCCTGCTGCATTAGAAACTGGGCAATTATATGTGAAGCAATGTATATGAAAGAATAAACTAAGTCACATCAAAGAATGCATGTAAAGTAGAGGATATCTGTGAATCAAATATCAAGCCATAACGTCAGAGGAAAACTAAATGCAAATATCAAGCTTGAACTATCTATTAGTAAGCCAAACCATATATCAGTTTCAAATAATACAAAATAAATAGCATCAAAGAAAAGAGAAGACCTCATAGTTTCTTCCCCCATGAAATAATTTCGATCTTCACAACCAGCCCAACAGCTGACGCAAATGCAATTACATTTTAGCTTAATTTGCCTTTTTGTCACTGCTTGGTGAACTTGATTTCTCATTATTACTGGATGAATCACCAGAGGGACCTGGACTATCAATTCCTCTAGGAGCTTTAGTTAGAAATTTTACTCCACTGATAGCACAAAAAAACGTAACTGAAAACATAGGCAACAAATAAAAATCTTCACGTGCTGCACCCGCTTTGTAGACAGACCACAAAATGACCAAAGGTCCAAAAGCACTAAAAATTGTAGGCCCAAGAACACAAGCAATAGCTCCAGCAAGACATAAATAGCTTCCAATAATTAAACCCAGTTCAAAAGTTGTATTGTTTTTCCCTTTATCTTTTATGTTTGTCATAATGCCGTCTAGCAATGATTCCAAATCAGGTAGGCCAATTGGTTCATCCTCAGAAACAATAGCCTCCAACTTGGAGAAGAGGGCACCTGGGTACAGAACTGCCTTCACAATTGCACTGTTGACTCCTTTAGAGATCAGATGCACAGCAACAACCTCCACGGGGTTTGAACATTCACCTTTCGGGCAAGGAGCACTGTAAACATGGTAAATTAGGGATATATTAAAAACAGTTTTCTGTCCTCTTGCTGCAAATTCGGATACAGATTTTAAATGCATCCAAAAGATCATATTTTCAATTTAGCAGAATATTCAATAAAAAAGCAACGGAAGAACCTCTTCAACTCCTATGAATTTGCACAGATCATACAGCAACTATCTCCAACTCTTATATTATTAAAGTGTTCCATTCTGAACACATTCCTAGTTAGTTACTAGTTAATAAGATTAGAAAGTCAGAACCAGAAACTGTCGATATAGTTTATTTATATACCATGTAGTGAGATGTGTTTAAAGTCATAGATCAACAACATGTGAATTCTTCACAACAATGGACTTTTCAGTCTATATTGATCTTCTTATACCAATTTGTTTAAAGTCTGTAAAAGGAGATTCTATCTCAAGGTCACTATAGGCGCAATGGAAACCAATCTGCATTTAGTTGATCCGCAACTAACCTTCAGAGACTTGTATCTTTTGTTTTAGCAATTCCATTCCGCTCTGAGATGGCATAAAGATGCTATATGGTTCTGTTCTTACCAGTGTTTTTAAAACCGGAACCGGTGACCGGACCGGTCCACCTAATGAACCGGTTTACCGACCGGAACCGGTCTAACCGGGACTGGTTTGGTCTAAACGAACCGGTTTTAGAAAAATACATTAAATAATTATTTTTTAATGAAAAAAACTATTTTTAAGATTTAAAAGCATGATTCCAAGCCAATAGAGACAAAATATGCAAAGATTGCTCATTTATATACCATGTAAAGGTGAATATATCAAAATGGCACCGAGTGCAATACATATCATCGACAAAATACATAAGCAATGAGGCTCTAAACCACTAAGAAGATATTAATATCACAAGTAAATTTCATCTAAGGAAAATGTTAGGTTTAATATGTTGCCCTAACCATTTTCCAACATGGTATCAAAGCTATGGTTTGTATCCTTGGTAGCTGGAAATATCACTATTTCATCTGTAGCTTGATCATTTGGAGATCAAGTATAACAAGACTAGGAAGAAGCTTATACAAAAGAAGAGAACCAAATGACAGACAAAAAGTCTGCCCCTAAATTAAAATAGGTCTGCATAGAGGTCCAAAGTCTGAGGTGTTTCAGAGACACGAGAATCATAGAGGTTCAAAGTCTGGTGTATTTCAGAGACCCAAGAATCACAAAGATCCAAAGTCCGGAGTATTACAGAAACCCAAGAATCACAGTAACTTCGTATAGAAGTCCGAAGATTGTAGGCCTAATAACATTGCAGAGGTACAAAATCTTCCTTGGTTAATAGAGGTCCGAAACTATAATGATACTAAAGAAGGTCTGAAGATTTCAGTGGATTACAAAGGTCTGAATTACAATGGTATTTCAATTTTCCCGAATTGCAGTGATATTTTAAGAACTTAGAAAATTGTAGTAAGGTTTGAGAGATGAAGTATCTAGAACATGTATCATTCCTATTGATAAAGTCATGAAAATCATAACCCCTAAACCACTAAACCACTAAACAACTGCGTTTTTTGTCATGTTTCAGTGGGCTGTCCATAAACCGGCCGGTTTAGGACAAAACCGGCCGGTTAGCAATAAACCGGCCGGTTTTGACCTAAACCGGCCGGTTTTTACCGGTTAGGTCAATTTTCCGGGCACATGGGGCTTCTAACCGGGTTTTTTCACCGGTTCTGACCGGTGAGCCTCCCAACCGGCCGGTTAGGCCGGTAACCGGTTGGACCGGAACGGTTTTTAAAACTATGGTTCTTACTGACTGATATGTTCGATTAATATAAATTTTAAAATAAAGTAATTTTCATAACAGCGCATAGATTATGGACAAATTTCTCAGGTGTTGAAAATAACAGCATCGGAAGTCATTCTCCAATGAGAGGCCTTAAATGGCCACCCTGAGGCTAGCTAGGGAAGATTTGGAGAATCAATAAATCCTGTGAGCCACTGCAAAAGTCAAGGCGAAGGTAGAAGCCTTGTGAGCTTTGACAAGAGTCAGGATGAAGGAGCTGCTAGTGGATGCTTGGTGAGCCATGTGCAAAATCCAAGGCAATGTCTTGTGAGCTCTTTGAGCAACAGTCAAGACTCAGTCTAGCAAGAGTCAGGACGAATGAAGAAGTCCTGTGAGCTAGTACTGGTATGATGGACTCCTTGGCTTGTTGTGATGTGACTACCTAGGACCTAGCCCCTCCTAGGCTTACTCCAACAAGTGTCCAAGTTGTAGTACTAAATGATCACATGGAAAAGACCTCCTTCTTATTGTTATCTTGAACATAAGTACTTAAATGTAATTGCAGGTGAATGGACCATGTTGGTTGAGAGAGTGATAAAATGTCTATGTAAAAGCCTTGAGTCATGTAAAAGTGTTTGTCATGTAAACTCCTAGTCCTAGTGACTAGTTGAGATATTATAATGTAATGTTATGATGTAAAGGCTAAAAGCCTAAGTTTGCCTAAGTTAAAGATGTCAACGTAAAATTAGAAGAAGGGGGGGACGTACTTGTGTCTAAAGAGAACAACTTAAGTTGTTAACCCCTCTTCCACGGAGTCTTCTAGAAGGATCATGAAACTTATCCAATGTCAATCCAAGATTAAATTTGGGCGCTCCATTCTAGCCAAGAGAAATGATAAAAGGGCCAAGAAAAAGCAATTCGCTACACAAGTTCTTTTTCTGCAATTTTTCATCTACTCTCCAAGGCGCACCTATCCCTCTTGAGCACCCAAGGTTTCAAGTTCTCAGCTGTTAGATATAAGCATTCAAAGTTCAATAGTCATTTCGCCCAGATCTGGCCTATTTTTCTGCAATGCGCCCAAGTAATCTTCAGATCTACTTCATACAAGCTCAGATCTAATTCGGGTTGCTTCAGATATGACATCTTTGGCTCAAGGATATTTGATCTAAGTCATTTGCACCTGCATGCAAAAAGTTTGAAGTCAGTTAAGGCTTCATTTGTCTCCAGTCGTCCTCTCTCCCAGCGAACTGTACTGTAGCGCCCTCAAGAAGGGTTTTGTACCTGCAAATTTGTTCAAAAGCAATAAAGTAAGAAGGTCTTTGTTGGGGTTTTCTCCCTTATTGGGTTTCCCCAAGGTAAATCTTTTGTATTGATGTGTTTGAGTATTTTAACCAATGTTCCACCATGTTTTTGGGACATGGGGGCAAGGGAGCTGGGGATACACAGCAGCGGCCTATTCAAAAGCTCCCCTCCAATTTTTAGGAAACGTGGGGGGACGCCGGGGTCTTAAAAACTTATAGATATAAAAATATATGATATATCATTGAAATTTTAATATTTATAATGTAACTGTCTTTATCATTATATAATATATAACACTTACATCATGAAGGATAAATGATAAATCGATGAATCATATAACTTAAGTCTGAAGAAAATTTAAAGCGAAAAGCATGATATCATATAATCATACATCATACATGTAAGTTTGTAATTGTACAATGTAACTACTAACAATGTACAATGAAAATAAATGTTTAAAGTTTTAAAGTTTAAACCATATTGAAGTTCCAACTGTGAATATTGAATATTGAAATAAAAGTAAAAACTGAATCAGACTGATACATCAAGAGTCAATTTTTTATAGAGTCGAGACTCAAGTCTAATATATCATATATCAAGATTCAAAATAAACTGTAGTTTGAAACAGAAAAGCAAATGTGAAAGGACTAGAGGACGAATAAGCAGAGCAATATCATGAAAAGATGAAACAATGTGAAATGAACATTGAAAATAAAGATTAAACCCTTCTCGGTTCATAAAAATTAGGATTTTTTGTTTCATTAAAATAAATTGTGATTTTTAAATCGCTGCATGCGCCCTCGCCACAGCCTGCGCGCGCCCTCTGAGATAGCATCCCCCATCCGGCATCGCGGCGGCCAGGGCCTTGGCCCCCCGCCATGGCCCTCCCGGAATCACCTCGGGAGGAAATCGATCCACAAAAAGCTTTTTCAGATCTAGTGAAATCCCTCCCTCCTCAACGCCCCAGACCTGCACTTTCAAAATTTGTTAAGAAATTAGATGTTCTTCAAGAAGTTCAACTGCCTCCAACCCTGCCTCGCATGGCAGCATTATCTCTTGCCGAAAAAGGTCTCATAGGACAATTTACAGGCCTTTAGCCCTCTCCAAGAACAGTTCAAAGATGGGTTGAACGAAATTGGTCAGACAAAATCCAAGGGAAAATATCAATTAGGTTTTGTGGAAAAGGGTACTATACATTCCATTTTGAATCCAAAGAGGATAAGGATTTAATCTTCAGGAACGGGCCGTACTTCATGGACTCCAGGGGCCTCTACCTCAACAAATGGACCCCAGATTTTGACCCTGAGCTGGATGTTCCCAGTGCTGTTCCGGTTTGGGTCCGTCTCCCTCACCTCCCTCTCCATTGCTGGGGAGATGAGTCAGTTCGGGCCATAGGGAACGTTGTAGGCAAATATATCGATCGCAGCGAGCCGAAGGACAACATGCAAGCTTGTGCAAGGATCTGTGTCGAAGTGGATCTAGGCAAAGGACTGCCTGAAGCAATAAAGCTGAAAGTGGACGAATGGAGTCATGTCCAGCAACTGGACTACGAGCAGATACCATTTAAATGTAAGGTATGTCACGAATACGGACACTTTGCTAATAGATGTACTAAACTTGTTAATGCAGAGAGTGACGAGCAAGAAGGTCAGTGGGAAACAGTTAAAAAGAAGAAGTCTGCTCCTCCACCCAAGCCTCCCCTGGAGACTGATACCCCCGGACCCTCTGTTCTGCGCCCTTCTTCTTCCTCCCCCTCTCCATCTGTCCCCCTCCCGCCTGATCCGCCCCTCCCACCCTCTTCCAACCCCTTTCTTGTCCTCTCTACCCTTGAGTCTCCCCCAGAAGATCCCCCCTCTGAGCCTTCTGATCCCCACCCTTCCCAGATCATCTCATCACAGGCCCCTCTTGAGCCCTCTCTATCAAGAATAACCAGAAGCTCTTCGAAAGAACATGGAACAACCAGTGACATTTACAAAAAACTGGGACCTGGCAGGAAATCAGCTAAGCAACACAGGGATGAGAATGCCCAGAAAGACATAGCCATGGGAACGCAAACTCCCATAGAATCCTTCATTCTGGGGCATCAAGAGAAAGAGACAAGCTACAAAGACCAAGAGAGGCGAGCACCTCTCCGCATGCCCAATACCCAATGATGAAAATCACATCTTGGAATAGCAGGGGTTTAGGGCACCCCTCCAAAGTTGCTGCCCTCAGAGACCTAATTCACAATGAAAAGCCAGATATGATGTTAATACAGGAGACAAAACAAGACCAGCATGAAATGAGAAGAATAATAGATCAGCAGAAACAATATATAGGATGCATCAGTGACTCAAGAGGAGCCTCCGGAGGAATTGCCACCATCTGGAACAATAGTAAATGGAACTGCACTTCAACAAATCTCCACCAGAATTGGATCAGAACTGTTTTGGACAGCAGAACAGGCAGCCACACAGTAATTATTTACAATGTTTATGTCCCCAACCATTATAGAGAAAAGGAAATCTGCTGGGATGACCTGAAGACAAGTATCGATGGGGAGCCAAACTCAAACATCATAGTAGCAAGCGACTTCAACTTGGTCTTGCATGCCAATGAAAAAAGGGGAGGAAGTTTCACCCCAGATCCCTTCAGAGGTCGACTGGAGGCTATCACTCAGGAACATGAATTAGTTGATGTTGTTCCCAAAAATCGCAGGTACACTTGGAGTAACCGTAGGATCGGCATCGGCAACATAATGGAGAGGCTTGACAGATTCCTAGTCAATATCTCGTACCTCTCTTCCTTTTCTGTTGGATACGCCAATGTCCTCAATACCTCAGCTTCTGATCACTACCCTATTTCCCTCACTCTGGAAACCCATTGCTCCCTCGGACCTATCCCATTTAAATACAGCCCTCTTTGGAATTGGATTCCAGCAGTCAGAGAAATTGTTCAGAAGGCTTGGAGCCAGCATGTAGAAGGTTCACCAGGCTTCATCTGGGAAACCAAATTAAAAAGAACCAAACAGCTGATAAAGGAATGGGCCAAAGAGAATTACCAGGAGCCAGAGGAGGCTAAAAACAAAATCAAGAGTGATTTAGAGAGTGTCCAATTAAGGATCGAAGAACAAGGCTTATCTCAGCAAAACAAGGAGCAAGAATGCGCACTCTATACACAGCTGAGCCACATAAACAGGGAGGAAGAAACCAAATGGCGTTTAAAATCCAGACAACTATGGCTCCAAGGAGGAGACAAAAACACAGCCTATTTTCACAAACAGGCCACTGCTTGAAAGCTCAGGAACAATGTAAGCTCAATCTTGGATAATGAAGGAAATCTGCACAGCACTCAAGAGACCATTAGAAAGGCCGCCTCCGAGCATTATAAAGACCTCTTAACTGAAACCAAAGGTGAAGAGGACTACTCCGATTTGCTCCAACACTTGCCTAAAGGAATCACTAAGGAGATGAACGACAGTCTAAACAAGGAAATTGAAGAAGAGGAAATCAGAAGAGCGATTTGGAATCTGCAACCTGATAAGGCGCCTGGGCCTGATGGATTCCCCATTTGCTTCTATAGGGTGTTCTGGAGTCTTATAAAAAAGGACCTGATCAAGATGATTCGATGGATGCAAAGAAAGGGTAAAATAGGTGGGTTCACCAACGCCACCTTTCTTGCCCTCATCCCCAAAGAAAATCGACCTACCTCCTTTTCCAGATTCCGACCCATCTCCCTTTGCAACTCTTCCTATAAAATTCTGTCCAAAATTCTAGCCTCTCACCTTAAACCCCTCCTCCCCTCTTTGATCTCTGAAAATCAAGGAGGTTTCTTGCCTAATAGACAAATCACTGACTCCATTCTTCTTGTTCAAGAAGCCATACATTCGAGCCTCACCAGGAAGGAAAAAGGGTTCATCCTCAAGCTCGACCTGGCCAATGCCTTTGACAAAGTTAGGCACTCCTTCCTTATAGCTGTCCTTAAAAAGATGGGATTCGAGTTGCCCTTCATTAACCTTATAGCTGCTTGCATCTCTGGGCCCTGGATTTCCCCCCTGATCAATGGCAGACCAGGTGAAGCATTTCAATCTTCCCGGGGTCTTAGACAAGGCTGCCCCCTCTCCCCCTATCTCTTTATCCTCATGGCGGAATCCTTCAGTCAAGCTCTGGACCACAACAGGAGAGTGGGCCTCATAACTGGAATCAAATTCGGGAATGGAGCCAAGAACATCAATCATTCACAGTTTGCTGATGATACTTTGTTAATTGGAGGAGCTTCCACCACAATAGCAAGGAGGTTCAAGAAACTCCTTGACCAATTTATGGGGTACTCTGGAGGCTTGGTCAATCAGCTTAAAAGTTGTATATATGGATGGAACACTTCAAATCAGGTTATTCACAGTATCGCAAATATATTTGGTGTCTCATGCAATCTAGAGTGGACCCATTTCTCTTACCTGGGCATGCCTGTGAGCCTAGGCCCTTTGAAGGCTGGAACCTGGGATGGAATCATTGACAAGGTGAAGAGGAAGGTGCTGCAATGGGGATCACTGTGGCTCAACCCAGCAGGCCGTCTTATTCTTCTCAAGTCAGGTATCACCTCTCTCCCCCTTTATCGTTTCTCTCTTCATCAAGCTCCTGCTACATTCCACCACAAAATGGAAGTTGTTCTACGCCATTTCCTTTGGCAAGGAGGGAAGAACGACAAAAGCAAGTTTAACTTAGTCAGCTGGAAACATGTCATCCAAACCCAAGATAGAGGAGGTCTCGGTATAAGGTCGCCTAGGTTCTTAAATCTTGCCTTTGGTGGGAAAAGTGTTTGGAGGTTCATAACAGGTCCCTCATCGTGGTGGAAAAGGGTGTTGGAGACCAAATACCTAAACTTCCCCAAGCAGCAACTCCTTGACTCCAATATTCCCAATAGAGACTCCTCTAAAATCTGGCGACTATGCAAAAAAGCCATCCCTCTCATGATTCAGAATATTTCTAAAGTTCCTGGGGGGGAGCTAGCATCAACATTGGAACTGATAAAATCTTGGGTCAACAACCTATAAACATGCATGAAGAAGCCATACCCATCATTAATTTCTTCAACAAGGGCATACACCACCTGGATCAAATCTCCAGCTGGGATCCCCATTCCCACATCTGGATAGGGTGGTCTTTTCCAGAAATACCCAGTGAATTAAAGCCTAGCCTATGCTATCTACAGACTCTCCTTCACAGTAAAGCTCCCATCAAAAAGAATGAGAGGGATGGGTTTCGTTGGGATTCAACCGGAACAAATTACACAGTCAAAGCAGGCCACCAATATCTCTGCAATAACACCTTTCCCATGACTTTATGGAACCATTGGAAAATAGTTTGGAGGTCTAAGGCGCTCCCAAAAATAAAAAATTTCATATGGCTTCTGTTGAAAGGAAAAATTTTAACAGCAGAGAACTTGAAAAAGAGAGGCATCAACGGCCCATCTAGATGTCCCAACTGCTACAATGCCGAAAAAACGATGCACCATCTCTTTGTAGAATGCCCCTTTGCAGTTGATTGTTGGAAAAGACTGTCTTTCACTGGTAACTTACCCTGGAATCCTCAGCATTCCATAGCTGAAGCAATTCACAACTGGAGAAAAAGTTGCCCCTGGAAAGAAAAAAGAAGCAACCTGGTGAAGAGAGTATGGAACACTCTCCCTTATACCTTGCTATGGCGAATCTGGCTGGCAAGAAATCGGAAGATATTCCAAGACAAAAGCTAAGCTACAAGAATCATCTGTAACAAGGCCAAAAATCTCGCCCTGGAAACTATCTCAATCAAAACTACAAGCAGGGTAGATGCAACAATGTATAGTGTGGAAGAGCGAGATTTTATAAGTTACATTCTGGAAAAAAATTACAATGCACAGAAAGGTAGCATGGCGAATGAACAACGCAGGCTGGAAACCAACTCCTGGAAAGTCAGATTAAAAGAGGAGGAGTTCGCCAACTGGATACAAAATTGCAACTGCTTCTGTCTTTTTTTCGACGGGGCATCTAAATCGAACCCAGGTACAGCCGGAGCAGGGGGACAGATCATCAACGCTAATGGGGAGCGCATCCTTCATTACGAATGGGGTCTAGGGAACGTCTCGAATAATAGAGCTGAAGCGTTAGCTCTATTTCAGGGACTAACTCAGTTAAGCAAACTGGGGATAAAATCGGCAAAGATCTTTAGGGATTCCTCTGTTGTCATCCACCTCATGGTTCACCAGAAGGAATCGCCCAATACCCTCCTCCAGCAAGTGATCAAGCGCAATCAACTGTTGCATCAGACAATGGACGATTTGCAGTACCACCATATCCTTCGTAATCTCAACAAGCAGGCCGACGGATATGCCAACAGAGCGTGTGAAAGGTCAGTAGGTAGCCTGCGTTGCAACTCTGAGGAGATCCATCAGCCCCTGCCATGATCCGAAACAAGCTATTATGCACCAAATCGGACAGCACTGACAGAAACGATTGGAATCAGCCCTACCAGGCCTTCAGCAAGACCGCAATCCACCTAAGTTACCAGAAAACAGATACGGGAACGGATACGGGTACGGGGTTTGAAACGGATACGGCAAATTTTCAAAAAATCTGGATACGATACGGCAGGAAACGACACATAATAAATATATAAAAATTTAAAATATATATATATATATATTAAAAATAAAAAATTCATATTACCATTCATATTTCAGAATCTAAATTATCATCTATGATCTATCATGATTGAATGATTCTTGATTCATCATCATCAATTCAAGTTTCAACTTTCAACATATGCCATATGGCATAAACATTCAACATTGCCATCATTATTAACGATTATTATAACATTCATGATTCAAGTTTCAAGTTTCAACATATCATCAAGTTTTTGTTTCAAATTTCAAACATCAAGTTATCAACATGACAAGTTACCCAAACACCATCATTACCAAAATTAATAATGCATACTAATTACTACATACTATGAAAGTACAAAATGAACTATGACTGGCAGTCTACTATCATAATATCATTACTCATAATTCATATGGTTGTTCAAAAGTTTAAAAGTTAATGATGATGACATTCACTGAAGTCTGAAACTGAAAAAAGAAAACTGACAAATATCAGTCTTCAAGTTCAGATATGTATTTTACTATTTAAAAAAATTTATTTGGTCATTTCTGGATGCTAATAAAATTATGTCATCATTTATTTATAAAATTATATGCCTTTCTCTTTACTCTGTTTCATAATGACAGCGAACATTGAAGCAAGAACACTGTTCTTAGAACAACAGCCACTGTTGGGGAAACTCAACATGAAGATTCCATCGAATTGAAGAAATGATTGAGAGAATTCGTGGGATACTGTGATTCCATCATCAAACATTCTGAAATGGGTTTTTCAGTTCAACTTTTAATATTAACAATTTAATAAAAGGAAAATATGAGTAACAGGAAACATCAACATTAACTAAAAATATTTTTCGAGGGTTGGAAGGATTGTAATTTGTGATGCTGGTGGAAGTTGGGCTTATGGGATCATATTTTTCGAGTCTGGAACTATATGTGAAGGATCTTGCATGGAACTGTGTAAAAGGAAGAAGCTGAGATAGTCCTGGAATTATGTGAAGCCTGAAGGGTAAAGCCTGAAACTCTATATGAACTCTTGAACGGATTGCTTCAGCAGTAGTGTCATTGAAATAGATATCAAGTACTGAGTCCTGAAGGCTGACACTAAACTGTAATTCAGGGAGGGTCTGATAAGTAATTATGAATGCCCATAATACTGTATTGTCTTTCACAAGTGCTGACTCCTGAGCTAAGAGGCCTCCATTGCATTCTGTTTGTGGTACTGGTGCACTGGTTTTAATGATAACTATTTCTGAGCTTATTTTATAGGTAAAGTCGTTCAATAGCATCGAATAAAAGGTTGTTTTTTAAATTATACATGTAATGTTTCCATGTTTTACAGATCTCCTTTTCTGACAGCACATTGGCGAACAAATGTGTAGCAATACTTCCATGTACCTTGTTTGTTTTATCTGAAAGACTGGAAATCAACAGAAGAGCTTTCACTAGGGGTGCAAAGAAACACGCTATTGTTTTATCTGAAAGACTGGAAATAAACAGAAGAGCTTTATTAGGAAGAAAGTTACGCTGAATTATTGAAATACTTTCATCAATGAGAGACTTCTTGAAGGGATTGATGAGTTAGGTGAAGAACAACCTGTTCATTTATTGGTTGGAAAGAGTTTGATCATATACGTTTCAGGAAAGGTATAATTTCTGTGCAATAATCGATTGATGTGAAACTCACCTAATGATCCAAGTCTGTCAAGGCCAGGGCCTACATGAGGAATAACTGAGCAGCGAGAACCAGTATATAATATGTGTTTGTAAATTTACTATAGTCACTGACACGTATCTGATCATTTGCTATTGTTACCTTTTTGAGCTTAATGGGAGTACTCTCCCATCTCTTAGAGGGTTGTAATGCATATATGCAAAGGTTTTTGAATCGGGCCATAGGTTTTTGAATCGGGCCATAGGATCGGGTCAAAATATGATGCATATATATTATAAATCCCAAACTTATTTTTATGAAAACCCAAGCAAAGCTATTAAAACAGTAAAACTGTGACTATGGATTCGACAGCAGAATTACCATGCCAGTAGTATGAATCGAACGATAAAATCATAAAAATTTAAAATAGACGCTGATCAGTGATAAGCTGTGTTACGTGTACCTTGTAGTTGTCCAATGATGCCGGCAGGAACTTCAAACTTCAGTGACCAGTCACTCCACGCAATGAAAATTGAAACTGAAAACTCTCAGCGGCGGCACTGGGCAGTGAACTCAGCGGCGGCACTCACTCTTCATACTTGTCGTTTAGGGATTAGGTTAGGTAAGATAGTTACACTAGTGACTAGAATGAACATTGAATACCGTAAAGTGAAGTTCAAAACCTAAAATGCCAGATTTTGAAAATCTGTTCCCGGCGGGCAAGTGAAAGCAACTAAAACGTATTGAAATTTTTTAGATACGAATCACGATTTTGCAGATACGTTTTAAAAATTTCGAAATACGTTTTAAGTTTCTCTGAAACGTATCAATTTTTTTTAAACGGGACGTTTTTTCCTTCAAAACACCTGAAAAACGGCAAAAAAAAATTTGATACGTTTCCAAATCAACAAAAACGTTTTTCAGCCGTTTTTTTGCCGTTTCTGGGCTGAATACGTTTCTGATACGTAAAACAGCGTTTTTGCCTGCCAGGGAGCCGTTTCCGGTATCTTAGCAATCCACATAGGGATATGGCATAGATTTGATCTTCTTAAAGCTCTTATCAATCTCAATAGCTCTGTCGGTTTCTATCTTTTCAGTCTAGTTTCTCGGGCTATCCAGGACAGTTCTCTGACCTTCCCGTGCCTCTCTCAGGATTCCCTCACTTTTCTCGTGACCGGCTCCCTCCTCTCCCGCCTCCCCCTATATCTTCACTCCCTCCTCCTTACTCCAGCGCTCTATCCCCAGATTACTCCTCTCTGCGATTCACTCATCCCCGCCTCTGTTTCCTGGTGGTTCTATCCGACTGCTCCTCTCTGCGATTCTTTCTCCCCCGCCTCTGTCTCCAGGTGGATCTATCTCCCGATTGCTCCCCTCTGCGACCCTCTCATCCCCGCCTCCGACTACAAGTGGAACTACCAGGTCCTCAGGAAGTCTTTTTTGTGCTGTGTCGTAATCCGACTCTCCTCTTTCGCCTCTGTTTCCTGGAAGGTTTCTGCTTCCCGAGTTGTTAATCGAATCTTCTGGCAGCCTCTCTTCGTTCCCATCTGCCCTCTAATCTCCCCATCCACAGCATCAGCTATGGCTCGCAATGAGGATTGCTTGCATTGTGCGGACCTGCAAGCTGAGATGGAAGAAATCAGAGCCCAGCAGAGGATTTTGGAAGCCAGAATCAGTGATCAGAACTGCATCATTAATGACAAATACCGAGCAGAAATTGATCTCTTCTTGCACAGGGTCTCTTCACTTCATGAACAGTTCAATCATTTGTCAAACAGGTGCAGCCATGCGGAAGAGTCCATAACGATCCTGAAATACATGATGGACAAACGCAACAACGCAGCCCCAAGCTCCTCAAGCGCCAAGCAAGTAGAAAGGGATGAAAAGCCGGAGGAATCTACTGCAAGGCACATTAGTCATATAAACATAGATTAGAAATGTTTTGCAAATGTCAATTTTTGCTGCTCCAATATGTAAGAGTTTACAGTAGTTTAGCAGTCCTTAAAGATAGAACAAGTAGGAGTAGGATCAAGGAGAGATATATGTTTTGTAACTCCATTGATCCAGGCTGCCCTCAACACTCAATGTATCTCAGGAGTCCTGACTCCCCTTTTTTTTTCAGCTATTAATACAGCAACCGACTTTGTTAAAAAAAAAAAAATTGTGATTTTTTTCTAGGAAAACGACCCCATGCGACTCCTTTTGCCTAGGAAACGACCCCATTTGGAGGATCCGACCCCGGAAATCAAGGAAACACCCCCTTACAAGTTTCCGCGCATACCCTTCTTTTTGGGAGCGTGGGGAAACGACCCCCAGTCGTCCCCGGAGCACGAGGGAGCTAGGAAACTCGACCCCCAGGTGGGGGGATGCGACCCCGTGGAACATTGATTTTAACCGTTTATTTCAATTACTTATGCATGTTGATATTCAAATCTAAAGAATTTAAAGTACTCACATCCATATCCAGCAGTTACATCTATCAGATCTAAGTGAAAAGCAAGCAAATCTAGCAAATCTGAGTGCAGATCTAAGTGAACAGCAAGCAGATCTCGCAAATCTGAATGCGGATATAAGTGAACAGCAAGCAGATCTAGCAAATTTGAATACAGATCTATCAAATTTGAGTGTCTAGAAGGCTGAAAACCTCAGTTTTGAGGTGTCCTTATAAGTTTTTGATCATTTACAATAAGCTGATTTGAAGAACAGAATTTCATGTGTACTTGAAAAGTTAGTTTCTGTTGTTTATATTTTCAGCTATATATGTGACTGCTACAAGTTCAGAATTTTAATTCTGTTATTGAAGTAATTCAAGATCTGGGTTATTTGATAAAGAAACATAGGACAGCAATCATCTTGAGTTAAGAAAATTTTAACATGGTATCAGAGCAAGGTGTGTAGAGCTCTGACTTGCAGCATTCAGACTCCACATAGATCAGAGGCTTATTTTTCCAGATCTACACAAGGTTTATTTGCAGGTTGAGTTATGGCTTCCTCCTCCACTGTTGTTCAGAAGGAAGACTGATTGGAAGGGTCCTCCAACTTTCATGTTTGGAAGATGAGGATCACTAACATCCTTCAAGAGAAAGAATTGCTCCACTTTATCAATTTTGAACCAGAGCGCCCTACCTCCATTGTTGGGGGTGTTGCTTTTGATAGAAACCATGGAAAAGCAAGGAGAATTATATTTGATTCTATGAAGGATAATGTCCTCGGGTAATGACAGTTGCAATGACTCCAAAACAATGTATGGATTCACTTTCCAGTCTGTATGAGAAGTCTGCAACAAGTCAGAAGAGATACTTGAAACATAAACTAAAGTTCCTAAAGCTAGAAAAGGGAGAGATTGTTGCAGATTTCTGCTCAAAGATTAAGCAGATACGAGATCAGCTTATAGTAGCTGGAGTCAAAGTGGAAGATGATGATTTGGTGCAGGCCATTTATGATGGCCTTCCTTCTTCTTGGGGAACTTTCCTTTCAAGCGTAAGTGGAAGAGTTGAACAACCTACTTTTGAGAGACTTTGGCATGATTGTGTCAAAGAAGAAAGCAAAGTAATGATCAGAGAAGGAACCTCCAAGGATGAGATTCATGCACTTGCCACCAAAACAAGGAAAAGAGGAAGGAGACCACCCTTCCAAAGGACTTCCACTCCCAAGGATGATCAAAAGGAGAAAGGTAAAGCGCACTATAAAGGTAAACACTTTGATATTTCAAAGATTAAATGTTATAATTGCAACAAATTGGGACACATGGCTAAAGACTGCAGGTTTAGGAAGAGAGGTAATTATAACAAAGGCAAACAATATGCTTCTACTGCTGAAGAAGAAAATCCAAGAAGAAGAACTAGGAGTTCTTTCCATGAACAAGAAAGTGAAGGCAGGAAGGAATACTTGGGAATTTCAGCTCTCTCTGGTTCGGTGTCTTCCAAGCGAGACACATCGCTGATTGATAGTGGTGCCTCCATCCACATGACAGGTTACAAAGATATCCTTTCAAACTACAAGAAGAAATCATTCCGTGTTCAGGTGGAATTAGGAGATGACTCCAATCATGAGATTTGTCAGGCCAGGGTAACTCCAGAATGAGCGGAAGAAAGAACTGATATTTTATTTCATTAGAAAACTAATGTTTATATACAAAAAGAAGACGGAACAGTTCATCTTCTTGATTACTGTTCACGTTCCAGTTCACCCATCCGTTGAGGATTAGGTGTCAACATTCCCCCCCTTAATCTGAAGGGATGTTGGTGAGTCCAAGCATCGTTCTGAATCTTTCAAGCTTTTCTCTTCCAAGCGCTTTGGTGAAGATGTCTGCAATTTGCTCGTTTGTGGAACAATGACGGAGATGGATTGTTTTGGCCTCAACATGATGTCGGATCAGATGATATTTAGTATTGATGTGCTTAGTACGATCATGGAACTTTGGGTTCTTGGCCAACTTTATTGCAGAGGTGTTATCAATCATGAGTGGAGTTGATTGTATTTGTTTTACCTGCAAATCTTCAAGAATTTTCCTGAGCCACACAATTTCTTTCGTTGCTTCAGCTGCTGCCACGTATTCTGCTTCTGTTGTGGAATCTGCTGGTACTGATTGTTTGCGTGATCTCCAGGAGACAGCTCCTGATCCAAGACTCATAGCATATCTTGAAGTAGTTACCCCAGTTTCTTTGTCTCCATCAAAGTCTGAATCAGAGTATCCAATCAAGTTGAAGTCGTCCACCTGTGTATACTTGATTCCAAGGTCTTGAGTTCCCTTCAAGTACCTTAGAACTCTTTTTGCAGCAGACCAATGTCCCTCACAAGGCTTTTGCATAAACCTGGAGAGGATTCCAACAGCAAATGAAATGTCTGGTCTGGTAGTAGTGAGGTAGATGAGACTTCCTACAAGCTGTCTATACTTTGTTGCATCCTCAAATTCCTTTCCTTCAATAGATGTGAGCTTCAAGTTTTGTTCCATTGGAGTAGAAAGAGGATTGCACTCTGTCATGCCAAATCTGTTTAACAAATCTCCAATGTATTTCTTTTGAGAAAGAAATATGGATTTTGGATGTTGGGTTACTTCAATGCCAAGATAGTAATGAACATAGCCCAAATCAGTCATTTCAAAACTTTTTCCTAATTCTTTCTTTATGGATGCAATATAGCTTTCATTGTTCCCTGTCATTAAAATATCATCTACATATACCACAAGATATACAACTGTTTTGCCAACTTTCTTGACAAATAAAGTTGCATCATCAAGATCAAAATGTTTGAAGTTGAGTTTCAGAAGATGCTCAGTTAGTTTTTCATACCAGGCTCGTGGTGCTTATTTGAGGCCATACAAGGACTTCACAAGTTTGCATACTTTGTGTTCATGTCCTTTCACAGCAAATCCTTCAGGCTGGGACATAAAAACATTCTCTTTTAGATCTCCATTCAAGAATGCAGTTTTTACATCCATTTGATGGACTTTCCAACCGTTCTGAGCAGCTAGTGCAAAGAGTGTCCGGATGGTGGCCCATTTTGCTGTGGGGGCAAAATTTTCCTCATAATCGACCCCTTCCTTCTGTGCAAAACCTTTTGCCACAAGCCTAGCTTTGTGCTTGTCAAGTGAGCCATCAGCTTTGTACTTGTTCTTGTAGACCCACTTGCAGCCAATTGGTTTGGTTCCAAATGGAGGATCAACCAGCTTCCAAGTGCCATTCTTTATGAGGGCATCATACTCCTTCTGCATCGCTTCTTTCCATTCATCATGAGAAGCAGCTTCTTTGAAGGAAGTTGGTTCAAAATCTGTAGACAAGTTCAATTCACAATCATAAGTAACATCCATATCAACAGATGAATTAGAGTTATCTACATCACCTGCATCTTGTCGGTTTGTATTTCTGGTTCCTGTTTTTCCAATTTCATCAGGATGAACACTTTCAAGTGTCTTTGTCAGCCACTTTGGGGGGCCTTTCTGAGATGGTCCAGGCTGCTCTGTTGATTGAGTTGGGTCTGAATCAAGATTGAGTCTCCCAATTCTATCAATTACATCACTTAAAGCATCATCCGTTGTTGGAGTGTCATGCAGGGGAGATTGTTCTTCAGAAGAAGATTCCACATGTTGATCTAGTATAGGAATCCCCCCTTCAAGATGTGGAATCTGATTATCAAACTCTTGGAATGATTTCGGTTTTGTGAATCTATCCAAGCGATCAAGTTGCCGCTCAACAACACTGTCAGATTTGGATGATTCAAGAAAAATGACATCTCTAGATACAACAAACTTTTTATTTACTTCATCATAGAGACGGTATGCTTTAGATGTGTTTGAATACCCCAGGAAGATACACTTACGACTTCTAGCACCAAGTTTGTTTCTATGTACCTTTGGTATTAAAGCATAACAGGTGGAACCAAAGATCCTGAGATGTTTTACCGAAGGAACATGTCCATACCACAATTCATAAGGAGTTTTGTTTCTTATAGCACTAGATGGACATCTATTCTTTATATATGCAGCACATAGAACAGCATCAGCCCAAAACATTATCTTTACATTTTTGAAGAAAAGCATGGATCGTACCAAATTCAAAATTGTTCTGTTCATTCTTTCAGCTACACCATTCTGTTGAGGATTATAAGGCACAGTTGTTTGATGTTTGATCCCATGTTGGCGAAGATAGTTTTCAAATTCATTTGATGTATATTCTTTTCCATTATCAGTGCGAATAGACCCAATATGAGATTGTGCATCATTTTCAATCCACTTATGAAAATTCTTGAATGTTTGAAAAGCATCAGATTTGTTCTTCAATAAATAAACTCGTTACCCAACACATTCTGGTGTAATCATCAATAAATGTCATGATATATTTATTTCCATTTGCAGAAGGAACAGGCATTGGACCACATAAATCTGAATGAATGAGTTCAAGCTTCCTATGTGCTCTTGAATGTGAATCATGAAAAGATTGTTTGCTATGCTTTCCTAGAATGCAAGCATCACATTGCTTATGTTTTCTAGGAATTGTAGGCAAACCAACAACACCATTTTTCTTCAACAAGCGGAGACTATCATAGTTTAAATGTCCAAATCTAGCATGCCATAATAAACTTGACGGAAGTGTACCTTCTTCATGATGAGAAATATATGAGAAATGTTGTGCATGAGCAGAGGTTCCTTGCAGTTTAAAAAGTCTTTCTTCTTCTATACCCCTCATGACAAGTGAGTGGTCAGATGCCTTTCTTACCTCAAGCTTTCCATCAAACATATGAATGGAGTGACCTTGCTGGTGGATGTGGACCAGGGACAGCAAGTTTCTCGAGCTGTGGGAGATATAGAACATGATCCAGAAGAAAGTCTGGAAGACCAGGCAGTTTAAGCCTGATTGTGCCAAGCCCTGATGGCTTGATTTTTGACTGATCTGCAAAGTATACTGCTGCATCAACATTGTCAGTGAAATCTTCAAAAAAATCTTTCCTATGAGTCATATGACAGGTTGCTCCTGAATCAAGCAACCAATCATTTTTCGAAGAAGCAAGTGAAGCATTAAACAAATCTTCATTTATACATTGTGCCTCAATATAGTGTGCGGATTCAGGTGCTTTACCTTTGTCTGTGTCATCAGTTTTACCTTTCTGCTGATTTCTTCTCTGCTCAATTTTGTCCCATGGTAGCTTGCATGTAGAAGCATCATGTGATCCATTTCGTTTGCAGCGAATGCAATGCAGATCTGCCTTTTCTGCTTGAGAATGTCTGCCCCCCTGCCTCTGAAGTATCTTCCTCTTCCTCTTCGTCCACCTCTTCCTCTTGTAGAATCTTGAGCAGGATGCTTTTCTTTATGAGCAAGGCAAACAGTCTCTTCAGAAGATTCAGGGACTGTTTTCTTTCGAAAGGCTTTCTCTCTTTCAGCAAACTTTTTCACAAGAGACTCAAAGGTTATGTCTTTAAGATTTCCATTTGCTTGTAAAGACTCAAGATAATTGGAGTAGGTAGGATAGAGTGCTTTGAGAAAGGCAATAAGAGAGATATCCAACTCAACCTTAGTGGATTTAATATCATGCATTATAGACTTTATTTCAGATGCAAGAGCAAGGGGATCATTATTTTTCAGTTCAAGAGTGAAGAGTTTAATCATGAGCTGAACAACTT
Organism: Pinus tabuliformis; assembly: GCA_031772625.1. NCBI lineage: Eukaryota > Viridiplantae > Streptophyta > Pinopsida > Pinales > Pinaceae > Pinus > Pinus tabuliformis. The sequence continues at coordinate 761,301,886 of CM062804.1, forward strand.
CAAGTGCAGAATGTGAATCATAGAGTTCTTTCAGCTTTTGTAAAGCTTCAAAGGCAGTGGAATAGGATGAAATATGACGACTTACTTCTTCATTTACAGATGTTGCGATCAATGCATAGGCTTTGCTGTTCTTGTTTTCCCAAATGACAAGTTCTTTATCTGATGTAGGCTGCACAGGGTCTTTGTCTTCTTCTCCGACACACACTCCTTTCCACAACTCATTGTAGATGAGGGTGTGTTTTACCATCCGAGACCATTCAGAATAGTTCTCCTTGCCAGTGAGAACTATTCCGACCATAGAGATGATTGAATGCATTCTGTAAAAGAATGTCTCTGCTAAAAAAAAACTTCTGTTGATAAAAAAACTTCTGCTGAAAAAATCCTTATGCCACAGCCTTATGCACTTTATTTTCTTCTAACGTTTGATAGAAGCATCAGCATTTATTATATCACTGCAATATTACTATGTTTTGAAAAATGCGCAATGGATCACTTCAATATATATATCAATGCAAAACGCATAAAGGATATATTACTTCAATATATATCAATGCAAAACTATTATGAAAGCAGCGCAATATGATACTGCACGTTTTAGTCTTCACAGTCTTCACTGTTACAGCACATTGAGTCTCTTGAGTCTCTGGCTGGGGATCGCATCAAATCAGGCAACTACCACCACTGAAGCTTATAAAAAATTGCCATAGATTCGTTACATTAAAACAATACCAAACAATGATTCAAAAAACTGCTCCAACGTGCTCTCTTAATACCGCTGCCAGATGTTATTTGCAAACAAAAACATGATACATGGCGTTCCCTACTTCACAACAGCATTACTATTATGGAACTTGTCTTTGAAAAATTTACTAATACGGATCTGATCATCAACAACTTGTCATGAAAGGCTCTGGACTGGATAGTTAAACGCACAATACCAAATCAGCGATGACAAAACTGCTTCAAATAAATGAAAGGCTCTGGACTGGATAGTTAAACGCACAATACCAAATCAGCGATGACAAAACTGCTTCAAATAAATTACAGTGTCATGACTATTTGGTCATTGATTGGTCTCTTCACTGTCCTCCAAAGCTTCCGTCCTCAGAAAGGTCCGGCCAAGTATCAAGCCTGGGTCACGAGAAAAAGAACGAACTTCACTCAGATCATAACACTGGAAACACAAACCATGATTGTGGTAAAGATCACAGCTCTGAACCGGTAAAGAATGGGTATGTGAAGACGGCCATGAAGAAATTGAATCTAATAGTCACGCCAGACCAAGGACGATTGATTTCAACGTTCTTTGCGCAGAGCAGAAAGTAAAGCCTACCCCTTCCCTTGCTTTAGTGCCCGCCTGGAAACACACGCCGATCAAATGCTTCAAAGGAGCCACAATGTCGTGGTCTCACCACGTTCAAATTGTTGGTACCGACAATCTGGTCGATAGGCGGTGGTTTTCCCGTTACAGGACATAGTATGCGTTGGTGTCTGCCAGAGGCAGTGGCAGCGCTATGTCAGGACAGAGGCAGCGCTCAGGAGAATGCAAACGTTCAGGCATATGCGCAGAGAGACTAACGTTCAGGCAGACAATCAATGCGCAGAGAGACTAACGTTCAGGCAGGCAGAGGCGTTATAGCCAGGCAAACGTTTCAGGCAGAGGAGTTACAAGGAATCTGGGACCTGCGCTCTGATACCATGTCAGGCCAGGGTAACTCCAGAATGAGCGGAAGAAAGAATTGATATTTTATTTCATTAGAGAACTAATGTTTATATACAAAAAGGAGACAGAACAGTTCATCTTCTTGATGACTGTTCACGTTCCAGTTCACCCATCTGTTGAGGATTAGGTGTCAACAAGATTACTAGAGTTGGGTCCATATCCTTACAGCTAGATTCAGGATCTATCTTGCATCTTAATGATGTTTTACATGTATCAGACATGAAGAAGAACCTTATTTCAGTATCTACCTTGGAAAAGAAAGGCTTCAAAATTGCCTTTATAGATGAGCAAGCATATCTATGGCCGAAAGAAAAAGGCATCCAGGAAGCTGAAGCAATTGGAATTTGCGAAGGTGGACTTTACAAGCTCACTGGCTATCCCATTCAAGCTCTTGTTCAAAATACTGTCAGCAACAGCGAGCTTTGGCATAGGAGGTTCGGCCATCTCTTCCACAAGGCACTTCCAGATCTGCATCACATGGTAAGAGGCTTGCCCCATATTTCACTTTTAGAAAATGAAGTTTGCAAAGGGTGTTTTCTTGGGAAAAATACAAAGAAATCATTTAATAGCAGTGACAGCAGATCTAAAGATATCCTAGAGCTAATTCATTCAAATATATGTGGTCCTATGACTTGTCCTTCTTTGAGTGGCTATTTGTATTGTGTATCTTTTATTGATGACTTCTCTAGAAAATGTTGGGTGTATTTCATGGAAAACAAGAATGAGACCTTTGAGAAATTCAAAGAATTTAAAGCCCTAGTGGAAAATCAAACTGATAAGAAGATTAAAACTCCCAGGTCTGATAATGGGGAGGAGTATGAATACCATCTTGTTATGGATTTTTGTAAAGAACATGGCATAAGAAAACAATTGACTGCCCCTTATAATCCTCAGCAAAATGGAGTAGCTGAGAGGAAAAATAGAACAATTTTTGAAGCCTCCGAAGCAATGATGTTTGACCAAGACCTTCTGTTAAATTTGGCAACTAAGGCCAAACTCCACCTTGGACAGCTCATATGATGCAGCTGATATTTTTATTGGATTCCTCTTTCCGAGAGGTGTAGGATTGATCTAAAGATCATCTAATTCTGACATGTACAAATGGAATTATGAATTTATTTCGTTTATGGACAAACTGTCAAGGTCGGCCAGCAATCTAATGTAGGCTCAGAAACCCAAAAGACACATCTATTCATCCTCAACATTGCATATAAATAGAAGGAGCATCTACCTCATTTGGACACTCATCTCTCTCTCTCATCTGATTGGGTGTACGGATTTATGGGCAGCCTCTCTCTCCACACATGCGAAGGACAGCCTGCAATTTTCTGTTTTGGGCGTTGACCAAATTGCAAGAGGGTTTGACTACCGTTGACCAAGCTGCAGTTGACCAAGTTTGATTGCATTTTTCTTGGGGAATATTTTGTTTGGGCAGGCCACATTTTTGGGCACAGAAATCGAGGCAATCTGAGTTGTTTGACCGGCGTTGACCACAGGGAAGATGACCACAGGTTTGACCTCTGCATTGACCAAGTTTGACTGATATTTTCGGGACTGTTTTGGGTTGATTTGGATTGTTGTTGGAGGCCGAGTTGACTGGGTTTGACCGAGCTGATTTGGAGGAGAAATTCTACCACATTGACCAGCATTGACTTTCTGGTTAGGGCTTCTTGTGACTGCAGTTTGACTGGACAGATTTGACTTTGATTGGGCAAGTGAATTTTGTATATTGTACTCTCTCTCTGCTGAACTTTTGAAGAATAATAAGAAGAATTGATCAAAGGGTTTCCCCACATTGGGGTTTGTCCCTGGCATGCGCCACATCTTGTGTCCTCTTGTCTTGGCTTGTCTTCTACTGTTTTTATTTATGTTCTATCTGCATTTACTGTCATGTTAATGTGATTGCTAATCTGGAAATTGATATTGGGCTAATAAGAAAAATTGAAGTAAATTGCTCTTAAGCATAGAACATACCATTGTTATCTAAAATTAACACCTTCCTATCTCTCTTTGGACCAAAGCTACCAGGACAGTTGTTTACATTCAAAACCATAGCCCTCATTCCATTCTCAAAGATAAAGTGCCTGAAGAAGCCTTCACTGGAATCAAGCCTGATGTATGCCACTTTAGAGTCTTTGGTTGCCCAGTTTACATTCATGTTCCATTCATATTCGGCTCCTTGTTGTATCTAGCTCATACTCGACCTGATATATGTTATTCAGTGAGTGCACTAAGTCAGTTTATGGCCGAGCCTAGACAGAGACATTGGGTTGCTGCGAAGCATATTCTGAGGTATCTGAAAGGGACCATTACCTATGGTCTAAGTTACTCTTCCAACGGTGGTATTTCTTTGCATGGTTATGCAGACTCAGACTGGGTTGGAAGTCCAATAGACAGGAAGAGCACAACAGGTTACTGTTTCAGTCTTGGATCAACCATGATTTCCTGGTCCAATAGAAAACAGGGGTCCATTGCCCATAGTACAACAAAGGCTGAATATATTGCAACAAGTGATGCATGTAGGGAAGCAGTGTGGCTCGGGAAGTTGATTTCTGGGTTGTACAAACCTCGATTAGAGACTACAGTCCTCTTTTGTGACAATCAAGGCTGCATAAAATTGGCTAAGAATCTAGTGTTCCATGAGAGAACAAAGCACATAGACTTGAAGTATCATTATGTAAGATGCATGGTCCAAAGGAAAATAGTCAAGCTACAGTACATAGCAACACAAGAGTAGGTTGCAGATATCCTAACCAAGCCCTTGCCAGTAAAACAGTTTGCGCACCTAAGAGGCAAGCTTGGAGTTGCGGAGAATGCCTCCCTCGTTGAGAGGGAGTGTTGAAAATAGCAGCATCAGAAGTCATTCTCCAATGGGAGGCCTTAAATGGCCACCCTAAGGCTAACTAGGGAAGATTTGGAGAATCAATAAATCTTGTGAGCCACTGCAAAAGTCAAGGCGAAGGTAGAAGCCTTGTGAGCTTTGACAAGAGTCAGGATGAAGGAGCTGCTAGTGAATGCTTGGTGAGCCATGTGAAAAATCCAAGGCAATGTCTTGTGAGCTGTTTGAGCAACAGTCAAGACTCAGTCTAGCAAGAGTCACGACGAATGAAGAAGCCCTATGAGCTAGTACTTGGTATGATGGACTCCTTGGCTTGTTGTGATGTGACTACCTAGGACTTGGCCCCTCCTAGGCTTACTCCAACAAGTGTCCAAGTTGTAGTACTAAATGATCACATGGAAAAGGCCTTCTTCTTATTGTTATCTTGAACATAAGTATTTAAATGTAATTGCAGGTGAATGGGCCATGTTGGTTGACAGAGTGATAAAATGTTTATGTAAAAACCTTGAGCGACGAGTCATGTAAAAATGTTTGTCATGTAAACTCCTAGTCCTAGTGACTAGTTGAGATGTTATAATGTAATGTTATGATGTAAAGGCTAAAAGCCTAAGTTTGCCTAAGTTTATAAAGGCATTATTATATTAAAGATGTCAATGTAAAATTAGAAGAAAGGGGGGGCGCACTTGTGTCTAGAGAGAACAACTTAAGTTGTTAACCCCTCTTCCATGGAGTCTTCTAGAAGGATCATGAAACTTATCCAATGTCAATCCAAGATTAAATCTAGGCGCTCCATTCTAGCCAAGAGAAATGATAAAAGGACCAAGAGAAAGCAATTTGCTATACAAGTTATTTTTCTACATTTTTTCATCTATTCTCCAAGGCGCACCTATCCCTCTTGAGTGCCCAAGGTTTCAAGTTCTTAGCTGTTAGATATAAGCATTCAAAGTTCAGCAGCCATTTCACCCAGATCTTGCCTATTTTTCTACAATGCGCCCGTGTAATCTTCAGACCTACTTCATACAAGCTCAGATCTAGTCCGTGTTGCTTCAGATCTGACATCTTTGGCTCAAGGCGAATTGATCCAAGTCATTTTCACCTGCATGCAAAAAGTTTCTAGTTAGTTAAGGCTTCATTTGTCTCCAGTCGTCCTCTCTCCCAACGAACTATATTGTAGCGCCCTCAAGAAGGGTGTTGTGCCTGCAAATTTGTTCAAAAGCAATAAAGTAAGAATGTCTTTGCTGGGGTTTTCTCCCTTATTGGGTTTCCCCAAGGTAAATCTTGTGTATTGATGTGTTTGAGTATTTTAACAGTTTATTTCAATTACTTATGCATGTTGATATTCAGATCTAAAGAATTTAAAGTACTTACATTCATATCCAGCAGTTAGATCTAGCAGATCTAAGTGAACAGCAAGCAGATCTTGCAAATCTGAGTGCAGATCTAAGTGAACAGCAAGCAGATCTAGCAAATCTGAGTGTCTAGAAGGTTGAAAACCTCAGTTTTGAGGTGTCCTTATAAGTTTTTGATCATTTACAATAAACTGATTTGAAGAACAGAATTTCATGTGTACTTGAAAAGTTAGTTTCTGCTGTTTATATTTTCATCTATATATGTGACTGCTACAAGTTCGCAATTATATTTTTGTTATTGAAGTAATTCAAGGTCTGGGTGATTTAATAAAGAAACATAAGACAACAGTCATCTTAAGTTAAGAAAATTTTAAAATCAGGCACATCCTGAGTTATTTAACAAAACACTAACAATTTTGTCATTATGTTACCATAAACTAGAATCAGGAAAAAGGTAAGGTACAAGAAACAAAAATTCTTAGGTTTCGTGCAAGTAACATTTTCAGATTTTTTTTAAATTTTAACATATGTGAAAATAATCACTCTGCAGAAAGCCTTCCAACATTAACCCACAACTAATAACTCAACCTTTTCCATGCTCTTAGTTACTTAACATGGAACATTTAAACAACTAAGTTTGAAGAGAACCTTGTGGGAACTCTTCCTTTCATGGTACACGGAACAGGTTTTCTCAAGAACTTAGCTGCTCAAAAGGAAGTCATAGAAGTAATAAAGAAGCCCAAGGCATGAAAACCCAAGAACATGGATAAAGAACAATCACAACATAGTAGAGAAGAAATAAAATTTTGAAATGATAAAAATAAAACTAAAAGCAACAAAAAAATTGAAAAGAAACATATGTCAACCTTTTGTAACTCTGTAGTGTGGTGCAGAGTGAGAGTAGATGAAATGTCACTGACATGTGATGTTGGTTTGATGCTCTCTTCATGTCTCCGGTGTTTAAACACCACTCTCAAGCTCTCTGTGAGCCTCCAAGGATACAATGTTGGTTTCCAACCTTTCAGGCCTCGCTCTCAAACAATACAATGTAGTGTAGTGATCATTAATTTGACATAGTCATGCACAGAAAGTAGCAAATGCTCTCAAACTTCTGCAGTGGGCAGTCTCTGCTATTCTTTCAAACAGAATATGTGATAACAATGATTTTTCATGGCTTTAGAAAATTATTTTAGCATTTAGGTTTAAGGTTACAAACTTGCATTGGTGTTTTTCCTTATTTTTAATTGTTTGTTTCACTTTTTCATTTACATTGTTGTTTCTTGGCACATGGCTTGGGTTGCTTCAGAAAGGCCAATGGTTTCTTGAATAAACGGAACGGTTTGGCCAAAAACAGGTGGTGTTTCTCAGGAAAAGGGTTACTCATCAAGAAACTGGAAACAGGTACTAGCAACAGGATTCCTTGCAAGTAACAAGCATTTGCACAAATATGGTGCCTCAACATCAGGTTAGTGCTAAGTTGCTAACATTGATCTGTGGCATTTAAGTTTAGCTGAATTTATCCTTTTAAGAGATTTCATTCCGAAATGGAAAAATCATTTCAATCTTATTCTTAAATCACAGGCTTGTGTGAAGTGGCCCTTTAAGTGTATTTATGAGGTTGTGTTTTATTATCTTAAATGACTTATTAGCCTCTATTTTAAGTGATTTAAATTTTAATTAGGCTCTGATGTAAACACATTAACATGTAATTTCTGTTAAAAGTTAAAACCTACCAACAAGATTAGCAAGCTCATGTAATATTCTTTAGACAAGTAGAAGTATAATGAAGCAAGTAGAAGTATCATTGTTCATTTTTGGCACACAGCATTTATATACATTCTTTAGACAGTGAGCTTGTAATTTTGTTCTGGGATCCCATTTGTGCTACTCATAAACAATATTATCCCCCAACACATCCATGTCTTCGTAACATAGTTTTAAAAACCAGACACTCTGAACCACAAACATTCTTTAGACAAGTAGAAGTATAATGAAGTAAGTAGAAGTATCATTGTTCATTTTAGGTACATAGCATTTATATACATTCTTTAGACAGTGAGCTTGTAATTTTGCTCTGGGATCCCATTTGTGCTACTCATTAACAATATTACCCCCCAACATATCCATGTCTTCGTAACATAGTTTTAAAAACCAGACACTCTGAACCACAAACCGGTCAGTCAGACAGGCCCATGTAACAAACTGGTAGAAAAGCTCAGTTGGAGGACTGATTTGTACCTGTTAGGTAACAAACCAGCCGGTTTGGTACCTAACCAGTATAGATCCATCTTAAGTACGGATCTAACATGAGCCGAGAGGGATCTAATTTTTTCACGTGCAAACTTCTTTAGAGTGCAAAATATAATGTGTTAATTTTCATTATTTAAATCAGTGTTGCAAACATCCCGATTTTATCTCGAAATCACGATTTTTTGGCCTAGCCGATGTTTGCCGATTTTTTAAAATATTTTTATGGTATCTTAAGTTTGCCGATGTTTGCCGATTTTTTACTGATTTTTTCCCGATTTTTACGACTTTTTGGTTTTCCGAACCCTTGCCGATTTTATCCCAATGCCAATGTTCGCAACATTGATTTAAATTGTATTCTTGAATGCTAAATAGAGTATATATAAGACCAAATAAACGTTTCAACCATAATGTATATATGCATCATTTTTTAAAATGATATTTAATGTATATGTAATTGACATTATAGTTTTTTATTATTAATATATTTTTATCTATATGTCAATATTAATTCCTATTAAAATATTTTATTGATAATCCACATTGACTTTTTTTTGATATACCAAATTAAAATATTTTATTTTAACAAATATTTTTCTATATATAGTATATATGAAGTTGATATGGACATAAATTAGTTATTATAGATCTTAAAATAGTTTATTTAAATCTTTTGTTGAAATATTTTTGAAAAGTATAAGATTTAAACATCTTACTCACACATTTTTTTACTTCTAATTACTTGACAACATATTGATTTTTTTAATATAGCTGACATTATTTTTCTATTGAGAAGATAATTTTTATTTTTTATTTTTATTTTAAAGAGTGATGGATGGACGGACATACTTACACATCTCCTCACACTGGGTTGTAGAATGAGCCTCTCGGCTCAACCAACTCGGCTAGATCTCACAATTGTGGGGGAATCTAGGACCACTTATGGCGGTTTTTCAGGTTGTTTTGGAGGAAAACCATGGTTGTTGTCTTCCAAAACAACCCTTCTTGACCTTAAAACCAACCCTCCACTTACTAAACCCTAAACTTAAATAAAAATCTAACTCAACCCTAGCAATGTTGGCAATCAACAGTAATGTAAAATTTTTGAAGTAAAAGTGATGTAATGTTGGCAATCAATGGTAATGTAAAATTTTTGAAGTAAAAGTGATTCCTTTATCCTTTTACTCAAATTTTAAACATTATCATGAATTGACTCAAGATGTTTGAGAGTGATTTCGACCTAATTGGATTTCATATGGAAAAACAAGAATTTTGGATCACACTCAAAATACAGTAGACTTAATAATTTTAAGGATTCCAAGATTTGGGGGATTGCAATGTTTCCAATTGATTTTGTCATGTGTGAGAGTACGGGATTGGCATTTGATCAAGAGCAAGAAGACCTTTATGTAGCTTGAAGTTGGGGGTATTAATTGTTGAACTTCGTTGATTTTGGTCATATTGATCGTTGAACTCCTCTACCATGGCCTTAACAAAAATGTACCCTTCACTCAAAGAAAAACAATTGGTTAGGCATGCTAAGCTTTTTCTACCATATTATAAGGTTTAGGAGATGAGCCATTCGCTCAAACCAAAATCATTGGTTAAACATGTTAAACTTTTTCAATTTCTACAATATTATAAGGTTGAGAAACCCAAGTTTGAAGACTTTGAGCTAGATGATGTTTATGTAGCCCTTGTTGATGATCCCATTTCTAGTAGTGGTGAATCAATGATGAGTTCAATGAGTGATCATGTTGATCCATGATTTGTAGCAGGCCAGTGACCCAATAACTTGTAGCATTGTTTTTGGACTCTAGAGCCCGCTTAGAGCCCCATCGATTATGTATTTTGTTGTTGATATGTATTGCACTCTATACCATTTTGATATATTCACCCTTACATGGTATATAGATGAACAAACTTTGTATATTTTGTCTCTAATGGTTTGGAATCATGGCTTGAAATCTTAAAAATATTATTTTTCATTAAAAATTGATTATTTTATGCATTTTTTTCATATTCGGTAAATTGAATCTGGTTTGATCTAGTTTTGGTTCGAATCCCAATTAGATAGGTGGTCAGTTCAAAACCTGGTTCCGGTTTTAAAACTATGGATACAATCAAAAACATCCGAAGAATTCGGACAATAATATAATTAATATACATGTAGTGATCTAGGGTAATTTGTCATAGAATTCCTTGTAGCAATTTGTCCCTTTCTTCCTAATAAAGTGACTTAATTTAATAAACACTCAAATATTATTATGATGGAGCAATAAACAATTCAATCCCTTTTTGCTAATAGCGATACAAAACAGTGGCGTAAACAATATGTCATTCAACAATATACTAAACCGATATATTGCCAAATCAAATCCATACGTAAGTTCGTCTAGAACAGATTTCGACTTCAAATGTAACAATTCAAACTACAAGACCAGAGGCCCACAATGAAGGATTTTACTTGAAATTTGATTCAGATCAACTCTTGATATTAAACTACTCACTATACTAGATACTACATCCCTCGGCTTTCTTTTGTTTACCAAGCACAAACTTTGACCCTATTTAGTCCTCCGTGAGGGTTTTCTGTTGGTTGGGTTCTTCTTCAAGTTACAGTGACAATCCTTGTTCCTTCAAAATCTTGTTCTCAATCCACATCCAAGATTCATGCCTACGTACAAGCTACTGTTCCCAATCAAAGCCTAAAATTTGACATCAGCTCCCTTGGAAACCCTAAGACAGAAACCTTCGAACACTTTCAAGGTGATTCGTTCCTCCAACAGGTCGTTTATTGCTATCGGTAGCTCATGCGGGAGTCTGTAAATCCGCTACCAGGTGCCTTGTGAGAGTTTCTCTATGCATGAACTTCATTCCGATCCAAAAGAAACACCCGCTAAACTGTCATTGTTGTCTTAAATGAATGACTGCCAGAACTAGGATCGATCAAAGGAAAGACCTTGCCATCTGAAGTGGATGGTTCTTGCGGCCAGAACGAGACAAAGCAAGGATAACTTCGCTACCTTTAAAGACCTTCCTATGCCAAACAAGAATCTAATCAACAAGAACTTCGTTGTTTTCTCCAGATGGTTTTTCTTGTGCCAAAACAAAGTGAAAAAAGATAGAAGGTGTCAACTAGGGTGGAATCTTTCACCACCTAAATTGACAAGATAGAAAGGCGTCTTAAACCCTCAAAGCTAATGCTCAAAAAACAAATGAAATTATCCACACTTGATGATCCAAAATGAAATCAACCTTCTATATATAGATTTCCTAAAGGGGTCTCTTCTTCTTGAATGATCGAGTGAACTTTACGCCAAACCCCAATTTTTGGTCTCTTCGCCCAATTGCTCCAAAACTAGCCCAAACATTGGGTATTTTGGGGTTTGCCCCTTTATGGCGGACTATAGCCTACGGTGATTGATAGGTTATTTAGTCCTCATTCATCCTCAATTCGTAGAGGACATTACAGTCCCCCTTGCCTAAAATTGCTTTCCCTCAAGCAATTGCAAATTCAGGTGCTACAAAATCCATTCTCCTTCCCATGTCGCATCCTCCTCTGGTAGATTCTTCCATCTGATAAGGTATTCTAAAATTACCCTCCCTCTTAACTTCTTCTCTTGCATGGCGATGATTAGTTATAGTTGTCCTTCTTCATCTAATGGTGGCAATTTGATGGAGGTGGTAACTTGTTGCCCCACAGGCTTCTTGAGGCATGATACATGGAAAACGATATGGATTTTGTTGTCTTTCGGGAGTTCTAACTCATACGCTACTTCACCAATCCTTCGAAGAACTTTATAGGTTCCATAAAACCTGGGCTTCAGCATTTCAGCATCGCTTTTCTTGAGCGTGGACTATTTATAGGGCCGCAATTAGGAAAACGAGGTCTCCTATCTCGAAGCTACGTTTTGTTCGATGTTGGTCTGCATACATCTTCTGACGATTTCAGGCAGCCTGCATGTTTTCCTTGAGTATTAAGAGGATGTCCTAACTCTCTTGTATCTAGTATTTAGCAATGGGTGCTTTGTTGTCTCCAAAAACCCTGTCGATAAAGGAGGGTGCGTCATATCCATATATCGCTTTGAAAGGCATCATCCCAATGGATAAATGGTAAGTGGTATTGTAGCAATGCTCCCCAAGGTACAACCATTTGACCCATGCTTTTTGTTGACCCATCACATAGTTCGCAAATACCCTTCAATCCACTTATTCACGATCTCTATCTGCCCATCTGTTTGTAGATGATAACTAGTGCTAGGGGTGAATTCTATTCCCACTAACCTGAAGAGCTCCTATTAGAATGCACCCATAAATCTATTGTCCCGATTGTTGAAGAATGTAACTAGTGTCGGTCTTCATAATTGTATTTGATGAAAAGAAAGGGAAAAGAAATTTATCGTAAAAGAAAAATTATTTTGAAGCATGGACTTCATGCTCTTTTATTTATTTTCTAGGTCAAAGCCTCCATTGAAGGTTTCTAGGTTTTGTCATGAGTCAATAAAGTCATTGTCATTTTTATTAGACCCTTCTTGGGCTTTTCTATCATGTAAAAAGATTTGTTTTTGGGTCAAAAGTGTCATTTGTCACCTCCACACCAAGTCAGCCCTGTCCTCATGAAGTCAGCCTGGATTAGGGCTATTCGGCCCAGCAGAAGCAGTATATATAGAGAGGCAGCTCGACTCATTTAACACACACACACAAGTAGTTCGATCTACAAGAGAAAGAGGCAAAAAAGAAGAGAGAAGTTGAGGAGAAAGAAGGAAGAAGCTGGGGAAGACAAGAACCGTATTTTTGGGCATCTCTCTCTCACGCGTGCGAAGTTACTGGACAGTAGTTGGGGCCAAAACTTTTTAATCTACTACAAGTCCAAAATTCTGAAGCTAGTAGCCAAAATTTTGTAGTTGGGGGCCGAAATTCTGGTTTGAAGCTGCATCTAAGACACTGACACTTGGAGACTTTAGCAGGTATCATCTACTGGAAGGAACGGTTGACTTGGTGATTGGAGGAGGTCTTTTTCTAGGTCTAAAGAGTCTTGGATTGTCTCGTATTGATTTGAATCTACTAGTGGAAGAATTGGATTGGGTTTTCCCCTTGGAGAGGTATTGCCCTGGCTGAGTGCCTACATCTTGTGTCTCGTGTTCTTGTTGTCTTCATATACATTTAATTTGGTAATTTCTCGATGAAAGATAAACTGACAAAGAAGTAAAAGTAGCCAACATAAATTACAAGTAATTATAAAGAAAAAGGAACCAAACCCTAAGCATTGATTTCTCAACATGGTATCAGAGCTAAGGTGAAAGAAGGACTAGTTGAAGATCACTTTGTTGGCTATTAATTGAAGGAAGGAAAAGCAATCTTGAAAGAAAAAGTCACTCTCTCAATGGCAAGTTATTTGAAGAAGGGACTCAATATCATAAAAATTGCAGGAAGTTGGGTTGGAAGGATCATCTACAATCTATCTAGAAGAGTCGAGAGTGAAGAATTCTTGGTTGCACTTACAGGTAAACTTGATGATGACAATGCATGGATCATAAATAGTGGTGCCTCGAGAAATATGACAGGAGAAAGTGGGCAACCTCATACTCTATCAAGAGAATCATCATCACATGCAGTGGAGCTAGGACACAACAACAACTATGCAGTCAAGGACCTTCGATCTACATCATTGAAGCTAGAAAGTGGAGCAAAGCTACACCTCAACAACATCCTCTATGTCCCAGGTTTGAAAAAGAATTTACTTTCCATTTCTTGTTTAGAAGATAAAGGCAATAAGATTGCTTTTGTAGATGATAAAATTTTGGTTGGGAGAAAGGATTCAAGTATTGAAAAGGCAAGGGTTATTGGAATTCGTGAAGGAAGACTATATAAAGTTATAACACCATCTCCTCAAGCCCTTGTTCACATGGAGATTAATCCTATCGAACTTTGGCATAGAAGATATGGGCATATTCATTACAAGATAATACCCTCTCTAAGTCAAATGGTAAAGGGCATCCCAAACATCAAGCAAGACCATGAAGGAGTATGCAAGGGATGTGCTTTGGAAAAGAACACTAGGAAACTTTTTAAAAGTAGTGACACAAGATCTAAGGAGATATTAGACCTCATTCATTCTGATGTTTGTGGGCCCATGTCTAATAAATATCTTGGAGGCCATCTTTACTATGTGACCTTCATTGATGATCACTCTAGAAAGGCATGGCTTTATCTTCTCAAGACAAAGGACGAAGTATTTGAAAAGTTCAAGGAATTTAGATCTAAAGTTGAGACCTTAACCGAAAGAAAGATAAAGACTTTGAGATTCGATAATGGAATTGAATACACTTCAAAAGAACTTATAGCATATTGTAAAGAAGCAGGCACTAAAAGGGAGCTCATTGTTCTCTACAACCCCGAACAGAATAGAGTAGCAAAAAGGAAAAATAGAAACATTGAAGAATGCATAAGGACTATGATATTTGATCATGATCTGCCAAAATTTCTATGGGGAGAATGTTAAGTTATGGTATGTTCTATGCTTATAACAGTTTACTTCTTTTCCTTATTATATTCCACAGATTACCAATCACATGTACATAAAGTAAAGTGCAGATAGAACATTAAACGATCAACAGAAAACAAGCCAAGACAAGAGACACAAGATGTGACGGCTAGCCAGGGACAAACCCCACAATGTGTGGGGAAACACTTTGATCAAATCTTCTTTTATCTTCAATAATTTAGCAGAGAGAAATAGTACAATAAATCTGATTTGTATCAACAGTAGCAAACCCTAGATCAGCAGCATCAGCATTAGCGGCTTCATCATCAAACTAGAGCAGACGATATCTCACAAACCGACCGTCGAATCAGCTTGATTCCACCACCAAAAGTTGCGGCTTCCAGAGGAGGTTCAAATGAACCTACAGGGCAGTTTAGATGAGGAGATCTTCTGGTCCATGCAGGTCAACCTTCAATTTTGCAGTTGCAGCTTCAATTTCAGCAGCTTCCTTCAAACTAGGGCAGTCGATATCTTGCAAACCGTCTGTCGGATTGACTTGATTCCACCACCAAAAGATGTGGCTTTCAGAGGAGGTTTAAATGAACCTACAGTGCAGTTCATATGAGGAGATCTTCTAGTCCACGCAAGTCAAACTTTACTTCTGCAGTTGCAGCTTCCGGCTTCACATGTGTGAGGGAGAGACCCTTTTCTGCGCAATAGAGAAGAGACTCTTTTCTGCGCAGTAGACAGAGAGATGTGATGAGATGAGCGAGTCCAAATGAGGAAAAGTCTTCCTGTATTTATACACAACGTTGGTGTTTGAATCGATGCAACTGTTGGGCTTCTGAGCTTACATGAGTTGTAGGTCGGCTTGATAATAATTCCATAATCAAAATAAATTCATATCTCCATGAATACTTATCGAAATCGGATGATCTTTATATCAATCCTACACCTCTCGATGAGAGGAATCTAATAAAAATATTATCAGCCATGAATAAGATGACCCACATGAAGTTTTTCCCTAGTTGCCAATTTTAACACTCCCTCTCAACTAGGGAGAACTTCATCTGCAATCTGTCTATCGATCGTTACTATTCATCCATCAAATGCACTGCCCTGTACAGCCTGACCCTTGCCCTGCTCTGCTCTATTCTGCCTGTTCTGCTTTGTCTTGTTCTGCCCTGTACTGATCTGTACTGTTCTGCTCTGTTCTGCTCTGCTCTTGCATTGTTCTGTTCTGCTCTGCTTTTGTCTGAATTATGTAGAAGAAGAAATGATCAAGGATATATCATACTAACTCAAAGTCAGTCTCAGAGTATGTACGACTGGTCGCAGACCAGTCTCAACCAACCCGAAGTCAGCGTCATAGTGAGTACAACTCCACTGGTCCCAGACTAGTATCATCCTCCACTGACTCAAAGTCAATCTCAGAGTGCGTACCACTGGTCCCAAACCAGCCTCAACTGACCAAAAGTCAGCTTCATAGTAAGTACCACTCCTACCACTGGTCCCAGACCAGTATCGCAGTCTCATAGAGTGTACCACTAGTCCCAGACCAGTCTCAACCGACCCGAAGTCAGCGTCATAGTATGTACCACTCTCACTGGTCCCAGACCAAAACTACACTGACACGAAGTCAGTCTCAAAGTATGTACCACTGGTCACAGAGCAGTCTCAACCGACCCGAAGTCGGTGTCATAGTATGGTACAACTCCTACCACTAGTCCCAGACCAGTATCATTGATCCCAGATCAATGGAGGTCATCCTAGTGTTGGGAGTACGGTAGATACAACGATGCGTCCATCAGTACTACTATGGTCCCTAACTTCATTTCCCTGCTCATTGATCAGATGAGAGGTACTTCCCATGAGTCCCAGACTGCATGGGTAGGATGCCTCGACAGGAGAACTAATCAATCCTGTCCTCACAGGAGAACACATCAATCTTGCTACAATCGCCATGGAGAACACATCAATCCAGGCCGCCATGGAGAACACATCAATCCAAGCCTCACAGGAGAACACATCAATCCTGCTATAATCGCCATGGAGAACACATCAATCCAGGCCACCATGGAGAACACATCAATCCAAGCCTCACAGGAGAACACATCAATCCTGCTACAATCGCCATGGAGAACACATCAATCCAGGCCTCACAGGAGAACACATTAATCCTGCTACAATCGCCATGGAGAACACATCAATCCAGGCCTCACAAGAGAACTAATCATCCTACTACACAGGAGAGCGAATCATCTTGTTCCACAAGAGAGCGAATCATCTTGTCCCACAAGAGAGCGAATCATCTTGTTCCAGTGCGCACCACCAGGAGAGGGTGAGTCACCCTGTGGTCGTATGTTGCTCCAGTAAGAACCGCAAGCCCTTAGAGCTCCCAAAGCTCAATGTATGCAACATGCAGGACCCTTGTACAAGGGTTTCTTAACGACTCCAAGTCGTTTGGTAAAATCACAGATTAGATCTTTCCTTGGGGCTTTGACAAGGTGTATCGACCTGTACATCATCTTAATGTGATGGAGCCTCCTTGCTCATCGACTTACCATATCTCAGATGATGTCTATCTGCTAGAGCAGTCGACGAATACGAGATTCCCCAATAATCGAATCCCACCTCTAGTTGTTACAGAGAATCACAGTGGTATGTGTTCAAACAGCTCATTGAAGAGCTTCCCCAACCAAGCAGCTTCATACGAGATCATACTCGTAGATATGTATCCAGTCTCGACGGTGCTTATGGCAACCAACTTCTGCTTCCTGCTCATCCATTATATCGAAGCAGAATCCAAAGAGAAACAGCACTAAAAAGAGCTCCAGTGATCCTCCACACTACCTGCCTAATCAACATTCAAATAATCATGCAGTTTCATATTTCCGGCAGTGTATCTCAATCCATGAGAGATTGTGTCTTGAAGACATCTTAGAAGATTCTTGGCACCAATCTAGTGAGGCTCAACCAAATATGAGCTCACAATGCTAACTGCAAAACATATGTTTGGACGGAGGTTCACCAAGAACATCAACACGAATGAGTTTTTGAAACTCAAAGGCATTTCCCAAATCTGGTCCGACATCACTACCATATAACTTCTAAAAGTTAAGAACCTCGAGGTAGTCACAGGCTTGCAGTCCACCATACCAAATCTTTTCAGAATCTTCGCCACATATTTTCCTTGAGATAGGAAAATTTCCCTTGGCTTCTGCCACACTTCAAATCCTTGGTTCTTCATTTCAAATTCAGAAGCCAACTCCCTCTTACATTTGTGAATGAGAGGGTATGCACCTGTTAGAAAGAGGTCATCCACATACAACACCAGTATGAGAGGCTTGTCATCTTCAACCTTAAAGTAAAGGTTAGGATCGGCTTCACTCCTAGTGAATCCCAGCTTCATCAAGTAGCTATCGATCCTCTCATACCATGCTCGGGGTGCTTGCTTCAACCCATAGAGAGCCTTCTTCATACATGAGATTTTCAATCATAAATCTCAAATCCTTCGGGTTGCTCCACATAGACCTCTTCTTTGATCGAACCGTGCAACAACGCGGACTTGACATCCATCTGATGTAGGTTCCATCCTTGTGAAGCCACAAGGGCTATGATCAAGCAGATGGTCGTATATCTGGCAACAGGTGCAAATATCACATCATAGGCTATACCTTCCCTCTAGGAGAAACCACGAGCAACAAAACGAGCCTAATACTATTCCATACTTCCATCTGTTGCAGCTTTATCTTGTAAAGCCATTTTGAAGTAATAATTGTCTTGTCCTGGGGTTTGGGAACTACTTCCCAAACATCATTCTCCATAATGGTCATAGCATCCTTCCATACTTGATGCTTGACGGCATCTGAGAATGATGAAGGCTCATTTTGTATGATTGTGCTCATACTGGTCAGGTATCCCTGATACCTGTTGGGTTTCTTACTTTCACGGAAGGTTCCTCGGGGTGCAGCATTTCCTTCAGCATCATCAAGTAGCCCCCTAAGCCATGAAGGCCTCTTCCTGGAAGAGGAAGGCTCAGGTGGATAAATAGGATCCATCGGTTCTTCCACATCAGGCATTGTTACATCATCTACCCATAGAGACAGCTTCCACAATCGTACGGTGCCACACCATTCTGCTCTGGAGTATGTGGTGTAGTAGTCTCCCTCTTAATGCCAACCTCAAGTATGCTTGAGTGAACCAACTGTAATATATCGGAGGTCTTGCTTAGGCTTGAGGGGAATGGTCCCCTTTTGAGCTTTCCTTCGGCACATCCTGGACATACACCTTCTTTCTCTACTCAGAATTCGGGCATCCCTGTCACCATTTGTCTTACACCGAGTAGAGCTTTATAATGAAAGGGGGGCAAACCTCCGATGCCAAAGTTCGGACTAAAGAGATGTGTCATAAGACATGACACCTAGCGGACTTCCATCGACCTGATATAATGAATCAACACGAGACCCAAGAGTAAAGGCATCTTTAACATTATTTTTTCATATACGTACCTTGCCATCGCTGAAGGTTACCTTGTAGCCTTTGTCTTCCATTGCCGAGATGGACACCAAGGTCTTTTTGAGGTCAGGTGCATTTAATACATCCTGGAATTTCTAGCCTTCTTGAATGGTTGTCCTCTTCCTTGATTTCCAGCATTCCTTTTACCTTTGCTATCAGAGGGATTTTGATCATCGTCCCGGTGTGAGTCCTTTTTATCAGGGCACTCCCTTGCATAGTGACCTGCTTTATCGTAGATGTAACATCGTCATTTTCTTCCACCCTTAGGTCCAGCCTTTCCTTTTGATTTAGTCCCGGAATTATTTCTTTTCTTAGCATGAGAAGAAAAGGCAGCAGGAGGACCTTTAGGCATGGGCATTTCTTACTCTTCTACCCTTGTTTCTTCTTGAATGTATCTAGCCATTAATTTCTCGAAACCAGGAATTACATTATTGTTCAGAAGAGTATTCCCGAACACGTACCATTCGTATGGTAATCCTCCAAGAGTCGTGAATGCCATTTCTCTGTCAGTAATAATCTCCCCAATAGGTAGGAGATCGTTCTTGATCTCGGTGATTCTTAAGAAGTATGCTTGCATACTCTTATCTTTACCCTTCTTGATTTCCCTCAACTTATTTCTAAGAAACAAAACTTGATTTGAATCATTAACTTTAAATAAACTCACCAGTCTATCGTAGATTTCCTTGGAGGTGTTCAGGTCAAAGATGTAGACCACCAAGTGCTTGTCAATAGAGTCCCGGATGATCTTCTGTTTTGACTTCTCCGGTTTTCCATTTGTTCCATGCAGCAACGGATGCATTTGATGGAGGCTCAACAATATTGCCTCTTACATGGTCCAGCACTCCTTGATCTTCTAGGGTTAGATCGATAGACATCTTCCATCTGTGATAGTCAACTTTCTCACGAAGCTTGCCTTCGGCAGAGTGTTGAGGACCCCATAGTTCTTTTAGGATAGCCTCGCCAATCTTCTCTTCGGTGATTGCTCTTGCTCTTGCTCGGGCTTTGTCTTCACCTCAGCTCCAATACCATGTTAAGTTATGGTATGTTCTATGCTTATAACAGTTTACTTCTTTTTCTTATCATATTCCACAGATTAACAATCACATGTACATAAAGTAAAGTGCAGATAGAACATTAAACGATCGACAGAAAACAAGCCAAGACAAGAGACACAAGATGTGGCGGCTAGCCAGGGACAAACCCCACAATGTGTGGGGAAACCCTTTGATCAAATCTTCTTTTATCTTCAATAATTTAGCAGAGAGAAATAGTACAATAAATTTGATTTATATCAGCAGTAGCAAACCCTAGATCAGCAGCATCAGCATTAGCGGCTTCTTCATCAAACTAGGGCAGACGATATCTCACAAATCGACTGTCGGATCAGCTTGATTCCACCACCAAAAGTTGCAGGTTCCAGAGGAGGTTCAGATGAACCTACAGCGTAGTTTAGATGAGGAGATCTTCTGGTCCATGCAGGTCAAACTTCACTTCTGTAGTTGCAGCTTCAGTTTCAGCAGCTTCCTTCAAACTAGGGCAGTCGATATCTTGCAAACCGTCTGTCGGATTGACTTGATTCCACCACCAAAAGTTGCGGCTTTCAGAGGAGGTTCAGAATCCAGATGAACCTACAGCGCAGTTCATATGAGGAGATCTTCTAGTTCATGCAGGTCAAACTTTACTTCTACAGTTGCAGCTTCAGTTTCAGCAGCTTCCGGCTTCACATGTGTGAGGGAGAGACCCTTTTCTGCGCAGTAGAGAAGAGACTCGTTTCTGCAAGTAGAGAGAAATGTGATGAGATGAGTGAGTCCAAATGAGGAAAAGTCTTCCTATATTTATACACAACGTTGGTGTTTGAATAGATGCGACTATTGGGCTTCTGAGCCTACATGAGTTGTAGGTCGGCTTGATAATAATTCCATAATCAAAATAAATTCACATCTCCATGAATACTTATCGGAATCGGATGATCTTTATATCAATCCTACACCTCTCAACGAGAGGAATCTAATAAAAATATTATCAGCCATTAATAAGATGACCCACATGAATTTTTGCCCTAGTTACCAATCAGCGATGATAGCAGTACATACAAAATAGAAGTCCTCATAGAATCCTTGATAATATGACACCGGAAGAAGCATTCACAGGGAAAAAGCCATGTGTAGACCATATTTGAATCTTTGGATGTCCCGCATACATTCATGTTCCAAAAGACAAGCAAAAAGAAGTTAGAGTCTACAAGTATAAAAGGTATCTTCGTTGGTTATAGTCTTTCATCAAAGGCATATAAAATCTACATCAAAGAAGAAAGACAAATTGAAGTTAACAAGGATGTCATATTTGATGAAAAGCATGCCTACAAAAGATCCAAGGATATACCAATCAAATCTGATGAAGAATATGTACCTCTATTTGAAGAAGAGAAACATGACAAGTCACCTACCAACCAAGAAGAAGAAAGACCAAGTGAGCCTATTCAACCTATAATCATTCCCAAAACAAAGAAGAGGCCAAATTGGTTAAAAGCTACACTTGAAGATGCCAAAGGACATGGAGCAACTAAAGGAACATTCAGAGAAAGGAAAAGACCGAAAAGACACTCAAGATATGCAGCATACATAACGAAGTTAATTGAAGCAGAACCAACTACTTTTGAAGAAGTCACTCATCAAGAAGAATGGAAGAAAGCAATGCAAGAAGAATATCAATCCATCATGAAGAATGGGTTTTAAGAAATCGTTCCTAGACCTAGCGACAAATCTATTGTCACTTCCAAATGGATTTACAAAATCAAACATGTCGTTGATGGAAGCAAGATTTGTTGCAAGGGGTTTCTCTCAAAAAGAAGGAATAGATTACGAAGAAACCTTTGCTTCCACTGCCAAGTACACTACTATTATATCTTTGGTTTTGCTAGCTACTACTATTGGATGTTTTGGACATTGGAGTGGCACCTAAAGATTTTTTGAAGACTCCATGTCCAAGGATGTACCAAAAGTTGTTTGTATCATCAGAGATCATCATATCACCAAAGTTTTTCAACTCTGCTTCTTCTTCTCATCATTTTTGTTGTAGTCAAATTCCACATTTCCTATGGGGACAATCTAAAAGTGATACTAGTATGAAGAATCGAGTCATGTAACAAACCTGGGTGGCCTCAGACATTATCATCAAGTGCATATTACTCTGGGAGGTTTTTTTCACTTGGTTAATTATCATCTCCTTACGAAAACTTAATAATTAATTAAATTTTTTCCTCCGAGCAAAACCCCAAAGTCGGAGTACGGCTTGACGGTGAAGCTTTGGGTGAGTCCTAGTGTCTAGGGTCATTGTATATTTATTATTACCATACTAGAGCGCACAAAAAAAATCGTGGAATTTGATTAGGTCTAGGGGGGTCATTTTTTAATTTTTAAAATTTCCCGCAGGGCGGAAATTGGAATAAAATTTGCATATGAAATGTAATAAATGATATCTATAGAAGTTATATGGGGTATGAGTAATAATAATTACACCTCTCACCCTCAGCTTTATACTATGACACTTTGAGAGGTTATAAATGTGTTCTAGACTCTCAAAACCCACTTTTCCTAAGTTTGGCATGAAATCTGGCAATAAATTAAACCAGAAATAAATTAAATGGAGAGAAATAAATTGCTCCATGTGACAAAATGACATGGAAATGACTTAGAAATTATTTCAAGTCAAAGGAGTGAGTCAAATGACAAGTTGGAGGATGATTTGGCACCTTGCATCATAAAAACATGGCCCACTCAAGAAAATCAAATTTCTTGACATAAATGCAGCAGCTTTTGACTGGGAAATTCGAATTTGTAATGCACATTTGAGAGGATTTGGGAGAATATTTAGCAAAGTTTTTTATGGGAAATTGTCTCCACACTTTCCCACCCATATACACTTGTCATTTCATCATGGAATTCAATTTTGATTGAGGGATTCTTGATGCCACTTGAGAAATTCAATTGGCATAAAGGTGTTTTGGGATTGTCACCCATTTTCTTTGGGATTGTGACCATTTGCCTTGGGATTGGCTCCCAAGCTTCTATAAAATAAGAGTTTTGTGTTCTGACTTATGTATCCATTGTTTATTAGTTGTTGTGCTTGCTGAAGTGCTGCTACTTTGTACATTTTTCAAGAATATCAATAAATAGACTTTGGGGGTCCATTCATGGATGTTCTTCCTTTGGAACATGGTGCATTGTGAGCTATTGGTATAATATTTTCTATGCTTTGAGTTATTTCATTTTCCATGTATTCTTGTGAACTTGCTAGTGCAAAGTTATCTTGTATTAGCATTTGATTTGAAAGTGAATTCTAGATTTTGAAAGTTCTAGTTTATTTTCAAATAAATTTCTAAAATTTTCAATTCATTGTTTGCTTATCTAAATCTACATGGACTAATGTGTGCCTTAAGTATTGTAGAAGAATTATTTTTGGATCAAGCGTGAGGGGAAAAGTCTTTGGTGTCAATTTTTATTGCATCAGATATGTTATTGCCACAAAATTTGGTGGAAAGGCTAGATGACATGAGATCTCCAAAACCCAGAAATCATTTCTGGAAATTCTGCCTAGAAATGACTTAATTAGATTATTAACCAGTTTTTAAATATTTCCTAAGTTTAAACTTAGGGAATATGGTTAATTAATCAGTATTAATTAAGTCAAGGCGAGAATCATCTAAAAACTCACACGGATCGATCCAGAGATAATCCAAGCCATCGATTATGTTTTAATCTTGGTTGTTGGTGCTCCAACAGGGAATTATAAGAGGAGGTCGATGTGGTGATGGAGAATATACTTGAGAGATTTGATTACTAAACAGATCAATTTCCAAAGTAGCAGCAGTCAGTTGCCGGAGAGAGAGTGAGAGATCGAAGCAATGAGAGAGGGGCAGAGACAGTGAAACCGGAAGAAGATTTCCAGATCCGGTGAGTGCATTTGCAGAGAGGCAGAAGAGCCACAGAGAGGCTGACGCTGGGGCAGCATAGTAGCCTCTAGAGGCAATTTCGATTCTACCAGGGAAAGTCGAGTTTCAGTGCCAGAAGCTGGACAGAGGTTCCGGGGGCCAAGAGAAACATTTTCCCAGACAACAGTAGACTAGACGGCTTGAGGAGAGGTTGATTCAGACTGAGTGCAGAAGGGACTGCGCTAGGGTGACACAGAGCCAGCACAGAGGCAGTTTGGATGGCTCACTTGGAGTTGCAGTCAAAGCCCGGATTTACCTGTAGGGTGAGGAAAATTCCTCGCTAGATTTTTAATAGTATTTTCTCTGCAGGATTGTCAGTATTCGACATCCAGATTGTACTCAAATTATTTCATTGTTGCTTAATAATAAAACCCTCAGTTGCTACACCGGTTTTCCCAAGTTGGTTTTTTCCGGGGACTTTTGTCCAAAAATAACTGTGTTATTTTTATGTGTGTGTGCTAACATTTCTTCCAGCATTTATTCTTCCGCAATTTTATTTGTGTAGGTTGCAGTGTGATTTATTCAGTATTTGCCATAGCAAACAACAAATAAATTGTTAAATAAAATTAACAATTAGGAGAATAATTTCCAGTTGTTGCAATAGGATTCCAGTTTGGAATTTTCACATGGTATCAGAGCACAGTTGATCAGCCAGAGAGCTCAGAGGCGAAAAGAGAAGGAATTTCGTTGGTCATTGTGGGCAGCAGAACGAAATTCCCAAGAGCAATGCAATCATCTGCCAGGAGGCTGAGTTACTTGTGGAGGCTCGATTTTTTAGAGTGAGGAAGAAAAAATCGATCTTTTTAGATCGAGTGATTCCAGAGGCAGAGGGAGCAACTCAGATTTTTTTTCGTTGAGCAGATCTCTAGCTGGATGCAGAAGTTTTGCAACAATATGCTAGAGCATAGCCAGCGTTGAGTGGAAGGAAGAAGAGCACACACAGAGGGAAAATTTTCCTCAGGGAACTTCTAGTTTCAAGAAGTTCAATTTTTCCTTGCCGATCAACAGTCATCGTGAGCAGATCTTCTCACTCCAAAAGGAAGTGCGAATAGCAAAACAACAGTTGAGCAGAAGGAAAGAGCAAATTTTTGACAGATCGTTGAGATGGCCACTGTTGGGCTTCGTGATTAGGATAGGTTGGACGGAGCTTCCAACTACGTCATCTAGAAGGCAAGGATGTCCTTCCTTCTAGATGAATTTGGCCTGAAAACATATATTGATGCAATGGTAGCAGTTCCCACGAATGCAGATCCGCTGAAAGAGCACAAAAAGGAGATGGCACGGGCGAAGAGGTTGATCCTAGACAAAGTTCGAGATCATATTGTCTCACATATAACTGGCAAAGATACTGCCAAAGAGATGTGGGAGACTCTCTCCACACTATACCAAGGTACTTCTGAGCAACGCATTAGTTGTTGGGGCAGCGCATCAACCCACGGAGCTAGTGTGATTGGCACTCAACAGTGTCTCAGAGGAGTGTCAAGTATTCGCCCAAAGTATCTTGGGAAAAGATACATTGCCAAGGTGGGACAGGATGTGGGCCAATTTGCAGCAGGAGGAATTGAGGCGAGCTCTTCTAAAGAGCTCCATCAATGGCAGCAACAGTGGATCGAAGCAGGAGAAGGAAGAGCAAAATGTGGTTCTCGCATCTAAGGGTCCAACAGGGGCAGGGGAAGCAGAGGAAGAAGAAGGACCTATCAAAGGTCAAGTGCTTCAGATGTGGTGAGCTTGGTCACTACAGTACCCAATGTCATCTCAAGAAGAAGAACAAGGAGGAGAAGCAGGACCAACAGGCAGTTTCAATAGAGATTGATAGGTTGTCCTCTAGGCTAGAGGAAGACTTCGCCATGTTTGCTAATATACCTCCGGGAGTGAAGTGGAGTGACTTGTTGTTGTAGCCCTAGAGCGCTACAAACAGGCAGGATCTTTGAGGAGTCCACCTCATGGATCAATACCCTTGCTACGAAGGCCCACATTATTCAGTAGCAGGATGGAACAATGACATTTGATGCAGGCATATGCCAGAGTGACAATTGCAAGGACTGGGAGTCGTCAGATGCTAGGGAGCGCAGTGCAGAGTTGGCAGCAGTGCAGTTGACACAATGCAGAGTTAGTAGCACCGCAGATTCTTCAATGACAGTGCAGATACTAGCAGCAGTCAAAGACTCGGGTGGCAGATGCATTATACTAATCATAGTTGATTCAGTATTTTGGATGTTTTTCAGTTGCAACCGCAACAAATGAGAGGGAGTTGCAGTGCAAATACAGTGTTGGCAGCGGTTCAACAAGGTCAGCAGTAGCACAGCTGCAGTGTATATCAGAGTTACACAATGGTTGGTGGGCAGTATAGCCAAACATCAATAGCGTGTCAGGAGATGATGTAGAGATAGGGTGTTGCTACAAGGTGTGTAGTAGCACTAGAACCTAAGTCCCCTAACATAGGGATTCGGGATTCGTAGGATACAGGGATTCGAGTGTCGGATTTGAACACGTTGACCCCCCGGAACAAGACATGTAGGATTCGTTATATATTATTTTATTAAACTATATATATATATATATATATATATTAAAAATATATAAATATATATTAAAAACTAGATATTTCTTACACAAATTCTCATTAATGATACAAATTCATTGATTTCAAACATAGATCTTCATCTAGATGTTAGTTTTACTGTTTACAAAGTAAGTTAGTAACAATAGCATGCATAGTACATACAAAATTCAAATATCTGCATAAACCCTCACAAACCTCATAAACCCACCCAACCCTCACAAACCTCATAAACCCTCATAAACCCTCACAAACCCTCACAAACCTCCAAAAACCTCCCTCATAAACCTTCACTTTTTTGGGATTCGAATCCCAAAATCAGGAAACGATGTGTCCTAACGGGACATAACCGGGAGTTGATGGTGTCCCGTTAGGACACGTGGTGTCTCATTTTTGGATTCGAATTCCCATCGAATCGTGTCGGATTCATGGGATTTAGACACGTGGCCTGTTTTGGACGAATCCGGTTTCATAGACTATAACACATTCCTCGTTAAGAGGGAGTGTTAGTTTTTGTAGCATCGGATGTGTTCTAGCCACGAAATTTGGTGGAGAGGCTAGAATACATGAGATCTCCAAAACCCAAAAATCGTTTCTAGAAATTCCGCCTAGAAATGACAATTAAATTATTAACCAATTTTTAAATATTTCTTAAGTCTAAACTTAGAAAATATGGTTAATTAATTAGTATTAATTTAGTCAAGGCGAGAATCATCGAGAAACTCACACAGATCGATCCAGAGATAATCCTAGCCATCGATTATGTTTTAATCTTGGTCATTGGTGCTCCAACAGAGGATTATAAGAGGAGGTCGATGTGGTGATGGAGAATACACTTTAGAGGTTCGATTTCTGAGCAGATCGATTTCCAAAGTAGTAGCAGTCAGTTGTCGGAGAGAGAACTAGAGATCAAAGCAGTGAGAGAGGGGCAGAGATAGTGAAGTCGAAGGAAGATTTCCAGATCTGGTGAGTGCATTTGCAGAGAGGCAGAAGATCCATAGAGAGGCTGATGTTGGGGTAGCGCAGTAGCCTCTAGAGGCAATTTCAATTCTACTGGGGAAAGTCGAGTTTCAATGCCAGAAGCTGGGCAGAGGTTCTGGTGGCCAGGAAAAAAAATTTCCCAAACAGTAGCAAACTAGACGACTTGAGGAGAGGCTGATTCAGACTGAACGCAAAAGGGACTGCGCTAGCGTGATGCAGAGTCAGCGCAGAGGCAGTTTGGACGACTCACTTGGCGCTGCAATCAAAGCCCAAATTTACTTGTGGGGTGAGGAAAATTCCTCACTAGACTTTTGCCAGTATTTCTATGCAGGATTGTCAGTATTCGACATCCAGATTGTACTCATATTATTTCACTGTTGCTTAATAATAAAACCCTCAGCTGCTGCACCGGTTTTCCAAAGTTGGTTTTTTACAGGGACTTTTGTCCAAAAATAACTGAGTTATTTTTATGTGTGTGCTAGCATTTCTTCTAGTGTTTATTCTTCCGCGGTTTTATTTGTGTAGGTTGCAGACTTGTAGAGTGATTTATTCAGTATTTATCGTAGGAAACAACAAATAAATTGTTAAATAAATTAACAATTAGGAGAATAATTTCCAGTTGTTTGCAATAGGATTCCAGTTTGGAATTTTCACATTTGGGAGACCAACCCACTCTTAAAGCACCTTCTAAGGAAATCTCATTTGTTATTTGGATTTTCATAGTTTATCTTACGAAAGTGTCTTGCAGGGATTCGTTTGGACATAGTTTGTATGCATGTAATCAATTTAAAAATTTTAATATTTTAAATAGTGCTTCATTGATTCATACTAGTTATTTGAAAGCTTTTCCAAGCTAAACAAAGTGATGGGGTTCAATCCCATCACTTGATTTGGTTTCTTGTATATTATTTGTATTTTATTTAATTTTTTTCATATTCTCTCTATATTAATTTATTTCTTGATCTTGCAGCCCATAGGTAGAGTGTTGGTGATAAGATCATTAAAAAATGATCATACAAACTCTAATCATTTTCTTGTAGGACCTCTCAACCCCTTTCAAAGTCGAATTTTTGAGGAGCTCGTGGACAAAGAGGAGGGTTGCAATTTGGCAAGGCCGTGGGCATTTGAGGAGGATTGGCTCCTTGTCTTGTGCAACATTTCATTCACCTCTAGAGGCCAAGCTTTGATACATCAAGAGACACTTAACTTCTTCAATCTTGAAAGCTTTCTCATTTTCTGATTTTGAATTTCAAGGAGGAGATCTACAACTTGATAAGATTCATGGATTGTAAAGATCCCTCTTAAAGTTTTACTTGAAACCTCTTGGAAGATTTCTCATCTCGTAACATCTAATGAGAGCTTAGTTTTTCTTCTGGGAGCCTGGGTTTTCTCCCAATACATCTTTTTCTCCTTTTTCAAAAGGAGGAACATGTGGGTGGTTTGATCTTGCACTTGTTTTCTTAGTTTTCATCTTGCATGCCTTAAAATTAACCAGTGTTCCAGGAGGACGCGTCCCCCAGGGTGTGGGACGCGCGCGCCCAGGCGCTCCCCCACACTCCGGGGACGGCGAGACTCCTGGGGAAACGTTTCCCCTATGTCCCCTTTTTGGGGAAACTCGGGGAAACTCCAAGGGGATGTTTTTCTGGCGACGAAACATGACTCCTTTGAAAGGGGGACGGGGGGACGCCGGGGGGATGCAAGCCCCCATTTTTTGTCTAATAATTTTTATAAAACATTAAAAAAAATACGAATTTAAATATATGAAAAAATAAAAGAAGGAAACTACATTAAAACCTAAAACTTAAAATATATATATATATATATATAACATAAAAAATAAAATAAAAACAATAACAAAAATTTAAAAAAAAAAAAAACTTAAAGCATATTATGAAAAACTTAAGACTTAGTATTTATTAATATTATTTAGTACTTTTTGAGAAATTTACTATTATTTCATTGCTTTCAATATTTACTAGTACTTTTTGAGAAATTTACTAGTGTTTCAGTGTTTTCTATGTTTACTTTTAGTTTAGTATTCTATGGCTATTTTAGACTTCAGCATAATGTCAATGTCATTGTCATATGATGACTTTACTTTGTATCGTTTTCGAAAATTTGATGCGCATTGTATAATTTCAATTGTCAAATGATGAACTTATTAATTTAATTTAGATGTACCTTGCATCATGCCAAATGATGAATTTAGAAGGAACATTGCATAATGTCAAATGATGGATTCAATTTTGTTATTTACTTTTAGATTTACAATGCAAAATGTCAAATGATAATTCATAAATGATACTAGTCTAATATGTAATGATGATCATATTTAGTCTTTAGATGTACATTTCATAATTATTAAGATTTTCTATTTAGTTATTCACATATTTTTGGGATTTTATTTTTTATTTTTATATATTAAATTTTTAATAATTTATAATTTTATCATTTTTATGACTATGACGTCCACCCGTTTCCCCAAAAATTCCCTAAATTTTGGGGTTGCTTATATACGTCCCCCTTTTGTGTATCCTCGCTCCCGCGTTTCCCCATCCCAGAAACTCGGTGGAACATCAAAATTAACACAACCTGACCATCACAATCTGATTTTTTGAATTTTCTTTTGCTACTTAGTTCTATTTTATGCTTTGCAACTTCAAGTTTTGCTTTAAAGTACAATTTTGAATTTTACTTTTTGAGCAATTTATTTCATTTTATGCAAAGCATCTCATTTCAAGTAGCAAAATTGATTTAGTTAGTTTAACAATTTGCTTCATGTTGGCCTCACAATAGGCTCATTGTTTACATGCTCATTTATTTTAAGTTATTTGCTCATTTTACAAGCATATAAATTTCCAGCTTCATTGCTTTAGTTGGTTATTGATTTATCATTTGTCAAAGCAATTACTTTCAACTTACAATCTTATATGTTTATGAAGCTTATGTATCTTGCATTACTTTGAACAACTATCCAAGTTATCTTGTTGAGCATATTTACTTGAAGCATTTCCATTTTTTACAAAGCATTTGTAATCTTACTTGCATAACATATTAGACATTTTAATATAGTTGCATTTTTTAATTAATTTAAGTCCAAGCATAAACTTGGTTGAAAGACATTTTTAGGGACCCGTTTCTTTCATAAACTTGAGGGACATGGACCCTCTTATGTGGTTAACACGGTGACCTTGCAGTCATCAGAGCCACAGTCTCTGTACCGCTAGAGGCATCCGGTGTGTTGGGTAATACAAGGAAGGTATCGTTGATACAATTGTTGTTGTCTTTCTCTTGGACCACTTCCACAACTCACAAAAGAGACTTGTTTCAAAACAGTGGGAAGAAAGGTCACATCTAGAATAGGCATTTAGATTAAAAGTAACCAAGATAATTGCATCAAACTTTAGTTTAGGTGCATTTCATGCGAATAAATTTTACTATTTTACTTGCAAATTATCCATGTACTTGTTATTGATGAATATGTTTTGAATTGAATACTTTATTTGATCAAATATCATTTCATTTATATTTGCAAGTAGAGTTCTAACCTGTTTCTTTTGCAAGTCATTTCCATATTGCTTCCTTATATGCTTTGAATTTGTGAATGATCATATATTTTGAAAGCATTTTTTATATCTTACATTGACATCATATCTTGCTAACATATTTTGTTTGATTGACAGGATTGCTTGTGTTTCAATTTGAAACACTTCATTTTATTTTGAGCAAGTATCATTTATTTTAAAGTGATATTTGAAAGCACTAGTTTTATATATGCTTATATCATGTGTTGATGGTTATTAAAGTTTATTTCATTTTATATTGCTCATCTTATTTGCTCACAATCTCAAATAATCATAATTTAATATCTCCTAGAAACCTTTTAACTTATTTTTCCATTTAGGGACCACTCCCCTTGGCTAACCTAGGAGATAACTTAAACGGAGAGAGTTGGGAATAGGTGACAACCCCATCTCTTGGTCATTGCCACCAACCACACCTTGTGAGGTTAAAGGCTTTTCTCACTAACTGGTAGGTGTTTGTGTCAGGCGACAATTGTTGACAAGATGGAATATCCATCAAATGGATGTCAAAACAGCGTTTCTAAATGGAATCATTGATGAAGAAGTATATATTGAACAACCAGAAGGCTTTGAGATACATAGCAGGGATACTCATGTTTGCAAACTAAAGAAAGCTCTATATGGCTTGAAGCAAACTCCTAGGGTTGGGTATGCAAGGATGGATGCATATCTTGTAAGGATTGGGTTTGTCAAAAGTTTTGTTGATGCAAACACATCAAGATAGTGAAGAATGAACCAGTTGTTATACTTTTATTTGTGGATGATTTATTTATTACGAGTGTGGAGCGTGGAATTCTAGAATGCATCAAAATGCTAGCAACAGAATTTGAAATGAAAGATATGGGACTCATGCATTACTACTTGGGCTTGGAAGTTTAGCAAAAACCAAGTGAGATATATGTTGGTCAAGGAAAGTACATAATCAATTACAAAAGATCGGTATGATGGATTCCAAGCCTATGACTACTCCCATGATCACAAATCTCAAGAAGTTGAGAAGCTCTGACTCTAGTCTCCTTGATCCTACAAACTATCATAAGTTTGTGGGCTCTTTGATGTACTTGGTGAATACAAGACCTGACATATGCTTTGTTGTAAACATTCTTAATCAATTTCATTGGAGCCTCGTCATGACCATTGGATAGCTGCCAAGCATATCTTGAGATACCTACATGGAACAATTCATCACTGCCTGAAGTATGATGGAAAGGAAGTTAAATTAACAGGTTTTACCGATTCTAATTGGGGTGGCAGTGAGACTAATGGAAGAAGTACTATTAGTGGCTATTTCAGTTTGGGATCTGCATTGATTTGATGGATGAGTAGAAAACAAGATCTTGTTGCTTTAAGTAGTGTTGAAGTCAAATATGTTGTTGCATGTGAAATAGGAAAGGAAGCAGTTTGGTTAAGAAAATTGTTGTCAAATTTGTTTGGAAGGCCATTGGATCCTACTGCGATAAATTGTGATAATCAATGCAACATCAAGATGTCTAAAGGCCTCGTGTCTCATGCAAGGACAAGGATATCAATAGCAAGTACCACTACATTGGAAGTTTGGTGCAGGATGGGGTCATGAAGCTACAATATATTCCGAGAGATGAACGGTAGCTGACGTGTTGATGAAATCTCTTCCAAATAAGAAGTTTGAATATTTCAAAAGCATGCTTGGATTGGTCGATATTAAATATTTAGTTGATAGGGAGAGATGAAGCGTCTTGTGGCAACAAGATGCCTGGGAGGACATCTGGCCGACCTATCTGTTGATGTCTAGATCTCGAAGTAGGGAGGGTGGCGTTGGTCTTGAAGCTCCAACCTTGGATACACACCTAGATCCCTGGGTTGGTGTTAGAGATTAAAAGCCTGATGGTACCTAGAATGGCTAAAGCCTGAACACACCTTAGTCCCACCCAATTAGAGTACCCTGGTCAGGTATCTAATCTGTAGCACTGCGTGTGCTATGACTTTTCATAGTTCATATCATTTTGAGATCTTCCATGTACCTATGTATGTATGTAATTATGAATACCTCCCTAGTTAAGAGGGAGTGTTGAAGAATGTAACTAGTGTCGGTCTTCATAATTGTATTTGATGAAAAGAAAGAGAAAAGAAATTTATTGTAAAAGAAAAATTATTTTGAAGCATGGGTTTCATGCTCTTTTATTTATTTTCTAGGTCAAAGCCTCCATTGAAGGCTTCTAGGTTTTGTCATGAGTCAATAGAGTCATTGTCATTTTTATTAGACCCTTCTTGGGCTTTTGTATCATGTAAAAAGATTTATTTTTGAGTCAAAAGTGTCATTTGTCACCTCCATACCAAGTCAGCTTTGTCCTCATGAAGTTGACCTAGATTAGGGCTATTCGACCCAGCGAAAGCAGTATATATAGAGGGGTAGCTCGACTCATTTGACACACACTCAACAAGTTTGATCTACAAGAGAAAGAAAACTTGAGGA
Organism: Pinus tabuliformis; assembly: GCA_031772625.1. Classification (NCBI taxonomy): domain Eukaryota; kingdom Viridiplantae; phylum Streptophyta; class Pinopsida; order Pinales; family Pinaceae; genus Pinus; species Pinus tabuliformis. Next base: position 761,335,616 of record CM062804.1, read on the forward strand.
GAAAGAAGGAAGAAGCTAGGGAAGACAAGAACCGAGTGTTTGGGCAACTCTCTCTCACATGTGCGATGTCACTGGACTGTAGCTTGGGCCAAAATTCTAGATTGAAGCTGCATCTGAGACGCTGACACTTGGGGACTTTCGCAGGTATCAACTACTGGAAGGAAGGGTTGACTTGGTGATTGGAGGAGGTCTTTGTCTAGGTCTAAAGGGTCTTGGATTATCTCATCTTGATTTGAATCTAGTAGTAGAAGAGTTGGACTGGGTTTTGCCCTGGTTAAGTGCCTACATCTTGTGTCTCTTGTTCTTGTGGCCTTCATATACATTTAATTTGGTAATTGCTTGATGAAAGATAAACTAACAAAGAATTAAAAGAAGCCAACATAAATCACAAGTAATTATCAAGAAAGAGGAATCAAACCCTAAGCATTGATTTCTCAACACTGATCGCTGACTATATTTTTATGTAGTCCGTGGAGTTTGAAGACTTCTTTGAAGAAGAGTTCTGCTACTTGTTTGGTCGAATAGTCAGTTGAGATTGCAAATAAGTGTGTGAATTTCATTGATCTGTCCACCACAGTGTAGATACAATCTTTGCCCTGTGCTTTGGGTAGCCCAGTGATGAAGTCCATTGAGATGCTTTCCCATTTTTGTTCATGGAATTGGTAGAGGTTGGAGAAGCCCTGCAGGATGTGTGTGCTCGACCTTATTTTGTTGGCATGTCATGCATTCCTTGACGTATTTCATCACATCTTCCTTGAGACCTTTCCATGAAAATCATTCCCTAATTTGTCGGTAGGTTTTGAAGAACCCCTGATGTCCAGCTGATGGAACGTCATGCATAACCTTCAAAATCTTCTCCTTGAGGGCAAATTCGGGAACCAGGTATATCCTGTCTTTGTAGTAAATAATATCATCGACTATTTTGTACCTGTCATCTTGGATGAGTTTGTCGATCGGCGCACATGCAAACTGGTTCTTGCCATGTTCTGCTGAGAGATGAGTCTTCCAATCTTCAGCAAGCTCTATGATGGAACATGTTACCAGTTTCTTGGAAAGTGCATCGGCCACAACATTCCTTTTCCTCTATACATACTCAATATCAAAATCATAGGCTTTAACTTTACTTACCCACTTCTATTATCATTCGTTCATGTCTTTGCTCCAAAAAATGACACAAATTGTTGTGGTTTGTCCTGACTACGAACCTGTTTCCCACCAAATACTGTCTGAATTTTGCCAAGGCGTGCATGATAGCGAGCATCTCTTTATCGTATATGGAGTAAAGTTTCTCAGTGTCATAAAGCTTCCGACTTTTGAATGCAAAGGGGTGGCCCTTTTGCATTAAGACAACCCCTATCATTTCCCTTGATGCATCACATTCGAATACAAAGGATTGACTAAAGTCGAGGAGGGACAAAACTGGACATGAACTCATTACTTCCTTGAGCTTGTTAAACGTCTTGTCGGGTTCTTTTTTCCACCTGAATGCTCCCTTTTTGGTTTAATTTGTCAATGGTGCACTTAACTAAGAGAAGCCTTTGACAGACCGTCAGCAATAACGGTAATACCCTGTGGAAGTCAAGGTTTGTGAATGGTCCCGAAATCAAGTTCAAAACAGTGATCATGATATGTTCATTGTAATTCCTTTTCTTGGACACTTTAGACTGTGAAATTTTTAGAAATCTGAGGTGACACACCAAAGTGACTTAGGTAAACATTTCAAAATCAGATATAATCAATTAGACATGTGGCATGCTATACAAGTTTGCTCTTGAGAAGAGGCCAAAAATCAGCAAGTTTTGGGGAAGTTACCATAACGTTCACTTGGCACATTAAAGAGTAGATTTGAATTAGTAAGCTATATATAGGTTGATGATTCACAAACAAAGATATTGGTGTCTCTTGTTAAGTTGGTACTTAGCAATAGGGATTGGTGTCTCCAGTACATTGGTGTTTATGAAAATTGGGAAGAGTAGGTTGGTGCCTAACAAGGTTTGTACCAGTGGGGATTTGTGTCTCCAATAGGATGGTGCCTACAAATTTTTGTAATAGTAGGTTAGTGCCTACAAAGAATTATAAAAAGAAGTTTTGTGGTTTTTTCTCGAAAGGTTTTCCATGTAAATCTTGTGTTCCACATTCTGTAGTTGATAGATTTTATGTTATTGTTTTCTTATGGTGCTGAATGTTTAAATAAGTAAAAATTGACTTATTTTGATTTACCCCACCTACCCCCCTATTGAGAAATCCTTAGGGTAGCTAATTAGAGTTCCTTTAATTAGATTTCTCTTTAACTTGATAGTTGCTTGTGACATTCTATTACTTGATTGATTATTTTCGTCATCTTCTTGTTATTAATACGTTCTTTATCATCAAACAACTACCAAAACATGAAGATCACCAAAAAAAATGGACACAAGATGTAGGCACTCAGCCAGGGAAAAACCCCTCTCCTAGGGAAAAGCCAAAAGTTCTTCTTCTCTTCTTTAGAATCAAATTAAATGCGACAACCTAGACCCTTTGACCAAGATATAAAATCCCTCCATACACCAAGTTAGCCTTCAACAAAAAGTCTTCAAATCAAGTCATCTTGAATCTCAGCTTCTTCCCTTCACTTTCTGAAATATATCATGCGCCTTCGGCCCCTGAAACTTAGCCTTAGATCCCTCGCACGTGTGGCAGAAACTTCGGTTTTTTTGCTTGACTTGTCTCCTATTTCCTTAGTCTTCGCACCCTTTTCTTGACACTTCCAATTGCAAAACGAGTCCTTGCTTGATAGATGGATACAATAGGTCAAATGCTCCTCTTATATATAGTGGTCGTATCTTCATTATGAGGCCGACTTGACAGATGTTTGAGGCCGACTTGATGAGTGAGGAAGTCGACTTGGTGGATGAGGGACAAGACACATAAAATAATTTTCTTTCTTGACTTAAAGAACCTAATAAGGGTCTAATACATAATGACAAGTACAATGACTCATGACTCAACCCTAGAAGCCTTCAATGGAGGCTTGACCTAGAAACAAAATACATAGAGCATGAAACCCATGCTTATAGAATAATTTTTTCTTTTATAATAATCCTTCTTTTCTTTCTTTTAACAAATACATTACATCATGACTCAAGTACAATTATGAAGATCAATACTTGTTACATTCTTCAACACTCCCTCTTAACTAGGGAGGTATTCATAATTGTTCAACCGGTACAAGGTTGACCTCAATTTGAAATATTCTTAAGAAGAGAACAGCAGCATACACAATGCTAGCAATACCCAAACTACCAAGGTATCCATCCAACCGGGACTAAGGTGTCATCTAGGCATTTGCCACTATAGGTACCATCAAGCTACAACCCTGGTATCCATCTAGGCCTCTATGCCTTGACACCAACACTTACAAGGATCTAAGTATCAACACTAAACCAGAGCTCCACACGATACCCTCCCTCTGGGAGCTAGACATCAACTAGATCTAAATACTAACTAGGCCATGATGTCCACCCAAGTACCATCATACAGGCAGTTTTATGGTACTTCATCTCTCCCTCTCAACCAAATCAGAGACATTTATCAATACACCAACTTTTTAGGAAGAGATCAACACATCCACCAATCTGAGCATGCTCCTAAAACTAACTTCTTGTTGGGAAGAGATTTCGTCAACACATCAGCTACTTGTTCATCTGTTGGCACGTATTGTAGCTTCACAACCCCAACCAATATTCAAACTTCCAATGTATATGTTCTTGTATGCTAGCACAATCTTCGGTGCCTTCAACTATTATGATGTTGCTTAGGTTATCACAATATCCAAACACATCTCGATGGAAGCTTCCTTCTTCAACTTTTTCCAGCAACATCAAACTCATCCTCAACACTTTCCAAAACATCCAATTCTTATTCACAACTTCATCAATCATGAACACAACTTTATTAATCACAAATAACCATCTATGTGCTTTAGCCTTTCTCCAATCTTCATTCTTTCTTCATAGTCTTCATTATAGTTGTCACAACATGTCCTCCCTCTAAACTGGGGAGATATACACCTTCTTTATCCAAGCTTCTACTAGGAGATAAATCCATCAACAACTCAGCACACAGGCTCTATCATCATATCATCAGAGAACTTCAACTTTCCGAAACAACATTCCTTCTATCCTTACTTAGCAACAAGGTCATCAGCAATGTACATTTCAATGTTACCAAGATTCTTACAACTCCCTCTTTCCATCATGCTCAACATCAAGCCATCATCAAGTATGAGGTAGGTAAGCATCTTTAACATCTTGAAGACTATGTACCTACAAGACTTTAACAACAAGTTCAACCAAGCACAAATATATAGCATGAATTCAACTTTATCAATATAGGGTTAGCATGTCGACACAACGGGAGCATAATAAATCAGACTTTAGATATCAAAACCTAAACCTAGTTAGGTTTACAATCAACAAGGGTTACACTTTGCATGTCCTAGACTTTCACATCAATCTATGTTGGGGTTTTGTCACAAACCCTAGAGTCCATCATCAAAACTAAACTTTAGATATCAACAATTTAATCATAGAGAAAGCATTATTACATTTAGGGTTTCATTATCATACCCTAGAATCTTATATCAAACTCTACTAGGGTTTTGTCGTAAACTCTAGATACAATTATCAAACCTTTAATGTTAGATATACAACGGCTTGACCAAGTTAGGGCTTCAATCAAACGAAAGCAAATACACCTAGGGTTTCATTCCTAGGATCTTACATTGACTATTGCAAGGGTTTTGTCATAAACCCTAATTCATCAAACCCTAAAAGTCTAGGGTTTCATCATATAACTTAGACATCAACAACAAAACCTAAAAGGATAGGGTTTTACAGTGAACCCTAAAGGTTAGGGTTTTACCAAAGTGAACAAACAATAGTAAGACGAGAGTTGATTTAATCTAGAGATTAATCACCCTAAATATGAATCTTGACTATTCAAAACCCTAGAGGTAGTAATATAAAGCAAATTCCGAAAATAATCATATCATTTTTATATGAACAAGACTAGCTACAAATCATGCAGTCTTAAACATACCTTGAGTTGGTCTTTTACAAACCTTGTAGGGTTTCCTTGTGAAGGGCTCCCTCTCGAGGTATGGCATCAACAATTTTTATGCACCTGCAACATTTACTATCAAAAGCACACAAGCACAAGAGTATAATCTATGGTTTCCATTAAACTTCAGAAGATGAATTCTTAGGGTTTTGAATACAAAACCTAGACATCATTCAATTCCATTTTTGCAAGGATTTGCCATATACCTTACAAACCCTAAACATTATGAGATAGGGTTTCTAAGAGGGAACAAGCGAATTAGGTTTTCATATGTACAATTTTACAATCTTATATATTAACAAATTTAACACAATGAGAGCTTGCAAACCCCAGGATTATACAAGTAACTAAACCCTAAAACATTTTATGCTAGACTCTTAACAAATGAACATGCTATACATACCTCAAGATTACATACCTTTGTCTTTCATGATTGAAAGATTGATGTTCCATTGAGCTTGTTGCTTCTTCTTGCAAACTGAAGACATATTGTTAGATGACTAAAACATAAAGAGTAATATCAATACTTACTTGATTTAGATGAGGACTTCAAGTTGGTCCCAAAATGCTAGATGCCTTTTCTTGACTATAGTAGAGGCTTCCAAGAATGAGCTACTACAGGTCTTCAAATAGACTTCTCCTCACACTGATATAGATTGCTTCCTTTTGAGACAGAGATAATACGGTTTCCTTTCTTCAACGATAGGCTATGCACCTATTCTACAAGGAATGCAGACCTTGTTCTTTTTCAACGTTCCATATCTTGAATAATAAGGCTGCTTCTATCCTTGAATTATGATTAGGATAATCTTCAAAATTTGATGTACTTTTCTGACATTGACTTCTATGGCCCTCTGGTTAGGGCTTCACTAATCGCTATGGTACAATGCTCAAAAACTGCCTTACACAACAAAGATTCTCTTTGTCAGCTTCTATGTCTTTTGAGAGAGTTTGGATTTCTTATATAATGGTGCACTGGACTTTGTTTACCTTCACAAGAATTTCGGCTCCTTATAGTGATTGTAGCTTCAATAATGGATCTTTCAAATAGGCCTCCAATGCTTCTAAGCAAATAGGTCTTGGTCCCTTTCTATGCTAGTTGTAAGGACTAATTCTAGTTCATAAAATATGTCTTGAAATTGTAATTTAGTTACTCACGGAACCTTATAATTACAGATCTCTGAGATGGCTTCGAATTCAGATTTTTAAGGTCAATTCAGACCCTACATTTCGTGCACAGACCTTCCCTTTATCCTCCAGAGATCTTTAGCTTGGTTAAGGCTTATAGATTACCCTTCTCGGATCCCTAATTGATGCTTCACGGCTCCCTTTATTACTTTGTTTTTCTAGTTCAGGCCTACGTCCGAACCACTGAGTTTTTGTCTTATAAACAAGTCCAGAAATGAGTTATTTTAATTTGGTCCTCCTTCTAGGTGGCTCAATCTTGAGGGCTTGACATGAGACTTTTGTTTTTCAACCAACATTGATCTTCTAGCTACCTTGTTTCACTAACCTTAGCTCTGATACCATGTTGACTTAGGGTAGCTGATTAGGGTACCTTTAATTAGAATTCTCTTTAACTTGATAGTTGTTTGTGACATTCTTTTACTTGATTAATTAGTTTCTTCTTGTTGTTGTTATTAATATGTTCTTTATCATCAAACAACTACCAAAACATGAAGATCACCAAAAAAAATAAATGGACACAAGATGTAGGCACTCAACCAGGGCAAAACTGTTGAAATTTCTAAGTCTAACCCGTTAGAAATTTTCATGCACTATCTGATTTATTTCACCTACTTGTTTAATTTCTTAAAAAGTTATTTAACCATATAAATACTGAAAATAAATACAAGTACAGTCTCAACCATCTACAGATCATCAATTGAAAGAATAGACAAACACACAAGGGACACCATTATTTTTGGACAATCGTCCCCGGAAAAACCCAACATGGGAAAACCGGTGCAGCAGTTCTGAGGGTTTTATTGTTAAGAAGCTTTTCTTGAGTACAAGTACAACTAGGGTGCCAAACTGGCTCACCCAACAGAGATATCTATTTGGCAGTAATACCTCTCTTCGAAAGCAGATATTTGGCAAGTCTGCTCCACGAAAATCTTTCCAACGCCTCTCTGAGGCTCTGCGTCAGCCCTCCTGGCCTCTACATCAGCCTAGAACCCTCTGCGTCAGCCTACTGATGCTCTGCACTGGCTCTCTAGCCCTCTACGTCACCCACGCAGGCCCTCTGGCCCTTTGTGCAGTCACTATGGCCCTCTGCGTGGCTCCTGCTGGCTCTGCGTAGCCTTCTCTGCCTATGCGTTGGTCTTCTAGCACTATCTCTACCTCTCTGCTATGCACTCATTGCCCCTCGCTGCAACTCTGATCACTGGTTCAATTTCTCTCAGCAAACCCCACTCCAAAAAATCGAACTAATTGATCAATCTTGGTGTATCTCCAACTGACCCTCAAGCCTCCTCTTATACTTTTTTTGTTGAGTCTTCAACGGCCGAGATTAAATCTCTGATCAACGGCTAAGATTAGATTTGGCTTGATCCATGTCATTTAAAACCTTCTCACCCAGTTTTATATTAATACCCATTAATATTTTTATTTTCCTAAGTTTAGACTTAGGAACCCATTAAAAATATTAATTATTTTAATATCTCTCTAACCGAGTGGAATTTCCCAAACCATTTCAGGGTCTTGGAGATCTCATGTGTTTTAGCCTATCCACCAATTTTCATGGCTAGAGCACATCCGATGCTACTCCAAATCAACCAAAAACCCTCTAAGGGGAAAACCCAAAAGTTTTTTTCCTCTTCTTTAGAATCAAATTAAATGAGACAACCTAGACCCTTTGACCAAGATAGAAAATCCCTCCATCCACCAAGTCAGCCTTCAACACAAATTCTTCAAATCAAGTCATCTTGAATCTCGGCTTCTTCCCTGTAATTTCTGAAATATATCCTGCACCTTTGGCCCCTGCAACTTAGCCTTAGATCCCTCGCACGTGTGGCAGAAACTTCAGTTCTTTTACTTGACTTGTCTCCCATTCCTTTGCTTGATTTGTCTCCTATTTCCTTAGTCTTCGCACCCTTTTCTTGACACTTCCAATTGCAGAACGAGTCCTTGCTTGATAGATGGTCACCAATGATGTTTCTCCCAATTTTTAAAAACATGTGACAAGTATTGGATCCCAACATTTTAGCAAAATGGGATATACTAGTGGCAGACATAGAAAGAATGGACAGGGAATTATTGCCCTCATTTCTCCCAAGATACAAACATCTAGAGCAGAACTTGCATATAATGTCATTGTTGTTGCCTCATTGTCTACACTTAGCCTTATTAAACACACGGAAGTTATATTTGTTTCAAGTGGGATTCAATCTGAAGAGCAACCCCTTGCTAATTGTAATGAACAGATTGATCAGTTGGCTATTACAGCAGTTAAGAATGTTGATGATAACATTGTTGATATGCCAGGTTGTTTGAATCATGTTTGTAAATCAGACCTTGCCCCTGCTCTAATAGACCAGAAATTTGTGCCTTACAACTCTCCTCGTCATAAGAACCAGAGACATTTGAAATTTTGACCAGGAATTAGATCCCCTGGAATAATAGCGATCATGCTTTCAGATCTTTATAGAAGCGTCATGAAAGGATGAATCATGGACCAACGCTGTCTATCCGAATCGACTGTGGATGGATTGAAGGACGGTTATGGAATGCTTTGAAAAGCTACTTGAGGACTTCGTAGTCATACAAATGTGTCTTATCGACTATACAATCGTATAGCTCTATTTTTCCTTGCAACTAAAGAATTGACAGTGTTTGACTGTGGATCGACCAAAGATACCAGTCGACCGAGTTTTCATTGGGTGCTTCGTCAACAGTGGTTTGATTGTTCCCACAATTCCAAGGGGGAGGTATTGAAATCACTGAAAACCCCATTACTTTCATGGGGGAGGGGGGTATTGTTATTGAAGTTATTGATTTGACTGAGTTATTAACAGATTGGTCAATGGGTCGACTGGGATTTGTGCGACCAACTGCATTATGTCGTTGATAGATGTGATTGTGTTTTATGGTGATTGATAAAGATTATTGGCATAACAGAGAATTGGATTGGCAAATAATGATGTGCTCTTGTCTAGTTGACTAATCAACTAGACCATGTTGTCTTGTTGTCTAGTTGACTAATCAACTGGGACTTTCCTTTGGATAGCAATTGTGAGAAGCACAAATTCAAGGGGAGCATGCATTTGTCATTGATGTCCAAGAAAGAGATTTGCAAATAAGGGGAGTATTGCAGCAAGGGGGGGATTCTTTCTATTCTTGGTGGATTATATGTTTCATTGCAGGATTGCCATCAATGGCAGCAATTTGTTCAACACAAGCCTCCTCCAATCTATGGTGTTTTTGCTCTGGACCTCCCAGTGTGAAGCATTCTTACTTTTGGTTGTATTTGACGTGACCCATTAACTTGCAATATAGAATGCCCTAGATCCCTATAATGGTAGGGAATTCTTGTTCCAACGATTTCTTCTTGCTCATATCATCCATCAATGTGGTCTCAAAAAAGCTTCCATCAAACTGTAACTGCTACTGAACTCCAAGGATCACCTATTATACTTTGTAAGAGAAGAGAGGCCCATGAAAATGCAAAAAATGAACCATGCATTTTCAAGGGGATAACATCTTCCTTCACCATTTCTTCAGATGGTCTAGTAAGGCCAATAGGGTGTCCATCCATTGGGCCAATGGGTCAAACCCCTAAACTACTAGGTGGCCCTAGTTACTTTAGATGGTCAGAGAAATCTTTCCTTAGGTAGAGTAGGTTATATTCCCATCCTAGCCTCACTCCGTGTAAGTTGTCTACACTTCCCAAAGGAGAAAAATAGCAAAAGCTAATTCCATTTGAATAAACAGTGGGCCTTTATGCTTCCAGGGCAAAAAACGATTTATGCAAAGCTATAGCACCAATGTAACTGTAAGAGTCCATCTCTTTACCAACCCAATTATCTAGTTTTTTGTTGTTGCATTGTCATTGGGAGATCATTCTTATGACTTTTCCATAAAAGCTTAAGAGGGTTTGTGATTCATTGTAATGCATGCATTTAACAACAAAAACAATAATTTACACTAATATATTTATTGATATCCTTACTGAAAATGTAAATTTGGCATGTTATTTCTAACATCAAACAATATAGTTACAATCCCTTTTCTTACACCCGAGGGAAGCTTTACCCTAAATGAGGTTTTCCCATCAGTGTTGAACAATCTAATACATAGCAGAAATATATATGCTTATCATTAATGGAATTGTGTTTTTTGGCAATGCCAAGCTGCCAAGGTGTTTTGGTCATGGTAACCTGCTGGATATCACTTCTTCCTCACAGGCACACCATCACGGAAAGATCCTCTCCTGGGAGACACCTGGATGATTACGAACAACTACAAATCCTTGTGGCACTCAGTATGGTTGCTTGCTATTGACTTTCTTTGAAAATGCTGATGTAGAATTACTTTTCAGGAGACTTCCACTTTTAACTTAGGGGATTTAAGGAGTTTTAAGCAGAGGTTGGCTTTGGTTGAGAAAGTCAAACTTACTGTCTTTCATTGTGATGCTGAGTCCCTTCTTCTTGATGCACAGGCACATATGCTTACATTGTTGGATTTTTGAGGGTGGGATTTCCCAGAATCCCTGTTGTGTGAATGATGTAATTTTCTGACCTAAGATGTACTTTTTTGTTCCATAAAGTAATGTAAGAAGTATTAGAAAAAAATAGCAGAAGAAGAAGTTGAATTCTAGATGTGACTCGATTTGTGTATATGTAAATAATCATAAATTACCATATTGAATTTCACTGTATGTCATGCAGAAATATTAGGGTCCACAAATCTCCAAAAGGAAGCTCATTCTAGAAGGTAAGGCAATAATTGCCCTCATGTATCAAGTCAATTGTCGCTTCTGTATTAGATAAGAAGCCTGTTCACTATGTAGCCACATATATAACATCAATAATTCCCTATAGCAACATATCGATATAATTCCCTAGAGCAACATATCGATATAGTTCCCTAGAGCAACATGTCTGTAGCTTTAATATAGCTGTTGTTACGCCCATCATGTCAGGTTGGTGTTTTTATATGTTGAATTTCATCTGACCTCACAAGCAATTGCTTATGTTACATATGTCTTTGGCATTGCCTTGGAAATGCTTTGGGCTTATAGACACCTTTCATTTACTATAACTTGCAAGTATGCTCCCATATTATCTTAGGAAACCGTGTGTGTCCTTAAAAAGAGATATGATGCAGCCATTGTGTGAATAAAAGCTACTTAACTATTTCCATTAATCAAAACTATAGAAGAAATTCATCAAGATTTCAGAAAAATCACAAATCCAAACAAGAAATGATTTTTTGTTTGGAAAATATTGTGATTTTTTCCAAAAATAATGACATTGCAATGTGAAGAAAACATGTGTCACGACCTTAAAAATCCCCATGTAACAAATAAACCCTCATAAAGTTCTGATTTGGGATTTTTTTTTATTCATTTATCTTTGCGGTAATTGGAGATTTAGAGGGAAGGAGTTTACCATCACCAACAACCAAACAATCATTCTCATCCCCACCAAAGATTTTTTTTTCTTGGAGTGAGGATTTATCTACTTACGGTTTTCATATTTTCAGATCATAGGAGTTTCTTAAAACTCCACCCTCCTAACTAATTTTTTCCAGATTTATGCAGGGTTTTTCAGTGCATGTGGCTCGCCTCTTATTATCATTTTTTTATGGGTCATATAACAGTTTACAGGTCTATCTTTTAACCATGATGTTCATTTTTTGGACCTATTTTGGCAGTATGATGAGCCCAAAAATGGGACAAACCATCAAAAGGTTGAACTGTAAACTGTGTGGGCAGTTCATGACGGGGAATTTGCCAGTTGAAATACCACCTTGCTAGAATCATAAGGAAGGAGATTGCAGTTTGTAGTATGTCATCTGCAGAGGTTTTATTAGCTGCCCACAAAGCTATTTATCAAAAGAATGAAAAATAGGAAGATGCAACCGCTCTCAAAAGTTGAACTTGCCACCAATGGAGTGGCTAGAACCTCAAGAACCATGGGCATATCTAGGACTAAGCACAATGAGAGGGACTCCACTGGTTCACCTTCTGTGAGTACCTCAGCTTTCTTTGTTTCAAGAAGCAGAGGTAGGGCACAAACTTCATACTATCAAATGATTAAAAGAAAGGAGAAGCAAAAAACGAACAAAATGGTGGAGAGGTGTCTTTACTAGGGCAACATATCTTTGATAGTTACAAAGATCAATCCATTCTTCCAGTCAATATTTGATGTTATTGCTTGTTGAAAAATATAGCTCAGACAAGAACTTCTGCATAGATTCAAGTAATTCTATTTTGTAATTCACTTTAGGAAAAAGTAAAAAGTCTTGAATTTAGCTATTGAGTCTGATAAGGTGTCTTTAATACATTAATAATTTTGACTACGATTAATCTCATTTTGGAAGAGTAATTCTATTTTGTAATTATCTTTAGGAAAAAGTGAAAAGTCTTAAATTTCGCGGTTGGGTCAGATAAAGTATATTTAGTGAATTAATGACTTAGACTAGGATTAATCTCAATTGTGCATCTCAACAAGAGATTAAGGTTTCAACAAAAAGATAAAGATAGCTCAAGACAGAGAGTTCAGACACAGTTCTTGTCAGACAGGGACAACAAGAGAGAGAAAGAGAGAGAGCAGATTACATCAGCTAAACAACAAAAGGCCGTATAGTACCGTCATACAGAAGATCCAAATAATATTGTACGGTGTCATACAGCATCATACAGTACCATACGATAGGTCATATAACCACACAACAAGCTGTATAACAGAAGCTGTTGTTTTCTACCCGTGTCAATTAAATTAGCGAGTCAAAAGCAATGAAAAAACTATACAAAAGTGGGTTTTGATCTGTGCAAACTCGTAATGAAGATTTTGCAAGAGCCACATGATTGTCGCTTCGATTTGAAGAAGAGAATTACATGTGCATCTGTGAATTGTTTTATGCTTCCACTATTTACTGTTTCTAGCTATTTTGTCATTGTTGCAATATCCATAAATTAATTTATATTGTCAATTAAATTAATTTCTGAGTTATTTAATTAACAGAATATTAGAACAGCAGTCACCTAGGGTGAGGAAATTTCACATGATATCAAAGCATTTTATCTAATTGAGTTTTTCGAGGATTTCAAAGGTTGTGCGTACCTATTTATCAAATCTAGGAGTTTGTGCACTGGATTTTAAGGACGACATTGGGTAGCCTCAGAATTGAGGACAGATTGGAAAGCGTCCAAATTTCATGTCTTGGAAAGTGAGGGTACCAATGTTATTGGAAGCAATGTTGTTAAAAGCGCGATCGGGATTAAATCGGCGCCGGAAAAAAAGCGGAAAAAATCGGCAAAAGCGGGAAAAAAGCGTTTGGCACAAAAATATTCATTTTTTTTCATTTTTTTTCAATTTTTTTAATATCCAAACCATCTACAACATAAAATAAATACATTGACACATAAATATGATAAAAAAAACTAACATATAAGATGTTTAATATCATTTCTAGCGCTAAAATCACACATAACATTGAATCATGTCCTGAATAGTAAGTCCTGACTCCTGAGTCCCAACTCAGCCTCAAAATATCAACAAAAAATATGATAATGTATCTCATCATGTCATAATGTCATATACAATAAAATGAAAGTCTAATCCTATTGATTTCCTCTGCCCCTCTTGCGAGAAAATGCCACAGCTTTCCCTTTCCCTCTAGATGTAGATGCTGGTGCCCGTGCAGGTGGAAATGGCAGTGGAGTCTGATGTGCTCTAGACGTTGAAGAACTAGAAGTAGGAGCTATAGGAGGTAGACCACGTCCTCTACTGGTGGCAGGGGTAGCCCGGGCAGGTGGTGTCACCTGGAAACATTACAATCTCCCAATCCTGAAATCCTGAAAAACTGATAAGTCTGCTGGATTTTAAATGAAATCTAAAATTCTACTTTCTCCATATGAAATCCAATGAGGCTGGAACCACTCTCAACATCCTAAGTCATTTCATGGTAATGTTAAAAATTTAAGTAAAAGGATGAAAATGAAGATTAAGGAGAATGTCACTTTTACTTTAAGAATTTAACATTACCATGAATAGCATATCCATACTAGGGCCTAGACTTGATCATTAAGCTACCCCACTCAAAAATTATTTGTTTCTTTCAAAAAACATTGCATGAAAAAACCCAAAAAAAGTTATAAAACTATGCTGTCCTGAGCCCCCACGATTTTTTCGTTAAAAATCGCGTTTTTTTCGAAAAAAATCACGATTTTTTGAAAAAAGCGCGATTTTTTCAGTAAAAATCGGCAAAAAAAAAGTAGGCGATTTTTTCGTATAAAAATCGCGATTTGATCGGCAAGATGAAAAAATCGCGATTTTAACAACACTGATTGGAAGTGAACGATCTCTGAGACATTGTCAAAGATGATGTGGTTATGCCTGTAGATCCGTAGCAGTTGGCAGCTTACAAGAAGAAGGAAGTGAAGGCCAAGCAGATGATTATGGATGTTATAAAGGTGTTCACAATAACCAAGACCTATTTGGAAAGGCAAAGAAAGGCAAAGGAAAAGGACCTAGCAAAGGTAAGGGAAAGAATAAGGAGTCAACCTCACAATCCGGGAAGGAAGACTTGAGCGAGATCCAATGCTTCATTTGTCATAAGAACGAGCATTATGCATACAATCTCTAAACAAGAAGCAGTACAAAGGTAAGCGGCAACAAACGCAAGTGGCAACCTCTGCAAAAACTTGGATGAACAAGATTGCTACCAAGTTCGAGAAGGATTTCTCAATAGCAATAGAAGCAAGTGGTAACCGCTGCAAAACTTGGATGACGAGTTGCTACCAAGTTCGAGAAGGATTTCTCAATGGTACCTTGCCTTTCTACAAGCATATTTCCAAGGGATGCTTGGTATGTGGATAGTGGGGCATATCAGCATATGACATCAACCTAGCAGTCATTCTCTAGTCTAAAAGAGCACAACTCAAAAGTTCAAGTTGAACTTGGTGATGAAACCAAGTACCCAGTATCAGGAGTTGTTACTATTCTCATCCAGCTTTACTCAAGTAACTCTTTATACTTCGACGATATTTCATTTGTTCTAGGTCTTAGCAAGAACTTGCTTTGAGTTCCAGTTATGGAAGATAAGGGTTGTGTAGTAAAGTTCAAGAACTAACAGATGCTCATCAGACTCAAGGAGTCTAACCCAAAAGTAGCACAAGTGATACACATGAGAGAAGGCAATCTCTACAGGTTGCAAGGTGAACATGTTCGAGTCCTAGTTCAAAAAAGTGATAACCTGTGCAAGTTGTGACACAAGAGGATGGGGTAACTGCATCATAGAGCATTGCCTATTCTAAGGGTGATAGTCAAAGGTCTTCCAAAGTCCAGCATTGAGCAGCAGGGAGTACGCAAAGGGTTCACACTTGGCATGCATGCCAAGGCTACTTCCCAAGTATTGAGCATAGGTCTAGGGAGATTCTAGACCTAGTACATTTGAATGTTTGTGGACCAATGCTAATTGCATCAATCTTAGGATAAATGCACTATGTTTCCTTTATTCATGACTTCTCTAGCAAGACATGGACCTACTTCTTAAATCCAAGAATGAGGTCTTTAGCAGGTTTTGGAAGTAACAGCTTAAGTTGAGAACCGAACAAGGAAGAAGAACAAGGACTTGAGATCCAACAATGTGGGTAAGTATACCTCCAAGGAGTTTGAGAGTTTTTGCAATCAGGCAAGGATCAAGAGCGAGTTGATGTTCTGCCCAACGCATGGCAGAATGAGGTGGCAAAGTGCAAAAACTGATCCATCAGAAGGGTTGCTAAGGCCATGATTCATGAGCAAGACTTGTTGATGTTTCCTTGGGCAGAAGCATGCAACACATTAGTTTACATCCAGAACAGGTGTCCTCATAGCCACGATATATTTGAGGATAAGACACCAAAGAAGGCATTCACTGGTGTGAAGCCCAAGGTGAGTCATTTCTGTATCCTTGGTTGTCCAATTTATATCTATGTACTAGTAGAAAGAGGACCAAGTTGGAAAAGTGAAAAAGTTGATCCATCATAAGGGTTGCTAAGGCCATTATTCATGACCAAGACTTGTTGATATTTCCTTGGGCAAAAGCATGCAACACATTAGTTTACATCCAGAACAGGTGTCCTCATAGCCACAAGATTTTCAAGGATAAGACACCAAAGGAGGCATTTGCTAGTGTGAAGCCAAGCATTAATCATTTTTGTGTCCTTGGTTGTCCAATTTTGTTAATTTTAGATAGCAATGGTATGTTCTATGCTTAAGAGCAATTTACTTCAATTTTCCTTATTAGCCCAATATCAATTTCCAAATTAGCAATCACATTAACATGACAGTAAATGCAGATAGAACATAAATAAAAAGCAGAAGACAAGCCAAGACAAGAGGACACAATATTTGGCGGATGCCAGGGAAAAACCCCAATGTGGGGAAACCCTTTGATCAAGTCTTCTTATTATTCTTCAAAAGTTCAGCACAGAGAGAGAGTACAATATACAAAATTCACTTGCCCAATTACAGTGAAATCTGTCCAGTCAAACTGCAGTCAACAGGATGCCCTAACCAGAAAGTCAACGCTGGTCAACTTAGCAGAAATCTTCCTCCAAATCAGCTCAGTCAAACCCAGTCAACTCAGCCTCCAAGGATAGTCCAAATCAGCCCAAAACAGTCCTAAAAATATTAGTCAAACTCGGTCAACACAAAGTCAAACCTGCAGTCAACATTAGTCAAACAGCTCAAAATGCCTCGATTTTTGTGCCAAGAAATGCAGCTTGCCCAAACAGAAATAATTCCACAAAAATCGCAGTCAAACAAGGTCAAAACTAGTCAAACTTCCTGCAACTTGCTCAACGCTGGAAACAGAAAATTGCAGTCAAACTTTGCACGTGTGGAGGAGAAGAAGGCAGCCTGAAGTTTGTACAACCCAATTAGATGAGGAGAGAGAAATATGTGTGAGATGAATGATGTCCAAATGAGGTAGATGCACCTTCTATTTATATGCAACGTTGAAGATGAAAAGACATGTCTTTTGGGCTTCTGAGCCTACATTAGATTGCTGGCTGACCTTGACAATTTGTCCATAAACGAAATAAATTCATATTTCCATTTGTACATGTCAGAATGAGATGATCTTTAGATCAATCCTACACCTCTCAGAAAGAGGAATCCAATAAAAATATCAGCTTCATCATATGAGCTGTCCAAGGTGGAGTTTGGCCCTAGTTGCCAAATTTAACTCAACTAGGAAGAACTCCACCTGCCAAATCATCTGTCAATATGTACGTTCTCTGACATCCATGTTATACTCTGCTCTGAATGTGTCATACCATTCTCCACTGACCCGAAGTCAATCCCCAATGATCGAAAGTGTATCATACCACTCTCCACTGACCCGAAGTCAGTCTCTATTGATCCTAGATCAATATTAAACATCCTAGCATACGGAGTACGGTAGTACACGATGCATCCATCGATAGTGTTATGGTCCCTATCCTCATTTCCCTACTCATTGGCCAAATGGGAGGTACTTCCCAAGAGTCCCGGATTGCATGGGTAGGATGTATCGGCAGGAGAAGGTGAACCATTCATGATGCTCATATGCCATAGGAGAAGGTGAACCACTCATCCTATGCATATCTCAACCATCATGGGGTATCACAGGAGAAGGTGAACCATTCACTCTGTACATCGCGCACCACTAGGGGAAGGTGAACTGTTGATTTTTAATGTACCTTGGACAAGTGGTTTCCCATGGATTAGTCTCTACCTAGGGAAAAGCGTCCAAAATAATTATTTTCCCAAGTGTGACTTTATAAAGTGAAAGTGACTTTATAAGTGGTAAAGTCAACATTAAATTATAAAGTAAAAAGTAACTTTAGACATAAAGTACAAGGTGGGTACTTTATTTAATGGGTGAGTTAAAAATTAGAAAGTGAGAATTAAATGCACATTTATTCTCATCCCTTGATCTAAATGAATCTGAGCCATTAGATCTTAGGGTTGCCCAAAAGTCATTTAGAGAAACAAAAGGGGGAAAAGAAAAGAGAGACTGCATTCATTCTTCATGAACAGATTGGAGAAAGGAAGCTGAGAGCTGGAGAAAAGTTCTGAAGGAGAGATTTGTTGCAACAAGCTGAAGGAGTGATTTCTGGGCAAAGATGGGCACAGAAATCAAGGCATAGAAAACAAAAGAAGGTACAGTACGAACATCATTTAATGTTGTGAGATGCACGCCATTCGAGAGAAATTTTTGAGGAAAAAATAAATAAATAAATCCATACAGTCCGTAAAACGGTACGGAAATCCGTACAGTACATATTTTCAACTTCAAGTGGGCACGGAAATCGAGCCAAAGTGGGCACGATTTTCAAGGAGATTTGGACTGAAGAGATAAGTTGTATTTTGCTGTTTTATTTTGTCTACAAATGTATTTTTCCTGAACTTGAAAGATAAATAAATTTGAAGAGCTCTCTAACAAGTTTTCCTCGAAGAAGATTGAAGGGGTTTCGCCTGGTCTAAGTTGACCAAAAATCTATGTGTATTTTTATGTGGGTTGTTGGTCTATTTATGTCCATATTTATTTTCAGCATGTGTTGACAGTCCCATGTGTTTTAATCTGAAATTTTCATTTCCAGAATTCTATATGTTGAATGTATGTTTATGGGAAAGGGCATTTAACTGAATGGGAGTGATAAGGTGAAATTAAAATCGGGTTGGGATTGCAGGAAACTTTTTAGTCATCAAATTTTAACATGTTATCAGAGCTATAGGCTGAAAATTGCAGTTTGAACAGCAGACAGTAGTTTGGGACAGCAAACAGTGGTTTGGACAACAAACTGAATTTTTGGACAGCAAACTAATATTTTGGGACAGCAAGGTGAAATTTCACACAAACTGAACTTTTGGGATAGCAAAGTGTGCTGGAAAGTTCATTTCTCCATTTTCTTGGTTTTGTAAATTTTGGACAGCAGTCATGGCCATGTTCTTAAGGATAGAGGACAGACTGGATGGGATATCCAACTATGCTGTTTGGAAGGACAAAATTCAAACAGTGTTTGAGGAGGCAGCAGTTTGGGACATAATGCAGCAAGTGGTTGTACCTCCTACTGCTGCAGATGAACTTGCTGAATTCACAAAAAATAATGCAAAGGCAAAAAGGATTTTGATGGACAGTCTAAAAGATCATGTGGTTCCTCAGGTGAGAGGAAACACACATGCATATCAGATGTGGACAGCTCTAACCACTCTCTATCAAAGTACCAATGAGTGCAGGAAGATGGTACTCAAAGAACAATTGAAGAACATCAGGATGACAAAGGCTGAAAGTGTAGTTCATTATCTTGGCAGGGTCAAACAGGTACGTGATGATTTGACTGCTATTGGTGAGGTAGTTGCACCCACAGAGTTAGTCAGGATAGTTGTAGCGGGACTTCCTAAGTCTCGATCAGTCTTTGGAGATGTTGTTACCGCTAGGGAGAATCTTCCCAATTGGGACAGATTCTGGGATGATTGTGTGCAGCATGAGATACGGAAGACTGGCAATGGTGGGGTGAAGATAGCAGATGAGGAGGATGTAGCCTTGACAACCAGGGGGAAGAACAAAGGGAAGGCCAAGAAAGGGGCCTCATCAAATGGGCTAAGGGAAAGGAGAAGAAGAAGAAGAAAGATACGGATATGTCCAAAGTCAAATGTTGGGCATGTCAGAAGATGGGACACTACATTGCTACGTGTCTTGAGAGGAAGAACAAGGGGAAGAAGGTTACTGCAGCTTCAGTAGAGGTGGAGCAGTTTGCTTCATAGTTTGACTAGGACTTTGCATTTATTACTTCTACATCTAGTAGGAGTACATCATCCGATGTGTGGTACATAGACAGTGGGGCTTCCCGCCATATGACAGGTGCACGGGAGTTCTTTTCAGAGCTTGCAAAGAGGGCACTTGATATTGAGATTGTACTAGGAGATGACCGCACTGTGAGAGTTGTTGGTGTGGGGACTGTGGCCTTTGAGAGGAAGTCTTTGCCTCCTTTGAAGGTCATGGATGTTTTGTATGTTCCGGGGATGAAGGACTTGATTTCAATGTCTACTATGGAGGAGAAGGGGTTTGACGTCACTTTCTCAGGAGGGTAGGTATTGATGCATCCCAGGGGAGCTTCCATCACTTCGGCCAAAGTGATTAGAGTCTGCTCTGGGAAACTATACAGGTTCAGTTTTTTGTGGGCAAGAGCATTGGTGAGTAGCACATCTGGTATCACTCACACTAGTACCACCAGCAGTAGAGACTTGTGTGGATTATGACACCGGAGGATGGCGCATATGCATCATGGAGCTTTGAGAGTATTGGGGGAGATCACTACTAGACTTCTTGATTTCAGTGTCGAGCATTATGAGGTCTGCAGAGGGTGTGCTTTGGGCAAGTACACCAAGTTACCATTCCCAGCGAGCGACAACAAATCTACAGGTATACTAGACTTGATTCATACTGATGTTAGTGGTCGTATGTCTCATGTGTCTTTGGGTGGTTATGAGTATTATGTTATATTCATTGATGACTACTCTAGGAGGACTTGGATATATTTCCTAAAGACCAAGGGTGAGGTCTTCAGTCGCTTTAAAGAGTTCAAAGCTCTTGTGGAAAAGCAGACAGGTAAGAAAATTCGGGTCTTGCAGTCAGACAATGGTGGTGAGTACACCGATGGTGGGTTTTCTGACTTCTGTGCACAGGAGGGCATTAGGAGAGAGTTCACGGTTCCTTACAACCCCCAGCAGAATGGGGTGTCTGAAAGGAAGAACAAAGCTATTGTTGGGGTTGCTAGAGCGATGATTCATGATTAGGGGTTGCCTTTGTTTTCGTAGGCTGAGGCTACAATACTGTTGTTTATCTTCAGAACAGGAGTCCTCACAGAGTATTGGGGAATATGACTCTGGAGGAGGCTTTCACTGGAGAGAAGCCTCATGTGGGACATCTTCGTATCTTTGGATGTCTCACATATTCTTATATCCCCAAGGAGCAAAGGACGAAGCTGGAACCCATGGCAGAGAAGGGTATCTTTATGGGTTACAACGAGACTTTGAAGGCCTATCGGATCTTCATTCCTTCTAAATGGAGAGTGGTGATTAAGAGGGATGTGAAATTCGAGGAGGAGAGGGCCTATCGGAGATCACAGGAGTATGATGAGAGAGAGTCACAGACTTCTCCTCAACAAGGAGGTCAGGTACAGGGAGCAGGACCTCAGGGTTCTGGATCGACTGGTACAGGAGGTACTTCAGTGTCAGTGACATCTGGGGCACCAGTGGCGAGTTCACCAAGCACTTCTTTAGGGAGTCCACTGGTACAGAGTTCACATGGCACTTCAGCTGACACAGGCATAGGTGCCAGTACAGGTTCTTCGAGGACAAGTGCTGGTACAGGCACACCAGGGTTAGTTGGCAGACCTTCAGGTTCACCAGACTGGGGGGCAGAGGATGAGGTTCCCTATGGGGAAGCTTCTTCAGGGAAGAGGAGGCCCAAGTGGCTTCAAGGCACCTTGAAGGAAGCAAAGTCCGTTGGTCCTCCGAAGAGGGTGAACAAGGAGAGTGTGCCACCTGAGCGGTTTTGCAGTTATGTAGCCAAGGCCTAGGCCTAAGGGCAAGTCAGTTGTGACTTCCAGGTGGCTCTACAAGATCAAGCATGTTGCGGATGGCAGCATTGAGAAGTTCAAGGCGAGGTTTGTGGCTAGAGGGTTCTCACAGATAGAGGGAGTTGACTATGATGAGACCTTCGCTCCCGTAGCTCGGTACACTTCTATCCAGTCCCTTATTTCTATTGCTGCAGAAATGGGTTGGCAGATCCATCAGATGGATGTGAAGACCGCATTTCTGAACGGAGTTATAGAAGAGGAGGTGTATGTTGAGCAGCCACAGGGCTTTGAGGTACTTAGGCGAGAGACCCATGTATATCGATTGAGGCGAGCACTCTACGGACTTAAGCAAGCTCCAAGAGCTTGGTATTCGAAGATTGCTACTTACTTGCAGCAGATGGGTTTCACGAAGAGTGATGCAGATCCGAACCTATACTACATTGTTGTAGGGGATGATCCGCTCATTCTTGTGTTGTATGTTGATGACTTGTTAATTACTGGCGCAGAGAGACTGATTAGTGGTTGCAAGGAGGATCTTGCTATGGAGTTCGAGATGAAGGACAATGGGTTGATGCATTACTTTTTGGGGCTTGAGGTGTGGCAGGAGGAGGGGCATATCTTTCTGTGGTAGGGGCAGTATGTTGTGGATGTGTTGAGCAGATTTCACATGGCAGACTGTAGACCCATGTCTACACCTATGATCACCAACTGGAAGAAGCTTCATGCTTCAGATTCTAGTTTGGTGGATCCCACATTGTATAGGCAGCTTATTGGGTCCTTGATATATCTGGTCAACAATAGGCCAGATATATGCTTTGCAATGAACACACTTAGCCAGTTCATGGTTGAGCCCAAGACAATGCAGTGGGTAGCTACAAAGCACATTCTTCGTTACGTGCAGGGGACTATTGATTATGGTCTGGACTATAGGCGGGGAAATGGAGTGAGGTTGGCAAGTTACACAGATGTAGATTGGGCAGGCTGTGCTTCTGACAGGAAAAGCACTTCAGGGTGTTTCTTCAGATTAGGTTCGGTAGTTGTGTCGTGGTTCAGTCGAAAGCAAAAGTCAGTTGCTTTGAGCTCTTCTGAGGCTGAGTATATGGCTGCTAGCCAAGCTAGTTGTGAGGCCATTTGGCTTCGCAAGTTGTTGTATGGCCTATTTGATCAGGAGTTGAGACCAATGGTTATTCACTGTGATAATTAGAGTTGCATTAAACTCACAGAGAATCCAATGTTTCATGATAGGTCAAAACACATTGACATCAGATATCATTTCATCAGGGACTATGTTCAGAAGGGGGCAGTGAAGCTGGAGTATATATCAACAAATGAGCAGGTGGTTGATGTTCTCACGAAGTCCTTGCCAAGAGGCAAGCATGTCCATTTCATGGAAAAGATGGGTGTGGTGAGAAACACTTTCCTCGATAAGAGGGAGTGTTCATTTTTAATGTACCTTGGACAAGTGGTTTCCCATAGGTTAGTCTCTACCTAGGGAAAAGTGTCCAAAATTATTCTTTTCCTAAGTGTGACTTTATAAGTGCTAAAGTCAATGTTAAATTATAAAGTGAAAAGTGACTTTAGACATAAAGTACAATGTGGGTACTTTATTTAAAGGGTGAGTTAAAAAATAGAAAGTGAGAATTAAATGCACATTTATTCTCATCCCTTGATCTAAATGAATCTAAGCCATTAGATCTTAGGGTTGCCCAAAAGTCATTTAGGGAAACGAAAGGGGGAAAAGAAAACAGAGATTGCATTCATTGTTCGTGAGCAAATTGGAGAAAGCAGGCCGAAAGTTGGAGAAAAGTTCTGAAGGAGAAATTTGTTGCAGCAAGCTGAAGGAGTGATTTTTGGGCAAAGTTGGGCACAGAAATCAAGGCATAGAAGACAGCAAAAGATACAGTACAAACAACATCTAATGCTGTGAGTTGCACGCCATTCAAGAGAAGTTTTTGAGAAAAAAATTAAAAAAAAAAATATGTACAGTCTGTACAGTGGTACAAAATCCGTACAATACAATCCATATCCCTATAGTACATATTTTCAACTTCAAGTGGGCACAGAAATCGGGGCAAAGTGGGCACAGTTTTCAAGGAGTTTCGAGTTGAAGAGATAAGTTGTATTTTGCTGTTTTCTTTTGTCTGAAATGTATTTTTCCTGAACTTGAAAGATAAATAAATTTGAAGAGCTCTCTAACAGGTTTTCCCTGGAGAAGATTGAAGGGGTTTTGCCTGGGTCTAAGTTGACCAAAAATCTGTGTATTTTTATGTGGGTTGCTATTCTGTTTATGTCCATAATTATTTTCAGTATGTGTTGACAGTCCCATGTGTTTTAATCTGAAAATTTCATTTCCAGAATTCTATATGTTGAATGTATGTTTATGGGAAAGGGCATTTAACTGAATGGGAGTAATAAGGTGAAATTAAAACCGGGTTGGGATTGCAGGAAACTTTTTAGTCATCAAATTTCAACATGAACCACTCACCCTATGGTCGCTCATCGCTCCAAGAAGTACCCCAAGCCCCCCGGAGCTCAATATCTGAATCAAACGGGACCCTCATAAGAGGGTCTTTCCATGACTCCAAGTCGTTCACAAAACGATAAGAATTTGACCTTCCCAGGGGCTTGGTAAGAATATCTGCAACCTGATCATCAGTCCCAATGTGATGGAGCCTTATTGCTCCCCGTTGTACCATATCCCGGATAAAGTGGTACTTGATATCAATATGCTTGGAGCGGTCATGAAACACGGGATTCTCAGAAAGACGAATCCCACTTTGGTTGTCGCAGAAGATCACGATGGTATCTAGCACATGTCCAAACAGCTCACTAAAGAGCTTCCTCAACCAAACAGCTTCACAGGAGGCCATACTAGCAGTAATATATTTAGCCTTAGCGGTGCTCAAAGCAATTGACTTCTGCTTCCTACTCATCCAAGATATCAAAGCAGAACCTAGAGAGAAGCAACATCTCAGTGTGCTTTTACGATCCACCACACTGCCAGCCCAAACAACATCAGAATAACCATGGAGCCTCACATTCCCGATAGTGTATCTCAGTCCATAGGTGATTGTGCCCCGAAAATATCTTAAGAGATTCTTGGCAGCAATCCAACGTATGTGATGAGGCTCGACCATAAACTGACTCAATGTATTCACTGCAAAACATATGTCCGAACAGGAGTTCACTAAGAACATCAGGGCCCCCACGAGTTGACGATACTCAGAAGAATTTCTCAAATCAGGCCCAGCGTCACTTCCACATAACTTCTTGAAATTAAGTTCCATCGGAGTAGTCACAGACTTGCAGTCCACCATCCCAAATCTTTCAAGTAGCTTCACAATGTATTTTCCTTGAGAAAGGAAAATCTCACCTGGCTTTTGCCATACCTCCAACCCTAGGAAATAATGCATCAGTCCTAGGTCCTTCATTTCAAACTCAGAAGCCAACTCCCTCTTACATTGATTTAGAGGATCTGCACTTGTCAGAAAGAGATTGTCCACATAAAGTACCAAGATGAGAGGTCTGTCATTCTCAACCTTAAAGTAAAGGTTCGGATCAGCTTCACTTCTTGTAAAACCCAACTTCATCAGATAGTTGTCGATCCTCTCATACCAAGCTCGGGGAGCTTGCTTCAACCCATAGAGGGCTTTCTTCAACCTGCATACATGTGTATGACGATCTTGAACTTCGAACCCCTCGGGTTGTTCTGCATAGACTTCCTCCTTAATTGAACTATGCAAGAAGGCGGTTTTGACATCCATCTAGTGTAGGTTCCATCCTTGCGAGGCAGCATGGGCTATAATCGAACGGATAGTGGTATATCCAATGTTCCACCAAGGTTCCGGGACGAGGGGGCGAGGGAGCGAGGGGGCGCGGGAGCGGCCTATGCAAAAGCTCCCTACCATTTTTTAGGAAACGTGGGGGAGCGTCAGGGTCTTAAAAATTTATAAATATAAAATATAATTTATTAATTGAGTCCACTATGACAATTTGGTTTGAATTGAAAAGCTGCAAAGCATGATCATTGATATGAATATCATTTGACATTATCCAAATTTATAATATCATATAAAATAATAAATTTAAAATTCTAATTCAGCTTGGTCAAATTCTAATTTAGATTTCGGTCAGACAGAGGGAGAGCTTCAGCTTGATAAGGTAGCCACTGAATTCTGTGAAAAGGTAAATGAACAGATCAGGAACACTGCATTGGCAGTAGAAGGGGGAACTACAATGGGTTGTCCAACTGTATTGGATCCAACAGCTAGAAAGTTTGTTATATTATATATAATATAGACAGTACACCATATGCTGAAAGAAGAGTTTTAGTTCCAGGAGAGATGAGAAGATCACATGAAAGAGTTTCTGACAGTTTACTATCAAATGACATTGACTGCAGGATGACCATCTGCGAACCAACTTGGGTGACCAACGATGGCATGGATAATTTGTCTACCTTATTAGAGCAATGCCATGCAGTTCAAACTTCAAACTAGCAGTGTATTTCAGGGGTGAAAATAATTTTCAGACCTGAGAATTCAAGCTGAGCCACTGTGCTCTGTGTAAATTTTGTAACTGTATAAATTCATATATAACGACAGTTCCTGAGATTTCTTGTTGCCCATAGTATTTTGTCATGCTTGCAGTAAACGCATGTTAGTCTATAGTCCACCCAATTATTTGCCACATGACATAGGTGTTGCTTCCATAGTTTGTATGTCAAATGTCATGCAAATTAAAAACACAAACTAAATGTCTCATATTCTTTGCCTGTCACTCCAGTTATCTCCCCACTGTAATCCAGCCATCACTTGAGAAAAAAAGGAGAAGTTTTGAAAGGGAAAATTCATGTACGTGCTATATGGTCCAGCAAATTTCCATGATACTGACCCTCTAAAATAACGCTTGTTGAAACCAAAAGACAGCACAAGACGTTATCCCCATACAGAACATGAGTAGCTTTGTACCACTTTAGGTCTATTAAATCATAAACTATAAGCAAGGCCATTTTTTTGGGAGCGTGGGGAAACGTCCCCTCAAGGAAGGGAAACGTTTCCCTGGCACGTCCCCCCGAGTTTCCTCCATTTTGGGAGCGTGGGGAAACGTCCCCTACTCGTCCCCAAGTCCCTGGAGCGCGGGGGAGCGAGGAAACTAGACCCCTAGGGTGGGGGGCGAGTCCCCGTGGAACACTGGGTATATCGGGCAACTGGTGCAAATTTCTCATCGTAGTCCACACCTTCCTTTTGAGAGAAGCTTTGAGCAACAAACCTGGCCTTGAACTTTTCAGCACTTCCATCAGCTCCATGCTTGATCTTGTAGAGCCATTTCGAGGTGACAACAGATTTGTCCTTGGGTCTAGGGACCACATCCCAGACATCATTCTTCATAATCGACTCATACTCTTCGTTCATAGCATCTTTCCAAACTTGGTGCTTCACAGCTTCTTTGAATGTGCAAGGCTCAGTTTGAACAATGGTGCTCATGGCAGTTAAGTACCCTTGGTACCTATTCAGCTTCTTACTTTCACAAAATGTCCCCCTTGGTGCAATATGTCTCTCGGCATCTTCAAGAGTTTCCCTAAGCCATGAGGGTCTCCTTTTTGAGGAGGAGGTCTCATGAGGAGGTGGATCAATGGGATCCATTGGTCCTTCAACATTGGGCATCGGCTCATCCTGTGGTTCTCCCTGCTTCTTTGTCCTTTCTTGGAATAGGAAGGTTATGAATCTTCCCAAGGGCAACATCTTAATCAAAGGTGACATCATGACTTATCTCCACTTCTCTTTGACCACGCACATAGATTTTATATGCCTTAGAAGCTAAGTCACCTGACACGGGGATTCGGGACACGTAGGATTCGAGATTCGCGGTGTCGGATTCAGACACGCTGACCCCCCGGAACAGGACACGTTAGGATTCGTTATATATTATTTTATTAAAAAAAATATATATATATATATAAAAATTAAAATATATATATATATATTAAAAATTAGATATTTCTTACACAAATTTTAATTAATGATACAAATTTATTGATTTCAAACATAGATCTTCATCTATAGCTATTAGCATGCATAGTACATACAAAATTCAAATAAATGCCAGTGGTACTAGTCACATAAATGATAAATCCATTAAAAATTTAAATCATGATTTATAATTCATAACTGAAAGACAACTTACAACTACAAGATAGTAAGATAAACACACTGACAATTGTAGTTTTCTCATTAAGTCATCAAATCAAAATGTGTTACATAGGTAGTGTTGGTGCAATGCCAATGGCAAATAGAAATAGAAAATATAAAACAACTACAGGTATACAAGCCTCAAGGCATCAATCAGCATCACTGTCCCCATCATCATGGTCCCCACTGCTCTCCTCTGCATCCTCCTCCTCCCCTGTATCCATAGTCGCCTCTGCATCTGCTGGTATGGAGGTTGACCCCTCTAAGTCATCAAATCTAACAGGCTCTAGCACTGGATCATTGAGATCCATGTTGGCCAATGCCAACTCAACAGTGGTGTCCAGACCCATATCATCAGGAAAGACATCCCACATCTTTGTCTTTCCCCTCAACCACTCTTCCCTCTGCCTGTAAATAAGACGAAGGTTGGTGTGCACATACACCATTGTCTCTGCCCTGGACTGCTCAAGCCTGCTCTTCTTCACATTATGCAAATTCCCATATGTGCTCCAATTCCTCTCGCAATAAGAGGATGAAGTCACCTGAGAGAGGAGCCTCATGGCTAACTGCTGAAGAGGAGGGCTTGTTGACCCATGATTTGCCCACCAAGAATAGGGCTTCTTAGCCCCCCTGCCTCTAATCACATCATAACCTCCAAATCGACCACTGCCAGTGGAAAACTCTGCAAAGGCATCCTCCACCTCAGCAAGCAATGCACTATCCTGATAAATCCACCTGAATGCCTCTTTCCTCCCCTATGAGATTTCACCATCCATGTGAGGAGGGAATCTGCGGGAAGGTCCACCATTCAGCCACTCATGGCTGTAGTATTTGGGGTTCAATGAGTGAGCCAAACAATGTAAAGGTGTACAATTTTTGTCCCATCTGCTGACAAGAATATCATGTATGGTATCGCAGAAGGCCTCTGTTGATGTCTCATACTCGGAGCACTCACTCTGTAGAATAATGCTCCTCACAGACTCAATCATGGAATCCCATCCCTCATAAACCTCTCCTAGGATGGGTTTGTCTGTATCTGCAACTCGAAGCAAAGAAATGATAGGGTCCATGATCCGAATAATTAGATCTACCCTCTCCCACCAAGCATCATCTAGCACTGTGTCCTTCACTCTTTTAGAGGTTGCCTGATCTGTCTTTCTCCAAAAAGACCAAAACTCATAAATAACCATGGACCCAAGAGCGGTCTTGACCTCCCTCAACCTCTTCAACATCATGAATGAAGATGCAAACCGTGTATCAGCAATCTTCAACAATGATAGATTGTTGTACTCCTTGTAGATAGTGAGGGCATTTGTATGATTTTGCACAAAGTTACGGACATGTCTTGCATCCTCAATAATGCTTCCAATCCAAAGCACATCAGAAGCAATGGATTTCAGTGCTAAGTTCAATGAATGGACAATGCAAGGTGTCCAAAACACTTGTGGATATTTAGCTTCCACAATCATGCCAGCAGCCTTGCAAACAGGTGCATTATCTGTAATGATTTGCACACAAGAATCAACACCTACATCTTCAACAACTTTAATAAATAACTCACCCATAAATTGTGCATCCTTGTATTCACCAAGTGTATCCACTGCTTTCATGAAAACTGGACCATTCAAGGAAGACACCATGAAGTTGATGATTGTGTGTCGTGCTGGATCTGTCCATCCATCAGAAACAATGCTAACCCCAGATGTTGGCCATGATGCCACAATAGGCTCAAGCATTTTTTGCACCTCTTTTTTTGCCTTCGTCAACAATGTGGTTCTCAACTTCTCTGACCCAAGAGGCACATACCCTACTGGAGCCCCTTGAGTTAGAGCTCGGCACATCTCAACAAATAAAGGTGAATGTGCAACATTAAATGATATGAAGTTTTGATAGAAGAAGAAGGCAATGGTGAGATCAAGCTCTTCCCGTCTCTCTTTTTGGAAAATCTTGTCCATTGGACCAAGTGCTCTTCTTTTTGATGCTTATCCCCCAGTAGAAGTAGAACTCTCAAATGGAAATTTGGTGGTGGCTTTCCCCAAAAATGGAAGGGGGTCTTCATTCTTGGGTTTTTTTGATTTTGAAGCCAGTGCCACATGTTCCATACCAACATTGGCCTCCTTTTCCAATTCTTTTCTCTTTTGTGAAGTAATAGCTCTACAAGATCCAATCCCACAACCAGGTAGAGCCAACAAATGTGATTTCACACGGTAATATGTGCTTTTGAAAGAAATGTTACAAAAATTGCATTTCCATTGCACATTGCCTCCTCCCTTTCCCTTGTTGTTTGGCCCATCCTCTCTTGTGACATATTTCCACAATGGATATTTATCATTGTCTTTAAGTTCTCTTCCCTCAACATTACTTGCAGCAGACTCTGATGATATTGGGGGAGGAGGGGCATCTCTACCCATGACATTCTTGCCCTTCCTTTGCCCCCTAACTGCTGCCTTTGATTGAGCCATGAACACTGTTACCTGTAAAAAAAAATGAGCAAACTTACAAAGCATGCACAAATTTGTAAATAAAAAATGAAAATCATATACAAACTGCTGTAAAAAATGCAAAAAAATGGAGGTGAAATGCCAGTCTTAGAACAGAGACAGTTTTAGCATGTCTTTTGGAAATTCAAGGTTGCAACTTGCCAGAGTATTCTGAGAAATTGAAGGTTACAATACACATAAATTATAATTAAATAGATTCCATTGTCCAGATATAAAGTTATTTCATGACTCGCAGCAAAGAAGGGTTTTGATCTTGCCAAGCTCGTACAGGATTTCAGTGTATTTGGGCAGCCAAGTTTTCTCCAAGATTGCAGTTTGATCCTGTGGAAGGAGAGGCCGAGAATAGGCATTATATTCTCTGATCTATGAGAGAATGGCCACAATTCTGTGGAGGAGGGCCAAGCCTCTGTTCACCATGAAAAGGAGGCCATAAAGCTTGGTTGCTGGCAGAATAGAAGCCTGAGTTACCTCAATACACAACCCAGGTGAGAAGGCCTTTTAAGACCGAGATATGGACTCCAACAAGTGAAGAAATATAGGCCACAGACCTGTAGATGGAGACCGAGGATTGTCAAAGGGCTTGACTAGTAATCCGAGGTCAGAAAAGTCTGTGGCATGGAGCTGCTTAGTGAACTGATGGACAGCACGAGGGGCCATAATGTAAACCCGGAACCGTTAATGGTTCACCACCCCATTCATTAGTTTATGCCATATGGAAGAAATTGCATTCTACAAACTGTAAACACTGAACAGTGAGATCAGAAATGCTGCAAATGCACTTACCTAGTGGACCGGTGGTCGATTCTCCTTGCTGAATGCTCTACTCCTTGCTGCAACAACACAAATCACTTGCCAAATGAAAATATTAATGATCAAACACGCCCTTTTCATACCTGCGCTGAGCTTAGCGAGTCCTGGAAACAGGACACGATTCCCAAAATCGCGACACGCTTTTGAAAATCGTGACACGACCTCGGATTCGACGTGTCATATGATTTGGACACGAATCCAGACCGAATCGTGTCAGATTCGCTGGATTCGGGATTCGTAGGGGGTTTAGGATGAATCTGGTTACTTAGCTTAGAAGTTTCACTGTAGCCCACAAATGTTCCTTTCTTCCCAGATGCATCCAATTTGCTTCTCTTTTCTTTCAGCACATGAAAATATATGGGGCTACCAAAAATTCTAAAGTGAGAAACATCAGGTTTCTTACCGATGAAAACTTCTTCGGGAGTTTTGGAGTCCAATGCTTGATGAGGGCATCTATTTTGAACATACACGGCAGTGTTGGCAGCTTCCGCCCATAAGAACTTCGGAAGGCTTTGATCATGAAGCATGGCACGAGTGGCTTCTATAATAGAACGGTTCTTCCTTTTAGCAACACCATTTTTCTCAGGAGTATATGTGGTAGTAGTCTCCCTCTTAATGCCAGCTTCTCTACAATAGTCATTGAACTCATTTGATTCATATTCGGTTCCATTATCGGTCCTCAATATTTTGATCTTCTTCCCTGTTTGATTTTCAACCAAGGCTTTGAAAGAACGGAACCATGAGAATACTTCGTCCTTCTTCAAGAAATATATCCAAGTTTTGCAAGAGAAATCATCCACAAAGATAGCATAATATAAATATCCTCCCAAAGATGTCACGGGCATCATACCAGATAGATCAGAATGAACCAATTGCAAAATGTCAGTAGTCTTGCTATCACTTGAGGGGAATGGTCCCCTTGTATGTTTTCTTTCGGCAAATCCCTGACAAACACCTTTATGCTCTACTTTAATTTCGAGCATACCTGTCACCATCTTCCTCACATCGGTTAGAGCCTTATAATGTAGATGAGCAAACCTCCGGTGCCACAATTCGGATTGAAGAGATGTGTCGCAAGACATAGCTCCCAATGGGCTTCCTCCAACTTGATATAGGCTATCAACCCTGAATCCAAGAGTAAATGATTCTTTGATATTCCTTTTCCAAACACGTACCTTTCCATCGATGAATGCTACCTTGAATCCTTTGTCCTCCATCGCCGAGATAGATACCAGGTTCTTCTTTAGATCAAGTATGTATAGTACTTCTTGTAGATGAATGGTGTTACCTTGATTCAAGGTTGCAGGGGAGCGCCCCCCCACTCTCGCTCCTGCTCCCAATCCATGCTGGAAGCGCGCTCCCTGCCTTTTTGGGAGCGTTTAGTCTTTTTTGCAAAAAAAATTGCAGTAATATTCCAAATGCAAATTTTTTTGAAGAAACAAATAAGTTTTGAGTGGGGCAACCTAATGATCAAACCTATGGCCCTAGTATTGATATGTGATTCATGGTAATGTTAAATTCTTAAAGTAAAAGTGACATTCTCCTTAATCTTCATTTTCATCCTTTTACTTAAATTTTAACATTACCATGAAATGACTCAAGGTGTTTGAGAGTGGTTCCGACCTCATTGGATTTCATATGGAGAAAGTAGAATTTTAGATTTCATTCAAAATCGAGCAGACTTATCAGTTTTTCAGGATTTCAAGATTGGGGGGATTGCAATGTTTCCATTGGATTTTGTCATGTATTAGGGTATGGAACTCGTATTTAATCAAGAGCACCAGTCCCTTTATGTACCTTGATGTTAGTGACATTGGTTGTCGAACTACTCTTTCATGACCCTCCTAAAAATGTACGCGTCACTCAAACAAAATCTTGACTTGACATGCTATGTTTTTTCTATCTTATGTTAATGCTTAGAGGGTGATATTAATGACAAAGAATCCTATACAGATCCAGAGGTAATTACAAAGATACCTCTGGATATTAATGCTTAGAGGGTGATATTAATGACAAAGATCCTGATTTTCCAACAAGACTAAAAAATTAGACATTTCTCGTGGTGGCAAGACTCAAGAGGCCCAAGCATTAGCAATAGATGATAGATTTACTTGTCTTTTCTAGTTTCTAGTAGTTTTAATAACTATTGACTCTTTCATATTTATTATGATATTTTTTGTAAACAATATATGACAATTTAAGTTGGAAGTTGGCAATTATAACTCATTGGTAATGAATTATGAATATGATGCTTCGTGAAAATTGAAAGTTGTTTCATTTCATTTCATTTTATAACATTTCATTTCATGTTAGATACTATTTGTTGTAATGGTTACACTTAGCTTACAAGTACAACTTTGGTGATCAATGACGATAAACGTTATATATTGAATTTTGAAAGCTTGAAACTTTAAGATTGATGAATCATGATTCATGAGACTCAATATGTTGTATGTTACTAACTTGTGAACGTGGTTGATGAAGATTATAACTTCTAGATGGTTGTTGTTATATGGGTCAATCTATGATTTTTATGTTTTTTATATCTGAATCATCATTCTACATGTTTTTGTTGACATATATGCATCAAAATATAAAAAATATATATATTATATAAAAAAACACTCTGGGATTCGCTCCCGCTCCCAAGTAACCTTGCCTTGATTCAATTGAAGAGTAACATTCCCAACTCCCTTCACGGGATAGGTGGCATTGTGCCCAAGAATGATTTCCAAATTTGTATCATTTTCTATCGGATTCGAAAGAGCTTCCTTATACCTAGTGAAGTGCCTTGAGGCACCACTATCAATCAACCAATTTCCCAAGGTATCCGGAGGAGAGGTAGTAGAGAGGGCAGATATAAGATAAAATTATTTTTGCTTGTTATCTACAACATTAGATTCATCATACCTGGAGTTTCTTGATCTTTTGGGAGGTCGACCATTTCCATGTTGAGTAGCAGGAGCATTCCTTTTTCCTTTGTTGTTGAATCTGCCATTCCTTTGATTGTTGTTGCCCCTAAAATTGTTGTGGTTGTGGTTGTCATCATCATGAGGTGTATCCCTTCTATTAGGACACTCCCTAGCATAGTGGCCAAACTTGTTACAAATGAAGCATCTTCCCTTCCTTCCATCTTTGAATCCCGATCTTCCTTGACATTGCTTCTTTGAACCTGCATTGTTCTTCTTTTTAGCATGAGCGGAGAATGCAGTAGGTTCATTCCTATTTGAAGGCATGTCTCTCTCCATCATCCTTGTTTCTTCTTGAGTGCATCTAGTCAACAATTCATCAAAACCTAAAATCCTATCATTGTTGAGGATAGTAGTGTTGAACACATGCCATTCACAAGGGAGTCTTCCAAGGGCAATGAGAGTGAGCTCCCTATCAGCAATAACTTCTCCAATTGAAAAAAGATCATTTTTTATCTCGGTAATCCTCATGAAGTAGGATTGGATATCTTCACCTCTTCCCTTCTTTATGTCCTTCAACTTGTTTTTGAGAAAGAGGACTTGGTTTGCATTGCTAACCTTGAACATGCCAACCAACCTGTCATACATCTCCTTGGATGTGTTCAAATCAAAGATGTATGCAACCAAATGCTTATTAATAGAATCCCTGATGATCTTCTTTGCTTTGACTTCACCTTTCTTGTACTTTGTCTTAGCGGCAACCGGTGCATTTGAAGGAGGTTCAATGATCTTTCCCTGCACATAGTCCATAACATCCTGCTCTTCCAAAGTCAAATCAAGAGACATCTTCCATGCATGATAATCAGACTTATCATTGAGCTTGTCATCAGGCTTGAAGTAAGATGCGGAGGCCATTGACTCTTGTCCTTGTCCAACAAATCTCAGTGATTGCTCTTTTCACTCTTGCTTGGGCTTTGTCTTCACCTCAGCTCCGATTCCATGTTAATTTTAGATAACAATGGTATGTTCTATGCTTAAGAGCAATTTACTTCAATTTTCCTTATTAGCCCAATATCAATTTCCAGATTAGCAATCACATTAACATGACAGTAAATGCAAATAGAACATAAATAAAAAGCAGAAGACAAGCCAAGACAAGAGGACACAATATTTGGCGAATGCCAAGGAAAAACCCCAATGTGGGAAAACCCTTTGATCAAATCTTCTTATTATTCTTCAAAAGTTCAGCACAGAGAGAGAGAGTACAATATACAAAATTCACTTGCCCAATTACAGTCAAATCTGTCCAATCAAACTACAGTCAACAAGATGCCCTAACCAGAAAGTCAACGTTGGTCAACTTAGCAGAAATCTTCCTCCAAATCAGCTCGGTCAAACCCAGTCAACTCGGCCTCCAAGGATAGTCCGAATCAACCCAAAACAGTCCCGAAAATATCAATCAAACTTGGTCAACACAGAGTCAAACCTGCGGTCAACGTTGGTCAAATAGCTCAGAATGCCTCGATTTATGTGCCTAGAAATGCGGCCTACCCAAACAGAAATAATTCGACAAAAATTGCAGTCAAACAAGGTCAACGCTAGTCAAACTTCTTGCAACTTGGTCAATGCTAGAAACAGAAAATTGCAGTCAAACTTCACACATGTAGGGGAGAAGAAGGCAGCCTGAAGTTTGAACGACCCAATCAAATGAGGAGAGAGAAATATGTGTGAGATGAATGATGTCCAAATGAGATAGATGCACCTTCTATTTATATGCAACGTTGAAGATGAAAAGACATGTCTTTTGGGCTTCTGAGCCTACATTAGATTGCTGGCCGACCTTGGCAATTTGTCCATAAACAAAATAAATTCATATTTCCATTTGTACATCTCAGAATGAGATGATCTTTAGATCAATCCTACACCTCTCGGAAAGAGGAATCCAATAAAAATATCAGCTTCATCATATGAGTTGTCCAAGGTGGAGTTTGGCCCTAGTTGCCAAATTTAACAAATTTATATTCATGTACTGGTAGAGAAGAGGGCCAAGTTGGAGCCCTCCAGCGAAAAGGGTTTATTTGTAGGTTATAGTGAGATTCCAAAGGCCAATAGGGTCTATATTCCAAATGAAAGGAAGATAGTAAAGAGCAAGGACATAAAGTTCAAGGAGAATCTTGCATTCTAGAAGCACCATGAGACTATTCCAAAGACAGAGGATGAGCGGAAAGAAGCACATGAGCCTGGGTCACCACAAAAATCAATGGGTCTCAATACAGGACAACCTTAAAGTACCTTCCACTTTTGTCAGGATACGTCGATGGTTCACTCAAACATTAAGGGACACTCAAGAGTATGTTGAGACTCTTAAGAGCGCATTTAGGGAGAGAAAACCTCTAAACAAATTTCTAGACTACATGGCATTGCTGAGCAACATCATAAGATTCAAAGCTTTCGAGCTTTCAAGGTGAAGCAAACCAATAGGTTTAGCGGGATGCCATCGTGGAGTATACCTCTATAATGAAGAATGATGCATGGAGCATGGTGTCTAGAATAGAGAGGAAGTCAGTGGTGAATTCCATGTGGCCCCACAAAATAAAGCATATTACAGATGGTAGCATTAAGAAATTCAAAATGAGGTTTATGGGGAGAAGGTTCTCCCAAAGACAGGGAGTGGCCCATGAGGAGACATTTGCTCAAGTCACCAGGTACACTTCCATTAGAGCCATTACGTCTTTAATTTCAGTTATGGGATAGAGGATACATCAGATGGATGTGAAGATAACCTTCCTTAATGGGATCATTGAGGAAGAAGTGTACGTAAAGTAAACTTAGGGCTTTGAGGTAAATGGAAAGGATTCCCATATTTGTAGATTTAAGAAGGTCTTGCATGGATTCAAGCAAGCATCAAGAGTATCATATTCCAAGATAGATGTATACTTGCAGAGTATGGGCTTCACCGATCCGTACAATAATGTACAACAAATCATACAACAAGACACACAATGATATAATAGCAACTGTTGTTTGCTGGATTTTTGTGCAAGTTGTATCTCTTTTCAATGGCCCATAGACCTCAAGTCGGGGTGGATTTGTTTGCCATGTAACTGCTAGGTTTCAATAGTTGTGGAGGTTCCCTTGTAAGATTTCATTAGTTGAATGATAAACAGATTTGAAAGAGGAAATTACCTATGTATGTGTGAATTGTTTTATGCTTCTGCTAGTTACTGTTTTTAGATATTGTGTGATTGTTGCATATTCAAAAATTAATATATGTTGTTAACTAGATTAATTTTTGAGTTATTCACTTAATAGAAATAT
The DNA here is from genome assembly GCA_031772625.1 of Pinus tabuliformis. Lineage (NCBI taxonomy): Eukaryota > Viridiplantae > Streptophyta > Pinopsida > Pinales > Pinaceae > Pinus > Pinus tabuliformis. The sequence goes on from CM062804.1 coordinate 761,373,222, forward strand.
TAGGACAACAGTCACCTAGGGTGACGAGATTTTTTGTCACTGTTTATCAGAGGTTGCTGCTTCGACAGCACTACAGCAAACTCTATATTTATTTTTGGCTGATGTACAGAAAAATTAATTTTGTAAATCCATAATATGTCAGGACAGTAGTTATCTTTTCCGTTCTCTGACTTTGTTAATACCAATACAGGATCTGGGAAGTATCCTAGTGAATGCACACTTCTGTGTGTATATACAAAATGTATTTTCTTTCACATTTATGAATGGAAGTATGGTTTTTTTCCAATGAAAAAAAAGTCACCTAGGGTGAGGGAATTTCACATTGCTATTGTTGGCCTAGGGATATAAAGTGTCCGACCTACTAGGGATTATGGAAGCCAGCTCTTCAAGTAAAATATAATGATATCAAAGCTAGATTGAAGGACCTAAAATATTTATGGCAGGCCACTAGATGCATGCTAATGTCCAATGGTTGGACAAATGAGAAGGATAGGACCCTCCTTAATTTCTTGGTACATTGCCCAAAGCGTACAATGTTTATTAAATTTATTGACGCATCAGTGTATGTGAAAATTATGACATTCTTATGTGAATTGTTAAATGGGCTTATCAGAGGCACCGCACACTGTTTTGGACTCCATGTGCTTCCCATTGCATCAACTGATGCTTGAGGATGTGGAAAAAATCTTCTTTATCAAGGAAATCATTGATCAGGCTAAGAACATCACAAAATTCATATATGCATTTGTTCCCAACCTAATAAGGCAGTTCGGATGAAATAGGGAGTTGCTGTGTCCTACAATTGCACATCTTGCTAGAAGCTTCACTTCTCTTCAAATTATGCTCCATTGCCAATTTGAAGTGAAGTAGATGTTCATTTTCAATGAGTGCAACTGTACATTTAGCACAAGATAGGATGGGAGAGCCATCACTAAAGTAGTGTAGACAGATTCCTTCTAGGAAGGAGTGGACTCAGTGAGCATGGTTAGCAAAACCTTTGGTAAAGGTTCTTTACCTGGTTGATGGGAGTAAGCTCGCAAGGAGATAGCTGTGTGAGGCCATGTATAGGACCAAAGAAATAATCAAATCATATTATGTGGGAAAGGGTACCATTAGACATTAAAAATATTTGAAGATCTAGAATTTGATTGACGACCAATGGACTAGGATGCTCCATTTCATGTGGCAATTCTGGTCCTCAGCCTTATCTTTGCTTACTCATGTAATTTTGATTTCGATGGCAAGGGTATAAAAGGGTTCCTTACATGTCTTCAAAGATGGTACCAAATCAAGAAGCTCGCAAAACCATTAATCACAAGATGGAAATGTATAGGGATGCCCGCGAACTATTTTCATGTAAGCTATTAGACTTTAGAACTTTAACTATGTTTTTTAGTTGAAAGTTGAATTATATTTTCTTTATTTCCTATTTTCCATTATAATAAAATGACAAAATGTAATTAGAGTTTTTTTTATTGTTGTAGATGCTTGGTGGAGAAATTATGGCACAAAAATATCACTCTTACAGAATTTTTCTATTCAGATGCTGAGGCAAATCTATACTGATTTAGGTTGCCAACACAAAAAATGCATTCAAAAAAGCATAACAAGTTAAGACGTCAACTAAGCAATTACAATTTTGATTATTTATGACCCCTAACATATTTATGATCCTAAATATGACCCTCAAGATTCATTAAATTTATTATGACCCGATTGGATTTTCGACACTTGAAAATAATATGACCTATGTCCACTAAATCTCCAGTTTGCAAGAAGCTGTCCCACATAATATGGCTTGAAAATCCCTGATGTTGATGCCATTTCCTTGGACAACATTAGCGTATTGTCTTGGTGGGGGAGTGGAGTATGAGATGCCTATTATAGAGAAGGAGAAGACACCTAGGTTAGAGAAGGAGAAGGCACCTAGGTGGTTAAAGGAGTGGCAACAGCGTTCTGAGAAGTAAAGGAGCAACACTAGCAAGAGTGAGAGGTAAAGGAGCACTTTGATAGTATGGAGGGTGATGGGGTAGCATTAGTGCCACCTTCTACACAAATTGATACACCTACACTCACCAGTGATCGTCAGCTGGATGGTGTAGGACTATCTAGTGGCAAACGAGTCATCACCTCTTCTTGTAAGGGGGTGAGGGAATTGACAGTGAGCTACTAGATTCATAATTGTAGAAACTAGATGACCCAGGATGTTGACATACATTTTTATACATTTGATGTCATTTTGTATTGGTTGTCCACGGTTGAGTTCTTAATTAGACCAGGTTTCAGGATTTGGTATCAACTTTGATGTGTCATTAAGTTTCAGTTTTAGGATTTGGTATCGACTTTGATGTATCATTTTCTATTTGGAATCCACTCCATATATCTTAGTATCTTTTCCATACTTCTGTGCCAATGTGTTTATTTGAACTTGTTAGTTTATATGTTTAAAAATTTGAAAAAAAAAAATGTTTTGTATTTTTTTAATGCTTGTTGGATCTTGCCGATATTTGTCTATTTTTTCAGCGATTTTTCCAATGCCAATGTTTCTAGACCAATAGTGATTTTTTTGCCAATGCTGATGTTTTCAACAATGATCAAAACTACTCTCGAACAAAATGTTTAAAATGATGGAATTATTAATTTTAACGATATAAGTCGATGGCAATCTATCATTTAAGTATTAGTTGATGGACACAAGCAAATAGGAAACTACAAAACCTCTGTGCTTATCAACCTAAAATTTAAATTGGACCCAGAAAACATGAAGAAGAAAAAAACTTCCTTAGACGTAGTTCGTCAGCATCATTGCATCCACCTAGGATGTCCAGGATTGATACAGCAATGACTCCATTGGTAATAAAAGTAATACACCACCCGAAATCATTTTGCCACTATAGCAAACCCACTATGACCCAGAAAAAACATTATTAGGACTTCCGACTACCTAGCAATTGCTCCTGTATGAGGTTTAAACTTCTTAGCTTTCCTAATTATATGGAATCAAATCTGTAAAAGGATGTCCACGTCTAAAAACAGGGAATTGGTTCACTATTTAGGTCAACATAGTATTAAGCTGTCCACCGGAGTTCCATCCTCGATCTAATTCGCCTCGTCCAAACGGGACGGGTTTCATAGGGATGAGGCCATGTGAAAGGAAGTACGCTCTGTGTGGTGTGGCCCACCAAGTGTGTTTTTTTAACCACGTCCCAGAATAACACAAAAAGGGAGGGGGTAAGAGGAGGTCCAGCTGTAGTTTGTGGACCCGAATAATTTAATCAAAACTGGTTATGATAATACTTAACTGTAACCTTAACATATAACAGTTCCAAACCCACTCCAGAACTCATTTTGATTAATCTGTCTATGAAAGTCAGCGCTCCTTTTGATAAATACATTACATTCAGATAAACATTATGTATTTGCTTCCATAGAAATCTCGAAGTCCTATGTTGCTCTGTCCTCAGCCATAAATATAGAATTGTCAGGAATCCAAAAAATACGTTATTATTGGACTTTACAGTGGGCCTGCCTCATAATTTGAAGGCTGTGGCATACGATCGTATTTTGGGCAACAGGCCCATTTCCTCGATTGTGACAGTAAATTGTAATATCTATTTCAATAATTCCTTCAGTTAATGCGTATGGATTCCGTTTCCGAGTGGGTTTTTGTCCACAGCTAGTTGATTGCAATTACTAGCCTGTGGTCACGAGATCGATTTCGAGGTCTCCACAGAGGATTTGCAGGAAGCTTGCCCGAAAATAGAAGAAAGTAGAGTTAAAAAACAGAAAACGGTTAGGCATAAATACCTGAACAAGGGGAAACCAAACAGAATGAGAAGCATATAAAATTGGGAAGCTCGGTGTCTCCATCCCCCAAAAGGCGCGCGTTGCTGGCTGCTATTCTCAGGCATCTCGTATTCTTCAGAGGATAATTGCCTCGCCTTCTTCACAGCATAATTGAAAACAGCAATAATTATTCGGATCTGTAACAATCAATTGCTTTTAAATGTAAACATAAAACTCAGGTCAGTGAGAGAAAGCGTGCTTTGACTAATATCGGGTGTTTGGTTGTTTGCCTGCTGGACTTGACTCTTGATTGATATCTCTGACTTTGATCTGGGCAACTTTGGAGGACTATAGGTTATGAACTTACGAATGTTTTTATCGCCGGGCAGGTAGTGTATATTGTTTTTAATTTTATATTTAATAAAATTTTGGAAAAAAAAATATATTAGATTGGAAATTTTGAAAATTAAAAAGTAATGTTTTATGTGTATGTTTATGTGTATGTATGGGTAATTATTATTTTTATATATGATTTTAAATTGAATGATAATATATAAAAAAAAAAATCTAAAAATAATTATATTGGTCAAATGTTTTAATAATTTAGCCTTTGTTACTATATCATGATTTATTGACAATCACATTTTCAAAAACTATAATTCATTTCAAAATCAAAATATTTTGTTTTCTAATATTTTTAAAATTAAAACTTAATAAATAAGATATTTATCTCATTTTACAATAGATATTATTAATTTGTAAATAGGCTTTGTTATAATACTATGGGTCGTTACCATGGCTTATAAATAACACTTACTCAAAAACCACAACTCATTTTAAAATCAAAATATTTTATTTTAATTTTATTTTATAACATTTTTATATTATGGGCAAGTTATATTATTTTTTATTTAAGCTTTGATTTTCAATTAGTTTTGAAATTTTTATATTAAAGAATGTTTAATTTAGATGGTAACCTCGATGGCGGTGTCCAATCAAGGAGACAGGTGGTTGCGGGTTGGAGCGTGGAGCCAGTTGGGCCTCCACGCGTAGCACGCTCGACTTAATGGCTATTGGGAGTCGAGCTCTCCTGCGAGTGTTACTTAATGCAGGAAGGAGGCAACAGGGTGGTCATTTGCAATGGGTGGACGATGAGGAGGGACTATTGGGTGAGAGAGAGCAGCGAGGTAATGGCGTCCTAGCTCAAACGGAGGCTTGGGGCGACGATGTAGGATGGTTTCGGGATTGAAGGGTATGCGGGGGATTGGAATTGGCAAGCTCTTTGATCATGGGATCCAGGAGAGCACAGGACAAACTATAGCGACGAGAATTGCAGTCTTGGAGCTGGTGTGAGTGGGTGGTGGGCTCTTGCTTCCCCTGCCTCACTTTGGGTCTTCTTCCGACAAGGAATTTCTCCTTTGGAGCAGCAATTAGGCGGAGAACGTCGGGTGTGGCTCTTCCCTTAGAGTGGCTAGTCTACCTTCGTGACCTACAATGCGCCACCCAGCTCGTCGGCAGGCAGTGGGGAGGTGCACGGGAATTGCACTGGGAAATCTAAGAACTTTGACGCAGGGGAGGTAAGTCATGTTTTTCTGTGTTTGGTTCATATTCGATTGGTGTGGTGGGTTGCTCAGGGCAGCCAGGTTCGTGTAACGGGCGGAGGAGGAGCCGGCTACATGTCGCGGCAGCGAGGTCATGCCCGTAGAGGAGGAGTCAGTCATCGTATGGAGAATCATCCGCCACAAGACATACCTAGCTCAGGCTCGAAGTCGACCGAGAGCTGCCACTCTGATGTAGAGGCAGCCATATCCCTAGATCGCTCCCAAGGCCACATAGAGCCTCGGCTACCTTGGACTCTGTAGCGACTCAACTGAGCATGGAAACTTTAAGGGAGCAGCGCTACGACGATTGGAATGAATTGGTGGCCTACATCAACGACCTCCAACACATACAGAATGAACTTGTGGACTCTCTAGATGGCCTTCGGCAGCAAATTTGGCAAACAAATGACCACCTCCGTGCATTGGAGACCTGGGTAGAGCATATCGACTACCACATGCATGAGAGGGAAGCGTTCTTTGCAGCTTCGCCACTGTTTCCCCCCAACCCTCCTTCGTAATGTGTAATTCTAGCAAATTCTCTTCTTGTGCTACTTTTGTTTCGGAAATAACCAAAGACATGGGTTGTCTTGGCTTCCTTACAGGCTCAATCTTGTTCAAAGCAGCTCTCTTGTTAGCTCTTAAGCCTGTTATTTTTCCTGGTGTGGCAGCAATGATGTATACAGTTCAACTGTTGATGTACGATGTTTTTGAAATTTTGATAATATAATACAGTTACCTTAACCGACAAAAAAAAATTAGATGATATATATATATATATATATATATATATATATATATATATATATTAATTACTCTTCGTAGGTACTTTGGTTAGTATATGGCTTGGAAAAAACATTGACAAAGGTATGGGGTAGGGTTTGTAAAAATATTGGGAAAAAACAAAGACAAAAGTATGGGTATGGTAAGTAAAAATATTCTGAAAAAATAAATGGACAAAGGTATGGGGCATGGTAAGTAAAAATGATAGTAAAAATAAATAATATTAATATATTTTTTTGTCTTTCTTAATTTTTTTGTCCTCAGTGTAACTATTGTCACTAATAGAAAAAATGGCTCCTTTGATCAATTTTGTCAAAATTCTATAAAGATTTTTAAGAATTATAAGTTTAAGTTGCAAAGGTCATGTGTCTCAAGGGTTTCTTGGAGTGTTGAATCAATTTATTATAGTCTCTAATGCCTCCTTCCTTCTCCTATTGTGTTATCTCTGTACATCCTTCAATCCTATCCCAAGTTGTTCTTGAGGGGGGATGTTAGGATATTCTGACACATACGAAATAATTAAGTATAACTTGGTATAGTGTATAGTTAGGTAAAGTGTGTTTCTTTAGTATGTACTTTTTGTAACTTACAATCCGACAGTCATGATATGTTTTAGACATGAAGTGATCCAACGATTCATTCTCTCCTTGGTATTACCGATACTTGATCCGTGGCTTAACACCCGATTGGTCCATGATCTCTATTTAAAGATAATGGAGGGTCATTTGTCGAGACCATTTTATGAGAGAAGCTTATGAAAATTTTCTTTGATTTTATTAATAATATTGTCTGAAGTGGTCGCGTTGGCTCGGGCCTTGGACTATTTCCCTCTTTGAAGGTTTTAACCACGTCAAGACTACTGGTGTACTAATCTGTGATCTATTTGTGAGCAGTGTCCTTTGGTGTTTAATCTAAGGAACTTACCCTGTAAATTCCTACATGGTATCAGAGCCATTCAAGGGCCGCATTTGTTGGTGATCCAAATCTGAAGCCTGTACAACTGCATCTGACTGTCATTTCCTAGATATATTGTTTCTGACCGCTTTCAGACCGAGAGGATTGCTCTATTGTGTTAGGAGCATCTGTTCCAGTGAGGAACCCCTTTCGTTTCATGCAAAAAGGTTTCTGGTAGCCCTAGATACATCATTTTTAAGATCTAGAGGTATATAATCTTTATTTGCAGTTATAGTTATTTATCTCTCTGTTTATTTCGGTTTATAGTGATATATAATTTTTTTTTATTACTTGATCTATATCTTTCATTTCTGCTTATGCTCTTTGCCCCGCGACTCTATGCGATCTGGGCAAACCAGAAACAAAAAGAAAGGATTTTTCTCATGTGTATGCTCTTTTCCGCTGCGCCTTAGTGTGATCTCGGAAAATTAGAAATTTTAAGGAAAATATCTAGTTTCCAGCCAAATCTAACTGTAAGGCATAAGGCTTGGATACTTTTGCTTGTTCGTTTGGTTTGTGTGGTTTTCTTTTTGTTTTGCAGGCAAAAATGGGTTTTTCAAGTAAGCACCCACCCTAAAGCCTCAGTGAGCAAAAAAAAAAAAACCTTCTTCCTTTCTAACAATTACTAAATCTTTTTACTAGCTCACTTGGTTTAAAGTTACACTATGAAAATAGAGGTCTTGGGTTCAAGTATTTCTTTATGTTGAGTTACTTTTTCAAAAAGCACATGTAACTTATGTTTTAAAGCTACTTTATGTAAAACTGTTCTTAGAAATTATAAACAGTGAGTCACTTATAATTTTAAAGCCACTTTATCTTTTATTTAAGTTACAATTTAGTGGATAGTTCATAAAGTACCATTGTAAAAGAGACTTTCACTTATTTATAAAAGTGGGTCACGTAAAGTAATCTATTTTTTTTTTTTGAAATTGAGCTAATTAGATTAAGTTTGGAAAGGGTTTTTTTTTTTTAAATATAACATTATCATCAACTTCCCAACATTCACGTCGACATTGGCATCTTCAACAACTTTTCTTCAAAAAGCTATAACTTCTTCATCTGGAAGCCATTTTTTTAATTGACCTAATTTTTCGAGATCTTTCCATTGGAACACTTAATTTCAGCATATACAGCTTCAGTTTCTTTTAAAATGGAAAGCACGTGCCTAGTTATTCTTTACATCACCAACTACTTCAAATGGCTATCCTACATGGTGGATTTACTTAGAAGTAAATGTCTTTATAGAATAGCCTTAAGCCAAGAGTCTAAACCTCAAGATGAAGATAAGCTAGTCAAATGGGAAAATAAGCAAGATCAAGCACATGGGTTGATAGGGATGTCTAGTTCTCCAGACCTTAGATTCCATATAGTAGAAACTGATACCCCTGATGAAGCAATGGAAACGCTCAATACTGCTTTTGGAATTAAAAATGAAATTATAGTCCATCAACTCGAAATGAGTTGCTTACTTTGGACCCCAATAATTTTTCTTCCACTAAAGATTTTTTGTCCAAGTTCAACACCCTTAGACTTCTCTTGGAAGGTGTTAAGGTTAAGAAGGAAGATGGCAGTCTTATCTATTCCATTCTTACTAAGTTAGGATTAGCCTACTCTGTGTTTGCTTCCACCTTCCATTCTACTAGAGAAACCTTTATTTCTCAAGGAGAAGACTACAAGTCCCCCTCTTTTGATCCCTTTTGTGATTCTTTAATAAGAGAACAAGAAAAGCTCTTACATCTTGGTCTTCTTAATACTAGAAACTCTTCTAAGAAAGCCTTAGCAACCCAGCAACAACCAAGTTCAAAGAATCCTAAGAAGCAACATCCTAAAAAGAATGGTCCTAAACCAAAGAAGGGTCCTAAGAAATTTCAATTTCAAAATGAAAAATCAACTCAACAAAATGATAAGGCAAATAAAAACAAAGGGAAGAAGATTGATAGATATTGAAACTTTTGTAATTGTGATGGCCACTCAGAATCCAAATGTTTTAAGAATATGGAAGCCTTGGAAGCAATAATGAAGAAGCATAACATCCATTTGGAGCACTCTTCAACTTCAACTTCATCTTTAGGAATAATACTTTTTGCATGTGGTTGTCAAGCATCTCGGTCTGGTTATGCACTAAATGTATCTTATTCTACTCATTCTCATGAGTGGCTCATTGATTATGGAGCTTCTTATCACATGGCCAAAAACAAAGCCACGTTTTCTTCTTTAAATGATTTTAACACCAAAAATATGTATGTTGGTGATGATAGATCTCTTAGTGTTGTAGGGACTGGAACTATTCATCTATACAATGGTCAATTTAATGATGTATTATGTGTTCCTACCTTATCCTACAACCTTCTATCTATATATCAGACAACTCATTCAGGTGAAGGTAAAACCATTGAATTTTCACCTCATGATGTTGTAATTAAGGACCTAAGAGGTCCTAGATAGATTTTAGCTACTGACATTGTTGATGATTCTACAAGGTTGTATAAGTTTAACAACTTTGGGTCATCAACTCTTCCCTCAGTATTTGTTGCTCATAATGATGAAGTGAGCAAGCTTTAGCATGACCAATTTGGTCACTTAAACTATCGCTCCCTTCAAAATTTATGTGAAGAAAATATGGTGACAGGTCTTCCTATGGTATCTTGCAGAGATGGCGTTTGTTTAGGATGTGTACTCAGAAAACATCATCAAGATAATTTTGAAAAACGTGCCTCTTGGCACGCCTCAACCCCTTTACAACTTGTGCATAATGATTTATGTGATCCACTTCCAGTTGTTTCATTTTCTAGTTACAAGTATTTCTTAACTTTCATTGATGATTTCTCTAGACGCACTTGGGTATACTTCTTAAAACTCAAGAGTGAAGTCTTTAACATGTTCATGGCCTTTTAAGGCCTTTGTTGAGAAGCAATCTGGATATCAAATTCTTAAGCTAAGGTCTGATAATTGCAGAGTATATGTTAACAATAAATTCATCAACTTTTGCACTAAGCATGGAATTCAATTGCAACATATTGTTCCACATACTCCACAGAAAAATGGTGTAACTGAAAGGAAGAATTGCACCTTAAATGAAATGGCTAATTGTATGCTTCAATCTAAAGGACTTAGTCTTAATTTTTGGGCAGAAGCAATTATCTATGCAAATTACAAAGTAAATTGCACTCCTACTAAGCTTTTAAATAATCTCACTCTAGAAGAAGCATGGAGCTCAATTAAACCAGATGTAAGTCACTTTCGTGTTTTTGGAAGTGAAGCATGGGCCCATATTCCAGATGAGAAACATAAAGCTTTAGAACCTAAGAGTGAAAAATGTATTTTTGTTGGATATTCTGAAAATGTCAAAGGATATAGACTTCTTCAACCTAAATACAAAAAATTTATCATTAGAAGAGATGTAAAGTTTGATGAAAATATATTGGCCTACGAGCCTAGTTCGGCGTATGTGCCACCTCTTTCTATCTCTTCTACTTTTGAAAATGTTCCTTCTGCAAATGATGAAAGGAAGATGAAAACCCTCCCCCACCTTCTTGGGATCTTCCTTAAGCTCCTCAGCTTCCAAAATGGGTTCATGCTCCTCGGGATGATCCTATAGATCAACGTCGTACACGTTCTCAATTCGATAGAGCCTCTTCTTTACTGGCTCAATTTTCAGCGAATTATGATCCTGACACCATCGCAGAAGCTTCAAGGCATCCAGATTAGGACGCAACTATGAATGAAGAATATCGTTCATTATTGGAAAATGATACATGGGACCTTGTTCCTCGTCCAAAGGGACGAAAACTTGTTAGATGCAAATGGGTTTATAGAACCAAGTTTAGACTAGATGGAAAAGTTGATAAACATAAAGCTCATCCTATTGCTAAGGGTTTTTCACAAGTTGAAGGCATTGACTATATTGAAACCTTCTCCCCTATTGCCAAAATGAACTCTATTTGCCTTGTTCTTTCCCTTGCTACCTCTTTCAAATGGGAATTCCATCAGATGGATGTTAAATTCGTCTTCTTGCATGGGGACTTGCATGAAGAAATCTATATGGAACAACCTCCTAACTTTATACAAAAAGACTCTAGCCTTGTATGTCACCTTAAGAAATCCCTTTATGGTCTCAAGCAAGCCCCTCGGGCTTGGTATGCCAAAATTGATAGCTTTCTTTTAGATACTGGCTTTTCTAAGTGTCATTCTAACAATACTGTCTACACCAAGAAAGTGGGTAAGTCCCTTATCATTCTTGTTCTTTATGTTTATGATCTTATCCTTACTAGTAGTGATCCCAACCTTATAAACCATGTGAAGTCTAGCCTTAAAAAATAGTTTGAAATGAAAGACTTAGGACACTTGCATTATTTTCTTGGTCTTCAAGTCTTGCAATCTAAACAAGGTATTTCCCTTTCCCAATACAAATATGCCTGTGATTTTCTACGCCACTTTCACAGGGAAGACTATAAGCCATCCCCTTCTCCATTTCATTCTGGAGTCAAACTTTCAGTCACTTGTACTTCCCTTGAAGTTGTTGTTACCTTATACTGTCAGCTTGTTGGAAAACTTTTGTATTGGACCCGTACCCGTCCTGAAATTTCCTTTGTTGTTGGCCTTGTTGCTCGGTTTATGCACAAACCACATGAAAGCCATTGGAAAGCAGCTAAAAGAATACTTCATTATCTTTGAGGTACAATTCAGTTTGGGATTCATTATTGTGCAGAAGCATCTCATTTATTGGTTGGTTTCATTGATTCTGATTGGGTTGGTGACCCTGATGATCAGAAGTCTACTGCACGTTATGTCTTCACTCTTGGTTCTAGACCTATTACATGGGCTTGCAAGAAACAAAGTGCCATTTCTCTTTCTTCAGCAGAAGCAGAGTATCATGGCGTCGTTGAAGCTAGTAAGGAAGCCCCGTGGCTTCGTCAGATCCTGTCAGAGTTTGGTTTTCAACAACAACATCCGACTACACTTTGGTGTGATAATCAAAGTGTCATTCAACTATGCAAAGATCCAATCCAACATCAACACAACAAACATATTGAACTACACATGCATTTCATCAGAAAGCTCATTCATGACCATGTTCTTAAAGTGTAATATTGTTCAACCGATGATCAAGTTGTAGACATCTTTACAAAGGCTCTCACAGAGGCGAAGTTTACTAAACTTTGATTTATGGTTGGAGTTCAGGAAGTTGTCACTAAGGGGGGATAAGCTCTAATGCCTCCTTCCTTCTCCTATTGTTTCATCTTTGTACATCCTTCAATCCTATCTCAAGTTGTTCTTAGGGGGGGTGTTAGGATATTTCGACACATAGGAAATAATTAAGTATAACTTGGTCTAGGTGTATAGTTAGGTAAAGTGTGTTTCTTTAGTATGTACTTTTTGTAACTTACAATCCAACGATTACAATATGTTCTAGACATGAATTGATCCAACAGTTCATTCTCTCCTTGGTATTACCAATACTTGATCTGTGGCTTAACACCCGATTGGTACATGATCTCTATTTAAAGAGCGTGGAGGGTCATTTGTCGGAGACCGTTTTATGAGAGAAGCTTATGTAAATTTTCTTTCTTTTTATTAATAATATTTCTTGAAGTGGTCGCGTTGGTTCAAGCCGTGGACTATTTCCATCTTTAAGGGTTTTAACCACATCAAGAATATTGGTGTACTGATCTATGATCTGTTTGTGAGTGGTGTCCTTTGGTGTTCATTCTAAGGAACTTACCTTGTAAATTCCTAAATTTATGCATTCAAGGAGACATTTTAAACAAAAAGAAATCACAATATCACCCAAAATTGTATTACTAGATTAAGAAGAAAAGGGTCATTTTGTGTATTAGTTAGATTGTGCCTATTTCTCTCCACCCTTATCCGATGTTTACGTAGGGCCAAACTAGGATTGTGAGGGAGGAGGGGAGGATATTGGGGAAATAAATAATTATTTATTTATTTGGGAATATTATTTGTTTTTATCAATATTTCTCCCCAACCCTTGAATTTTTTTTCCCTGGTATATTTTTTTTTCTCAATATTTCCCCTTACCTTCTCCCAATTATTAATATTTTTCTCCACCAACCACAAACAAATAATAAATATTATTTGTTTTTCCTAATATTTCCTCCCACCATTATCAGCTTCAAACAAATAATTGTGATGAGTGGAAGGGAATATTGGGAAAAAATTAATATTAATATTAAGAAAAACAAATATATTAATATTAAGAAAAACAAATATATTAATATTATTTATTTTTTCGAGTATTTCCTCCCCTCTAGGAAAAAATAAATAATATTAATATTTTTTTTCCAATATTTGCCACCACCCACTACAAACAATTAATCAATATTATTTGTTTTTCCCTAAATTCCCCCCCCCCCCCCACCAACTATTCGTGTAGAAGTGAGGGTAGGGTGAAATATCTGGAAAATCGAATAATATTGCAAAATGACCAAATTGAGTGGATTGGGGGAATATTGGTACAAACAAGGGGTGAAGGGAAATATTGGGAGGCAGAGGTTGGGGAAATATTGGAAAAAACAAAAATGTACCACCACCTTGACCTGCTACAAACAAATAATCAATATTAATTCTCTTTCCTAATATTTTCTCCCATCCCTTCCTTAATTATTTGCTTTTTCACAATAGTTTCCCCCACCCACACCTTAATTAATTGTTTTTCCCAATATTTCTCTCAACCCCCTCGAGTTTTGCTAATGTGCAGTATTCGACAGGGATGGGGGAATATTGGGAAAAATAAATAATATTTCACACTAGCCAAACTGAGCCAGGGTGAGGGGAAATAGGTGCAATCTAATTATTCTATGTTTTCGTTTTTTGGATTGAATCTGCATTATAATTTTTGGTGAGACTGTCATTTTTTATTGTTTAAATTGCATTTTTGAAAGCACAAATGGATACAACACCTAGAAAAATGCTTGAGGCACTGAGGTTATGCAAAATTTAAATCTCAAACTTGCAATTCCAACAAATCCTACCAGAATTTGAACAAAATTAACTAGACAATATACCTAGAAAATAATCAAAACATAGAACATTTAGATTGCGACAGGAAAAATATTGTGGGTGGGCATGGCAATAAATATTGCAGGAGGGAGTGGGGAGAAATATTGCAAAAAAAAATTATCACACATTGGACAAACTGGGAAGAGGTGGTCGGGAAATATCAGGAAAAACAAATAATAATATTTTTTGGATTTTCTCAATATTTCTCACCTGCACACTAATTGTTTGTTTTTCCCAATATTTCCACCTACTCTTACCTGCACGCTAGCCAAATAATTGATATTATTTATTTTTCTCAATATTTCTAGCTACCCTCGCTCGCACACTGAACAAACCAAGCGAGGGTGGGTGGAAACATTAGGAAAAACAAATAATTAATAATGTTAAAAGAAAATAATATCAATTATTTGTTTCCCCCAATATTTCCCCTCACCCCATTGGGTGGTAGGTGCAGGCTATGTCACAAGGTTTTCCGAATTCAAACCTTGGTGCTCAAAATTTGGAAAACGTCAAAATTTTCTTTAAATTTGTTTAGGTTCGATAAATCTCAAGGAGAAATTTTAAGGCCAAACCTTCACGAAATCAGCTTGTTCAAATTTGCACTGTAAACCAAATTAAAGATGAATTTTGAGATTTTTTAAAGGTTCATAGATTTATGGTTTTATTGTTTACTAGTTTAATTTATAAAAAAATAGTGGACACTGCTTTTTAGCATGTTGTCATTGATGTCAAGGTGAGTGCAGATATAGTCATTGATGTTAAAGTCAATTAGAGGTCACCAAGGTCACTGATGTGATGATGTCCATAAGATGATGCAGATTAATGAGACCTTAGCTCAAGAACCAAGCTAGATGGCATGACTAGGTTGAAGCCCCGCATTTGTTGAGGATTGTGAAGATGTAGATTAATGAATTTACCTTGGATACCCTTTCCATTGGATTCTTTTTATCATAGTGATTCCAACGTGTTGACGTTGTTGGAACTCCGTCAACCAAGGGGTCTCCCTGATGTGAAGTCCCAATTAGACATCACACTGTTTGGAGTAGGAGCCCCATCTGGAATATGGGCCGGTTGTCATTCATCTTAAAGATATGCCTTGGCTCTAACCATCGACAAGAGAGAAGAATGCAAATGTACCTTCGAAAAGCAAAGGGGGTGTGCCTGGTGAGTGTCCGATCATATGTGTGTCAAATTTCTTTCATTGTGGAGGGAGGAAAAGTGGGCCTCTAAGAGAGAGGTAGTAGTAGCACCCTATTAGAGACACACATAAACGAGAAGGATCCGTACAACATCAAGCAGAATAGTCCATAGAGATGTGACGGTCAGTGCAACCAATGTAATGAGGAGGATCTGTCTAATATCCAACAGAATATTCCACGAGGATGCGACAGTGGTAATAACAATTACGATACATTCTCAATATGATAAGTACTGAAATAACCAGAATGGTTCAACTACTTTACTACGGATGAAAGCAAACATGAATTACAAACATTCACATAATAGTCTTACAAATATCCATAATCCATGCATGAAGAACATGTCGACCCATAAGGCTTCTTATATTAAGTAAAAGTTCCAAGACACATGTATACAATGAACACCACTAGCTCCAATAGTGGAGCGTTAGAGCCACTCCTTCCTCCTCAAAAGAACTAGCTTATCTCTCTAATACCTTGTGGGGGGAGCCAAGGTGAAAAGTTCTTTGCTCATACAATGAAGGTGTATATATAACAAAGAGGTGATGCTTCACCTTCCTGGTGGCTCTTTGACTACCCTCATGATTGTTTGACTTCTTATGAATTTTTTACCTTACATGACTCTTCATATTCTGAATGTGTCCTTTGGACTTCCACTTTACAATACATTTCAAATAGGTAATTACATAATCCACAATAATGATGTGGCATATGATGACTTGTGACAGGACATGACATGACATTGATGACATGAACTGCATGATGATGTGACAGTGCCAAGTTGTCCTTCTTGCTACTTCTTTCTTTGTGTCTTCTTGAAAAGATGGTACATGTTCTTCTTCTTCCTCCTCCTTATGACTTGAAGATGAGGAGTCTTCCATGTGATCTTGATGTTCATCCTCTGTTAGATTTTGGAATTCCTTCGTCTTATGGCCTGATGATTATCTTATTTCTTCAATTCCATATGTGTCTTATAGCATGTCCTCCTTCTCCATCTCCTTCTTCATCATCTTTCCATAGCATGATAGAGTACCTGTGTCTGCAATCCACTCATGACAAGACAATATCAGTCTGATAAACCCCTAATCTAAGATGGTGCATATTGATCCACTGACTGAGCTGGAACTGGATGACAGGTTGGGAAAGAGGCTCAGTAACTACGCAATTGCGCAGCTCAGGCAGTCAGGGGTGAGCTTGAGCCTTGAGACTGCGTAGTGTACAGTTCAGGCTCAGTTGAGGAAGAAAACTATGCAGTTTGGGAGCTAAGGGTGAAAGATTGAGGGGATGGGTAGTGATTAGCCTATTTCACAGTTCTGGAGGACAAATGAGCCCAAGTGATTGTGCAATTACGCATCTCAGGGAGTCAATGGTGAGCTTGAGCGCTGAGACTGTGCAATGGGTAGTTCGAGTAGGACTGGGGAGACAAATTGCGCAGTTTTTGGACTCAGTGAGCTTGGTTGCGGGGGTTTGCATTGCTTGGGAGAACTACACAGTTTTGGGAGGCAGAGGAGGTTGGGCCATTGCATAGTTGCACAATTTAGGAGCTCAAGGATGAGCTTCAGGCTTGAGACTACGCAATGTGCAGTTAAGGCCAGGTTGGGAGGATGAATTGCACAATTTTGGGAGGGAAGGTCGGGCTTGAGCACTGGAACTATGCAGTGCAGCAGTCCTAGGAAGTAGGAACTATGAATTGCGCAGTGTCAAGGGACAAGGATGTATCTTGAGGGTTGGAACTGCGTAGTGCGCAGTTGAGGAAGGTCGGATGAGGCTAGGTTGTTGGGGAATTTCTGAAAATTGGCTAAGTGTGGGACTGAAGAGACTGATGTGAACAGTGATATGACTTGAATGTGATCACACACTTGAAACACTTTGACGACACAACAACATAGATCATCTGAAACATGTTAACAAAATATTTCCCTCAATGCGACAACCTTGCGACAACTTTACAGCAAGTGTGACACTAAAGGTACACTTCGCGATGATCGTGACGACACTTGTGTGACAGTGCTAAGAACTTTGGGAATGAGTGTGAACGATGTTTACATGGTTATACCAACTCATTCACACAAAGATAACACCTTGAAACCACCCGAACAAGCATACATACAATGTCTGATAGCTAACATGTGAAAAGACGCCAATTGCTAAATTGTGATCGACTCTTGCAATATGTGGACGACAATGAAAGTAACGCATGCCAAAGCAAAGATGACATGAAAAACACACTAGTTATAGTGAAGGCAAGCGAAAGCGACAATTGAAAACATGAAAATGACACTTGTGAAAGAAAAGGTGAACGAAAGCGATAGTTTGCAAAACTCACCGAAATGGAAGTACGAACGCAACTACAATGTGAGAAACTATTGTTGTCAATGCGCACTGACTGTCGACATGGATTGGATATCGCACAGGCACAGTCTTGATGGAACATGCTATGCTTGTCCAATCTTGTGTAAAAGGATGAACTCATGAACATGTTGTAGACTAAGCATGTGTGAGCAAGTGACCTTCGACACTTTTGATCCAAGCAGGAAGCTCAAAAGAATCATCCAACCAAGAAGTGACTATGGAATGACCGATTGCAAGATCCACAATAGGCTCCAAAATTCGAGTGTATGCAAGATTTTGGAGGGTGTTTGTCGCAATGACAACACTTGGCGACACACAGGTAGAACTCTAGCTTCTCTGCCTTGGTCAATTCTCTCGTGTAGGATCTAGTTCTTTAGGAAGTATTGATTCATCATTGAGATTATTGGGCCTTCCCCACCACCCTGTGTATAAACATAGTCCCCTTCATTCCTTTATTCAGTTAAAAACAAATAGAATATTAGTAATCACACAATGTTTCAATTCACGATAGGGTAATGAAGTTCACAAGCTTTATATTTTCAAAGTATATTTTTTCATCTTTGGTGTTTCTTCGCTACCAACAAACCTAGACTATACCCCAGTAGAGTCACTTCAGGGACACAAACATTGCTTCGCTGCCAATGAGCCTGGACAGTACCCTGACAGAGTTGCTTGATCCACCTCTCTACACAAGAAGCATTTCTCTTCTTTCACCTTTATTTATTTATTTATATAGGATTATGCATCAACACTTATTTATTTCATGGGCGAAAGAGGGATCCCGACTTATTGAGAGCAGAAGAGGTTGTCCCTTCAGAGAAGCATATATAAGACCTCTGGTATCAGTTTTCTCATTAATATTTTTCCCTTGTCCTTCAATACTTAATTGGATCAACTTGAAACATCGAAACATAAAAACCTGAGTGTAGGCATGAGGTTTCTGGAATAGACATGGAGGTCATGGTTCGACACAAGGTTTTCTTAACACAAGGATCGTATTTTCCATTAGAACATCATCGACCAAAAGATGTAACCCAGACAAGGAAGAAGGACAGAGAGTTAGCCAAATGTTATAGTGTTACAAAGTCCTTTTCTATTTTTCCACATTCCCTTTTGGGCCAAGAAAGCATCTCCATGCATGGTCTTACTAATGGAACAAAAAATAAAAGACACAATACAACAAGAAAGCAAAACTGAAGCACAAGCAAAAGAGGCTAAACCAAAACATAATGCAAGACATAAGTAAGAAGACAAGAGAGACTGAAGGGATACGGGAGAGCACATGACAAACTATAGCGACGAGAATTACAGTCTCGAGGCTGGTGTGAGTGGGTGGTGGGCTCTTGCTTCCCATGCCTCACTTTGGGTCTTCTTCTGGAAAGGAATTGCTCCTCTGGAGCAGCAGTTAGGCAGAGAATGTGGGGTGTGGCTCTTCCCCGAGAGTGGCTGGTCTACCTTCGTGACTTGCAACACGCCACCCAGCTCGTTAGAAGACAATGGGGAGGTGCACAAGAATTGCACTGGGAAATCTAAGAACTTCGACGTAGGGGAGGTAAGTCATGTTTTTCTGTGTTTTATTCATATTCTATTGGTGTGGTGGGTTGCTCAGGGCAGCTAGGTTCGTGTAATGGGCGGAGGAGGAGTCGGCTACATGTCGCGGTAGTGAGGTCGTGCCCGCAGAGGAGGAGTCGGTCACCGTATGGAGAATCTTCCGCCACAGGACATACCTAGCTCGGGCTTAGAGTCGACCGAGAGCTGCCACTCTGATGTAGAGGCAGCCATATCCCTAGATCGCTCCCAGGGCCACATAGAGGTCTCGACTACCTTGGACTCCGTAGCGACTCAATTGAGCATGAAAACTTTGAGGGAGCAGCGCTATGACGATCAAAATGAATTGGTGGCCTACATCAATGACCTCCAACACATATAGAATGAACTCGTGGGATACGGGAGAGAACACGACAAACTATAGCGACAAGAATTGCAGTCTCGAGGCTGGTGTGAGTAGGTGGTGGGCTCTTGCTTCCCCTGTCTCACTTTGGGTCTTCTTCCGGCAAGGAATTGCTCCTTTGGAGCAGCAGTTAGGCAGAGAATGTAGGGTGTGGCTAGTCTACCTTCGTGACCTGCAACGCGCCACCCAACTCGTCGGCAGACAGTGGGGAGGTGCATGGGAATTGCACTAGGAAATCTAAGAACTTCGATGCAGGGGAGGTAAGTCGTGTTTTTGTGTTTTATTCATATTCGATTGGTGTGGTGGGTTGCTCAGAGCAGCTAGGTTCGTGTAACGGGTAGAGGAGGAGCCGGCTACATGTCGCGGCGGCGAGGTCGTGCCGGCAGAGGAGGAGTCGGTCACCTTATGGAGAATCATCCACCACAAGACATACCTAGCTCGGGCTTGGAGTCAAGCGAGAGATGCCACACTGATGTAGAGGCAACCATATCCCTATATCGCTCCCAGGGCCACATAGAGGCCTCGGCTACCTTGGACTTCGTAGTGACTCAACTGAGCATGGAAACTTTGAGGGAGCAGTGCTACGACGATCGAAATGAATTGGTGGCCTACATCAACGACCTCCAACACATATAGAATGAACTCGTAGACTCTCTAGATGGCCTTCGGTGACAGCTTCGGCAAACAAATGACCACCTTCGTGCATTGGAGACCCGGGTAGAGCATATCGACTACCACACGCATGAGAGGGAAGCATTCATTGCAGCCCCGCCATTGTTTCCCCCCAATCCTCCTCTGTAATGTGTAATTCTGGCAAATTCTCTTCTTGTGCTACTTTTGTTTCGGAAATAACCAAAGACACGGGTTGTCTTGGCTTCCTTACAGGCTCAATCTTGTTCAAAGCAGCTCTCTTGTTAGCTCTTAAGCCTGTTATTTTTCCTGGTTTGGTAGCAATGATGTATACAGTTCAACTGTTGATGTACGATGTTTTTGAAATTTTGATAATATAATACAGTTACCTTAACCAACAAAAAAAAAAATATATATATATATATATATATATATATATATATATATATATTAAAATTATCAATTACTATTTATATAAGAAGTAGGTACTTTGGTTAGTGTATGGTTTGGAAAAAACATTGACAAAGGTATGGGTAGGGTTTGTAAAAATATTGGGAAAAAACAAAGACAAAAGTATGGGTATGGTAAGTAAAAATATTCTGAAAAATAAATGGACAAAGGTATGGGGCATGGTAACTAAAAATGATAGTAAAAATAAATAATATTAATATTTTTTTTTTTGTCTTTTTTAATTTTTTGTCCTAGTGTAACTACTGTAAATAATAGACAAAATGGCTCTCTTGATCAATTTTGTCATAATTCTACAAAGATTTTTAAGAAATCTAAGTTTAAGTTGCAAAGGTCATGTGTCTCAAAGGGTTCCTCAGAGTGTTGAATCAATTTATTATAAGCTCTAATGCCTCCTTCCTTCTCTTATTGTGTCATCTTTGTACATCCTTCAATCTTATCCCAAGTTGTTCTTGAGGGGGGATGTTAGGATATTCCGACACATACGAAATAATTAAGTATAACTTGGTCTAGTGTATAGTTAGGTAAAATGTGTTTCTTTAGTATGTACTTTTTAGCTTACAATCCGACGGTCATGATATGTTTTAGACATGAAGTGATCCAACGGTTCATTCTCTCTTTGGTATTACCGATACTTGAT
Source organism: Pinus tabuliformis (assembly GCA_031772625.1). Taxonomy (NCBI): domain Eukaryota; kingdom Viridiplantae; phylum Streptophyta; class Pinopsida; order Pinales; family Pinaceae; genus Pinus; species Pinus tabuliformis. Next base: position 761,394,603 of record CM062804.1, read on the forward strand.
CCGTGGCTTAACACCCGATTGGTCCATGATCTCTATTTAAAGAGAATGGAGGGTCATTTGATGAAGACCGTTTTATGAGAGAAGCTTATGTAAATTTTATTTCATTTTATTAATAAGATTGTCTGAAGTGGTCGCGTTGGCTCAGGCCTTGGACTGTTTCCCTCTTTGAAGGTTTTAACCATGTCAAGAATACTGGTGTACTGATCTGTGATCTATTTGTGAGTGGTGTCCTTTGGTGTTCAATCTAAGGAACTTACCCTGTAAATTCCTACATGGTATCAGAGCCATTCAAGGGCTGCATTCGTTGGTGATCCAAATCCGAAGCCGGTACAACTGCATCTGACTGTCATTTCCTAGATATATTGTTTCTGACCGCTTTGAGACCGAGAGGACTACTCTATTGTGTTAGGAGCATCTGTTCCAGTGAGGAACCCCTTTTGTTTCACCCGAAAAGGTTTCTGGTAGCCCTAGCTACGTCATTTTTAAGTTCTGGAGGTATATAGTCTTTATTTGCAGTTATAGTTATTTATCTCTCTATTTATTTCGGTTTATAGTGATATATAATTTTTTTCTTACCCGATCTATATCTTTCATTTTTGTGTATGCTCTTTGCCTCGCGACTCTGTGCGATCTAGGCAACCCAGAAACAGAAAGAAATGGTTTTTCTCATGTGTATGCTATTTTCTGCTGTGCCTTAGTGTGATCTCGAAAAATTAGAAACATTGAGGAAAATATCTAGTTTCTGGCCAAATCTAACTGTAAGGCATAAGGCTTGGATACTTTTGCTTGTTCGTTTGGTTTGTGTGGTTATTTTTTTTGTTTTGCACGCAAAAATGGGTTTTTCAAGTAAGCACGCACCCCAAAGCCTCAGTGAGCAAAAAAAAAACCCTTCTTCCTTTCTAACAATTACTAAACCTTTTTACTAGCTCACTTGGTCTAAAGTTACTTTACGAGAATAGAGGTCTTGGGTTCAAGTATTTCTTTATGTTGAATTACTTTTTCAAAAAGCACATGTAACTTATGTTTTAAAGTTACTTTATGTAAAAGTGTTCTTAGACATTATAAAAGTTGAGTCACTTATAATTTTAAAGTCACTTTATCTTTTATTTAAGTTACAATTTAGTGGATGGTTCATAAAGTACCATTGTAAAAGAGACTTTCACTTATTTATAAAAGTGCGTCACATAAAGTAATTTTCTTTTTCTTAAATTGAGCTAATTAGATTAAGTTTGGAAAGGGTTTTTTTTTGTTTTAAATATAACATTATCATCAACTTCCCAACATTCACATTGATTGTTGGCATCTTCAACAACATTTCTTCAAAAAGCTATAACTTCTTCATCTGGAAGTCGTTTTTTTTTAATTGACCTAATTTTTCGAGATCTTTCCATTGGAACACTTAGTTTCAGCATATACAACTTCAGTTTCTTTTAAAATGGAAAGCCCATGCCTAGTTATTCTTGACATCACCAACTACTTCAAATGGTTATCCTACGTGGTGCATTTACTTAGAAGTAAATGTCTTTATATAATAATCTTAGGCCAAGAGTCTAAACCTCAAGATGAAGATAAGCTAGTCAAATGGGAAAATAAGCAAGATCAAGCACGTGGGTTGATAGGGATGTCTATTTCTCCATACCTTAGATTCCATATAGCAGAAATTGATACCCCCAATGAAGCAATGGAAAAGCTCAGTATTGTTTTTGGAATTAAAAATGAAATTATAGTCCATCAACTCGAAATGAGTTGCTTACTTTGGACCCCAATAATTTTTCTTCCACTGAAGATTTTTGGTCCAAGTTCAACATCCTTAGAATTCTCTTGGAAGGTGTTAAGGTTAAGAAGGAAGATGGTAGCCTTATCTATTCCATTCTTACTAAGTTAGGATTAGCCTACTCTGTGCTTGTTTCCACCTTCCATTCTACTAAAGAAACCTTTATTTCTCAAGGACAAGACTACAAGTCCCCCTCTTTTGATGCATTTTGTGATTCTTTAATAAGAGAACAAGAAAAGCTCTTACATCTTGGTCTTCTTAATACTAGAAACTATTCTAAGAAAGCCTTAGCAACCCAGCAACAACCAAGTTTAAAGAACCCTAAGAAGCAACATCCCGAAAGGAATGGTCCTAAACCAAACAAGGGTCCTAAGCAATTTCAGTCTCAAAATGAAAAATCAACTCAAAAAAATGATAAGGCAAATAGAAACAAAGGGAAGAATATTGATAGATATTGAAACTTTTGTAATTGTGATGGCCACTTAGAATCCAAATGCTTTAAGAATATGGAAGCCTTGGAAGCAATAATGAAGAAGCATAACATCCATTTGGAGCACTCTTCAACTTCAACTTCATCTTTAGGAATAACACTTTTTGCATGTGGTTGTCAAGCATCTCGGTTTGTTTATGTGGTAAATGTATCTTATTCTTCTCATTCTCATGAGTGGCTCATTGATTATGGAGCTTCTTATCACATGGCCAAAAGCAAAGACATGTTTTCTTCTTTAAATGATTTTAACACCAAAAATATATATGTTGGTGATGATAGATCTCTTAGTGTTGTAGGGATTGGAACTATTCATCTATACAATGGTCAATTTAATGATGTATTATGTGTTCCTACCTTATCCTACAACCTTCTATCTATATATCAGGCAACTCATTCAGGTGAAGGTAAAATCGTTGAATTTTCAGCTCATGATGTTGTAATTAAGGACCTAAGAGATCCTAGATAGATTTTAGTTACTGTCATTGTTGATGATTCTACAAGGTTGTATAAGTTTAACAACCTTGGGTCATCAACTCTTCCCTCGGTATTTGTTGCTCATAATGATGAAGTGAGCAAACTTTGGCATGAGCGATTTGGTCACTTAAACTATCGCTCCCTTCAAAATCTATGTAAATAAAATATGGTGACAGGTCTTCCTATGGTATCTTGCAGAGATGGCATTTGTCCGGGATGTGTACTCGGAAAACATTATCGGGATAATTTTGAAAACGTGCCTCTTGGCATGCCTCAACCCCTTTACGACTTGTGCATAATGATTTATGTGGTCCACTTCCAGTTGTTTCATTCTCTGGTTACAAGTATTTCTTAACTTTCATTGATGATTTCTCCAAACGCACTTGGGTATACTTCTTAAAACTCAAGAGCGAAGTCTTTAACATGTTCTTGGCCTTTAAGGCCTTTATTGAGAAGCAATTTGGACATCAAATTCTTCAGCTAAGATCTGATAATTGCAGAGAATATGTTAACAACAAATTCATCAACTTTTGCACTAAGCATGGAATTCAATTGCTACATATTGTTCCATATACTCCACAACAAAATGGCGTAGCTGAAAGGAAGAATCGCACCGTAAAGGAAATGGCTAATTGTATGCTTTAATCTAAAGGACTTAGTCTTAATTTTTGGGCAGAAGCAATTATCTATGCAAATTACATAGTAAATCACACTCCTACTAAGGTTTTAAAGAATCTCACTCTAGAAGAAGCATGGAGCTCAATTAAACCAGATGTAAGTCACTTTTGTGTTTTTGGAAGTGAAGCATGGGCCCATATTCCAGATGAGAAACATAAAGCCTTAGAACCTAAGAGTGAAAAATTTATTTTTGTTGGATATTCTGAAGATGTCAAAGGATATATACTTCTTCAACCTAAATCCAAAAATGTTATCATTAGAAGAGATGTAAAGTTTGATGAAAATATATTGGCCTACGAGCCTATTTCGACATATGTGCCACCTCTTTCTATCTCTTCTACTTCTGAAAATGTTCCTTCTTCAGATGATGAAAGTAAGGATGACAATCCTCCCCCACCTTCTTGGGATCTTCCTTCAGCTCCTCAGCTTCCAAAATGAGTCCACGCTCCTCGGGATGCAGCAGGTGATCCTATAGATCAACGTCGTACATGTTCTTAGTTCGATAGAGCCTCATCTTTACTGGCTCAAGTTTCAGTGAATTATGATACTGACACCATCGCAGAAGCTTCAGGGCATCTAGATTGGGACACAATTATGAATGAAGAATATCGTTCATTATTGGCAAATGATACATGGGACATTGTTCCTCTTCCAAAGGGACAAAAAAATGTTAGATGCAAATGGGTTTACGGAACCAATTTTGGACCAGATGGAAAAGTTGATAACCATAAAGCTCGTCCTCTTGCTAAGGGTTTTTCACAAGTTGAAGGCATTGACTATATTGAAACCTTCTCCCCTATTGCCAAAATGAACTCTATTCGCCTTGTTCTTTCCCTTGCTACCTCTTTCAAATGGAAATTCCATCAGATAGATGTTAAATCCGTCTTCTTGCATGAAGAAATCTATATGGAACAACCTCCTAGCTTTATACAAAAAGACTCTAGCCTTGTATGTCACCTTAAGAAATCCCTTTATGGTCTCAAGCAAGCCCCTCCGGCTTGGTATGCCAAAATGGATAGATTTATTTTAGATATTGGCTTTTCTAGGTGTCATTTTGACAATACTGTCTACACCAAGAAAGTGGGTAAGTCCCTTATCATTCTTGTGCTTTATGTTGATGATCTTATCCTTACTGGTAATGATCCCAACCTTATAAACCATGTGAAGTCTAGCCTTAAAAAATAGTTTGAAATGATAGACTTAGGACACTTGCATTATTTTCTTGGTCTTCAAGTCTTGCAATCCAAACAAGGTATTTCCCTTTCCCAATCCAAGTATGCCTATGATTTTCTATGCCACTTTCACATGGAAGACTGTAAGCCATCCCCTTCTCCATTTCAGTCTGGAGTCAAACTTTTAGTCACTTGTACTTCCCGTGAAGTTGATGTTACCTTATACTGTTAACTTTTTGGAAAACTTTTGTATCGGATCCGTACCCGTCCTGAAATTTCCTTTGTTGTTGGCCTTGTTGCTCGGTTTATGCACAAACCACATGAAAGTCATTGGAAAGTAGCCAAAAGAATACTTCGTTATGTTTTGTTGGAAATAATACTGAGAGGGGGGGTGATTCAGTATTATCAAATTCTTTTCAATATATTTATACTTTGAATTATTCTTTAGATATTGTATGTCAGTACCATAAAATAATGAGCATGAACAAGAAAAACAGATAGTCACACCAAAGAACACCAGATATAAGGTGGAAATCCAATGTGGGTGAAAACCACCTGCAGCAATATGTCTCTATCTTCTTTCAATTAGAAACTCCTTTTACAATGATTTTGTACTGGTGCAGTCCTTTACCAGTACGCAGGCTGCAACCTACAGAGAGCTACAACTCTCTCTCGTTTTCCAGTCTCTCCTGGAAGGGAGTTACAACCCCCTACTTCTTTTCTTTCAAGGACCACTTTTCATTAATTTTCAGACTGGATCCAAGAACATCAAATAAACATCAATAACATGTGAATCAACCAATATCCTTATACAATCAAACCAATGAGCCACCCAAACTTCTCAGAATGCTGTAAACAGAAAACCAACACCAGTAACCTAAACCCAGAACACAACAACAAATAGAAAACAGGCAGCCAACAAATATTTCAAAACAGGTCCGCAACTTCACCAATATAAGCCTGCGGATACCCGCACTTCACCTTCAGCTGTGCTGCGTATACCCGCACTTCGTCTTCTTCTGTACTGCGTACCCCGCACTGTGCCTTCAGCTGCGCTGCGTATACCCACACTGTGCCTTCCTCTGTACTGCGTACCCCGCACTGCGCCTTCAGCTGCGCTGCGTATACCCGCACTGCGCCTTCTTCTGTACTGCGTACCCCCGCATTTACGCTGTAGATCCCCTGCGAACCTCTAATTAGGGCCAAATTAACAGTCCTCCAATTTACCACAAACAGTCAGATCCACAGATCTGATCATGTGCCCGAGAGATCACGACTTAGCAATAGATTCGCCTTTAAATTTTACCTTGATTTAGATCTAGATTTTAAAACTGATAACCCAAAATTCAGATCTTAAGATATTCAACTTTCAAAGATATTTCAGCCAAGTGATCTCCTTCCCTATTTATAGTCAAGCCCTTATTCACACCATGGGACAAAACCATCAATAACCAATACAAGGGATCCAAACCGGGGCTAAATTAGATCCTATACCACGGGCCAAAACCATAGGATCATGAACGACGGGCTAAATACCACGGGCCAAACATAAGAAACCCCACATGAGCGCACTTCTCTGCCTTGAAGTGAGTGAACTCGGGGACCGCACTTTCTGAACGGGTAACCTGCGAGTATGACCGCACTTCATGAACGACGAACCTGCGGGTCCGCACCTTTTGAACCATTCACCTGCGAACCTCGTAATTTTCATCATTTTGAGAGCCTGAACAGAGTTTTGCCACTTGAGTGAGTTGCCATCAAGTACAACACCTGTACCATAGAGCCAAACCAGAATCATAATGCCAACAATCTCCCCCTTTGGACTTGATGGCAACCTCAAGATCCTCAATGTCATTCTACCCCTTTGACATCAAGGGCAAAGGGTTATGCTCCCCCTAAGAACATGCTCCCCCTGACTATAAACCAGATCTGCAAAGGAAAGAAATTTCTTCAAGAAGAACCATAAGCCACCAAACACCATAAATGACCATGAAAGAGATAGAGACATATTGCACTAATATTCCTTCTGTACTTCCTCCATAATGCCAACAATGCATTATATGCTCCCCTTGAACCTGTGCCATTCGATCTTCGATCAATCCGCAACTCAGCAAATGTACGCATATACCCCAGATGAACCTTGCGTACAACCAACAATCAGAAGAGAGTCAACAACAAGATGATGCATCAACAACCCCCAGCTTTTGCCTGAGGTATTCAAAGGTCTCCCTGGGCAATGGTTTGGTGAGTATATCAACAACTTGTTCCTTAGAAGGAACATACTCCAACTTGACCTTTTGTTCAAGCACTTGTTCCCGGAGAAAGTGATACTTGATTGGTATGTGCTTGGTCTTTGAATGCATGACTGGGTTCTTTGAAATGCTGATTACACTTGTGTTATCACATAAGATGGAGATAGGTGGTGTACAAGTGATTTGAAAATCCTGCAAGGTCTGGATCATCCAAAGGATTTCAGTGCAGCAAGATGTAGCAGCCACATATTACGCTTCAGCTGTAGACAAAGCAATTGAACTCTGTTTCTTGCTGAACCAAGATACTAATCTAGAACCCATAAAGAATGCACCACCACTTGTGCTCTTCCTGTCATCCACACTTCTGGCCCAATCTGCATCTGTATAAGCATGAAGTGTGAGATCTGTATCTCTAGGATACCATAAGCCATAGTTTTGAGTCCCTTGAAGATATTTGAAAATTCTCTTCACTGTCTGAAGATGAGTTTCTTTTGGATTTGCCTGAAATCTTCCCACTATTCCCACTGCATGCATGATGTCTGGTCGGGTACCTGTCAAATAAAGTAGACTTCCAATCATAGATCTGTAGGTTGGTTGATGCACTGCTGCTGATTCATAATTTGCACTGAGGTTACATCCTGTGACCATGGGTGTACATACTGGTTTTGCATCTTCCATACCATATTTCTTCAAAATCTGCTTGAGATACTTGGTTTGAGACAAGAAGATCCCTCCTTCATTTTGTTGGATTTGCAATCCAAGTAAATATGTCAGCTCTCCAAGCAAAGACATTTCGAATTCTTTCTACATCACCAAGGCAAAGCTTTGACTCATAGCTTCTTCATTGCTGCCAAAGATAATATCATCTACATACACAACAAGTATTAGCAATTTGTCATTTTCAATTTTTATATAAAGATTGCTATCTGCTGATCCTTTTGAAAAACCTTGTTGATGAAGATATTTTTCCAAACGATAGTACCAAGCCCTTGGAGCTTGTTTAAGACCATAGAGAGCCTTTTTCAGTCTGCATACAAGATTTGGATCATTTCCAAGAATGAAACCATCTGGCTGCTCAATGTATACTTCTTCTTCTAAGTCTCCATTCAGAAAGGCTGATTTCACGTCCATTTGAAATACTTTGAACTTTTGAAAGCTTGAGAGAGCAAGGAACTTTCGGATGGCCTCAAGTCTTGCAACAGGAGCAAAATTTTCTTCAAAATCTATTCCTTCTTGCTGGGCATACCCTTTACAAACAAGTCTGGCCTTGTTTCTAATTACTTCCCCATTTTCATTCAACTTTAATTCTTGAAGATCCATTTTGTCCCTATAACATTCTTATCCTTTGGTCTAGGAACCAACTCCCAAGTGTTATTCTTTTCGATCTGCTCGTTCTTCATCCATTGCTTTGACCCAACATTCATCTTTGCATGCCTCTCTTACATTTTGTGGTTCAGTGGAGGAGAGTAATGCCAAATAGCTTGAAGCTTCTGCAATTGTTCTTCTTGTTTGTACACCTGCTTCTTTCTGCCCCAAAATCTGAGATTCTGGATGATTCTTCTAAACGTACCTGGATGGAGTCTTCTCTTCTATCCTTATCTATTCCTCTGGTGCTCCTTGAGGTTCTTCTTCTTCATCATTCTGTCTTTGAGGGTAGTCTTCATTTTCTTCGATATTTTCATGATTTACTTGCCTAGGAATGTATCCTTTTTCATCAACCACTACATCAATGCTGTCAACAATTCTTCCAAGTCTTTTATTGTAGCACTTATATGCTTTGCTGTGTGGAGAATAACCAAGAAGAATACCTTCATCTGCTCTAGGTTCAAGTTTGCCAAGTTGCTCATCAGTATTCTTAATATAGCATTTGCTCCCAAAATTTTTGAAATGCTTTACCGAAGGAGTCTCACCATACCAGAGCTCATGAGGAGTTTGAGTGCTGTTTACTCGGACATTTGTTTTGTTGAGAATAACAACCGCAGCATATGCAGCTTCACCCCAGAAAGTTGCGGGAGTTCCAGACTCATCAAGCATAGCACGAGCCATTTGTTGGACTGTTCTGTTCATCCTTTCCACCACTCCATTTTGCTGAGGTGTTCTAGCTGTAGAGAATTCCCTTCTTATCCCATGTTCTTCATAGAAATTGAAAAATTCATTTGAGGTAAACTCCCCACCTCTGTCGGACCTGAGCCACTTAATTTTGTAACCTGATTCATTTTCAACCAAGGCTTTGAAGGATTTGAATTTTTCGAATGCTTCGTCTTTGTGCTTCAAAAGTCCTAACCAAACAAACCTGGAGAAATCGTCAATGAATAATATCAAGTATTCTTCTCCTCGTGGTGACCTTGTCCTGAAAGGACCACATACATCTGTATGGACTAGTTCAAGAGGCCTGCTGGCTGATCCTTCCTTCTCCGGGAAGTTGGTTCTGGTTTGCTTACCAAACTGACATGATTTGCATATGGTGTTGTCTGGAATTTTGATATCTGGAAGACCACGAATTGCTTGATATTTGCATGCCTTCCTTATTTGTGAAAAGCTTAGATGCCCCAACCTCCGGTGCCATAACCAATGTTCATCATCCTTGCTCAAATAGCATTGTTGTTGTCTTTCTTCAAATATGTATATATTATTTGGAGTTCTTCTACCTTTGATCACTGTTTTCCCTGTATCAAGATCACGAACACTACATCCATTTGATCGAAATATTACCTCGGTTCCTTGATCGCACATCTGACTGACACTCAGAAGGTTATGCTTCAAGCCATCAACATACAAAACATTTCCAGCTTTGACCTTTTCTTTCAACTGAGCTGTGCCTTTTCCTTTTATAGCTGCAGGAGTATCATTTCCAAAAGAAACTTTCTTTCCCTTTTCTAAAGCAGAATATGATTCAAGTTTTTCTTTATCACTTGTCATATGCTTCGAACATCCACTGTCGATGTACCATAGATTTTCCTGTCCCTCTGCATAAAAGGTTATCCCACATCTTTCTGATTGTGGTTCTTTTATTCTCCATGTTCTGGTGCTTGAGGCTTGTTCCTTTGTCTGCTGAAACCTGCTCCTGCATTCAGAATCTTCATGACCGAAGTTATTACAAATAGAACATTCAATTTCATTTTCAAGAGCTGAAAAGTTGTTATAGGTCCTTTTTGTAATCCCAGTCATACTTCTTTGTTTTTGAGCTTCTCTAGTCATGATTGTTTTATATGCAACACATTGAGCTGCTTTGTGACCAAAGTTATGGCAAGAGAAACATTGGCCATTGAAGAAACTTCTGCGGTTATCAAATCTACCAGCCAAATGATTGTAATTTCTATTGTCATCCATTCTTGCAGCAAGTTGAGAAGATTTTACCTGTGGCTGGTTATAGCTTTTGTTCACCCTTAAGACAGATTGCCCCTGGTTTACCTGGTAGTCTTTGTTTGTTCTTGATGTAATTCGTCCCTGCTTTACCTGGTAGTCTTTGTTTGTTCTTGATGTAATTCGTCCCTGCTTTACCTGGTGATCTCCATTGTGCTTTTGCTCATTCCTTCTTGCTGCATCAAGATAACTCTCTGAGGTGGATGCTTGAGATGTTTCTCCATTATACCCCAGACCTGTCTTGTTTAGCGGAGAACGCTGTACATTGATGATCTCATCCAGAGTTTCAGATCCTTTGACAAACTTAAGATTAATAGCCTTTGTTTTCTCAATTTCTTTTCTAAGGCCAACAATTTAACATTCTAACTTTTCAAGAAATTTTTCTTTTTCATCAATTTGAAATTGTAGATTATCAATGATCACATTCTTTTCTTCTATACATGTCTTGAGTCTAGAAATCTCTTCATAGGAACTATCCACATCTATAGCATCCATGTAATCATCATCTTCAAAGGCCATTAAAAGTTTATAGTCATTACCTCGTTCATCTTCATCACTATTTGATAGACCATCACTGTCTTCATGAGTGTAGTAGCTTTTCTTATTTGCATTCTGTTTCTTGTTCCATCTAATAGGTTCCTTTCCCTTGTCGATCTTATCCTTATGAGGACATTTGGCAGCATAGTGACCTACTCTTCCACAAGCAAAGCATTTGAAGGGTAACTTACGTCTGAACCGTCCAGCACCCCGTTGAAGATTTTTGACAAAGTTTGATTCTTCTTCTTCTTCTGACCCATGTCCTGATTCATAGTACTCTCCTTTGCCTGAAGCCTTGCAGGCAACTTCTCTCCTGTCAGATGGACCTCCTTTCCTCATTTCATAAGCAGTTAGAATTCCATGCAGTTGTGACATTTTAAGATGTTGTAGATTCTCCTTTTCTTCTATAACAGAAACTTTAGATTCAAACCTAGGTGACAAAGATCTTAGAACTTTTTCAACCACAACAACCTCTTTTATTTCTTCACCGAAATTTTTCATACAATTAACAATCTCATCCACACGAAGAAAATAGTTAGCCACACTTTCATCATTATACATCTTGAGATTTTCATATTGAATCCTGAGGGTTTGAAGTTTTGCACGTTTTACTTGATCATCTCCTTCATAGCTCAGAACAATCTTGTCCCATATTTCTTTTGCGGATTTATACTTCATAACTTTCACAAATTCTGATTGAGATAGACATCCTAGAAGAGTATTGACTGCCTTTGCATTTGTTTCATATTTCTTCTTCTCAGCTGGATCTGTAGGAGTAGCTAATGGAAAAGTATACCTGTTTCTATGATGTCCCAGACTTCTGTACCCAAAGATTGAAGACAGGCAGTAACTCTTACCTTCCAATACACGAATTTTGTCCCATCAAAAATCGGTGGCCTGATTGATGCTTCCCTCTCGTAGTTGCTGATGATGAAAGATCTTCCTTCAAGCGATCAAGCTCCTTCAAAAGGACCTGCTCTGATACCAATTGTTGGAAATAATACTGAGAGGGGGGGGTGAATCAGTATTATCAAATTCTTTTCAATATATTTATACTTTGATTTATTCTTCAGATATTGTATGTCAGTACCATAAAATAATGAGCATGAACAAGAAAAACAGATAGTCACACCAAAGAACACCAGATATAAGGTGGAAACCCAATGTGGGTGAAAACCACCTGCTGCAATATGTCTCTATCTTCTTTCAATTAGAAACTCCTTTTACAATGATTTTGTACTGGTGCAATCCTTTACCAGTACGCAGGCTGCAACCTGCAGAGAGCTACAACTCTCTCTCGTTTTCCAGTCTCTCCTGGAAGGGAGTTACAACCCCCTACTTCTTTTCTTTCAAGGACCACTTTTCATTAATTTTCAGACTGGATCCAAGAACATCAAATAAACATCAAGTACATGTGAATCAACCAATCTCCTTATACAATCAAACCAATGAGCCACCCAAACTTCTCAGAATGTTGTAAACAGAAAACCAACACCAGTAACCTAAACCCAGAACACAGCAGCAAATAGAAAACAGGCAGCCAACAAATATTTCAAAACAGGTCCGCAACTTCACCAATATAAGCCTGCGGATACCCGCACTTCACCTTCAGCTGTGCTGCGTATACCCACACTTCGTCTTCTTCTGTACTGCGTACCCCGCACTGTGCCTTCAGCTGCGCTGCGTATACCCGCACTGTGCCTTCCTCTGTATTGCGTACCCCACACTGCGCCTTCAGCTGCACTGCGTATACCCGCACTGTGCCTTCTTCTGTACTGCGCACCCCCGCACTTACGCTGTAGATCCCCTGCGAACCTCTGATTAGGGCCAAATTAACAGTCCTCCAATTTACCACAGACAGTCAGATCCACAGATCTCATCATGCGTCCGAGAGATCACGACTTAGCAATAGATTCGCCTTTAAATTTTACCTTGATTTAGATCTAGCTTTTAAAACTAATAACCCAAAATTCAGATCTTAAGATATTCAACTTTCAAAGATATTTCAGCCAAGTGATCTCCTTCCCTATATATAGTCAAGCCCTTATTCACACCATGGGACAAAACCATCAATAACCAATACAAGGGATCCAAACCGGGGCTAAATTAGATCCTATACCACGGGCCAAAACCATAGGATCATGAACGACGGGCTAAATACCATGGGCCAAACATAAGAAACCCCACGTGAGCGCACTTCTCTGCCTTGAAGTGAGTGAACTCGGGGACCGCAATTTCTGAATGGGTAACCTGCGAGTATGACCGCACTTCATGAACGACGAACCTGCGGGTCCGCACCTTTTGAACCATTCGCCTACGAACCTCGTAATTTTCATCATTTTGAGAGCCTGAACAGCGTTTTGCCACTTGAGTGAGTTGCCATCAAGTACAACACCTGTACCGTAGAGCCAAACCAGAATCATAATGCCAACATGTTTGAGGTACAATTCAGTTTGGGATCCATTATTGTGCATAAACATCTCCTCTATTGGTTGGTTGCACTGATTTTGATTGGGTTGGTGACCCTGATGATCAGAAGTCTACTGCAGGTTATGTCTTCACTCTTGGTTCTGGACCTATTACATGGACTTGCAAGAAACAAAGTGCCATTTCTCTTTCTTCAGTAGAAGCAGAGTATCATGGCGCCGTTGAAGCTAGTAAGGAAGCTCTGTGGCTTCGTCAGATCTTGTCAGAGTTTGGTTTTCAACAACAATATCCGACTACACTTTGGTGTGATAATCAAAGTGTCATTCAACTATGCAAAGATCCAATCCAACATCAACACAACAAACACATTGAACTACACATGCATTTCATCAGAAAGCTCATTCATGACCATGTTCTTGAAGTGTAATATTGTTCAACCGATGATGAAGTTGCAGACATCTTTACAAAGGCTCTCACATAGGCAAAGTTTACTAAACTTTGATTTATGTTTGGAGTTTAGGAAGTTGTCACTAAGGGGGGATAAGCTCTAATGCCTCCTTCCTTCTCCTATTGTTTCATCTTTGTACATCCTTCAATCCTATCCCAAGTTGTTCTTAAGGGGGGATGTTAGGATATTTCGACACACAGGAAATAATTAAGTATAACTTGGTCTAGTGTATAGTTAGGTAAAGTGTGTTTCTTTAGTATGTACTTTTTGTAACTTACAATCTGACGGTCACAATATGTTCTAGACATGAATTGATCCAACGATTCATTCTCTCCTTGGTATTACCGATACTTGATCTGTGGTTTAACACCTGATTGGTCCGTGATCTTTACTTAAAGAGCATGGAGGGTCATTTGTCGGAGACCGTTTTATGAGAGAAGCTTATGTAAATTTTATTTCTTTTTATTAATAATATTTCTTGAAGTGGTCGCGTTGGTTCAAGCTATGGACTGTTTCCCTCTTTGAGGGTTTTAACCACGTCAAGAATACTGGTGTACTGATTTGTGATCTGTTTGTGAGCGGTGTCCTTTGGTGTTCAATCTAAGGAATTTACCCTGTAAATTCCTAGATTTATGCATTCAAGGAGACATTTTAAACAACAAGAAATCACAATCTCACCCAAAATTGTATTACTAGATTTAGAAGAAAAGGGTCATTTTGCATATTAGTTAGATTGCGCCTATTTCTCTCCACCCTTATCCGATGTTTACGTAGTGGCCAAACTAGGATTGCGAGGTAGGAGGGGGGGATATTGGGAAAATAAATAATTATTTATTTATTTGGGAATATTGTTTTTTTTATCAATATTTCTCCCCAACCCTTGAATTATTTTTTTCTGTGGTATATTATTTTTTTGTCAATATTTCCCCTTACCTTCTCCCAATTATTAATATGTTTCTCCACCAACCACAAACAAATAATAAATATTATTTGTTTTTCCTAATATTTCCTTCCACCATTCTCAGTTTCAAACAAATAATTGTGATGAGTGGAAGGGAATATTGGGAAAAAATTAATATTAATATTAAGAAAAACAAATATATTAATATCTAGAAAAATAAATATATTAATATTATTTATTTTTTCGAGTATTTCCTCCCTTCTCAGAAAAAACAAATAATATTAATATTATTTGTTTTTTTTTTTCCAATATTTGCCACCACCCACTACAAACAATTAATCAATATTATTTTTTTTTCCCTATATTTCCCCCCACCACCTATTAGTGTAGAAGTGGGGGTAGGGTGAAATATTTGGAAAATCAAATAATATTGCAAAATGACCAAATTGAGTGGACTGGGGGAATATTGGTACAAACAAGGGGTGGAGGGAAATATTGGGAGGCATAGGTTGGGGAAATATTGGAATAAACAAAAATGTACCACCACCTCGACCTGCGACAAACAAATAATCAATATTAATTCTCTTTCCCAATATTTTCTCCCATTGCTTCCTTGATTATTTGCTTTTCCACAATAGTTTCCCCCACCCACACCTTAATTATTTGTTTTTCCCAATATTTCTCCCAACCCCCTCGAGTTTGGCTAATGTGCATTATTCGACAGGGATGGGGGAATATTGGGAAAAACAAATATTATTGCACACTAGCCAAATCGACCCAAGGTGAGGGGAAATATGTGCAATCTAATTATTCTACGTTTTCGTTTTTTGGTTTGAATCCGCATTATAATTTGTGGTGAGATTGTCATTTTTTATTGTTTAAATTGCATTTTTGAAAGCAAAAATGGACACAACACCTAGAAAAACGCTTGAGGCACTGAGGTTATGCAAACTTTAAACCTCAAACCTGCAATTCCAACAAATCCTACCAGAATTTGAACAAAATAAACTGGAAAATATACCTAGAAAATAATCAAAACATAGAACATTTATATTGCGGCAGGAAAAATATTGTGGGTGGGGATGGCAATAAATATTGCAGGAGGGAGTGGGGAGAAATATTGCAAAAGAAATATCGCACATTGGCCAAACTGGGCAGAGGTGGCCGAGAAATATCAGGAAAACATAAATAATAATAATTTTTGGATTTTCTCAATATTTCCCACCTGCACACTAATTGTTTGTTTTTCCCAATATTTCCACCTACTCTTACCTGCACACTAGCCAAATAATTGATATTATTTATTTTTCTCAATATTTCCAGTTACCCTCGCTCACACACTGAACAAACCAAGCGAGGGTGGGTGGAAACATTAGGAAAAACAAATAATTAATAATGTGAAAAGAAAATAATATCAATTATTTGTTTCCCCCAATATTTCCCCTCACCCCATTGGGTGGTAGGCGCGGGCTATGTCACAGGATTTTTTGAATTCAAACCTTGGTGCTCAAAATTTGGCAAACGTCAAATTTTTCTTTAAATTTGTTTAGGTTCGATAAATCTCAAGGAGAAATTTTAAGGCCAAACCTTCACGAAATTAGCTTGTTCAAATTTGCACTGTAAACCAAATTAAAGATGAATTTTGAGAATTTTTAAAGGGTCATAGATTTATGGTTTTATTGTTTACTAGTTTAATTTAAAAAAATAGTGGACACTGCTTTTTATTATGTTGTCAATTGATGTCAAGGCAAGTGCAGATATAGTCGTTGATGTTAATGTTAGTTAGAGGTCACCAAGGTCACTGATGTGATGATGTCCATAAGGTGATGCAGATTAATGATACCTTAGCTCAAGAACCAAGCGAAATGGCATGCCTAAGTTGAATCCCCGCATTTGTTGAGGATTGTGAAGATGTAGATTAAAGAATTTACCTTGGATACCCTTTCCATTGGTTTCTTCTTATCATACTGATTCCAACGTGTTGATGGTGTTGGAACTCCATCAACCAAGGGGTCTCCCCGATGTGAAGTCCCAATTAGACATCACAATGTTTAGAGTAGGAGCCCCAATTGGAATATGGCCCGGTTGTCAGTTACCTTAAAGATATGCCTTGGCTCTAACTATCGACAAGAGAGAGGAATGCAAATGTACCTTCGAAAAGCAAAGGGGGTGTGCCTGGTGAGTGTTCAATCATATGTGTGTCAAATTTCTTTCACTGTGAAGGGGAGGAAAAGTGGGCCTCTAAGAGAGAGTTAGTAGAACCACCCTAGTAGAGACACACATAAACGAGGAGGATCCGTACAACATCAAGCGGAATAGTCCATAGAGATGTGATGGTCGGTGCAACCAATGTAATGAGAGGATCTATCTAATATCCAACAGAATATTCCACGAGGATGTGACAGTGGTAATAACAATTATGACACATTCTCAATATGATAACTACCATTATCTTATTTCTTCAGCTCCATATGTGTCTTCTAGCATGACCTCCTTCTCCATCTCCTTCTTTATCATCTTTCCATAGCATGATAGAGTACCTGTGTCTGCAATCCACTCATGGCAAGATGATATCATTTTGATAAACCCCTAATCTAAGACGGTGAATATTGATCCACTGACTGAGTTGGAATCGGGTGAGAGTTTGGGAAAGAGGCTCAGTAACTACGCAATTGTGCAGCTCAGGCAGTCAGGGGTGAGCTTGAGCCTTGAGACTGCGTAGTGTGCAGTTTAGGCTCAGTTGAGGAAGAAAACTATGCAGTTTGGGAGCTCAGGGTGAAAGACTGAGGGGATGGGCAGTGGATTAGCCTATTTCACAGTTCTGGAGGACAGATGAGCCCAAGTGATTGTTCAATTACACATCTCAGGGAGCCAGTGGTGAGCTTGAGCCTTGAGACTTTGTAGTGGGTAGTTTAGGTAGGACTAGGGAGACAAATTACGTAGTTTTTGGACTCAGTGAGCTTGGTTGCGGGGGTTTTCATTGCTTGGGAGAACTACGCAGTTTTGGGAGGCAGAGGAGGTTGGGCCATTGCGTAGTTGCACAGTTTAGGAGCTCAAGGATGAGCTTGAGGCTAGAGACTACGTAATGCGCAGTTAAGGCTAGGCTGGGAGGATGAATTGCACAATTCTGGGAGGCAAGGTTGGGCTTGAGCACTAGAACTACGCAGTGCAGCAGTCCTGGGAAGTAGGAACTATGCATTGCACAGTGTCAAGGGACAAGTATGTAGCTTGAGGGTTGGAACTGCGTAGTGCATAGTTGAGGAAGGTCAGATGAGGCTAGGTTGTTGGGGAATTTCTGAAAATTGGCTAAGTGTGGGACCGAAGAGACTGATGTGAACAATGGTATGACTTGAATTTGATCACACACTTGAAACACTTTGATGACACAACAGCATCAATCATTTGAAATACGTTAACAACATATTTCCCTCAATGCGACAACCTTGCGACGACTTTACGACAAGTGTGACAATAAAGTTACACTTTGCAACGACCGTGACAACACTTGTGTGACAGTGCTAAAAACTTTGGGAATGAGTGTGAATGATGTTTACATGGTTAGACCAACTCATTCACATAAAGATAACACCTTGAAACCACCAGAACAAGCATACATATAATGTCTGATAGCTAACATGTGAAAAGACGCCAATTGCTAAATTGTGATCGACCCTTGCGATATGTGGACGACAGTGAAAGTAACACATGCCAAAGCAAAGATAACATGAAAAAGACACTAGTTAGAGTGAAGGCAAGCGAAAACGACAATTGAAAACATGAAAACGACACTTGCGAAAGAAGAGGTGCACGAAAGCGATAGTTTGCAATCACCAAAATGGAAGTACGAACGCAACTACAATGTGAGAAACTATTGTTGTCAGTGCGCATTGACTGTCAACATGGATTCGACATCGCACAGGCACAATCTTGATTGAACATGCTATGCTTGTCCAATCTTGTGTAAAAGGATGAACTCATGAACATGTTGCAGACTAAGCATGTGTGAGCAAGTGACCTTTGACACTTTTGATCCAAGCAGGGAGCTCAAAAGAATCATCCAACCAAGAAGTGATTATGGAACGACCGATCGTAAGATCCACAGTAGGCTCCAAAATTCGAGTGTATGTAAAATTTTGGAGGGTGTTTGTCGCAATGACAACACTTGGCGACACATTGGTAGAACTCTAGCTTCTCTGCCTTGGTCAATTCTCTCATGTAGGATCTAGTTCTTTGGTGAGCTCCAGTATTGTAGCAATAATGCTACAACTCCTGGGGCTTCCTGTCTCTCATTTTATCAACCCGGTAGTTCGTACAAACTTGGAAGCGACGGTGCTATATGCACAAGTACTAGCTCTTGTCGCCGCTGTCACTTGGTCAGCTGGCACAAGTCCGCTAGGGCTCAAGCTAACTTCTATAGTCTCTCAGAAGAAGCTTGCTAATTGATGGATGAAAGCTAATCTCAAAGGAAAGCTACTCTACTTGACAAAAATGAACTGAAAGCAAATCAAAGCATGTAAACCTAGGAAACCCTAATTTAACTAGTCTAACCTCTACAATGCAAGAAATGGGAATGAAGCTTCTACCAATGCTGTCACTACCTCTGATAAAAAAAAATGCATCGTTCTAAACTACTTGCATCATGAAAGTTATGTTTTTGTATTTTCTTTTAAGTGTGTGGGATGATGGTGATCTTGAGCTAACTAGGGTTTGGTTGTGCGGATGGGATGGAGAAGGAAGGAAAGCGTGGGATAGGTTGGGGAGGCTAGAAGAGGTCCCTAGGGATCCTTAGCACCCATCCACAGAGGTTCCTCGCATTCAGATGCTCAGCAACCGAGAGAGTGGCCTCTTACAGGATGGCTGTGGAGAATCTTACAGGATACTCTGTTTTCTACAAGATGTCTATAAATGGCTACAGGATGACCTACCGTGAGTGTTTGGAGTGATGATGAAATGGTAGAGGGAGATGTGTAAGGTAGGGATGAGGTTGGTGATGGCTTTAGAAGTGGAAGATTAGGATGGGAAGTGAGTGCAGGGAGGAGGATGGAAGGTGAAGGGCTATGTCAACGAAAGGCTAGAGAATGGAAATAAATGAGGAGTGAAAGACTTTGTGAGGTAACGGAGCGGAGCAGGGGTCAAAGAGATGTCTGCATGCGTGATCAGGATGGAGGACAAAGTGATGGAACGAGAGAGAGCAGTGTAAGTGAAACAAATGCTTATGACTGTCACTTAACCAAAAATGCATCAACCTAAACTACGTGTGCTTGTAAATTCGATGAGCAGCAATCTAGACGTGAAAGAGAACGTGCATGAAGTTGTGGTAAGGAAGTGTGGTGCAGGTGTGAATCATGTAGAAGCAGCTAACTTAACGTGACTGTGTTGGCAGCAATCATGGAATAAAGAAATGCGTATTTTTGGTGGTGAATCATGGACTTCACTCCAATCCCAGATGAGACGGCAGTGAGCCTGAACAACCTTTTTGTTGGAGCTCCAATGGACTATATCTATCCTCTGCTACACTAAACAACTGTAAACAAACTCACCATAAGCAAATCCTATCTAACTCATGAGAAAGACCAACTTAACAACCTGTAATTCGAATTGCATGTGTAAATGGAAAGCTCACAGTGCTGAAATGAAATGGAAACGACACTACAGCAGAGGGGATCTATGGCTCTCAGGTTGGGCCCTAACCTGAGAGCTATAGTCTCCTTGAGAAAAACTCAGAACTAGATCACAAACTGCCTTCTTTATTCATAACTGATATCATGCCAAATTGGCTTACAAAAAGGAACGAAAACTGAACTGTGCTCCAAAATTACAGTAGCAATACGAGAGTTTCAACAACCATCTAAGGCTAAAGCCTTCATACTTATACAAAAACGATGATCCAACAAGTGTCCTACATTTTAGGAGCTCGGCTGTCCAACTAGAGTTTAACTGCTGATCCTGTAGGATGGTCATAATTGTTGTTCCTGTAGAGCAGTTTATAACTGTTGTTCCTGTAGAACAGCTGGCCGTTTTTTAAGCTCGGAGGGGAGATGGATTAGAGCTCGGAGTTCTTGATGGGAATCACGAGGGATGTCCCTAGAACCGTGGACATCCTCTCCCAAAACCCGCAGTGCCACCTCATTGTCTCCTTAACTCCTTTTTCGTTGTCTTTTGCTCCCTTTTAATGCCAAAACCTGGAATCAAAATGCATCAGTCACGTAGAGAGAGTGCCTACCCTTCTTCCTACAAACAACATGAATAAACTAAGAAATGCATGCATAAGCAATAAAAAAAATGAATGGTTTGAGCAAGTAGAATAGGCCAAAATGAGCCCAAATTGTACCAAAATTGGGGCTCATCATCACCCCCCAGCTGAACCATTTGCTCATCCTTGAGCAACCTTGCTCCTGCTTCTCGTCCTTGGCTGAGGACTCGGGACCGGAACAGGCTCTTTCTTTTCTGCTTTTGATGGCCCTGCCTTCTCTGCCCCTGGTGGTGATGAAGGTGATGCTTCCTTCCCCTTTTCCATTCCCTTAAGTCGGGCTTCGGAAGGCGACTGGCCTATCTTCCGAGTCCAGGAGGTTATTTTTGGGCTCCCCTTTTCTGGGGTGGCTGATGTTTTAGAGGGGGTCCTTGGACTGGGTGAAGTAGGGACATCCCCTGAAGTGGTTTGGCTGCTGGGTGGAGGCTGTGGTTTGCCCGTGGTCATCCTCTTGCTCCTCCTGACTTCAAGTGGTAGAGGGGTCTCCCTCTCCCTTTTCTCTTTCGGGTTTGGAGGTGTGCTGAGGGCAGCCAGTGCCACTGTTGCCTCCTTCTCAAGAATGCCAGCCTTCCCTTTCTTGTGATTTGCTCTCTCGGAGCTCCTTGTAGAGGGCCTCTCCTTTTTAGATCTCGGGCTTCCTGTGGAAGACCCTGCTTTGCCCGCTTTCGGGCTTCCTGTAGAAGCCTGTGGTTGCACTTTCGGGCTTCCTGTAGAAGCCTCTTTCTCCGTTTTTGGGCCTCCTGTAGAAGCCTGTCCCCCAATGATTTTCGGGCTTCCTGTAGAAGCCTTGGTTGTTGCTCTTGGGCTTCCTGTAGAAGCCTGCTCCTTACTGATCTTCGGGCTTCCTGTAGAAGCCTTTGGTTGCACTTTCGGGCTTCCTGTAGAAGCCTGTTTTTGTGTTTTCGGGCTTCCTGTAGAAGCCTGTGCTTGCGTTCCTGTAGATGCAACTTCCGCCACCTTTTCTTTGTTGGCTGCATGGATTTTGCTTTTGGCTTTGCCTGCAGGAGCTGACGAGGTGCTTGGGCTGGCAGGGACCACCTCAGTTTTGACTGCCCTGCTTTTCAACCTCTGTTCCCTTGCTGACAGGATGGGGGTGTCTTCTTTTGCTCTGTCATCCTTTCCCTCCTCCTTCTCTTTTCGTTCTTTCTTCTGTGTTGGAGTCGGGACCTTTTTGCTTTTCCCTTTCTTACTCTTGGCTACGGGCTCTTCTTCTTCACTGCTAGAGGACCCCGTTTCTTCAAGCAACATTTTTATGTCCCCTTCTCTTGTTAAGTTCCTAAATGATTCCCATGCGAGGGGGACTTTATATGAGTGGAGAGCATCCTCCACAAGCAATTTTATTAGCCCATGATGGGCTATCTGATCAGGGATTCCGTCCTTGAGCTTTGTAGAGCACTCTATCAAGGACTGCAGTAAAAAGTAAGGAATGCTTAGCCTCTGTGCTGCAGGGAGGTCAATCTGGTGTCTTAGTTCATTGAGCAGCCTGAAGTGATACGCATATATGATGCTGTAACGACCCTCACAGGTGATATATTTCATAATTTGCAAACTGACTTCGTCCCACGGTGGCAACAGGCTTGTCCTTTTCGCCCCATTTTTGTCCTCTGTGAATGATTCTTCAGGCGGGAAGAACCCCTTCTTTGCTTGCTAGCTCTGCTTCCGTGCTTCTTTATCCCACGGGAGACCCATGGGCAGTTCCGTGACTCGACTTATGTGCTCTGGGGTGAGTTGGAGGCTGAGGCCTCTGAAGCTTACCGTGGCCAGTGTCAGGGATTTAGGCTTCAAGGCCTGCAAGAATTCCTCGGCTACTTCATCATCGTAGCCTTGTAGCTTATCACAAAAAGGCATCCATTGTGCTCTGGTGAAGAGCTCAACCACTGCTGGGTTTCTCCTTAATTTGGCGGAATCTGTGGGTTCTCGCCTGATAAACCCACCAGGCATGACGAACACAGTGGTTTTGACCAAAGGCGGTAGATACAAAGGAAATTCGGTCTTATAGACAGAGCATGCAATGAATTCACAAAACCACAGTCTAATTATACTGCTATCTTGTAGAAGCGATAGTATAGGCACGGTAATCCAATATCTTTTATGACCAGACTGTGAATAATGACCTTGCCCCCTTTGAAAACCAATTGCGGAAGGAGTTTCAGGGTTACCTCTTTTTCGCCACCTTTTTTACGTGAAGACTTCACCTTCCTGTAGAGACTGCTTTCCTGTAGATACTGCTTCCTGGAGGACTGCGTTCCTGTAGAAACTGTTCCTGTAGGAGCAGTGCGCAGACTTCGGGGGGAGCTATAGTTGAACAGCGGTCGAGAGGTGCCTTACCAGCGTTCAGGTAGCCGAGAGCTTGGCGTATCAACATGCAGAGGTAATCAGAGGAGCTACTCGAGTCTTGAAGTGAGGTTGATGGATATACACGCTTAATCGAGCCGATTAGATTTTGAATCGGCGCAGCTCGTGGCGCGGGGGGTGAGCTGTCCCCGTCGGACCGTTGGGTGACGTCACCCATCATCCGTCTGCACATTCGCTTGCTGCTGCATTCATTCCCACAGATCTGCCGCCGCCCTTTTCGGTTAAACTCGTTTCACGGTTGACGGGACTGATCTTCACGTGCGTGCTGCGTGTGTCCTTTGTTGTGGCTGCCACCTCATCATCCTACTATCCCTTTACTAGCCGATGTGGCCAGTCAACTGGCCTTACGGCCGCTCAACCATTCACCTTTATGCCATGCAAAACAAATCAAAGTAATATCCATGCGATTTGATGGAGAGAAGGATTAGAACACTTACCTGCGCGCGTCTGCATATGATTTTCAGGTTTTTGGACGACGGATCTACCTGCTGCATGTGGCTTACACAGTCCGGAGGCTCGTGGTCACGGGATGCTGGCGCTGTGGTGGACGTTCTGGTTGCATGCGCCCGCGTTTTTCTTGCAGATGGCTGGGCGATGAATGGCATCCACTCCTGCAGGTTTGACTGCTACAGGATTCCCGCGGGAGCCTTGCAACAGTCTCACCTCCTTGGGTGCATGCTGCATGCTGGCGGTTCTGGCTTCTCGATCACGATCCCAGCGCTTGTGATGCATAACGTGGATGTGGTATGGCTCTCGGTGCTTGGTTTTTCTTTCACAGATGTTTTTTCACGAGAACTCATTGCTTTGTTGTGCTGCTGCAGGGATCTTGGTTGCATGGCGACGAGGATGGTGGAGCAAGATAATAGCAATGTTCAGGGGTGCCATCAGTGGCATGCATGCATTCAATCCATTCCTCAGTCGCTAGATCTTCATTTAAAACACATTTCGGCCACTGCAACCTTCTTCAGGAAGTTTCCTGTAGAACACAGAGCTTCCTGTAGAAATTTTGCACTTTCCTGTAGAAGATCCGCGTCTTCTTGTAGGAAGACTGTCTCTTCCTGTAGAAAACTGTATCTTCCTGTAGAAGATCCAAATCATGATGAAAATTGCACATACCTTGAAAAACATTGTTATTCTTGGAGGAGGTGTTGATGACATCCTTTGATAGCATGATGAAGGCCCTTGGCTTGGAGTGGAGAGGCTTCTTCTCCTCCATAGAACATCTGCATGCAAAACTTTTATTGTGCTTATTGTTTTTTCTTCTTTTTTTTTTTTTTGAAAAGATAGCAAGGGCGCCCCAAAGAGGTTTTCACCCTTGCTACCTGCCCTGAGCGCCTCAGAGAGGTTTTTACTCAGGGATCTTCTCCTTTTTTTTTTTGAAAGACAATAGGAGCGCCTCAATGAGGTTTTCACCCCTACTGCCTGCCTTGGGTGCCTCAGAGAGGTTTTCACCCAAGGATCTTTATTATTTTTTTCTTTTTTTCTCTCTTTTTTTTTTTTTTTTCTTTTTTTTTCTTTATTTTTTTTCTTTTTCTTCAGGGTATGCCCAAAATGGAGGCAGAACCCTTCTCTATGACCAAAACAGATTTCTCCATAGTGCTGATAAACTCTTGTCTTGAGGGAGGCTTCCTGTAGATCTTCAATCGGTGCCCATTGACAAGCATGGGAATGGCTTCCTCATCAATGGTTCGAATGAGGACAGATCCATTGTCATGGCACTGCTCCACTACATATGGTCCTAGCCATCCGGTTCTCAACTTCCCCTTGAAATCTTTGAATCTGGAGTCATACAACAAAGCCCAATCTCCCGGCTGAAATTGCTTGTCATGGAGATGTTGGTCATGCCACACCTTCCTCTGAAGTTGAACCACTTCTGAGTGAAGGAGGGCCTGCATGCGGTGCTCATCCAGTCCATTCAGCTGCAACAACCTTTCTTGCTGTGCATGGCTGAGATCTAAGTCCAGCTGAGCTGCCATCCTCAAAGTGTTATACTCAAACTCAATGGACAACAAAGCTTTCTTCCCATAGACCAGCTCATAAGGTGTGAAGCCGGTGGTGGTCTTCCAAGTGGTGTTGTAAGCCCAGGTGGCTTCAACCAGGCGATCTGCCCAGTCCTTTCTGCTGCTGCTCACCACTTTGGTCAAGATCCCCTCTAATGCTCTATTGGTGACCTCCACCTGCCGATTTGCTTGAGGATGATAGGGAGTGGAGGTTCTATGCTTGATCTTGTGATGAGCTAGGAGATCTTCAACCAAGTGGGAGGTGAACTGGATCCCTTGATCGGTGACCAGCTCTCTTGGATAGCCAAACTTATAGAAGATGTTCTCTCTCAAGAACTCGGCCACTTTTTCTTCTGTTGCTGCTTTGATGGCTTTGGTCTCTGCCCACTTCGTCAGGTAGTCAGTGCACACAATGATGTAGGATCTTTGCCTCGAAGAGGGATTGATTGGACCCACAAAGTCCATGCCCCACTTCTCAAATGGCTCAAGAGTCACTTGAGGTTGGAGGGGCATCTCATCCCTTTGGGTCGGTTTCCCCATTCTTTGGCATTGGTCGCACTGGCTGACATATCTTCTGACATCTTGATGCAGTGTGGGCCAATAGTAGCCTGCCTGCAGAATCTTGAAGGCAGTTCTCTTTGCTGCAAAGTGTCCTCCACAAGGCCCATCGTGACAGGTGAGGAGGATGTCAAAGACTTCCTCTTCCCTTACACAACGCCTTAAGATCTGATCGGGGCCAAGCTTGAACAGGTTGCCCCCAATCCATGTAAATGAGGCACTCTTTCTGATGATTTTGCTCTTCTCTTTTGAAGAGAGGCGCGGAGGGAACTGAGCTGAAACAAGTTAGTTTGCTATATCAGCAAACCATGGAGAGAGTACTGAGATAGCAAACAGATGCTCATCAGGCATCTGGTCATCCACCGTCCCATCTTCACCTGCAGACAAATCCAATCTAGATAAAAAGTCAGCAACAACATTCTCTCTACCTGGTTTATCAACAATGGTTAGATCAAACTGCTGCAATAAAAGTAACCATCTAATGATACGAGCATTCACATCTGGTTTATTCATCAAATATCTAATAGCAGCATGGTCAGTATGTACAAAAGTCTGGTAACCAGTAATGTAATGACGGAACTTGTTCAGTGCATGGACCACAGCTAAGAATTCCTTCTCGGTTACAGTGTAGTTCAGCTCGGCTTTGGACAAGTTTTTGCTAACGAAGTAAATGGCATATGGAAGTTTTTCCTCAACTTGTCCTAAGGCTGCACCTATGGCTTTGTTTGAGGCATCAGTGTGGATGTGGAAAGGTAGGGGCCAGTTTGGACCTCTCAAGATTGGTGTTGACACCAACTTGTCCTTTATCTCATTCAAACACTTCTGACAATCGTCAGTCCACTTAAACTCCACATCTTTTGCCAACAGACCAAACAATGGTGAGGCTAACTTGCTGAAGTCCTTAATGAATCTCCGGTAGTATCCTGCTAATCCCAAGAAACTCCGGACATCCCTTACTTTTTGAGGAGGTGGAACCCTCTTGATGAGAGCAATTTTGTTGGGATCCACCTGCAATCCTTGGGAAGAAATAGTATGGCCTAGCACGGTCCCCTCAGTCATTAGGAATTCACATTTTTCAGGACTAAGGGACAAGTTCATCTCAGTGCACTTGGTTAGGACCTTTCCCAAGTTGGCCAATGCTTCCTGGAAGTTGGCCCCATAAGGGGTAAAGTCGTCCATGTATATTTCCACTGCATCATGGACCAACTCTGAGAAGATGCTCAAGACAGCTCTCTGAAAAGTAGCAGGAGCATTGTATAGCCCAAAGGGAAGGACTCTGTAGGCAAAGGTACCCCAAGGACAGGTGAAGGTGGTATTATCTTGGTCTTCCGGGCTGATTTGGATTTGATTGTACCCGCTAAACCCATCCAGGAAAGAGAAGAACTTCTTTCCTGCCAGTCCATCCAACACTTGATCTATGAAGGGTAGGGGGAAATGGTCTTTCTTGGTAGCTTTGTTCAGCTCACGGTAATCTACACAGATCCTCCACTTCCCATTCTTCTTGGGAACCAACACTAGAGGGGACACCCATTCACTATCTGAGATGGGGTAGATGAATCCGGCATCCAACAGTTTTTGCAGCTCTTCCTTGACAATGTCCTTAAGGGCTGGATTCATTCTCCTCTGGGGTTGCCTAACTGGTTTACAATCCTCTTTGATGTATATATGATGGGTACAGACCGAGGGATGGACTCCTTTCATCTCCTTATAGCTCCAAGCAAAAGCATCTAAGTGGCTGGCCAATAGGCTACACAACTCCTTCTCTTGGGAAGGAGATAGGGAGGAGCTGATCTTTAATGCTCTCTCAGGGCCAAACTCCACAATTTTGACTCTGGGAGTGACAGGGCCGGTTGTACAAAGGTCCACTGAGGTGCTAGCTTGGGCATCCTCCACCAATTTTTCTAAAGGTAGTGCACTGGTAGGTGGATTCTGGATCAAGTTCTCGATCAAATCATCCTCGGTTGGGGGATTTCTTCTATTGGTTTCTATGGTACACAGAGGTGCTGAATACACCTCGTCTTCTTCTCCTTCTTCCAACCAGAGTGGTAAATCATGCTCTAAAGAAGGTTGGGCAGGAGGGTATAGGACTAGCTGCTTGGACATGGGACCATTCTTGATGGTCATGTTTCCTGCCCGACAACTTATGTAAGCATCTGCAGTAGCTAACCAAGGCCTTCCCAAGATGAGAGGATACCCAGTAAGCTTGGCCTTTGGTTGCAGAACCAGGAAGTCTGCAGGGTATTCCCAAGAATCAATAGAGACCAAGACATCCTCCACAATCCCTTCGGGAGTCACGGTGGAGCGATCTGCTAATTGCAGTATTGTCGAGGTTTTCCTCAAGGAACCCTGAAGATTGAGTTTAAGCATGGTATCTCTGGTCATCACATTGATGGCTGCCCCCAAATCAATCAAGGTGTGGGGGATAATGGTGCCATTGATGTGAACATCTACTACAGGGCTTCCAGGATCTAGGTACTTTGGGCAGATGACTTGTCCTAGCATAAGGTCAGACAGTTGTCCTATGACATTGATAGTTGAGGCATCTTTCTTCCGTCTGCCTGGGTGTTTGAAACACTTCTCCTTAACCAGCTTGTTATATATAGGCACATCCTTGATGGCTTGGAGAAGTGGGATTTTTACACACAACTGCTTGAGCTCACCCAAAAGCTCATCTTCTTCTGGGTTAGGTTGTGTGGTGGCTGTTAGTCTCTCAGGAAAGGGTGGAATAGGCTTTGGTTCACTCTCCTGATGGTTTTCCTCATCCTCTGGGGGAGGAGGTTGGCGATCTGGAAGAGTCTTTCCAGATCTAAGATTGATCTCCTGGATCTCCACAGCATAAGTAGGGCATGAGGTCTCCCCAGTATATACCTGCTGAGCCTGTCTATTGTTGGGGTTCGGGTTCGGTTGAGCAGGCATCTGAGGTTGCCTAGGAGGAGCAGGAGGTAAAGGCTGAGGTTGAACTGGTGGTGGAGGCAAAATGGCAGGAGGAGTGTTGTATTGGGGCCTCCACCCCGACTGAGGAGCACTCCATTGAGGCTGCGACTGGGTATGTGAGTGATATGGATGAGAGGGAGGTTGAGTAGGATACTCAGGTGGATAAGACCATGGAGGAGGCATGGACCAAGAAGGATGAGCAGGGGGACCCCAGGAAGGCATAGGAGTCGATTGGTTGGGGTTGTAATAAGCTTGAGATGCCCCTTGCATCCCCTGCTGATAAGGTCTAGATCCTTGAGGCCTCCGTTGGTTGATGAAGTAGAGAGGTTCAGTGGGGGCTTCAGTCCCTTGGTACATGGCCTTAAATCCAGGTAAGGTTGGACACTGATTTGTTGGGTGGTCCTCCTCACAAACGAAACACACTTCAACCGAATGCAATGGACATTCGTTCTTAGGGTGTCTTCTAGTGCACCTAGGACAGAAGATAGCCAAGGCTCTCTCAGCTTCTTCTTTCTTCTGCTGGATCCTGAATGTGTCCAGCTGCATGGCAATGGTCTGTCTCACCTCACTCTTAAGATCTTCTAATTGGTTTGTAAACTCATGTTTGGAGAAAGGGACACCAGTGGAGAGGAGATTTCCTCTACCTCTTTTCCTAGCTGCCCTAGAATGATTTCGGAACACAGTCTTGATGTCCTCGTAAGGCAGTTGGTAAATGTCCCCCCCAGCTAACATGTGAAGGGTGTCTAAGAGATCTTCAGGGATTCCTCAGAGTAGAACCAACTTGAGGGATTCAGGGTCAAGCGTGCACCTGGCCCGTTTATAGCTAAGTTGGAACCTCTCCTCATAATCCTCTAAAGACTCATCATTCCCCATGGTCATTCGAAAGATCTCTCCCTTAGTTTCCTTGGACCTACAATAATCCCTATACTTTGTATTGAAGGCTTGCTGCATCTGAGCCCAAGTAGCTATGCTATTCCCAGGTAATCCCATGAACCAGCGTAGGGCTGCATCCTTAAGAGTAGAAGGGAAAAGCTTCAGCTTTTGCTCATCTTCAATATAGTCATAGGTTCTACAAAGGACAGCAAACTCAAACAAGAAGGTATCAGGATCCTCAGTGGTCAGTCCATGGAAGTGAGGCAAAGCAGAGGGGCTAATGTTTTTCATTTTCATCTCCCCATTGGTCTCTCGGATGGGGAAAGCTCCTTCTATTCTCTCATCTTCTCTATTGTCAGCCATAGCTACAGATGGAGTGGTCTCTAACTCTTCTTCTTCTATAGGGTCTTGGTATATCTTCGGATGTTCACCTATAGGTTCCTCTGGGTCACGGTCACCAAAGAAGAGTGAAGGGTGACTCAGTGATGTGGTGGGGGTGTTTGGTAGGAATTTGCTTGATCTATCACAGTTCCTACGAGGCATGAAATGGAAAGGACTTTTCTTTCTTTTGTTTTGAGTGCTTTTGCTTTTTCTTTGGTACCTGCAAAACTGAAACAAAGTGATCTACAACTAGCTATATTGCTCAAATGAAATTGCAAAATTGGAAAGCTAATCTAGGAAAGCAAGAAATATTAATCTAGGAAAGCAGGAAATGCTAATCTAGGAAAGCAAGAAATGCTAAGCTACTTTTGCAAAAAGGGAAATGAAGTAAACTACTGAGCAGAAGTAAGAATATGGAAGTAGAAGAAAAGCAACAATTACTAATACTCTGACGCTTCCCCGGCAACGGCGCCAAAAAGGATGGTGAGCTCCAGTATTGTAGCAATAATGCTACAACTCTTGGGGCTTCCTGTCTCTCATTTTATCAACCCGGTAGTTCGTACAAACTTGGAAGCGACGGTGCTATATGCACAAGTACTAGCTCTTGTCGCAGCTGTCACTTGGTCAGCTGGCACAAGTCCGCTAGGGCTCAAGCCAACTTCTATAAGCTCTCAGAAGAAGCTTGCTAATTGATGGACGAAAGCTAATCTCAAAGGAAAGCTACTCTACTTGACAAAAATGAACTGAAAGCAAATCAAAGCATGTAAACCTAGGAAACCCTAATTTAACTAGTCTAACCTCTACAATGCAAGAAATGTGAATGAAGCTTCTACCAATGCTGTCACTACCTCTGATAAAAAAAAATGCATCGTTCTAAACTACTTGCATCATGAAAGTTATGTTTTTGTATTTTCTTTTAAGTGTGTGGGATGATGGTGATCTTGAGCTAACTAGGGTTTGGTTGTGCGGATGGGATGGAGAAGGAAGGAAAGCGTGGGATAGGTTGGGGAGGCTAGAAGAGGTCCCTAGGGATCCTTAGCACCCATCCACATAGGTTCCTTGCATTCAGATGCTCAGCAACCGAGAGAGTGGCCTCTTACAGGATGGCTGTGGAGAATCCTACAGGGTACTCTGTTTTCTACAGGATGTCTATAAATGGCTACAGGATGACCTACCGTGAGTGTTTGGAGTGATGGAGGGATGATGAAATGGTAGAGGGAGATGTGTAAGGTAGGGATGAGGCTGGTGATGGCTTTAGAAGTGGAAGATTAGGATGGGAAGTGAGTGCAGGGAGGAGGATGGAAGGTGAAGGGCTATGTCAACGAAAGGCTAGAGAATGGAAATAAATGAGGAGTGAAAGACTTTGTGAGGTAACGGAGCGGAGCAGGGGTCAAAGAGATGTCTGCATGCGTGATCAGGATGGAGGACAAAGTGATGGAATGAGAGAGAGCAGTGTAAGTGAAACAAATGCTTATGACTGTCACTTAACCAAAAATGCATCAACCTAAACTACGTGTGCTTGTAAATTCAATGAGCAGCAATCTAGACGTGAAAGAGAACGTGCATGAAGCTGTGGTAAGGAAGTGTGGTGCAGGTGTGAATCATGTAGAAGCAGCTAACTTAACGTGACTGTGTTGGCAGCAATCATGGAATAAAGAAATGCGTATTTTTGGTGGTGAATCATGGACTTCACTCCAATCCCAGATGAGACGGCAGTGAGCCTG
The DNA here is from genome assembly GCA_031772625.1 of Pinus tabuliformis. Classification (NCBI taxonomy): domain Eukaryota; kingdom Viridiplantae; phylum Streptophyta; class Pinopsida; order Pinales; family Pinaceae; genus Pinus; species Pinus tabuliformis. Next base: position 761,426,194 of record CM062804.1, read on the forward strand.
AACAACCTTTTTGTTGGAGCTCCAATGGACTATATCTATCCTCTGCTACACTAAACAACTGTAAACAAACTCACCATAAGCAAATCCTATCTAACTCATGAGAAAGACCAACTTAACAACCTGTAATTCGAATTGCATGTGTAAATGGAAAGCTCACAGTGCTGAAATGAAATGGAAACGACACTACAGCAGAGGGGATCTATGGCTCTCAGGTTGGGCCCTAACCTGAGAGCTATAGTCTCCTTGAGAAAAACTCAGAACTAGATCACAAACTGCCTTCTTTATTCATAACTGATATCATGCCAAATTGGCTTACAAAAAGGAACGAAAACTGAACTGTGCTCCAAAATTACAGTAGCAATACGAGAGTTTCAACAACCATCTAAGGCTAAAGCCTTCATACTTATACAAAAACTATGATCCAACAAGTGTCCTACATTTTAGGAGCTCGGCTGTCCAACTAGAGTTTAACTGCTGATCCTGTAGGATGGTCATAATTGCTGTTCCTGTAGAGCAGTTTATAACTGCTGTTCCTGTAGAACAGCTGGCCGTTTTTTAAGCTCGGAGGGGAGATGGATTAGAGCTCGGAGTTCTTGATGGGAATCACGAGGGATGTCCCTAGAACCGTGGACATCCTCTCCCAAAACCCGCAGTGCCACCTCATTGTCTCCTTAACTCCTTTTTCGTTGTCTTTTGCTCCCTTTTAATGCCAAAACCTGGAATCAAAATGCATCAGTCACGTAGAGAGAGTGCCTACCCTTCTTCCTACAAACAACATGAATAAACTAAGAAATGCATGCATAAGCAATAAAAAAAATGAATGGTTTGAGCAAGTAGAATAGGCCAAAATGAGCCCAAATTGTACCAAAATTGGGGCTCATCATTCTTCAAGAAGTATTGATTCATCATTGAGATTATTGTGGCTTCCCCACCACCCCATGCGTAAACATAATCCCCTTCATTCCTTTATTCGGTTAAACACAAATAGAATATCAGTGATCACACAATGTTTCGATTCAAGATAGGGTAATGAAGTTCACGAGCTTTATATTTTCAAAGTATATTTTTTCATCTCTAGTGTTTCTTCGCTACCAACAAACCTGAACTGTACCATAGCAAAGTCACTTCAGGGACACAAACATTGCTTCACTGCCAGTGAGCCTGGACAGTACCCTGACAGAGTTGCTTGATTCATCACTCTACACAGGAAGACTTTCTCTTCTTTCACCTTTATTTATTTATTTATATAGGATTGTGCATCAACACTTATTTATTTCATGGGTGGAAGATGGATCCTGACTTATTGAGAGCAGAAGAGGTTGTCCCTTCAGAGAAGCATATATAAAACCTCTAATATTAGTTTTCTCATTTAGATTTTCCCCTTGTGCTTCAATACTTAATTGGATCAACTTGAAACATCGAAACATAAAAACCTAAGTGCAAGCATGACGTTTCTGGAATAGACATGGAGGTCATGGTTTGACACAAGGTTTTCTTAACACAAGGATCGTATTTTCCATCAGAACATCGTCGACCAAAAGATGTAACCCAGACAAGGAAGAAGGACAGAGAGTTAGCCAAATGTTGCAGTGTTACAAAGTCCTTTTCTATTTTACCACATTCCCTTTTTAGCCAAGAAAGCATCTCCATGCATGGTCTTACTGATGGAACAAAAAAGAAGAGACACAATACAACAAGAAAGCAAAACTGAAGCACAAGCAAGAGAGGCTAAACCAAAACATAATGCAAGACATAAGTAAGAATACAAGAGAGACTGGAGGGAACAAGCATGGGATGAGTGCAAGAGAGGGAAGACTCGGATGAAAGTAATCCTACTCCTAACCTAGTAGCTAAAAGGTCGGGGTCACATATAATGTAATTTCCAATGTAGCCATTGTAATTGTTCCTGACCTGCAATTACAAAGATGTGATCAATTAAAACAAATATAAAATAATGTGCAATAGAAAAGATAAGAACTTGAATAACTTACAAAAAAATTTGAAGGTCTTACATGTCAGCAGAAAGATTAGCCATAATCACTACTTCTAACCAGTTCACATTCTTACGTTTTTTATTAAAACCATCATTCAACAAACCTCGGAAGCTTCTTGTGAATGTGTCTTCAACTACACCGAACTCCTTAGCAAGCACACAAAAAGATCGAAACTTGTTATTTGCGATAGAGCCTGCCAAGTAAGATTGCTCCAATCATTCAACGATTGGATCATAAAACTCATGACAATCCTCTTGAAAACCCAAAAAAAATTGAAAAGATGAATTTTCAATTAAAGGCATAGGATTACGATGAGAATCTTGTGAGGAGAAATATATCTGATCATATTTAGCAAGCGTGTCAAGGCAAGGAGGACTTAATATAACCATCCGTGAGCGCGGAAGTGCTTGAACCGCTTGACAAGTACCCGGATAGTGAGATGTTAAACCATAAAAATCAAAGGATGTAAAACAATTGTCATTGGATGTGTTGATGGGAAAATAGTAAGTTGAACAACAATCATCAGAAACAAAATCATGATCAAATGGGTTGATTAAAGCATGAGATTCCCAGTTCGTAATTACCAATGATAAATCAAATTGAACAGTTCCATAAATGCTCTACATAATAGAATCATCTTCCTCATGTGATGAGTGTAACAAACCATTTTCTTGTGACTGGTTACACATTGCACTAGCATCGTAATCGTCAAACATGGTAAAAAGGAATGTTAGTATAACAAACACACGAAACTAGTTAAGGTAAAACAAGTGAAGAAGAATTTGATTCATCAAATAATCCATGCATTCACTAACACTCAAGAAGATTTCAGGTGCGATGAAGAAAAATATTAGCATCAGAATATTCACAAGAAGGATGAAGAGTTGATTGTTTTCAAAAGAGTGTGACATGTATGACTCCTTTGGTCAAAGATAATATTTAGAATAATTTACTTCGTGGTTCCATGATTTTATGAGAGACCTACATTCCAAGCCTGAGTTTGATACAAGAGACTTGCATGAAGATGAATCATCTTGAATCTGATCAGAAATCGAAACTTGAAAGTTCAAAATATCATATTCGCAATGCCAAATATATTTCAAGAAATAATTTACATTGCGTGAAACCATGTGGGAAGAAGAGTTTTGTGAAGAAAACCAGACCTAACTCAATCCGGGGGTCTTGCTAGAGTTGCGAGATCCTAACATAACCATCAACGGAAGTTGAAGTGCCTCGACTCCCTAGCAAGTCCTGAAACTTTCAAGGATTGTAAAATCGCATTCTGAAGATTGAACCAAATCATGCATGGTGTGAGGATGGTTGCTTTCACTGATTTCTATGAGGTCACTATTAACCGGATGGAAACCATCTTTGTCACTGATTTGATCGTATTTTACAACTTCAACAACCATATTACTCAAGTTGAAAGATTCATCTGATCACAAATTTGAAGATACATGAATCAGAAAATTTTCATGAGCAAGCTGGTTTGGAGAGTTGTCATGCAAGAGAAGAGATGATGAGGGATGGAAAGAGTACGCAATGATTTGATTTTTTTCGTTTTCGTCATGGGTAATCTCACCACCTTGTGTCAATCGATAAGTTAGCTTGTCAAATGAAGAACTTGAAGAGCATGGAGTAGCTTCATCACGAGTAGATTCATCGCCAATGGTAGAGCACAAGGGGTAGTGAGATGAAGAGGAAGTTTCGGTAAGAACATCTTCTTTGAAAAAATTATATTTTGGAAGTAAAATCTTCACGAGAAACCGAAAGATCAAATGATGCACCTGGGAATTCGTTATCACATTTGTCAACAAAGTCATCGTCATCGCAATGATTGTTTCCCAAGGCTACGGATTGATTTAAAGAATTGATTGCATTTGATTCACTACCGAGATTAGCAGATTGAAAATCATCCAAGAATGAGAGCACATCAACTTCCCATGGAGGATTTTTGGAAAAAGAAGAAATATTGATAGCATATTCACCTTCTTGTTCCTCTATATGTGTAATCTGACTGCCTTGTATCAAATCGAAATTTGAGTCAACAACTCGAAAATTGAGAGGGTGTGAAAAAATAGCTGGCGGATCATGGTACAAAGGATCATGGCATGCAGATGATAGAGGATAACAAAAATCCAGATCAGATTCGAGACTAGAGTTATGAATACTAACATCATCTTACAGAATGGAGGAGTTAGTCTTCACCATGGGCTTCATGAGTCATTCTGGGATTTTCTCCATTAAATTTGAGTCATGACAAGCAGAAGAAGAATGAGAATATGGATTAGTAATTTGATTTTCCAATTTCCCAGCTTTATTATCATCGCATGGAGAAACCCTCATTGGAACTGGAAAAGGAGGAGGACAAAGAACAAAAGGAGCAATAAATTCCTCCTCTAGAATTAGAGGTGTCTCATGATTCGCAAGAGTTGGGGAAGTAGAAACATTAGGGGGTTCAGGTTTACCATGCAAAGAGACATGAACCAAATGCTGAAACTTTTGTTTAAAGAAATCTTAATTTGCATATTCTTTAGGAAATTCATAACAAAGGTGAAGGAATTGATTAGAGAAATCCTCAACTGATTCATCAGGCTTCATTCTTAACTAATTGATTCTTTCATAAACATCTTGGTAATCATACCTATCAAAGGCTTGATAAAGCTCCTTGAGGAAATGATGGAAAGAATGGATGGAGGCAGGTGGTAAGGTATGGCACCATTGATTAACATGACCTTCAAGGGTGAGGAAGAAAAGCACACAAGCAAACTCTTCATCATTGATTTCATAAGATTCACAAAATTTCAAAAAATCAGAAATGTGCGCGGTTATGGATGTTCCATCCTCACCATCAAACTTTAACTAAGACAAGTGATAAAGAGGCTCATCGGGGATTGAAAATTGATAAATGGATAAATTAGAGAAACACCCCAAGAGTAATATTTGAGGATGATCCATTTGAGATAAGAGGTTCAAAACAGACTCAATAGGCACAACTTGTCATTTGGCCCTCCTTCTAGCGCTAGTTTTTAACAGTGCTGGAAATCCGTCAAACAAGGGGTCTCCCCAGAGTGAAGTCCCAATTAGAGCTTACACTGTTTTGAGTAGGAGCCCCATCTGGAATATGGATCGGTTGCCAGTTATCTTAAAGATATGCCTTGGCTCTAATTGTCGGCCAGAGAGAGGAATGAAAATGTGCCTTCGAAAAGCAAGGGGAGTGTGTCTAGTGAGTGTTTGATCATATGTCTCTCAAAGTTATTTCATTGTGGAGGGGAGGAAAAGTGGGTCTCTAAGAGAGAGGTAGTAGTACCACCCTAATAGAGGCACACATAAATAAGAAGGATCCGTACAACATCAAGCATAATAGTCCGCAAAGATGCGACGATCGGTGCAACCAATGTAACGAGGAGGATCTGTCTAATATCCACCGGAATAGTCCATGAGGATGCAACAACAGTAATAGTAATTACAACACATTATCAATATGATAAGTACCAAAATAACCGAAATAGTTCAACTACTTTAGCACAAATCAAGAGAACATGAATTACAAACATTCATAGAATAGTCTTACAAATATCCATAATCCATGCATGAAGAACATGTTGGCCCATATCGCTTCTTATATTAAGTAAAATTTCTAGGACACATGTATACAATGAACACCACTAGCTCCAATAGTGGAGCGTTGGAGCCACTCCTTGCTCCTCAAAAGAAATAGCTTATCTCTCTAATACCTTGCGAGAGGAGCAAAGGTGAAAAGTCCTTTTCTCATACAATGAGGGTGTATGTATAGCCAAGAGGTGATGCTTCACCTTCCTTGTGACTCTTTGAATACCCTCATGACTGTTTGACTTCTTATGACTTTTCAACCTTACATTAATCTTCATATTCTGAATGTGTCCTTTGGACTTCCACTTTACAATACATTTCAAATAGGAAATTACATAATCCACAATAATGATGTGGCATATGATGACTTGTGATAGGACATGACATGACACTGATGACATTAACTGCATGATGATATGGCAGTGCCAAGTTTTCCTTCTTGCTGCTTCTTTCTTTGTGTCTTCTTGAAAATATGGCACATGTTTTCTTCTTCCTCCTCCTTATGACTTGAAGATGAGGAGTCTTCCATGTGATCTTCATCTTCATCTTCTGTTAGAGTTCGGTGTTCCTTCGCCTTCTCACCTGACAATCATCTTATTTCTTCAGCTCCATATTTGTCTTCTAGCATGACCTCCTTCTCCATCTCCTTCTTCATCATCTTGACATAGCATGATAGAGTACCTGTGTCTGCAATCCACTCATGACAAGACGATGTCAGTCCGATAAACCCTTAATCTAAGATTGTGCATATTGGTCCACTGATTGAGTCAGAATTAGATGACATGTCGGGAAAGAGGCTCAGTAATTGCGCAATTGTGTAGCTCAGGAATTTAGGGGTGAGCTTGAGCCTTGATACTGCACAGTGTGTAGTTCAGGTTTGGTTGAGGAAGAAAACTACACAGTCTGGGAGCTCAGGGTGACAGGCTGAGGGGATGGGCACTGGATGACCCTATTACGTAGTTCTGGAGGACAGATGAGGCCAAGTGAATGTGAAATTACACATCTTAGGGAGTCAATGGTGAGCTTGAGCCCTGAGACTGCATAGTGGGTAGTTCAGGTAGGACTGCAGAGACAAATTGTGCAGTTTCTGGACTCAGTGAGCTTAGCTGCATAGTTCAGGAGCTCAAGGTCGAGCTTGAGGCTAGAGACTGCGTAATGCACAGTTAAGGCTAGGCTGGGAGGATGAATTGCACAATTCTGGGAGGGAAGGTTAGGCTTGAGCATTGGAACTGCACAGTGGAACAGTCCTGGGAATCAGGAAGTATGCATTGTGTAGTGTCAAGGGATAAGGATGCAGCTTGAGGGTTGGAACTGCGCAGATGAGGAAGGCCGAATAAGGCTAGGTTGTTGGGGAATTTATGAAAATTGGTTGTGTGGGACCGAAGAGACTGATGTGAACAATGATATCAATTGAATGTGATCACGTACTTGAAAAAATTTAACGAAACAACAACATAGATCATCCAGAACACGTTAACAACATATTTCCCTCAATGCGAAAACCTTGCGACGAATTTACGACAAGTGTGACACTAAAGGTGCACTTTGCGACAACCGTGACGAGACTTGTGCGATAGTGCTAAAAACTTTGTGAATGAGTGTGACTGATGTTTACATGGTTAGATCAACTCATTCACACAAACATAATCCCTTGAAACCACCAGGACAAGTATACATACATTGTGCGATAGATAACATGCGAAAATACGCCAATTGCTAAAGTGTGAACGACTCTTGTGATATGTGGATGATAATGAATGTAACACATGCCAGAGATAATATAACATGAAAATGACACTAGTTAGAGTGAAGGAAAGCGAAAGTGAAAGCGATAGCCGAAAACATGAAAACTACACTCACGAAAACAAAGGTGTGCGAAAGTGACAGTTTGTAAAACTCACCGAAATGGAAGTACAAACACAACTAGAATGTGAGAAACTGTTGTTGTCAGTGTGCACTAACTGTCCATGTTATACGAGATTTACGATTGTGGACAAAAGTATCTCCACTAGGTCGGTGGCTAACCTAGAACAACAAAGACACAAGGAACACGATGCTTTTCCTTAAAGTAAATAGATGACAGAGTGAGGCCTACATGGAATCCTTTGCACACTTCGCTCCTTCTTTAGCTTGGAAGCTCCAATTCTAGCTCCTATTACCAAAATTAGAACCTGCACAATTAGATAGGATAAGCCAAGAAACTATGAGATATATGTAGTATCATCTAAGTACTTCATTCAATAGATCAACATGGTATTGATATATATGAAATAACAACATCGCATATAGGAAAACAATCAATTCTTTGCATTATTATAGATGGAAGGAGATTACAACCATAAGTAGCAGTTGATCTTGTAGAAGAGCTCCTCCAAGTTGTTGACTTGTCCTTTCCTTGTCACAATATGCACCTCCAATCACCCTAAATGCATGAGATGATAACCACACACTACTTCAGCATAAGGGCATAATCACTTTCCAAAATCCAACCCCCAAACACATAGAAGGTTGGGAATTTATAGAGAAGTAGGGTAAGTTAGGAGTTATTATCTAATTACCAATCTAGGGTAAGAGATCCACCTTTGATGGAGGGATAGGATCAAAGGATAAGTGGCGAAAACTTCAAAGTAGGGAAAAATATGATCTGCATGTTTTATCCAAAGTAAGTAGTTGTAACAACTTCTGGAAACTCCTCGAAGGGGAAGCTTTCGGAATCCTGATCATTCTCCAAGATTCCTAGAAACAACGTTGGCGCAAAGGGGAGCAACCTGTTGGTGACCAATGTAGGCCATAGTGGAGCAACCTGCTGGTGAATACACTCCAATAGGTTTACAGGGAGCGTTGGTCCCAAAAGTGGCTTAGATGAAGCAGTTTAGGACTGAAATTATGGGAAATGAAAGGTACATGCTTAGGGCTTTGTGGAAGATGGTGACAAGGGGGAATATGGTGTTGATTGATCCCATTAGGAGGCTCAATGACCAGATGTGAAAAAATGGCCTATAACATAATTCCCCCTAAATTGTAAAGTCAAAGATGCTGACTGATAACTAAAGTGCTTTACCTTGTGACAAGTCGAGATCAAGGACAACCAACATGCTTCATTTGTTACAACGCATTTACAACATGAAATCTTTGTTTGTTGAGGGAGGCATACCCATACTTAGCTCATAAGCTAACGTAACATGCACAATGATCAAAGACACATCCACATATACAATTGGTGGACCCATGACTGGATGACTGTCAATATGATCACAACCATCATACATTGTGATCTTTGTATATCTCCTGAAATCGCAACCCAAATGGATGAAACTAGATCTAGGGTCTTTTATCTCGTTCACACAACCAACCAGTGTACAAGTCTAACCATGTGAATAAATTAGCTGGAGTCAAACATGCTAGACACCATCTGATTACCGTCTAATGATGTAAGTCATTAACAGATGTGAGAGAAACCACCGATGATGTTAATGACTCTCAAGGTACTATAGTACAATATGTATGGTGTGAACGAATGAGTTTATGTCGAACACCACACTGAATATTTTGGTCGAAGGCTATTGATGTAAACATGTCACCGAGAGTGAGGAAACTTTCCATTGATGTATGCAAGCACCAAGATACCAAGGGGTTTTTCTAAGTCAACTTCCTGGATGTTGTGGACAGGAAGCGACCCGTTGCAGGAGGGTCTTGATGAATCCCTCATCAACGACACAAAATGGGTATCATGATTGAGACAAAATGATTAGAATGATCCTAATATGGAACTAGATCAGAAAAGGCAGACATGAAATGAAGGTTTAAGAGTATTGTTGTAGAGATCAACTGAATGATTTCTCTTGAACACACCGGTGACACTGAATGGAATTGGCATCATTGACCCAAAACTGAAACAGAGACTCTGAAAATGGTGTGATAACCAAAAGACAAGAAGATTACCCAACCTAACAACCATGGAGATGAAGTGGAATAGTGTTGTGTTCAAGAGTGACTTGCTGCCATTAGAAAAATGGAATCCTTGTTTTCCCAATTTCCCCAACAATACTGGTGAATACCTCTTTATTTTTTAACAAGCTTGAGTAGGATAACATATGCTTGATCTGTAAGTTCATCCTTTGAATGAATCCCTTCGAGTATATTTAATGAACCCTGAGAAGGAGTGGTTTGGCCTTGTTATGATCGTCGAGTCCATCATTGTTTGATGTTTTAACGAGTCTAGTGAAGGTAAAACTTGACATCTTTTTCATGTTTAGAGAGTTTGGAAAAGAGGCAAAAAAGAAAACTCCAAATGTCCCTTTTCGTAGGTAGTCCCTTAGGTCCAAAAAGGTAGAAAAAAATACCCAAGAGAACCTATTAGCCATGTTTGACTAAGGTATTCCTTTTTCGTAGCTAGTCTATCTTAGTTCGGAAAGGGTTAAACTTATATTGAGTTTGACTCTACAAGGCCATCTATGGCCTTCTATTACGAGTTCGAAAAGAAAAGTGTTCAGTAATCTTTTCATATTTTGGGAGTCTGAAAAGAGCTGAAAGAGGACTCTATGGGGGTTCCTTTTTCATAGGTTTAAAGATCCTGAAAAAGAGATAAAAGTGTACTCTGTGGTCAAAGTAACCTGTTCAAACATAATGAAAACCTGCTAATAGTTGTGTCCCACTCAAAACAACACAAGAAGGATTAAGCATACCTGTTTCATAGTAAAAATGAAGCATATCTAGGTCAAAATACTAAAAATGAATAAAATAATGAGAAAATGACCATAAATATTCAAAATGACTTCTCATTTTTACCATTTCACATTTTACCTTCAACAATGAGTATTTGGAACCCTTTTGCCCTCGATTTTCTGCAGCTGATTGCGGCCAATCCAAGGAACGATTTAGAGAGTCGTTGCTTCCAGGTAGGAAATGAAACCTTTATCTATCTTTCCACGGTTCATTTTTGTGTTTTCATGTAAAAATTTTAAGGTTTTGAGGCCCCCTGGGGTTTATAAAAAACACCCTGGGACCAACGCACCCCCCTTGTGTCGAAAACTGTGTTGCACCTAGGCAAAGGAAGACTGTAGGCAAAGGTGAAACACTCTAGCAAACAGTGTTGGGGTGTGTTGGGCGCATTTCTCTAAGTTTTCTTTCAGTTTTTCCTTAAATTTTGTCAAGTTTTTTGCATGGGAAAGAGCCTAATGGATTCCTTGTTGATGTTTCAGGTACCCATTAGCACAAAATGACATTCATTTGGAGATAAAGAGAACATGAGGAACATGACTTGAATGCAACAAATGATCCTGCTACCATCCAGACGCTAAAAAACTGCGGTTATTGAAATTCTTCTAGCTTCCTGGTATGAGGCAACATATGGAGTTGTTGAAATACCTTGTCTGCTCATGGGATATTCAGGCATAATCATTCAAGTTTGGGAAGAGTCTACTCAAGATACAGGTAGAGGATATTTACTTTCTGATGGGATTTTCAAAGCAAGGTGCCCCCATCTCTCTTCTAGGTGGAAGAAGTGGCGGTGAGACAGTGAAAGACTATATCGCTACCTATTGCAGACCTTAAGCCCTTCCTACTAGGGATGGAAAGATCAGCATAAAGGATGTAACCCAATTACCTCTAAGAATGATCTTGTTCATTATTACAAGATTGGTAGGCAACTCAACACTACATGTAGCAAGAAAATCATACATGCAGTATGGGATAGAGTGTCTAGAGTCGACAATATTCAACTGGAGTGAGGGTGTCTTGGTCAATTTGAAGGAACAAATTACTAAAGAAAAGGAGGGGAAGTTGAAGAACTTCAGCTATGGCACGATCTTAGTCTCTTTTTCTCTAGAGTGGGTACCATTACTGCAACCTTAGTAGATTTTACTTGAGCCCATCGATCCGAGGACCCCACGGATGAGGAGGTGGATAGACCATATGAGCCGACATGCAGGCCCATCAGCGATCAACTTTTCACCAACCTTATTTGGATGGCTACACAGGAAGTTCATCATTATCGATGATTATCCTTATGTAGGGATGGATTTCCGTGATGATCCCGAGCTCGAGTTGCCTGAGGGTGAGAAATGGGATGCTTCAGGTAAGATACTTCGACCATTAAGTTTTCAAAATTTTTACGAAATTATTATTATTATTATTATTTTTTTATGGGTTGCTGCGGTAGGACGAGATGCACTATGGGATCCTAAGGTAGCTGAGATCCTATCAGAGGTGGAGCGCCACATGAAATACTGACACATGGGATTGATTAGATCGTGGTCAATCAACTTCCATTGTGACTTCAGTGACACACAATCAGAGTGCCTAGTAGTATTGGTTGATTACTTCTCAAGATAGCTCATGCAACGTCATTTTATCATGAGCACCACTAATTTGTCTACTTAGATGTTTTGCATGTAGTTTTAATATGGGCGATGTAGCCATATGTGTCTCGAGGCACACATTTTGTAGAACCAAACTTAATATATATATCTATATATATAAAGTTCCCTAGTTCCTATTCTGCTTTCAATATGATGTGATGTGAATTGAAACTTATTCACAAATGTCGATCTAAAACAAAATTAGCTAGGGCATATGCTAATGTGTTCAAATTCCTAGAAATATGTTCATATCGTATGAAATCAAAATGTCTTTCCAAAAGACACACTCTCAAAACCATGCGAAGGATGGCGAAATTTATCACTAAATAGATATTAGCGAGTTGTAGTACCACGTGCTGTGAGTCAAGCCTGATGACTATATGACATATACCATGTGAAATAGCATCAGATAGTAGCTCAACCATTGCGTTATACTCAACGATGTTGTTAGTAGAGTGACCAATGCAAATCCCTTGCATACTCACTAGCTCGCCATTTGGAGCAAAGATAGCCCACACTGTGAAGGATAGGTTCTGAGTACTACAACTAGCACCATCGGCATAACCAATATACAGTTCGAGAGAGGTTGACATCTACAATCCAAAAGTAAACATAATCAACAGAAACCATGGGAAACTCTGAAAAACACACTCAACACACCTATAGACAGTATGTACACAGTGTACTATGCATGGGATCAAGCATAGTATTTTTTGAGGTACAACCCATTTCTAGGTTGCACCAATGGAACTCCATCGAGGTCTACTAACTCATAAGCCCTTTTGCAAGGACACGCTTGAAAATGTATGGGTCCATCCACATAGGATGGAACTTTCCTTGACCTAACTTGTTGGCCTCCTGGTCATATAAGAGAACTAGATCTCCTTCTGAGAAGACTATAGGCTTGACACTTTTGTCATATTGCACTTTGATGTGTCTTTTATGGGCTTCATTGGCTAACACGGAATTGCACTGAGTTTCATCCAAACGAGTTAGATGTAAAAGACACTCCTCCTCTGCGGAAGTAGCAGGAAGAAGTTTGATAGCTAGTTTCAATGATGAAATTTTGCATTCGATGGGGAGGATTGCTTCCAGACCATACACCAACTGGAAGGGTGTGAATCCAGTAGCAATCCTAACTAAGGTTTGGTATGCCCATAAAGCAGCGAAGAGAAGCAAGTGTCAGTCTAATTTATGGACCCTTATCATACATTGAAGCATAGTCTTAAGAAATTTGTTAATCACCTCAAATTGTCTATTAGCCTAAGGATAATAGGGAGTGGAATTTTCATGTGAAAGTCCCAATTTGGTAGCTAATTCGGTCATCATATGATTCCGAAAGTGCTTCTCGTGATCCGTTACTATTGCTTGCGGAACACCAAACCTAGCAATCATATGGTTGAAGAAAAAGTAAGTAGTCATTTCGCCGGTGTTATTGAATGTAGGCATCACTTCGGCCCACTTGGTAAAGTAGTCAACAACGAAAATAATATAGCCATGACCCCCAACCGAATGAGGGTTACATGTCATAAAGTTGATACCCCATTTCACAAAGGGACCAACGACAACAACTGGATGCAATGGAGCAGGCGGAGCGCGAGATTTTCGATCATAGATCTGACACGCATGACATTTTTGGATTGCGAGGATACAATCATGGAAAATGGTGGGACAAAATTAACTGGCGTATAAGATCTTTTGCGCAGTAGCCTAACCAGATAAATGTCCACCGCATGCCCCCGAGTGGCATTCATTCAAGACTTTCTTGGCCTCCTTGAGAGTGAGGCACCTACGTAAAATCATATCGATACCATGACAGTAAAGGGTGTCACCAATAATCACATAATTTCAGGATTGGTACCAATCTCCATACCATGGGTCAGATGATGAGATTAGAAACAATGACTTGTCTAGGATGGAATCTTCAGATGTAGATTCAGCATCAAGGGAAGGGAGATTGCACATTAGCTCGACAAAAACTAAGGATTTCTTCGACTTGGATTTGATGAATTCTAAGTCGAACTCTTGGAGAATAACGATCCACTTAGAGTATTTTCCCCTCAGCAATTGACGTGACAATATGTATGTCATAGGGTTGCAATCCGAAATGACTGTAGTTTTGTGAAGCAAGATGTAATGGTGAAATATCTGGATGGCTTGAACAACCGCCAAAGCTAACTTTTCCACATGAGTATACTGGATCTCAGTATCGTTGAGGTTCCGACTCAGATAATAAATGGGATGTTCAATCCCCATATCGTCTTATTGGACCAACAACATAGCTATAGTAGAGATGGCGACAACAAGGTACAGGAAATAGTCGCGCTGATAGTCAGGGGGATAAAAGAGAGATGCCCAAACCAGTACATCTTTCAAGGCATAAAATGCTTTTTGTGCAGCATCAAATGGTAGTGAATTTCTTTTTTGAGTAAGCGAGTAAATCCTTTGGTCAGTTTAGCATAGTTAGAGATGAACCTCCTTAGGAAGTTAGCTTTCCCTTCAAGTCTTTGTAATTGAATGAGGGAGGAAGGCGTAGGAAAGTCAACAATTGCCTGGAGTTTTAAAGGATCGATATGAATTCATTGTTTCGAAATGACAAAACCAAGGAGTCGACCAGAACCGACACAGGACACACATTTGTGCAAGTTAAGTCGAATATTATAATGTCTACAATGGAGAAAAATGGCCCGTGAATGCAAGGGGTGATCAACACGATGCTTGGAGTGTGCCGAGAGATCGTCTAAATAGGGATTCACAATATGCTTGATGCTGTGGAAAGCGTAGTTCATTGCATGTTGAAACATGGTCCCTGCGTTCTTTAAACCGAAAGGGAGATTTCTATAAGCAAAAGCACCCTAGGGACAAATAAATGCGGTTTTAGGTTGGTCCACCGAGAGAATATTGATTTTGTTATAGCCTGAGAATCCATCCATAAATGAATAAATTTCACAACTAGCACAGTAATCAACAATTTGGTCAATAAAATGGGTCTGGTAGTTGTCCTTCGGACAAGCTCGATTTATGTCCTGATAATCGACAATTATTCAGATTATGCCTTGTTTCTTCATGACAACAACAACGTTCGATACCCAATCAGTTAAAGGAACAGGGTATATGAAACCAACCTGAAGAAGATTTTCGATTTCAACTTTTATCCCAACAACCTTCTTGGGATGGACTGGACGGAGGCACTACCGGATGGGTTTGGCATCAGGATACATCTTGATTTCGTGCACTACTATGTTTGGGTCTATACCTAACATTTCTTCATATGTCCATGTAAAGACATCTATGAACTCGCGAAAAAGGGCTCCATAAATCTCGATTTTAGATGAAGAACAAGATGCTCGTATATCTAATTTTTTTACTATTCCTAGTAAATAATCGAAATATTGAGAGGAATGGTTTCTTCGATATTCGAAAGGTTCTTTTCAGAGTCGATCTCATGAATGAAAACATAATTCGTAAAGGGTTCGATAATATCAGGTAGGTACACACCACTGAGATTATCTTCTGTGGTATCTGGGAAGGAGGAACGATGATGATGTTGTTCTTCTTATGGCACGTCGTTTGACATCATGATCTCCATGATGCTTTCGTTGGTAGAGAATGTAAGCAAGAAAGGATCAGAGGGAATGCCATAATCCAGTGATCAAATAAAAAGTATGGGCCGCACAAACCTAGTAGATGGCTTCATAATCTTGTTCAACGGGGCTAAGCAACATTTGTTGGCCCAAAATTTTGATGTCAGTTTCATCAGGTACATTCCATGGATTAACCAAGATTGTAGAGGATGATATGATGTTGATATAAGAAACTAAAGGGGAGGAGCTGGGAAGGAGAGGGGGAGGGAGCGAAAAGGTTCCCATAAGCGATGAATCCTTCAACAAACCAACTCTGACATGCTAATAGGAATGTAGGGCTTCCTCTACAAGAGGGACACTTCCAGTAACATTGGAATTAGAGGCAAAAAGGTGAGTTGATCTATGGCCATGATCTCGCCTTTATGAGGAAAGGCGATCATTCAAAATTAAGTTGAAACGACAACAACCATAGCATAAACCCATGTACATCCCAATAGAAGATTATAATCCAAAGGTCTGTCAATAACTTCTACTTCAATGGATATGACTTTGCCCCGTAATTCCACTTGGAGAGAATTCAGAATCCCACAAGGTTTGTATGTCCTTCCATCAAAGGCTTTTAATGTGGTGGTTGATTGACTCAATTGGGGTGAACCAATCACCTTCTAGCAAGACAAGGACATGATGCAGGTTGAAGCTCCCTCGTCCATAATAGAACGATGAATTTTCTTACCATGGACAACGACTTGAATCATAAAAGCTAATTGAGCCGGAAGTTGAGGGGTATAGTTTTCATGAGAGAAAACCACTAGGTTGGAATCCGATAGATCCACACATCCGATAGCTGATAACAAGGCCTTCTTTTGGGTGGGGTAGTTTTACAACACCTCAAGATTCAACATAGCCAAAGGAGACTAAGCCAAGTCTTCAACTACATTGTAATTTTGAGCGGCTCTCGAACGAGGGTTGAAAGCAGACTTATGGATAACACCCTTCGGAGGCTTGATAGTCAATTCCATGGGAATCAGAGGTGGAACATGATCATATGAAGGTGGTGCCGAACTGGCAGGTTGATCAATAGCCTGACCGTTTGGTGGATTTGCATTACCATAGTCCTTATTTCGAGTGGCCATCATGACATCAGATTTCAGCTTTGAGGAGGAAAGCATCAAAATTGTGTTAGAGGAAGAGGCATCTTGGGCAACCATATGAGTCTCTTGATTGGGAAACAGGTCAGTTAGCACAACGGTAGAAGTGGATGATTTAAGAAACTGATTCACTTTAGTGCGGTGCAGATAATCATGTGTAAAGTGATCCTCGTTACAAATAAAGCATGGGTATTGAGGCTTTCGTTTCTCATCGAAAGACAGATTTGTTTGTTTATCCTACGGTGAGGAATCTTTCTTCTTCTTACCTTTACCTTTCTTCTTGCTTCCAGGTTTCTATTGAGACTTGCCTTTATTAGATGAGATGACATTTATCTTGGAAGAAGCTGCAGGAGGATGAGATGGAGGGCTTTGTGTAGGAGCAATAAGAGCACTACCATATGGTTTACTCGCCGAATGCAAACTAGCAGAACCTATAATGCCATCGACAGCATGAGATTCTTTACCAGGTGGAGGAGGAACAATATTCAAGGGTCTTAGAGCATTTGGTATCTTATCATAGAGTGTGCCCAATTGGGTATAGACCAGATCTAAATATTGAGCACAAGCAATAACTTTCTCTTCGGCACGATTCCACCTTTGGCCACATACTCTGTTATGGGAGCTAACAGAGATTTGACAAACCATTCCGTTAACAACTGATCGGGAACATAAGTCTTGACCAACCGGCGACGGTGCCTCCACTCATGAATGTGATATGAAATGTGAGTAGAGTATGATTGTTTGAAGTTAGTCAATAGTTCCGTTCCAGTTTTGTATCTGATGGGCAACTAGAAATGTGTGAGGAAGGTAGTGGTTAAAGTGTTGAAGTCGTGAAACGATGCTCTAGGTAACTCAATATAAAATTTAGTTGTGGTACTCGTAAGCGTTCGTTGGAAAAGACAGAGTCGAATGGAATCATCATTAAGTGAATTGGATGAATACCATAGATGATACATCATAACATGCATCAATGGGTCTTCTCTAGGATTCCCATTGAATTTTGGGATATCAGAAGGAAACTTAGTGGGAATAATCGACCACCATGGTGAATGAGCAATGGGGTCATTAGTAAGTCGAGTTAAATTCGACAATTCAAGAGTAGCCACAAAAGAAAACTACCGATTAAAGTCTGGAGACAGATGACCTGGATATGAAGGGATAGACTGGGAAATAGGAACTTGCATTCCTGGATAAGGAGGGTTCTAATAATAAGGAACCTGGTTACCAGAATATGGAGGGTTCTGATAACCAACATACAAGTGAGTTTGTTTCCCAACCCTAGGATGGCGATAAAGCTGTTGGAATGGTTGGGTTTGGATTTGTTGGCCTTGAAAAGGCACTTGATGTGATCCATATTGTTGCCTGATAGGGGTTTGCATTGTCCCCTGGTATGGGTTCGATTGAGGTTGTGCCAAATTTTGAATAATTTGACCTACTGAAACTTGAGGAGTACCTTGCGCAAGTGATTGAGAAGGTGAGGGACCTTGTACAGTTTGACTAATTGGGATCTAGGGGGAACTAGACACCATTGGAATAGGTTGTAAAGGTTGGATCACATGTATCTGATTTTGTTGAGGTACTGAGGGATAGGTAGGAATTTGTGATGAAGATGGTACAGTTTGAGGATTCAACAATCGATCCCAATATGAACCAGGTTGAATGGGTAAAGTAGGTTTCCAAACACTGGAAGCCATTCTAGGATAAGGAGGACTATAACTAGGCGAGTTACCATATTGAGGTATACCAACAATAGGTTGCCCCCCTGCCATGGGAGGAGGGGATGATGGAGGAAACTGCGATCCAGATGGAGGGTACCCAACATAAGGAGGGTTGGGTTGTTGAGGGTAGATTTTCCCACTGACATAAGGGCCAACTTGCTACTCTATTGTAGGTGTAGATGGAGGAAGAGGAGCAGACTATATGACATTCATAAGAGAAGTACCAAAAATTATTGCTGAATTAGATGACATGGTAGAGGTCCAAGTACTAGAAGCCACACTAGAAAAGGTACCAGATAATGACTGATAGCCAGGCGGGACGGATGGGCCACCATATAAATGACCTTCTAGTGATGTTACAAACATAGACGAGGATGCAATGCTTCATGTCTTTACCATAGTGGTGAACACAAGCTGGGAGTTTGAGTCAGTTCCAGTCATGGTTAACAATCCCAATGAAGATTTCCATAAAGGAGGTTGTGTTTGAGGTTGAGGAGATGGAAGATGACCGATTTGATAAAAATGAAGTCCTTCCTAATGAACGAGAGTAGAAGGACGTGGATCTTCTTGAGGGATGTCTTCAATACTTAGAAGTCCGCGTGGAAGAGGTTCACCACCAGCCCAAGATATATTGGTTTTGTCTGAGACAAAGGAAGAAAGGAGGAAAGTCCCAAAGAATCAGGTGAAGATGGCTAAGGTTCCTCAGGTTCAATAACCTCAGGAAACAAAGTTTTTGACTGAGGAAGGTCAGATTGAATGACCTCAGGTAACAAAGTTTCAGGGAATTTTGTTTCAATTGTGTCTGTCACCAACAGGAATGGATGTAATCTCTGGTTCAAAACTTAAAGGGACAGATGATTATGGATGATCAATATCAAGAGGAGGGCTAGAAGTAGTTCTCGATGTTCCTGATTCAATAGTTTGTGTTTGCCTATGTCTTGGACGACAGTTACAACGATTAGGAGTGGCCTTTGGGGGAAGTGGAGGCTTATTTTGCATTCTACATGAATGATGGGGAGGGGGATTTTTTTCTTCCACATTGGGCAAAAATTTTATTAACATAAAAAGAAATAAATCAAAAAGAGGGTAATATAGGCATAAAGGATTACCAAGCAATCATGAACTGCAATGTACACCTTGGCGAACCAAGGACTTAACATACGACAACCAATCTCCCCAAATGTTGTGTTCAGTGTATCACAGAATACAAGGTGGTAGACTCGGTTATCTATGGATGTATAGCAACCTATTGAGGACTCCCAAAATATACGCGATGGCACATGGGAGCGCAGTCCTTAGTAGTGTTGTCTACTGCGTAAATGTTCGATGAGAGTGTTTGCATATACTTTCTTTGCGTGGAGCACCACCAATATACCTGATGGTACGTGGAGTATGATCCTATACACTCACAGATGTGGAACGAGATTTCACCCTTGGGATGCAACGCTGGAAAACAACAACAGCTCCTACGTTTAACGACGTCGGAACACGTCTCTAGACTAGACCTCTAAATGTTTGTGTTAATGTTACAATCCTCCTTGGGTTGATTCAATAAATTTTACTGTTTATCTTTGATTCTGTTTCAGTTTTGGGGCTCACCATAAATGTCACCTGAATATCCTAAAATGCAAATCTAGCATGAGAAAATGGAAATCCTTTCTCTTTCAATGAAAATCTAGCTAAGGAAGGGAAGGAACAATCAAGATGCAACACATAATATGCATCAAACAAGATGCAAGATGAAATTTCCTTTTCGATACAACTGTTCCTATGCTAATACACATGCAAAACCCTAAATGTTGATGCAAAATTTTTCTTTTCACCACACTCAATTTTTGAAATGAAGAAAATTAAGATGCAAATGTTCAATTATAGATTCAATTACACTTTTCAGAATGAGGACTAGAATAACAATTCATCCAAGCGACCAACAATCAAACAAAATCAATTTGCAAGCAACCAAATGATAAGAACAAAGAAAAATCAAAACCAATTCTTACAAAAGGCAAACAACACAAATGCAAACCAAACAGAGGCTTTAGAGAGGCCACGAGACACTGAAGACTCAGGGAAATTCAGCTTGAAGTAGGCTGAACAAAGAGAGGCTCAATAACTAAGGAAAAATTCATGCAAAAACAGGGGCCAACGTTGGTGCAGAAGAGGCACCAGTGCATTGCAACATTGGTGCAGAGTGGGCTAGGGTGAGGTGCAATGCTCTATAAATGGCACAGGGTGTGCATTAGGCCTGGGAAAGAGGATTCTGACACAAAATTTGCAAAAAGGTCTCAATGAAATCAATTCCTAGGTATGTTCTTGGTTGGATGAAACAACAAAGGTCTGTCAAGGAGGTAATAGAACATAATGGACAAGGAAACCACGAAGGTAATACTCCATTCCCTAGTATAGTCACCAATTTGTTATACAGGATTTATGATTGTGGACAAAAGTATCTCCCCTAGGTTGATGGCTAACCTAGAACAACAGAGATACAAGGAACACAATGCTTTTCCTTAAAGTAAATAGATGATGGAGTGAGGCCTACCTGGAATCATTCACACACTTCGCTCCTTCTTTAGCTTGGAAGCTCCAATTCCAGCTCTGATTGCCAAAATTAGAACCTGCACAGTCAGATAACACAAGCTAAGAAACTATGAGATCTATGCAGTATCATATAAGTACTTCATTAAATAGATCAACATGGTATTGAAATATATGAAATAACAACATCACATATAGGAAAATAATGAATTCTTTGCATTAATATAAATGGAAGGAGATTACAACCATAAGTAGCAGTTGATATTGTAGAAGATCTCCTCCAAGTTGTTGACTTGTCCTTTCACAATATGCACCTCCAATCACCCTAAATGCATGAGATGATGACCACTCACTACAACAACATAAGGGCAGAATCACTCTCCAAAAGCCAACCCCCAACCACATAGAAGGTTGGGAATATATAGAGAAGTAGGGTAAGTTGGGAGTTCTTATTTAATTACCAATCTAGGGTAAGAGATCCACCTTTGATCAAAGAATAAGTGGTGAAAACTCCAAAGTAGGGAGGGATAGGATTCAAATGTTTTATCTAAGGTAAGTAGCTGTAAAAACTTATGGAAACTCCTAGAAGGGGAAGCTTCCAGAATCCCGAGCAACCTATTGGTGACCAACCCAAGCCATAGTGAAGCAACTTGATTGAGAACGTGGCCCCAGTAGGATTATAGGGAGCGTTGGTCCTCAAAGTGGCTTAGATGAAGCAGTTTAGGACTGAAATTTTGGGAAATGAAAGGTACATGCTTAGGGCTTTGTGCAAGATGGTGATAAGGGGGAATAGGATGTTGATTGATCCCATTAGGAGGCTCACTGATCGAATGTGACAAAATGGCCTATAACAATCGACATAGATTGGACATTAGTCTTGATGGAACGTCCTATGCTTTTCCAATCTTGCATAAACAGATGTGCTCATGAACTTGTTGTGGACTGAGAATATGTGAGCAAGTGACTTTAACACTTCTGATCCAAGCAGGGAGCTCAAAATCATCAGCTGTCCAAGAAGTGACTATGGAACAACCGATCACAAGATCCATAGTAGGCTCCAAAATTTGAGTGTATGTAAAATTTTGGAGGGTGTCTGTCGTAGCGACAACACAATGGTATATGATATGCCATGAGATTCCTCTCTCTTTGAGAGATATTCCCGTCAAAAGTTATGAAGCCCCACATTGTGGTCAAAAGCCCCAAAGGTAATGATGTGGCAGAGTATTATTGGCTTGAACATCGCTGAGAATGATGCTTTAATTAAGGGTTAAATGTAATTGTTTTTAATGTTTTCAAAGGGTCCTAAAATTAAAAGGAAATTTTGGCTTCATTCAAAATGAAAGTCGACCATGGATTTTTGGCACCATCAATTGAAATTTCAAATTTGGATTTCCCTCCAAAACATGATACCAACTATCCTGAGACAATTGATCCTCAAAGTTATATGAGGATGCGTTTCTAGCCTTCTCATGCATCAAATGAAGTGTATTTTGTATGTGTTTTGTCTGTGGCCACAAGAGTGCTAGAGAGGCGTTTTTTCATTGGGATATTCTCTATTGTGATTTGGGGTATGGTTTTTGGCTCAAAGGTATAGTATGTTTATTTAAATTTCTTGCAAGTGGAGGTTGCATTAGTTTGTCAAAGAAACAATAATAAAGGACTTTGCTTCTCATAACACAATCTAAAGTAGTAGTATAGGTGTTCGGTCTCTGCTCCTGAGCATATTTATATTGTGACCTTGTTGTCTAAGAGGCATCTCCTCTACGATAGACCAAACACTGTTGACATAACATCATTTGATGAAATCGCTTAATAATTTTGGATCTATACTTGACATTTGTTGTGATTTTCAACCCTTTTGAAGACCAGGTCTGAGGATTTATTTGAAGGGTATTTCCTGCGACCTTGTTGATCAATTCACTGCGGTGAGAGAATCCCAAGGAAAGGTTGATGTTTTGAATTATCTATAATGAATTCGGTTGATTCTTGAAGGCATGGAGCAACACTTAAATTTGCGGTATTCTATTCTATGTGGAATTGCTATCTAGCACCCTATCTTCTACTGCAAACCAAATCTGTCTGCCATAACAATGTTTGGGGGACCGCACAAGGGTTTTAAGAATAGGTCTCACTAGGGTTTGATTGTGTTTTTGCAGGTGACTTATTTATAAGCTGAAGGATTGATTTATATTCATGATAATTTCATGTTTATGCCTTTGTCCTACATACTTTGCAAAATTGAGAACCAGTTTGTTAATAGTCTTAAGACCATCTCAAATGGCAAGACTGAGAACATATATAAATCGCATCCCTGTTGGACTATTTGTGAAGGCTAGACTATAAGCTGTCAGTGAATATGTAGTTTTCCTCTCGGCCTTGTGTAGGGCATGCTTCTATGGATAGTTTGTACCTCCTGATGTGTAATCCTGTAGTTATGAGGAAACATACTAATGTAGTGTTCTGATTTCTCATTTTATGTACATTTGAATGACTTATCGTGGCTCTATATTGAAAAATGAGACACTATTAGCCCTCCATTTCTGATATTTTTTTAGGTCTCCGAGAGACACATTTCTGAGGTAAAGTTTCATGACCAAACTCATGGTTTTCACTTTATGACCAACCTTATGAAAAAAGGACACTTACAACTCTATTAATTGTCATACGTGATGTGCAAACACATCTGTGGTTGGTATTTGCGACCCTTATTGACATCTTTGTAAGTTGAAGTTTACACCTAAAGGTCAAACATAAATTGTAGCATAGAATCTTGGTATATTGTCATGCTACTATGATATTCGTTGAGCAAAGGAGGTATTTGTAATTTGTTGTATAAATACCTGAGAAAATAGAGTTGTATCAGTGTTTCTACTCTTATTATTGTATGTTGTTAGGCATAAATTTTGTGCTTGGTTGAGTAAGTATGGCTTGCAAACTTATCTACCCTGCCAAGATTAGATAGGGACAATTCTTCTGGAGCAGAGAGATTGTTTGTAGGGTTTACATTATGCAATTGATGTACTAAAGAAAAATTACCGGTTAAGGTTTTTCATTGATGTATGTCACATTAGGGTTCATATATGAAGATGATAGGAGTTTTATAAGCAGTAAACAATTGTCCAAGGGTTTGAATTGACTGGCATTTCATCTTGAGAAGTAAAGGTGTACTTGGATCACCTTTGTTGGCATGAGAAATGTACCAAGATTTTATCCTACATCACTAAGACTAACAATTACACAAATCCTATGATTTATTGTGGGCTACAACAGTGGAATTAGTAGTTTGGTTGCATTGTTATTCTACTACAGTTAGAGAACTGTAGAAGTAAGATGCTCATGGTCATATCCTCTTGTAGCAGTGTGGTTTCTACAGCGAGGGCATTCATTTGATTATTGGCTTTGATTGTAGCAATTTTTTGGTTCTGAGATTATTGTCTTCTCATGTTACTTTGTTAAGGTTGTGCAAAGGTCTTCCTGCCAATGTGAATTGATAGAGATATTAATTAGAGTTCCATAACCTCGTGATTTTTTTTTACAATGATACTTACATGATTGACATGATTGGTTATTATATATGATTGATAGTGATATTTGGCAGTGTTGGATGGTGAATGTAAATGGTATGCTAAATTTGATCAAAGGGACTACTCGACCTATTTCATAAAGACTAAAGGTAAATAGGAGTGGTTGTGGATAGTAGCAACAATGGAAGCAAAAATGGTAAGAGACAATGATGAAGTACAACAATAGTGGCAACAGTGAACATTGATGAAGTGCAACAGAAGTGGCAATAGTAGATAGTGATGAAGTGCAACAAAAGTGGCAATAGTAGATAGTGATGAAGTGCAACAGAAGTGGTAGTAGTAGATAGCGATGAAGTGCAAAAACAGTGGTAGCAATAGACATTGATGAAGTATAGTAACCGTGGCAATAGTAGGTTGTGATGAAGTGCAACAAAGTGGTAGTGACAAATTGTAGTATAGTTGGGTCATTTTCCTTGGTACAAGAGCCCAAGCTTAGTCAGTGTTTGGAGTGTTGTGGGGTAGAGTGGTTGAGTTGAAGTTCTTGGGGTACTGAAGGCCCTTCAGACTGAGTTTGCAAATATCTTTAAGGCTTAGGGAACATTTGCTTCCCTTTAGCCTTACTAGTAAAACCCTTTGGGAGTTTTTGTACGTCCTTCCAGTTCATATGGTAAATTGTATGTAACCATACATAACGAAGAATTTGTTGAGAGAAATATCTTGTGTATTGATTGTATGATGTGATGATGTTTGCATATTTTGTTTTGATGCTCTAAATATTTAAAGGAATATAACCAATTGTGTAAAAAGAAGTGAAATATTGATTCACCCCCCTCTCAGTATTTCCAATAATAACATTTTGTTCCATTCGCTACACCACCAAAAACTTGGAAATCGTTATCTAGCTCAAACCCCACCCAAACCTCAACCTTAAAAAATATGTAAATTGACACCATATTCATTATTTTTCCTTACATAACAATTATGATAGGTTCATGACTTGGCTCTTCACAATGCGCATATAGGATAGGTCTTTATGTCAATATTCTAGTTTATTTTTTAATCGTGTTGTTATAAATAGGAAAACTTATGTTGAGTTTTTGTTATATATATATATATATATATATATATATTTTTTCCCCGGTGGTTCACGTACACCCGTGGTCAGGGGGTGCAGGCTACGTCCACGAAATAACTAGGGCTGATCTCTAGGATCACACCCCTCGGCCATCACAGACCTAACCCCAAGGGCTTCGGGTAGAATCGACCCTGTGACCTCCCGTTTTGGCGAGGCACGACTTGACCAGTTGGGCTAACCCTTGGGGCTATATATATATATATATATATATATATATATAGCCCCAAGGGTTAGCTCAGTTGGTCAAAATCAATGCCTCGCCATTGGGAGGTCACAGGGTCCAATCTCCCCAAAGCCCTTGGGGTCAGGCCTTGCTAGTGGGCCGCAGGGCTAGATTCCCTTCGGGGTCGATCAACCCAGATTTTTCTGTGGATGTAGCTGCCACCCATTGAGCAGGGTGTCTGTGAACCACAACCTATATATATATATATATATATATATATATATATATATATATATATATATATATATATATATATATAATATATATATATATATATATATATATATATATATATATATATATATATATATATATATATATATATATATATATATATATATATATATATATATATATATATATATATATATATATATATATATATATATATATACACCCGTTGAGCAGGGTGATATATATATATATATATATATATATATATATATATATATATATATATATATCTATATGTATATATATATATATATATCTATATGTATATCTATATATATATATATATATATATATATATATATATATATATATATATATATATATTTAGGTTGTGGTTCACAGACACCCTGCTCAACGGGTGTATAGATATATATATATATATATATATATATATATATATATATATATATATATATATATATATATATATAGTCAAATGTAATGTCAAACCTCATCTAAACCTTATCGAGAAACTATAATTCGAATCAAACTTAACCATCGTCGAACTCAAATTCGAACCCAAACCATGTGACATAGGGTGTGGGGGAAGGCCTTTATGGCTGTGGAGGAGAAATTGAAGCAATGTTATCCTAAGGACATGATCTAGCTGCCACTAATAGCCAACCTAAACTCTATGGGCTTCTCTAAGGCTTATCCTTGGCCAATTTTCACTTTGTCAATTCACTCATTGTTGTTGGAGACTAACAACACTATTACACACATCAGCCTCGACACGATTCCTACTAAATTCAAGCTTAATTCCATTCTTTATAGAATTATGACCCTTTTATCCGCCATGCATGAAAACATCCTCGGAGATCTCAACACTCTAGTTGACTCTCTAGCCAAGCATGCGATTATACTGCCATAGGGAACTTTAACGGTAAATGAAACCATGAGCTAGGTTCCAATCCCTTAATTTATAATTATGAATTTTATCAAATTAAAAACATATAACCCACCACACCCACCCCCCCCCCCCCCCCCCCCCCTCTAGCCCAAAAAAAAAAAAAACCCTAATGTGACCTATCTCATTGCAAGCCTCCATGTGATGTGGATTGGGGGCATGATCCTCTTTATAATATCATCAAGACCTTTCATGGCTCCCCTCAATTTTCCATAATGAACTTGTACTTTGTATACTTTGAATATTGCTAGTCATATCACTGGAAGAGCATGCAAACAATTAATCCAACTGCTCTTCCATCAACCCACCTCCCTTGTAGCATCACCATCATGTGGTTGATTCATAGCTTCTGCAACCAATTTAACATACTCTATGACTCCAATTATTCTAGATTTGAGCTGGGCACCAGAAGAAAATGTCATTGTTCTTGATGACTAGTCTGTAATTTTCTCTTGATCTCAAAATGTTGTAAAATCCTAGGATTTTTCTATAAACTTTATATTTATAGAATTTTTTGGATGTATGTAAATGAAAATTAGTACATAATAGTTAACAAACTAAAACCATTTTTTAGAAACTCTCTCAAAATCAACTTTCAAAAATTTATGACTATAGAGGAGAATTTGAAGCAACATTATCCTAGGGACATGATCTAGCCATTAATAACCATGCTAAACTATATGGGCTTCTCCAAGGCTTATCCTTGGCCAATTATCACTCTATCAATTTGTTCATTATTGTCAGAGACTAACAACACTATCCCACAGATTTACCTTAGCACATTTCCTACTAACTTCAAGCTTAAATCCATTTTTTAGAGAATTATGAACCCTTTTATCCACCATGCAAGAAAACATTCTCAGAGATCTCGACACTCTAACTGACTTGCTATCTAATAATGCTACTAGACTACCATAGGGAACTTTAATCGCAGATGAAATCATGAGCTAGGTTCCAATCCCTTAATTTATAATTATGAATTTTATCAAATTAAAAACATATAACACCCCCACCCCAATGCAACTTATCTCACGACAGACCTCCATGTGATGTGGATTGGGGGCATGATCCTCTTTATAATACCCTCAATCACTTTCCTGCCTCCCCTCACTTCACCATAATGAACTTGTACCCTATATACTTCAACTATTGCTAGTCATATAATTGGAAGAGAGTATGAATAATTAATCTAAGTACTCTTCCATCAACCCACCTCCTTGTAGCATCACCATTTTGTGATTGATTCATAACTTCTACATCCAATTCAACATACTTAGAAGTTCCAAATATTCTAGATTTGAATTGGGCACTAGAAGAAAATATCATTGTTCTTTATGACTAGTCTATTTCTTATTTTTCTCTTGATCTCAAAATGTTGTAAAATCCTAGGAGTTTTCTAAAAACTTTATATTTATCTAAATGGAGGCTTTTGTGAGTAGAGTTATTTAGAGATTGGTCTTCCAGATCCATCATATAAATGTTTATATAATTTCATGGATGCATGTAAATGAAAATTGGTACATGAAAGCTAAAAAACTCAAACCATTTTTTACAAACTCTTCCAGAACTCTCAAGACCTTAAATGTAAACTATGATGCTAAGAGCACATATTTTGCTAATATAAATAAAAATTTGTTGTGAATAATAATAATAATAATATCCTCCCATCCCATTATTTGTATTTCCAAATATTCATTGCCACTGCCCCCCCCAGCTCACATGTTAGCCAAACCAAGTGAGGGTGGGTGGAAATATTGGGAAAAATGCATAATATTAATATTATTTTTCTCAATATTTCATCCTACCCTAAACCCCTCAACCAATATTATTTGTTTTTCCCAATAAATCCCTACACCCCTACCTCACTGACCAAATCAGGTGGGGTGGGAGGAAATATTGTGCAAAACAACTAATATTAATTATTTTTTACCAGTAAGTCTTCCCACTCCCGCCCATTGTTTTTTCCAATATACCCCACCCCCAGCCACACATTGCTCAAACCAAGCAAAGGTAGGGAGAAATATTGGAAAAATAAATAACATTAATCATTTGTTTTTCCTAGTTTTCTCTGCACCCCTACCCACATTATTTGTTTTTTACCAACATTTGTCCCATCCTCATGTGCATATTGGCCAAACAAGGTGTGGGTGGGTAGAAATATTGGGAAAAACAAATAATATTAATTATTTTTTGGAAATGTTTTTCCCAATCTTTCCTGCCACCCCTCCTGGTTTGGCTAGTGTGTAGGGGGGGGGGGGGTTTGGAAAAATATTGGGAAAATGTTCCCCCTATCCTTGCCTGATTTGGTCATTATGCAAGCAAGGGTGGGGTAAAATATTGGGAAAAACAAATAATATTGCACCTAATGTGGGGGTGGGAGGAAATATTGGGAAAAAAATAGTATTATGTCCAGTGTGGGCAGAGGTGGTGGGGAATATTGAGAAAAACATTTATTTTCCCAATATTTCCCATCACCCCAACTTCTCAATTTTCCTCCCAACCCCACCCAATGTGTGGAGGGTAGGGAGAAATATCAGGAAAAATCTATTTGTCCCAATATTCCCACACCAAGTGTGGACAAGGGTGGAGGGGAATAGTGAGGAGTTGTGGGTGGGCGGAGGAGGGGGGGGGCATAATGAGAAAAACAATTTTTTCCCAATATTGACCCCCTAGCCCCACCCACACTAGGCATATTGGGAAAAACATTTTTTTCTCAATATTTCCTCCCACTTCTTCCTAGTATTCTTCCCAATGTGGGAGAAAGTAGGGAAAATATTGAGAAAAAATAGAATGTTCGCAATATTTCTCTTCACACTGCATAATGTGTGGGGGTGTGGGAATATTTTTCCCAATACCCCCCCACCCTTGCCCACATTGGGCGAGGTGACATGAGTGGGGGGGTTATTTTTTCCTAGTATCTATCCCCACCCTCACCCACACTGGGTAAGGGAATATTGGGAAAGAAATTTATTTCCCAGTATTTACCTCCACCCTTGCTTAATGTTCTGCCTACTGTGGGTGAGGGTGAGGGAAAATATTGTGAAAATTACTCTTTTTTTTCCCAATATTTCCCCCTCATGACCACTGGGAAAAATAAATAATAATATGGGTCGGGATGGGGCTTTCCCCCACCCCAAAAATATTGGGAAAAATAGATAATATTTTTTTAACTAAAATGACTAAAAAATGTATTAAAATCTATGTTGGGACATGACCAATACATGAGAAATCTAGTGCAAAAGTTCTTACAAAGGTCCTTCCAGAGGTGAATATCAAGGGTGTTTAAAGGACTAAAATGAAATTTGACTACAACAAAATGCTGACATACATAGACATTACAAAATTGGCCAAGTAATGGAACATTATTTCAATAAGAGATAACTAGTGATAAGGAGAGAGAGATTCATTTGGAGGCCTGCTTTGTCAATGGGATGGATCGATGCTATGCTCAAGGATTTCTGATTTTCCCTTAGCTTGAACATCAACTTAAGGTCTTCCAGCTTCTTACACAATGCATCAATTTCATCATCCTAGAGGGCAATTTTGTCTTTGAGAGACTATATCTCCTCCATGAGGGAGATGGAGGTAGTAATTTGCTGGTGTATTTTCCAATTGATATATAAATAATCTAGTTGTAAGGATTCAATTTGATGGGAGCACCTGTTACAGTCATAGGTACCCCAAGAGGATTGGATTTTACCACTCCAGGATGACATGATTAAGTAGGAGAAGGGGAGAATCCAGATGTCAGAGAGAACCAAACACATGTGGTTCCAAGGACATGTAAGAGAAATGACGACAAACCTAGGTCACACATCGAAACCACAAGGGGTGAAGAAACACTACCACTCCCAACCAAGAGGAACATAAGAGATATAGTTGAATTCAAGGCTAGGGGTACATAGGCCACTAGAGAATCAATCACTGCCAAGAGTTAAAAGGAGAGAGGAATCCTTACATTAGAGAAAAAGGTAATTAAGAATAAAAGGGCTCAATAGAGGAGGATTGACATGCATAGAAGAACACCCTCAAGCATGAGCATATCTTCATATTAGGCTTCCATGAACCAACTGATAAAGATCAAAGACTCCCAATATTACAATGTTATTCAATGTGTGGTGGTCCACACAAATTGAACTCTCCATGTTGCAAATACAGTGTGAACTCAAATCGATGTGCACATACATGCACTCCTAAACCTGACAAGTGGCATTAATTAAATTACCTCGAATAGAATAGAGAGGAACAAAAAATTCATGGAAAGGTAGAGAGACATTTCGAGCTTGAGAGATGGTTGTGTTGCTCAATTCACATATTCTCTCATAGTGAAAATTCGCCCCTCTGCTAATTAAATTAAAGACATAACAATTCTCTTCAAAGCTTCACCAATAAACAATAATAGCTTCAGGGAGGCCAAAAAAACTCAAATGCATAAGCGTTGTGTTGGTTTTCCAAAGAAATAACCCCACATCCCTCAACATAAGCAAGAAATAGTAGAGAAGGTCAACGAAAGCCATAAACTTAAATCCAAGGCTGGATATCTCACACACTGCACAAATATTATCACCATTAAATTTCATACGTGTTCACCACCTTGTATCCATCAATGCTCTGGGTGCAAAGTCAAATCAAGCCTAGATTTGGCATCCAGACTCGGGGCTCACAACATGTATTGGGATTGGGAAGGTTTTCCATGTGTGATCGTCCCCCTCTCTGAAACTCATGGCATCATACCTCATTTTCCACCTTTTATGAGCCTGTCGAGCAGTGTGCGATCAAGACTTATGTGGGGGAGTGCTTTTTAGTGACATTAAGACAAAAGGGGGAGGGAGAAGACTCATGGAATGTTTTTCCATCTTGTATAACCATTTATTTCAGTCCGACCTAATTTTAGGAGGAAAGCTAAATTAGCTTACCTATCAGCTTCAACATTTTGAGATCTGAGGATATGGAAAAATGACTTAAGTGAGAAATATTTCAAGGCACCAATGATTCATTGAAAAAGAAGATTGAGGTGGTTTTATTTTAGAAGAGAACCTTTGTATAGGTGTTGGATCATGAGGAGAGAGTCCCCCATAATGGTGATCTTAGAGATTTCCATCTCTTTGGCCAAATCGAGTCCAAGTAAAAGGCCATACATTTTGACTTGACTATTCGTTCTTATTACAAGCCCCCAAGAGTACATAATTGCTAGATTTCCATTGGGGTTGTAGATAACCCCTCCCCCTCCTACCACCCCAAGGAAAAAACCTATAATATTAAGGGCGGGAGAGGAAGGGAAATATTGGGAGAAACAAATGATATTAATATTATTTTTTTCCCAATGTTCCCCCCTACCCCCTATGTTTTTCCACTTTAAGTTTACACATAACTTCTCCTTAAAATGAAATTTGTTAAATGCAACTAAATCCTATTCAACGAAGTCTATTCAATAGTAAGCACAGCTCAACCAAGGCCTTTAAAACATTCTAGCAATACTTTAACACTTAAAGAATGTTTTGACACTTAGTCTACACAAAGCAAAGAACACTAACATCCAATAATCATAAAAATTCAAAAAAACATATATGTATAGGTGATACTTAAGGGACATGGCTTATCTTTATTATATTAAGAATATAATATAATATAATATAATATAATAAATATTTATAGAGTTAGTGTAAGGAGAACACCTTGTAGCGAAGGTTTTTACAGAACCTCCTCGAAAATTTTATGGCTTCTTTCTCTATAGTGGAGGCGGGTAGTTGGAGGTCTTGCAAATATTTTTTTCGATAGTGCTCCTCACTTGCCACAACAACTTAGTGTGGTACACAATCCATCACATTGATGTTGATAAATTAAGGAGCACCAATAACCATATTATTATAAAAGAATAAAATATCATTTTTTATTTAAAAAATAAATAAATTGCATATCGCATGTGCAAAGGACAATCCGCATCAAGTCAAAGCAATTGATTATTCAACAAAAACATTTAATTAAAAAAAAACTTAAACACTTTACTAGTGTGCTTGAAAATACACACAACGTTAATTTGCACGCACACAACCACACAAAAATTTCACAAAATACAAATTTTCATTGTTAAAAAATAACATAGCACACCAGTTGGTTCTTGTATCGTAAAATGCACTGGTGTGTCTATATCATGGGCATACCGAATTCCATTGTCACATTTCTTTTTGTATTTCCAACCATTCACACAAGCCTTCTTTTTACCATCACCCCATTTTCAATGCTCTATAGTGTTGTTTTCTTGATTCAATAACTTTATCACCCGAATTGATTTATTTTTGGAAATATGGAAAATAATATACATTTTATTTTTTTCTCCACAAAACAAAACAAACCTCCTCAAAAGGGAAGAGTCTAACTAAATTGCCTATTACCTCCTTATTTTTAATTTCATTGCCAATTAAAATTTGCAATTGGGCTTAAATTTGGTCATTTTGTATTTTTTTTTTTAAATTCCATGTGGTGCACTTCATGGGTTTGAATCTCAATGAACCCTTTGTGGGTGCTCTCTATGAATTTACAAGAAGCACTCATATTGATGCATCTGTGAGGACGCCCCATTAACATTGCATTATAAAATAGAATGCACTAAAATGCATTGAAAAGCATTAATGGTGCACTACATCTTAGAAGACACATCGATATGTATCAATGCACTTCATGACTACATTAGCGCATATGCCTCTAGGGATACCTGCTACCGATGCATTATAAAACACAATGCATTAAAATGATTGTCTCATATTCATGGTGCATCCCATCTTAGAAGAGGCATCAATGTTAATATTTATGTGTTTCATGATAATAGGTGCACTAGTGTGATATAAATTGCGATGCACTGAATTAACGATACATTTAATTTTATCATAAGCACTGGTGTGCATATCCATGCCTTATTTTTTGCCATGTATTGAGCATACCTTCTCTGTTGTCGTTGTAGGGTTGCCATTATATAGACAAATACGTATGCCTATCACTCGACAATAATGATACTATTGTTGTTTTGATACTATGAGGATTTGTGCATTGACATGCATGAAAATCTTGCAAATGCACCACAGGCTGGCAAGTTTTAGGTTGCTTATCAAGACTGTGTGGATGTGGAGGCTACAAGAGGATGGATTTGTACTATAGAGGCAACTAACATTCTTAAGTGCCTGGATAGGGATATCGATTCGAGGTGAGAGGGTTGACCTTCATTCTAGGCATGTAGATCAATAGACTATTTGGTTAGCCCATACTATATAAGTCTAGACGACTAAGAGGGAGGCTCATTGTATATCATATCAATTTGTGACTTTTTGACCTGAGCAATGACTATCATGGTAGCATGCATTTATGGCTCATTAAGCTATCATCTTATCATAGCGGGTCAATTGTATATTCCTAAGTAAGTGTTTTGTGGTCATTTATTTATATGGGATTTTTTTGATGAAAAAAGGTCTTATCTTTACAACTGACCCAATGCGTTCTTTGAGATGGAGGATGCATTACAGTTAGGTTTAGTTTGTGTTATTTTTACTATGAGAAATGGCCTCCTTATGCCCTTGCTTGGACATCCATTTTGTGAGCTTACGAGAGTTGAGGATGCCTCAGTGGGGTGAGGTGGTTGCACCAATTAGCTCATGGACTATTTTTTACTCAAGATTTCTTGGAGCTTTTGCATATGATGCCAATATTGGTGCTATGTTGTCTACATGCTAGCATGGATTTATAGGTAGATCCCTATATGGCCCTCCCTTATAGCAAGTAATGGAGTTCACTTGGTCAGTCTTGTAATTTATATTTAACTTTAGTTGATGTGTGCATTATACAATGGTGTGCGACAAATGTGTTTATTGTGGTGATGATAAAGATTGCCCTCGGGGATAGGAGTTGGTTGGGAGTGTATCTATGATAGTGTTGAGGCTTTTGATAGTGTCTTAGTTGTTGTTTACAAAGATTTATTTGTTGGGGAAATTTGTAGGATCTCAGAACTGGGAGGTAAGGTCTTCTACAGTGAGATCTATAAAGGACATTTTATGGAAGATGCAATAAAATATTTGTGGTAGCAATTTGACGCAACCTTGATGGGAGTACCTAACATATGGGGGACATGTACATTAGTATATGAGATGACAAGGATTACACCAATTTCAACCACTGAATGGTGGTCACTTTTGTGGTGTGCAATATCAACATGGGCAGTAGTGAGAGGTTAGAAAGCCCGATTAGTAGATAAGGGAGCTAAACCCAATTTCCTATAGGGGGGATATCGATCTTCCACCACCCTAGATATTGTTATGTTGTATATGGCTAGACCCATGTTTTGTATATGCGTGGGTCCAAATTTCAAATATGATTTACCAATTTTTTAGCATGGCTATAGTGAGGGCTAACTAGATGTACCGTTGATTTCGATGAGATGTATATTTGACATCTATATTGATATGTATATCACTCATGTATATTATTTTTATATTATATTATATCATGTTGATTTTTTTATTTTTTTTTATTTATATAATGTATTATGAGTACGCTAATGATTATAAATATTATTAATGTTGTTTATATTTTTAAATTAAACTTGGGTTACATTGCTAATTTAAATTTAAAGTTATCATGTAATGTTTAGCTTTAGTTTTATGAAATCATTTAATTTGAATTGTGATTACAAAAACTTATAATCATTATGACATATAATGTTTAAATTTTCTTTAAGGTGAATTCTTTATTGTCTACTAAGATAATAAGATATAATATGTTGATTAAACATGTTTACAAACTTGATTAAATGATTTAATCAGTGATTGCATAATTTGATTAAATTTTTAAATCAAATTGTTTTATTAAATAATATTTCTTAAATTTAATCTTAAATATTTTTACTAACATTTTATTACTATAATGAAATTAAATTGCATGATAATTAAATCTAAGAAAAAAAATATGCTTCTAGTTTATATAATGATAACATCTTGTATATTAAATCATGGAAACAATCCTTATTATTATCTAAAAATACCTCACAGTGTGACATAGATGATTGTAGAGAATGCCATTAGCATAACAAGACAAATTCTACCCATGTCAATTAATTTAGCGAGTCAAAAGCAGTGAAAAAACTATACAATAGTGGGTTTTGATCCATCTATGCAAACTTGCAATGAAGATTTTGCAAGAGCCACGTGATTGTCCCTTCGATAGTTGCGCATATTTATAAGATAAAAAAACTCATCAACTTTCATTATAATAAAGACCCACATCCCATCAAAATTCAAGGTAAAAATCAATCCAAGTCAGTTTAAAGCCCAATATCATTGATGAATGGTCCTTTGATAACCCAAAGGCCTCTTTATGCATACAAATTCTCCATTAAATTGAGTTTCATTCATACTTGGAGCTAGTTTTAATGAAGTTGACAAAAATTTATAAACGTTAAACCATGGGCAATTATTTGAGAAGAGAAGTAAGTGCAGTGTTATGTTGCTCAATTTTAGTTAAGAGGTATCATAACTCTTAAGTAATTGCATGTGTTGACATTACCATTTAGCAAGCTTGTCACCATTTTAAAAAACATGTAAACTTCTTGAATTGGAAAGAGAACCAGAAATGGAAACAAGAAGGACCCTAAAGGAGATTGGAGTAGGCCCACCTTACTTAACCCAACCCTCTTTTGTGTCTCCTTTGAAGACCACCAAGACTTTGCTTCATTAGCGATTAAATAGAGTTTATTTCTCATTATTTTATTTCTTATGCATTTTTGAAAATTGACATGTTCATCCATTTATTTTTAATTGCGCAAGCAATATTTTGCTTTGTGCTAACATTAATCATCTTTGTTGTGTTATGTTGGTTAAACTTTTTCTATAAAAAATTTGATTTCGCTCAATCACTTGAGAAATCCAACCAAACAATCCTAAAACATTATAATGGATAAAAATAAATAATATGTAGTGGAGAATAATGGAAACAATTAGCATAAGCAAAACAACCCAATAAAATAAATTCTTCTAGTAGCAGCACTGAAACATGGAGAAAGATGATGCGATGCGAAAAAGACAAGCTTAACCATAATAACAATTTTCTATGGAGAAAAAGTGGTTTAGTAAAACTATTTTCCAAATCAAGTGCATATCCAAAGGTAGTTATTATAATGTTTTTATAGTATTAGCAACATAGAGAAAGTGGTATTTTTAGAAATGGGAGAGAATCTATGATTGTATGACAAAAAAAATCTAGGATGCAATATAAACATCAACAATATTGGTAGCTTTTAACATTGTAGAGTATCAAGATGAGGTTCTATGTGATATCATTCTAACATATGTTTTCCATGTGTTGTTGGTTAATTCATAGCATTTTTATATACATATAAAGCATGATGGAAAGAAAAACCCAAATAAGCTTTTTGTATTTGTGTTGTGTCCTTGCCATCATCAATTAGTATGGTTTATATTTATATAACTTAGCTTGCATAAATGTAAAGGGACAGTGTTTCCATTTGTATAGTTTATCACTTTTTCAATATTATTTGAACATTAACATATGTTAAATTCTTGATATCTACCTAAAGAAATGCCACCTACAATAATGTTTTTGGTTTTGTCTCTTGTTATATTAATTCCAAAGTTCTTCAAAAGTCATATTTATTTAATATATTTAAATAATGTAATTAAACTAAGCTAAAAATAGTAAACTAGAATATATCATTACCTAAGATATTCTTGTGGGTATAATATTACATTGCAAATATAACAAATATGTTCACTAAACAACTTTGAATTCATACAAAATCTCAACTTGGTGCATTATACCTAATTTAATTAATTAATACCATCTACAAAATATTACAATGATAAATATTAAATATGTGTACTTTGTATTCAATCTCTTCATATCAAAATTATTATTTGTTTTTGTTAACTTTGCAAATCCCATTATGAACATTGTGCATAAAATATTTTTTTTGTAAGTCAAAACTTTCTATTAATTGCAAATGTAAATATTTACATGATTATTCCTTAAGATCCTATTGGTCTCACCCTGACCAGGTTTGTTGACCATTGCTACCAAACCATAACAAATAGTCTAAAAAATACACAAGCTAGCCGCCATAATCAAAGAGGCAAAAAATGCCAAAAGACTAACAGAATGAACAAGACACCAAAATACATACTCAATTGTCGAAGTTGACAGAAGATGGGTTGTCTGGCCCCATCCCTGGTGGAGGGGGGGGGGGTGGGGGGGGCGAAAAGGGAAGCTAACATGTTGCTCTAGGTGAGCCATCTAAACCTCAAGCTTCTCCAATTTTTCCATAATGCACATATGCCGAGGCCATATCACCACCACTTGCTCCCGTAGGTGACACTAGAAATATTGAATTTGAGACAGGGGCATCATCATTGCCTCATGTTCCTCACGATGATTCTTCTCATAGGTCTCCATCTGCATTTTAACTAACTACCTCAGTGGTGCTGGGGTTGCATAAGAGGAGGTGCCTCTCCTCCTTTGGGCTGGTCGGCGACCTCAACGAGGGCCCAAAGTGCGTCCCCTTGCAACTGTCTTCAGGCCAATAGATTCCTTTTTCTGTTATCAACACCAAGATCCTTTTAGTCGAGCCACTAAACGTACCTAGGTATTAGTTCCGTGCCTCCTTAGTCCTCAATGAGCAAGACACTTTACTTACAATGGACAAGTCTCACGTAGATATGCTACGGCTTTATGGTATGGCAATATCCTCAATGTGACTGGATAAGATGATACACTATACTGGCTATTGGTGGCTTACCGGCTTGCAATGACCTCCCAGCAATGAGCTATGCGGGGCTTTGCTGGTGCCGTAGCTTGCTTTCCCTCCCCTGTTGGTTGGATGTGACGATGCTCTTGGCCGGTGGTAAAGGCTGTGAATCGTTGGTCGGTGGAACCACCTCTACCTCTACCGTAGAATGTGTGCTATCAAATAAATAACTCACTATCAATCCCTGCCACCTCATTCAACCCCGTTCACTAGAGCCCGCCGGGATGCGAGTAAAGAAAGCCATTGCCTTGTCCTTCAACTTGAATCAGCAGGGCCTTCCTTCAACTTGGTACCACCTTTCTTCTTTTTGACCACCTCTCCCTAATAGATCGACCCTGCTATCAAAATAACGGGGTTAGAGCAAATCGAACACCTTGCTTCCTCCCGATTAGGCCCCTACCCCATTTGATAGCGATAGGCCAGGTTCACAGAGGTTGCGTTAGCACACTCGACTGTCCAGGCCGCCATCGACGGAGTCACTCACTATTCATATGGTGAGGGTGCGTTAGCACACTTGACTGTCCAGGACCTTTAGGTGCTCGACCAAAAGGGATAGGAGAGGGACGGAGTCACTCACTATTCATATGGTGAGGGTGCGTTAGCACACTCGACTGTCCAGGACCTTTAGGTGCTCGACTGTTAAGGACCTTTAGGTACTCGACCCCAAGGGAGAGGATGCGTAAGCAGGCTCGACCATTAGGGAGAGGAGAGGAGAGGGATTCGATCCAGCCGCAGGTTCCCCTACGGCTACCTTGTTACGACTTCACCCCAGTCGAAGACCCCACCGTGGTATGCGCCAATAAGACCACCCCAACCATAGTGGGCCACACTAGTGGAACATATATAGATAGGGTGATCATTGGTCTGATGCTTCGGGCGAAATCAACTCCCAGGGTGTGACGGGCGGTGTGTACAGGGCCCGGGTACATATTCACCGCGGCATGCTGATCCGCGATTACTAGCGATTCCAACTTCATGTTCTCGAGTTGCAGAGAACAATCCGAACTGAGGCAATCTTTCCGGATTCGCTCCGCCTTACGGCCTTGCTTCCCATTGTCATTGCCATTGTAGCACGTGTGTGGCCCAGCCCATAAGGGCCATGCGGACTTGACGTCATCCCCACCTTCCTCCAGCATATCACTGGCAGTCTCTTGTGAGTGCAGCACGCACCTGCCTTCATAGGAGTGTCATCAATCAAAAAGAGGCGCTTGCCTCCGAGAGTTCGCTTACTCACCCTCGCCCTTGAGAAGGGGCGATGACATTGATCCGTTAGCGCATGTCTCAGCAACACAAAACGAGGGTTTCGCTCGTTATAGGACTTAACCAAACATCTCACGACACGAGCTGACGACAGCCATGCAGCACCTGTATGAATTTTCGCACCATCCCGTTAAGGACAGGCACACTTGTTCATATGTCAAGGGCTGGTAAGGTTCTGCGCGTTGTATCGAATCGGGATGGTTATTCCATGATCCGGGTAGTTGGGCTAGGGAGATCAGTCTTCATGATGGATTATAGGGAGATTAGGATTTATTCCACTAGGCCAGGGTCCGGGTCCTTCTTTCTTTAATCAAGAAAGAAAGTCAAGATGGTTTCTGGGGCGCTTTGTTCCTCGAGCCTATAACTGGGTGAGCCTGCCGAACTCTCGACTGCGACGCGAAGCCATATCAAGAAAATTCAAAGGTAGGCACTCCTACAGTTGCACACACGTGGCCCCCCAATTCACCACTCGCTGTGACGCACTTCATCTTCCTGTCTCAACCTCAAACTTCCCCTGGACCGCCTGACACTCCTTGGCATACACTCGACTTTTCCCACCCTGCACAAACTTCACCAACGAGTTTGTGTATAAAATATAATAAAAGGATAAATAAAATAAAATTAAAAAAGTTCCAACAATATAGATTGCACAAGAAAAATGTCATAGATGGTAAATGTTAAATTTTTCAAAAAACACGACATAATTTTTTCATAAAAATTCTTTAGTTGATAGATAATTTTTTCATAAAATACTAGGCAATATTGTGTGCACATTAATTTTACAAAACTTGCAAAGGACCGTTTATATAAAAAAATAAAATAAAAATAAACATAAAAAATATAATTAACATCATAGATTGCATAAGAAAGAATATTATTATAGTAAATGTTTAAAAACATTACAATAATTTTTTCCCAATAATAAACATGCAATTAACTACAAAAAATAAATATTAAATTTAGCAATAAATTTACATTAATTCAATTGAAAATCTAAAATTACAATTACACTATCATCTTTTTTAACACCTCAATGGAATAACTAAAAGGTAGACATAGTGCAAGGTGTTTTCAACAAGCGATTGGTGGTATATAAAAAGTATAGTTTATTAACAACTTGTCACGAGGAGACAAATTGTGTATTGCATGCATAACAACAAATTTGAATGCTTTCCTTTTCATAAAACAATTCTTTGTCATTAGGGTGTTCCTCGAAGGAACAATTCACATTAAACAATAATGACCTACAACTATTTATGAACCTTGTAATGTTCCCATGATTTTATGGGCAACCATCAATATATAACATGTTTTTCATGTTAAAGTTTCCATAACTTATTTTTTTACGAACATTCAATGCATGGAGATGTTATGTTCATATTTAACTATATTCAAGTAATCAAACCAACTATAAAGAGTGCCATAAAATGGCATAAGTGCTACTAATTATTTTGAAGGAACAAATACATGTGAAAGGATAAACAATCAAAGATTTGCAACTTCTATTTTAGACTTGACAATCATATAACTATTACCACAAAAGGAGAATTTGGTTTCAACATCAAGCATAGGTATGGAAGACAACCAAGCACCATTGTAATAGATTTGGTATTGACATTGCATATGGATAAGAAGAGGGAAGTCGTTGCTATCTTCCAATAATCGAACTAACTTTGATGTGTACTTTAACATGTTTTCTTTCAACTGATACAACTTTTTAGATTTCCTAATAGAGATGCTTTGGATAGTATTGATATCATATTTTAGCTCACTAGAACTCTTTGTCGACTTAGAAAAAGGAGACAAGTTGCTCAATTTCCGATATAAATTAGTTGTCCTTGCTTCTAGCTTTTCAAAAATGAGCATACAGAAGTGTTCATGGTGTCTTTTCTATATTATCTATTGGATTATTGACCATAGTGGGTGATATTAGACCATCAACTTTGGGTAGTTGATTGTTAATATAAATGGGACAATGTGACATGTCAAGGGTTCTCCTTTAACTCTTTACATTTTTAATAACCATATATTACTAGGGTGTCATAAAAGATATCCAATTCAAAGTATAATACCATTGACTCAAATTGGTTGCTAAAAGATGGCATGTTACAATTGGTGGGGTAAAGTGGCTATCCTCTTTCGTCAAACATCTATCTATGGTGTCTTTCTCCTAATAAGAGATTGCAACATTTTTAGACTAATGGAGTATTTGTGCATCCAAACTCAATCCTGAATCACGATTCTGTGAAATTCAATGAACATTGATTCAAATGTACATGCATAAATAACATAAATTTAATCAAATAAATAAATCATAAATAACATCTAGACTTACTACAAATGTCAATGGAAAACTTGAAGAACTTGCAACAATATGGAATGAAATGGAATTTTAAGAATTGGCCATTTGATTTCATTAATTTCCCCTACATTTGAACCAAAACCATCATCAATATGTGAATATATTTTTAAAATAAAGTTTGGGAAGCATAGAACAATCTAACTTCAAAGAGAATTTTGAAGTGATTTTTTTTTTGTGAATCAAAGTTTTTCTATTGATTCAAAATATTACATCTCTTCATAATGTTTCTCAAAAACCCGTTGGCCTCACTCTTACTAGATTTATTGGCCAATAGATGCATGCCCATATACATAGCAAATTTTTAAAAATGACAACAATTTACATAAAACGACAAGAAAAAAGAGCCAAAAAACCCATAAGACCAAGAGACAACCAAATATCATCAGAAATATTCAGAATTTACGGGGGTAGGATGAAATGGTCCCGAGCTAGGGGAAGGCAGAGGTTTGAGTTCACAATGAACATGCCACTCCATGTGAGCCAATCTAGTTTCCATACGTTCAAGCTTCTTTTGGATGCGCCACTACCATCTCCAGAGACTAACTAATCTATCATGCATCTCCCATAGATTTCATGGAATGTGATTCATGAAATTTATGATGTCATTGCGATAATCTTGCCGAGCTTGATTGAGCTGGTCCAAGGAAATACTCAACTATCAAATGCTACTAGCATTGTCTTCCGACGATGGGGCACTTACTTCCAAGCGAAAAGACTAAGAAGGTGGCGAGTCCATCGTTTCTCCAAAACCCCTTTCATTTTGCTACTACCACCTCTAAAATCCCTTCACCTCCATTCCTTGTCTCATCCAGTCTTGGTGAGGAGGCATAATAAGCACCCACTGCTCAATTTTTTTTCCAATAAAGAACAAATCTTTGTTGTACCTACTATGCCAATTAAACAACTAGGGATGCCCCTTCTTCAAGCTTGGGGATGCATATTTCCCCTTCTCCAAAAGTAAAATCCTCTCACCAGATAGACCACCATGAGTCATCTTATAAACCACACAAGCTTGTGATATAATAGCCACTTCGTTGCGACCCATTCTGACCCCCATGAAGATTACATCCCCAACCTCTGCTATGCTCTTAACTTGCAAGACGATACCAAAATACCAAATATGAGAAGAAATATACCCAGAACATAGAACAATGAGAAATAACAGCAAGTATTTTATTATTCAGAAAGCAATGTTCACTTGCCTCTTCGATGGGGCAACCTCCAATAGAGCTGAGCTCAATACAAAATAAGACACGATGCTCCTCGAGGGGAGTCTCTATCCTTTATCTAGGATTCATACATGCAACACCATGGGGCAATACCATGGTTCTTATTATCACCATCTATCTAATACCATGGCCCATTTGCAACTAACTGTGGTCCCTTCATTAAATGCGGGTTAACCACTTACAATTATTAATATGGGCTTTATTGACTCTTTACTTAACTATAACTATGACTCGATCCTATTACATAAATAAGGGGGTTAGGGTGGGACCCTAACATGCCCTCCCCCATAAGAATAACCTTGTCCTCAAGGCTAAAGTTGCGGAAACTGCTGAAGAATAGTGGTTGGTTCCCAGGTTGCATCTTCCGGAGAGGTGTCTTTCCACTTGACGAGGACTTCCTTGAT
Source organism: Pinus tabuliformis (assembly GCA_031772625.1). Classification (NCBI taxonomy): domain Eukaryota; kingdom Viridiplantae; phylum Streptophyta; class Pinopsida; order Pinales; family Pinaceae; genus Pinus; species Pinus tabuliformis. The sequence continues at coordinate 761,470,225 of CM062804.1, forward strand.
CATGCGGCCACGCAGGTGCCGTTCTCGTGTGTCCAGAACCTGTTCAGGTTGGAGCCAGATTGACCCTTCTTCATCCAGTTCAGGTAGACTAGTTTGAATTCTGCAATTGTTCCCAATCACTTTCTTGAGGCATGAGACATGGAAAACTGGATGGATTTTTGCAGTGGGTGGCAAAGCTAGCTTGTAGGCAACTTCTCCAATGCGCTGAAGTACTTGATACGGTTCGTAGAATTTTGGAGATAGTTTCTGACAACCCTTGTCTTTGAGTGATGTTTGCTTATATGGTTGCAGCCTCAAAAATACCTGATCCCCTTCTTGAAATTGGCGTTCTGAGCGATGTTGATCTACCTGTTGCTTCATGCGGTTTTGAGCTTGATGAAGATTCTCTCTAAGATGGGCCAGCATGGTTGTGCGGTTCTGTAGGAGTTGATCCACTGCTTGTACCTTCGAGCATCCCTTGATATAAGAAGTAGGGGAAGGAGGGAGTTGACCATAAACTGCTTCATATGGAGTCATTTTGGTGGTGGCATGATAGTTGGTGTTATACCACCATTTAGCTAGAGGTAACCACTGTACCCAGAGATGTTGCTTTTCTGAAGTGAAACACCTAAGGTAGGTTTCCAGACATTTGTTGACTGCTTCAGTTTGACCATCAGTTTATGGATGATAGGAAGTATTGAGTTGTAGTTGGGTACCTTGTAGCCGGAAGAGTTCCTGCCAAAAGTTACTGGTGAAGACCGGGTCACGATCAGACACAATGGAAGTGGGCATGCCATGCAATTTGAAGATCTGATCCATGAAGGATTGAGTGACCAAAGTCGGTGTAAAAGGGTGGGGTAGGGCGCAAAAAGAGCATACTTAGAAAGTCGGTCCACAACCACCATGATGACTAACTTGTTTCCTGACTTTGGAAGACCCGTAATGAAATCCATAGAAACCTCTGTCCAGATTGATGCTGGGATGGGCAATGGCTGTAATGTGCCTGGGGATTTGACTGTTTCTCCTTTGTGGGCTGATAGACGTCACATTCAGCTACCAAAGTAAGAATTTCCTTTTTCATGCCTGTCCAAAAAAATGATCTTCGAGTGCGAGCATACGTCTTCTGAAAGCCCGAATGTCTTCCAGTGGGAGATGAGTGCAACTCCGCCAAAATGCGGCTTTTGAGGGTGGATGTTGGTGATATTATGACTCTGTCCTTATAGCAAAGAATCTCATCCTGCCACGAGTAGCCCGCTATGGAATTTGGATCCGCCTGCAATTGAGTAATGAGTTGGAGGGGTGTGAAAACCATTCCTTGCGAGCCTCTTCAATCCATTCTAGAATGGGAAGGGAAATTGCGAGCAGGGTACTTTCCTCCTCAAATTGGTGGGATAATGCATCTGCTACATTATTTTCGTGCCCTTTCTTGTAAATTATCTCATAATCATATCCCAGCATTTTTGCGAGCCATTTATTTTGTTGTGGTGAGGATAGGCGTTGCTCCAAAAAATATTTGAGGCTTTGATGGTCTGTGGGGATTTGGAAACGTCGCCCCAATAAGTATGGTCGCCAGGTATCTACTGCATGTAAGATGGCCATCATCTCCTTCTCATAGGTAGATTGTCCCAGATTCTTCCCACTCGTGAAGGCCAAGGGTCGACCTTCCTGCATTAAGACTGCCCCAATACCCATACTCGAAGCATCACATTCAATCACAAAAGATTTGGTGAAGTCAAGTAGTGCTAAGACTGGAGTGGAACACACGGCATGTTTGAGAGCTGTAAAGGGCTGTTGTACTTCATCATTCCAGAGGAATGAATTTTTCTTGAGGAGTTGAGTGAGGGGCCTAGCAATGCGACCATAATTGCGGACAAATTTGCGATAGCAGCCCGTGAGACCCAAAAATCCTCTCAGGCTCTTCAAGGTCTTAGGTTGAGGCCAATCCTACATTGCTTGGATCTTTTTGGGGTCCACCCTGACACCTTCACGCCCCACAATGTGGCCCAAATACTCAAATTCTTCCATGCCAAAAGAACACTTAGACATCTTGATAAATAATTTATGCTTGCGGAGCAGTTGCAAGAGCAGATCTACATGCTGAAGATGTGCGGCCCAGGTGCGACTATAGATGAGGATGTCATCAAAGAAAACAAGGACAAATTTTCTGAGATATGGTTTGAGCAGGTGGTTCATAAGGCTCTAAAAAGTGAATGGGGCATTACAAAGACCGAATGGCATGACTAGGAACTCATAATGGCCTTCATGAGTTCGGAAAGCAGTCTTTGGAATGTCGACTTCTTTCATGCGAATTTGGTGGTAGCCTGAGCGAAGATCAAGCTTAGTAAAGAATTGAGCCCCATTTAGTTCATCCAGCAAATCATCGACAACCGGGATGGGAAATTTATCTTTGACTGTCAACTTATTAAGGGCCCTGAAGTCTGGACACATACGCCATTCCCCATCTTTCTTGAGCACCATGACCACCGACGATGAATAAGGACTAATGCTGGGACGAATGATGCCTGCTTCCAAAAGTTCCTTGATTATTTTTTCTATTTCATTATTTTGGGCGAACAGATATCTATATGGGTGCACATTTGGTGGTTGGGCCCCTGGGACCAAATTGATGCTATGATCATGTTCCCCTCTCAAGGGAGGAAGCTCATGAGGCTTGTCAAAGACTGGCAGATGGTTATTTAAGATCTGTTGCATCTCAGGATGAATATGAAGAGAATTGGGTTTGAAGGCCTGGATGGCATTAAATTGAGCTATAACTCCATGGTGGCCCTTTTTTAACAATTTTTCCATCCGATGTGAGCTGATGATAGAGGGAGCTCCCGCCTGGAGTTCGCGGAGGGTATGTGTGTGGTTGTTCTGCTTAAAGCTCATATATAACTCCTGGAAATCCATTGTGATTGGGCCAAGTGTGCGAAGCCATTCAACACCAAGGAAAATGTTGCACCCTCCCATGTGTATGGAAAACATGTGGGTCTTTAACTGATAATCCCCCATTTGAAGTTTGACATTTTCACAACGGCCTTCACATTTCATTATTCCCCCATCAGCAATTTGGACCTAGAAGTTAGAAACTTCTCGGACAAAACAATGCACTGCTTCTGCGACTCTTTGATGGATAAACTTATGTGTACTTCCACTATCAATCAAGACTACTACTGGGTGATGCTTAATAAAACCTCTGATTTTGAGAGTTTGAGGAGAAGAAATCCTTGCCAAAGCATGCGACGAGATAACTAGTTCTTCAGGTACATTGTCCTGCTGGTTGTCCTCTTCTTCCTGCTCTGGTTCTTCAAGTGGTGGGGCTTCCCCCGATGAACTGTGATCAGTAGCATCAATTTGAAAGAATTTGGGCTCCTTTCATTTATGACCAGGGGAGTATTTCTCATCACAGTAGTAACATAATCCTTGCTTTCTTCTTTCCACCATTTTTGCTGGTGACACCTTTTGAACCTTGAGTGTTTGGGTAGTGCTTTGAGCTTGTGGGGGGCGACCCTTGGCAATGAAATTTGGGTGATTGGACTGGGCCGCTAACGCACGTTCTACTTCACGAGCTATCCTACAAGCATGCAACCATGAGCTAGGGTGGTGCAGTCGGACATGGGCTTGTATGGCTTCTTTAAGACCACTGACAAAACATTCCGTGTAGAACTCATCTTGTAGACCTCTAGTGTGGAAAGCTAAGGCTTCAAAGGCTGTAATATATTCATTCACTGTTCCTGTCTGTCGGAGCTTAGTGAGACGACCCAAAAAGTCAGATTCATGGTCAAAGCGATCCATAAGAGCTTTTTTGAATGTCTCCCAAGTCAAGGGCCTTCCATAGCAACGTTGATGCCATTTCCACCATTGCCATCTTTCATTGTCCAAGTACATGATACCCACACTAAGCTGAGTCGCATTATCCAGGATGTAATTCAGAGTGAAATATTGCTCCATTTGTGCTATCCATGCGGCTGGGTGAGATCCATCAAATTTATACATGTCCAGCTTGGGTGGTTGCGGATGGGATTGTTGGTGGGTGCCAAAGAGGTGAAGCGACTGGCTAGACTCACCCTCATTGTTTTCATTGCCAATATAGGCCTCCTCGCGTGCCTCCACCTTGCCCTTAGAGAGTGTTGTATTTAAGTTCTGCAGCAGTGACACGACCTTGTTCAATGTTGATTCAAGTTTGTCGATCCTCTCATTCGCCATAGCTTGAGCTCTAGTTTCTACCATGCACCGATCCGATGTACTTGAAATTTGGGACCGCCCGAATTTTTTTGGCACTAAAAATTGAATGGTACCACCTTGCTCAGCTCCTCGTCCTGATTCTGATGGGATAAGGCACCAATAAGCGCCCCGGGGGGTCTTAGACTCTTGCTTAGGAATACTGCAGTAGCCAAATCCTAGAAATGTCAATGCTGCCAAAAGTCCTGCAAAAATCATGCCCAGGTATAGGAACCCACACAACTACTGAGATCTGGATGGCGGATCTTATGGATCTAAGAAATCTGAATGGCTGATAGATCTGAACGGCGGAATTGATTGTTGATGTGGATCTGATGGATCTAATAGATCCGAATGGTTGTTTTGATAGATCTGAACGACAGAACTGATTGCTGTTGCTGCGACAAAAACCCCACTTGCAAGAGCTGATCTGTCAAAGATTATGCGTGATCCAAAGATAGAGAAGGGAACTATGGTCTCCAGGAGTGTCAGGTGCTATAGATCACAATATACATAAGGGTTTGACAGTAGTACTCGGCCCAATTTTTCAACTGCACCCTTAGCCGTACAACCCGACTACCCTATCGTACGCGTGAATAATCTCTCCGAGTGCTATTCTCGATGTACTGTAGCAGCAAGACGGCCGACGGTTTATCTATGGCGAGGTTTCAAGGGAGCTAGGGGGCTTCCGATATACCTAGAGGGTACTTGGAAGACAATCCGTGCGCGGTTCTGTCTAATGCGCTACTACTCGAAGGGGTACCCACAGGGGTTACAAGGGAGTCCAACAAGTGTGAGAACCTCTTGTATTTCCTGCGTGCATGCCTCCCTAAATCTGTAGGTTTATGCGCTCAACGACAGATCCCGTGGTTTAAAGACGTCAGAACACGTCTCTAGCCAATTTTTTTTTTTGCTAAAAATTGGAGATCCCACCGGCCCTGGAAAGCGCTTTGATACCACTTGTTATGCTCTTAACCTACAAGACGATACCAGAATACCAAATATGCGAAGAAATATACCCAGAACATAGAACAATGAGAAATAACAACAAGTATTTTATTATTCAGAAAGCAATGTTCACTTGCCTCTTCGAGGGGGCAACCTCCAATAGAGTTGAGCTCAATACAAAATAAGACATGATGCTCCTCGAGGGGAGTCTCTATCCTTTATATAGGATTCATACATGCAATACCATGGGGCAATACCATGGTTCTTATTAATACCATCTATCTAATACCATGGCCCATTTGCAACTAACTGTGGTCCCTTCATTAAATGCAGGTTAACCACTTACAATTATAAATATGGGCTTTATTGACTCTTTACTTAACTATAACTATGACTCGATCCTATTACATAAATAAGGGGGTTAGGGTGGGACCCAAACAACCTCTCCTAGAGGGCCGAAAGATCCATAACCTGGTATGCACAAAATTTTGAAGCTCCTGAGATCACATTAATAACTAACCAACTGGGACTCCCCCTTTCCAAAAAAAACCAAAGCCATGCACAACCAGAGTCCAGAAAACTCCTAACAATCAGACATCTATGTTTAGAATTCCCTGCCCACGAACAAATAACCAAACTACCCACCTGTTGAGAAACCAATAGGATAGTTGATTTCTCTTACTAGATGTTTCTGAATATTTGTTGGCTTCTTATTTATTTTATTATGTTCTCTTCATCAAACAATTACCAAAACATATAAAACATGAAGATCATAAGAGACAAAGGGCACAAAGATGTAGGCTCCAAGCCAAGGCAAAACCCCACAAGGGGGAAAACCTAAACAACTCCTCTTCTTATAGAATTAGATCAAAGTGAGATATCTAAGACCCTGTTGTGGCCACCAACAACCCCCCTCCTTATTTAGTATTAGCAATAACACTATGTAAGTGGGGACCCTTAGTCAAAAATTCAAAAAATTAATTAGTGCTCATATATGTCACTCCTTAAGAAATATTGCATTGCGCAGAGAAAGATAGGACATTTTCTTATGAGTCAAAATGATGAAATGCGAGATTGCGACACGAACTCCATCGCATCGCATGCATTAATAAACACTCACGTTGGAAAACCTTAAAATTGCATGGAGAACACATAACGAATAAACGATTAAGTGATCTGCGATCTTGCGATACTCCGATCTTGCGATAATGCGATCTGCGATCCTTGCGATATCGTGATCAAGCAACCTTGCGATAGCACAACATGATGAAATTGCGGTAATGCGATAGAGTGAAATGCGATACTGCGATGCAGATCGCAGAAACATTCCATCGCAGATTTGCCTGGCTCAATATTCAAGAAAACGTTTTCCATAAACCAAGAACTGGTAATGCGCTTTAATGATAATTAATAAGTTATATGCCAGTTGTTAATAAAATATGGTTTTGTGTTGTTCGAAGAGCCAGTTCACGTCAGGTGGCATGTTTTTGCATATCCGTAGCATTTAAAGCTTTCCTGTCATTATTTATTATCATTACTCTCTCCTCGCTTGTGAACTGCAGGAACGAAAAACAAAAGTTACACAAAGCAATGTGCAGGAAGCTATGAGGAAAAAGGGTAGAGCTCCAATGTTCAAAGACAGAGAAAAGACGCCCTCATAAACAGATATCGCATGCAACAGAGCCGCAGATTCACAGAATGCTGCTGAGCCATCCATTACAGATCTTTCATATACAGCCATGGTTGAATGAGTACTGAACAATGTTGATATCAACAGGCAGTTTAATGCTCAGAGTCAAGAGCTCACGAGGCCATTATTTTTACAAATTTTGAAGCTTTATACCCAATAAAGATGAAGAGGCGCAAAAGGCGAAAAACGCATCAGAGAAGCTCGGATCAAAGAACGGAGGCAATTTCCGATGCGCGATTAGCACTAATCGCGCATCGCTGAGAAAATTGCTCGAGAAGGAAAGCCTCTAACTGCTCAGTCACCTGTAAGCCTGAAAAATGCAAGAAAGCAATGGTAAAAAAAAAAAAACAAACTGGAAATAGAAAGTTAAAGAAAAGGCAGAAGCAATCCAAAGGGTTAACCAAGTTGAATTGAGATTATTACAGGGCATACGCGGTAAAGCCACATAGTCAGAAGATGACTCTCGAGCATATCATCGATTTTGCTGAGAAGATGGTGCCAGCTCTTACCAATTCTGTTTGCTTAGCGCAACCAAAAGCGGAAGACAGTCAGCCGACTCTAACCAGGCAAATACTGAATGCTTGCAATGTTAAGGAGCAAATGCAGAAATAGTTAGATATTAGATTTAATTTTTAGAAATAGTTTTGTTTTATTTTTGCTTAGAAAAAGGGCGGTCATTTAAACCGTATCCTGAATCTGTGTAATTAAGTTATTTAGTTAGTAGTATTTAAACCCTTCTCATGCATTTAGAGAAGGGTCCAGAAATTTATCAAAAACTTGTCCTCAGAACATGCACTTTTGCACCCTCAGAGGAGGTTTTGGTGAATGAATGGAACAGGATTTGTTGATGTTTGCATTTGATATCTGCTACTGACGTTGCACTTCTGTACTATTAGTGGATGTTAGAGCAAAGAGAGATAAATCATTGTCGCTTGAAGCTCATGAGTAGGACTAGTCATAAATGGTACTTTTATCTCTTGACAATTTCTGCTTATGTGTTAAAGTGATATACAATTTTTAGTTGTTTATGTATTATTGCATCAATGCCTTAGTTATCATTTGGCACTTTTGTACGGTGATAGCTATTTATTTATGCTTAATGTATGAATAGCTCATTATGCGATATGTTTTTCACAACTGTTTCGTCTAACTTTTTATGCGAAGTGGTTCATCCTTATTGATTTATTTTCTCATAATAGCTGAATGATCTTTATTACCAGTTGTTATTTGAAATCTTTTTAGATCGCATAATAGAAGAATTACATCCCGTGTTAGTATAGACTTAGATGTTGCTGCTTATTATATTACAATAGCATAGCATTAGATTAAATTTAGAATTAGAATACCTTAATTAGGAACTGTTAGATCAGGAACATCAAATTCTACACACACACACACTCATAGATTGGGAAACTGGTCCCATATCCCCAGTCAGACCCGCTATACCAAACGGATAAGGAGTTGCCAACCAAGGTCCGGACTGGGCGGGTATCCCCCTTCTTGTAGACCCGATTTTCGGGGCTTCAACATATTTCGCGCTAGAAGGAGGGCCTGAACTATGAATGGAAAGTAAATCTAAATCTGAATACCATTCTGAGAGTAAATCGCCCTCACCATCTCCCCCGACTTCTCCATTACACTTAAATCCAGAGTTAGAAGTCGCTCGAGTATCAACCGTTGCTACAAACCCTGACATTTCAGAACAATCTACCGTTGAACTTCCTGAAGTCGAAACTCTGATTCACAAACTTCAGCGATTTTCCATTTCTCCTCAAAGGTCTGATAAATCTCAAGGTAGCGTGACTTCGCAATATAACCCTGCTCATCCCTTGACCAGGCTAAAGAGTGAAAAATTTGGCGTTCAGCCAACCGAATTACCTCTTCCCACCAGGAAAAGAGCAAGGAAATCACCTAAAGAGTCCGACAGCGAGACTCTTTCGTCAGCATCATCCATTTCAAATTCTTCACCGCGAAGTCAACCATCCACTCCGCCACTTCAGATCATCATCCATCCATCCACTGGAACCCCCACAACTCTTCCTCAATCATCTACAATCGTAGTATCCTCATCTTCCCAGCCACAGGGATCATCTTCTGCACTTTCCACTGTTAGTAGTACAACAATGGCCCAGTCTCCATGGAATAACCCTGGGGCAGTTTTAATGCCTGCACCCTTGAGTCAAATACCGGCCCATCCTGAGAAATGGTTGCCTAAATTTAATCTCGAGGCAGGCATGCTAGCAGAAGAGCACATAAACAACTTTATGCTATCCATTAATCTCAATGGGGTTACTAATGAAGATGCTGTTGTTCGACTCTTTCCTTATACTCTGCAAGGAACAACCGGATCATGGTATTTTTCATTACCCTCCAGATCTATCACTAGTTGGGATATCTTCCAGGAGCAATTCCTGACCAAGTTTGGTGATGACAGGTCTACGGCAACGTTAATCAACGACCTATCCAACCTTAGGGCTGAATCTAGAGAGCCTATCAAAGATTTCAATTTACGTTTCAATAAAATCCTAAACAAAATTCCTACTGCTTCCCAGCCCAGCGAAGAAGTACGAAGTGAATGGTATATCACCGCTCTACCATCAAACATAGCAATCTTCATGGACAGGGCTAATAAAACAACCTTAGCCGAAAACATGAAAGAAGCAATAGCAGTAGAGAAACGTATAATAGCCCTTGAAAAGAAATCCGCGATAGAGGAACGTAAATCCAAGAAAGTCACCTTCAAGGAAGACTCCAAGAAGAAACAAGCAAAAGATCCATTCGATTTGGAAGGATTGCAGAAAGTTCTAAAGACCATGTCCAATGAAATGGTCGACATCAAAAAGCAAGTAGCAGAAACTTCTTCAAAAAAGCCCTACAGAGCTTTTAAAAGAGGCCCTTCAACGGATTCAAAGCCACCCAATGCTATTTCAAATGCTGAATCCGAAGAAGAGGAAGAGGAAATTGCCACTGAAGGGCAAACCGATGAAGAAGAAGTTGTGGAATTACAAGGAATGTGGGATTTCATCCTCCCACAAGAAGAAGATCAAGAAGTATTCCCAGTTAGCACACGAAGTAAAAATCAGCTTGATCCTCCCCAAACTATCCCTAAGCCAAAGAGCGCAAGCTCTGCAATAAAGGATAAAGTCGCAACAAAGAAAACGACATCTAAAGCGACTCAAACCAGCCCAGTCCAAACAGATGAATCAACTCCACCTAAAACACTGATCGTGTTGGATGAAATGGAGTACAATATTATAGAAGATATGAAAAAGACTAGGGCCAACATCACCCTTTACGAACTGAGCAAGTTAAAGCATCAACATAAGATAATGATGAAAGAATTACATGCTGTGCCAGTTGCACCTTTGCCTGCCGCTGTACTTTCTCAAGCTTCTCATAACATGGGAAGACCTCCAACTAATGCTATCAATAAGATTGATCCAAATGACATCGCTCTAATTGGAGGAAGATCAAGATCTCATACTCCCCCGTTTCTCCTTACTTATGAAATTTTCAATAAAAATGTGCACAATTGTTTGGTAGATTCTGGTGCTTCATCTAATATTTTACCAAAGTCCATATATGCCAAGTTAAACGTTCAACCACAGAAATCCGCTGTGTGCATAGTTCAACTAGATTGATCTCAAGTCGAAGTGATTGGCGAACTAAATCAAGTAACCATAAGGCTGTCATCCAACCCAAAGGTATGTCAAGTTATTGACATTTTAGTTGCTGATATTCCAGAATTTTATGGCTTAATTCTTAGCAGGGTTTGGTTAGAAAATCTTCATGGATACTTTGCAACTGACTGGTCGCACATGTGGCTGCCCTACAACGGTAAACCGAATCAAATAAAAGTTGAACGGTAACTACACCAGAAATACATAATAACGGAGCTAGAGGGGGAAAATGAACCAGTAGCATATAACATTAGCATTATTGGCAATTACTCGGTAGATTCTTTCCTCGGCAATTTCAATGCTCATGCGTCACCCTATTTAGAACACTATGTTTTGTCCCAAGTCGAAAATTTTTCTGGAACTGATAGTTCGAAATGTATTAAATTTTTAGATAGTCCTGTAAATAAATCTTTGTTTTGGAAATTATTTTTTGACAGTTCTAAATCTAACGAAGTAGCAGGAGCAGGATGTGTTCTGATTAGTCCATAAGGAGATAAAATCATGCTAACATGCAGACTCAAATTTGATTGCACCAACAATACAACAGAATATGAGGCTTTGGTCCAAGGGTTGTACAAAGCAATCGGGTTAGACGTCAAGTACCTTCAAGTTTTCGGAGACTCTGAGATTGTGGTTAAACAGGTACGTAACACTATACATTGCTTATCACGTCATTTAAAACATTATCAATCCTTAGTTCAAGATCTGATTGAGCATTTCATAGCATTTAATATCTCTTCAATTCCCAGACTCCAAAACACAAGTGTAGACCTTTTGGCTAACGTAGCTTCTAAGCTTATTGCTTCAGAAGATTTTAGTCAGATAGATTCTCAATAGAATTAATCTTTAGACCATCCATTCCTGATAACATCACGAATTGGAGAATATTCAATGACGATCATGATATTGTAAATTTCCTTCCATATGAAGGATCCTACTCCAATCAAATAATTGACGAAGACCAACATGATCGACAATTGCAACAAGATAGCACTAACAATGCTAAACCTAAAACGGTAGTCAAGTTAGAAGACTTGTACGATTTGAAGGATCCGTTTAAAAGGTCTACCAATTCAAAACTCCAAAGTTCAACCTTGAACTACGAATTAGTAAACCTAGGAACCGATGCCAAACCACAAAACATTAATCTAGGTCTCGGCCCAGCCCCTGAAGAAAAATTAGCATATATTCGTCTTTTGAGACAATATAAAAATGTTTTTGCCTGGAATTATGATGAGTTGAAAACATATGACACTTTCATCATCCAACATACTATTCCCATGATCGATAATGAAAAACCTGTCCAACAAAAGCTGAGAAAGATCCATCCCAATTTAGAAAATCAGATAAAAACTGAGCTCAATAAGTTATTGAAAGCCAGAATAATCTTTCCCGTCAGACATTCCAAATGGGTCTCCAATATGGTACCTGTTAGAAAGAGAAACAGAGATATTAGGATTTGCATTGAATTTCGAAAACTTAACAAGGCCTGTCAAAAAGATAAATTCCTTTACCACCTATGGAACAGATATTGCAGGCAGTGGCGGGCTCAGAATTAATGTCTTTCTTGGATGGATTTTCAGGATACAATCAAGTGTTGGTACATCCTGATGATCAATTGAAAACCACATTCAGAACTAAATGGGGCACATACGCATATCGAAAGATGCCATTTGGTTTGATTAATGCTGGTGCCACATTTCAGAGAGCCATGGACATCGCATTCAAAGGTTTAGTCAATAAATCTGTAGTAATTTATTTGGATGATATAATAGTGTATTCCAAGAAACGAAGCGACCATCTTAAAGACTTGAAACAAATCTTCCAAAGGTGTTTAAGGTATGGAATTTCACTTAACCCAAAGAAATCTTTTTTTCGCATTAAGTGAAGGGAAACTTCCAGGATTCATAGTGTCAAAATCCGGTATTCACATCGATTCCGACATAATCAAAGAGATTTCTGAAATATCCTTACCTCATAACAAAAAAGCCATGCAATCTTTCCTTGGTCAGATCAACTTTGTAAAGAGATTCGTTCCAGATTTTTCATGAATCGTCTCTCCTTTGCAAGCCATGATTAAAAAGAACTCAAATTTTAAATGGGGCCAAGATGAACACGAAGCATTCAACCTGATCAAACAAGATATTATTAATGCTCAATCCTTAGCAACTCCGAATTTTTCAGAGCCTTTTATTTTATATACATTTGCCTCAGATAGGTTATATGCTGCAATACTCACTCAAGCAAATCAAGAAAAAGCGGAAGCCCGAATTGCGTTTTTCAGTTCAAATTTACAGGGCGTTGAATTAAATTATTCAGACGTGGAGAAACAGGCTTATGCTGTTTTCAAAGCGGTCAAATACTTCAGACCTTTCTTACTCAAAACCCATACTAAAATTATAGTACCATTTTCAGCGGTAAGGAATCTTCTAGTACAGAAGAATGTGGGTGAGAAAGGGCCAATTGGGTTACTGCTTTACAGGAATATGACACTGAGATTAAACCAGCAAACATTGTAAGAGGCCAAGGCTTTTGCAAAATGCTGGCTGGAGCATCACAAATTTCTGAAATTCCATCTGTAGGGGTACAAATGTGCGAGGTAAGCCTAAACGATGCAGAGTCATTATACGCTGATACCACTTATTATCTTAAGAACGGGTATGCTCCTTCACACCTCTATCATACTAATAAAAGAGCTCTAAGGTTGAAAGCCAAACAATATCAGCTCATCAATGATATTCTTTTTAGAATAAATTATGATTCTGTTCTTCTTAGGTGTCTTGAGAAATCTGAAGTTGAAAAAGTTTTGCAGGAACTCCACGATGGGCCGGCAGGCGGACCAAGTAATGACTGATGTAAATACGAGGACTAGCCTGAGGAAGCAAATAATCAAAGTTGAAAATAGTTGAAACAAAATATCATTGACAGGTTAGAGCATAATTTACTTTATCTTTCCATAATAAAGTTTAATTTTCTGAAGAATTTTCTGTTTTGGAAGTTTAGAAAATTCAATACAAAAACAGAGATAACTGGTTCTTCCAAGTGAATCGCCAATCGTTGTGGCCACCAACAACCCCCCTCCTTATTTAGTATTAACAATAGCACTATGTAAGTGGGGACCCTTAGTCAAAAATTGAAAAAATCAATTAGTGCTCATATATGTCACTCATGAAATATCACATCGCGCAGAGAAAGATAGGACATTTTCTTATGAGTCAAAATGATGAAATGCGAGATTGTGACGCGAACTCCATCGCATCGCATGTATTAAAAAACACTCAGGTTGGAAAACCTTAAAAATCGCCGATATGCGATATCGCATATCGCATCTCGCAAAATTGCATGGAGAACACATAATGATTAAACGATTAAGCGATCTGCGATCTTGCGATACTGCGATCTTACGATAGTGCGATCTATGATCCTTGCGATATCGCGATCAAGAAACCTTGCGATAGCTCAACACGATGAAATTGCGGTAATGCGATACAGCGAAATGCGATACTGCGATGCAGATCGCAGAAACATTCCATCGCAGATTTGCCTGGCTCAATATTCAAGAAAAAGTTTTCCATAAACCAAGAACTGGTTACGCGCTTTAATGATAATTAATAAGTTATATGCCAGTTGTTAATAAAATATGGTTTTGTGTTGTTCGAAGAGCCAGTTCACGTCAGGTGGTGTGTTTTTGCATATCCATAGCATTTAAAGCTTTCCTGTCATTATTTATTATCATTACTCTCTCCTCGCTTGTGAACTGCATGAACGAAAAACAAAAGTTACACAAAGCAATGTGCAGGAAGTTATGAGGAAAAAGGGTAGAGCTCCAATGTTCAAAGACAGAGAAAAGACGCCCTCATAAACAGATACCGCATGCAACAGAGCCGCAGATTCACAGAATGCTGCTGAGCCATCCATTACAGATCTTTCATATACAACCATGGTTGAATGAGTACTGAACGATGCTGATATCAACAGGCAGTTTAATGCTCAGAGTCAAGAGCTCACGAGGCCATTATTTTTAAATATTTTGAAGCTTTATACCCAATAAAGATGAAGAGGCGCAAAAGGCAAAAAACGCATCAGAGAAGCCCGGATCAAAGAACGGAGGCAGTTTCCGATGCGCGATTAGCGCTAATCGCGCATCGCTGAGAAAATTGCTCGAGAAGGAAAGCCTCTAACTGCTCAGTCACCTGTAAGCCCAAAAAATGCAAGAAAGCAATGGTAAAAAATAAAAAAAACAAACTGGAAACAGAAAGTTAAAGAAAAGGCAGAAGCAATCCAAAGGCTTAACCAAGTTGAACTGAGATTATTACTGGGCATACGCGGTAAAGCCACATAGTCAGAAGATGACTCTCGAGCATATCATCGATTTTGCTGAGAAGATGGTGCCAGCTCTTACCAATTCTTTTTGCTTAGCGCAACCAAAAGCGGAAGACAGTCAGCCGACTCTAACCAGGCAAATACTGAATGCTTGCAACGTTAAGGAGCAAATGCAGAAATAGTTAGATATTAGATTTAATTTTTAGAAATAGTTTTGTTTTATTTTTGCTTAGAAAAAGGGCAGTCATTTAAATCGTATCCTGAATCTGTGTAATTAAGTTATTTAGTTAGTAGTATTTAAACACTTCTCATGCATTTAGAGAAGGGTCCAGAAATTTATCAAAAACTTGTCCTCAGAACATGCACTTTTGCACGCTCAGAGGAGGTTTTGGTGAATGAATGGAACAAGATTTGTTGATGTTTGCATTTGATATCTGCTACTGACGTTGCACTTATGTACTCTTAGTGGATGTTAGAGCAAAGAGAGATAAATCATTGTCGCTTGAAGCTCATGAGTAGGACTAGTCATAAATGGTACTTTTATCTTTTGACCATTTCTGCTTATGTGTTAAAGTGATATACAGTTTTTAGTTGTTTATGTATTATTGCATGAATGCCTGATTTATCATTTGGCACTTTTGTACGGTGATAGCTATTTATTTATGCTTAATGTATGAATAGCTCATTATGCGATATGTTTTTCACAACTGTTTCGTCTAACTTTTTATGCGAAGTGGTTCATCCTTATTGATTTATTTTCTCATAATAGCTGAATGATATTTATTACCAGTTGTTATTTGAATCTTTTTAGATCGCATAATAGAAGAATTACATCCCGGGTTAGTATAGACTTAGATGTTGCTGCTTATTAGATTACAATAGCATAGCATTAGATTAAATTTAGAATTAGAATATCTTAATTAGGAACTGTTAGATCAGGAACATCAAATTCTACACACACACACTCATAGATTGGGAAACTAGTCCCATATCCCCAGCCGGACCCACTATACCAAATGGATAAGGAGCTGCCAACCAAGGTTCGGACCGGGCGGGTATCCCCCTTGTTGTAGACCCGATTTTCGGGGCTTCAACATATTTCGCGCTAGAAGGAGGGCCTGAACTATGAATGGAAAGTAAATCTAAATCTGAATACCATTCTGAGAGTAAATCGCCCTCACCATCTCCCCCGACTTCTCCATTACACTTAAATCCAAAGTTAGAAGTCGCTCGAGTATCAACCGCTGCTACAAACCCTGACATTTCAGAACAATCTACCGTTGAACTTCCTGAAGTCGAAACTCTGATTCACAAACTTCAGCGATTTTCTATTTCTCCTCAAAGGTTTGATAAATCTCAAGGCAGCGTGACTTCGCAATATAACCCTGCTCATCCCCTGACCAGGCTAAAGAGTGAAAAATTTGGCGTTCAGCCAACCGAATTACCTCTTCCCACCAGGAAAAGAGCAAGGAAATCACCTAAAGAGTCCGACAGTGAGACTCTTTCATCAGCATCATCCATCTCAACTTCTTCACCGCGAAGTCAACCATCCACTCCGCCACTTCAGATCATCGTCCATCCATCCACTGGAACCCCCACAACTCTTCCTCAATCATCTACAATCGTAGTATCCTCATCTTCCCAGCCACAGGGATCATCTTCTGCACTTTCCACTGTTAGTAGTACAGCAATGGCCCAGTCTCCATGGAATAACCCTGGGGCAGTCTTAATGCCTGCACCCTTGAGTCAAATACCGGCCCATCCTGAGAAATGGTTGCCTAAATTTAATCCCGAGGCAGGCATGCTAGCAGAAGAGCACATAAACAACTTTATGCTATCCATTAATCTCAATGGGGTTACTAATGAAGATGCCGTTGTTCGACTCTTTCCTTATACTCTGCAAGGAACAGTCGGATCATGGTATTTTTCATTACCCTCCGGATCTATCACTAGTTGGGATATCTTCCAGGAGCAATTCCCGACCAAGTTTGGTGATGACAGGTCTATGGCAACGTTAATAAACGACATATCCAACCTTAGGGCTGAATCTAGAGAGCCTATCAAAGATTTCAATTTACGTTTCAATAAAATCCTAAACAAAATTCCTACTGCTTCCCAGCCCAGCGAAGAAGTACGAAGTGAATGGTATATCACTGCTCTACCATCAAACATAACAATCTTCGTGGACAGGGCTAATAAAACCACCTTAGCCAAAAACATGAAAGAAGCAATAGGAGTAGAGAAACGTATAATAGCCCTGGAAAAGAAATCCGTAATAGAGGAACGTAAATCCAAGAAAGTCACCTTCAAGGAAGACTCCAAGAAGAAACAAGCAAAAGATCCATTCGATTTGGAAGGATTGCAGAAAGTTCTAAAGACCATGTCCAATGAAATGGTCGACATCAAAAAGAAAGTAGCAAAAACTTCTTCAGAAAAGCCCTACAGAGCTTTTAAAAGAGGCCCTTCAACAGATTCAAAGCCACCCAATGCTATTTCAAATGCTGAATCCGAAGAAGAGGAAGAGGAAATTGCCACTGAAGGGCGAACCGATGAAGAAGAAGTTGTGGAATTACAAGGAATGTGGGATTTCATCCTCCCACAAGAAGAATATCAAGAAGTATTCCCAGTTAGCACACGAAGTAAAAATCAGCTTGATCCTCCCCAAACTATCCCTAAGCCAAAGAGCGCAAGCTCTGCAATAAAGGATAAAGTCGCAACAAAGAAAACGACATCTAAAGCGACTCAAACCAGCCCAGTCCAAACAGATGAATCAACTCCATCTAAAACACTGATCGCGTCGGATGAAATGGAGTACAATATTATAGAAGATATGAAAAAGACTAGGGCCAACATCACCCTTTACGAACTGAGCAAGTTAAAGCATCAACAGAAGATAATGATGAAAGAATTACATGCTGTGCCAGTTGCACCTTTGCCTGCCGCTGTACTTTCTCAAGCTTCTCATAACATGGGAAGACCTCCAACTAATGCAATCAATAAGATTGATCCAAATGACATCGCTCTAATTGGAGGAAGATCGAGATCTCATACTCCCCCGTTTCTCCTTACTTATGAAATTTTCAATAAAAATGTGCACAATTGTTTGGTAGATTCTGGTGCTTCATCTAATATTTTACCAAAGTCCATATGTGCCAAGTTAAACGTTCAACCACAGAAATCCGCTGTGCGCATAGTTCAGCTAGATCGATCTCAAGTCGAAGTGATTGGCGAACTAAATCAAGTAACCATAAGGCTGTCATCCAACCCAAAGGTATGTCAAGTTATTGACATTTTAGTTGCTGATATTCCAGAATTTTATGGCTTAATTCTTAGCAGGGATTGGTCAGAAAAACTTCATGGATACTTCGCAACTGACTGGTCGCACATGTGGCTGCCCTACAACGGTAAACCGAATCAAATAAAAGTTGAACGAGAACTACACCAGAAATACATAGTAACGGAGCTAGAGGGGGAAAATGAACCAGTAGCATTATTGGCAATTACTCGGTAGATTCTTTCCTCAATAATTTCAATGCTCATGCGTCACCCTATTTAGAACACTCTGTTTTGTCCCAAGTCGAAAATTTTTCTTGAACTGATGGTTCGAAATGTATTAATTTTTTAGACAGTCCTGTAAATAAATCTTTGTTTTGGAAATTATTTTTTGACGGTTCTAAATCTAACGAAGTAGCAGGAGCAGGATGCATTCTGATTAGTCCAGAATGAGATAAAATCATGCTAACATGCAGACTCGAATTTGATTGCACCAACAATACAACAGAATATGAGGCTTTGGTCCAAGGGTTGTACAAAGCAACCGGGTTAGACGTCAAGTACCTTCAAGTTTTCGGAGACTCTGAGATTGTGGTTAAACAGGTACATAACACTATACATTGCTTATCACGTCATTTAAAACATTATCAATCCTTAGTTCAAGATCTGACTGAGCATTTCATAGCATTTAATATCTCTTCAATTCCCAGACTCCAAAATGCAAGCGCAGACCTTTTGGTTAACGTAGCTTCTAAGCTTATTCCTTCAGAAGATTTTAGTCCAGATAGATTCTCAATAGAATTAATCTTTAGACCATCCATTCCTGATAACATCACAAATTGGAGAGTATTGAATGACGATCCTGATATTGTAAATTTCTTCACATCTGAAGGATCCTACTCCAATCAAATAATTGACGAAGACCAACATGATCGACAATTGCAACAAGACAGCACTAACAATGCTAAACCTAAGTCGGTAGTCAAGTTAGAAGACTTGAACGATTTGAAGGATTAGTTTAAAAGGTCTACCAATTCAAAACTCCAAAGTTCAACCTTCAACTACGAATTAGTAAACCTAGGAACCGATGCCAAACCACAAAACATTAATCTAGGTCTCGGCCTAGCCCCTGAAGAAAAATTAACATATATTCGTCTTTTGAGACAATATAAAAATGTTTTTGCCTGTAATTATGATGAGCTGAAAACATACGACACTTCCATCATCCAACATACTATTCCCATGATCGATAATGAAAAACCTGTCCAACAAAAGCTGAGAAAGATCCATCCCAATTTAGAAAATTAGATAAAAACTGAGCTCAATAAGTTATTGAAAGCCAGAATAATCTTTCCCGTCAGACATTCCAAATGGGTCTCCAATATGGTACTTGTTGGAAAGAAAAACAGAGATATTAGGATTTGCATTGACTTTCGAAAACTTAACAAGGCCTGTCAAAAAGATAATTTTCCTTTACCACCTATGGAACAGATATTGCAGGCAGTGGCGAGCTCAGAATTAATGTCTTTCTTGGATGGATTTTCAGGATACAATCAAGTGTTGGTACATCCTGATGATCAATTAAAAACCACATTCATAACTAAATGGGGCACATACGCATATCGAAAGATGCCATTTGGTTTGAGTAATGCTGGTGCCACATTTCAGAGAGCCATGGACATCACATTCAAAGGTTTAGTCAATAAATCTGTAGTAATTTATTTGGATGATATAACAGTGTATTCCAAGAAACGAAGCGACCATCTTAAAGACTTGAAACAAATCTTCCAATGGTGTTTAAGGTATGGAATTTCACTTAACCCAAAGAAATCTTTTTTCGCATTAAGTGAAGGGAAACTTCTAGGATTCATAGTGTCAAAATCCGGTATTCACATCGATTCTGACAGAATCAAAGAGATTTTTGAAATATCCTTACCTCATAACAAAAAATCCATGCAATCTTTCCTTGGTCAGGTCAACTTTGTAAAGAGATTCGTTCCAGATTTTTCACGAACCGTCTCTCCTTTGCAAGCCATGATTAAAAAGAACTCAAATTTTAAATGGGGCCAAGATGAACACGAAGCATTCAACCTGATCAAACAATCTATTATTAATGCTCCATCGTTAGCAACTCCGAATTTTTCAGAGCCTTTTATTTTATATACATTTGCCTCAGATAGGTTATATGCTGCGATACTCACTCAAGCAAATCAAGAAAAAGCGGAAGCCCCAATTGCGTTTTTCAGTTCAAATTTACAGGGCGCTGAATTAAATTATTCAGATGTGGAGAAACAGGCTTATGCTATTTTCAAAGTGGTCAAATACTTCAGACCTTTCTTACTCAAGACCCATACTAAAATTATAGTACCGTTTTCAGCGGTAAGGAATCTTCTAGTACATAATAATGTGGGTGAGAAAAGGGCCAATTGGGTTACTGCTTTACAGGAATATGACACTGAGATTAAACCAACAAACATTGTAAGAGGCCAAGGCTTTTGCAAAATGCCGGCTGGAGCATCACAAATTTCTGAAATTCCATCTACAGGGGTACAAATGTGCGAGGTAAGCCTAAACGATGCAGATTCATTATATGCTGATACCATTTATTATCTTAAGAACAGGTATGCTCCTTCACACCTCGATCATACTAAGAAAAGAGCTCTAAGGTTGAAAGCCAAACAATATCAGCTCATCAATGATATTCTTTTTAGAATAAATTATGATTCTGTTCTTCTTAGGTGTCTTGAGAAATCTGAAGTTGAAAAAGTTTTGCAGGAACTCCACGATGGGCCGGCATGCGGACACTATGCTAGAGATGCTACTGCACATAAAATCTTGTGCGCAGGATATTACTGGCCCACGTTATTTAAAGACTCGCACAATTACGTGAGGAAATTTCAAGTCTACCAAACTACTGCTGGAAGACAAAAGAAGCCATCCTTGCCACTACAGCCGGTTAACATTGAGCAACCTTTCAGTCAGTGGGGATTGGACATAATAGGTGAGATCGTTCCTCACTCTTCTAAGCAGCATAGATACATCCTCACAGCAACATATTATTTTACTAAGTGGGTAGAAGCAGTTCCACTCAAGACGGCTAATGCTGAAAATATCATTGAGTTCATAGATCAATTTATAATCACCAGGTTTGGATTGCCTTCCGCTTTAATGTTTGATAATGCATCATACTTTTCTGGAATTGCAATGACTGAATTTGCACTTAAAAGAGGATTCAAACTTAAATATTCAGCCAATTATTACCCACAAGGCGATGGGTTAGCTGAGTCCACAAATAAAAACCTAATCAGGATTATCAAAAGAACAGTTGACCAAAATCATAAAAATTGGCATAAGGCTTTGACATATGCTTTATGGGCAGACCGAATAACGCAAAAAGCTTCTATTGGCACTTCTCCCTTTAATTTAGTTTATGGGAAAGAAGTGGTTCTTCCGACTCATTTAGCAATTCCCTCTTTGTCTCTAGTTCAATACATTGATGAAGTACCTACTTCCTCCTTACAGCTAAGACAAATGGAAATAATCAAATTAGAAGAACAACGAGAACAGGCTAAGAAAACGCATGCTCATCATCAAGCACTAGTAAAATCCTCTTTTGATTCAAACATAATGACCAGAAAATATTTTCAGATGGGAGACTTAGGTTTAAAATGGGACAAGGCTCATGAAGAGAAAGGCAAACATACAAAATTTCAAAGAATGTGGCTTGGTCCTTTTCAAATTCTAGAAGTCATAGGCCCATCAACATTTGTGTTACAGGATTTAGCAGGTAAAAGAGACTCTTTGCTTGTTAACGGACAAATTCTCAAGAAATATTTTCCATAGAAGATTATTCTTCTATTTTTTGTAGAGTAGTTATTTTTATTTTCATAATAAAACCAGTTGTGAGTAGTTACATTAGGCATTTACGAAAAAGACACCAATTCTCTTTTAGATTTTGAACTTTTCGCTTGTATAAATAGCAAATCTTTTGGAAAATTGATCTTCATTATTGATAGATACAGTTAAAGACTCTAGCCCAGATATGATACTAGTTTCAACTTCAAAATGTTTGATGAAAACAACCTTTAGTGAAGAAATTGTTTTATCTCAGTACAATGAAAGGTATCAATAACAAAATAAAGATTCTTTGTAGAACAGCTGTTTCCAAAAACTCTATTATTGTTGTCCAGAGCTATCTTAAGGAAACAATGACTTCCTCCCTGCTAAGGAAATCACAACTTTCAGAGGAACAATCCAAGAAAACACTTTATCTTGAAGAATAAGAGGTCTCATCACGAGCCGGCTTATCATAATCATAGATATTATAACTTGCTGACTTTGCGAATACTGTACACCACAACAGGGCAATGACTCAAGATTGTTGCAATCAAAAGACAAGGGGTCTCATCACGAGCCAACTTGTTCAGCAATGTTATAAATCAAGTGAATCACTGTGTCATAATTTGGCTACCAAACCAAGACATTGTTCTTTAAGAGTAAAAAGAAAATCAAAGCAATAATTGTGGATATGGGATTTTCTTTGAAAGTTGTAGGCTGCCTTAAGTAGGATACATGATCATTGCTGGGTAACAGGTAACCCTGTCGAGGCTATAAATTCCTGCTGGCAGCAGAGGCTCTACCTAAGACAAATGAGCATATTTAAAACTGGTTTACAGAGAAGACTTTGTTTTATCTTTACAAGACCAAGTAATGACTGATGTAAATATAAGGACTAGCCTGAGGAAGCAAATAATCAAAGTTGAAAATAGTTGAAACAAAATATCATTGACAGGTTAGAGCATAATGTACTTTATCTTTCCATAATAAAGTTTAATTTTCTGAAAAATTTTCTATTTTGGAAGTTTAGAAAATTCAATACAAAAACAGAGATAACTGGTTCCTCCAAGTGAATCGCCAATTGTTGTGGCCACCAACAACCCCCCTCCTTATTTAGTATTAGCAATAACACTATGTAAGTGGGGACCCTTAGTAAAAAATTCATAAAATCAATTAGTGCTCATATATGTCACTCTTTAAGGAATATCGCATCGCGCAGAGAAAGATATGACATTTTCTTATGAGTCAAAATGATGAAATGCGAGATTGCGACGCGAACTCCATCGCATCGCATGCATTAAAAAACACTCACGTTGGAAAACCTTAAAAATCGCCGATATGCAATATCGCATATCGCATCTCGCAAAATTGCATGGAGAACACATAACGATTAAACGATTAAGCGATTTGCGATCTTGCGATAGTGCGATCTGCGATCCTTGCAATATCGCGATCAAGCAACCTTGCGATAGCACAACACGATGAAATTGTGGTAATGTGATACAATGAAATGCGATACTGCGATGCAGATCATAGAAACATTCCATCGTAGATTTTCCTGGCTCAATATTCAAGAAAAAGTTTTCCATAAACCAAGAACTGGTTACGCGCTTTAATGATAATTAATAAGTTATATGCCAGTTGTTAATAAAATATGGTTTTGTGTTGTTCGAAGAGCCAGTTCACGTCAGGTGGCGTGTTTTTGCATATCCGTAGCATTTAAAGCTTTCCTGTCATTATTTTTTATCATTACTCTCTCCTCGCTTGTGAACTGCAGGAACGAAAAACAAAAGTTACACAAAGCAATGTGCAGGAAGTTATGAGGAAAAAGGGTAGAGCTCCAATGTTCAAAGACAAAGAAAAGACGCCCTCATAAACAGATACCGCATGCAACAGAGCCGCAGATTCACAGAATGCTGCTGAGCGATCCATTACAGATCTTTCACATACAGCCATGGTTGAATGAGTACTGAACGACGCTGATATCAATAGGCAGTTTAATGCTCAGAGTCAAGAGCTCACGAGGCCATTATTTTTAAAATTTTTGAAGCTTTATACCCAATAAAGATGAAGAGGCGCAAAAGGCGAAAAACGCATCAGAGAAGCCCGGATCAAAGAACGGAGGCAGTTTCTGATGTGCGATTAGCGCTAATCGCACATCGCTGAGAAAATTGCTCGAGAAGGAAAGCCTCTAACTGCTCAGTCACCTGTAAGCCCGAAAAATGCAAGAAAGCAATGGTAAAAAAAAAAAAAAAAACAAACTGGAAACAAAAAGTTAAAGAAAAGGCAGAAGCAATCCAAAGGGTTAACCAAGTTGAACTGAGATTATTAGTGGGCATACGCGGTAAATCCACATAGTCAGAAGATGACTCTCGAGCATATCATCGATTTTGCTGAGAAGATGGTGCCAGATCTTACCAATTCTGTTTTCTTAGCGCAACCAAAAGCGGAAGACAGTCAGCCGACTCTACCCTGGCAAATACTGAATGCTTGCAACGTTAAGGAGCAAATGCAGAAATAGTTAGATATTAGATTTAATTTTTAGAAATAGTTTTGTTTTATATTTGCTTAGAAAAAGGGCGGTCATTTAAACCGTATCCTGAATCTGTGTAATTAAGTTATTTAGTTAGTAGTATTTAAACCCTTCTCATGCATTTAGAGAAGGGTCCAGAAATTTATCAAAAACTTGTCCTCAGAACATGCACTTTTGCACGCTTAGAGGAGGTTTTGGTGAATGAATAGAACATGATTTCTTGATGTTTTCATTTGATATCTGCTACTGACGTTGCACTTATGTACTTTTAGTGGATGTTAGAGCAAAGAGAGATAAATCATTGTTGCTTGAAGCTCATGAGTAGGACTAGTCATAAATGGTACTTTTATCTCTTGACCTTTTCTGCTTATGTGTTAAAGTGATATACAGTTTTTAGTTGTTTATGTATTATTGCATGAATGCATGATTTATCATTTGGCACTTTTGTACGGTGATAGCTATTTATTTATGCTTAATGTATGAATAGCTCATTATGCGATATGTTTTTCACAACTGTTTCGTCTAACTTTTTATGCGAAGTGGTTCATCCTTATTGATTTCTTTTCTCATAATAGTTGAATGATCTTTATTACCAGTTGTTATTTGAAATCTTTTTAGATCGCATAGAAGAATTACATCCTGGGTTAGTATAGACTTAGATGTTGCTGCTTATTAGATTACAATAGCATAGCATTAGATTAAATTTAGAATTAGAATATCTTAATTAGGAACTGTTAGATCAGGAACATCAAATTCTACACACACACACTCATAGATTGGGAAACTGGTCCCATATCCCAGTCGGACCCACTATACCAAACGGATAAGGAGCTTCCAACCAAGGTTCGGACCGAGCGGGTATCCCCCTTGTTGTAGACCCAATTTTCGGGGCTTCAACATATTTGGCACTAGAAGGAGGGCCTGAACTATGAATGGCAAGTAAATCTAAATCTGAATACCATTCTGAGAGTAAATTGCCCTCACCATCCCCCCGACTTCTCCATTACACTTAAATCCAGAGTTAGAAGTCGCTCGAGTATCAACCGCTGCTACAAACCCTGACATTTCAGAACAATCTACCGTTGAACTTCCTGAAGTCGAAACTCTGATTCACAAACTTCAGCAATTTTCCATTTCTCCTCAAAGGTCTGATAAATCTCAAGGCAGCTTGACTTCGCAATATAACCCTGCTCATCCTCTGACCAGGCTAAAGAGTGAAAATTTTGGCGTTCAAACAACCGAATTACCTCTTCCCACCAGGAAAAGAGCAAGGAA
Organism: Pinus tabuliformis; assembly: GCA_031772625.1. Classification (NCBI taxonomy): domain Eukaryota; kingdom Viridiplantae; phylum Streptophyta; class Pinopsida; order Pinales; family Pinaceae; genus Pinus; species Pinus tabuliformis. The sequence goes on from CM062804.1 coordinate 761,495,984, forward strand.
ATCACCTTAAGTGTCTGACAGCGAGACTCTTTCATCAGCATCATCCATTTCAACTTCTTCACCGCGAAGTCAACCATCCACTCTGCCACTTCAGATCATCGTCCATCCATCCACTGGAACCCCCACAACTCTTCCTCAATCATCTACAATCGTAGTATCCTCATCTTCCCAGCCACAGGGATCATCTTCTGCACTTTCCAATGTTAGTAGTATAGCAATGGCCCAGTCTCCATGGAATAACCCTTGGGCAGTCTTAATGCTTGCACCCTTGAGTCAAATACCGGCCCATCCTGAGAAATGGCTGCCTAAATTTAATCCCGAGGTAGGCATGCTAGAAGAAGAGCACATAAACAACTTTATGCTATCCATTAATCTCAATGGGGTTACTAATGAAGATGCTATTGTTCGACTCTTTCCTTATACTCTACAAGGAACAGCCGGATCATGGTTTTTTCATTACCCTCCGGATCTATCACTAGTTGGGATATCTTCCAGGAGCAATTCCTGACCAAGTTTGGTGATTACAGGTCTACGACAACATTAATAAATGACCTATCCAACCTTAGGACCGAATCTAGAGAGCCTATCAAAGATTTCAATTTACGTTTCAATAAAATCCTAAACAAAATTCCTACTGCTTCCCAGCCCAGCGAAGAAGTACGAAGTGAATGGTATATCACTGCTCTACCATCAAACATAGCAATCTTCGTGGACAGGGCTAATAAAACCACCTTAGCCGAAAACATGAAAGAAGCAATAGTAGTAGAGAAACGTATAATAGCCCTGGAAAAGAAATCCGCGATAGAGGAACGTAAATCCAAGAAAGTCACCTTCAAGGAAGACTCCAAGAAGAAACAAGCAAAAGATCCATTCGATTTGGAAGGATTGTAGAAAGTTCTAAAGACCATGTCCAATGAAATGGTCGACATAAAAAAGCAAGTAGCAGAAACTTCTTCAGAAAATCCCTACAGAGCTTTTAAAAGAGGCCCTTCAACAGATTCAAAGCCACCCAATGCTATTTAAAATGTTGAATCCGAAGAAGAGGAAGAGGAAATTGCCACTGAAGGGAAAACCGATGAAGAAGAAGTTGTGGAATTACAAGGAATGTGGGATTTCATCCTCCCACAAGAAGAAGATCAAGAAGTATTCCCAATTAGCACACGAAGTAAAAATCAGCTTGATCCTCCCCAAACTATCCCTAAGCCAAAGAGCGCAAGCTCTGCAATAAAGGATAAAGTCGCAACAAAGAAAACGACATCTAAAGCGACTCAAACCAGCCCAGTCCAAACAGATGAATCAACTCCATCTAAAACACTGATCGTGTCGGATGAAATGGAGTACAATATTATAGAAGATATGAAAAAGACTAGGGCCAACATCACCCTTTACGAACTGAGCAAGTTAAAGCATCAACAGAAGATAATGATGAAAGAATTACATGCTGTGCCAGTTGCACCTTTGCCTGCCACTGTACTTTCTCAAGCTTCTCATAACATGGGAAGACCTCCAACTAATGCGATCAATAAGATTGATCCAAATGACATCGCTCTAATTGGAGGAAGATCGAGATCTCATACTCCCCCGTTTCTCCTTACTTATGAAATTTTCAATAAAAATGTGCACAATTGTTTGGTAGATTCTGGTGCTTCATCTAATATTTTACCAAAGTCCATATGTGCCAAGTTAAACGTTCAACCACAGAAATCCGCTGTGCGCATAGTTCAGCTAGATCGATCTCAAGTCGAAGTGATTGGCGAACTAAATCAAGTAACCATAAGGCTGTCATCCAACCCAAAGGTATGTCAAGTTATTGACATTTTAGTTGCTGATATTCCAGAATTTTATGGCTTAATTCTTAGCAGGAATTGGTCAGAAAAACTTCATGGATACCTCGCAACTGACTGGTCGCACATGTGGCTGCCCTACAATGGTAAACCGAATCAAATAAAAGTTGAACGATAACTACACCAGAAATACATAGTAACGGAGCTAGAGGAGGAAAATGAACCAGTAGCATATAACAGTAGCATTATTGGAAATTACTCGGTAGATTCTTTCCTCGGCAATTTCAATGCTCATGCGTCACCCTATTTAGAACACTCTGTTTTTTCCCAAGTCAAAATTTTTTCTCGAACTGATAGTTTGAAATGTATTAATTTTTTAGATAGTCCTGTAAATAAATCTTTTTTTTGGAAATTATTTTTTGACGGTTCTAAATCTAACGAAGTAGCAGGAGCAGGATGTGTTCTGATTAGTCCAAAAGGAGATAAAATCATGCTAACATGCAGACTCGAATTTGATTGCACCAACAATACAACAGAATATGAGGCTTTGGTCCAAGGGTTGTACAAAGCAATCGGGTTAGACGTCAAGTACCTTCAAGTTTTCGAAGACTCTGAGATTCTGGTTAAACAGGTACGTAACACTATACATTGCTTATCACGTCATTTAAAACATTATCAATCTTTAGTTCAAGATCTGACTGAGCATTTCATAGCATTTAATATCTCGTCAATTCCCAGACTCCAAAACGCAAGTGCAGACCTTTTGGCTAACGTAGCTTCTAAGCTTATTCCTTCAGAAGATTTTAGTCCAGATAGATTCTCAATAGAATTAATCTTTAGACCATCCATTCCTGATAACATCACAAATTGGAGAGTATTCAATGACGATCCTGATATTGTAAATTTCCTCACATCTGAAGGATCCTACTCCAATCAAATAATTGACGAAGACCAACATGATTGACAATTGCAACAAGATAGAACTAACAATGCTAAACCTAGGTCGGTAGTCAAGTTAGAAGACTTGTACGATTTGAAGGATCGGTTTAAAAGGTCTACCAATTCAAAACTCCAAAGTTCAACCTTGAACTACGAATTAGTAAACCTAGGAACCGATGCCAAACCACAAAACATTAATCTAGGTCTCGGCCTAGCCCCTGAAGAAAAATTAGCATATATTCGTCTTTTGAGACAATATAAAAATGTTTTTGCCTGGAATTATGATGAGCTGAAAACATACGACACTTCCATCATCCAACATACTATTCCCATGATCGATAATGGAAAACCTGTCCAACAAAAGCTGAGAAAGATCCATCCCAATTTAGAAAATCAGATAAAAACTGAGCTCAGTAAGTTATTGAAAGCCAGAATAATCTTTCCCGTCAGACATTCCAAATGGGTCTCCAATATGGTACCTATTAGAAAGAAAAACAGAGATATTAGGATTTGCATTGACTTTCGAAACCTTAACAAGGCCTGTCAAAAAGATAATTTTCCTTTACCACCTATGGAACAGATATTGCAGGCAGTGGCGGGCTCAGAATTAATGTCTTTCTTGGATGGATTTTCAGGATACAATCAAGTGTTGGTACATCGTGATGATCAATTGAAAACCACATTCAGAACTAAATGGGGCACATACGCATATCGAAAGATGCCATTTGGTTTGATTAATGCTGGTGCCACATTTCAGAGAGCCATGGACATCACATTCAAAGGTTTAGTCAATAAATCTGTAGTAATTTATTTGGATGATATAACAGTGTATTCCAAGAAATGAAGCGACCATCTTAAAGACTTGAAACAAATCTTCCAAAGGTGTTTAAGGTATGGAGTTTCACTTAACCCAAAGAAATATTTTTTGGCGTTAAGTGAAGGGAAACTTCTAGGATTCATAGTGTCAAAATCCGGTATTCACATCGATTCCGACAGAATCAAAGAGATTTTTGAAATATCCTTACCTCATAACAAAAAAGCCATGCAATCTTTCCTTGGTCAGATCAACTTTGTAAAGAGATTCGTTCCAGATTTTTCACGAATCGTCTCTCCTTTGCAAGCCATGATTAAAAAGAACTCAAATTTTAAATGGGGCCAAGATGAACATGAAGCATTCAACCTGATCAAACAAGCTATTATTAATGCTCCATCGTTAGCAACTCCGAATTTTTCAGAGCCTTTTATTTTATATACATTTGCCTCAGATAGGTCATATGCTGCGATACTCACTCAAGCAAATCAAGAAAAAGCGGAAGCCCCAATTGCGTTTTTCAGTTCAAATTTACAGGGCACTGAATTAAATTATTCAGACGTGGAGAAATAGGCTTATGCTGTTTTCAAAGCGGTCAAATACTTCAGACCTTTCTTACTCAAAACCCATACTAAAACTATAGTAGCGTTTTCAGCGGTAAGGAATCTTCTAGTACAGAAGAATGTGGGTGAGAAAAGGGCCAATTGGGTTACTGCTTTACAGGAATATGACACTGAGACTAAACCAACAAACATTGTAAGAAGCCAAGGATTTTGCAAAATGCTGGCTGGAGCATCACAAATTTCTGAAATTCCATCTGCAGGGGTACAAATGTGCGAGGTAAGCCTAAACGATGCAGAGTCATTATACGATGATACCATTTATGATCTTAAGAACGGGTATGCTCTTTCACACCTCGATCATACTAGGAAAAGAGCTCTAAGGTTGAAAGCCAAACAATATCAGCTCATAAATGATATTCTTTTTAGAATAAATTATGATTCTGTTCTTCTTAGGTGTCTTGAGAAATCTGAAGCTGAAGAAGTTTTGTAGGAACTCCACGATGGGCCGACACTATGCTGGAGATGCTACTGCACATAAAATCTTGTACGCAGGATATTATTGGCCCACGTTATTTAAAGACTTGCACAATTACGTGAGGAAATGTCAAGTCTGCCAAACTACTGCTGGAAGACAAAAGAAGCCATCCTTGCCACTACAACCGGTTAACATTGAGCAACCTTTCAGTCAGTGGGGATTGGACATAATAGGTGAGATCATTCCTGACTCTTCTAAGCAACATAGATACATCCTCACAGGAACAGATTATTTTACTAAGTGGGTAGAAGCAGTTCCACTCAAGACGGCTAATGCTGAAAATATCATTGACTTCATAGATCAATTTATAATCACCAGGTTTGGATTGCCTTCCGCTTTAATGTTTGATAATGCATCATACTTTTCTGGAAATGCAATGACTGAATTTGCACTTAAAAGAGGATTCAAACTTAAATATTCGGCTAATTATTACCCACAAGGCAATGGGTTAGCTGAGTCCACAAATAAAAACCTAATCAGGATTATCAAAAGAACAGTTGACCAAAATCATAAAAATTGGCATAAGGCTTTGACATATGCTTTATGGGCAGACCGAATAACGCAAAAAGCTTCTATTGGCACTTCTCCCTTTAATTTAGTTTATGGGAAAGAAGTGGTTCTTCCGACTCATTTAGCAATTCCCTCTTTGTCTCTAGTTCAATACATTGATGAAGTACCTACTTCCTCCTTACAGCTAAGACAAATGGAAATAATCAAATTAGAAGAACAACGAGAACAGGCTAAGAAAACACATGCTCATCATCAAGCACTAGTAAAATCCTCTTTTGATTCAAACATAATGACTAGAAAAGATTTTCAGATGGGAGACTTTGTTTTAAAATGGGACAAGGCTCATGAAGAGAAAGGCAAACATACAAAATTTCAAAGAATGTGGCTTGATCCTTTTCAAATTGTAGAAGTCATAGGTCCATCAACATTTGTGTTACAGGATTTAGCAGGTAAAAGAGACTCTTTGCCTGTTAACGGACAAATTCTCAAGAAATATTTTCCATAGAAGATTATTCTTCTATTTTTTGTAGAGTAGTTATTTTTCTTTTCATAATAAAACCAGTTGTGAGTAGTTACATTAGGCATTTACGAAAAAGACACCAATTCTCTTTTAGATTTTGAACTTTTCGCTTGTATAAATAGCAAATCTTTTGGAAAACTGATCTTTATTATTGATAGATACAGTTAAAGACTCTAGCCCAGATATGATACTAGTTTCAACTTCAAAATGTTTGGTGAAAACAACCTTTAGCGAAGAAATTGTTTTATCTCAGTACAATGAAAGGTATCAATAACAAAATAAAGATTCTCTGTAGAACAGCTGTTTCCAAAAACTCTATTATTGTCGTCCAGAGCTATCTTAAGGAAACAATGACTTCCTCCCTGCTAAGGAAATCACAACTTTCAGAGTAACAATCCAAGAATACACTTTATCTTGAAGAATAAGAGGTCTCATCACGAGCCGGCTTATCATAATCACAGATATTATAACTTGCTGACTTTGCCAATACTGTACACCACAACAGGGCAATGACTCAAGATTGTTGCAATCAAAAGACAAGGGGTCTCATCACAAGCCAACTTGTTCAGCAAAGTTATAAATCAAGTGAATCACTGTGTCATAATTTGGCTACCAAACCAAGACATTGTTCTTTAAGAGTAAAAAGAAAATCAAAGCAATAAGTGTGGATATGGATTTTTCTTTGAAAGTTGTAGGCTGCCTTAAGTAGGATACAGGATCATTGCTGGGTAACAGGTAACCCTGTCGAGGCTATAAACGCCTGCTGGCAGCAGAGGCTCTACCTACGACAAATGAGCATATTTAAAACTGGTTTACAGAGAAGACTTTGTTTTATCTTTACAAGACCAAGTAATGACTGATGTAAATACGAGGACTAGCCTGAGGAAGCAAATAATCAAAGTTGAAAATAGTTGAAACAAAATATCATTGACAGGTTAGAGCATAATGTACTTTATCTTTCCATAATAAAGTTTAATTTTCTGAAAAATTTTCTGTTTTGGAAGTTTAGAAAATTCAATACAAAAACAGAGATAACTAGTTCTTCCAAGTGAATCGCCAATTGTTGTGGCCACCAACAACCCCCCTCCTTATTTAGTATTAGCAATAACACTATGTAAGTGGGGACCCTTAGTCAAAAATTCAAAAAATCAATTAGTGCTCATATATGTCACTCCTTAAGAAATATCGCATCGCGCAGAGAAAGAGAGGACATTTTCTTATGAGTCAAAATGATGAAATGCGAGATTGCGACGCGAACTCCATCGCATCGCATGCATTAAAAAACACTCACGTTGGAAAACCTTAAAAATCGTCGATATGCGATATCGCATATCGCATCTCGCAAAATTGCATGGAGAACACATAACGATTAAACGATTAAGCGATAATGCGATCTTGCGATACTGCGATCTTGATAGCGCGATCTGGGATCCTTGCGATATCGCGATCAAGCAACCTTGCGATAGCACAACACGATGAAATTGCGGTAATAGATACAGCGAAATGCGATACTACGATGCAGATCGCAGAAACATTCCATCGCATATTTGCCTGGCTCAATATTCAAGAATGTTTTTTCCATAAACCAAGAACTGGTTACGCGCTTTAATGATAATTAATAAGTTATATGCCAGTTGTTAATAAAATATGGTTGTGTGTTGTTCGAAGAGCCAGTTCACGTCAGGTGGCGTGTTTTTTCATATCCGTAGCATTTAAAGCTTTCCTGTCATTATTTATTATCATTACTCTCTCCTCGCTTGTGAACTGCAGGAACGAAAAACAAAAGTTACACAAAGTAATGTGCAGGAAGCTATGAGGAAAAAGGATAGAGCTCCAATGTTCAAAGACAGAGAAAATACGCCCTCATAAACAGATAACGCATGCAACAGAGCTGTAGATTCACAGAATGCTGCTGAGCCATCCATTACAGATCTTTCATATACAGCCATGGTTGAATGAGTACTGAACGATGCTGATATCAATAAGCAGTTTAATGCTCAGAGTCAAGAGCTCACGAGGCCATTATTTTTACAAATTTTGAAGCTTTATACCCAATAAAGATGAAGAGGCGCAAAAGGCGAAAAACGCATCAGAGAAGCCCGAATCAAAGAACGGAGGCAGTTTCCGATGCGCGATTAGCGCTAATCGCGCATCGCTGAGAAAATTGCTCGAGAAGGAAATCCTCTAACTGCTCAGTCACCTGTAAGCCCGAAAAATGCAAGAAAGCAATGGTAAGAAAAAAAAAAAAAACAAACTGGAAACAGAAAGTTAAAGAAAAGGCAGAAGCAATCCAAAGGGTTAACCAAGTTGAACTGAGATTATTAGTGGGCATACGCGGTAAAGCCACATAGTCAGAATATGACTCTCGAGCATATCATCGATTTTGCTAAGAAGATGGTGCCAGCTCTTACCAATTCTGTTTGCTTAGCGCAACCAAAAGCGGAAGACAGTCAGCCGACTCTACCCAGGCAAATACTGAATGCTTGCAACGTTAAGGAGCAAATGCAGAAATAGTTAGATATTAGATTTAATTTTTAGAAATAGTTTTGTTTTATTTTTGCTTAGAAAAAGGGCTGTCATTTAAACCGTATCCTGAATCTGTGTAATTAAGTTATTTAGTTAGTAGTATTTAAACCCTTCTCATGCATTTAGAGAAGGGTCCAGAAATTTATCAAAAACTTGTCCTCAGAACATGCACTTTTGCACCCTCAGAGGAGGTTTTGGTGAATGAATGGAGCAGGATTTGTTGATGTTTGCATTTGATATCTGCTACTGATGTTGCACTTCTGTACTATTAGTGGATGTTAGAGCAAAGAGAGATAAATCATTGTCGCTTGAAGCTCATGAGTAGGACTAGTCATAAATGGTACTTTTATCTCTTGACCATTTCTGCTTATGTGTTAAAGTGATATACAATTTTTAGTTGTTTATGTATTATTGCATGAATGCCTGAGTTATCATTTGGCACTTTTGTACGGTGATAGCTATTTATTTATGCTTAATGTATGAATAGCTCATTATGCGATATGTTTTTCACAACTGTTTCGTCTAACTTTTTATGCGAAGTGGTTCATCCTTATTGATTTCTTTTCTCATAATAGCTGAATGATCTTTATTACCAGTTGTTATTTGAAATCTTTTTAGATCGCATAATAGAAGAATTACATCCCGGGTTAGTATAGACTTAGATGTTGCTGCTTATTAGATTACAATAGCATAGCATTAGATTAAATTTAGAATTAGAATATCTTAATTAGGAACTGTTAGATCAGGAACATCAAATTCTACACACACACACTCATAGATTGGGAAACTGGTCCCATATCCCAGTCGGACCCGCTATACCAAACGGATAGGGAGCTGCCAACCAAGGTTTGGACCGGGCGGGTATCCCCCTTGTTGTAGACCCGATTTTCGGGGCTTCAACAGACCCAAAAACCAAGACCAAGACTTGCCACAACATCCAAGTTAACCCTCCTTCAAACCTTCATTAACCAATTCAAATCCAACAAAGTCAACACTTGTCAACGCCCTTCAAATTTGGTCAAACTCTAAAATTTTCAGCCCTGTAGTAGTTCTTAAATTTCGCCTGTGTAAAAAAAATATGGTAGAAAGATACAAAAATTTCTTTCCTTTGAAATTTGCTCTCTCCTTTGACTTTCACTCTTCTTCTTTTGATTTTTGCTCGTCTTCTTGCTCTTTCTTGGCACAAAAATCGATATGCTAAATTGGTGATCAAATAAGGTCAAATTGCACTATATTTATAGTTTTCGAGGAGGCATGTTTGTAGCGTCATTGTGGCAAACTAATAGTACCCAGAGAATACAATAAATAAAACTATGATACCATAATATAGGAAATTGAAACTATGATTTTCACAATAAATTAAACTATGATATCATAAATATAGTGAATTGAAAATATGATATATATGGATAGAGTGGCATGTGAGCTATGTCAGATAAGTGTGGATTATAGCTCAAATAGGTGTGGATTTTAAAGCCAGGACATTGAGTTCTTTCGAACTCAAGAAATGTTTGTCGTTTTTTCTTTGTAGCAGTTTTCAATTTACAATATGAAAATAGAGAAATGGGAAGTGGGTTTGAGAATAATATACTTTTCTTTACTAATAGTGCTTTTTTATGTAGTTTAACTTACAAGCCAAGGACTTTGTATATAGGTGCTAATTGTCCTAAATTAAAAAGAGATTGATTGCTATTTTCTTCAAAATTTGGAACACATACTTTCAACGCTAATATTTATCTATTTTAGAAGTCTTGATTTATAGGGACACTCTAATCATTTTTAAATATATTTGTCAAGTAATTGTACTAATATTTAATGAAATAATTGTATTAAAATTTAATGAATTAATTGAATGGTTGCCATCAAACTTATTAATCTTGAAATAATTAAATGGTTTCCATCAAAGTCATTGATCTTGAAATAATGAAACGGGTTGCCATCGAACCCATCAATCTACGACCTTTGGCAATAGCATAACTTCAAGAACCCACTAGAATGCATTTTTTGTCTCCATTGGCGAAAACATAAACTTTGGGAAACGTCACCTGACAACCCATTATAATATAGTTCTTGTCTCCATTTGTTAGCTATATTCCAACTTCCATCTGGAATCTTCATGCACGCTTTCCACTTGTCCCTGTGATTCCATATTGCAAAAAAATTTCTGTGACCTCCTTTCTTGCCACATCACGAGAAGTTTTATGTAGTTTTTTGGTTTTGGCAAAAAAAATAATCTCTCCATTTTTGCAAGGGAGTTGAAAAGACTAGTGTTTATAATAGTGAATCCACAATTTTTGCATGGGAACTGGAGTAACTGGTGCATTTAATGTCGAATCCAACAAATTAGATACCAGGGTAGGGAATAGTTGTAAGGAACTGGTAGTAGGCAATGAATTTGGCCCTTCAAGTGGATGCAAAGGTAGTGTACCACTAGCTACTTCACAAGACTAGTGGCCACCATTTAGTTATATAGTTTACCCTTCCACTTAATGTTTCACATTTATGAATAAACATTTATTCTTAGTGATAATTGTAAGGCTAATGTAGCTTTAGCCTCTAGCAAGCCACAATCATCCAATCTGGTTTGATAATAACTGCTTGAAGTTGTATTTGGCTGCAAAATAGACGTGCCATCTCTACCTTCTGTTCATATATATAATGTACGATTACTGCATGGGTGGAACTTCAATGTGATAAACTCATAATGCAAGGCATCAAAAAAAACTATGTTGACATGGAAGAGCATTCTATTCCAACATAATTGCAGGTAATGTTAGCCCTTGTGATAAACATATACTTTTAGTCTTTCTAGATTTGAAATCTCCCCTGAGATCTATTTTGGTTATTTGAACCTTAATTTGTTCTCGATTTTTTTTTTTTTTTTCTGAAAAGCTCGAGTTCTTTCATGTTTGTAGATTGGAAATTGGGATTTACCATAACAGTAATGTTTGATTGTCTACATTTCATATGCGTAAAAGGAACCATCATCAGGACACAAAAGCCTAAGGGAAATAACGTCAGGAGAACCATACAAATATAAGCATTAAAATGAAATAAAATAAAATGAGGAGAGAGTATCTGCACTAAAACTTAAATGTAAAACACAGAGCTAAGATAAAAAACCTAAAGGAGAATAATAAATGTAAATTTTATCTAATATTAATAATAATATAGTAATAATATAATTATACAGTGTTATTAATTAGTATTAATATTAATAGCATACTATACTATAGTATAATATTAATATTAATATTATAGTATAATAATAATAATAATAATATTATTATTATTATTATTATTTTTTTTTGACAAATTCGGTTGCTATTATATATCTGAAAAAAAGAGGGAGACTGAGCTCCTGAAATACATGCTGAGGTGCCAAGAAGAGCTAGGGAAGAAGGAGTGACAACTTAAACAAAATTCCTCCTTAATCCTGCCTTTTGGGCTTCTAAAAACTAAAGACCAAAGCTAAATCCTAACAAACTGCTGTAATAAATAACAACATTTACAAAGCATATCAATCCATATCTTCAGGTTTGTCGCCAACTTGCTTCAAGCTTGACGAACTTGTTTCTTTTCTGCTATTCCTTTTCTGCTGTATTTTCTGTTGTTCCTTTTCTGCTGTTCCATTTTTTCTACTGTTACTTTTCTGCTGTTCCTTTTCTGCAGAAACCAAAGGTGCTGTTCCTTTAGATTGGTAGAAGAAAAACCAGTGGGAGGAGAAATTTGGAAGACCTGAGGACAGAATGAGAGGGGGAAGAGAGGAGTGAAAATAAGATGGGAGGCGCAGAGGATTAAGCAGGGAGGAGGAGTCACGGGAGGGAGACAACGCATGCGAAACAGAAGTCATGAAATGAGATAAGCCGGCGGGTTTCATGTTTGCAAAAGAGGGGAATGTATTTTCTGAAAGAAGGTGGATCATCGAGCAGATAGAGTCTTGGACATGGATCATGAGGATCTTGAACCAGTTCTAGGTATCAGGGATTTCTGATTTGAGGGCTTGGAAAGAACAGAGGAGGTTTGGTGTCATGGCAGATATTGATGAGATTCCTCATTATTGCAACATAGTCTGCCTAGTGCTCTATTGCATGCCCCGTTGGTAAGAAGGTTGACATCCTTGTTGAATGTATGAAGGATGTGACTGAAGGTCAAAGTGATGAAGGACTGGCTCAAGTTTTTGTACCTGCTGATGGACTGATGGAGAAGGACGTTGGGTGAATCTTTGTTTTGGGCCATGAGGCCAATAACAACTGCTGAATCTCCAAAGATGTGAGCTGTGTCTATACTGATCTTGTTGAGCTGAATGAGGCCTTGATATAGGGCTAAAGCCTTAACCCTGTTGTTGGAAAGGTGCCAGAGCCCCCATTCATATGGGACCATACAATATCCATTGGCATTGCAAATCACTCCACCTGCTCCAGCAATCCCAGGGTTTGATTTCGAGGCACCGTCGAAAAAAAGATAATAAGTGTTGTAGTTTTTAAGCCATGTAGCAAATTCTTCCTCCTTAAGACGGATTTTCCAACTGTAATACCTTTTACTTTGCCTACTGCTGGTGGTGGCCTCAACCTGATTACTATTATTTCTGTTCAGTATATAGCCAATGAAAATTTTCTCTTCCACAGTAAGATCGGTGATGTCTATGCTTCTGCAGTTTTTGACTGAAATAGTTTCCAAAGCAAGACTCCTTGCTTTGTTGCATAGATTCCTAGTGATTGTGTCCTTGTCCTTAAAAACTTTACGGTTTCTGGCAAGCCAGATAGACCATAAAATAGTGAGGGGTAGGGCGTCCCAGACCCTTTTTACTTTGTTGTGTTTTCTTTGTTTCCAAGGGTAATTTTTCCTCCATTGTTGGATAACCTCTCCTACGGAGTCCTGATCACTCCAAGGGATGTGATTGTTATGGGATATACTTCTCTAGCAGACTTTAGCAAAAGGGCAGGCAATAAAAAGATGCTATATAGATTCTTCTTCAGATTGACAGTTAGGACAACGTGAAGGACTGATAATACCCCGCTTCTGAAGGTTATCAGTAGTGAGTATTTTCCCTTTCAGAAGGGTCCACAAAAAGAATTTAATTTTGGGCAGAGCTTCAAATTTCCAAACCATTTTCCAATGGTTCCAAGTGGACATGGGGTAATGGCTGTTGCAAATGTACTGATGAGCAAATTGAATAGTATACTTTGAGCCTAACAGGTCCCAGCGAAAACCATCAGGTTCATTCTTTTTTAATTGGAGCTATACCATGCAAATGGTATTGAGGAGCTTGAAGACTGGCCATGAGCTGAACATGAATGGTTGGGAATGTCCATCCTGACCATAAATTGGAGTGGTTATCCCACAGAGAGATCTGGTCTAGGTGGTGAATTCCTATATTATTAAAATAAGTGAGAATGGGAATGGCTCCAACATGGCTGTTTAATGGCTACCTGCCCATTATTTTGTCTGATCCAATATTGATATTAGCACCTCCTTTGGGAACTTTGGAGATATTCTGGGTCATGAGCGAAATTTGTTTTTTACGTAGGCACCAAATTTTGGAAGATTCTCTGATAGGGATATCTTGATCAAGGAGCCGCTGCCTTGGGAAATTTAGGTATTTGACCTCCAACACTCGTTTCCACCAAGTCGAGAGACCAGTGATAAGCCTCCAGACAATCTTACCTCCAAAGGCAAGGTTAAGAAATTTGGGGGATCTAATCCCAAGACCACCTCTGTCTTGAGATTGGATGACCTGCTTCCAGCTAACTAAATTGAATTTCTTTTTGTCATTTTTCCCTCCTTGCCAGAGGAATTGGCGGAGGATGACTTCCATTTTGTAGTGGAAAGAGGTTGGAGCTTGAAGAAGAGAAAATTGATATAGAGGTAGGGAGGAGATACCTGATTTGAGAAGGATGAGGCGGCCAGCTGGGTTGAGCCAGATGGAACCCCAACGCTGCACCTTTCTCTTCATCTTGTCAATAACTGTGTCCCAAACTTCAGCCTTCAAGGGACCTATACTTATTGGCAGGCCCAGGTAAGTGAAATGTGACCATTCATAATTGCAGGAGACCCCAAGGATAGTGGCTATGCTGTGCAGAACCTGTGCTGAAGTGTTCCATCCATAAATACAACTTTTCTGCTGATTGACTTGACCACCCGAATACCTCATGTATTTGTCCAATAAAGACTTAAATTGCCAGGCTATTATCATGGATGCTCCTCCAAGTAAAAGGGTGTCATCAACGAATTGAGAGTGGTTAATGTTCTTTACACCATTCCCAAATTTTATTCCAGTGATGAGACCAACTCTCCACTTGAAGTCCAGCGCTTTGCTGAAGGATTCAACCATCAGAATGAAGAGGTAAGGTGAAAGAGAGAAACCTTGCCTAAGACCTCGCGAAGATTGAAAAGCAGTTCCAGGTTGTCCATTAACAAGAGGAGAGATCCAGGGGCCGGAGATGCAAGCTTTGATGAGATTTAAAAAGGCTGCATCAAATCCCATCTTTTTTAAAACAACTAAAATATAGGTGTGCCTTACTCTATCAAAGGAATTGGATAAATCAAGTTTAAGGACAAATCCTTTCTCATTCCTAATTTGGCTTGAATGAACAGCTTCTTGGACGAGGAGGATAGAGTCTGTAATTTGTCTATTGGCCAGCAAACCCCCTTGGTTTTCAGAAATGAGAGAAGGGAGAAAAGATTTGAGGCGAGAAGCAAGAATTTTTGTTAGAATCTTGTAGGATGAGTTGTAAAGGGAGATGGGACAGAATCGATTAAAAGAAGAAGGTCGGTTTTCTTTGGGAATGAGGGATAAATGAGTGGCATTGGTGTAACCACTGATTTTGGCTTTCCGCTGGACCCATTTGAGCATTTTAATCAGATCTCTTTTTATAATTCCCCAGAAAGTGCGATAAAAGCAAATGGGGAAGCCATCAGGTCCTGGTGCTTTATCAGGCTGAAGAGCCCATATGGTTTTTCTAACTTCCTACTCATCAATTTCCTTATTCAAGGTATCATTCATTTCCTTGCTGATGCTTTTGGGAAGGAATTGTAGCAGGTCATCGTAATCCTCTTCATCTGTTGTTTCAGTTAAAAGGTCTCAATAGTGGTTGGTAGCAGCCTGTCTGATGGCTTCTTGGGCAGTTTGAAGGCTACCTTCAGCGTCCAAGATTGAGCTGACGGTATTGCTTACTCTCCGCACAGTAGTCTGTTTGTGAAAGAAAGCTGTATTCTGGTCCCCTCCTTGCAGTGATAGTTGCCTCGATTTAATCCTCCATTTAGATTCTTCCTCTATGTTTACACGGCAAAGCTGAGAATATAGTTCGCTTTCTAGCATTTTTCTCTCTTGGGTGAGGCCCCGCTCTTCTATCTCCTTTTGGACGATGTTTAGTGTATTTTTGATCTCCTTTTTTATCCTTTCAGGCTCCTTATAACTGATTTTCACCCATTCTTTTATCGCCTGTTTGGTGTTTCTAAGCTTGGATTCCCAAATGAATCTGGGAGATCCTTCTACATGCTGCCTCCACGATTTCTCCACAATATCTTTAACTGCTGTAATACCATTCCAAAGTGGGCTGTACTTAAACGGGATGGGTCCGAGAGGGCAATGCTTTTCCAGATTAAGAGAAATTGGATAATGGTCAGAAGCTGAACAGGGAATAATATTAGCGTACCCAGCAGTGAAGGAAGAGAGAAGCATGACGTTAATGAGAATTTTGTCTAGTCTCTCCATTATGTTGCCTGTACCTAGCCTGCGGTTGCTCCAAGTGTATCTCCTATTTTTTGGGATGATATCGACTAGATCGTGGTCATGCATAATGTCTTCTAGCTGAGTTCTGAAAGGATCTGGGGATAAAATACCTCCTCTTTTCTCATTAGCATGGAGAACAAGATTTATATCTCCTCCTAGTATGACATTGGTATTCTCCTCTACGTTCATGCTGACTTTGCTTTCCTCCCAACAACACTCCTTATCCCTGAAGTGGTTAGGCGCATAAATGTTGTATATAACTAGAATTTGCTGATCTTCTTTGTTTTCTAACACTGTTTGGATCCAATGCTGGTTAATAATTTCTGACTTATAATTCCAAATGTTTTGATTCCAGATTGTAGCGATTCCTTCGGAAGCTTCCCTAGATTCACTGATGCTTCCATCGTACTGCTTGTTCTGTTCAATGATTTTAGTCACTGCAGACTTTGCTTTGTTTCTTGTGTTACACAGTAATTTTTCACTGTCTTCACTCCAGTCCTTCTACTGTGTCATGTGTCCAAGTCAAACATGCTCGTATTAGACAAATTCTCTCTGATGTTGCAAAATGACCCACTTTTCCTAAGTTATCTTCCTCATCGTGTCTGTTGGCTAAATAAACGCGTTGAAGGGCGCTCATGAACAGTTTAGAAGCGCTGCCATCACGGAAGTACACCTGATTCCCACGATGGTCCGATTTTATGTCCCAGCACAAGGTTACTTGTAATCTTCGGCGATGACCTGACTAGCTACGTTATTCAATAGCAATGTCAGCGCTATAGATCAGTTATGCCCCTGCGATGATCCAGATTGGGCGAATTTGTTCCAACAGTCGGCCTTCCAGATGACTCCAGACCTGGTTGTTGGCATAGTTTGTATCGCCCTCCTTTCTCTGGCATGGCTATTTCGTCATTTGTGCTACCTTTCTTTGGAGATAAGCTCACTCTTCCACCTTTCATGGAGACTCCTTCTCCTATTTAAACTCTCACCATTGCTATGCATTACTAGTTTTTGATAGTTGGCTAGTTGAGCAGTGCTGTTAGTGTTTGTGAGTTTGCTAGATAGCTGGTGTGAGTGTGACAAGTGTGGGATTGTTGATAGTTTGTGGAAGGTTGTGAAGTGCCCTTAATCTTGTGTGAAACTTATGAGTGAGAGAGACTTGTGTGTTGGGAGATCCATCTTCAAAGAGTGAATGCTTGAGGAACATGTTGGCTGGACCCTTCTGAGAAGGCTTGTGACGTCAAGACTTTGGTTGTAAGCTTACTCTTATTTCATTATTAATACAATCAATGATGTTTTCCTATGTCTTGTATGTAATGTACTTGATAGCTCATGACTTCTTGACTTTGTGAGTAAATAGATCATTGTTGTTTCCGGTTACGTGCTTTGTTGTATTTCCTTTGCATTGTTTTAGGTTGATCACTCGTCAGGAGAAGGAAGCGGAAGCTGGAGCAGTGCAATGGAACTTCATCGACCACCTGTTGAGGTAGGCCCCCCAACTATGACTGTTTAAGGAAAGCTATTATTGATCTGTCCTCGTTTGTGACTAGACCCACTCTAGGGCTAGAGGGGTTGCCTCTGTTCGTAGAGGGAACACTTTCCTGCATCACATCCTGTAACAAAAAGATCCCTGGTTTTTCACAATAAATAAGATCTTTCAGGGCTGCAACTTTGGAGGGGTGCCCTATACCCCTGCAATTCCAAGATATGATTTTCATCATTGGGAGAGTGGTGTGCAGAGAGGTGCTCGTCCCCCTTTATCCTTGTGAGTTTTCTCCTTATCATGATGTCCTAAGATGTAAGATTCAGTAGGGCTTTGAATTCCCATTGCTATGTCCTTTTGGGCATTCTCATCTTGGTGTTGTTTTGTAGATTTTCTGCCTGGGCCAGGTTTCTTAAGAGAGTCACTAGAGGCTCCATGGTCTTTGGATGAGCTCCTGGTGAGTCTGGAGGGGGGGGGGGGTTCAAGGGAAGATTGGGAAGGGATAACCAAAGGAGGGGAAGGATCAGAGGTAGCTGAATGAATCGTGGGAAGATGCGAGGGTTCCAAGGGTGGAGCATTGGATAAAACCGAGAAGGGATTGGAGGTAGAAGGGGGCAGGGGAGGGGAGAGAGAAGGAAGGGAGGATGAGGAGAGGGGGGCAATCTTAGAGGTAGGGGGTTCATTTTTTGGCAGTGCTTTAGCTGAGGGAGCCAACTTATTTTTTTTGACTGTTTCCAATTGTTCTTCTTGTGGGTCATGTTCAACATTAGCAAGAGAGGGACAACGATTGGCAAAGTGGCCGTATTCGTGACATACCTTACATTTGAACGGTATTTGCTCGTAATCAAGCTACTGAATATGACTCCAATCATCCACTTTGAGTTTGATGGCTTTCGGTAGGCCTTTGCCGAGATCCACTTCCACACAAATGCGCGCGTATGCTTGCATATTATCCTTTGGTTCGCTGCAATCTATATACTTGCCTACAACGTTTCCAATAGCACGAACCGAGTCATCTCCCCAGCAGTGAAGAGGGAGATGAGGGAGTCTGACCCAGACAGGGACAACATTGGGGACATCCAGTTCCGGATCAAAATCTGGGGTCCATTTGTTTAAATAAAGTCCTCTGGAGTCCATGAAGTAAGGCCCATTCCTGAAGATTAAATCCTTGTCTTCTTTAGATTCAAAGTGGAAGGTAAAGAACCCCTTTCCACATAATCTGATGGAGATTTTACCTTGTATTTTGTCGGACCAATTTCTTTCAACCCAACGTTGCACAGTTCTTGGAGATGGCCAGAGGCCCGTGAACTGGCCGATGAGACCTTTTTCTACAAGAGAGAGGGCTACCATGCGAGGAATGGCTGGAGGTAGATTAACTTCTTGGAGAATGTCCAACTTTTTGACAAACTTCGATATTGCTGGGCGAGGCCATTGTGGAGGGAGAGATTTGACGAGAGCAGAGAATGCATGCTAGGGATCGCCCCCCTCCGGTGAGCAGTCCGGAGGGGCCATGGGAGTCGAGGAAGGTCAAGAGAGCGCGCAACAGGGTCTCAGCAGCAGGAGGTTGCCGAGTAAAGGAACAACATGAGTCTGCAAAGGGGGAAGGAGGAACAACTCACAGACATGAGCGGTTCAGAAGAAAGAGGATCACTGAGGGGACCGAGCAGGGCCAAGGGGAGCTCAGCAGCAGGTGGCTGCCAAGCAGGGGAGCCGCAGGAGGCAGCAATGGCGGCTAGGTCAGGATGCGCGCGCTCTGGTCCATTATACAATGTCTCTTTTTCTATTATTATTATTATTATTATTATAAAAATACCATTGAATAATATTATTATAATAATATTAATGTAATAGTACTATAATAGAATGTCATTATTATTATAATTAATATAATAATAATATAAGAAAAGGAGGGAATAAAGAATAGAAAAGGGAAGGGATAGGGAAACGGAGAAGAAGGGGGAGGGGCCTCATTGGTTTGAAAAGGGAAACGACGACAAACAAAGTCAAGGGGAAGGGGAGGAGAAGAGAATATGTAAGGACCTAACCTAGGTCTTCTAACTAAACCAAATTTATCATTTAATTTAATTACAATAAGAAAGAAAATAGTATGTTTATAACTCAACATTTATTTGATAATAATATACAAGTAAAATTTGATTTACAACATATTAAAGATGTAAGAAATTTCAATTGCAACAATTTACATAAATAAAATAACAAATGGAAGAATACCTGTTCCAGCAGTTTGGTTGGGATGCTCTTGACTTTGTTGGGATGCTCCTGGTGGGCTACCCGGCTAAATTTACCTCCTAGCCAACGAGGAATGATTTCTTAGCCTAGGGAACTTCCACAGGTTCCCTCGCCCTTCGAGTCCAATTCCAACCAACCATAACGTGTCCAAGTTAAAACCAACACTCTCCAATAGATCCAAGTTTGAGTTCTCTCATTTTTCTCACCATTCTTCGCCTTCTCGTTCTCCACATTCCTCCTCCCAAAATAAAATCCTTCAATGCCAAAACAAAAAACAAGGACCTTCCCTTTCTCTTCTCATCCTCCTTCCCTTTATGTCTCTTCCTCTCATCCACCTCAACCACCATCCTTTTTAATTTAATGATCTTGACTTTCTTTTCCATATTTTATCCCAAAATAAATTTGAAAGGACACACTTGGAATGGAAATATTAATATTGAATTCAGAATTAAATTGGAGAAGGCAACTTGGAAAACCTTGGGAATTGAAAAATTGATATTTAAATTAGAAACAAATTGGAGAAGGCTATATCTTATCCAAGAGTAAATTTGAGAAGACACATTGGGAATTGAAATATGGATATTTAATTTAGACATAAATTGGAGAAGACCATATCTTATCCAAAAATAAATTTGAGAAGTCATATTGAGAATTGAAATATGTATATTTAATTTAGAAATAAATTGGAGAATACCATATCTTATCCAAAAGTAAATTTGAGAAGACACCTTGAGAATTGAATAATAACAAATAATATGAGTCATATCAGTAAAATAAAATTACGGATTCACAAGTGTAGTTATATACCAATATTACTTAATAATTATAAGTCAATATTTTTAGGTTAATTAAATACTAAGAAAAAATAACATGATAGGATCATGTAAGGCATTACATACACCCCTCGTTCAGAAAACTTCGTCCCGGGGTTAGAGTGAAATTGACACAAGGATTTTGAAAGAAGTTTGACAGTAAGACATAATAAAATAGAGAGAGATATAGTAGTCAAATTAAGTAAGTCAAGTAAGGATACCACTTCCCATCAAGAGTCTCCAACTAATTTATAGCCTCCTATCCTCCCTAACCTACCTTTTCTCCCATCCTATCCATCCTTTGTTGCAATATACTATGGCATCGACTATACCGATCTAACCACTGATAAAACCAATATGGCAAGAGTGTCGACTACATTGAGCTAACTTCCCCAACAGGCAACTGACAATCATCATCACATGTCTAGGGGAGCATGTGCATCACTTCACTCCCATGATTCCAGGCTTGGAGGTTACACTGTGGGAAATGCCTCCACCCCTCCTCAAAACTAGGGACAACAAGCTAATATGGACCACACTACGACGTTGGTTGGATACTGGTCATCGAATAATCTAGTTAGGATGTCATGTCACTTGCCATTTACACTTTACACGTCATAATAGTGCATATCAAGTAGATACAAAATGTAATAGAACAATGTACAACATACCATTCCTCATTGGATGTCTCAACATTCCCCAATCAAAAGCGTAGATCTTGGTTATCATATAGTTCTTTCCAATCTGTAGGTTAGTTCTCATCCATGCATATACATAACGAAAAAATATATATAGATAAGTGATCTTAATCATCATGTTATTGTGACAATTTCGTACATCATAACAACATATTGGAAGTAAATCTTACATTAGATAAATCATAACTTCGATAAGTCATTAATTAGATAAATCATATCCCCTTAAGTCATACCTCAAACAACAATAACTCTAATAAGTCACAAACTAGATAAATCATGACCAAGTAGGCCATACATCAGTTAAATCATACATCAAATATTTTAATCAACAATACCTAATTCATCAAGTGTGTGTGTTTTTAATAAGTAATTTCATTTATCTAACTGAAATGCATCAATATTACTAAGCGTTCATACATAAAACATATGAAAATACATATAGGACCTTAACAGAGGTAGCTATAACCTATATAGGTTAAAATGGGCATCGCAAATGGTGAAAAAGTGAGGAGTAGTCACGACATATAGTCTTTGCATCCTCCTAGGTAGCAGATCCTAGCTTAACTAAGGAATAAAGAAGCATGTCTATTTATTTTCATTTAACTATTGAATGCATGAATGAATTATATAAACACTTATAGAAAGGTTAAATATCTTTCACACCAACTTTTAATTCTATATACAGCTTATATAGTACATGTAACATTTCCCCCTAGATGAATAGAAAATATGATCATTGGTAAACCTTCAGCCACTCATATTCTTACAATTGACTACAGGCATATGACTATGGAGAAAGTATCTATTGCCTTTCACACCTATCAATACTAAATTATCATTTCCAATTTACAACTTTCTTACTTAATTGTTGGTGCCTTGTTTTGTCCCCAATTTTACCATTTTCCACCTCTATTTTTGCCATTTTTGTCAAAGAAAGTACTCCTACACCTACCTTTCCATCACTATCACTGTCCTAAAGCTGCCAAGACCCTGACATGAGGTAAAAGCATTTCCTTAGTGTCATTTTATTGTTTTTGGTTAGGTTTGAGTGAGTTAAAGTTATTCCTAATGATCTAACTAATCACTATGGATAAGTGTGAAGAATTGCAACAGCATGGATAGGTCATGATGGAGGGAGTGCTTGTCGACAACCTTGTTTTGCAATTTTGGTACTTAACAACCCAATTCAGGATCTATACTCAACACCATGGAGGTTTAGTAGAATTCGTGCTTCTAGAGGCTTGGATACTACAACTGGAGATTATGATCGAGCGGAGTTCATTGTTTTCCATGATGAATATCTTCTACATCCTCATTGAAACAGGTCTATGCCAATATTGGGATTTGTTAGAATCTGTTGTGCTAAGAAGGACAAGGTCGTTCCAGCGATCGAATCTTAAAGTTTAATTTAGCCAATTCGTTGAATTTACCATGTATGGTTTATTGTTGCTCTGAGCATGAATTGATGCCTATAAAGGCCAGAATTGTAATGAGTTAAGCGTTAGCTAGAGAGAAGATTGTTATTGCAAAACTATTGGTTATTAAGTATTGTTCAAAGACATTATTATTCATAATCAAAGACTCTGTTATGGCCATGAGTTGAGATTGAATCGATTCTATTATTGGTTTGCTATGAGTTTTTGATTTAAATGTTTTAAGCTTTCCTTTCCTACAAGTAGTCTAAGCTTACCCAGGTGTGGCAGGGCCCACCATCATCTGGGAATAGGCTTCATTGTTAGTCTGTAGGAGTACCATTGCGTGTTGATTCATTACAGTTGTTTTTATTCACTTATGGTTTGAGTTTGTTGAAGTTTCTTGTACAAATGTGTGAGGAATTTCATTAGCTTTGGAGTGATTTTAAGTGTGATAACCTTGCATTCATTTATAGACACCTCGATTCAGAATTCTGAGTGCGTAGATCCTTGTGTGTCACAAAGACTGTGCGTAGATCCTAGATGCAGAGTTATGCTCTATTTTTCAAAAACCTAGAGTCGTATTTCGTATTAACCATGCTTTATTCTATCATATAAAATCCCATTCAATTACGTTGTGATCGGAATGCCTGTGATGAGTTAATCAAATGTATCTTGAAATTGCTAAATGCAATCTCTGCATGCTTAATTCTATGTGTTCATCTTTGTAATGAGGTTTATGATAAGCGACTAATCATGTGGATTGCTTTGTGTAGAATAGGGAGTTTGATTGACGGTGTGCGTTGAATGAATCTTAATTAGTCATAAGTAGGAATTGTATTGTCTATTTCCATTATTAAATTGTTTGATTTATTTTAGACATTTTCATAAGTGCGATTTATCATAAAAGCATTTCTTTACATAACGTTGATTGGAATAGTTAAATTATAATAGGATAATTTAGTTTCGTTCTCATATAATCAATTAAGGATTGATTTCCATTCTCTTTCATGAATTCTATAGGTTGATTTTGAATGTTGGACTGAGTGACTTATGTTTTCAATGCGATTCAATCTTTTACATTGCTTTGAGTTGTTGAATACAGTCATAGACTAGGTTTCCATTCTAATGCAATAGTTCAGGATTTGATAAACACCAGACTTAGATACTTTTGTTGAGATTCCACTCCTGTAGTATTAGTTTTGTAGTCATTTAAAGTATAGTTTAGGAGATGTTTCATTTTCAAAGGAGAATAGTTTGATTCGAATGAGTTAAAGGTAGAAGAATAGGATTTGATTTCAGAAGCATAGACTAATATTTTATCATGCTTTGTTACCAGTAAAATAAGTGTTTGGTTTCTTTCAATAGTTAGAAGTTTGAATTCTCATTTAAGATTTGCAGTTGGAATGAATTTCATTTAAGCTTTCAGTTTCATTAAGTTATCATTTGATTTCAGAGAACTAGAATAAATTCAGAGTGGATTGAGTTAAGTAGAATCCTTTCAGCTTTTTTACATGTTCTAGGAATAAGATGAGTGCTTAATTATTCATTATGTACTTAACGATCAGAGGAGAATCATATACTCTACATTTAAAACTTGAACCAAAAATGTACTACAACTCATGCTTATGAGTCTTGGTTGACAATTAATAGTAAGAGGTTTAATCATTAATTAAAACTCCCAACATTTTGGCGCCATTGTCGGGGAGTTGTATTTGGTTCGAGTAATATTATTATTACAGAGTTTCAAAGGTATTGTAGGCAGTTAGAGGGCGGGGAAAGTACAGTAAGACATGAGTGAAGAGCCACACATCCACTATTGTGGGGTTGCTCCAAAGTCTGATCATCTTCACTTATCTTTGAACTTTTTATTTCCTTTTCTTTATGCGTAGAAGTAGAAGTAGACCTAGGGATAGTCAAGGTAGATTTATTGCTAGTTCAAAATTTCCTACAACTTTTGGCCCAACAAACACACCAATTACTAATCCTACTAATCAATATGTAGGAATAAAGCAAGAAGAAGCAAGTGTTGACAGTAAAGTGGCCTTGGAAAGGAATATCCTGAATCAAGACACGAAAACAATTGAACAAATCATTTTTGGAAGTACGAAAGGAATTGTATTTGAAGATCTAGAATCAACTAATATCAAGGACCACCCTTCAGTACCTCTTGTTGATTAGGTAATCATCGGTAGGCCTCTTCGAGAACCTATAACAGACATGGCCAACCAGGAAGGCGAGAACATAAAAAATGGAGAATGTCTAGGAGAAGGAGAAGGTCAACGACATAACATATTAGGACAGAAAAATGAGGAATGTCAGGGGGAAGGAGAAGGTCCACATCAAAACCTATTCAGAGGAAACCATGAAGGACCAAGGGGAGGACCAGAGGAAGAAGAGGAAGAAGAAACCACTTTTGGGTTTCCTATTCTAGATGTAACCAAGAATATCACTATGAAAAACATACCAATGGCATCTCTTCCGCTCTTTTACGGTAAGTATTCCGAAGACCCAGATGCCTTCTTATTTGAATTTGACATTTTATGTAGGAGTTACAACTATTATGAGGATGCTCATAAGCTCAAGCTATTCCTAGCCACCCTAAAAGATGCAACCCTTAGGTGGTTTATGAGCCTAGGTGAACACACCATCTATTCCTAGGATGATATGAAGTTCGTCTTTCTCAAGAAATACCAAGACTTCTGCAAAAGTAGGGATGTGAACAATATTATGAGAATGCAGCAATTAGAAGATGAGACCCTAGAAGAATATCTTGAACGTTTCTTTTATAATTTCCATAAATCCCAGGGGGCACACCTAGATGAGAAAACTATTAGGACTATCTTTTTAAAGGGACTAAGGGATGAATGTGTTGAAACCTTAAATCTTCTAAGTGGTGGGGATATTTATAAAAATCCTTTTGCTGAAGTGGCTGAATTATGTCGCACTTATTCACGAAGTCAGGCTAAAGTAGGCAAAAATCTCTGAGACAACTCCCGAGATTATGTGTCAAGAAATTAAAAATCTGTACCTAATGCTGTCACTAGGGTGGAATTAGGAAATCTATTGGAAAAATTCAAAACGGATATCCTAAACACTATTGGTAACCAGCTTGACACAATAAAACTTAAAAAGAAACAAGAAGATGAGAGGGTTTCCATGGCAATCTTTTGTCCTAAATGCAGAAACAAGCATGCTGAGAGAGAGTGTCCCATTAATGTTCTTGAGGTTTGTGGGATTTGTGCTTTAGAACACGCAACCGAGAAGTGTCCATCTCTTCCCGGTTTAAAAGCTATCTATAAGGTCAATGCTGAAACAAATGATTCCTCCCCAAATCAAAAAATGTTTCAAGATCCTAGCTCTCAAACCTATGGTCAGAACCAACCTTGGAATTTCCAGCCATCTTATCCTCCTTGGTTTAATCCTCAATCTCAAAACACTCCTTGGAATCAATATTGGAGGGGAAATCCTTATGGAAACACTTTCCAACCCCAAAACCAATCCTATCCTCCATACTCAAATATGCCTAGTACGTCCTACAATCCGAACATTCAACCTTATCAGCCGGGGTACAACCCGAATCATTATCAACAATCCTCGTTGCCTATTCCTCCTTTCCATCAGCTTTTACCTGCACCATCTAACCCATCACCTGCACAGGCACCACCATCATTAAACCCACCTCGTCCTACTTTGTTGCCTGTGCAACCCATAGCTAACCCCAACCATAATAAACAACCTCAACCTGTACAAAACATAGAAGCACAACCTTTTCCTACCTACATGATCACTGCTGTCCCAATAAATGAGATTCAATTGCGATCTGGGAAAACAGTCAATAAAGGAAAATCAACTGTCATTATTGAGGAAGAGATCCCTCAAGAACAAACTGAAAATCACATCCAACAAGAAAAACAAAAACAAAAAGAAGAACTAAATGAACCTCCTTACCTAGAAAGATTACTTGTTAAGAAAGAGGAAATTCCAATTGAATATGATTTAGAATCAGAATTAAGGAATGTTTGTATTAAAATTCCGCTACTACAAGCCATTAGAGACATTCCTATCTACACTAAAATCATTAAAGATCTTTGTATTAAGAAACTAGGAAGGAAAGGACACAAGAATCAAAATGTAAAAGTCATGAGTGAAATGTCTAGGATGATCTCAGATTTACCATTAAAATATAGTGACCTAGGAAATCCCATAGTGACTATTGAAATCAATGGAGTACTTCTACCAAACACCCTTGTAGACTTAGGAGCAACAATTAATGCCATGACCTTGGAAACCATGACATCTTTACAATTGCAAGGGATCAAACCTACACCTATTATTTTAGAATTGGAAGATAAATCCATTATCAAACCCATGGGAACCTTAGAAGATATAGTGGTCACCACTGCTTCCTAGAAATATTCCATCGATTTCATTGTCATTTCTCATAAGAAACCAGGACACCCTGTAGTACTAGGACGCCCTTGGTTAGCCACTACAGATACTGTGGTAGGGTGCCAAAGTAGAGAAATGGTCATTTCCAATGGATTATATAATCAAACATTGTCAATTTCCCCCCTGCTCAAACTACTACTAAAGTACCATTATGGATAGAGAGTCCTTACAAAGATGAGGATTGTATGTTTCGTTTGTTATCATTAGAACAATCTAGACGACTCCAGGAACAATAAGAAGATCATATTTTGCAGCAATTTTTATCTCACCATTCTCATATTGATTATCCTATTTCTTTTACTGGTTATCAACATGTTTTCTATAATGAGTTTCAGGAAGCTTTCCATCCAACTATATTTTCCTCGTTCACAGCAATAGAGGACAACAATGAGCTCACTACTGAACCAATTGAAATCAACGAAGGGAAAATTTTGTACATTGGTAATGAATTAAACAAAGAGCAGAGGCAACAATTGTTGAGCATGGTTCAAGAGCAATCCAGAGCTTTCGCCTGGGACTATTTGGACATGAGGGGCATACACCCAGATACGTGCATCCACCACATTTACACCAATGAGGAAATGAGACCAATCTGGCAGCCACAAAGACGCATGAACCCAACCTTGAAAGAGATTGTAAAAGAGGAGTTGCAGAAGTTATTGGCTGCAGATTTTATCTATCCTATTTCAGATAGTAGATGGGTGTCACCTTTGGTGGTGGTTCCGAAGAAGAATGGTAAGTGGCGCATATGTGTGGATTACAGGGAGATAAACAAAGCTACTCTACGAGATTACTTTCCGCTCCCATTTATCGATCAGGTACTCGACACACTCTCTAGTAAGAAGTATTTTTCTTTTCTAGATGGGTACAGTGGGTATAATCAGATTCAAATAACTGAGGAAGACCAAGAGAAGACCACTTTTACTTGCCTTTGGTGTACATATGCCTATCGAGTCCTCCCTTTTGGCCTTTGCAACGCCCCAACTACCTTTCAGCGAGTTGTCCTAGCCATCTTTTTTGATTTGATCCATGACTGTGTAGAAGTCTATATGGACGACTTCACCATATATGGAGATGATTTTTCCCAAGCTTTGGAAAATCTAGAAAAGGTATTGATTCGATGTCAAGAAGCCAACCTAGCCCTTAGCAGTAGTAAATGAAAAATGATGCAAACTAAGGGGATAGTTTTGGGCCATCATGTTTCATTTGAAGGAATTAAAGTCGATCCAACCAAGATTGAGGTAATCTCGCATATTTCCATTCCTAGTTCACAAAAAGAGGTAAGAAGTTTCCTAGGACATGCAGGTTACTATCATCGATTTATTGAGAATTTTACAAGAATTGAAGCACCTTTATTTAAATTATTAACTAAGGACGCTGACTTTGTTTGGAATGATGATTGTCAACATGCTTTTTAGGTATTAAAAGACAAGTTGTCCACTGCTCCAGTATTGAGGGGCCAAATTGGTCCTTTCCATTTCACATTTGCACCAATGCTTCAGATACCGCACTTGGAGTAGTTTTAGGACAAAGGGAAGATCACTCACCTTACACTATTTATTTTGTTAGCAAGAATATTTCCCCTACTGAATTAAATTATATCGTCACTGAAAAGGAATTGTTAGCAGTTGTTCATGCCATTAGCAAATT
The DNA here is from genome assembly GCA_031772625.1 of Pinus tabuliformis. Classification (NCBI taxonomy): domain Eukaryota; kingdom Viridiplantae; phylum Streptophyta; class Pinopsida; order Pinales; family Pinaceae; genus Pinus; species Pinus tabuliformis. The sequence continues at coordinate 761,524,661 of CM062804.1, forward strand.
TAGACATTACATAACCGGTTATGAGACTTTCTTCCATAACGATCATTCCGCCATTAGATTCCTCATGAACAAACCTATCACTAATGGTAGGATCACTATATTGTTGTTGCTTTTACAAGAATTTAATATAACTATGATCGATAGGCCCAGGCGAGATAATTTGGTAGCTGACTTCTTGTCTCGAATGAATGTCATGCACGGAAACGTACCAGAAACAGTACCAGATGATTTTCCAGATGAGGAATTGTTTGCTATATCTACCATTACTCCTTGGTTTGTCGATGTTGCCAACTACCTGGTATCAGGGAAATTGCCTTAGAATCTGTCTACCAGGGAGAAACATAACATCATACAGCGAAGTTCCAACTACTCCTGGATTGATGGGGACTTGTTCTACACTGGACCCAACTTGATCATGAGGAGATGTGTGCGAGAAAATGAGATATTTGATGTGTTGAAAGCCTGCCATAGTGAGCCTTGTGGGGGTCACTTTGTAGACAAAAGGACTGCATAAAAAGTCCTTCGTACCAAGTATTATTGGCCCTTGCTTTTCAAAGATGCTAAAAAGTTTGTATCCAGTTGTGATGCTTGTCAGAGGATGGGGAGGCCAGTTTCTTCGAATGAGATGCCCCTTCAGACACAAATATCCATCGAGCCTTTTGAGAAATGGGCATTATATTTCGTGGGACCTATCTCCCCCATGTCAAAGAAGAAGAAGTATATTTTAGTTTGCACCATGTTACGAAGTGGGTGGAAGCCAAAGCTTTATATGCTGCAACCGAGAAAGCAGTAGTGGAATTTATTTTCGAAGATATCTTCACTAGATTTAGGGTACCATGGGAGATTGTCACCGACCAGGGCACATAGTTCACATCAAAATTGGTCAAGGCTCTCACTGAATAATATCGAATTAAACATCAGAAATCTACTCCTTACCACCCCCAAGAAAATGGGCAGGTGGAGTCCACAAACAAAGTATTAGAATCCATCTTAACCAAGACCATTCAGTTGCATCATAGAGATTGGGCTGACAAATTATTGGAGGCATTATGGGCTTACCACATCACTTGGAGGAATGTGATAGGGCACACCCCGTATGAGTTAGTTTATGGTAAACAGGTGTTGGTGCCCATCGATTTCCAAGTGAAAAAATTTCAAACAACCGCTCAACTTGTGATGAATCTGAATGAAGCTCAAGAACAAAGGCTAATGCAACTGAATGAGCTGGATGAAATTAGACAAGATGCATTTCATCGAACTATGTTGGTGCAAGATCATAGAGCTTGTTGGCATGATAAGTTTATTAAGAAGAAGATTTTCCATCCTGGAGATTGGGCCTTGCTTTATGAAAATAAGTTTAAACACTTTAAAGGAAAATTCTCCACTCGGTGGTTAGGTCCCTATGAGGTGGATGAGGTGTTTGATAATGATTCAATGTGCATTAAAAATATTGATGGCAGTGAGACCTCCTTTGTAGGAGGTAAGAAGAGATCCAAAGATTGTGTTCAACGATTTCAAAATAAATTTGATTAACTCATCATAGGCATTCTGATCACAACATAATTGAATGGGCTTTTATATGACAAAATAAAGCATGGTTGATACGAAATACGACTCTACGTTTGTGAAAAACAGAGCATAATTCTGCATCAAGGATCTACGCATAGTCTCTATGACACACAAAGATCTACGCACTCAAAATTCTAAATCGAGGTGTCTAGAAATGAATGTGAGGTTATCACACTTAAAATCACTCCAAAGCTAATGAAATTCCTCATGCATTTGAACAAGAAACTTCAGTAAACTCAAACCAAAAGTGAATAAAAACAACTGTAATGAATCAACACGCAATGGTACTCCTACAAACTAACAATGAAGCCTATTCCCAGATGATGGTGGGCCCTGCCACACCTGGGTAAGATTAGATTGCTTGCAGGAAAGGAAATCTTAAAACATTTAAGTAAAAAACTCACAGCAAACCAATAATCAAATCGATTCAAGCTCAACGCATGGCCATAACAGAGTCTTCGATTATGAATAATAATGTCTTTGAACAATACTTGATAACAAATAGTTTTGCAATAATAATATTCTCTCTAGCTAACACTTAACTCATTACAATTCTAGCCTTTACAGGCATCAATTCGTGCTCAGAGCAAAAATAAACCATACATGGTAAATTCAAAGAATTGGCTAAATTAAATATTAAGATCCGATAGTTGGAACGACCTTGTTCTTCTTAGCAATACAGATTTTGACAAATCCTAATATTGGCATAGACTTGTTTCAATGAGGATGTAGAAGATATTCATCATGGAAAACAATGAACTCCGCTCAATCATAATCTCCAGTTGTAATATCCAAGCCTCTAGAAGCATGAATTCTACTAAACCTCCATGGTGTTGAGTACAGATCCTGAATTGGTTTGTTAAGTAAAAAAATAGCAAAACAAGGTTGTCAACAAGCACTCCCTCCATCGTGACCTGTCCATGCTACTACAATTCTTCACACTTATCCATAGTGATTAGTTAGATCATTAGGAATAACTTAAACTCACTCAAACCTAACTAAAAATAGTAAAATGACACTAATGAAATGATTTTACCTCATGTCAGGGTCTTGGCAGGTTTAGGACAGTGATAGTGATGGAAAGGTAGGTGTAGGAGTACTTTCTTTGTCAAAAATGGAAAAAATAGAGGTGGAAAATTGTCACATTGGGGACAAAACAAGGCACCAACATCCCCCCATGACGATTTGGATGCATGTCCTCATGCATCTAGTACAGTCCGCTAAAAAGAAGAGTGTGCCAAATAAGAGGAACTTCAGTCAAAGACTAGCAGTCTTGACCAGAACTTCGATCACATGTTTAACCGATGTAGAACATTTCTTGAACTGAAGGGCCAATCCTTGTGCACTCAACTTTTTAGTGGGCCTAAACCTTGATTTACTTCCAATGCAACAACTGCCTATTCTTCCTTTCCAGCTCGTCATTATGGGGATATAGTCTTAGATTAGAGTCCCTCACTTGGTGATTGACCTCTCTTACATAATGAAATAGGACCTTATATTTATTAGCTTTCTGTCAGAGTTTAACAATCTTCTTTTGCAGTTTGACAAGTCGAATCTTCAAGTTCTCTTCTTCATCAAAAGTTGGAGCCTTGGTAGGTGTTGTCGATTGCTGAGATGTGCTGCCTTCAGGTGCTTTACCAATGCTTCCTTTTGGTGAAGAAATACGTTGGCTTGCCTTAGTAGCACTCCTACTCATTGATGGCTGAATGGGGGATAATGTTTCTAAGTCTTTTGCAATATCCATAGGGATATCTGCTTCAGATGTGGGCATGCGTACATTTTCAAAAAACAATTCGAACTTCTTTGTATTAGAATTCGGGGATGAGGAAATGTGGGCATGATTAGAATTTGTGACTCTAGCTATGGACTGTTGGGTGTGAGCCATACTATGGGTTCTTCGACGACCTTGAGCAGAGGTCTCTGCTGTAGAAATCGAGGGTTTATTAATAGGGAAAATAGCTCTTCTGCATTTTTTTTGGTTTGGCACACTCATGGGTTTTAGAAGGCTCTGTCTGGGGTTCCACTGCTCTGTCTTCCTCCATAAGACTTAGCTCAAGTCGGTCCAACTCGGCTCTATTTATTTTACCCTTTTTTCGTGCCCACTTGGTTTTTCACAGAAATCGCAGAATGACCTGCTGCTTGGGGGGTTTCATGGGTAGGAACGGGAGAATGGGTAGCAGAGGCAAGTGTTGCTTGGGAGTTTAGGCACATGAGTGGAATATTTTTATCTCAACGATCTGCCCATTGATCATTGTCGCCCTTTTACCTGAGTCTCCTCCCCAGGGAAGTTCCCTATTAAGAAATCCTCCCATGATATCTTTCTCTTTCGAAGCTCAACAACTATTAAAATTTTAATGAGGCTATGATGATACAATGATGTGTCAGGCTTCCTACTCTGAGACTGTACCCCTCTTGCCATTTTATGTAAGCTTAGCCTCAAGAAGTGCGGGATGTCTATTATTTTTCCTCAGTGAAATAAGTCAATAAGCGAAAGTGATAAAGGAAAATGACCACATACCTTCCTTCACAGGTAAGGAAGCATTGCAACAATGTGAGAAGTGGGTGCCACTGTTCTTCTATGCAACTTCATAATATCCCCTTTGCCCAACTGAGATATCTGTAAGCTGACTTGAAAAACATAGTGCAATTCAGGATATTCATTTGCCCACCCTTGAAGAACGGTTCGCCCTCTGCGGGTAGTCCTATGTTTGTGCTCAACGATGCCTCAATAACTCTGAAACTCAAATCCACAACCTTAACATGTTCCCTGTTGAAACTTTGAGCAAAAGATAAAGTGACCCAATCATTATAGCCCTGGAATTTTTGTAGGAATGTTGTCCATCCTTTCCCCTCCACAATTTCTCCGCACTTGTGGTATTCAGGACTGCATGCAAACTGGCCAAATGTGGGCTCATGGCGATCAACTCCCATATAGATTGGCACCTTAATTCAATTACGATTGCACCCTTTCCAAATTCTTTGTTGCTTCTTTGTTGCCCAATAATTCTGCAGTCTTGGTGTAAGTCGTTCCCCATACTTCAAAACTTGGTTGAATGACAACTTAGAGTCAATCATTACTATTAATAGGAAGCATGAGACTTGAGGCGCAATGATAAACACGAACCTCATGCAACTGATGTGGAATGATATTGTTAAGGCCAAATGAGAGTTGGCACAAATGATCATGATTACTCAGAGATATCATGGGGTGATGGTGAGGAGAGGACATAAGAGCATATAATTATGCAGGGTGGAAGGAATATAGGAAATGTAGGATTAGGGAATGGAAGGGTTATAGGAGTACAGGATATGATTATGAGCATCATTTAAAATGAGGGATAGTTTAGAGGTGCATTGTCATACAGAGTACATTTTAACTATTAATGATGTAATTCAAACAAATTTGAGTACATACCTGAGCCACTTACAATGATATAGGATAATGATTTATGAAGATCACCCAGCTTTGATGTAGCGACCAAGTACTGAATAAAAATAATTTTGATAGGCATGGTGTTGAAGCTGCAATTGTGCTCTACGACTGTTGTTTTAGAAACGAATTTTAATGGAAAAACCTTTAATTTTTCAAGGTTAAGTACAAAAGTGGAGTACATAACCTATAAATCTTCTTTGCATAGTGCCATCCAAATCATTAAGTTGTGGAGATAACCATCCTTGACTGATGGCAGAAATTAATATTGGTTGTGAAGCAATCCTCATACAATTGAAACATAATACAAATCATGCTCCCAAAAATGTTGTTTCCAGAATACATATGTAATAGCAGACTTGTAATTTTTACATAGTATAGTACAGAAACTGCTAGATACAGAGTGTAGAATACAAAATTTAGACATCCCTTTACTCAATGCCATGTAATATACTGGTTATTTCTCTTTAGAAGATAAATAAAACATGTTTATCATCCCATGGATTTTTAACCAGGCTTGGGATGATGACTGCCTGAGGCATTTCTTATTTAGAGAGCTTGAAATGACCAGAAAGAAAGCTCTAGGGGGGTTTCTTTTTTGTAAATGTTCTGCTGAGCCAAGAAGAGAATAATTCTATGCCCAATAGATCCCTAACTACTACCACTCTATTATTTTAATGAGCCTAAAGTAGCTATTGCTTAAGGTTGTCATATTTAGAGAGTCTGAACCACCCAAAGGAGACTCCAAGGGGCTTATTTTCTGTAAACATTTCCTTAAGGACGGAAAAGAATAAATCTCTACTTAAGGAATCCTTAGGCTACCACTGTCCCATGTCATTTTACGAGCCTAGATTAGTTACTGCTCGGGAGTTTCAATTTTTGAGAGTCTGAAAACGTCCAAAGAAGACTCCAAAAGGCTCATTTTCCATATTAATATGTCAATTCTGGTTAAAGGAATAAACCTACCCAAGACAGATTTCTCCTTTATTCTACATGGGTTGTGGGGAGAAACACCTAAAGACATATAAAAATGACTGCCCACTGAGCATTATATATATATATATATACACACACACACACACACACACACACACACACACACACATATATATATATATATACACACACACACACATAAATAAAAGAAACTAACCAGATGAACGAGCAAGAGGCTGGTCATTTTCATGAACCAGCTCCATCCTTCGATCTCTTCTTACCTCCTACAAAAATATAGTGATCCCTATCAACATTATTTTTATTCAGTACCTGGTCGCTACATCAAAGCTGGGTGATCTTTACAAATCATTATCCTATATCATTGTAAGTGGCTCAGGTATGTACTCAAATTTGCTTGAATTTGATCATTAATAGTTAAAATGTACTCTGTATGAGAATGCACCTCTAAACTATCCCTCATTTTAAATGATGCTCATAATCCTATCCTATACTCCTATAACCCTTCCATTCCCTAATCCTACATTTCCTATATTCCTTCCACCCTGCATAATTATACGCTCCTGTGTCCTCTCCTCACCATCACCTCATGATATATCTGAGTAATCATGATTGTTTGTGCCAACTCTCATTCGGCCTTAACGATATCATTCCACATCAGTTGCATGAGGGTCGTGTTTATCATTACGCCTCAAGTCTCATGCTTCCTATTAATCGTAATGATTGACTCTATGCTGTCATTCAACCAAGTTTTGAAGTATGGGGAACGACTTACTCCAAGACTGCAAAATTATTAGGCAACAAAGAATCTGGCAAGGGTGCAATCATAATTGAATTAAGGTGCCAATCGATATGGGAGTTGATCGCCATGAGCCCACGTTTGGCCAGTTTGCACGTAGTCCTGAATACCACAAGTGCAGAGAAATTGTGGAGGGGAAAGGATGGACAACATTCCTACAAAAATTCCAGGGCTATAATGATTGGGTCGCTTTATCGTTTGCTCAAAGTTTCGATGGGGAACATGTTAAGGTTGGGGATTTGAGTTTCAGAGTTACTGAGGCATCGTTGAGCACAACCATAGGACTACCCGCAGAGGGTGAACCGTTCTTCAAGGGTGGGCAATTGAATATCCCGAATTGCGCTATGTTTTTGAAGTCAGCTTACAGATATCTCAGTTGGGCGAAGGGGGTATTACAGAGCTGCATAGAAGAACAATGGCACTTGCTTCTCATGTTGCTGCAATGCTTCCGTACCTGTGAAGGAAGGTATGCGGTCTTTTTACTTTATCACATTCGCTTATTGACTTATTTCACTGAGGACAAACAGATAGACATCCCGCACTTCTTGAGGCTAAGCTTACATAAAATGGCAAGAGGGGTACAGTCTTAGAGTAGGAAGCCTGAAACATCGTTGTATCATCATAGCCTCATTAAAATTTTAATAGTTGCTGAGCTTCGAAAGAGAAAGAGATCGTGGGAGGATTTCTTAATAGGGAACTTCCCTGGGAAGATCATTGAGACAAAAAGATGCCACTCCTATGCCTAAACTCCCAAGCAACACCTGCCTCTCCTACCCATTCTCCCGTTCCTACCCATGAAACCCCCCAGGCAGCAGGTCATTCTTCGAAAGTTTGAGGAAATTTGATTTCTGTGAAAAACCAAGTGGGCATGAAACAAAAGGTAAAAGAAATAGAGCTGAGTTGGACCGACTTGAGCTAAGTCTTATGGAGGAAGATAGAGCAGTGGAACCTCAATCAGAGCCTTTCAAAACCCATGAGTGTGAAAAACCAAAGAAAGAATGCAGAAGAGCTCTTTTACCTATTAATAAACCCTCGATTTCTACAACAAAGACCTCTGCTCAGGGTTGTCAAAGAACTCGTAGTATGGCTCACACCCAACGGTCCATAGATAGAGTCACAAATTCTGATCATGCCCACTTTTTCTCATCCCTTGATTCTAATACAAAGAAGTTCGAGTTGTATTATGAAAATGTACACATGCCCACATCTAAAGCAGATATCCCTGTGGATATTGTACAAGACTTAGAAACATTATCCCCCATTCGACCATCAATGAGTAGGAGTGTTACTAAGGCAAGCCAACGTATTTCTTCACAAAAAGGAAGCATTGGTAATGCACCTGAAGGCATCACATCTCAGCAATCGACAACACCTACCAAGGCTCCAACTTTTGATGAAGAAGAGAACTTGAAGATTCGACTTGTCAAACTGCAAAAGAAGATTGTTAAACTCCGAGAGAAAGCTAATAAATATAAGGTCTTGTTTCATTATGTAAGAGAGGTCAATCACCAGGTGAGGGACTCTAATCTGAGACTGTATGCCCATAATGACGAGCTGAAAAGGAAGAATAGGTAGTTGTTGCATTGGAAGGCAATCAAGGTTTAGGCCCACTAAAAAGTTGAGCGCACAAGGATTGGCCCTTCAGTTCAAGAAATGTTCTACATCGGTTAAACATGCGATCGAAGTTCTGGTCAAGACCGCTAGTCTTTGACCAAAGTTCCTCTTATTTGGAACACTCTTCTTTTTGGCGGACTGTACTAGATGCATGAGGACATGCATCCAAAACGTCATGGGGGGATGTTGGTGCCTTGTTTTGTCCCCAATTTGATCATTTTCCACCTCTATTTTTGCCATTTTTGTCAAAGAAAGTACTCCTACACCTACCTTTCCATCACTATCACTATCCTAAACCTTCCAAGACCTTGTCATGAGGTAAAAGCATTTCATTAGTGTCATTTTACTATTTTTGGTTAGGTTTGAGTGAGTTTAAGTTATTCCTAATGATCTAACTAATCATTATGGATAAGTGTGAAGAATTGCAGCAGCATGGATAGGTCACAATGGAGGGAGTGCTTGTCGACAACCTTGTTTTGCTATTTTTGTACTTAACAACCCAATTCAGGATCTGTACTCAACACCATGGAGGTTTAGTAGAATTCGTGTTTCTAGAGCCTTGGATACTACAACTGGAGATTATGATCAGGCGAAGTTCGTTGTTTTCCCCGACGAATATCTTCTACATCCTCATTGAAACAGGTCTATGCCAATATTGGGATTTGTTAGAATCCGTTGTGCTAAGAAGGACAAGGTCGTTCCAGCGATCGGATCTTAAAGTTTAATTTAGCCAATTCGTTGAATTTCCCATGTATGGTTTGTTGTTTCTCTGAGCACAAATTGATGCCTATAAAGGCTAGAATTGTAATGAGTTAAGTGTTATCTAGAGAGAATATTATTATTGCAAAACTATTGGTTATCAAGTATTGTTCAAAGACATTATTATTGATAATTGAAGACTCTGTTATGGCCATGTTTTGAGCTTGAATCAATTTGATTATTGGTTTGTTGTGAGTTTTTGATTTAAATGTTTTAAGATTTCCTTTCCTGCAAGTAGTATAAGATTACCTAGGTGTGGAAGGGCCCACCATCATGTGTGAATAGGATTCATTGTTAGTTTGTAGGAGTACCATTCCGTGTTGATTCATTACAGGTGTTTTTATTCACTTCTGGTTTGAGTTTTTTGAAGTTTCTTATACAAATGCGTGAGGAATTTCATTAACTTTGGAGTGATTTTAAGTGTGATAACCTCACATTTATTTCTAGACACCTCAATTCAGAATTCTGAATGTGTAGATCCTTGTGTGTCACAGAGACTGTGCATAGATCCTTGATGCAGAGTTATGATCTATTTTTCACAAACGTAGAGTCGTATTTCATATCAGCCATGCTTTATTCTATCATATAAAAGCCCATTCAATTACGTTGTGATCAGAATGCCTGTGATGAGTTAATCAAATTTATTTTGAAATCGTTGAACGCAATCTCTATATGCTTAAGTCGGTGTGTTCATCTTTGTAATGAGGTTTATGATAAACGACCAATCGTGTGGATTGCGTTGTGTAGAATAGGGAGTTTGATTGATGGTGTGCGTTGAATGAATCTCAATTAGTCATAAGTAGGAATTGCATTGTCCATTTCCATTATTAAATTGTTTGATTTCTTTTAGACATTTTCATAAGTGCGATTGATCATAAAAGAATTTCTTTACATAGCGTTGATTGGAATAGTTAAATTATCATAGGATAATTTAGTTTCGTTATCGTATATTAAGGATTGATTTCCATTCTCTTTCATGAAGTCTATAGGTTGATTTCAAATGTTGAATTGAGTGACTTATGTTTTTAGTATGATTCATTTTACATTGCTTTGAGTTATTGAATACAATCATAGACTAGGTTTCCATTCTAATGTAGTAGTTCAGGATTTGATAAACGCTAGACTTAGATACTTTCATTGAGATTCCATTCCTTGTAGTATTAGTTGTGTAGTCTTTTAACGTACAATTTAGGAGATGTTTCATTTTCAAAGGAGAATAGTTTGATTCAAATGAGTTAAAGGTAGTAGAATAGGATATGATTTCAAAATCATAGACTAGTATTTTATCATGCTTCGTTACCAGTAAAATAAGTGTTTGATTTCTTTCAATAGTTTTGAATTCCCATTTAATATTTGCAGTTGGAATGAATTTCATTTAAGCTTTCAGTTTCATTAAGTTATCATTTGATTTCAAAGAATTAGAATAAACACAAAGTGGATTGAGTTAAGTAGAATCCTTTCAACTTGTTTACGTGTTCTAGGAATGAGATGAGTGCTTAATTAGTCATTCTGTATTTAATGATCAGAGGAGAATCATATACTCTACATTTATAACTTGAACCAAAAATGCAGTACAACTCATGCTTACGAGTCCTGATTGACAATTAATAGTAAGAGATTTAATCACTAATTAAAACTCCTAACATTAATAAAAATGATTAATTACTAATCCTTTATCAATTTCAAAACTTATGTATAAACTCTTATCCTTTGTCAATTTCAAAATTTATATATAAACACTTTATGTAACTAATAATTCTATCTTATATTTTCTAGTATAACCCTATAAGAATGCACATGTATGTGCTCAATGTGGTAATACTTTTCATCGAATTCATTTGCGGTTGTGCATTCCATGCTAATTTATTTCACTTGCAATGTATGTCATGCAAAATCAATAAAATAACCAAAAAAAAATAATACACAACAAAAAAATAATACACTGAATTAACTAAACAATGCACTTTCACGAATACAATGTTTATTGCTTCTATTTAAAGACTCTAGTTATGATGGCGAGTTTTATAATACTAAAATTAAATGTATAATTTGGAAACCAATGAACACACCTTTTTTTAAACTATGGTAGCATAAGCTCACGAGTTGAAACATCAAAAATCACACAATTGGAATCAAATCTTGAATTTTGAAAATTATAACCCTTTCTTGTCTTTTTTTTATTATACATTATTTAATTTAAATTTATGTTAAAATGTTTATAATAGCTATCACGATATGTCAATCCACCTAAATATAGGAAAAGTGTGTACAAAGAATCCATTTGAAACCTATTTTACGTCATAATCATACATTCATTTAAGTTGAAGTCCGTATTTTTTTTATAAGGACGTGTGTAAACCATTCAAAGCATATTTACGCCGTAAGGCGTTTCCCTCTGAGAGCACTCCTCCTAAATGCCACTCTGTCACTTTTAGGACCTTTTGATCAATTGTTAGACGATTCAAAAAATTTTAACCATTGGATCTCATCACCGCTCCAACTGCTTCATCTATGAAAAGCATCCCGATCGACGCAGCCCATTTTCTAAACGCAAACGCTTCTCTGCCCATCCAGTTCACTGTGCTGGGAGACGGGTTACTGCTGGCCTACTTGCCCAAAAGAGGATGATGCTGGTGGCCATCGAGTTTGAAGAGGTAATATTTGTCATCACAGGATTTGATTTTGGGTTATTCCATCTCACCTGATTCGAGCCACTAATAACTTGATGCATGGGTTTCTGGTACAGACAGTCTTCGACATTCGAGAGCTTATTTATCTCGAGTAATCTTGAAAATATTGTGAGTAATACATAGGCTCATCATTAAAGAGTTTTTATTTTCTTTTAACTCATTCTTCATGCATCTACAGGTATCAGACTTTGCAGAAGTCCTTTCCTTATGGTTGTGCTGGGTTTGGATGAGTCCTCTTACTCAGGGTTGCCACTTTCTGATTTCTAGGTTGATCTCATTACCAAACTTTAGGGCGGTCTATCTTGCTTGAATGCTTTCGGGAACAAGGTTTCTATGTTTGTAATCATTCTATCGAATGAGATTCTGGTTTTTCTGGCTGGAAATGTAAATTTAAGTCGAGGCTTCAAGCTAGACTTAGTCTGACTTTTGTTATTTTGATTGAACAAGGGTTTTGTTTAATGGGCAACTAAGTGGTTCCAAAAATGTGCCATGGCATAAACCTGTGTAGCTCCGACTTCACCAAGCGTGCGTTTCCCTCTGAGAACAGTCCCCCGAAATGCCACTCTGTCACCTTTAGCACCCTTTGATCAATTGTTAGTCGATTCAAAAAATTTTAACCATTAGATCTCATCACCGCTCCAACTGCTTCATCTATGAAAAGCATCCCGATCGACGCAGCCCATTTTCTAAACGCAAACGCTTCTCTGCCCATCCAGTTCACTGTGCTGGGAGTACGGGTTACTGCTGGCCTACTTGCCCAAAAGAGGATGATGCTGGTGGCCATCGAGTTTGAAGAGGTAATATTTGTCATGACAGGATTTGATTTTGGGTTATTCCATCTCACCTGATTCGAGCCACTAATAACTTGATGCATGGGTTTCTGGTACAGACAGTCTTCGACATTCGAGAGCTTATTTATCTCGAGTAATCTTGAAAATATTGTGAGTAATACATAGGCTCATCATTAAAGAGTTTTTATTTTCTTTTAACTCATTCTTCATCCATCTACAGGTATCAGACTTTGCAGAAGTCCTTTCCTTATGGTTGTGCTGGGTTTGGATGAGTCCTCTTACTCAGGGTTGCCACTTTCTGATTTCTAGGTTGGTCTCATTACCAAACTTTAGGGCGGTCTATCTTGCTTGAATGCTTTCGGGAACAAGGTGTCTATGTTTGTAATCATTCTATCGAATGAGATTCTGGTTTTTCTGGCTGGAAATGTAAATTTAAGTCGAGGCTTCAAGCTAGACTTACTCTGACTTTTGTTATTTTGATTGAACAAGGGTTTTGTTTAATGGGCAAATAAGTGGTTCCAAAAATGTGCCATGGCATAAACCTGTGTAGCTCCGACTTCACCGAGCGTTTGATTTTTAATTTACTTACCCGAAAAGGTCTGAAGTTTTGGTTTGTATATATATAACATTCATAGCTTGGAGCTCTTCTAGTTTGGTTCGGCTTCTGAAATCGAATGTCAAGCTGGAGTTACCAACATGAAAAGATTAAACAGAAATATAATGCCGAAGGGTTCTAACGAAAAGTCAAAAATCTCCTTACCGTGTTACATGATAGTGCACGACAACATACATAACTAAGTGCATAAATATGTGCCCCTGGAATAATATGTACAGAAAAACCCAATGCAAACATTTTTTTGGTCGATGGCGGTATTTACTTATATATGACTCGAAGTCCAAGTTCACTTTCACATTACCAGCCACGTGAAAATTTCATGATGGTAAACCTGTGTAATTTAATTGATTAATTAATAATTTAATTTCATAAAAAGTGGAGAATGTGGTTTTTATTTTTATATAAATTAATTTATTTGAATTAAGAAAATTAAAGATCAAAATGGTGTATATATATGTGTAAAATTGTATTTATATTGATGAGATTGTATTTATATTGAGTGAGATGGTATGTTTTTTTGTTATTTCAATTGTATTTTTGAATAAATAAATAGGTTCAACACTTTAAACAATTATTTTTATTGGTTTAATATTACAAGTATTTTGTAGATTTTTAATATGGTTAAATTATATCTTAATTGATTGATTGATAATTTAATTTAGTAAAAAGCGGAGAAATTGGCTTTTAATTATTATATAAATTGATTTATTTGAATTAAGAAAATTAAAAATCAGAGTGGTGTATATATATATATATGCAAAGTTATATTTATATTGGGTGAGATTGTAAGTTTTCTTTGTTATTTGGATTGTATTTTTGAACCCTTAGATTGTGTATATTAGATAGCTAAAAAATGATAAAAAGGTTCAATAGTTAAACTATACTAATTAAAATAGTGCAGTCTAATTATAACAAGTTTTTATTTTTTTCCAAAATTTAAGAAGACAAATTTCAATGAGATTCTAGGAATATAATTTGTAACACTGCAATATTGTTAAATTATATCTTAATTGATTGATTGATAATTCAATTTAGTAAAAAGCGGAGAAATTGGCTTTTAATTATTATATAAATTGATTTATTTGAATTAAGAAAATTAAAAATCAGAGTGGTGTATATATATATATGCAAAGTTATATTTATATTGGGTGAGATTGTAAGTTTTCTTTGTTATTTGGATTGTATTTTTGAACCCTTAGATTGTGTATATTAGATAGCTAAAAAATGATAAAAAGGTTCAATAGTTAAACTATACTAATTAAAATAGTGCAGTCTAATTATAACAAGTTTTTATTTTTTTCCAAAATTTAAGAAACAAATTTCAATGAGATTCTAGGGATATAATTTGTAACACTACAATATCGTCAAATTATATCTTAATTGATTGATCGCCATATATATATATATATATATGCAAAGTTATATTTATATTGGGTGAGATTGTATGTTTTTTCTGTTATTTTGATTGTATTTTTGAACCCTTAGATTTTGTAGATTAGATAGCTAAAAAATGATAAAAATGTTCAATAGTTAAACTATACTAATTAAAATACTAATTAGTATAAAAAGTTTTTATAGTTAAACTATACTAATTATAAAAAGTTTTTATTTTTTTTTCAAAATTTAAGAAAACAAATTTCAATGGGGTTTTAGGGATATAATTTGTAACACTACAATATGGTTAAACTATATCTTGATTGATTGATAGATAATTTAATAAATTATATCTTAATTGATAGAGTGATAGTTTAATTTAGTATTGGCTATTATTTATTATATAAATTGATTCATTTGAATTTAAAAAATTAAAAATCAAAGTGGTGTATATATATGCAAAGTTATATCTATATTGGGTGAGATTGTAAGTTTTTTTTGTTATTTGAATTGTATTTTTGAACCCTTAGATTGTGTAGATTAGATTGCTAAAAAATGATAAGAAGGTCTAATAGTTAAACTATACTAATTAAAATAATGCAGTCAAATTTCAATGGGATTCTAGGGATATAATTTGTAACACTACTTATCATATCACTTTTGTTTTTATGGGTTATAGGAGGTGTTACTGACATTTTAAGTCAAATTTCTCAATTATCATTAATATACCAAGTTACAAAAATGTCAAATATCTAAAACTTTGCAGAAATATCTTAAACTGACAAGATTTCTTAAACTGAAAAGATTGCGAGGCTCCTAAGGAAGCATAAGGGGGCTTCAACCTTTAGGCCTTTAAATACCATCCGGAGCTCCCTTAGATCTGTAAAAGACCCACTTGACCCCAAGAATATGAAGGGTGTGTTGAAGAATCTAGGGCATTCAGGAATTAGTGAGATTCTTCTTGTTCATGATAACAATTTGTGAAGTTCTTGATCATCATATTATTATTAGTGTGTGATTCAAACTGCTATCAAAACAAAACAAACAAGAACACAAAGTAGTATTTGGCTTTCTGACACGCATCATTGATGCAAGCCTGAAGCTTGCATTACCCAGGAACTTTCTCCCTTTAACATATAAAGCATGCACCTCAAATAATTGCCCAATTCACTTGTACACGCGGCAATTTTCTCCCATTTAGATTTGCAGAAGCTTGTAATTTCACATTCCTGGCAAATTCACATCTATGCCATTTATGCAGAATCTTTTCTTCACATTTAACTTCAACCATAATTATCAACATGCTCATGTGTTTATACACATCATCCAACTACAGTCTACATTCTCAATCCAATTTAGAGACTTCATTTCAATCCCAATGTCAAATCTTGTACATGCTCATTAATCCAATAAACATGACCAAATGCGCAATTATTAATTTGACATTATTTTAAGCAATGGAATGCTTAGACTAATTCTTACTCAAATGCGCCCTTTTCAAACATTCAGTCATTCAGATTTTGAAAATCTGTCTTCAATCTCTATTTAATACAACAGAAGACATTCTTACCACTTGCCAAGCTGTAGTCGAATTCATCAATTGCTTTTCTGATTACTTGGATGCCTTTCACCTTCATATGCCCTTACTACCATACTGTTTTGTGCTTCTGTATCAAATTGCCAGCGTCCTTACTGCGCCTTTCACATCTTTGCAAATGAATCTTCAACTCATTGTCAAAACAGCTTCAAATATACAGTACTGCGTTTCATTCGGCAACTCATTCACATATCTGCAAAATGCAATGATGCCCAACCATAATGCTAACACATGTTTGTAAATGCGCTTACCTCTCATTTAGAATGCGCCTCGCCTGCTCCATCCATCAGAAAATGTTCAACACAGCAATTTATGTTGCAATACCACAGATCGATTTCAAAATTTACTGCAAGTTAATTTCCATCATAATTTCTTCATTTCGCATTTCAATACATCATTGTTTCGTTGCTAATGGACAGATTGTCCGGTCATTGGATAGAACTCTGCGTTTAATACCAGAACTCTGCGTTTTTTTATTAATTTCAGTTTCCAATTACCAGATTCAATTCTGGTTCCACACTTCAACAAATCGATTGTGCTATGATTTACGCAATTGGTTATTGTTTTAACACGCTCCGCATACCTTTTACCTCTGAATTTTATACCACGTGCAATCCTTCTTTCAATTGCAGTCGAGCCACCATCTAAACAACGTTCAGTTTAATAATTCAACCAATGCATTCATTCCGGAATTGTGAATATTGTATCTTCTAATGACAGCGTTCAGGATGACAATACAAACTTATGGATTCAATTTCAATTTGGAATAATCATTACAGCGAATAGGTTACCCTCTGCATTTACCTTTTAATCGATTTCACAACAGCGCCATTTGTTCCAGCTGACACTGTTCCAACAAATGATGCTATTCATTGGTCCTTTTAACGCAAACAACTCTTAATTTCTGAAGCGCTTTCCAATAATTAAAACCTCCTCACAAGTTAGAATCACAATTAATCGATTAAAACTCCAGAATCGATTTTCATACACATTATCAAGCCATTAAAATTAAATGAGAACAACGTTCATCATGTCCTACACTTTCACGGCTTCAATATACCTCTGTTCAATACTGCAGATATTCATATATATATAATTTGCCAATGTGTTGTACAAACAGTGAAATCGACCTTTCCAAACTCGCATTAAAATCTTAACCTACACCGAACTTCGGTTTCATTCCAATCATTGAAAATAAATACAATTCCGCCAATAAAGTTATAAACACATTTATCATAAAAAAATACTTACAATTCTTGTTCTTCCTGGCTAAATATGCAAATCGATGACCCTTTTTACATAAGCCCTAAGGCTTCCAAGTAGAAAACCTTACACTGTACTCACAATCTCAATGTATTTTTCTCTCAAAACCCCTTCCTATTTATACAATTTTGAAAATGATCTAATTTAATGCTCAATCCCCTTAATATCTCAATATCGCTAAAATATCTCAACAAATCCTCTTATCTAGAATCTTATCCCTTTATATCCTTAACTACCCAAATTCTCTCATATCCTTTTATTAATTAAAAAGATATTTACAAAAATCCTCACTTCCTCCTATTTTGTTTAAAATAACAAATTAATTTAATAAAATATTAAAAATTGTCACACCCCCTTTTAACATATTTACAAAATAAAAAAAACGCCCTTGATGCTCCTGCATCAGACTCCCCATGTAAGAATATTCATGACCACCTGGTCATAAGTCTGGATATTTCCTCCTAGATCCCAAATTTTATTTTGTAATCTTTCTGTGCTTGTCGATTGCTTTACTACTGTTGTCATCTGTTGTTGTCTTCCAGGTTTCCATATTTTGTGCTGTAATACTCCACTTGCTCTGCTCTTGCAATCTTTCACTGTCATTCTCTTGTTATTGCTCCTTTTCTTTCTTTCGGCTGTCTTTATCTGGGATGTTTTTATCATTAACCTCCTTATCAACTCCATTTCTCTGTCCAGTATGTCCTCTGTCTGCTGATTGTTTCCATCTCTTGATTGCTCAAATCTCACTCTTACTTGTTCTTTACTTGTTTTGATTGCTTCCTTTTCTCCCTTACTGTTGTTTTGCACCTTTTCTGCTACTGCTACTATAAATGTTGCGGCCTGCCAAACTTCCTTTCCCTCTGCAACATTCCTTTGCTCATCATCTGCAATTTCTTTTTGATTATCATTTATGACAACTGCTTTGTCATCCTTCTTCAGCAATCTATCTCGGACATTCATCCTCTGTTCTTCCAATTTCCTCCTTTGAAAGTCTAATTCTTTATATAACTCAATGATTTTACTTGGAGTAGACTCTGGAAATTTTACACGATCTTCCATTTCCTCACATGGTCTTTCTTCTGCTAAATCTTCCTTAACATCCTTCAGTAGATGTTCTTCCAAACCTGCAATCATACACAAATCGTTAGTTTTAAAATCACAAGACCTTACGGTCTTGTTTGATGCTTCAGTCATCAAATCTTCTGATTGCTTCGAATCATTCATATGATTCAACTCCTCTAGCTCTTCATCACTCTCAAAAAGTAATGGTCCACTCTCTGGGTAACATATCGAAACTTCAACATCTTCTTCAGCATCTTCCTTTTGCTGTAGCTCAACTTTTTTGAGCTTCTCTATCCTCTGTCTGGCATCAATAACCTGTTCAAGTTCCCTTAGTTCCTTTATCAACTGCATATTTACCTGATGATTCCACTTTACTTTTAGCCTCTGCCACTTCAACTTCTTTCTCATGACATAACCATGCTTCTGGTCTTCCTCATTTCTTTGCAACATCTCCATTAACACCTCAAGCTGAACTGCTATCTCAGCCTTCCTCCTCTCATATTCCTCTTTGCTTAACTGTCTTTGTATGCCAATTTCCTTGGCATCCTTCTCCTTTTGTCTTCTGCTGTGGTTTATCTCAGAACCTCTGTTACGACTGTCACTAGTCATCATCCTTTCCATCTCTATGAGTTCCTTACTCACTTTAATATTAAAGCCTCTTCAGCAGCAAGTCCTATCCTGCCGCCACTTACCTCACCAAGCTCTCCTCACTCATTCTTTTGGCAAGCAATTGGTTCTCTATCTCTGGAACCTCCTTTGAGCACTTCTCTTTGCTCTTCCTAGGCTTCAACTCATCTGCATGTTCTAAGAACACAACTGTCCTCCTTTTCCAATCTCTATTGGAATTCCTCAAGGTTCTGCCACCTCTATGTTTTCACTTAGAAATTTTCACCAGCTTCCTTTATCTGTTAGCAATTTCCTTTTGGAAGTTGCAATAATACTTTAATGCAAAAGACTACAATACTCTATTCTTCAAAAACATATCATCTTACCTCCAAGATCTCGCCTGATCTTGTCCTCCCATTCATCTGCACTTCATTTACCTTCAGAATCTCATCACTCCTGCAAATCTGTTCCAACAAATCTTTATGCTTCCTCTGCATAAATTCTCGATATTCAACCACTGTCAATCATATTTTAAAATCTGATTCTTTCTTCCAATCTTCTGGCTTGATCTGGAAAACTTTAGCTGTCAGCAACAATTCCTTCTTTGCTGAATTTCTTCTTTGCTGCAACCATCAATCCTCATTCCATTTCTTTGTCAGTAAAACTCAAATCAAAATTAACAAAACACAATACCTGCACGATCCAAGTGAATTTCCATTCCCCAACATCGCTGTGGATTCTTTCTGTCTCTACAATCTCTGCTTAATTCTGTTTTCCCTACCTCTAAGAACTTAATTGTTCTTCTTCATTCTCCCAGCTGTACTCTCGTTTCTTGAATTTCGGATTAGAATCTGATCTCCTTTACCTGCATTCTGTTCACTTGCAATTATATATGTTGCATATCAGATTTAAAATCTGATCTTCATTATTCATCACACATTCACAAATACATTTCAGTTCAACAAACCTTCTTGTCCACATTCAGAAAATAAACATTTTTTTAATTCAACAGAGCCAAGCTCTGATACCAAAAATTTATGCAAGCCTGAAGCTTGCATTACCCAGGAACTTTCTCCCTTTAACATATAAAGCATGCACCTCAAATAATTGCCCAATTCACTTGTACACGCGGCAATTTTCTCCCATTTAGATTTGCAAAAGCTTGTAATTTCACATTCCTGGCAAATTCACATCTATGCCATTTATGCGGAATCTTTTCTTCACATTTAACTTCAACCATAATTATCAACATGCTCATGTGTTTATACACATCATCCAACTACAGTCTACATTCTCAATCCAATTTAGAGACTTCATTTCAATCCCAATGTCAAATCTTGTACATGCTCATTAATCCAATAAACATGACCAAATGTGCAATTATTAATTTGACATTATTTTAAGCAATGGAATGCTTAGACTAATTCTTACTCAAATGCGCCCTTTTCAAACATTCAGTCATTCGGATTTTGAAAATCTGTCTTCAATCTCTATTTAATACAACAGAAGACATTCTTACCACTTGCCAAGCTGTAGTCGAATTCATCAATTGCTTTTCTGGTTACTTGGATGCCTTTCACCTTGATATGCCCTTACTACCATACTGTTCTGCGCTTCTGTATCAAATTGCCAGCGTCCTTACTGCGCCTTTCACATCTTTGCAAATGAATCTTCAACTCATTGTCAAAACAACTTCAAATATACAGTACTGCGTTTCATTCAGCAACTCATTCACATATCTGCAAAACGCAATGATGCCCAACCATAATGTTAACACATTTTTGTAAATGCGCTTACCTCTCATTTAGAATGCGCCTCGCCTGCTCCATCCATCAGAAAATGTTCAACGCAGCAATTTATGCTGCAATACCACAGATCAATTTCAAAATTTACTGCAAGTTAATTTCCATCATAATTTCTTCATTTTGCATTTCAATACATCATTGTTTCGTTGCTAATGGACAGATTGTCCGGTCATTGGATAGAACTCTACGTTTAATACCAGAACTCTGCGTTCTTTTATTAATTTCAGTTTCCAATTACCAGATTCAATTCTGGTTCCACACTTCAACAACTCGATTGTGCTATGATTTACGCAATTGGTTATTGTTTTAACACGCTCTGCATACCTTTTACCTCTGAATTTTATACAACGTGCAATCCTTCTTTCAATTGCAGTCGAGCCACCATCTAAACAACGTTCAGTTTAATAATTCAACCAATGCATTCATTCCGGAATTGTGAATATTGTATCTTCTAATGACAACGTTCAGGATGACAATACAAACTTATGGATTCAATTTCAATTCAGAATAATCATTACAGCGAATAGGTTACCCTCTGCATTTACCTTTTAATCGATTTCACAACAGCGCCATTTGTTCCAGCTGACACTGTTCCAACAAATGATGCTATTCATTGGTCCTTTTAACGCAAACAACTCTTAATTTCTGAAGCGCTTTCCAATAATTAAAACCTCCTCACAAGTTAGAATCACAATTAATCGATTAAAACTCCAGAATCGATTTTCATACACATTATCAAGCCATTAAAATTAAATGAGAACAACGTTCATCATGTCCTACACTTTCACGGCTTCAATATACCTCTGTTCAATACTGCAGATATTCATATATATATAATCTGCCAATGTGTTGTACAAACAGTGAAATCGACCTTTCCAAACTGGCATTAAAATCTTAACCTACACCGAACTTCGGTTTCATTCCAATCACTGAAAATAAATACAATTCCGCCAATAAAGTTATAAACACATTTATCATAAAAAAATACTTACAATTCTTGTTCTTCCTGGCCAGATATGCAAATCGATGGCCCTTTTTACATAAGCCCTAAGGCTTCCAAGTAGAAAACCTTACACTGTACTCACAATCTCAATGTATTTTTCTCTCAAAACCCCTTCCTATTTATACAATTTTGAAAATGATCTAATTTAATGCTCAATCCCCTTAATATCTCAATATCACTAAAATATCTCAACAAATCCTCTTATCTAGAATCTTATCCCTTTATATCCTTAACTACCCAAATTCTCTCATATCCTTTTATTAATTAAAAAGATATCTACAAAAATCCTCACTTCCTCTTATTTTATTTAAAATAACAAATTAATTTATTAAAATATTAAAAATTGCCACACCCCCTTTTAACATATTTACAAAATAAAAAAAGCGCCCTTGATGCTCCTGCATCAATCATCATTGCCTCTCTTAGGGTCATACCCACCGGATTGTTCTCTGAGTATTCCCTACTAGGAATATTCTCATCTTAGGTTCCCAGCCCTCAAGAATATCGACCCTCTTGCCCACTCTTGTCTTGGATACCCTAGCACATCCTCAAGGAGTGTCAAATGCTAGATGACTACACAATCCTCCATTCTTTCTTCCAAACTAAAGACAAGAATGTTGTGTCTAACTCTCCCTCTTAACCAGGGATGAGTTCCAAGTTTTTTTTTACTTAGAAACTTACTCAAGTTCCTTTACTCATAGGAACCTCCCAGAGCTCCCTCTTACCAAGGGACTCTATCATCAGTACTTTATAGGGTCTCCTAGTTGATTGATGATCCAAGAACTCGATGTCATCAATTTCTTCATATGTAGGGTTCAGCCATCCATCACTTTCCTCCATGTCATTCCTTCTTTCCCGGAAAGTATCCTCCTTTACATCTAGGGATTCCTTCATAGGGAGATCCTTTTTCCTTTTGATCATGCCTAATCCATGTTATGTGAAACCATATGTCATGACATCACAATATTAAATACAAGTACAAGCATACATACCTCATTCTTCCTTTAGCTTTCTTGATTGAAAATTAGAATATGGATTTCATGGTCTTAGAAATTTTAAGTGGAACACACACACACACACACACACACACACACACACACACACACACACACATATATATATATATAGTAGACATTGGGCTATTAATTTCATGGTAATGTACAATGACGCTTCTCTAATTTATGCCTTACGGCGTTTCCTTTGCAACTTTTGGTGCAATTGCTAGTTATAAGTAATTAAAACTATGAGAACTAATTAAGTATTATTTAATATCGAAGTCTCATTATATCTAATTGGAAGCTTCTCATAAAGGCACAATTTTGAAATTGAGGCGTTCTTTCCCATTTCAAATTGAATAAAGAGCTTTCCCCTTTGAATTCAATTTCTTTGATTGAGAGGGAATTACTCTGATGGGAGATCAGAACTATTGTTGATCAATTCAAAATAAAATGACTAGCCCTAACAACCGATACTTATCAATTTCAGAAGTATCTACCATTTGAGGAAGATCTCAAGAAAGTAATTCCAAAACCTTCATAGAGTTCATTAAAGAATGTGGCCAATAAAACAATTGGATTGGAAACCTTATCAATTTCATTGAAGGTTGTGGTTAATTGTCACGATATATGTAATTTCAGTTTTACTATGGCTCTTTTTTTTTGAGCAAGGTAAACATCTTCAAACCATGCCCATATTTTCTTAAGCATCCTAGATCTATGTATGCACTAATAGCAATATGAAAAGAATAAAAAAAAATACACTTTCAATCAAATATCTATCTGGGGAATTGTCTGAAGCTTTCCTACATTTTTTTTCTTAACAAATCCTTCAATGGTTTACATCTTTGGCTTTTCAATTTAGTTTAATGAATTACTTTAGGTGAGCTATCTTCTTTCCTTTTTCCGATCATAACATCAAAATATTGAACATTGTTTTAAATCTTGCCAAGTTCTCTGTTGGTTGATAAGCATGCCCATTTATTAAATTATCAATTAGGATGCTCTCTATGAAGTTTTACAAACTGAAAGTGGGTTTCCGCAAGAAAACCATTGACATCAAGAATAAGTAACTTTCATGTTTATTGGCACAACCATTGCCATGTCTGCTTGCACATTTTCCAATAGTAATTTTAACTGGTTGTTGTCAATTCCAAAGGACTATCGATAATGTTGGACAACATGATTATCATTAAGGTGCTTTATCAATGCCATACCACCTAGTATAAGAGAGGAAGTAACCATTGAAACTCGGTTTGGAGTCACAAGTGTTTCTATCAACTTTTGTACTATATGTGTTCTTGGATATTGAGTGATAGATTGACAAGCTCTCTAGGTTTGCCAGATATTGCATGAAGAATTTTCTTCTTCTAGTCTTCATTACAAATTTCTAAAATCTTCACAATGTACTAAGTGCTGCTCTCATTCTGAAATGGACAAATTTATGTAAAATTGTCAAGCTGATCTAGTAGAGTTTCAACATTATCTATGGATCCTATAAAAGGTCATCTGGTAATATGGATTGAACACAATCAAACCATGAAGTAATGAATCCCTCAATTATTTAGGCGAAATCTCTTCAAGGGGACTTGGCATGCTACTCTTCAGCTATGGTACATATGTGACTAGTCTGGACTACAGTCTTAAAAGGTAATATGCACTACTACTATCCCACTACCATGATTACAAAGATCTCAAAGTGAATTCTGCAACCAATCATATCCAATCATTGTAACCTTCCATATTTACAAGCTCAAATAGTTGATAATTCACCTTAAAATATCCAAGAAGATGGCGATAGTCATGAAAATTGTCATGATCAGCAAGGCCTTTCCCTGTTTGAAAAATTTCTTTTGTTCCAGTCATAAGTGTGTGAGAAACTTTGACTATTTTGTATCATTTGAGAATAAATAACTTCCAACATAAGCAAGATGCACGAGACACTCAATAACCACTTTTGATAGAGAAGACTTCATAATAACATAATAAATAAATAAATAAAATAATTTCAAGGTCGATGCATACTCCAAAATGGGCCTCCAGGAGGAAGGAATATGAACAATGTCGAGATCTTCAGAAATTGCATACAAATATGTCCCAACAAAGTCAAAAGATAAGCATTTCAATGCAAGAGAAAATTCTTGGTCTTTTAGCCTCTTATCAATATGATTATTGAACTGTTGCAATGAAGTTATGGATATTTGAAAGTTTTAACTAGAACCAGATCCTATTTCATAGGTATATTGGATCACGAGTTGGTTGAGTTGAATATGCTCGATAAGATAATGTATCAAAATTGGATCATGAGTTTCTTGTTCTTATTTCTTTTTTCAAATTATTTATGCCATTAGAACGCCCATTTTGTTATATATCATTGAGGATAATTTGCAGAGGCATAATTTGCTAAAATTTCTTTGTTAGTTAGCCTTAGTATTTCATTGAATAATGAATCAAAATCAAATTGAGGCGGTTCCACTGGGGTTGTGGAAAGTAGGGATGGAGGCATGATTTAAGGGGTTTTGCAATCCATCCATTCCATGGATAGAGTAACTAGTGGTGTAATGAATTTGATCAAGTAATTCCTAAAAGAACCATAAATTTGAGGCCCCGGAAAAGGGAAATGAGAAAGGAGAAGAAACAAACTAAAAAGTAGTCATGCATTCATCAACATTACCATACACCATTACCGTCAGCTCTAACTATGGTTAGACCATTACCCTCAACAGTATCTATAATTAGAATGTGGGTTCCTAGTAAACATAGTTACATCTGAGGCCCCTTCTTTGCTTGATATTACCCTCAATAGTAGCGACAACTAGATCATCATTACACTAAATAGTAGTGACAATTACAATGTGGGTGCCTAATAAGCATAGAGATACGTATGAGGCCCACTTCTTTTCCTACTCAAAAACCAAGAAATCAATCTCATGAAGTTTTTTTTTTTTTAATGCAATGATCAAATTGTTACCAAGTGTGTAAAGGATCACCACAATTTTCAAGCCTGATGCTAAATCATCACTGTGTCTTAGTGACCAATGCCAAAATATTGCCTCCAAACATTAATATAAAAATGGAGGCTATTACCACGTCGAGTATTAGAATGATGATTCTACTGAATGTAGGGTGTGAGAAGAAAGAGATGGAAAGCCCATCCAGACTCGACTCCTATAGCTATCATACAACTAATAATCAAGGTTTTTAAGTTATTCTTATTAGCATTATTATTATTGCCAGAATCAATTGTTTCTCCATTTCCAGGTCTAGAATTCAAATTCTCAAATCTAGAAACCATAGATAATTCAATTTGTGCTTGATCCAAATGTTTGTACGGAACACAAATTATTTATACAATTATTTATCTAATCTATATGTTACACATAAATTTATTTGTTTATTTTCCCCTCAGTTTTTTTGTGTTTTTATCATGCATCAAACTCTTTCGGGACCCCGAGCCAAGACATTACTCATGTTGGCATTACAGAAACAATCACGAGTACTAGTCATATGAAAAGCCAAGATAGAGGTAGTTCTCTAAATGATCATTGTGATGTGAAGAGAACGAAATATGGGTTGTGGTGAATGCATAATCTACATGTATAAAACATAAAGTAGAAGTATAGGATGATAAGCCCACAATTGAGAGAATGCCCTCCAAAGAAAAATTCATTGAGGCAACTAAAACACGAGAGGGACACAGTGCCAACTCATAAGGGAGTGAAGAGGCATCTGAAATCCTTGCAACAATGATACTCCTAAACCTTGCACTAAGTAATTCCCAAGTTAAGGTCGTTTCTACAAGTAGTGCCTCTTCAAGAAAGAAAAATTCTCTCCAACAACAGGGCACTCTTGTTGTATTGGGTCCTTGTCCAATCTCTCTAGTAGGGATAGAATTTACCATGCCAATGGGACCAAGAGTCACTCTAGGGGATAACAATGTAAGACACATGAGAGAGACCTTCATGGGTCAATTGTATGAACCAAATCTATACGCGGAAGACGATGTAGGACACACTGCCCCCCTGTTTTTTTAGATGGAAGGATCTTCTACAAGAGGGTTCAAATTTTGAACTTGGTGGTTTAAGGTCTAGGTTTTGAACCATGCTCTGATACCACATGCAAGGACCTAACCTAGGTATTCTAATTAAGCCAAATTTATCATTTAATTTAATTACAATAAGAAGGAAAATAACATGTTTATAACTCAACACTTATTTGATAATAATATACAAGTAAAATTTGATTTACAACATAGTAAACATGTAAGAAATTTCATTTGCAATAATTTACATAAATAAAACAATAAATGGAAGAATATTTGTTCTAGCGGCTTGGTTGGGATGCTCCTGCTGGGATACCCGACTGAATTTACCTTCCAACTAACTAAGAATTAATTCCTAGCCCAAAGAACCTCCACAAGTTCCCTAGCCCTCCGAGCCCATGTCCAACCAGATGTAGCGTGTCAAAGTTAAAACCAACATTCTCCAATAGATCAAAGTTTGAGTTCTCTCATTTTTCTCTCCCTTCTCCTTCTCCACATTCCTCCCAAAATAAAATCCTCCAATTCCAAAATAAAGAACAAGGATCCCCCCCTCTCTTCTCATCCTCCTTC
Source organism: Pinus tabuliformis (assembly GCA_031772625.1). Taxonomy (NCBI): domain Eukaryota; kingdom Viridiplantae; phylum Streptophyta; class Pinopsida; order Pinales; family Pinaceae; genus Pinus; species Pinus tabuliformis. Next base: position 761,552,200 of record CM062804.1, read on the forward strand.
CCTTTATGTCTCTTCCTCTCATCCACCTCAACCACCTACCATCAATGCCATGAATACCACCCCAAAATAAATTTGAAAGGACACCTTGGGAATGGAAATATTAATATTTAATTTAGAATTAAATTGCAGAAGACAACTTGGAAAACCTTGGGAATTGAAATATTGATATTTAAATTAGAAATAAATTGGAGAAGACCATATCTTATCCAAGAGTAAATTTGAGAAGACACCTTGGGAATTGAAATATGAATATTTAATTTAGAAATAAATTGGAGAAGACCATATCTTATCCAAAAGTAAATTTGAGAAGACACCTTGGGAATTGAAATATGGATATTTAATTTAGAAATAAATTGGAAAATGCCATATTTAATCCAAAAGTAAAAGACATCTCGGGAATTGAATAATAACAAATAATAAGTCATATTAGTAAAATGATGTAGGAATTTACAGGGTAAGTTCCTCAGATAGAACACCAAAGGACACCGCTCACAAACAGATCATAGGTCAATACACCGGTATTCTTGACGTGGTTAAAACCCTCAAAGAGGGAAACAGTCCACGGCCTGAGCCAATGTGGCCACTTCAGGCAATTTATTAATATAAAAGAAAGAAAATTTACATAAGCTTCTCTCATGAATGGTCACCTTACAAATGAACCTCCATGCTCTTTAAATAGAGATCATGGACCAATCAGGTGTTAAGCCACGGATCAAGTGTCGGTAATACCGAGGAGAGAATGAACCATCAGATCACTTCATGTCTAGAACATATTGTGACCGTCAAATTGTAAGTTACAAAAGTACATAGTAAAGAAACACACTTTACCTAACTCTACACTAGACCAAGTTATACTTAACTATTTCCTATGTGTCGGAATATCCTAACATCCCCCCTTAAGAACAACTTGGGATAGGATTGAAGGATGTACAAATATGACACAATAGGAGAAGGAAGGAGGCATTAGAGCCTATCCCCCCTTAGTGACAACTTCCTCAACTCCAACCATAAATTGAAGTTTAGTAAACTTCGCCTCTGTGAGAGCCTTTGTAAAGATATCTGCAGCTTGATCATCGGTTAAACAATATTGCACTTCAAGAACATGGTCATGAATGAGCTTTTTGATGAAGTGCATGTGTAGTTAAAAGTGTTTATTGCGTTGATGTTGGATTGGATCTTTGCATAGTTGAATTGAACTTTGATTATCACACCAAAGTGTAGTCGGACGCTGCTGCTGAAAGCCAAACTCTGACAGGATCTAACGAAGCCACATGGCTTCCTTACTCGCTTCTACGACGCCACGATACTCTGCTTCTGCTGAAGAAAGAGAAATGGAACTTTGTTTCTTGCAAGCCCATGTAATAGGTCCAAAACTAAGAGTGAAGACATAACCTGCAGTAAACTTCCGATCATCAAGGTCATGAGCCCAATCGGAATCAGTGAAACCAACCAATAGAGGATATGTTTCTGCATTGTAATGAATCCCAAACTGAACTGTACCTCAAACATAGCGAATTATTCTTTTGGATTCTTTCCAATGACTTTCATGTAGGTTTTGCATAAATCGAGCAATAAGGCCAAAATCAAAGGAAAGGTCAGGATGGGTATGGGTCATATACAAAAGTTTTCCTACAAGCTGACGATATAAGGTAGCATCAACTTTAGGGGAAGTACAAGTGATTGAAATTTTGGCTCCAAAATGAAAGGGAGAAGGGGCTAACTTACAGTCTTCCGTGTGAAAGTGGTGTAGAAGATCACAAGCATACTTGGACTGGGAAAGGGAAATACCTTCCTTGGATTGCAAGACTTTGATGCAGGAGCATCCAGACTTAGCCAACAATGTGAAAGTTTGTTCACATGTTGTGGCTAAACAAGCTGAAATTCATTGACTTGATTGGTAAAAAGCCAATTTTATTGAGAGGGTTGGATCTCTCAAGAAATTAGTTATAATTCATTATTGTAATAAGTTAGAGACTGCCTTATTTTAGATTCAGAGATAAAGATTGTTAGCATAGAGCTAGGGGTTAGAGATTTGCTGTTAGATCTATCAAAAAATAGAGATTTCGTTGTTAGATATGGTTAGAGTGTTTGTTGATGGATAAAAGGAAGGAAAATGTAATGAGCGAGGGAGGAGTAGATGAGTAGAGTGAGTGCATAGAGAGAGGAGTGGATTGCATCCTTTTGGGAGGCAGAGATCTTTTTCTGTGTAATCAGGCCTAAGGCCGAGACTCTGTTATTGTTTATTGTGAATAAATGAGTGTTGCGTGCATAATGTTATAAACAGCCCGTGGAGGCCTTCAAATGCTTGTTTTTCTCATTATTCGGATGATATTGATGCTGTCGCTGTGTTTTTCATATTTTATAATAGAAACCTTGTGTTAAAAGGATTATTTGGCGAGTGCATTCCATTGTTCTGGTTTCGCAAGAAGAAAACCCAAATACACTAAGTATCAGGCGTAAAACCCTTTCGGATTGAGAATCCAGACTTCAAATCATTATAAGCAGAAGTTTTAACGCTATCGGGTCCGTGGAACCCATATAGCATCGCCCCTGTGTATTTAATTGTTTATCGCCAAATTCCATTTACACAGAGAATCACACTAAACACTTAGCGGATTCAAGAAAGCGGACTTGAAATATTATGCACAAGAGTTTTGGATCCTATCGAGTCTGACACTTATATCGCATCGGCACTTCGGGAGCGGGAGTTATAAAGTGTTAAGCAGCCATTGCAATCGCCGATAGCGATTAGCGATATCACATCGGACCCCCGCCGAGGACTAGCGCCGATAGTGTGGACCATTGGAACCTCGATCGCCGATATTGCGATTCAATCTCAGTCGTTCGATCGGCCAGATCTGGATTTGCGGCAATAGTTCATATAACTGTTTAAAAGGGGAAAAAACCTTGTTTTGACATTTTCGAGGGTATTTTGGTCCTGAAAGGGAAAAAGCATTGTTTTAAGCTTTTCAAAGGCTTTTGGATTCCGATAGGAAAAAAAAGGGCTCATATTTTGTGTAAAAAGGGGCGATTGTTGGGTTTTATAGAGCCAAGTGTGGGTTTATAGAACACCATTGTTTTCGCTGCGTCAGACTTGAAGACCAAGAAAATAATGCAAGTGTCATAAGTTTATCATTTCAAACTAATTTTTAAGGCTGGACTTCACATGGTTTATAAGGTTGGGATCACTACCAGTAAAGATAAGATCATCAACATAAAGAACAAGAATGATAAGGGACTTACCCACTTTCTTGGTGTAGACAATATTGTCAGAATGACACCTAGAAAAGCTAGTATCTAAAAGAAAGCTATCCATTTTGGCATACCAAGCCCGAGGGGCTTGCTTGAGACCATAAAGGGATTTCTTAAGTCGACATACAAGGCTGGAGTATGTTTTTATAAAGCAAGGAGGTTGTTCCATATAGATTTCTTCATGCAAGTCCCCATGCAAGAAGGCAACTTTAACATCCATTTGATGGACTTCCCATTTGAAAGAGGCAACAAGGAAAGAACAAGACAGATAGAGTTCATTTTGGCAATAGGGGAGAAGGTTTCAGTATAGTCAATGCCTGCAACTTGTGAAAAATCCTTAGCAACAAGATGAGCTTTATGTTTATCAATTTTTCCATTTGGTCCAAACTTGGTTCTGTAAACCCATTTACATCTAACAAGTTCTCGTCCCTTTGGAAGAGGAACAAGATCCTATGTATCATTTGCCAATAGTGAACGATATTCTTCATTCATAGTTGCGTCCTAGTCTAGATGGCCTGAAGCTTCTACAAAGGTGTCAGGATCATAATTTGTTGAAGCTTGAGTTAGTAAAGAAGAGGCTATATCAAACTGAGAACGTGTGTGACACTGATCTGTAGGATCACCTGCTGCATCCCGAGTAGCACAGACCCATTTTGGAAGTTAAGGAGTTGAAGGAGGATCCCGAGAAGGTGGGGGAGGATTTTCATCCTCGCTGTCATCATCTGAAGAAGAAATATTTTCAGAAGTAGAAGGGATAGAGAGAGGTGGCACATCCATCGAACTAGGCTCATAGGCCGATATATTTTTCAAAAAACTTTACATCTCTTCTAATGATAACATTTTTGGATTTAGGTGGAAGAAGTCTATATCCTTTGACATCTTCAGAATATACAACAAAAATACATTTTTCACTCTTAGGTTCTAAGGCTTTATGTTTCTCATCTGGAATATGGGCCCATGCTTCACTTTCAAAAACACGAAAGTGACTTACATCTGGTTTAATTGAGCTCTGTGCTTCTTCTGGAGTGATATTCTTTAAAACCTTAGTAGGTGTGCGATTTACTATGTAATTTGCACAATTAATTGCTTTTGCCCAAAAAGTAAGACTAAGTCCTTTAGATTGAGGCATACAATTAGCCATTTCCTTTAAAGTGCGATTCTTGCTTTCAACTACACCATTTTGTTGTGGAGTATATGGAACAATATGTTGCATTTGAATTCCATGCTTAGTGCAAAAGTTGATGAATTTGTTAACATATTCTCCGCCATTATCAGATCTTAGCTTAAGAATTTGATGTCCAGATTGTTTCTCAACAAAGGCCTTAAAGGCCAAGAACATGTTAAATACTTCACTCTTGAGTTTTAAGAAGTATACCTAAGTGCGTCTAGAGAAATCATCAATGAAATTTAAGAAATACTGGTAGCCAGAGAATGAAACAACTGGAAGTGGACCACATAAATCACTATGCATATGTTGTAAAGGGGCTGAGGCGTGCCAAGAGGCATGTTTTTCAAAACTATCTCGATGATGTTTTCTGAGTACACATCCGAAACAAACACCATCTCTGCAAGATACCATAGGAAGAACTGTCACCATATTTTCTTTACAAATATTTTGAAGGGAGCAATAGTTTAAGTGACCAAATCGCTCATGCCAAAGTTTGCTCACTTCATCATTATGAGAAACAAATACCGAGGGAAGAGTTGATGACCCAAAGTTGTTAAACTTATACAACCTTATAGAATCATCAACAATTCCAGTAACTAAAATCTGTCTAGGATCTCTTAGGTCCTTAATTACAACATCATGAGGTGAAAATTCAATGGTTTTACCTTCACCTGAATGAGTTATCTGATATACAGATAAAAGATTGCAAGATAAGGTTGGAACACATAATACATCATTAAATTGACCATTGTCTAGATGAATAGTTCTAGTCCCTACAACACTAAGAGATCTATCATCACCAACATATATATTTTTGGTGTTACAATCATTTAAAGAAGAAAACACGGTTTTGTTTTTGGCCATGTTATAAGAAGCTCCATAATCAATGAGCCACTCATGAGAATGAGAAGAAGAAGATACATTTATTGCATAACCAGACTGAGATGCTTGACAACCACATGCAGAAAGTGTTATTCCTGAAGATGAAGTTGAAGTTGAAGAGTGCTCCAAATGGATTCTATGCTTCTTCATTGCTACTTCCAAGGCTTCCATCTTCTTAAAGCTTTTGGATTCTAAGTGGCCATCTCGATTACAAAAGTTGCAATGTATATCAGTCTTCTTCCCTTTGTTTTTATTTGCCTTATCATTTTGTTGAATTGATTTTTCATTTTGAGACTGAAAGTGTTTAGGACCCTTGGATGGTTTAGGAACATTCTTTTTAGGATGCTGCTTCTTAGGATTCTTTGAACTTGGTTGCTGCTGGGCGGCTAAGGATTTTTTTGGAGAGTTTCCAAGATTAAGAAGACCAAGAAGTAAGAGTTTTTCTTGTTCTCTTATTAAAGAATCACAAAAGGGATCAAAAGAGGGGGACTTGTAGTCTTGTCCTTGAGAAATAAAGGCTTCTCTATTAGAATGGAATGTGGAAACAAACACAAAGTAGACTGTTCCTAACTTAGTAAGAATGGAATAGATAAGGCTAAATTATTCTTTCTTAACCATAACACCTTCCAAGAGAAGTCTAAGGGTCTTGAACTTGGACAAAAAATCTTCAATGGAAGAAAAATTATTAGGGTCCAACGTAAGCAACTCGTTTTCGAGTTGATGGGCTCTAATTTCATTTTTAATTCCAAAAACTTTATTGAGCAGTTTCATTGCTTCATCAGGGGTATCAAGTTCTGCGATACGGAATCTAAGGTATCGAGAAATAAACATCCCTATCAACCCACATGCTTGATCTTGATTATTTTCCCATTTGGCTTACTTATCTTCATCTTTAGGTTTAGACTCTTTGCCTGAGGCTATTCTATAAAGACCTTTACTTCTAATTAAATCCTCCATGTAGGACACCCATTGGAAGTAGTTGGTGTTTTCAAGAATAACTTGGCATGAAATTTCCGTTTTAACAGAAACAAATACTGTAGATGCTAAAACTAAGTGTTCCAATAAAAATATCTCGAAAAATCAGGCTGATTAAAAAGAAACGACTTCCGGATGAAGAAGTTATGACTTTTTGAAGAAAAGTTGTCGAAGATGCCGATGAAGTACGTGAATGTGCAGAAGTGAATGATAATGTTAGATTTAAAAAAAGCCCCCCCCCTCTTTCCAAACTTAATATAATAAGTTGACTTTTAATTTTATATTTTATGTGACCCACTTTTATAAATAAGTGAAAGTCAGTTTTACAATGGTACTTTATGAGCTACCCACTAAATTGTAACTTAAATAAAAGATAAATAGACTTTAGAATTATAAGCGACTCACTTTTTATAATGGGTGAGAACACTTTTACATAAATTATATTTAAAACATAAGTTACATGTGCTTTTTGAAAAAGTAACTCAACAAAAAGAAAGACTTGAACTCAAGATCTCTATTCTCATAAAATAACTTTGGACCAACTGAGCTAGTTTAAAATGTTAGTAATTTGTGGAAAAGAGGAAGGTTTTTTTTTCTTTTAGCCACTCAAGCTTTGGAGTGTCTGCTTACTTGAGAAAGCCCTTTTTTCTTACAAAACAAAAAACCACACAACCTAAAACGGACATGCAAAGAAAACCAAACCTTACATCTTGAAGTTAGATTTCGCTGAAAACTAAGTATTTTCCTCAATGTTTCTGATTTTCTGAGATCACACTAAGGTGCGACAGAAAATATCATACGCATGAGAAAAATCCTTCCTTTCTGTCTCTGACTTGCCCAGATCGTATGGAGTCGCGAGGCAAAGAGCATACGTAGAAATGAAAGGTATGGATTTGGTAATAAAAAACAGAGAGATAAATAAACCAAAATAAATAGAGAGATAAATAACTAAAATTGCAAATAAAGATTGTATACCTCCATATCTTAAAAATGATGTAGCTAGGGCTACCTGAAACCTTTTCGCGTGAAACGAAAGGGGTTCCTCACTAGAACAGATGCTCCTAACACAATAAAGCAGTCCTATCGGCCCAAAAGTGGTCAGAAATAGTAGATCTAGGAAAAGACAATCGGATGCAGTTGTACCATATTTGGATTTGGATCACCAACGGATGCGGCCCTCAAATAGCTCTGATACCATGTAAGAATTTAATAGGTAAGTTCCTCAGATAGAACACCAAAGGTCACCACTCACAAACAAATCACAGATCAATACACCAGTATTCTTGACGTGGTTAAAATCCTCAAAGAGGGAAACAATCCACGGCTTGAGCCAACGCGATCACTTCAGGCAATTTATTAATGTAAAAGAAAGAAAATTTACATAAGCTTCTGTCATGAACGATCAACTTACAAATGACCCTCCATGCTCTTTAAATAGACATCATGGACCAATCATGTGTTAAGCCACAGATCAAGTGTCGGTAATACCGAGGAGAGAATGAACTGTCGGATAACTTCATGTCTAGAACATATCGTGACTGTCGGATTGTAAGTTACAAAAGTACATAGTAAAGAAACACACTTTACCTAACTCTACACTAGACCAAGTTATACTTAACTATTTCCTATGTGTCGGAATATCTTAACAAATGAAATTACAGATTCACAAGTGTGGGTATATACCAATATTACTTAATAATTATAAGTCAATATTTTCATGTTAATTAAACACTAGCAAAATTAGCATGAGAGGAACAAGTACAACATTACAGAATATGAGGGCTACAAAGTGAATTAGTGGAGTAAAGGGAAAGAGGAAAAAAATTAAGATTTCTTAAGAAGGTTGATAAGAGGATCCAACTTTTGCTGACCTCCAGGCCATTGTGCATATTTAGATTTTCATGGTTCTTGATCATCTCTAGAGCTTCCTTAAAGTGTCTTTTAAAGTAATGGTTTTCTTTAACAATAATTTTGATGTTCTTTAGACTTACATTGTGTTTCGTTTTGGTAGAATGTTTAGCAAGGGCAGTGTTAGTTTAGCCCATGTGTTGCACAAAATATTGTCACCATGACATTCTGCAATCAGTGTGAGTCTATCACCACTCATACTGTCCTCCTATGCAAGTCTTAAACCTTAGCTCTTCATGTCAAGCCTTAAAAATGAGAGAAAGTCCTTGAAAATCTCTAAAACTCTGGTTCCGCACTTTCTCTTAGCATTACCTACGGTCCCGCACCCCTTGGTCATGTTCCCTGCGGACCTGCCCGCTTTGTCTCTAAAGGAAAGGGTGCGGACCCCTGTAAAATTCAAAAAGGCGCAAGTTTATTATTAAAAACTCACTTTGGGTTAATTCTGGACGCTTCTAGAAGGAATCTTGAGGTGGCAAGTTCGCTCCTAGGTGGTTCATGCATCCCATAACTAAAGGAGATAACCCCTTGATGTGGGGAGCTTATCCCTTTGAAGGAGGACTCTATCCCTTTGAAGGTGGACCTGGTAACTTCCTTCCTCTGCATTATAAAATGAGGCATTGGGCTGGTTGCTAGGGAGGTTGAAAGCTGAATATTTTTGAGGATAAATGCTGTTGGAATTTGACTTCCTAATTGAGCTTGAGAGGAGAGATTACATACCTTTTTATCTCTTTGGGAAGAGTGTGAAGCTTGTCAAAGTAGAGGAGATTCTTGCTGGACCCTGGGAGGAGCTTGTACAACATCAAGGCACCAAGGTTGTAAAGTTCTTCTTTGTTTAAAGTTAATACAATCAAGTTCATTTTTCTCAATAAGCTATCTTCTATGGTTTATTTCATGAATTCCTTGATCATCATGATAAATATGATTTATTATATTGGCTATGCAGGTGTTATTTGATGTGTGCTTGTTTGTGTTTGCAGGTTCTTTAAAAGGAAACTCATTTGGATGGTCGGAGCGTGGCTGCCACAAACTAGCGTTGGACTTGAGGTAGGGTCTAAAACATCTCTTGGCTTTTATTTATAAATCGCAATATTTAGAGAAAGGTAGAATTTGCTTGTCTTGCTTGTCGCTAGATATCTGTAGATACTAGGGAGATCGGTCTTGTCTGCAAGAACGATTTATCCTGCCGACACCATGAATCACTAGGTGTTAGAGCCTAAAGGTTTTCTTGTCCAAGGAGCCATCTAGTTCTTGAAGTCCTTCGGTGAAGACAAGTCTGGAATGTTTGGAAGTCTTTTTATATATAAATTCTATGTCATATCATGTTGCAGGTGTTTTCATGGTAAAGTGCTCATAAGCATCTTTCCAACAATATATCTGGTGCTTCAAACTGACATCCAGATCAAAAGATAGAGCAAGTTAAAGTCTGCTCCTCAAAACGACAAAACAAAAAAAATGCCTAAGTGTGAAATTATTTATTTGAATTATTAAAATTAATTCAAAAAATAACTTAGCAAACCAATCTCTAAAACATTAGAACCACATTTAATTTCATGCATCACTCAATAATAAATTTTGAAGTCAAAATAAAAAATTCAAACGAGGTTATGGCCTCACCCCACACTTCACACATTAAACTTCCCTAATGTGAAATGCGTTGAGATATGTGAATATTTACATCGACGGTTATTGATGCATAGTGGTTTCAACTTTACTATGTTTTACAACTGTCAGCTTCTACTTCATTTGGGACCCCCCAACTGTGTTTTACAACTGTCAACTGTCAGCTTCTACTTCATTTGGGAGCCCCCCAAACTGTGTTTTACAATTGTGAGCTTCTACTTCATTTGGGATCCCCCCAAAAACCATTATTTATGATGATTTAAATATCATGATATATGGTCGGAAGGTCATTTATGATATATGGCAGGAAGGTCATTTATGCCATTTGATTAATTGAATTCTCTGAAGCTTGGATATATTTATGAAATGAATTTACAGGTGAAAATAAAAGGAGACTTTTATGGTGATATATTTATGAAATGATGCTACAAGTGAAAGCAAAAGGAGGCTGAGTAAAATGGGATTGAGGGAGGTGAAAGGTGATTTTTACAGGTCATATACTTATGAAACTAATGTATAGGTGAAAGTAAAAGGATGTTGAAAAAAAGCAAAATTTTTATAGAGAAGAAATATATGTTTTTTGCTATGGTATAAAGAAGAGAAAGGAACGGAAAATGAAATTTGGACAAATACTTATCCAATTTTTTTATAGGAGTAAAAGGGGAAAGTAAAAATACTTTACCAACCATGGCAAAACAGGACATGGTTTTTAAAATCCATGGGAAGGAGAAACAAGGCATGGTTTTTAGAATCCATGGGAAGGAGAAACATGACATGGTTTTTAGAATCCATGGGAAGGAAAAACAAGACATGGATTGAAAAATAAGAGGATGGTTTAGGAAATAATTCAAAGAAATATTTTGAAAATTTATTTTTTGAAATTCATTTACAGGTTTAAGAAAAATATTTTGAAATATTATTCAAAATACTTTCTTCCCAAATATTTTGGGACAGTGATGAACTATTTAATAATGATGAAAGGCTGTAACACCCTCCTCCCACATCTACCCAAGCAACCGACCAGTCAGGGTAAACATGCGATGAGAGGCCACTATGATATGATTTGACCTCCTAAGTCACGTTAAGGAAGTGGAACTGACGGAAACACACCATACAGACATCCAACATCATCAACAGAACCCTCAGAAGACAAGTTAGCCACTCAAAAAACCTGTCCCTGGGTCCCACTATTGTTTTAGGTCTCTTGGGCCATAGTCAATCTCATTCTATGGGAAAGGGAGCGAACATCAACCTAAAGTCGCTCTCATAGGCCTGCCTGCCAGTGACTGTAGACCAAAATTGTTAGTGCTATGCTAGTGACTCTGAGATTTGAGCCACTTTTTCAGGCCCAGAGACTAGGACACTGCCCATAATTGATCCATCTCTTCAAATAAGTAAAGTAACATGGAAATGAAAGTACTAAAGCAAATAATTTTTCAAGACCTTGACTGGATCCCTACTAGCCATGACAGGCATTTCGTCAAACATATCATTGACATGTAATCTACAGGTGTAAAGACAGAGTTAAGTGTAGGGATCTCATACTTATATGAGAATCACTATGAACCATTGTTCCCTCTTGCCATTTTCTACATTATCCTATAATAGGTCATATACACATTATCCATTCATATACAAGTAAAAGCATGCCAAGAGCCATACATATCTACTGTCATAAAATGTGCATATAACCAACATAATAGGAACAAAAATACAATAAAAACATCAGCCATCAAATCCATAAATACGTCAGTAACTTTATACATGAAAATCAAGGGAATGGATTTCTCACTAATGAATGCAATGAACCAACCAAAGATGGGACTACCCTGTTCCACCCGACCGTAGAATGGTTGAGCCAAATGTCTTTTCAACCATTCACCCCTGTGCCATATTCCAAGCATGAATGTGGGATCTCATAAAACACATCAATCGAAACTCATCTAGGGATTCCAGAGGCTGTCCACCTCAACCCATCAAACAATGATTCCACCTCATGATCAAACATCACAAAACCATGGTTAGATCGGTCTCTATCCAAACCTTCTAGGGCTCCAGAGCATTTGTCCAACCAAGGCTCCAAGACTAGTAACTCAACCCACAACTTATACCGGGCTCTAGAGAGTTTGTCCAACCAAGACTCTAGGAATAGTAACTCAACCCACCAAGGGATCCAGAGCGTTTGTCAAACCAAAGCTTCATGGCTAGTAACTCAACCCAAGCTGGTACAGGGCTCCAAAGCATTTGTCCAACCAAGGCTCCAAGACTGGTAACTCAACCCAAGCTAAGGAAACACGAGAACCAACAAAAAAAGAAGCAATAAAGTAAATCTATAATCACCATGGCTATCTAGGAAATGGAAAGGCTAGGTAATCCACTGCCGATCTAGGAAATCCTCCATGCCAACGATAGATGACAACCAAGAAACCACATGCAAATGCCATGCATGCCAAAACTAGTGAAGAAATCATACATGCAACTCGGTACCTGCAAGAAAATCTGATGTAGTTGCTAATGCCGGTGCCTTCTTGCACTTTCCTACTCTTCCTCTGCTTTCTTGCTCCAAGAATTCAAGTATGACACACCCTCCAAGAGTGCTCCCAGAAAAATCGAAGTATCCAAGAGTACGAGAGAGAGAATAATGAGAGAGAGAGCTCCAACACTGAACTGACAAAAGGTTACAAACTAATCCTCATAATCCTTTTTATTAGTGAGGCCTCTAATTTCTTCATTTTCCATTATTTTCCTTTAATTTCCTCCTCACATGCAACCTGTGACCTTTCATCTCCTTTTTCTCCTAATTTTCATTATTTTCATAAATAAATGTGCGAAAATGCCTTAGCCATTGCCTTTGCCAATTTCCTTAGCCATAAACAACCAAATGAAAACCCCCTAGGATGTCTTGCCCAACATTTAGATTGGAATAAGTGTCCCAATCATTTGTGGTTATTGTTTTTAACATTTATTACATGGAATTTTCACCAGGGCTGTTACAGAGCCTTCCCCTTTGGGGGGCACCGTCCTCGGTGTTCAATCACACATATACCTTAATAGCTTGCTGAAAGAAAACATACTGCTTATGGATCTTTATAACACAACTCGATGCAATATTTACAATGAGATATCTGCTCAAGACAAAAGAACATCATGACAATATGACAACATACCGCATATTGGAGGTTTATAACACAACTCATTATGGTTTTTACAATGATCATCCTGTTGAGTGCCAACTCATATGACATCATAACATCATGATAACATAATCACATAACACCCATACTGCATAGTGGAGCCTTATAACATAGCTTGTTATAGTATTTACATCAATACATGGGTGTAAATATAACATCATCAAAATATATATACCAAAACACATGCCAAATCATATATCAAAACATATATCAAACATATATCAAACATATACTAACATCATATCTAAGCATATATCAAAACATCATATATCATATATCAAAACATCATATAGCATATATCAAAACATGATATATCATGTATCAACCATCATAAAGCATATATCAATCACCTTGAAGCATATACTAAACCAACATAAAGCAAATGCTAAACCACCATAAGAAATCATGAAACCACCATATAAAGTTTCTTTGCCTCAATCAGAAAACAAGGAAGGATACATAACCCACATATGATCCACCATCTTCCATGTAGCTTCATTGGGTCCAAAGTGCTTCCATTTCACTTTAGCTTGCTCTATTGCTCGATTCCGAAGCATGAGAACCTTTTTCTACAACATACAATGAGGCTTCGATTGGAATTCTCCATCTGGTTCCACCTATAATACAAACCAGTCAATCACATGATCAACATCCTTAACATACTTCTTAAGCAAAGATACATGGAAAACATTGTGGACTTTCACTGTTGGAGGAAATGTAAGTCGATAGGCTACTAGATGAATCCTCTTAATGATACTAAAGGGTCCATAAAACTGTGGTGCCAGCGTGGCACATGAGCCAATTTGCAAGGAGCTCTTCTTATGTTTGATGCACAAGTACACCTGTTCCCCAACTTGAAACTCCTTGAACAACCTATTCTTGTCTGCATAACTCTTCTGCCTATACTGTGTTGCCTTGAGATTCTTCTTGATCACCTGCATCTCCTGTTCCATGTCTGGCAACATATCTGGTCCAATCAATACCCTGCTAACTAGATCACTCCAACTAATGGCAGTGTTACAACTCTGCCCATACAATGCCTCAAAGGGACTTATCCTCAGTGACTCCTGATAACCATTGTTTTATGCAAACTCAACCAAAGGGAGATACTCTTTCCATTTGCGCTGTTGATGCATCACATACATCCTCAACATGTCCTCTAATATCTTGTTGACCATCTATGTCTGCCCATCCATCTGCGAATGATAAGATGTGTTGAAGGCCAACTCTGTGTCCAAACATGTAAATAATTCCTTCCAAAATTTGGAAGTGAACTTCTCATCCCTGTAGGACACAATCTTCTTTGGGACACCATGTAGTCTAACCACATCTCTAATAAATACCTCTGTCACATCACTAGCTGAGAATGTAGACTTTACCGGAACAAAGTGTGCAACCTTTGTTAACCTGTCCATAATGATCATGATGGAATCATGCTACTTCACTGTCTTCGAAAACTCTGTGATGAAATTCATGGAAATGACCTCCCATTTCTACTCGGGAATATCGATCGACTGTAGCAGTCCCCCTGGATGTTTGCACTCTACTTTCATTCACTGACGGTAGAAACATCTAGCCACAAACTCTGCTACATCCCTCTTCAGATTCAACCAATAGTAATATCGCTTCACCACTGTGAGTGTCTTCTGGTAACCTAGGTGACCTGAATAGGTTTCACATGAAACTCCCTCAAGATCTCCTTCTTGAGATCACTATCATCTGACACATATATCTTGTCTCAGAAGCTGACTAATTCATCTGCTGTAAGATGATAGTACAAGTCCTGTGCACCTACACTTGTACTTGTACCACTACCTGTATCTGTACCTGTACCACTAAATGTACCTATACATGTACCACTTCCTGTACCCGTACCTCTACTCTGGTGCAACTTGTGCACAATCTCCATATATCTCACATCCTGATGTCTTGCCTGCAAGATCTTGTCCTGTAAATATGTCCCATAAGAGCTCATAACTGCTAAGTGATTCACTTATACCCGCCTGCTAAGAGCATCTGCCACTCTGTTCTCCTTGCCTTTGATGTACCTGATCTCGAAATCAAACTCGTTGATCATGGCCAACCATCTAGCTTGCCTGGCATTCAGATTCGACTGGTCAAACAAATATCTCAACCCAATGTGATCACTCATAAGCACAAACTACCTGCCAAGAAGATAGTGCCTCCACATCTTCAGTGCATGTATAATCACCGCCAACTCGATATCACACATGGGATAGTTCTGGTCGTGCTCATTTATTTTATGGGACTCATAACACACCACTTGTCCTTCCTGCATAAGGACTCCACCAAACCCTCTCTTGCAAGCATATGTACATACCACAAAATATTCATCTGGATCTGCAATTTGTAGTACTGGTGCATGTGTTAGCAACTGCTTAAGCTACTCAAAGTTAGTCTCACACTCTTCAGTCCATTTGAACTTCTTACCTTTCCTCTGCAATGATGTGATGGGGTAAGAAATATGTGATAAGTTCCTCATGAGCCTCCTATAATAGCCTGCCAGACCCATGAAAGATCTCACCTCATCCACACACTAAGGAGCTACCCACTCCATGATGGCCCTTATCTTCTCTGGATCCACTGTAATGCCCTCCTTGGAGCCAACATGTCCCAAGTAGTGTACCTCCATATGAGAGAAACTACATTTGATGAGCTTAGCATACAACTGATGCTCTCTCAACAACCTCAACACTACTGTTAAGTGATCGACATGCTTTTCCTCATTCGTAGAATATACCAGTATATCACCAATAACCACAATAACAAACTTATCCAAATATGGACGCAACACACTATTCATCAAACACATGAATGTAGCTGGAGCATTCGTTATCCCAAATGGAGCAACAACAAACTCATAATGCCCATACCTGGTCCTGAACACAACCTTGTAAATTTCCTCATCTTTGATGCGTACCTAATGGTATCCAAATCTCAAATCAATCTTCAAGAACACTACTACTCCCTTCAACTGATTGAACAAGTCATTAATCCTCGACAAAGGATATCTGTCCTTGATAGTCACTTTGTTCAATTACCTGTAATCAATGCATAATCTGAGGGTACAATCTTTCTTCTTCTCAAACAAGACTTGTGCGCCCCAAGGTGATACACTTAGCCTAATGTACCCGTTGTCCAACATTTCTTTCAGCTGCAACTTTAACTCAACCAATTCAGGTGTGCTCATCCTGTAAGGTGCTTTAGATGTTGGAGCTACCCCTGGCACTAACTCAATAGAAAAGTCTACCTCCCTATGAGGTGGAAACTCTGTAATGTCCTTAGGAAATATACCCTTGAACTGCTGCAACATTGGGTACTTGTTCAACACATCTGCCTCAACCTCCTTACCCTTATCACTAGAAATATGTATTGCATATAACTTGCACCCTTTCCTGCTGCTACACTTTGCTTGCATAACTTTCACTATCCTAACTGTTGTGGCTTTCTTCTTACCTTGCAAGACTCTTGGTTCTCCATTTTCATCAATACACTCAATAGCTTTGTCATAGAATTCAACCTTGGTTCTATGTAAATACAACCAATCCATGCCCAATAACATACTATATGAACCCTACAGTAATATATTCAAATTTGCTGTCGTAGGAATACCATTTAAGTCAAATGCGCAAGCTCTTACCCAATGATGAACTTGCTTCTTTGTACCTATAGCCAACTGCACTAACCAAGACTCTGCATGCAACTACTTATTCAGGACTAACATAGCTATAATTAGATCCAAGGTCAATTAAAATAGAAATAACTTGATCACAGAGCTTACCGTCCATCTCAATGATAGATGCCTGATGTTCGACCTGCCTGTTGTCCACACTTATCCACCAAATCAGGACTAACATAGCTATAATTAGATCCAAGGTCAATCAAAATAGAAATAACTTGATCACAGAGCTTACCGTCCATCTCAATGATAGATGCCTAATGTTCGACCTGGCTGTTGTCCATGACTGCATATATACGGGGAATACTCTGATGTTGCGAACAATCTCTCCTAAGGTGGTCTTTGCCACAAGTCCTACAACACACGGGCTCCTTACTTTTCTCTTGAGGCTAATGTCTCTGTCCTCTATCTGATGTATTGAACTTCTTAGGCGGTGCAAAATTATCATTGTTATCTGTACTTTGTGGCCTTTCTCACATTTTATACCATTTTCCTTTGTTCTTTACATCACCTCTCCAGTTTGACTTAGTATCGGTTTTGCACTTCGATTGTTCATAGCAATGCTTTAGCTTTCGAATGGCCTCCTCCAATGATCTAGGCTCATTGAATTCAATCTTATCTTTGAGTGCAATCAGTAACCCACTAATGAATCTCTGAATATTATGCTTCTCCTCCTTGAGGTAAGGCACATATCTCAACAGTTCCAAGAACTTACTAGTGTACTCATCATCTGTCATGGATCCCATATTTAGGTCATAGAATTATTTTTTCCTATCATCAAAGTATCTCTATGACAAAAACTTCTTCTTGAATAGTTGCTCAAAGTCACTCCAAGTCATATCTTCCTCATTTATGTCCCCAACATTATTCACATCTTCCCACCAGATGTCTGCTTTACCTTTAAGACTGAAAGTAGCCACTCTAGCTTTCATGTTCTTCGAGTAGTCATGCAACCTAAAGAATTTCTTCATGCCAAGCAACCATGCCTCTGCATCCCATGATCTCTTTATCTCTCCATCAAAATTAGGTGGATTTTCCTTCTTAAATTCATCTGGAAAATACCCCCTATCATTCCTCCTGTAAGGATGATACTCATGACGATCATAGTGTCTATCTGAGTCAGAACTAGAATCATACATGTGTCTATTCCTTCTCCTCTCTGGACTGTCCAACAATCTTCCATCTCTATCTGTAACATCTCTATTTGATCGATGACCACCATGCGACCTACTATCGTATGCACCATTAGTTTTATCTTCCTGTAATTGACATGCATGCATGACCAACACATAGCCCATCCAGTCCAAGGGGTGAACCATCCTCTGATACCACTCTCTAACACCCTCCTACGACATCTACCCAAGCAACTAACCAGCTAGGGTAAACATGCGACGAGAGGCCACTATGATATGATTCAACCTCCTAAGTCACCTTAAGGAAGTGGAACCGATGGAAACACACCATACAAACATCCAACATCATCAACAAAACCCTCAGAAGAAAAGTCAGCCACTCAGACAACCTGTCCCTGGGTCCCACTGTTGTTTTAGGTCTCTTGGGCCATAGTCATTCTCATGCTATGGGAAAGGGAGTGACCAAAATCCTAAAGTCACTCTCACAAGCCTACCTGCTAGTGACTGTGGATCAAAATTGCCAGTGTTGTGCCAACGAATCTGAGATTTGAGCCAATTTTTCAGCCCCAGAGCCCAGGATACTGACCATAATTGATCCATCTCTTCAAATCAGTAAAGTATCATGTAAATGAAAGTACTAGAGCAAGTACTTGTTCAAGACCTTGACTAGATCCCTACTAGCCATGATAGACATTTCGTAAAATATATCATCGACATGTAATATATAGGTGTAAATTACAAAGTTAAGTGTAGGTATCTCATACTTATCTAAAAAACGCTATGAACCATTGTTCCCTCATGCCATTTGCTGCGTTATCCTCTATTAGTTCACAGAAATATTCTCCATTCATATACAAGTAAAAACATGCTGAGAGCCATAAATAGCTGCTGCAATAAAATGTGCATATAACCAGCATAATAGGAACATAAATACAATAAACATATCAGCCATCAAATCCATAAATACATAAGTACCTTTACACATGAAAATCAAGGGAATGGATTTCTCATTAATGAATGCAATGAACCAACCAGAGATGGGATTACCACGTTCAACCAAACCCTAGAATGGTTGAGCCAAATCTCTCTTCAGCCGTTCACCCTCATGCCATATTCCAAGCATGAATGTGGGATCTCATAAAACACATCAATCAAAACTCATCCAGGGCTTCCAGAGGCCATCCACCTCAACCCATCAAACAATGATTCCACCTCATGGTCAGACATCACAAAACCATCATTAGATCAGTCTCTATCCAAGCCTTCCAGGGCTCTAGAGTGTTTGTCCAACCAAGGCTCCAGGACTAGTAACTCAACCCGCATCTTATATCGGGCTCCAGAGTGTTTATTCAACCAAGGCTCCAGGACTAGTAACTCAACCCACAACTTATACCGGGCTCCAGAGAGTTTGTCCAACCAAAGCTCCAGGACTAGTAACTCAACCCACCAAGGGCTCCATAGTGTTTTTCCAACCAAGGCTCCATGACTAGTAACTTAACCCAAGCTAAGGAAACCCGAGAACCAACCAAAAACAAGCAATGAAAGTAAACCCACAACCACCTTGGCTATCCAAGAAATGGCAAGGCTAGGCAATGCATTAGCGATCTAGGCAATCCTCCACGCCAATGAAAAATTACAACTAAGAAACCACATGCATATGCCATGCATGCGAAAACTAGTGAAGAAATCATATATGCAACTCGATACCTGCAAGCAAGTTTGATGTAGCTGCTAATGGCGATGCCTTCTTGTGGTGTCCTGCTCTTCCTTTGCCTTCTTGCTCCAAGAATCCAAGTATGCCACACCCTCCAATAGTGTTCCCAGAAAAGTCTAAGTATCCAAGAGTATGAGTGGGAGAATAATGAGAAAGAGCTCCAACACTAAATTGAAAAAAAGGTACCAATTGATCCTCAGAAGCCTTTTTATTAATAAGGCCTCTAATTTCTTCATTTTCCATTATTTTCCTTTATTTCCTCCTCACATGAAATCTGTGACCTTTCACCTCCTTTTTCTCCTAATTTCCATTATTTTTATACATAAATGTGCCAAAATGCATTTTAATGCCTTAGCCATTGGCTCTGCCATTTTCCTTAGCCATAAACAACCAAATGAACACCCCCTAGTATGTCTTGCCCAACATTTAGCTTGGAATAAGTGTCCCAGTCATCCATGGTTATTGTTTTTAACATTTATTACATGGAATTTTCACTAGGGCTATTACAAAGGCAAATACTAGGAAAAGAATGTTTGACACATAAATTTTGTTTAACTCCAAAATATAAATAATTTATTGATCAACTAGGTGGAAAACATCAACAAATAGGCAATTATTTTCAAATTTGTTGGCTTAGAAATAATAGTCAAAGGGACAACTAGTTGATACAGGTGGAAAAGTTAATCAGAGTTGAGAGGGCAGCTAGCAAGTTTTGTGAAGAGAACTTCAACCTCTCCAGATTCCAAAGCAGAGGATCGACATTTAAAAACCAATTTCCTGATTTGAAGGCTGAAGATTTTCCAGTAGTTCTAGATTTCCTGCAGTTTTCCAGTGATTGATTTTATCTTTGGTTTATTATTCATATTTTCCAAAAATTGTGAGATATTATTTTGTAATCAGTTCCTTTTTGGAATCTGAAGTTAGTTTAGCAAAAATTCTATAAATATGTTGTAATAAGACTTAGAATGGGTTGGAACTTGTATGAAGAAGGCATACATTTTGATGTAAGTTGTGCCATTGTATTGAAGTGATTCCAGGATTCCCATGTCAAGCAATTGGTGATGTTCCTTCTCATGTGAAATTGTTATTTCCTTAGTTTTCCATATGTTTTTTCTATCTCTATTGTTTCAAGAAGATAAAGGGCCGAATTTGTTTAAGTACATTTTTCTTTGGTTTGCAAATAATATTAATGTTTTCAATTTGATGTTAAGTATATAATTCATCTTAACATGCTCTATATTTAATTGACTCTAAATCATATTCACCCTATTCACTCCACCAAATACTTTAAAAGATCAAAAAGCTTGCCTATCCTGCCCTGTTACAACTACTTTGTCATTTTTGTATTTGATCACCCAAAGACTCATGAATCCATTCCCAATGTACTTTACCTACAATTTTCAACCAAATATTTGAAAAACCAACCTTAGAACTCAATAACTAGCTTAATACCTTAAGACAGAATTTAAATAAGATAGAGAGATCCCTCTCTGAAGCTGGAAGGGTTAGATCCCAGCTTTGTAAGTGGTTTTGTGGTTACCTCTGTGTTTCTCTCCACATGCAAGGGAAATTATAGAGTGATAACATGAAGAAGAGTGTATCTGCTCATTGCTTATATAAACACCGTGTTCCTTCATCCTAGTTTTAAATAACCTACTGGTTTCTTCTATTTAGCATTTTCCATAAGAACAAGTTATTTTATAGATTCCTTTGTGTTGTTGTGGGTTTATGTCATCCTTGATAGACTTCATCCTCAGGAAATGAGGCCTGTCAAGGATGACATAAATCCACAACAACACAAAGGAATCTATAAAATAACTTGTTCTTGTGGAAAATGCTACATTCGAGAAACTGGTAGACCATTTAAAACTAGGATTAAGGAACATGCAACTGATATAAGACATGAGAGCATACACTCTTCTGCCTTTACTGAACACTCCCTCAAAACCAAACATCATATAGGTCTTGAGAACATTGAAATTATTGCCAAAAAAAGACATTACTTTAAAATACGCTTTAGGGAAGCTCTAGAGTTATCAAAAACCCTAACAATCTAAATAGGGACAATGGATTAGAGGTCAGTGACAACTAGGTCCCCTTTATCAACCTTCTTAAGATATCTCACTTTTATGCCTCTTGCCCTTTACTCCCCTATTCCACTTTGTACCCCTCATATTCTCCTCTCCTCCAATCCCCTTTTCTCTGACTTTGGTATTCTCCCCCATTTCCCCTTTTCAAACAAATTGGCCCCCTCCCCTTTCTTCCATATCCCTTCCTTTTTCTCTTCTTTATTCCCTCCCTTTCTTATAATAATAATATTATTTTTATTATATTAATAATCATAATGATAATCATCATATTATTATTATTATTATATTAATAATAATAGCATTATATCATAGTACTATTATCTAACTTAAGGGATATTCCCCTTACGTTCCCTTTACATCCAGTTAGAGGGACATGCAGTTGCGTAAGATCTTTGTGCTTGGCAAAAATTCTAGACCCTTGGAATCACAGATGTATCCAAACCACCATAATCTATAATTTAGTCTAATCTTGGCCCACATTCAGGGTTCCTAGACCTCAACTTTGTTCACACCTCTGGATGTCCCAAAACTCCCGAACATTTGGACTATTGAACTTGCACCACTTCTCCATTAGTGAGTCCCACCTTGGACTTCATTGCATTCTGTCTTATGATGGGTTCTACCCCCGACTTCTATAACTTATCACCCAAGA
Source organism: Pinus tabuliformis (assembly GCA_031772625.1). Taxonomy (NCBI): domain Eukaryota; kingdom Viridiplantae; phylum Streptophyta; class Pinopsida; order Pinales; family Pinaceae; genus Pinus; species Pinus tabuliformis. Next base: position 761,574,488 of record CM062804.1, read on the forward strand.
ATGGCACCATGTCGGACATGACTTATCTGGTTTACTAAACATCCACATCAAACTATGTTGGGACCATTCAGAATTTGACCCTATAGCGACTTATTGGTGGCCATTTCTCTCGAGCATCTGATCACGTCCAGACTAACCCAATTCCGACTCTGAATACAAGGTGTTTTTTTCCTTAACAGTCCATTATGACTTTCTTGTTTTTCTTGAATCATTTTAGAGATTAGACCAAGGTTCACCTATGAGATTTGTTCTACCCAAACATGCACAACAACCAAAGTTCACATTTGTACATCAACACAATGAACTTCAAGTGCTAACCATAAATAGAACACATTCACGACACTGTAAAATTATATGCCTTGCACTCAGGTATTAAGATCAAGACAAACCCATGGCTACGATAATATATAACTCTAATTGCAGTAATACCAAACCCTATCCAAAATTGGTCACGAATAATTCCATTGCGCCGCTTGGCATATCCATGCGTAAATGAACTATTTCATTCATTGATATGAAAGTAAGGAAAACAATAATCAATTACATGCAACAAGGATCCATGTCAATTCATAATAAGCCACATACGATCATTTAAACAACAAACCTCCTGAATGCTCAAACATAAATATCCTCTAGGAATTATAGTAATTAAACCATGGAATTTCACACACTATAGTAGTTCAACTAGATTTTTAAACAATCATCAATAATCATGCAAATAATTCTGCAAATAAAAAAGTATTCAATAAATATAGGGAGCAACAAGTCCCTCATGCCAATGAGATGTGTCTCATTGCCACCACATACAGGAATACACATTCCTTCATTAATAGATTTGATACACTCATTGTTATCTAAAAACAATATTAAATATTCAAGTGCAACAAGTATACAAGTAGACAACTTATCTCATTATCTTCAAGTGTCTGGAAATTGAGAGAGGGACTTCAACTCTCCTCCCAACTTTAGGCAAATATCCCTGCTATTCTTTCTTGTAGTTAACCTCCATTGAAATAGATTCAAATTTTAAGGAGTGAATTTCTCAAGGGAAATTCACACCAGTCATTTACAACACATGGGAATCCAAAGGACACAATGCTTCCACTTGCAATATAGCAAGAGTCTAGAGATCATAGTGTCTCCACCTAATAGTCAATTATGGGAATCCAAAGCACACAGTGCCTCCACCTGCAATTTGGCAGGAGCCTAGATCACACAATGTCTCCACCCAACAATCACTTATAGGAATCTAGAGCCCACAGTGTCTCCACCCAATTCACACTCTAGGAATCTAGATCACACAATGCCTCCACTTGCAATCCGACATAAATCCACAACATACCATGCCTCCACCTAATAGCTTTCATGGGAATCTAGAGTCCCCCTTCAGGGTCTCCATCTGTAAAAACAATAAGTTAATTCCTAGTGTGCCTAGTGTCCCCACCTGATTAGCAGGAGTCTAGAGTACATTGTTGCTCTAGATTATCAACACCACACTTCAGCCTGATATCCCACTAAGTTGTTCTAGTGCTTCTAACACATTGTTGCTACATATTCTTTCTTGTTACTATACTATCATGCACTTGAGTCTTTCGTTCCCTTTTTAATGTGTTTGTTGATAGCACACTCACAAATATTCTTGTCTGAGTGATCTTCTTTGCGAGATTGTTTCTCTTGTTTTCTCCTCTTATTCCTTTGTTGGGATCCCCATATCTTCTTAACCCTCTATTGGGATCCCTGTTGGCCCAACATACTCTTGTTTTCCATCTTTCCTGTTGCATGTTGACTAAGGCCAACGTGTCTTTTGAGATTAGATTTGATTGTCCACTTATTCCTACACATTTTTAATGCATGTACCAGATTTTCCTTCAATTCATCAAGGAGATAGGTGGCCAATTAAATGTCACTTTTGAGCTTGGTTATTTCCCCAAGAAATTCCCAAGCATCTTCTCCTTCGATAACTTTGAATATGTGCCCTCTCTCAGTCAAGTCATTTTTATATTTATAATTATTTATAAGTGTACATAAAAATATTTACAATGGGGTTAACAAAAAAGGATTGTTAAAGATCCCAACCCCTTAAAGGAACATCATCCTTGGTGTTCAATACATGAACACAAAATTTATAACAAGCTTTATATACACAACTCTTTTACTTTTACATGTACAATTACATTTTCTCATCTAGCAAAAAAAAATGGGCATGATACCCTCATTTGATTGGAAATTACCCAAGCGGCTTCATCCAGTCCAAATTTCTTCCACTGCACCTTGACTTGCTCGATTAATCGACTTCAGAGCTCGATCTGCCTTTTCTCTAGAATGCACAATGGCTCTCGCTAGAATTCTCCCCCAGATTCCACCTATATCACCAATCAACACCATGATTATCATGCACATACCTTTTAAGAAAATAAATATGGAAAACATCATGTGATTTCACTGTAGGTGACAAGGCCAATTTATAGGCCACTGACCCCACTCTCTCTAAGATTTGAAATGGTCCACAAAACATTGGTGAAAACTTGGCACAAGATCTAATATTTAATGAACTTTCCCTTGGTTTGATGCAGCGGTAAACGTATTCCCTCACTTGGAACTCTTTGTGCATCCTTTGCTGACCTGCATAGCTCTTTTGCATGTGCTAAGATGTTTTCAATTATTGCTTGATGGAAATTACTTCTTATTCCATTTCCTTCATCATATCTAGCGCAATATGTACCTTATTCATTAGATCATTCTAGTTGATAGGTGTATTATGTTTCCTTCCATAAAGAGCCTCAAATGGACTCATATTTAATGATTCCTGGTACCCATTGTTGTTGGAAAACTTTACCAAAGGTAGGTACTCTTCCCATCTATTAGGATGATGCATGACATACATTATGAGCATGTCTTCCATCACTTTGTTGACTCTTTCAGTATTTCCATCTGTTTGAGGATGGTAAGTTGTCTTGAAATATAATTCTATCCCAAAACCAACAAACAACTCTTTCCAAAACTAGAGTTGAACTTAGCATCTCTATCCAAGATGATGTTCTTGGGTACACCATGTAATATTACTATTTCCTTTATGAAAATATGAGCAATGGCGCTTGCTTGGTGAGTGGATTTGACTACAAAATTAATTACCTTGCTCAAATTATCTACCACCACCATTATGGCATCATGTTGCATGGTTGTCCTCGGAAACCACGTGATGAAATCCACGGAAATAGCTTCCTACTTACATTTTGGAATGGGGTTTGGTTGGAGAAATTCCATTGAATGTATACATTCCACTTATACTTGTTGGCACTCCAAGCATTTAGCAATATATTCAGCTACATCCTTTTTCATGTCTGGCCAATAATATATCCTTTTCATAGTTGTTATCATGTTTTTACAATCTAGATGACCTGAATATGGTATTTTATGAAGCTCATCAGAACACTTGTTTTTGGAATTTAACAATCCATCCTCCATGACAGAGTAGTTTTTCTTAGTGCATCTCCTGGTTCTTGTTGCAAGCATTCTTTTATTTGTTGGCAGTGCTCATCCTGTTGCATTTCTGATTTAATATTTTATTGGATGTTAACTTCACAAGAACTTATAGTTGCTACATGAGCTATTTGTAGCCTTCTGCTAAGTGCATCAGCTACCTTGTTTTCCTTACTTTGACGTATCTGATTTCAAAACCAGACTCATGAATGAAGGGTAGCTACCTTTCCTGTCTTGCATTCAGCTTGGGATGGTTGACTAGGTACCTCAACCCTCCATGATTTGACATCAAGATAAAATTCCTTCCGAGGAGGTAATTCCTCCACATTTTTAATGCATACATTATTGCTGCTAACTCCAAGTCACGAGTGATGTAATTTCACTCATGCTCATTCAACGTTATTGACTCGTAGGAGATCATCTGTCCTTCTTACATTAGGACTCCACTAAGCCCTTCCTTGTAAGAATATATGCACACCACAAAGCATTATTTTTGGGTCTGCTATCCTCAATATAGGTGCACGTGTGAGAAAATATTTTAGTTTCTAAGAACCAGTTGCACACTTAGTTGTCCATTGAAATTTAATTCCTTTCTTTTGCAGCTTTCTGATTGGTGCCCAATATTTGAGAAATTCCAAATAAACCTGCAATAGTAACCAACCAATCCCATACAGGATCTAAATTTTTCCACATTATGAGGAGTAGGCCACTCCATGTTGGGTTTGATCTTTTTTGGATATACTGCCACTCCTTCCTTGGAAACAATGTGTCCAAAAAAGTGAATCTATGACTAGAAGAAGTCACACTTGCTAAGTTTTGCATAGAGTTTTTGCTCTCTTAGCAATTGTAATACAACTTCCAATTTTTTTTTTCGTGTTCCTCAATTTTTGAATAAATCATGATGTCATCAACAAAAACTAGTACAAATTGGTCCAAATATGAACTAAGTGCATTATTCATTGAACACATGAAATTCTCTAGGTTGTTTGTGCATCCAAATAGTACGACAACATACTCATAGTGTTTATACTTGGTACTAAGTGTTGTTTGGTGAATATCCTCGTCTTTGATTTGTACCTAATGGTACCCAAATATAAAGTTGATCTTCAAGAATGCCACAACTCCCCTCAGTTGGTCAAGTAAATCATCAATACTTAACAAAGGATATATGTTCTTGATTTTGGCTTTATTGAGCTACATATAATCAATGCACGACCTTAATGTGCCATCCTTCTTCTTCATGAGCAACACTAGAGCTCCCCTGGGTGATATGATGGGTTTGATGTATCCCTTTTCAAACATCTCATTTAGTTGTAATTTAATCTTGATCAATTTTGGTGTACTCATTCAGTATGATGCCTTCAAAACTGGCACTGACAGTGGCAATAATTCTATGGAGATATTGATTTCCCTATTGGCAGTAATCCTAGAATATCCTCAGGGAACACATCTTCAAATTGTTTTAAAACACGGTGCTCTTCCATGATGTTTCCACTAATTTTTGAGTTGTTGGTCACTTGGACAACGAACAAATTACATCCCCTTCGACTACACTACTTCAACTATAGCATTGTTATTCATCAAACTGTCACGATATTTAATTTTACTTGCAATGTTACCTTTTCCCCTATATTGTTGAGAAATTCAATTGAATTTTTGAAGAAATCGACTTTGGTCCTATTCCTTGCCAACCAGTCAATGTCGATTAGCACACCATATGAGCCTAATGGTAGTAGGTTCAAATGAGGTGACGTGGACATGCTTTCTATTATAAATGGACATGAATTCACCACATTTCGACCCATTTATTAGTCATCATGTCTAACTAGACTAACCGCAATTCCTCATGTGCTTTATTCAATAATGCACACTTCTCTGCAATTTGAGGACTCATATTGCTAAAATTTGAACCGAGGTCAATCAAAATTGAAACAACCTGGTTATTGATCGTACCTTCCATATTAATCATGGATTCTTGGTGATCCACTTTCGGTTATCCAAAGCAACATAAATCCATGGCATGCTCTGAGCCACATCCTTCATGATATCTGCTTCTTGTACATTGTATAGCCTCAAACCACTTGGTTGTCTCTAGGGAAAATTCCTCTGCCTATAGTTCTCTTCGCAAGTCCAATGCCATATCAACAGTCCTCTAGACCTCTCAGATTCCTCTCCTGCAGGCCTCGTAATTAGTTCCTTATCATAAATAGTAGTAAACTTCACATTTACTCTTCATGGCCGATGTCCTATAGACTTCTTTCCTTTCCCTTTAAAACTAGGTTTTCCTTTTGCCCTCCAACTAGTCATGGAATCATACTTATGCTTGGATTATTTGTAGTAGTACTTCATCTTCTTGAAGGAATCCTACAATGTTTTAGGTTAACCAAATTCTATTTTGTCCTTGAATTCCTGTGGAAACCCACTAAAGTACTTTTATATTTTCACATTATTATCCTTAATATAGGGTACATACCTTAGTAGCTCCAAAAATCTAGTTGTATATTCATCAACTGTCAGTTGCCCTAGTTTGTTCTCATAAACATCCTTAGCCTTTCCGTTATAGTACCTCTCGGATAGGTTCTTTTCCCTGAAACATTTTTCAAATATCCTCCAGGACAATTCTTTATCTTTGATATCTTTTACATTCTTTAGATCTTCCCACCAAAAATTAGCCTTACCCTTTAGGATGAAAATAGCTACTCTTGCCTGCAAATTTTCAAAGTAATTATGCACTTGGAAGTAATTCTTCATTCCCAACATCCATTCCTATGCTTCCTTAACCTTCTTCACTTCTCCATCAAACGTAGGAGGATTTTCCTACTAGAATTCTTCTGGCATGAATTCTTTCTCCTTCCTTTTCTGCTAATAATATCTTCTAGTGGCAACACTAGAAACTGTTCATGACTATCTGTCCTCCTCTCTGGAGTACTTATAGGAGTTCCACCTCTCACATATATTCACTTGTGTGCCTATGTCTCTTCTTATACTTGTTGCCTTTCGCACCATCGTTTCCTAATTCTTGCTTTCAAAGTGATGAATTATGCATATACTTGTAGTTGGATCCTAATTCTGCTTTTATCTTTGTAGATTTGATAGGAAATTATAACTACATTCACTTCTTCCCGCATTTCTTGAGCTCTAACAATATTTTCATTGTCATACTTGCAACTTCTTAATTTAGTTCTTATACATCTAAGATTGTCCATCCAGTCAGGGGAGTTTTCCTCTCTCCTTTTCTCTATTGAATCCTCTTCATGACCATGCTAAGATCTATTAGTGCTATACTACACCATTCCGCTACTCATTCATTTTACTCTTTGTATCTACCTTAAGTTTCATTTTATGTGTTGTCATACACATACAACTGTTAACCAATCAAAATATAAGTAACCATATTTACCATCACCTTGGCTCTACTGCAATAAGTTTGCTGATGTATGGCTATCTAAAACACCAAATCTCAACTTAGCATGCCTGTTAGAAAATAATAACCATATCAAAATCAATGCTAACATACAATATGCAATCCGCAATAAAGTGCTATAGGAATCACACAACAAACAATCAAATAAATACTACACTTTGTAACATGATTTTAAGAATCATCCTCCTAGGCCCACCTAGCCCAAGTGTTCAACCTAGATGCTCTATCATTACTCAATAACAAAACACTAACATATTATAATTCTACATCATAGTACCAAATTTTATCTCCAAAGGTCCACTACTGAACTTTCAACTATAATACCACCTTGTAACGCTCCCTCCCACTCCCTAAATCCTTCTATGTCAAATGGGAGGTGTTACTTTGTTTTAAACTGATCTCCATGGTCTCATTATGGAAATGGGTTTGCAAAATTCCTCCCTATCCAAAGTTAGTGGAATTAAATTTAGATAACACCATTGTGTTTAGCTCATCAAGAGCTTTTCAACAATATAAACTTTATCTCGATCTGATGCCCGAATCAAAATTTATGCCTATCGAAGACTTGTTATTTAACTCCTGCCACATCAGTTGGTTTGCCACATGGCACTCATACAAAACTTATGAGTTTTGGTTACATCAACTACATTTCTCTTACGTCGCTTACGTGGCTTCGTTAGCTTGTTTCATGCCAACTGCCACATTAGCATCACCCTTGTGTCCCACTTGGCCCAAATTCTAGGGTGCATTCATGAATTTCCCTTTATATCCATGTCAAGGGATATCAAGGCGTGCAAGCACTTTTCTCTTGGAAAAAATTTTAGAATCCCAGACTCCCTGATTTATTATGACCACCATGATCCATAATGCAGTATGGGTCTCCTAGACTTCAACTTCGTCCACACCTCTGGATGTTCCTAGACTCTCCAACATCGAGACTCTTGGACTTGTGCCACTTCTCCATTAGCAAGTCACACCCCAGACTTCATTGCATTATGAATTGATATGGGATCTGACCCCAACTTATATAATAGTATTTCCCAAGAAGGGCCCCATTCCAGACATGACTTATTCAGTTTACTAAGCATCCACATCGAATTATGTTTGGCTCATTTGTAATCTGGCCCTGCAATAGCTTATCGCCAAACATTTCACCCAAACATTTAGACTCCCAAACTTGTTCAGACGAACCCAAGTCTAAATCTGAATAGAAGGTGATTTATGCCTTGATAGTCTAGAATGACTTTCTAGGTTTTGTTCAATCATTTCAAGGATTAGGCCAAGGTTCTCCGATGAGCTTGGTTCTACCCAAACATGCAAAACCACTAGAATTCACACCCATACATCAATACGATGAACTTCAAGTGTTGAACATAAATAGAACACATTCATTATGATGTAAGTTTTCCTTCTACTCAGGCATTATGATCAATCCAAACCCATGGCTACATTACTTTGTAACTCTAACTACAATAATATCATACCTATCTAGAATAGGTCATTAATAATTCCATCGTTACCCTTGGCATATCCATTTGTAAATGCATTATTTCATTCATTGATTTGAAAGTAAGGAAAGTAACAATACATTAGACACAATAAGGATCCATGTCAATTCATAATAGGCCACATATAGTTGTTTAAACAACAAAATTATCTAATTCTAAAAGAAAAAGATCCTTTAGTAATTATAGTAGCTAAACCATTAAATTTCACACACCATAGCAATTCAACTATATTCTTAAATAATCATCAATAGTTATGTGAATAATTATACAAATCATAAAGTATATTAGCAATTATAGGGAGCTACAAGTCCCTCATTTCACGAGGAAAATCATGCAACACATCTCATTTCCACCACAAATAGAAGCACACATTCCTTCATTAAAAATGTTGATACACTCATTGTTATCTAACAACAACATTTGATATTCAAGTGCAACAAAAGTAGACAACTTATCTTATTATCTTCATGTGATTGGAAACTAAGAGAGAGCCTTCAACTCTCCTCCCAACTGTGGTCCAATTGCACTGCTACCCTTTCTTGCAACTAACCACCCCCAAGCTAGATTTAGAGTATGAGGAGTGAAGTTCTCAAGAGAAATTCACACCAATAATTCGCAACACATGGGAATCAGAGCACACAGTGCCACCACCTACAATATGATAGGAGTCTAGAGATCATTGTGTCTCTACCCAATATTGACTTCAAAAAATCTAGAGCACACAGTGCCCCCACCTACAATCTGATAGGATTCTAGAGCACACCATGTCTCCACCTAATATTCACTTACAAGAATCCAGAGCCCATGGTGTCTCCACCCAATTCATGCTACAGGAATCTAGATCCCACAATGCCTCCACCTGATAGTTTTCATGGGAATCCAAAGTCCACCTTTAGGGTCTCCACCTGATAAAACACGAATAAAAGTCCCAAAGTTCCTTGTGTCTCCACCTGCTAAGTAGGAGTCTAATGTCTATTGTCACTCTACCTTCTCAACACCACACTTCAGCCTGAGCTCCCACAAAGTTATTCTAGTACTTCTCATGCACTATTGCTATGTAGTATTTCTTAATGTTGTGCTATCCCGCACTTGAGTATCTCATTCCTTCTTCAACGTGTCTTATGAAACCACACACACAAATCTTCTTTTCTGAGTGCTCTTCTTTGCGAGAGTTTTTTTTCTCATTGTCTCCTTGTAGTGTCCTATCTAGGGTGCTAGATTAGGCTATATTTATTATCGACCATGGTCAGTAAACTTCGAGGCATGTGTCTACAATCTATAGACATAAAGGATTCCTAACTAAGTGTTCGTGATGGTAGGTTACAGAACTTCCTTACGGAAGGTTGAGGTATGCTCCCTATCGCCTGGACACTCAGGTCACTCAATTCATCTACCTGTTTTAAAAACACTGTGTATTACTTAAACCAAGATTTCAATCCCCTTACGAGGATGCTGTGCATAAAACCCCTGTTCAGTGAACACTCAGCATTCAATGTTTATCATTCATGAAAGATTGAAACATACTAAAATCATAAGCACACTTAAAATTCAAATATATGAGAAACAGGGTTCATGAAGATGCTTTTAAAAATAACGAAAAGATCAGATCCCTTACAGGATACAATTCAACGATCTCAGCGATGAATCCTTCAAGCTACCATCATAAACATTACTCATACAAATTTCTAATTAAATCAATGAAATCATAAACCAAACTCTAATCACTGTGCATACTATTGAATATTCAGAAGTTGCAAATGAAATGAAATGACAGTATACCCGTTCCACGCAGGGCCCGTCCGCATTTCAAAGGTATACTGGACTGTTCTCAAGCAACTATAGAATCAACGCAACAATGAAATCGTGACTACAACCGTGTTTTTGGTATTAAGTTCAAAAGCTCTGTTTTCAAAACGATACAATGATAACCCTTAACTAACAACACATAACTGTGTTTACATATGTTTTACAACGTTTACATTTCGGAACGAATGTACATTCGTTATGCGGCTGTTGCCGCTTTTGTTATGGCATAGTTTTTAAGTTGTTTCCATTCTGAACCGATTTCAAAAAGGAACAAAACTAAATCGGTTTAGAACCCTATGCTGTTGCTGCTTTTGTCGCCAACATGCTGTGCTTTGACCATCATTGACCGCGCATTCAGGAGTGTTGGTTCTGCTGTAGGATAGGTGTTCGTCCATGCTTGTACATTCTATTTTTCATCTCTACCCTTTGCTCTAGCTTAGCTTTCATGCCATATGTCAAACAATAAACCAATTACAGGATGTTGCAACTTCCTGTAGTCTTTTTATCAAAAAATCCCTAATTCTTTAACATAAAACTCATAAATCAATTTTAATGCATTTAACAACTATAATACTGTTAACTAATCAATTTCAAGGGGTCTAAGAGATGTATGAAGGAAAAAGGTAGGCAAATGATGTGTTTCAAGAGGAAAAAGGAGGTCAAGGAATGGTACCGACATCTCTCCCTGACTTAATGAATTAGCATGACCTCATGCTAACCCCGGTGTGCTTCCTCTGAACTCTGTCCTTGCCTGTACCTTTGCTGCCTTCAACAATGTATCCACATTCTTCTTCACCTAGGCATCTTTCTGACCATGGAGCTCATGCTTTAAACTCTTGTACTTCTCCTTGAGGACCTTCTTTTGGTTGTACCATTTAGTGGACCACTTACAAATATCTGTTTGTTCAGCTTCAAGTTCCTTAATTTGTTCCCTTAACTTTTCATTTTTCTGTTGAGTATCTTTACTCTGTGCTCTGAGCATTTCATTTTCTTTCTTGATAACTTTTTCCAGCATATTGGCCTCCATTAGTTCTTCCTTTACCTTCTCAATTTGCTTCTCCAGTTTCTTCTGTTTCTTTATGGCAGGTGGTGAATCTTTTTCTTGCCTGTTATTGCTTTCAACCTCCATCTCAGCTCCTCGTCCAGGTTGTGAGTGGGCACTACTTTCAATATCCATCGACATAGGTGCATTTGATTTAGGCTGGTCTTCTTGTAGCTGGGTCTTTGATGTTCTCCTAGTTCTTCTTGAATAGTTGGTAAAATTTTTATCTTGCTCTGCTTTCCGAGCATCCTCTTTTCTCATTTTCCTCGTCCTTATACTGCTAACAGGTGGAGGTACCTTGCTTGCTTTGTGTATAGGAATCTCTTCATCGATATCATTCATAAATCTTGAGTTTTCCTGTGGTTCTTCCTTGTCCTCTTCGTCTTTAATTTGGTTAGCAGCCAAGAACTCCTTCCACGTTTTCCCTCTTCTCTGTAATTCATACTCAATAAGAATTTTAATTAGCCCAAAGTGATATAAGCTCTTGTCTTCGTTACCTTTCTGCTTTTGGATGGTCTTCGACATTTTGGTTAGGTTTTGCAAGAGGAAGTATGGCAGACTGATAACACACTGCCCTTTCAAATGTAACAGTAACTTGATATGGTACAAGTAAACAATACTGTAGCGGCCTTCACAAGTCACAAACTTTTGGATGATATAGACCATCTCGTCCCAGGGATGCACCAGCCAACTCCTTGGGACGCCTTTCTTCCAATTAACGGATGAAACCCTGGATCTGGACATAAATTGAGTCCATGATTTCTCTTTAAATTGCTTTGTCTTGAAGTACTTCTCCCCTTCTGGGCTGATCCCTAGGGACTGAGCTATGGTGTCTTCCGAAACTCTGAATGAAAAATTACCTATCAGAGCTTTCTCTCCGTTGAATGTAAAAGCGAACTGTTTGGTGACCTCTTCATTACTTCCACGAAATTTCTCCAAAAAGGGCAGCCATTGTATTTCTTTAAGAATTGAAATGCAATCTTCATGATACTGGGAACTGTCGAATATGCTTGGTTCGACCCTATTGGTCATTTTGGCAGAGAGTTGTGCTCTAACTCTTCTTTGTTTATGTTTTGCAAATTCAACAAAGAAGTTTTGATTTGTTACCTTTTGTCTTCCGCCCCAATACTGCTGACCTGGTGGCGTCCTCGGCTCTTTAACACTAGCTCCTTTAGTAACCCAAGCGATGCTCGATTGACTGTCTTGTAATGGAGGTCGAACCCAATTAACTACATTTTCCTTTCGTGGCGCTTGCTACTTTCAGTCTTTACTGTTGAAGTCACAAGAGTCGAATGCTAACATAGAACAACTGAAAATGATAATGAAATAACCGGCTTAACTCAATTCATAACATATTCATCTTTTGAAACAGAGGAATGGCTGTACTGGTCGTATGGATGCCATCATAGAAGCGCTAGAAGCATATATGAAGTACTGGGATATGATTTCAGGTAGTCGTTTGCATCATTTGGCTTCGTCGGGTGGTTAAATCATAATTCGGCCGTTTCAAACATAATGAACAAGCCCGCATAACATTTGGTTTCCAAACAATTCACCACGTGTCCTGCTTCTGTTGGTACCCGGCCAAATAGAAATGTTGGAATGGCTGTAGGGTCTAATTGGTTGGTAACAGAGATTGAAAAGGTGATATGAGAGGGGATTAACAAAATCATATAAGTATGAGATGGGTTGGAGTATTGGAAGATGATAGGGATTAACAATAGGATAAGGAGTGATAGGTATGGAGGTGTCTTTGAAATTGATCGTAGCAGTCACAGTTATTAAATTTAACATTAAAAATTAATCTAAGAATTTAAATGTTAAGAATAAGGAATACATTACACTTTTGTTGGTTGTTCAAGCGTTGCATTGGCATGCTAGGTAGGACTAGTCTCTTTTGACTATTCTTTGCTATTCATAACAGGTCCCCTGAGATAGATTCGAATGCAACAGGTCCCTCTGAGATCTTCAAAATGTTCATGCAGCTTCTTTGAAATCCGGAAAAATAATTATATGTATACAGGTTCCTTGATCTTTGGTATTTGATGAAGTCTTGGTGCCCAACAACCTGTGGATCCTTGTTGAAACTTGATGAAGCTTTGTTGAAGTAATCTTGAAGTAACAGTCTCTTAACAGGTCCCTTTTATGTATCTTAAACAGGTCCCATTACTGCTGGTGTTGATAACATGGTCTTCTGGACAGAACAGGTCCCCCTGCATAATGTTTTTAACCAGGTCCCTCTAAGATAAAACAATAATGCGTCTACAATCTATAGACATAAAGGATTCCTAACTAAGTGTTTGTGATGGTAGGTTACAGAACTTCCTTACGGAAGGTTGAGGTATGCTCCCTATCGCCTGGACACTCAGGTCACTCAATTCATCTACCTGTTCTAAGCACACTGTGTATTACTTAAACCAAGATTTCAATCCCCTTACGAGGATGCTGTGCATAAAACCCCTGTTCAGTGAACACTCAGCATTCAATTTTTATCATTCATGAAAGATTGAAACATACTAAAATCATAAGCACACTTAAAATTCAAATATATGAGAAACAGGGTCCATGAAGATGCTTTTAAAAATAACGAAAAGATCAGATCCCTTACAGGATACAATTCAACGATCTCAGCGATGAATCCTTCAAGCTACCATCATAAACATTACTCATACAAATTTCTAATTAAATCAATGAAAGCATAAACCAAACTCTAATCACTGTGCATACTATTGAATATTCAGAAGTTGCAAATGAAATGAAATGACAGTATACCCGTTCCACGTAGGGCCCGTCTGCGTTTCAAAGGTATATTGGACTGTGCTCAAGCAACTATAGAATCAACGCAACAATGAAATCGTGACTGCAACCGTGTTTTTGGTATTAAGTTCAAAAGCTCTGTTTTCAAAACGATACATTGATAACCCTTAACTAACAACACATAACTGTGTTTACATATGTTTTACAACGTTTACATTTCGGAACGAATGTACATTCGTTATGCGGCTGTTGCCGCTTTTGTTATGGCATAGTTTTTAAGTTGTTTCCATTATGAACCGATTTAAAAAAGGAACAAAACTAAATTGGTTTAGAACCCTATGCTGTTGCTGCTTTTGTCGCCAACATGCTGTGCTTTGACCATCATTGACCGCGCATTCAGGAGTGTTGGTTCTGCTGTAGGATAGGTGTTCGTCCATGCTTGTACATTCTATTTTTCATCTCTACCCTTTGCTCTACCTTAGCTGTCATGCCATATGTCAAACAATAAACCAATTACAGGATGTTGCAACTTCTTGTAGTCTTTTTATCAAAAAATCCCTAATTCTTTAACATAAAACTCATAAATCAATTCTAATGCATTTAACAACTATAATACTGTTAACTAATCAATTTCAAGGGGTCTAAGAGATGTATGAAGGAAAAAGGTAGGCAAACGATGTGTTTCAAGAGGAAAAAGGAGTTTAAGGAATGGTACCAACATCTCTCCCCGACTTAATGAATTAGCTTGACCTCATGCTAACCCCGATGTGCTTCCTCTGAACTCTGTCCTTGCCTATACCTCTGCTGCCTTCAACAATGTATCCACATTCTTCTTCACCTGGGCATCTTTATGACCATGGAGCTCATGGTTTAAACTCTTGTACTTCTCCTTGAGGACCTTCTTTTGGTTGTACCATTTAGTGGCCCACTTACAAATATCTGTTTGTTCAGCTTCAAGTTCCTTAATTTGTTCCCTTAACTTTTCATTTTTCTGTTGAGTCTCTTTACTCTGTGCTCTGAGCATTTCATTTTCTTTCTTGATAACTTTTTCCAGCATATTGGCCTCCATTAGTTCTTCCTTTAACTTCTCAATTTGCTTCTCCAGTTTCTTCTGTTTCTTTATGGCAGGTGGTGAATCTTTCTCTTGCCTGTTATTGCTTTCAACCTCCATCTCAACTCCTGGTCCAGGTTGTGAGTGGGCACTACTTTCAATATCCATCGGCATAGGTGCATTTGATTCAGGCTGGTCTTCTTGTAGCTGGGCCTTTGATGTTCTCCTGGTTCTTCTTGAATAGGTGGTAAAATTTTTATCTTGCTCTGCTTTCCGAGCATCCTCTTTTCTCATTTTCCTCATCCTTATACTGCTAACAGGTGGAGGTACCTTTCTTTCTTTGTGTATAGGAATCTCTTCATCGATATCATTCATAAATCCTGAGTTTTCCTGTGGTTCTTCCTTGTCCTCTTCTTCTTTAATTTGGTTAGTAGCCAAGAACTCCTTTCACGTTTTCTCTCTTCTCTGTAATTCATACTCAATAAGAATTTTAATTATCCCAAAGTGATATAAGCTCTTGTCTTCGTTACCTTTCTGCTTTTGGATGGTCTTCGACATTTTGGTTAGGATTTGCAAGAGGAATTATGGCAGACTGATAACACACTGCCCTTTCTAATGTAATAGTAACTTGATATGGTACAAGTAAACAATACTGTAGTGGCCTTCACAAGTCACAAACTTTTGGATGATATAGACCATCTCGTCCCAGGGATGCACCAGCCAACTCCTTGGGACGCCTTTCTTCCAATTAACGGATGAAACCCTGGATCTGGACATAAATTGAGTCCATGATTTCTCTTTAAATTGCTTTGTCTTGAAGTACTTCTCCCCTTCTGGGCTGATCCCTAGGGACTGAGCTATGGTGTCTTCCGAAACTCTGAATGAAAAATTACCTATCAGAGCTTTCTCTCCGTTGAATGTAAAAGCGAACTGTTTGGTGACCTCTTCATTACTTCCACGAAATTTCTCTAAAAAGGGCAGCCACTGTATTTCTTTAAGAATTGAAATGCAATCTTCGTGATACTGGGAACTGTCGAATATGCTTGGTTCGACCCTATTGGTCATTTTGGCAGAGAGTTGTGCTCTAACTCTTCTTTGTTTATGTTTTGAAAATTCAACAAAGAAGTTTTGATTTGTTACCTTTTGTCTTCCGCCCCAATACTGCTGACCTGGTGGCGTCCTCGGCTCTTTAACACTAGCTCCTTTAGTAACCCGAGCGATGCTCGATTGACTGTCTTGTAATGGAGGTCGAACCCAATTAACTACATTTTCCTTTCGTGGCGCTTGCTACTTTCAGTCTTTACTGTTGAAGTCACAGGAGTCGAATGCTAACATAGAACAACTGAAAATGATAATGAAATAACCGGCTTAACTCAATTCATAGCATATTCATCTTTTGAAACAGAGGAATGGTTGTACTGGTAGTATGGATGCCATCATAGAAGCGCTAGAAGCATATATGAAGTACTGGGATATGATTTCAGGTAGTCGTTTGCATCATTTGGCTTCGTCGGGTGGTTAAATCATAATTCGGCCGTTTCAAACATAATGAACAAGCCCGCATAACATTTTGTTTCCAAACAATTCACCACGTGTCCTGCTTCTGTTGGTACCCGGCCAAATAGAAATGTTGGGATGGTTGTAGGGTCTAATTGGTTGGTAACAGAGATTGAAAAGGTGATATGAGAGGGGATTAACAAAATCATATAAGTATGAGATGGGTTGGAGTATTGGAAGATGATAGGGATTAACAATAGGATAAGGAGTGATAGGTATGGAGGTGTCTCTGAAATTGATTGTAGCAGTCACAGTTATTAAATTTAACATTAAAAATTAATCTAAGAATTTAAATGTTAAGAATAAGGAATACATTACACTTTTGTTGGTTGTTCAAGCGTTGCATTGGCATGCTAGGTAGGACTAGTCTCTTTTGACTATTCTTTGCTGTTCATAACAGGTCCCCTGAGATAGATTCGAATGCAACAGGTCCCTCTGAGATCTTGAAAATGTTCATGCAGCTTCTTTGAAATCCGGAAAAAGAATTATATGTATACAGGTTCCTTGATCTTTGGTATTTGATGAAGTCTTGGTGCCCAGCAACCTGTGGATCCTTGTTGAAACTTGATGAAGCTTTGTTGAAGTAATCTTGAAGTAACAGTCTCTTAACAGGTCCCTTTTATGTATCTTAAACAGGTCCCATTACTGCTGGTGTTGGTAACATGGTCTTCTGGACATAACAGGTCCCCCTGCATAATGTTTTTAACCAGGTCCCTCTGAGATAAAACAATCATGCGTCTACAATCTATAGACATAAAGGATTCCTAACTAAGTGTTTGTGATGGTAGGTTACAGAACTTCCTTACGGAAGGTTGAGGTATGCTCCCTATCGCCTGGACACTCAGGTCACTCAATTCATCTACCTGTTCTAAGAACACTGTGTATTGCTTAAACCAAGATTTCAATCCCCTTACGAGGATGCTGTGCATAAAACCCCTGTTCAGTGAACACTCAACATTCAATGTTTATCATTCATGAAAGATTGAAACATACTAAAATCATAAGCACACTTAAAATTCAAATATATGAGAAACAGGGTTCATGAAGATGCTTTTAAAAATAACGAAAAGATCAGATCCCTTACAGGATACAATTCAACGATCTCAGTGATGAATCCTTCAAGCTACCATCATAAACATTACTCATACAAATTTCTAATTAAATCAATGAAAGCATAAACCAAACTCTAATCACTGTGCATACTATTGAATATTCAGAAGTTGCAAATGAAATGAAATGACAGTATACCCATTCCACGCAGGGCCCGTCCGCGTTTCAAAGGTATACTGGACTGTGCTCAAGCAACTATAGAATCAACACAACAATGAAATCGTGACTGCAACCGTGTTTTTGGTATTAAGTTCAAAAGCTCTATTTTCAAAACGATACAATGATAACCCTTAACTAACAACACATAATTGTGTTTACATATGTTTTACAACGTTTACATTTCGGAACGAATGTACATTCATTATGCGGCTGTTGCCGCTTTTGTTATGGCATAGTTTTTAAGTTGTTTCCATTCTGAACCGATTTCAAAAAGGAACAAAACTAAATTGGTTTAGAACCCTATGCTGTTGTTGCTTTTGTCGCCAACATGCTGTGCTTTGACCATCATTGACCGCGCATTCGGGAGTGTTGGTTCTGCTGTAGGATAGGTGTTTGTCCATGCTTGTACATTCTATTTTTCATCTCTACCCTTTGCTCTAGCTTAGCTGTCATGCCATATGTCAAACAATAAACCAATTACAGGATGTTGCAACTTCCTGTAGTCTTTTTATCAAAAATCCCTAATTCTTTAACATAAAACTCATAAATCAATTCTAATGCATTTAACAACTATAATACTGTTAACTAATCAATTTCAAGGGGTCTAAGAGATGTATGAAGGAAAAAGGTAGGCAAACGATGTGTTTCAAGAGGAAAAATGAGGTCAAGGAATGGTACCAACACTCCTCTTGCTACTCTGTCGAGCTTCCCATCTCCTCTTAACCCTCTGTTGGGCTCCCCATCTACCCAACATACTCTCTTTTTCCATCTTTTTTGTTGCATTCTGACTAAGTCCAACACGTCTCTCGAGAGAGGATTGGCTTGTCCTCTTACCCATACACATTTTTAATGCATGTACCATCTTTTCCTTCATTCATCAAGGAGATAGGTGGCCAACTAAATGCCACTTTTGAGCTTGGCTATCTCCCCAAGCAATTCCCAAACAACTTCTCCTCCCATAATTGTAAATCTGTGTCCTCTCCAAGTCTAATCATTTTTATATTCATAATTATTTACAAGAGTACATAAAAATATTTATAGAGGGGGTAACTAAAATAGTGTGTTACATGGTGGGGTGTCGTGTGACAATAGAGGACAAGTGTGGCAACATGGTAAATAAAAAATAATATGAAATGTATCTTGAACTATATATATCTAGCATATTCATATGAAGGTTAAAGGAATCATATGTGGCCTAAAAATTTAGGTTAGCCAAAATAATATGAAATGCATCCAACATATAATATGAAGTGTATGTATCTAGCATATCCATACGAAAATTAAAGGAATCATATGTGGCCTAAAAACTTAGGTTATCCAAGTTTATTAATAGAAAATAAAACAATACATTGGGAGGGGTGAAGCCTCCAATAAGACCCCATGTTTTATTTGGGAAATAACAATAATAAGAATCAATATAACATTTTTATTTTAAAGAAAATATTGGTTAAAAAGTTGACATTTAATTAAGTCAAAAGGGACAAATAGTTAGTGAAATAGATAATAAATAAAATTATTTATTTCAAATGAAACATGAAAGTTGTTGAATTTGTAACTATGGTTGGTCTTCATAATGCATATTTTTCCACTTGATGTACTTATATTGATTATTGTAAAGCATGTTTTAAATGCTAGAGTCAAAAGAAAATTTATTTTGAGTCAAAGTCCCATTGCAACTTTTAAAAGAAGAAATTTCAATTTTGAAATTGTAACTTTTGGCTCCAAAATTTTCAAGTCATCCTCCCTCCAATTCAAGTTGGCCCAGGGCAAAGGAAACACCCATTCGACCCAACATACCACTATATAAAGGTAGCTTGAACTCATTCTCTTGGCACCAATTCACACTTCCTCAAGGAGACATTTTCTAGGCATCTCAACAAAGATCAAGAAGGATAAGGAGGATAAAAAAAGAAGATGAATTACATCTCTTTCTTTCTTTCTCAAGCTCACACTTGTGGATAGAATCTCTCTCTTTGGTTCACATTTTTTCTGGGTAGTTTTATTGTAGGGGGCTGAAATTCTAAGTAATTGCAGGGGTTGAAATTCTGGGGTAACTGGAAGCTGCAGGAGGGCCAAAATTATGGGTAAGATCTGGTAGAGTGTAATTATGGATTAGATTAGGAGACTTTAATTGGATGGGTTGGCCAAGTTTTACCATAGGTCCAGGTGTGTCTCTTGTTGAACAAAATAATTTATCTATTGAAAAGGTTGATGGGTTTTCCTAGGGTAAGTCTTGTCTTGTCTTTGTGCATTGTGATCTCTACTATTCTACTGTTCTTGTATGGTTTAATTTTTGAAGTATAATTTGTGAATGATATATTAGAATAATTTATAAGAAGATCAACATCAAAAGTAATCATCAATGTTTCATAAACAATGTGCTAGTCTATATTGCACTTAGAAAATCAACATGGTATCAGAGCCTTGGTGAAGGAGAAAACATTGGGATCACCTTTGAAGAAACCATACTTTGAGATTCTATTTTTGAAGTCATTCATGTTGATTCACATCCATGGATTCATCTATTAAATCTGAGAACAAGTTGGAAGGAGCCTCAAACTTTAGAGCTTGGAAGCTTAGAATTGATCTTATTCTTGCAAAGAGCAAAGTTTTGGATATCGTGACAGGAAAAGTGGTAGAACTAGAAGACACAATAGGAAAGGAGAAGTTTAAGGAGGATGAAATTACTGTTATGATTCTTATTGTGGACTCCACTAGAGATCATATTGTTCCTTACATTTCAAAGCTTGATACTTCCAAGAAGATAAATGATGCCCTACCCAATTTATTCATTATCAAGAATGTTGGTCAAGCCATGAGTTTGAAGAATGAACTTTGTGATGTGACGAATGATGACAATGTAACTTCCTATTTCATAAGGATTTCTCAAATAAAGGACCAAATTTAAGCAATTGGAGAAACTTTCTCGGAGAACAAACTTGTGACTACAAGACTCAATGGTCTACCTGGATCATGGGATGCATTTGCAGTGGGTATAAGCAATTGGAAGGAATCCCTTTCATTTAAACAACTATGGACCTCTTGTGCTCAAGACAAATAAAGGCTTATGTCAAGAGAAAAGAAAGAATATGCTTATAAAGCACTTGCACTCGCTTCAAAAACAAATGAAAGAAGAAGACTGGCTCTCAACACAAGAAGTTAAAGAAGAAGGACATGTCAAAGGTTCAATTTTATGGTTGTCAGAAATTTGGGCATTTTAATTGGGGTTGTCCTGAGATGAGAAATAATGAGAAGAGAAAAGGAAAACAACATGCTTCCAAAGCTAATGTTGAAGATGAACACCCAAAGAATCTCAAAGGTGACAAAGACTCCTTTTACTTTTTTGCTCTAACACGTTCTATTGAAGATGATAATGACCAATGGTTAGTAGATAGGCATGCCTAAAGACATATGACCAAAGATCATGGCAGTCTCTCTAGAATTATGGAAAAGAGGTTGTCCCAAAGGGTACAGCTTGGAGACAACCACAACTATGCAGTGAAAGTAGTTGGAAAGGCATCCATAGAGCTCGAATTTGGTAACAATGTGCATCGTAGCAATGCTCTATATGTACCATGTTTGAAAAATAATATAGTCTCTAGTTCATATTTTAGAAGATAAAGGAGATAGTGTAGCTTTTGTTGATGGAAAAATACTTGTATGGTCCAAGGGCTCTAGTATAGATGATGCTAGGGTTATTGAGATTCATGAAGGAAGATTGTATAGACTCATGATTCAATCAACTCAAGCCCTAGTACATGATGAAATCAATCCAAGTAAGTTATGGCATGGAAGCTATGGTCAGCTTCATTATAGATCATTACCTGAATTGAACCAAATAGTTTAAGGTGTTCCTAAATTTTAGATAGAACATGAAGGTGTATGCAAAGGTTGTGCTCTTGGAAAGAACATCAAGAAACCATTTCCAAGTAGTGATAATATATCTAAAGAAGTTTTAGATTTGATTCATTTTGATGTATGTGGTCCAATGCCTGTAAGATTGTTTGGATGTTCATTGTATTGTGTGACATTTATCAATGAATTCTCTCGCAAGACATGGACTTATCTCATGAAGAAAAAGGACGAAGTCTTCACAAGATTTTAGGAATTCAAGGCTAAAGTGGAGAAATTGATAGGTAAGAAGATCAAGATTTTGAGACCTGACAATGGACGAAAGTACACCCAAAAAGAACTTGTTACTTTCTATAAGAAAGCTTGGATTAAGAAGGATTTGATTGTCCCCTATAATCCACAACATAATGGCATAATAGAATGAAATAACAGGCCCATTGAAGAATATTTCAAGGGTATGATGCATGATCAAGGATTTGTTGTTGTTCTTATAGGGATAAACATCATTGGAAGTTGTATATATTCAAAATATAAGTCCTCATCAAATTCTGGAAGATATGAATCTTGAAGAAGCATTATTTAGAAGGAAGCCAGAGGTTGGACACATGAGAATCTTTGGTTTTCTTATCTACATTCATGTTCCTAAGCATATGAAAAACAAGCTTGAACCTTTAGGAAAGAAAGGCATATTTGTTGGTTACAATGAATCATCAAAGGCATATAGAGTCTACATTCTAGAGAAGTGAAGGATTGAAGTCAACGAGGATGTCACTTTTGATGAGAAAGTGGCATATTGTAAGTCCAAGGAAGTTTCCCTGGATTCCTATGATGAATTAAAGCATGAGGATGAGCATTCAAGTTCTACAGAAGGTCTTGTAGAGCTAGAAGGGCCTCGTGAACTAGTGGAAACAATTGTTGCTCAAGAGAATAGAAAAATACCTACATGGCTTAGATTTACATTGGAAGAAGTAGAAGGGCATGTAGCTACTGATGGAAAATCCAAAGAAATTAAGAAACCTAAGAGGTTTTCTAGCTATGCAACTCTCATGACTAACCTGATTAACATGGAGCCTTCCACTTGTGAAGAAGAAGCTAGCCAGCAACTGCAGAAGGAGGTCATGAATGAAGAATATTAATCGATCATGAAGAATGATATTTGGGAGATTGTTCCTAGGCGAGAAGGGAAGTCAATGGTGAATTCCAAGTGGAAATACAAGATCAAGCATGCTGAAAATGAAAGTATTGACAAGTACAAGGCGTGATTTGTGGCTAGAGAACTCCCAGAAAGAGGGAGAATATTATGATGAGACTTTTTCTCCAGTTTCCAATTACACCTCCATGTTATCCATAATTTCTCTTGCTACTTCATTGGGATGGAACTTACATTAGATGGATGTGAAGACAACTTTCCTCAATGGTGTGATTGAGGAATATGTGTACATAGAGAAACCTCAATGTTTTGAGGTGCATGGAAAGGAATCTCATGTTTGCAGGTTAAATAAGGTCTTGTATGGATTCAAGTAAGCTTCAATAGCTTGGTATGCTTGTATTGCCAACTATTTGAAGAGATTGGGATTTACCAAGAGTGATGCCGATCCAAACCTTTATTTTAAGGTTGTGAAGAATTCACTTGTGACACTTTTATTATGAGTTGATGAATTTTTCTGAAAGGTGATGAGCCTCTCATCATTAAATGTAAGAAGTAGTTGGATTTTGAATTTTATATGAAGGATTTGGGCTGATGTATTATTATTTGGGGATGGAAGTATGGCAGAAACCTAACGATGTCTTCCTTGGTCAAGGAAAGTATATTATTGAGATCCTTCAAAAGTTTGGTATAATGGTATAAATCCATGGCTACTCCCATGGTGACTATCTTGAAGAAGTTAAGAGGCTCTGAATCCAGTTTGGTAGATACATCGATGTACTGACGATTGATTGGGTCGTTGATGTATTTGGTTAACACTGGTCCGAACATCTATTTTGTGAACCGAGACATGAGCATTGGACTATAGCAAAGCACATTATGAGATAACTATGTCGTAATGTAAACTATGGTTTGAGATATGTTGTGAACAAGGATGTATAACTTTAGGGGTATACATATGATAATTGGGCAGGAAGTGTTGATGATAGGAAGAACACTTCAGGGGTATGCTTCAGCATGGGATCCACTATGATATCTTGGATGAGAAAGAAGTAGATATTTGTCACACTCAACATTGCAGAAGTAATATATTGCAGCAAATGAAGCATGTACAAAAGCAATGTGGCTTTGAAAGTTGTTTGTAGGATTCTTTAACTAAGAGTTGGAACTGACTGTGATATATTGTGATAATCAAAGCTACATGAAGATTTCATAGAATCCCGTGTTCCATGATAGGTTGAAGCATATCGAGATCATGTACCACTATATTTGTGACATGGTACAAAGGAGAACGATAAGGCTTAAGTACATCTCCACCAATGAGAATACAATTGATGTTATGACAAAGTCGTTGCCCAAAGAGAAGTTCATGTACTTCAGATACAAGCTGAGGCTTGTGGAGATTACCTCTCTCATTGAGAGAGAGTTCTAACTTGATAACAACATGGATGGACATTCTCCTGAAGGGAAGAATGGTTTGAGAGGCCCAGAGTCCTCACCAGGTAGGGTTGAGTGAGTCCCTCTTGGAGGAGACTCGATTACTCACCATGAAGGGTTGACTAAGTTCGGGACCCAATCACATACCAAGATAGGGTGTGGAGAGGCTTGTTAGTATTTGGACCTAATCACACACCAGAAAGAGTGTAGTGAGTTCCTAGACCTGATCACACACCAGGAAAGGGTGTAGTGAGGTCCTTCAACATCTATTTTGTTCATTTTATTCAATGATCATATACCCTACAATCTACAATATATATATATATATATATATATTTTTTTTTTTTATATATATATTTTTTTTATTTTAGCTATAGTGGAAATATTATATTAAAAAAATATATATATCTGGGTATGCAACGTTGCGTCATATATACAATAAGTCAAGTATGTAGGTTAACAACTTCCATATATTCAAGTTTCCTAATGTCATAAGAAAATTTTAGCAACAAAACTACTATACTATATGTCCTATTAGTATAGACATGTCAAAAAAATACTAATATAAAGAAAAAATTGAATTCCATATAAACCTAACTCATGTTACTATAATTCTCTTCTCCTGAAATTCCTCTTGCTCCACAACTAGAGTTATTACATTCAAATATGGAACAAGGTAACTAGAAGCACTAATAGAAAGAGATGAAGAGAGAGAGAATATTGAGTATCCTAAGAAGAGACCTATTGTAATGCATCAAATTTTCCTTTGATGTAACCTATCTCATCCTTAGCCCATTGAATCTTCATCTAATGATCAAAGAGAATGTTTATAGCGGTAGTAAATTCTGGCACCAAGTGGTTATAGTAAAGCTTGATTGAAGTATGGCTTCCTGAAGCTCCTTGATTTCTTGTTCCATTACAAAGATATTACTCTTTATTTTTGTAATTTCTATGAAGGCATGCTCCCCTATTTCCGCAACAGGAATACTCCCTTTGAATTCTGCCACAATCTTAGTCAACATCTCCAAAATTCCACTTTGCATTGAGAAGAATCAACTAGTCTTGCCTAAAAACCTAATCTATGTATGCAAATTCTTATTTCCCTCCCAGGATCAACATGCAATCCCTATGTAAGATCCAATCCATAAGGTATCATATTAAGGGAGTTGAAGAGAAACAAATCATCCCAACACTCCAAAGAATTGACAAAATTCCAACCTATTAAGAAAAGACTACCATGTAGACCCGAGTTCTTTCACAAATTTTGCAACATATACTTCCGAGCTCATCTGTCATCCCTAATTTGAATGGGAAACTAGTTGTCAACATTCATTCTTTTGATTTTGTCTTCAATGGGAGCTAATCTCATTCCCAATAGTGTGGGATGATTCCATAATGTCCTTCCAATCGTATCAATCCATAACTACTTGCATGGTAAACCATATTAGTCCAGGATTTTCATGGTGATGTGAGTCACAATTCCCACAAGTTTCAATGTTGAAGTCACATGGATCGACATGCCAACATTTATAGATTGCATAAAAATAATTAATTCTTCCCTTAGACCAAATAATCACCCACCTACACTTGTCATTAAATCATGGTATGGGGAAGTGACTAACCTGATCATTCACTTAAAGGGTGCAAATTTCCATATGTGTTGTGTTGTTTGCTAATTGATCAATAATAATGTTGTTTTATCAAATAGCATGGATCCATTTGACTTCAATCATAGAACTCAACATGGTTTTAATCCTTTTGAAAAGAATTGTAAGATTAAGGTTTAGCAAGGAATATCCTAGGTGGAGATGATGAATTATGACCATGAAGTCCCCCACAATGATCAATTTATTAATATTTAAGTGGAATTTATTAGTGCATACCTTGAAAGAGGGTATGCACCTCTATCTAGTTATTGGTGGTTTGTCCTGAGCTCTAGGAAAAGGATAATTCAATTTGTCCATTAGGGTGCACTAACAACCCCACCCCCCCAACCTGCCACCCTTATAATATATCAACAAATTAGTTAAAAAAATGATGAAAATTACATTACTTAAACTTAAAATGGCATAATATCTTGTGAAAATTATACTCCACTAAACATGATAAGTTCAAGTTTTTTAATTTATCAAAATCACGACCACAAGTTCTAGCATTATTAGGAGGATAAACTCGATTAACTCCAAGTAACATGATAATTATAATTAGGATTCCAAAGAACTTTATCCCTTTTCATTTATATGGTTACCATATTACTTTTTGGGGGAGGGGGGTTGTGGGGGTGTAGAATTCTATTGAGAAAAATCTACGAAGTTTAATAACGTTACACTAAAAATTTATATCTTAACACAATTTTGATGTATGAAAGTTCAATTTAGATATTGTCAACATGCCTAAGAAGAACGTGGTTGAATTAATTTTCCAAATACTTAAGAGGTTTATAGTCTAACATTTCTCACATTAATATATTCTCACAAATCGATTACATAATAATAGACAAAATAAATACATGATTAATCTAGTTTTTGGATATGACTTCTTATGACCATTGGGTGGGATTCTACTGGAGGTTTCTTCTTCTTTCCTTTTTTGTCCAAAATTGTTTTGAAGTAGGTGGAGTGCTTTATAGTTCATTTAGACCCAGAGTGTCTTTTGTTTAGGATTCTTCTAGTTCTCAAGATTCGTCTTTATTAGCTTGATATGCCCAACTTTTTGTTGTCCAAGGGCATGACTTACGTTCATGGCCCTGGTCCTATGGGATTTGATATGCTTTTTAATGACTTTGAGAAACCTAATCTTATTGTTTTTCTTGAGATACTGGAGTCACTTGAGGTGGAGGAGTTAGATGAGATTTATCTCATAGAACTAGTTGATGATCCTCAAAGGAACATACCGACTAGAATGATTTTCGTTGCTTCTTTTTACAGTTATTTGACCCATTTGGATAATGAGAAGCTATACGATCTGTATCAAAACAAGCCCTACACCTCAAGAAGACACTCTCATAATCTATTTTTTGAGTATACAAAACATATTTTCCAGTCAAAATAATGTCTGTTGGGAACTCGAGACTAAAGTCCATTTCTACATAGATTTTAGCATAAGCAGTGATACTTCTCTATTGATTTTCATGAGAGACAAAATGGAGCTTTCTTAAACTAGATCCAATGACATGGAGAGAGGGAAAACCCCATAGATGCAGTGGTAAATTTGGAAGCCACACCCAAACAAGAGTTTAAGTTAGTACTTCTGTCAATGGATTGAAAGAGGGAGACCAAGGCTTAAAGAATAGGCCGATTTACCCCAAATCCAAAGATTTGAGTTAAAGATCAAATCCCTGTCTTTAGCACTTTCAAACTCGATAACAAAAAAATCCCTTTACGCAAGGGTGGATGAAAATGTATTGCTTAAACATAGAGCACCAATTTTCACAAGCTAGGCTTGAAGATCTGCAAGCCTTAGCCAAAACTGAAAGAAAAAAAGATCAAACTACCATATCTAATGAAAATTTCTTCCTTGTAAACTTTTGAGCCAATGGGGATGAAAATGGAGGGAGCTTTGTGAACCAAAATTTAGGAATAACATGCAGAAAATTGTTGAAGCACAACATTCTTGAAAGTGATAACTCTAGGAGAGCCCATGATTAGATATAGTCTAGGAAAATCATGAGGAGACATGAGATTAGGCATCAACCAAACATGAGGAGGCATGCCAAATGGAGGTGCAGGCCTAATAAGGTTTGTATAGGAAGAAGAAATGGAGGGCATCCACGAAGGATAAGAGTACTGCTACGAGGAGAGGGACAATAGGAGAGGTGCTATAATTGGAGGTGATTTTGGAAGCTTGATGCCAAGGGAGGAGGCACACACGAAGCTAGGGAAAACCCTAGTTGTTGCAGACATGAGTGCAATCAATATTCCAATTTTTTGTTGTTGCTATATTACTTTTAAAACAATATTTTCAATTCATAATTTTAAAGAATCAAGGCTACATGTCCAAAAGATGTACATTATTAAGAAAATAAATATCACAAATTCATAAAAATATTAATATTTCCCAAAAAAATAATATTAAAATAATATAACATTATAATTCAAAACAACATTTTTAATCTCCACATTCATAGAAAATAAATATCAGAAATTCATAAAAATATTAATATTTCCCAAAAAAATTAATAGTAAAATAACAACTCAATTGGTGATTGTTGTGTTATGAAGTATTGTGTAAAACATGAAATTCAAAATTCAAATCTCAGTGGATCAAACCAACAATAAAAACATTATAATTTGAAACAACATTTTCAATCTCCACATTCCTAAAGATAAATATAACACATTAGATTCTACATTGTCAAATATAAAAATATTATTTTAACATAACTTATAATCATTGTGTTTATTGTTTTATATTATTATTATTATTATTTTAAATAGAATTATATTTTTAATGAATGTTTTTAAATTACTTTTTTAATAATATGGTAAAAATTTTATGATGTTAGGCGTAGTCTAACTTATAGACGAAATAGTTTTTTTTCACGGGAATCCCACAAAACAATTTCAAGAAAGAATATGATAGAAAGAAAGAAAGAAAGAAATTGTTTTGACATCCACGAGACTAAAGATAACATATGGGATAGATTGCTTCTTCATCTGCTTGATGTATTCAACCCTTTTTCTGTGAAGTTTCACAATAAATGCTCCCAACTTCTCGACAAACCCCTTGCTAAATAAATAAGCCCAAGAGCTAGTGGCCAACATATCTGCATAAATTTCCTTGTTGTCTTTGAAGACCTCACATTCTAAAATGAAATGCTTTTCTGTTTCCACTTTTCCGGAAGAACAAAAAATGCATACTCTTTCCTCCCACACTTCTTTTTTCCTTTTCCAGCACCCTGTTTCACAACAAAGTTGATGAAAATTAGTCCTTAACTGAGCAATAAGAAATTTGGGTCTCCAAGAGATATTGGCCTCTATGTATGCTTTTGGTTGATGACTATGAGCAAGATTAAACACTTCAATATAGTATTTTTTTCTTTCTTCCTAGCTCCTTGTACCAAGTACGCTTGTGGAATTTATCCATAACAAAAGCTTTCATCTCTTTGCTGTTTATGGGACACGTGTTCAAGCAAATACCCCATTCACTAAACCATTTGTTATTTTGGTGCATCCAAGGTTTTTTTTTTTTGTTGCACAACTTGTCATTAAAGACAACCTTAGGCCATCTACCCTCTTCCATTTGTTCAATTTTTTTTTAAATATCTTATGACTCGCACCATAGCAATTGCTTCAATAGGAGCAGCCCCTGTTTCACTTAACAAGATAGCATAATGAACTGTACTTTTAATCTTGAATTTGTTTGTAATCAAACACTTCTAAATGTTCTCAATTTGTCTCCACTGCATGTCGGATATATTGCTGGTCCATAGTTCACAACGATAGAGAATCACCAGAATCACTAGAAGACCAAAACGAGTTTGAGTGGTTTTCCAGTCCCATAACTCTGCCTCTCTACACCTATTTTGAAAAGCATAAAATGATTTCTAACCCCCCAGAGTTCTTTTCTTTCTACAACCATCCCAACTTGGATTTTTGTTGAAGTCAATTCCGAGGTATTTGTAATCTTCAACTTCTTCCAGAATGTTTCCTTCAAAGTAGAACTTATGCTGGTTATGTTTTCTTTTTTTAGAGAAAACCACTACTTTCGTTTTGATGATATTGACTTGCATCCCCACATTTCTACAAAAATGCTAAAGGGATAGTAAGTTCTCTTGCAAATCAAGAGCCGATTTAGCAATCAGAATAAGGTTAGTTGCATACAAAATAAACCTTATAACAAACTTGACCAAATAGATACCATCATGTCCTTGCGAATTTAACCACTCCTCAAGCTTGTCGATATATAAACCAAAAAGCGTAGGAGAAAGTTGGAAACCTTGCTTGACCCCGATATCGCTTCTAAAACTTTCAGAAATGCCTACTGAAGTTCTAATTTTGACTTTCACTTCTTCATACAACTTATGCACAACCGCTCTCAAATGTTTAGGAACCCCAAGTTCCTCCATTGTGTGACAATGCTTATCCCTAGGGACCGTGTTAAACACTTTTCTGAAATCAACAAAGCAACAAAAGACTTCTTCATTTTTATCCCAAAAATTTTCAATGATGCGCCTTAAAGTTATATAATGATAAACCGTGGAATGTTTAGGTCTAAAACCTGCTTTCCCTTTAGCACGCTTATCTCTTTCTTCTGCCCACTTGCTAATTTTATTTTCTAACATGCTTCCAAATAACTTTTTAAACAAAGGGTTTATCATGATGGTCCTATAATTGGAGGGAAAATTGACGTCACCGCTCTTGAAAAGAGGTATTTCCAGACTAGTTGTCCAATTTGTGGGGATCCCCTGTTGTATGATGTTGTTGAAAATTTTTGTAATGTGAGGTGCAAGGATCTTTGAGCCCCACTTTAGATATTTTGCTTGGAGTTCAACTAAGTATTTTTCTTTTTCAACACCCTTCTTGATACCCATCTCTACCTCTTGCACCGTGAAGAGTTTAGTATCAGTGTTGACCAAGTGGGGAGGGTCAACCTTGGGATCTTGCTCATAGAGTTGTCTTACAGAGTCAAACCATTAAGAAGCTGTAATACTATTTCTAGTTTGTATCTTTCTTGGTTGGAGCTCCTTCCAAAATAATTTGGGATTATTTTTCCCAAGGAAGATTAGCTCTTCCCTCCTTGAAACCATAAAATTGGCCTTTTTCTTGCTTAATAACTACTTGTAAGATTTGAGCTTTATGTTATCCTTGTTTGAATCTTTCCACATTCTCCTTGCCTTTTTGCATTCATCGTCAAACCAAGCATTAACCAGAAAGCAATTTGTTTAAGACTTATTAGTTTTTTCTCTTTTGCAGTTTGCAAGTGCAATTGAATTAAATGTGTTAATTCGTGACTATGAAGGTCGTGAATTTTGATTTTCTCCTTCTCGAAGAGCCTCTCTAGCATCATTTTGAAGCTATTACAATTTTATGGAGTCAAAAGAATTCTGCCCCGTGGGAGATTTTGTTGGACATGATGAATTTTTGACTCTATTTGTTTCTCTCCAGTCCAAGAGAGACTTAAATAAATTGGTTTGTGATCTGATTATAAGTTCCACAGCTGATCTCCAATAAAAAATTCCTCCATTTTCTCACACAAACCATGCTAGAAAATTACATAATCTACTACACTTGCTCAATTGTAAGTATGGCAAGTGAAATTACTAAACTTTTCTCATCTAGTCAAGCCATTACAAATGACTAAATCAAAGGCCCCACATAGAGTAAGCAATTGTTCACCAAAGAGATTGCAACCCTTGTCCTCTGAAATTCTTTCCCACTGATGATTACTCTCTTCTGTAAGCCAAATAGGGTCGTAATCTTCTTTACAACAAAGAATGCTAGCTTGCTCACTTGCAGTCCTAGCATTGAAATCACCCACTATAAGGACTTC
Organism: Pinus tabuliformis; assembly: GCA_031772625.1. NCBI lineage: Eukaryota > Viridiplantae > Streptophyta > Pinopsida > Pinales > Pinaceae > Pinus > Pinus tabuliformis. The sequence continues at coordinate 761,606,309 of CM062804.1, forward strand.
ACCTAGCTAAGAATATGTTGCGATATCTGCTTTTAAGGCTGCAAATGGATCTTTGTGGTCAAGCCATCTACCTTTGTAGATTTTTGAAACTTGCGGCGCAAAATAGCATACTGCAATTCTGATGTGGTTTCCATTTTCTGATATTTTAAACCAAATGAATTTCTTATTTGAGTCTTCTTTTTCTAACTAAATGAGACGAACTTCTTTCTCCCTCACTAAAACCATGATACTCCCATGCCCTTTGCCATTCCCTGTTGCCTTGTTCCACACTGCCATCTTCTAGTATCCTTCAAACAGAGGTGTCTTGCACCCTTCATGCTCATGTGTTTCTATGAGGCAAATTATGTCTCTCTCTTTCGCAATAGGACCTAACCCAGGTCCTCGTCTCCATGGGTAACCTCTGTAGTTCCAACAAACTAATCTTAAGGAAACCTAGGTATGACTTGATTGCTATTTATTTTGACATGCAAGACTCACATTTGAGTCTTTGTCCTTGTTTTCCCATACTGACCTTGCTTCCCGATTTCTTGTTGAAGAGTTTGTTGCCTCTTTTTTATTATCATCTTGCTGCTCTATTTTGGAAGGAGGCCCAAATTGTGCTATCACAACTTTGTCTTTAAACAACTTAAACTCATTTTTAAAAAAATCTCTGTCGGATTTCGATTAAAATTAATCAGAAAAAAATGTCGTGAAAAAAGGCCATTTTGTCTATAAGTTAGATTATGCCATTATGTTATTTATTTATTTATTTGTATTGAAAAAATATAAAATTTATTATAATCAAATTATTAATTAAAGAATCTAGATCCAACTTAACTCTGATCTACCAAGGGCGGAGAGGGATCAAATCCCTTTTCATTTGGAAAGATGCTTACACATCAAGATACTTGATCCAGTTAAGATGGATATATGCTGGTTTAATTATTATTAATTGATAATTTTATTTTATATTATTTTATTTTCATTTTTATGTAATTTGACCTAGTCATAATGTTTTAGTTAATAATTATAATTATTAATTTTATTTTTATATTTTATTTGTATTATTATTGTTATTTAATTCTACTGGTCAAAATGTTTAGATAACATAACCTTACAACATCTTTGCCATATTGAGTTGGAATGCCTGACAATAATATATATATATATATATATATATGGGGTATTGGTTAATTCTCAAAACACCATATAATGAATGAATTTGTAGCTTGTGCCATTTTATGAGGGTTGAAAATGAAAAACACTTTCTCTAAAATTATCCATCTTTTATTCACATTCTATCTAATTGTCAAATTACTTGTCACACTATCAATCTTCTTACTTGTCCTTTTAACTCAGTGAAACTAAAGCACTTTTCTCACTTTCTTTTTAAAGATAAAAATAAAATATTAAAAATTTATAATTAATCTCTTACATTCTTAAAATTTAATAAATTATATAAATTTTAGTGCATTTTAATTATCATAATCATCACATTATATTTTAACAAATTTTTTTTTTTAATAAATGCTATACTTAGTTTAATATTTTGAAGTGGAAGAAGAGAAATAAAATTTGGATCTCTCTTATGGAAGAGAGGGTGCTATAAATACAAAAGAGCATTCTCTACTAAGGCGAGATATGGAAGCGCAATAAAGCCAACATTGATATTTTGATGTAGTGAAGACTCTCCCATAAAAATGATAAAACTTTGATATATTGCAATGAATATAACTGCAGTGATATAAGTGGTAGTCGGGTCATTTTTATTTTAAATTTGAAAGCTAAGTTGCGAAATTTGTATAATTAAAATGTAGTGAAGACTCCCATAAAAATGATAAAACTTTGATATCTAGCAATGGATATAACTGCACTGATATAAGTGGTATTCTAAATCTCTTTTTGGGTAGGGTCATTTTTATTTTAAATCTGAAAGCTAGGTTGCGAAATTTGTATAATTAAAATGTAAATGTTATTAATTTTTTAGTATTGAATTTATTTATATATTAAAAATATATTTTAAATATAAAAAAATACAGTGTTATTACCAATTTTTTTTATAGAAGATTTAAAATTCAAAATAATTTTATTATACTTAAAAAAAACTATTATATTATTATTATGTGCTTCAAACTTCATAACATTGTTTTACATATTATATGTTGCCTAATTAAAATGGAAGTTCAATGAAATTCTATTTCAGAATATTCCTTGTTAAATTATTTGCTAACATACTGTTATGATTTAAAAATGCAAGTTTATTGCTCATATTTGTATTGACCTCTCGGCTACCTGATGCAATGGAACAGAAGCCTCTTTGATTTCTTCAAAAGCCTCAGCAAAACACTTAGAAAGTATATCTGCCTCTATGTAACCTTTGGTGCCTATGGCTTGCACCCTCAGTCTGCCCGCGTAGCTCAAAATTCCCACAAAGAGAGTCTGCACACCATCCAAATTTATAATATTTATCAAAAACTTTTGAATGATTTTTCTCATGTTCTAATTGGCATACATTGCAGAACGAATTATTTCTTCAATTAAATTCAAACACAATAAGAAAATTAAGTTACAGACACACCTGAGGAGCGCCAGATAAAGAGAAAAAGAAATCCTTGACCGGGTTTCCAGCCATGGCCACCTTCTCCAACGGTCCAACCATATTCGATATTGCCAGGGTCGTTTTGGCACCCATATTGTATATAATTTTAGCAGAAGCCTGATTATTTAGATGGGATTAGCATATGAAAATTGGTCGACTGAACAAATAAAATTATACCGATTGTCCATATATAATTCTACCTTTGCTCCTTTGGATCTTGTTAGATAGGACAGCATTTTGCTTGTAAGGAAGACTGCTCGGGACATTTTCTTCCTCTCTAGGATATTTTTTGCTCTTTGCACAAATTCCAAAGGATTATCGTACTTCCCCAGCGGTATTCTGGACTGTAAAAATTCGAAATGGTTGCCCCACGGAGTTTCACTGTGGAGTTTTAGCATCTCTTCTATGTTCTGCACAAGTATAATGAAAATATTTTCAAAAAGTGGTCAAAGATGGTTTTTTTTTTTTTTTTAATTTTATTATTGTGTTTTTCAGTTTTGTTAACTTGGGATTAAAAAATAGTTATTAAGTAATATTTATGTATTCAAAATTATTTGGCATCATAATTAATTTACACTACATCAATTTTTTTATGATTAGATTTGTATTTACAAGTAAAATGATTATTATTAAAGTTGGGTAGTTTATTTAGTGATAGCTGATCACTGAATTTATATTAAATATAATTTTATTGTATTATGAAGTATTATGTAAATTATGAGATTTAACGTTTAAATTGAGCTAAACCAAAAAAAAAACTCTTGAAATTATATAGTGATTGATAATAAATGTAATGCTCTTTGTCCATATATTTTGTCATGAACTTTACTAGAAATGGAATCAAAATTGATTGAAATGAAATAATTGGGTTGTTAAATTTGTGAATGGAGTTTAATTTATTGAAATGAAAAAATCGAGTTTTTAAATTAGTGCAAATGGAATATTTGAAGGGTGTTTTACAATTCAGAATTGAGAATTTTTAGAGAATGAGAAACTTCAATCACATCTTGATACCAATGTAGATCCATCTTAACATGAGAGGAATAAAAGAAATTTAGATGAAAAATACAATGTGTAATTTTTCATTATTTATATTGTATTATTGAATGCTATATAGAGTACATAACTTAAACTTGTAAGTCCAAATTTTTTTTCTTGGATTTCTAAAAAAACATATACCTAAAAATGACGGAAGCGTAAAATACTAAGACCACTTGAAATATCTACATAAATTAGTTAACATCTTACTCTCACATTTTTTTACTTCTAATTACATATCAATGAGTCTCTTGGCTTAATAACTATTTCATAAATGTCACAAAAGGCCAACTACAACATGTCTTCAGAGACTTGAACCCATATAGTTGGGAAAACAAATTGTTCACCAAACCACTCAAGCTAAAATCCAAAAACCCAATTACAAAATGTCTTTAAAAACTTGAACTCATATAAACTAAAAAAACTAATTATTTACAAATTTAGAGCCTTTAACCAGAATTTATTTATATTCAAAAACATATTAAAAAATAATAATTTCGTTAAAAATTATATCATTTAATTTAATAAAAAAATAAAAATTTAACTTAAAAACATTTTATTTATATAACTAAATAAGTTCAATATAAACAAATCCTATATATTTTGTAATAAAGTTTTTAGATTATAATATATTCTATTATTGTTTTTTTAATTATATAATTAATAATAATAATAATTATAATTAATATTTTCACATATTTTAAAATTAATATATAAAACTAACCCTTAACCAAAAACAATTATGAAAATTCTAAAATTCCTGTTTTATTTTATTGTAAATTATGAAAATATTTTAAAATTTTAAAAATGAAACAATTAAAATGATCTCTTTATAATAATTTTTGAAATATGAGAGTGTATATTTGTACAGAACTGAAATATGAGAGTGTTTAGTGAGAGAAATTCATATTGAAAGAACTGTATGATGATTTAATTTTCAGGTTCCTAACCATGAATGGAGTGTCACAGTTTTGCCAACAAAATTTCTCCATTTTTAAAAATATTTCAAAATTTACCATCAAAATAATTATCACCATACAACCGTATCACTAATACTGTGCGTCTAAAAATAAGGCTATCATCAACATTCTGCGTGTAAAAATAAGGCAAATTTCTGTGGGCGAGTGGACGGTGCACCTGAATTCCAGAGAGCAATCTCGTGTTTATCAGAGCCAACGCTGTGACTCTTAAGTTCTCCATTTGGTCCAGAACGCTGGCGTCGTTTGATTCAGAATTCATTTTGCCTGAAAGCAGTCCCATAAAATTTCATGACATCTCCGAAATTATGAAGAAAAACCAAATCGATGCGCACTGAATATTAATTACATGCATACCAGATAGAATAGTGAACAAGTATCGGTGAAACCCATAAAAAATTATGCCCGTTACGACATCGTTCACAGTCTGCAATCAAATAATATCAGTGACCATAAGGGTATGTTTGCCAGATGTTTATAGATTTTGGAATATTTTAAAAAACTAATAAACCAGTGTAAAGTGAAACCGTTAACTTCACTGCAAAATGAAACGATTAATTTCATTACTATTTATCAAATTTGAATAAAATGTATTATTCATAGATTCTGAAATATTCCATTTAATGAACGACCATTAACTTACTCCTCCTACGTGCTTCTTGATCTGTCTAATCTCGTCGAGTTTGAAAGTGACATGAGACATCACTCTCGGCAGGAGTTCCACTCCAGGGGGTCCTCGAATAGGCAGCTCGCTATCCTCAATCCATTTCAGCTGCACTAAACTACTAATCAACTCACACCCTGTATACCACGCTATCGATAAGAGGTGCCACAATTTGTATAGAAATCGGCGGGGGGCCTTAATTTGTGCACAGGGGAATATGTTGGGTATTTTTCAATGGTGAAAATACCAAAAACCAAGAAAATAAAACACAGAGGGAATGCTCTGTTTCACTTTACTCCAAGATCTTTTTGTGCAAAGGAAGACAAAAAAAATTTCACTGAGGAACAGAGTATTTCACCATAAAATATTTCTATTCATTAAAACAAAAAAAACATTCAATCTGTCTCCATATGAGAAATTCCCATTAACATTTACCGCTGTAAAACTTCCATTCACATTTACTGGTGTAAAACAATTTTACATACTGCTGTAAAAGCAAAACTTACACACGCTTACAAAATTCGCTCCACCATTTTCTTTATGCACTGCTGTGCAAAAACCACACGGTTTTTCTTACACCTGTGTTTTACAAAAAAATGCCCCTCAAAACATTACCACTCTGTTCTTCCTATATTTTCTCGCACTGCTGTGCGTTCAATACATACCACACATTGTTTTTTTTTTTCGGCCTCACGAGCTCTCTCTATTACAAAAAAGTCAACTACAAAAATATAAAAAAATTACCAAGTACCAATACCCCATACGAAATTTACTTAATGAGCATATGCGCCCATACCTCCGATTAAAAAAAACTTACGTGCAATATATGAAAACTTCAATATACTACCTACCACTATGACATTTCATTAATTAAACGTATGGTCAACAAAACTTAGATTTACTCCACGCCATGAATTTAATTTGATTTGATGCTAGTCGTATGCAGGTTCAATCGATCAACGACGGAGAACACGGGAGCAAATCCAACGGTGGAGAACAATATCGGAAGGCCAACATATGCTGAACATTAACTCCCGAGATTCTTACGTTGTGTTACGTTAGGGCTGAACCACGTGTCGGCTCCAAAATTTCTCGGGTTCGATCATCGGAAAATCCCTTCTGCCTGAAATCAACCCGAGAGCTTTCCGGCGAGGTTTATTGACCGGTTTCTGGCAGCTGCGTTGAAATTAGATTTCAACACTCCCCTTTAATTTCAACAGCTGGGCATTCGGTCATACCCAGACACTTTCTCAAAAATTCAAAGCTCTTCTGATCCAGTGGCTTTGTCAAGATGTCTGCAACCTGTTCTTGAGTCCTGCAATGTTCTAAGACAATTTCTCCATTGTTCACCAATTCTCTGATGTAGTGAAACCTGGTATCAATGTGTTTCGTTCTCTTATGAAACACTGAATTCTTTGACAATGCAATAGCTGAGCTATTGTCACAAAAAATCACTGTCGCTTTTGCCTGCTCTTGGCCTAAGCTTCTCAACATTCTTCTCATCCACACTGCTTGACATGCTGCTGCTGTAGCTGCCACATATTCAGCCTCTGCTGTAGACAATGCTACAATGGACTGCTTCTTAGAAGCCCATGAGATGGCTCCTGAACCCATATGAAAAACATAACCGGAAGTGCTCTTCCGATCATCTACACTTCCAGCCCAATCGCTGTCTGTGTATCCAACCAAATCTGAATGTTCTGAGGCATGATATAAAATTCCAAACATTTTGGTGCCTTTGACATACCTCAAAATCCTCTTTGCTGCTTGCCAATGTGCCTCCTTTGGCCTCTCCATGAATATGGAAATTAAACTAACAGCATACATTAAATCAGGCCTAGTTGCTGTTAAATACATAAGGCTGCCTACAATACTCTTGTATAAACTAGGATCAAAATCCTTGCTGCTGTCCTCTCTGCTGAGTTTTAATCCCATCACTGTGGGAGTGATGGCTGCCTTGCATTCTTCCATCTTAAATCTGCCCAAAACTTGATTTACATATCTTGCTTGAGATATAAAAATTCCTTTTTCATTTTGATCTACTTCTATGCCTAAGAAGTATCTCAACAAACCCATGTCAGTCATTTCAAATTCATCCTTCATGACTGATTTAAAATTCTCAATAAGATAAATATCATTTCCAGTGAAAATAACATCATCTACATACAAGACAACAATTAAAATTTTACCATCCTTTTCCTTGATGTAGACTGTGGGCTCTCCTTCACACTTGTCAAATTCATTATCCAATAGATATGAATCTATTCTGCTGTACCATGCTCTTGGCGCTTGCTTCAACCCATAAAGAGCTTTCTTCAATTTGCACACTTTGTGCTCTTCACCTTTCTTCTCATATCCGAGAGGCTGTTCCACATAGACCTCTTCCATTAACACTCCATTTAGGAATGCTGATTTCACATCCATTTGGTAGACTTTCCATTTGTTTTGTGCTGCTATGGACAGCACTGCTCTCACGGTTTCCATTCTTGCAACCGGGGCGAAAGTCTCCTCATAATCTCTTCCATACTGCTGCTTGTAGCCTTTGACAACCAGCCTTGCCTTGTGCCTTTCTATCTTGCCTTCAGCATTGCTCTTGGTCTTATAGACCCATTTCACACCAATGACTTCTTTGCCTTTTGGTAACTCAACCAAATCCCATGTTTTGTTTCTCTCTATGGCATTCATCTCCTCATCCATAGCTTCTATCCATTTCCTATCTTTAATTGCATCCTCGAAATGAATAGGATCATCAACATGACAATACAAGGCAAATAAGGAATTCATTCCTTCATCATAAATGTCACTTAGATTTCTAAATTTCTTACCTCTTTCACTTGGTGTGCAAGTGCTTGAAGACGCACTTGAATTTCCTCCTTGTGGTGTGCTTGGAGAAGCACTCTCATTTATCCTCAATGGTGTCCCTTGCTGTCCTTGTGTTGGCGCTGCTGTTTGGGGATGCATTTCAGCCACCTCCTCTTCATCTTCATCATGAGACAAACAGTTCTTGACATTCACTGTTTTCTCTATGCTTCCATCCCAAGCTTCCTCTTCAATGAATTGAACATCCCTGCTGACAAAGAACTTCTTGGTAGATGGAATGTACAGCCTGTAGGCTTTGGATTCATCACTGTATCCAATGAAGATGCATTTCTCCCCTTTACTGTCCAACTTCCTCCTTAGCTGATCTGGAATGTGTGCATAGGCCACACACCCAAAAACTCTCATGTGGGTGACTCCTTGCTTTCTCCCACTCCATGCCTCTTCTGGCACTTTGTTCAAGACTGCTTTTGTAGGACACCTGTTCAATATATAAACTGCACAATGTACAGCTTCAACCCAATACTCATTTGGCAAATGCTTTGCCTTCAGCATGCTCCTTGCCATATCCATGATGGTCCTGTTCTTCCTTTCAGCAACTCCATTTTGCTGCGGAGTGTACCTTGCTGTAAACTGTTTATGAATTCCATTTTCTCTACAAAATCTTAGGAATTCCTTGGAGATATACTCACCTCCTCTATCAGTTCTCAAAACTTTAATGTGCAGCCCGCTTTGGTTTTCAACAAATGCCTTGAAATTTTGGAATTTCTCAAACACTTCACTTTTGTTTTTAAGGAAATATATCCAAGTCTTTCTTGTATAGTCATCAATGAATGTTAAGAAATATAGGCTGCCAGCTAATGATGGAGCTTGCATTGGTCCACACAAATCTGAGTGGATAATCTCTAAGGGTGTCTTTTCCCTTATGCTTTTCCCTGATGGAAAACTTTCTCTATGTTGTTTGCCCAATATACAACCTTCACAAAGGCTGTCCGGCTTCTCTATCAATGGTAATCCCTTTACCATTCCTTTTCTGCTCAATAAGTTTAGACCTCCAAAATTTAGATGCCCGAATCTCAAGTGCCATAACCAGTTCTCATCCTTTGGCACGCTTTGAAAGGCCTCTTGGGTGACTGCTGCCATTTCCCTTTTGTTCTTCATGTCTGCCCTGATCCGGAGAGGGAACATCCTGTTCCTTGTCATCTTCACTTCAGCAATGCATCTTTTGCTGGGTGGTATATCCATGATGGTGCACTCATCATTTACAAAGTAAACATTGTAACCCTTTTGGATAAGCTGTCCAACACTCAATAGGTTACATCTCATTCCGGGGACATAGTAGACATCTGCTATGGTTTTCCTTTCTCCTTGTTTTGTAAATATTTTTATCTCCCCTTTTCCCATAACAGATACTTTACAATCAGTTCCTAGTGTGACCTCTGATTTCAAATTCTGATTTAAGGCTGAAAAGAGGGCTATATTCCCTGTCATATGGTTGCTGCAACCTGAGTCTAAAAACCATATGTCTTCACTATGTGTTTCAGCCATGTTACAAGCTAACAGGACATTATTTTGACTGCTGTTTTCTCTTGTAACATTTGCATTTTGTCTACTGTTCATATCATGCTGTTTCTTTCTACAATCACTAGCATAATGTCCATACTTTTTGCAATAATAGCATTGAACATTAGATTTATCATACCTTTGTCCTTGAGCATGATGTTGTCCTCCTTGTTGGCTGCTGCCTTGGCCTTGGTTCTGATTTGGATTGCTGCCTCTTCCTTGTGCATTTGATGGGCTGTTCCTTCCACCTCTGTTCTGGCTTCTGCCTCTTCCTCTTTGGTTTCCTCTTCCTTGACCCCTTCCTCTTCCAAAGGACATCTGGGTCTTGAAGGCTTGCTCAAGAGATGAGTTTTCATTCCTACTCAACCTCTGCTCATGTGTTATCAGTGATGCATGTAGCTCATCAACTGAGTAGTTTGAGAGATCCTTTGTCTCTTCAATGGTGGTGACTATGGCATCAAACTTTGAGGGTAAGACCCTCAATATTTTCTCCACAATCCTTCTGTCTTCAATGGTTTCTCCATGAGTTCTCATTTGTGTGATTACACCAATCACATGAGTGAAGAATGAGTCAATGTTATCTGACTCCTTCATGCACAGATTCTCAAAATCCTTTCTCAGCAATTGTAGTTTTGCTGTCTTCACTCTCTCCATGCCTTGATAGGCTGTCTTAAGGGTTTCCCATGCTTCATTGGATGTCTTAGCTGCTGCTAACCTTGGAAATATACTCTGGTCTACTGCTAGATACAACAACACACGGGCTTTTGAATCCTTCTTCCTATTGCTCTTCAACAGATCCTTCTCTCCCTGAGTTAATGCATTGAACTCAGTTTCATCTGCTGGTTCTTCAAAACCATCTTCAACTATTTCCCATAAGTCTTGGGAAGCAAGCAAGGCTTTCATAGTTATTGACCAGTAGTCATAGTTCTTCCCATTAAACTGTGGGAGCTGGGTATTAAACATACCCATACCAGTGCTTGTGCTGGCCATTCCTTGACTGTGTATGTTTAAAAACAACTGACTGTTTCTTCAGCAACACAAAAAAAACTTTTGAAATACCTGAATCCTTTGATGTCTGAGTCTTCTGTCTGCCTGAGAAGTTTTGCTGCAGCAACAACCTTCTCCCTTCAGCTTCTTTAACTTCTTTAAAGAGCCTGAGCCTGCTCTGATACCACTGTTGGGTATTTTTCAATGGGGAAAATACCAAAAACCAAGAAAATAAAACACAGAGGCAATGCTCTGTTTCACTTTACTCCAGGATCTTTTTGTGCAGAGGAAGACAAAAAAAATTTCACTGAGGAACAGAGTATTTCACCATAAAATATTTCTATTCATTAAAACAAAAAAAACATTCACTCTGTCTCCATATGAGAATTTACACTGCTGGAAAAATTCCCATTAACATTTACTGCTGTAAAACCTCCATTCACATTTACTGGTGTAAAACAATTTTACATACTGCTGTAAAAGCAAAACTTACACAGGCTTACAAAATTCGCTCCACCATTTTCTTTATGCACTGCTGTGCAAAAACCACACATGGTTTTTCTTACACCTGTGTTTTACAAAAATGCCCCTCAAAACATTACCACTCTGTTCTTCCTATATTTTCTCGCACTGCTGTGCGTTCAATACATACCACACATTGTTTTTTTTTTTTCGGCCTCACGAGCTCTCTCTATTACAAAAAAGTCAACTACAAAAATATAAAAAAATTACCAAGTACCAATACCCCATACGAAATTTACTTAATGAGCATATGCGCCCATACCTCCGATTAAAAAAAACTTACGTGCAATATATGAAAACTTCAATATACTACCTACCACTATGACATTTCATTAATTAAACGTATGGTCAACAAAACTTAGATTTACTCCACGCCATGAATTTAATTTGATTTGATGCTAGTCGTATGCAGGTTCAATCGATCAACGACGGAGAACACGGGAGCAAATCCAACGGTGGAGAACAATATCGGAAGGCCAACATATGCTGAACATTAACTCCCGAGATTCTTACGTTGCGTTACGTCAGGGCTGAACCACGTGTCGACTCCAAAATTGGGTTCGATCATCGGAAAATCCCTTCTGCCTGAAATCAACCCGAGAGCTTTCCGGCGAGGTTTATTGACCGGTTTCTGGCAGCTGCGTTGAAATTAGATTTCAACAGAATAGGCAAGATTTGGAAGAAACTGGAAAAGTGGGAAGGAGGTCGGGATTATCAGCTCGGGTGATGCACGACAGCAGTAAAGACATGAGAGAAATACCGTCTCCGAGAGTATGGTGGAGGCTTATAATCAGTACTGCTGCGGCCTTGCTGGTCTTATAATTGAGCAAATGGAATTGCCAAGGAGGCCGACAGTGAGCGAGGGGCGTAAGGTGAACATTGCATATATACTCATTCACCAACTCATCGTATTCATCTTGGTCACCCGGAAATTGAGGAATCGTTATGTGATCGTCGATTTTCACCTCGGTTTTCTTCCAGCGCGCCGCGCCCTTAGCGTCTTCAGCCTACACCAGTTCCCAAAATCAAGAACAGAATTAGAAGTTGTCAAGCAATTGTGGTGGGTTGCATGGTGGAACGGCCTGTTGCCTTCTTCCCCACCGAAGTTCTAATCTCATCCCAGGACAGGCTTGGTATTAGATTTATACAATAAATCACATTTAAAAAACACAGAATTAGAAGTTGTGGCAGAGTGAGATTCTTGAAAAAATAGACTTCTCATCTTAAAAAACACATAATTAGAAGTTGTGGCATAGTGAGATTCTCGAAAAAAATGGACTTCTCATCTTAAAAAAAACACAGAATTAGAAGATGTGGCAGAGAGAGATTCTTGAAAAAATTGAAAAAATAGACTTGTCATCTCATTACACTTTTGTTTGTAACCCAATTTCTCCAAATAGAAGTAGCTAATACAATACCTAATTATTTACCTTTATTTATCAAAATAGAAATAAATCACATTTTAAAAAATACAAAATTAGAAAATTGGCAAGAGCCCATTAGTAAGGTTTTTAAAAAACAAACTTCCAGTTTTATAAAATGACATTTTTATTTATAACCTAATTATTTACTTGATAAATAATATAATACCTAATTATCTGTTGACTTTATACTGATTCCCAAAATCAAACCATATGAGGGCAATCAAATAATTAACCACGACCATATCCATCATAGGTCCATCATTCCTATTGGGGAATAGCAATCTCCATTGAGATTCCCCAATTATCTAGTTGATTCATCACATAGAAGTAGCTAGTACAACGGCATTAAAAAAATAAAACACAGAATTCGAAGTTGCGGCAGGAGCCAATTAGTGAAATTCCTGAAAAAGCAGACCAGTTAGCTCGCTCACAATGATGCATGAGAACCGTGGTATTCGAGGCAAGAGAATTTCGCTGAGGGCTTTTTTGGCATGGGAGACGTCGATTGGCCGTTCGAATTCGAAGATACCATGGACACACAGAGACACCACACGAGTGTTCAGAAAACAGGTTGCAGGGCTCACGGGTTCTCCATCAATACCCATGACGATCATACGATGAAGAAAGCTGGAGCTAAGTTCGATGTAGAGTGGATGGATTTATGTTGATTGGAAACGTCACATCCTCAAGTGTTCACGTCGGAATTCATCGGTGGGCTTTGCACATCAATTGCCATTTGATCAACCGAATAATTTGCTGGCGTTTCATTTTGGGTTCACAAAGGACTTTAACGGATTCGAAACCGGACCGACAACCCAGATTCCAAGTTACCATTCTCTGGCAAAAAGCAGTCACAGTACAATTTGATGGAAACATACCACCCAAAACTTAGAGGTTAAGTTGGTTTCAGATATGGAAAATGAAATAATAAAAAGGGTGTACATGTATGTGACCAGTCGGCATGTACAGAAAATAGATCCATTATGTTCTGTTAATAGTAACAGTCACGGGGCCTGAAATTTTTCGATCTTTTTTACGCAACAATAAATGAGACCTTAATTTCACGATAATAATAAACGAGGAGAATGAGGTTTAGCGTTTGTCCCATTAATTGTTAGGTTTCTGAGAATCCGGGTGTAAAGATTTCTAATATAAACACATTTATTAATGTAATTATGCAGAAATTTATCATTATGGATTAATTGCACAACCAAATTGTGTGTGTTTCTCTAATTGTAAGGGAAAGTGAAACAAAAGTATTTCCATTGCCAATTTGTTATTTGTTTCCGGCTTAAAACTAATTAATTGCTATTTTTTAAAGATATGGTACATTAACTAATACGTCTTATTCTCCTTTATATCGCAGGATATGTCGAGTTGATACTGGTTCTAATTTTTACTATAGTTAGGAAAATTTAGATGATGCAATGGAATATATAGCGATATGTCGAGTTGATACTAGGTTCTTATTTTGACTATAGTTAGGAAAGTTTAGATGATGCAATGGAATATATTGTTATATATTTTGAGCAAGTCTAATAATTTAGAATATATATATATAGATTTAAATTATATATATATATATATATATATATATATATATATATATATATATAATTTTATTTTATATATATAAAATTTGATTATATATATATATATATATATAATTTGATTTTATATATATAAAATTTGATTTAAATTATATATATATATATATATATATATATATATATATATATATCAAATTTTATATATTTAATTATAGGAGGTAAAATATATATATTGTTTCTTAAATTTTAGTAGTGTGTGGAGATGAATTTTTTTATAATAATAATAGTAAAGAAATGAAATGAATTTAATAAGTTTATTTTATAATGTTATTTTAGTGGTGGTGCATGGATACTGGGTGGCTGACCTTCTAATTCGCAAGGTACTTAATAATAAAAATATTATTATTAATAAAATTAATAATCAATTTCATTTCTTTTTAACTTATCATTTAAATATTATATAATAGTAATATTAAATTTAATTACATATATTAAAAGCCCACCAAAATATCTAGAATGAAAAAAAGATGTAAAGCAATGAAGTGAACTCAATGATTTTATTTAAGAAATCAATCAGAAACTGTTAGAGTTGGCTTTTCAATTGCTTCATTTCCGTATGAGCTAAGTATGGCGGGTTGTAAGTTCACATAGGGAACTGTTAGAGTTGGCTTTTCAATTGTTTCATTTCCGTATGAGCTAAGTATGGTGGGTTGTAAGTTCACATAGGGACCTGCATCTGCCCACTTGTCATAATTATCCTTAACCGACATTGGGCCTCCTCCATTGCTATATAATGGAGGCCTTCTATGTACTTTTACATAAAATTTGTGAGTAATACAATACTCTTTCAGGGTATCAGAGCAGGCGATTCCATCCCTCTTGAATTATTTTTTGAGCTTAATAATTTTTTTATGATCTGAATGTCGTTTCTGTTTTAGGGAGGTCTCCAAATTTCTTTTGAGATCTATAGATATGATTGAGTGATAATGGTTTCGATCTAATGTGGATCTTGAATGCATTCTCACTACTGTCATGGATTTGTGGTTTTGTTTTAGATCACAACAAGGAAATATGTAGATCTTCCTTTTAGTGACGGTCGGATCTGTTGCAAATCATGGTGGAATCCTACAGCCTACTTCTTGAGCAAAGTTGTTGGTAGTTGAGGGTTTGCACATCCCTGATCTGTGACATTTTATTCTATTGATCGAACTTCTTTTTATTGTATAGAAAGAGATATGCAAGTTTAATGAAGAATCTGACACAATTGGGGTTGGGAGTATTTTTTTTTTTTACATCATATTGTTGAGGCTTACTGCTGATAATTTTTTTGATCTGATAGTGGATCATGGTTTCAATCTCGAGCTCATGCTCCATGGATACGTCAGCTCTAGTTTTTTTGGTGTCGTGAAATATTTCCACTTTGTTGGTTGTGTTTCCTAGTGTTAACCCTACTTTTGTAAACCGAGGCAGCATACCACTAGATCTAGAAATTGTGTGTGGTTGCAACACATCAGATTTCTGCGAGAGCTTAACGAGAAGCTCGATCATAGAGCTATTCCATTGATCTGATTTAGAATATTATATTGCTATGCTAAGATCCTCCTCAGATTAGAAACAAAATGCTTTCATTGTGGTTAAGGCTTCATGAATTTTTGCAAGTGAAATGATGAGTTTTTATGTTAATTTTATGAGAAATTTATCATAAATAAGAGATTAAACAACAACATAAACATGTACAGAACATCATTAAAAAACACATTATAATAGGAACATGATAAAGGATTTCACCGGTCCTGGGCTATGTCTCCTTGGTCCAGCTTCTAATGGCTTGGACCTCTCTATTATGTTTAAAAATGTAAAAAGGTGTGTTTACAATGCTCAAATGCTTCTGAAAACTGCTCCAATGAGTCCAATATGTCCAAAAATGGCTATCTAGCCTCTTTTTGCATCCAATTTGGTGGAAAACTGAAGAATTTATGACCTCTCCTAGTTCTCCCAATATTCGCTCCACAAATTACACCATTTTCGGCATGAACCTACAATTTCGCTCCAAAATTGTGCTAATTGGGCGAAAATTTCATCGCGCGGTGGTCCATAACTTATTGGCACTGACTATTTCATCACAAATCGCAATTGGCGGAGAACCGACAATCTTATGGTCTGTGAACGCGGCAGGGTGATGTGCGATTGCGATACGGAAAACCCGACAAAACTATTAACTGGAACCCATAATCTTATCGCATCCGAGATCCATTGCAATTCGCAATCGACGAAGTTAGGGGGTAATAGATATATGGGACTCTGCACTTCTGCGATATGCGATTGCGATAATCGCATCGCACCCTGGGTACACTAGGACACAATTCATCACATCGCAACCCGGGTACGGTGGGAGCCGATTCATCGCATCACACCCTGGCTTGTTCTGGGGCCTATTCTTTAACACCGACCCACCTGCGACATGCGATTTGTGAAATGCGAGGCCAATGGTGGCCTGCCACTTGGCGCTTCCCCATTCGCTGAAGGGTCCTGCCATGTCATCCACTCTTGCCATGTGTCTAAGTCAAACCTGAACTTTGACTTTCTCTAACTTCTTCATATGAGCTCAGATTCGAGTTCCGTTCACACCGTTGGAATCAGGGTGATGAGCACTTCGATATGAAGTTGAGTTTTTCGAGATTCTTCCACTTTAATTTGCGAGCCTAATTTTGAGCACCTGATCACTCCTCCCCACTGGAAGCCTTTTGGACCCCAAAAAGATCACTTTCAATTGTCCAGAAGGGGAGGGTACAATTATCTCACCTTTCAAACCTCTATCCATTTGGATTTTAAAGGATTTGTACCCTTGAGCCCCACTCAAATATAATCAATACTTCCCCTTTTTGATGTCCTTATTCTTCTGTCAAGTATAGTGTCTTGCTAAAGCTCATCAAGGAATTCTGGAGAAAAGTCTTCAATATATGGAATTTGAATATTCTCTCATTGATCTTCAATCAAAGGAGGCTCATACAACCTTAAATTTTCAACATTAACAACAACATAAATTTGCATATATGAATGAAAATCCAACTTGAAGGCATTGTTACCAAGTTTTTCCAAATTTTGAATGTACCATATCTAATTGGTTTTAACATTTTACCTTCTCCTTGGAGCCTCTCTTTGTTAATGTGAAGCCAAACTTTATCACCAACTTGGAACTTGTGATCTTTCTTGTCATGCCTTGCTTTGTACATTCCTTGGCTTTTCTCAAGCTGTTCTTGAACCTTTTGGTGTACTAATTGGATTTGTTCAATGAACTTTCTTACTTTGTCTATGTCGCTATGACCTTCAATAACAACATATTTTCCAAAAATAAAATCCAAAGGAGATTTAGGCAAGTATCCCAAGCATGCCTCAAATGGCGAAGTTTGAGTTGAAGAGTGCTTGGCTTAGTTGTAAGCATGTTGAATATAGTGCAAATGTTCATCCCACAACTTAGGATGCTTGCTGCAATACCCACGAAGAAGATGTATCACTGTTCTGTTCACCACTTTTGTTTTACCATCTATTTGTGGATGAACGCTGTACTCTTTTTCAATTTGGTGTCCATGAATCCCCACAAGCTTGACCAAAAATTCCCAACAAAGTGAGAATCTCGATCACTAACTGTTGACACCTAATCCGAAACGGATGAGGTGAAGCTGGACAGTCATCTAGAAGATGAACTGATCCGTTTTGTATATGTATAAATAATAATAGTCTAATGAATAAAATCATCCAGTTGTTTCTTGCGCTCATTAGTTTCTGAGCTAACCTGGCCTGACATGGTATCAGAGCACAGGTCCCAGAAATAACTCCTGCCTCTGCCAGGTTTCTGCTGCCTCATGAAACCTCTGTCCTGAGCGCCTCTGGAGACTGCGCCCTCTGACCAGGAGTAATTGATGTGCGTTTTTCTTACCTGAGCGTTGATGCGTTTCTGAGCCTGATGCGTTCATGTATTCCCTGGAACGCTGCATTGAAGCTCTGCTGTCGAACCATGACTGCGTTTTTTAATGGCAACTGCAATGGTGGCTGCGTTGAAAACTGAGGTATTGTTTTTTTTGTAAAGACTGTGGTATAGACTGCGTTACGCTGCACTGTGGTATCGCTCTATTTTTGTAAGAACTGTGGTTACGCTGCACTGTGGTATCGCTCTATTGGTATCGCTGCGTTTTGCATGGAATTGCTGTATGAGCAGAGTATTGTCATCCGTATATACAAATGTTTATACATCAGCGTTGTATTGAAGCTGCGTTGTATTGTGTTGAGGCCTGCGTTGTAGTGTATTGAGGCCTGCGTTTTTTATTGAAGCGTTGTATGGTGACTGCGTTTTTTATTCTGCGTTTTTGTAATGGTGGCATAACCTACAACTGTCCGAAAACTTCTGTAGAACGGGCCTGTTTGTGGAGATGCGGAGTAATGCGATTTTTTGTATGCTTTATTGCCTGCGTTTTATGGTATTGAAGACTGCGTTGATGCATTTCTTTTTGAAAAATGACTGAAGCCTGTACATGAAGATTGCGTTGTATTGATGACATGAAGACTGCGTTTTTTGTAAAGGTGACTGCATTTTTGTAATGGTGGTTGCGTCCTTATTTTAATGAAGACTGCGTTATATTCAAGCCAAGCCCTGTTGACCATCGTTATATACGCATTAAGCTGTGGGTATATGCGCATTAACGCAGTGGTTATATTGACCACGGTTTGAGTATTGTATAGCAATCAGTTTTGTGCTGGCGGTTTGAGTTTTATATGGTAATCAATATACGTGCTATATCCATTCAGTTGATCTCCGTTTCTGTCTATATAACCCTCGGCATGTCAAAACAAGGTCAGGTCATCGCATGCAAAGTTGCTGTTGCATGTTGATGTGGATGTGGGTATGACTGAGGTTCAACCTGGCCTGAAGAGTTTCACATTTTGCAGTTTTCAAAAGCAGTCAGAGTGTTTATATATCGATCAGAGTGTTTATATCAGTCAGAGTATCAAAGCATGTGTAGTATTGCATGATATAGTGATATATATTGAAGTGATCCTTGAGAATTTTTTTTCTCTCAAAACATAGTAATATTACTCATATAAGAAATGCTGATATAAGGAATGCTGATGCAAATGTTAGAAGAAAATAAAGTGCATAAGGCAGTGGCATAAAGTTTTTTTTCTCAGCAGAAATTTTTTTCTATCAGCAGAAGTTTTTTGTTACAGTATGCCTTCAAGAGAAAGAAGAAGATACTTCAGAGGCAGGGGGGGTAGACATTCTCAAGCAGAAAAGGCAGACTTACATTGCATTCGCTGCAAACAAAAAGGATCTCATGATGCTTCTACATGCAAGCTACCATGGGATAAGATTGAGCAAAGAAGAAATCAGCAGAAAGGTAAAACTGATGACACAGACAAAGGTAAAGCACCTGAATCCGCTCACTATATTGAGGCACAATGTAACATTGGAGTAAATGAAGATCTGTTTAATGCTTCACTTACTTCTTCGAAAAATGATTGGTTGCTTGATTCAGGAGCAACCTGTCATATGACTCATAGGAAAGATTTTTTTGAAGATTTCACTGATAATGTTGATGGAGCAGTATACTTTGCAGATCAGTCAAAAATCAAGCCATCAGGGCTTGGCACAGTCAGGCTTAAACTGCCTGGTCTTCCAGACTTTCTTCTGGATCATGTTCTATATCTCCCACAGCTCAAGAGAAACTTGCTGTCCCTGGTCCACATCCGCCAACAAGGTCACTCCATTCATATGTTTGATGGAAAGCTTGAGGTAAGAAAGGCATCTGACCATTCACTTGTCATGAGGGGTATAGAAGAAGAAAGACTTCTTAAACTGCAAGGAACCTCTGCTCATGCACAACATTTTTCATATATCTCTCATCATGATGAAGGTACACTTCCATCAAGTCTATTATGGCATGCTAGATTTGGACATTTAAACTATGATAGTCTCCGCTTGTTGAAGAAAAATGGTGTTGCTGGTTTGCCTACAATTCCTAGAAAACATAAACAATGTGATGCTTGCATTCTAGGAAAGCATAGCAAACAGTCTTTTCATGATTCACATTCAAGAGCACATAGGAAGCTTGAACTTATTCATTCAGATTTATGTGGTCCAATGCCTGTTCCTTCTGCAAATGGAAATAAGTATATCATGACATTTATTGATGATTACACCAGAATGTGTTGGGTTTATTTATTGAAGAACAAATCTGATGCTTTTCAAACATTCAAGAATTTTCATAAGTGGATTGAAAATGATGCACAATCTCATATTGGGTCTATTCGCACTGATAATGGAAAAGAATATACATCAAATGAATTTGAACACTATCTTTGCCAACATGGGATTAAACATCAAACAACTGTGCCTTATAATCCTCAACAGAATGGTGTAGCTGAAAGAATGAACAGAACAATTTTGAATATGGTACGATCCATGCTTTTCTTCAAAAATGTAAAGACAATGTTTTGGGCTGATGCTGTTCTATGTGCTGCATATATAAAGAATAGATGTCCATCTAGTGCTATAAGAAACAAGACTCCTTATGAATTGTGGTATGGACATGTTCCTTCGGTAAAACATCTCAGGATATTTGGTTCCACCTGTTATGCTTTAATACCAAAGGTACATCAAAACAAACTTGGTGCTAGAAGTCGTAAGTGTATCTTCCTGGGGTATTCAAACACATCTAAAGCATACCGCCTTTATGATGAAGTAAATAAAAAGTTTGTTTTATCTAGAGATGTCATTTTTCTTGAATCATCCAAATCTGACAGTGTTGTTGAGCGGCAACTTGATCGCTTGGATAGATTCACAAAACCGAAATCATTTCAAGAGTTTGATAATCAGATTCCACATCTTGAAGGGGGGATTCCTATACTAGATCAACATGTGGAATCTTCTTCTGAAGAACAATCTCCCCTGCATGACACTCCAACAACGGATGATGCTTTAAGTGATGTAATTGATAGAATTGGGAGACTCAATCTTGATTCAGACCCAACTCAATCAACAGAACAGCCTGGACCATCTCAGAAAGGTCCCCAAAAGTGGCTGACAAAGACACTTGAAAGTGTTCATCCTGATGAAATTGGAAAAACAGGAACCAGAAATTCAAACCGACAATATGGAGGTCATGTAGATAACTCTAATTCACCTGTTGATATGGATGTTACTTATGATTGTGAATTGAACTTGTCTACAGATTTTGAACCAACTTCCTTCAAAGAAGCTGGTTCTCATGATGAATGGAAAGAAGCGATGCAGAAGGAGTATGATGCCCTCATAAAGAATGGCACTTGGAAGCTGGTTGATCCTCCATTTGGAACCAAACCAATTGGCTGCAAGTGGGTCTACAAGAACAAGTACAAAGCTGATGGCTCACTTGACAAGCACAAAGCTAGGCTTGTGGCAAAAGGTTTTGCACAGAAGGAAGGGGTCGATTATGAGGAAACTTTTGCTCCCACAGCAAAATGGGCCACCATCCGGACACTCTTTGCACTAGCTGCTCAGAACGGTTGGAAAGTCCATCAAATGGATGTAAAAACTGCATTCTTGAATGGAGATCTAAAAGAGAATGTTTTTATGTCCCAACCTGAAGGATTTGCTGTGAAAGGACATGAACACAAAGTATGCAAACTTGTGAAGTCCTTGTATGGCCTCAAACAAGCACCACGAGCCTGGTATGAAAAACTAACTGAGCATCTTCTGAAACTCAACTTCAAACATTTTGATCTTGATGATGCAACTTTATTTGTCAAGAAAGTTGGCAAAACAGTTGTATATCTTGTGGTATATGTAGATGATCTTTTAATGACAGGGAACAATGAAAGCTATATTGCATCCATAAAGAAAGAATTAGGAAAATTTTTTGAAATGACTGATTTGGGCTATGTTCATTACTATCTTGGCATTGAAGTAACCCAACATCCAAAGTCCATATTTCTTTCTCAAAAGAAATACATTGGAGATTTGTTAAACATATTTGGCATGACAGAGTGCAATCCCCTTTCTACTCCAATGGAACAAAACTTGAAGCTCACATCTATTGAAGGAAAGGAATTTGAGGATGCAACAAAGTATAGACAGCTTGTAGGAAGTCTCATCTACCTCACTACTACCAGACCAGACATTTCATTTGCTGTTGGAATCCTCTCCAGGTTTATGCAAAAGCCTTGTGAGGGACATTGGTCTGCTGCAAAAAGAGTTCTAAGGTACTTGAAGGGAACTCAAGACCTTGGAATCAAGTATACACAGGTGGACGACTTCAACTTGATTGGATACTCTGATTCAGACTTCGATGGAGACAAAGAAACTGGGGTATCTACTTCAGGATATGCTATGAGTCTTGGATCGGGAGCTGTCTCCTGGAGATCACGCAAACAATCAGTACCAGCAGATTCCACAACAGAAGCAGAATACGTGGCAGCAGCTGAAGCAACGAAAGAAATTGTGTGGCTTAGGAAAATTCTTGAAGATTTGCAAGTAAAACAAATACAATCTACTCCACTCATGATTGATAACACCTCTGCAATAAAGTTGGCCAAGAACCCAAAGTTCCATGATCGTACTAAGCACATCAATACTAAATATCATCTGATCCGACATCATGTTGAGGCCAAAACAATCCATCTCCATCATTGTTCCACAAACGAGCAAATTGCAGACATCTCCACCAAAGCGCTTGGAAGAGAAAAGCTTGAAAGATTCAGAACGATGCTTGGACTCACCAACATCCCTTCAGATTAAGGGGGGGAATGTTGACACCTAATCCGAAACGGATGAGGTGAAGCTGGACAACCATCTAGAAGATGAACTGATTCGTTTTGTATATGTATAAATAATAATAGTCTAATGAATAAAATCATTCAGTTGTTTCTTGCGCTCATTAATTTCTGAGCTAACCTGGCCTGACACTAACAATCGATGTGGGCAATCCAAAATGCACCCAAACATTCTCAAAGAAGAACTGAGCAGTTTGTTCAGTTGTAACTTGCTTTTTACATGGCATCAAAATACACATTTTTCTGAACCTATCCACAACTACATACAAATAATCATGACCTATTTTTGACAATGGAAGACCTCCTACAAAATCCATAGAAACACTCTCCCATGTTTGTGAAGGAACTGGAAGTGGTGTGTACAATCCTAACTTCCTATTTCTAGGCTTATTGATTGCACATAATGAATTTCCTTTAATAAAATGAGACACACTTTCAAGCATATGAGGCCAATAACAATACCTCTGTAGATATGCCATCATCTTACTTGCACTGAAATGACCAACAATAAGAGAAGTATGTGCCTCTCTTATGATGCTAACTCTTTCTCCGTGTGGAATACACAACTTGCCAAGATGTTACAACAAGTTATCATGCAAATGGTAATATAATTCCTCTACTTGGTTACCTTGACTCAATCTTGCATAAACATTTTGAAAGTCATTATCTAATGCATATTGCTCAATATAAATTTCATGTAAAACTGAATTATGCTTGAGTAAAGTAGTTGCACTAACAATAGGCCTAGAAAGAATATCAACAACTTTATTGTAGATACCTTTCTTATACCTGATTACCAAGTGAATTGTTGAAGAAAACCCATCCATCGGAAGTGCCTTGATTGCTGCAACTTTGATTTAGATTGCAAGTATTCAAATGGTTGATGATCAGTGTGAATGATGGTTTCCTTACCAATCAAGTAGTGTGCTTCAATTTTTTCACACTTTTCACCAATGCATAGAATTCCTTGTCATATGTAGGATAGTTAATCACTGCACCATTAAAAGTTTTCGAATGAAAATAGATAAGCTTACCATGTTTCATGAGGATTTCACCCATAGTGTAGTCACTAGCATCAGTCTAAATCTCAAATGACTGTCTCAAGTCGGGAAGTGCAAGCACTGGAGCTGTACTGATCTTTTCCTTCAATGCATCAAAGGCCTTTTTCTGCTTTCCTCCCCACTGAAAAACCTTTTTCACACTTGTCAACGCATGCAAAGGAGCGACTATAAGAGAAAAATTAGGAATTAATTTTCTCCAATATTGGGTTGCTCCCAAAAAGTTTCTTACCTCAGTAAATTTCCTAGGCCTTGTCCAATTCACAATGACATCAACCTTGGAGGGATCTATTTTCAACTCACCTCCTCCAACAATTTGACCCAAGTAAACTAAAGAAGTTTTTCCAAACTCGCACTTTGATATCTTAAGATACAACTGTTCTTTTTTTCAATACATCAAGTGCTTTTCTTACATGCATGACATGGTCATCACAAGATTTACTAAAAATTAAGATTTCATCTAAGTAGACTATGAAAAACTCATCAAGAAATGACATCAACACATTATTCATCATACACATGAATGTAGCGAGAGCATTACATAAACCAAACGACATAACTAGCCATTCAAACAAACCTTGTTTTGCTTTGAATGCTCTCTTCCAAATGTATCCTTCAACTATTCTAATTTGATGGTAGCCACTTCTTAAGTCCAGCTTAGTAAAATACTTTGCATCTTTCAATTGATTAATTAAAAATCTATTCTAGGCAGTGGGTAACGGTTCTTTTTTCAATACATCAAGTAATTTTGTTACATGCATGACATGTTCATCACAAGATTTACTAAAAATTAAGATGCCATCTAAGTAGACTATAACAAACTCATCAAGAAATGGCCTCAACACATCATTCATCATACACATGAATGTAGCGGGAGCTTACATAAACCAAACGACATAACTAGCCATTCAAACAAACCTTGTTTTGTTTTGAATGTTGTCTTCCAAATGTCTCCTTCAACTATTCTAATTTTATGGTAGCCACTTCTTAAGTCTAGCTTAGTCAAATACTTTGCATCTTTCAATTGATCAATTAAATCATCTATTCTAGGAAGTGGGTAACAGTTCTTTACCATAATTTTGTTCAATGCACGAAAGTCCACACACATGCGCCATGTTCCATCCTTCTTTGGCACCAAGACAATAGGTGAACCACATGGAAAGGAAGATGGTCTGATGATTCATTTATTCAACAACTCTCGAATTTTCTTCTTAATTTTTGCACTTTTTATCACTGACATCCAGTACATGCCAATGTTAGGAAGAGGACAATCTTGCTACAACTATATCTCATGTTGGATTCCTCTCTTGGGAGGTAATCCTTTTGGTTCCTTAAACATCTTGTCATATTGGTTAATTACGTTAACCAATTCAGATTTCAAATTTGAATCACAACATTTAAAAGTGTCATTATCAACATCATTTTTGGGTTTGATCATTAGAAGTACAAAATTCTTGCTCGAATTCACTAGTCTTTTCATCTGACCTGCATTAAGAAGTGAAATATATGTTTTCTTGCTATTATCTCTCACAGTATATTCTACTCCATCTTTGAATAAACGATATTTGTTTTCATGTCTATGGAAGATAGCTTTTCTGTCATAAAGGTATAGGCTACCCAAAACTATGCCACAGATATCTAACGACACAGCATCAAGCTCCACTTCATCTATGATATTTTTAGTAATGGCAAATTTCAGTTTACACTTTCTAGTAACCTGTAATTGTGCATTGTCACACGCCCATCCAAGTGGATATGGTTTATGATGTGGAACGCTTTCCAAGTTTAAAATTCTGATAATGTTTTTATAAATAAGATTGGCTTGAGAGCCACTATCGAAAATCGTATCAATCTTGTTATTTTTTGAGATCACCCTTATGTGAAAAATTTCTATTCTCCTCTTTTCGTTTGGAGTTTCATTTTGTGAGTTTGAAGAACTAGTGCTAGAAATGGATTCTTTTCATTTTAACCCCATGGTTGTGATTTTAGTTTCATTACCCAAATCGGATCTCAAATCTTGTTGAGTGGTTGCAGTTGTCTTTTGTTTTCCCTTGTTGTTGTTTTGCTTTGGTCTCATTCAGGATGAAGCTTCCAACAATGAGCTTCATCATGACCCTCTCTGACCAATTTTTTCATGTAATTTTCTCTCCTTTTTTGATAGACACATTTTTATTTTCCTTCCCTTTGAAAGCCTTTTCCTTTCCATTACTCTTAAATGGCTTTTTACTACCTTCTTCTGGGGTTTTTTTCCCTCTTGCCTCAAGATGAGTTTCTTGCACACACACATCATCTAGATTATTGGATTAAACATTAAGATAGTATGCCCAAGGTAACTGTGTAAACCCCAAGGTAATTTGTGCACAGGGGAATAGGTGAGATTTGGAAGAAACTGGAAAAGTGGGAAGGAGGTCGCGATTATCAGCTCGGGTGACGCACGACAACAATAAAGACATGAGAGAAATACTGTCTCCGAGAGTATGGTGGAGGCTTATAATCAGTACTGCTGCGGCCTTGCTGGTCTTATAATTGAGCAAATGGAATTGCCAAGGAGGCCGAGAGTGAGCGAGGGGCATAAGGTGAACATTGCATATATACTCATTCACCAACTCATCGCATTCATCTTGGTCACCCGGAAATTGAGGAATCGTTATGTGATCGTCGATTTTCACCTCGGTTTTCTTCCAGCGCACCGCACCCTTAGCGTCTTCAGCCTACACCAGTTCCCAAAATCAAGAACAGAATTAGAAGTTGTCAAGCAATTGTGGGTTGCGTGGTGGAACGGTCTGTTGTCTTCTTCCCCACCGAAGTTCTAAACTCATCCGAGGACAGGTTTAGTATTAGATTTATACAATAAATCACATTTAAAAAAACACAGAATTAGAAGTTGTGGCAGAGTGAGATTCTTGAAAAAATTGAAAAAATAGACTTGTCATCTCATGACACCTTTGTTTGTAACCCAATTATCTATCATGATTTCTCGAAATAGAACTAGCTAGTACAATACCTAATTATTTACCTTTATTTATCAAAATAAAAATAAATCATATTTAAAAAATACAGAATTAGAAAATTGACAAAAACCCATTAGTAAAATTCTTAAAAAAAACAATTTTTATAAAATAACATTTTTATTTATAACCTAATTATTTAGGTGATAATTAATATAATACCTACTTATCTCTTGAGTTTATGATTCCCAAAATATTCCAAAATCTAAACAATATTCCAAAATCTAAACAATATGAGGCGATCAAATAATTGACCACTACCATATCCATCAATAATCATTCCCACTGGGGAATAGCAATCTACATTGAGATTACCCAATTATCTAGTTGATTCATCCACATAGAAGTAGCTAGTACAACGACATTAAAAAAATAAAACACAGAATTCGAAGTTGCGGCAGGAGCCAATTAGTGAAATTCCTGAAAAAGCAGACCAGTTAGCTTGCTCACAATGATGCATGAGAACCGTGGCTTTTTTGGCATGGGAGACGTCGATTGGCCGTTCGAATTCGAAGATACCATGGACACACAGAGACACCACACGAGTGTTCAGAAAACAGGTTGCAGGGCTCACGGGTTCTCCATCATCACCCATGACGATCATACGATGAACAAAGCTCGAGTTAAGTTCGATGTAGAGTGGATGGATTTATGTTGATTGGAAACGTCACATCCTCAAGCGTTCACGTCGGAATTCATCGCAGGGTGGGCTTTGCACATCAATTGCAATTTGATCAACCGAATAATTTGCTGGCAATTTATTTTGGGTTCACAAAGGACTTTAACGGATTCGAAACCGGACCGACAATCCAGATTCCAAGTTACCATTCTCTGGCAAAAAGCAGTCACAGTACAATTTGATGGAAACATACCACCCAAAATTCAGAGGTTAAGTTGGTTTCAGAGGTGGAAAATGAAATAATAAAAGGGTGTACATGTATGTGACCAGCCGGCATGTACAGAAAATAGATCCATTATGTTCTGTTAATAGTAACAGTCCGGGGCCTGAATTTTTTCGATTTTTTTTTACGCAACAATAAATGAGACCTTAATTTCACGATAATAATAAACGAGGAGAATGAGGTTTAGCGTTTGTCCCATTAATTGTTAGGTTTCTGAGAATCCGTGTGTAAAGATTTCTAATATAAACACATTTATAAATGTAATTATCCAGAAATTTATCATTATGGATTAATTGCACAACCAAATTGTGTGCGTTTGAAACAAAAGTATTTCCGCCGTGATCAACCAATTTGTTATTTGTTTCCAGTTTAAAACTAATTAATTGCTACTTTTTTAAAGATATGGTACATTAACTAATACGTCTTATTCTCCTTTATGTCGCAGGATATGTCGAGTTGATACTGGTTCTAATTTTTACTATAGTTAGGAACATTTAGATGATGCAATGGAATATATAGCGATATGTCGAGTTGATACTAGGTTTTTATTTTGACTATAGTTAGGAAAGTTTAGATGATGCAATGGAATATATTGCTATATATATTGAGCAAGTCTAAAAATTTAGAATATAATTTAGAATATATATATATAATTTGATTTTATATATATATATATATATATATATATATATATCAAATTCTATATATTTAATTATAGGAGGTAGAATATATATATTGTTTTCTTAAATTTTAGTAGTGTGTGGAGATGAATTTTTTTATAATAATAATAATAGTAAAGAAATGAAATGAATTTAATAAGTTTATTTTATAATATTATTTTAGTGGTCATTCACGGATATTGGGTGGCTCTACATCCACAACCTAACCCCAAGGGTGCCAAGGAGATTTGACCCATGACCTCCTAACTCGCAAGGTACTTAGCAAAGGAAGCTCGACCAACTGAGCTAACCCCAGGGATTTTTAATAATAATAAAAAAATATTATTATTATTAAAATTAATAATCAATTTGATTTCTTTTTAACTTATCATTTAAATATTATATAATAGTAATATTAAATTTAATTACATATATTAAAAGTCCACCAAAATATCTAGAATGAAAAAATGATGTAAAGCAATGAAGTGAACTCAATGATTTTATTTAAGAAATCAATCAAAAACTGTTAGAGTTGGCTTTTCAATTGCTTCATTTCCGTATGAGCTAAGTATGGTGGGTTGTAAGTTCACATAGGGACTTGCATCTGCCCACTTGTCATAATTATCCTTAATCGACATTGGGCCTCCTCCATTGCTATATAATGGAGGCCTTCTATGTACTTTTACATGACATTTGTGAGTAACAGAATACTCTTTCAGGGTATCAGAGCGGGCGATTCCATCCCTCTCGAATTATTTTTTGAGTTTAATATTTTTTTTTATGATCTGAATGTCGTTTCTGTTTTAGGGAGGTCTCCAAATTTCTTTTGAGATCTATAGATATGTTTGAGTGATAATGGTTTCAATCTAATGTGGATCTTGAATGCATTCTTGTTACAGTCATGGATTTGTGGTTTTGTTTCAGATCACAACAAGGCAATATGTAGATCTTCCTTTTAATGATGGTCAGATCTGTTGCAAATCATGGTGGAATCCTATAGCCTACTTCTTGAGCGAAGTTGTTGGCAGTTGAGGGTTTGCACATCCCTGATCTGTGACATTTTATTTTATTAATCGAAATTCTTTTTATTGTATAGAAAGAGATATGCAAGTTTAATAAAGAATTTGCCACAATTGGGGTTGGGAGTATTTTTTTTTATATCATATTGTTGAGGCTTATTGCTGATAATTTCTTTGATCTGATAGTGGATCATGGTTTCAATCTTGAGCTCATGCTCCATGGATACGTCAGCTATAGTTTTTTTGGTGTCGTGAAATATTTCCACTTTGTTGGTTGTGTTTCCTAGTGTTAACCCTACTTTTGTAAACCGAGGCAGCATACCACTAGATCTAGAAATTGTGTGTGGCTACAACACATCAGATTTCCGCGAGAGCTTAATGAGAAGGTCAATCATAGAGCTATTCCACTGATCTGATTTAGAATATTATATTGCTGTGCTAAGATTCTCCTCAGATTAGAAACAAAATGCTTTCATTGTGCTTAAGGCTTCATGAATTTTTGCAAGTGAAATGATGAGTTTTTATGTTAATTTTATGAGCAATTTATCATAAATAAGAGATTTAACAACAACATAAACATGTACAGAACATCATTAAAAAACACATTACAATAGGAACATGATAAAGGATTTCACTGGTCTTGGGCTATGTCTCCTTGGTCTAGCTTCTAATGGCTTGGGCCTCTATATTATGTTCAAAAATGTAAAAAGGTGTGTTTACAATGTTCAAATTCTTCTGAAACCTGCTCCAATGAGTCCAATATGTCCAAAAATGGCTATCTAGCCTCTTTTTGCATCCAATTTGGTGGAAAACTGAAGAATTTATGACCTCTCCCAGTTCTCCCAATATTCGCTCCACAAATTGCACCACTTTCGGCATGAACCTACAATTTCGCTCCAAAATTGTGCTAACAAGGCGAAAATTTCACTGCGCGGTGGTCCATTACTTATCTTCATCACAAATCGCAATTGGCGGAGAACCGACAATCTTATGGTCTGTGAACGCGGCAGGGCGATGTGCGATTGCGATACGGCAGACCCGACGAAACTATTAAGTGGAACCCATGATCTTATCACATCTGAGATCCATTGTAATTCGCAATAGACGGAGTCAGGGGGTAACAGATATATGGGACTCTGCACTTCTTTGATATGCGATTGCGATAATCACATCACAACCCGGGTATGCTGGGAGATGATTCATCGCATCGCAATCCGGCTACAGTGGGAGCCGATTCATCGCATCACACCCTGGCTTGTTCTGGGGCCTATTCTTTAACACTGACCCACCTGCGACATGCGATTTGTGAAATGCGAGGCCAATGGCAGCCTGCCACTTGGCGCTTCCCCATTCGCTGAAGGGTCCTGCCATGTCATCCACTCTTGCCATGTGTCCAAGTCAAACCTGAACTTTGACTTTCTCTAACTTCCTCATATGAGCTCGGATTCGAGTTCCATTCACACCGTTGGAGTCAGGATGATGAGAACTTCGATATGAAGTTGAGTTTTTTCGAGATTCTTTCACCTTAATTTTTGAGCCTAATTTTGAGCACCTAATCACTCCTCCCCACTAGAAGCCTTTTGGACCCCAAAATGATCACTTTCAATTGTCTAGAAGGGGAGGGTACAATTATCTCACCTTTCCAACCTCTATCCATTTGGATTTTAAAGGATTTGTACCCTTGAGCCCCACTCGAATATAATCAATACTTCCCATTTTTGATGTCCTTATTCTTCTGTCAAGTATAGTGTCTTGCTGAAGCTCATCAAGGAATTCTGGAGAAAAGTCTTCAATATATGGAATTTGAATATTCTCTCATTGATCTTCAATCAAAGGAGGCTCATACAACCTTAAATTCTCAACATTAACAACAACATAAATTTGCATATATGAAGGAAATCCAACCTGAAGGCACTGTTACCAATCTTTTCCAAATTCTGAATGTACCATATCTAATTGGTTTTAGCCTTTTACCTTCTCCTTGGAGCCTCTCTTTGTTAATGTGAAGCCAAACTTTATCACCAACTTGGAACTTGTGATCTTGACGTTTCTTGTCGTGCCTTGCTTTGTACTTTCCTTGGCTTTTCTAAAGCTGTTCTTGAACCTTTTGGTGTACTAATTAGATTTGTTCAATGAACTTTCTTACTTTGTCTATGTCACTATGACCTACAATAGCAACATATTTTCCAAAAATAAAATCCAAAGGAGATTTAGGCAAGTATCCCATGCATGCCTCAAATGGTGAAGTTTGAGTTGAAGAGTGCTTGGTGTCTAGTCAATTTAATGTCTTAAATTTCTCTACATAAATTATCAATCCGGGTATCGTAAACTGATGAAGTGTGATGCACCATATGTGCTTAGTTAACCTTTTTCTTACTTCGTTGTTTATAGATTTTATTTTGTTTTGGGGTTTTGTTTTTGTTGGTTTCCTAAAGTGTCTAATGCAAATGGAAATCCTATTCTAAGGTCTTAAGAATACTTTTAAAGGACAAGTATGGATAAATATTTCAAGACAATGCCTATGTCCCTAATGGTAACTTCCAAAACTTAGCACTTCAAAAGATCTCAAAACATGTTATTGATGGAATTAGTACTTAAACAAAAGTGTAAATATGCAGCTACTTCAATCAAAATGGAATGCAACAACCAATTAATGAGCTAGTGACTATGAAACCCAATATCCTTGCTGCTGTATAAAAAGAAAACTGAACTTAAAGCAATTCAAAAACTGTAAGCAAAGTAAACTAAACCATATTACATCAACCCATATTCTGACCCCTCACCTTTTGACTCGCTCTGGCTATAGGAGGCAATCATAAACAAATTGAGTAATCTGATATCTAAATTGCATAAAATGAAACTAAGATCAAACTACGCATTCATACTTCAATCCCTCACCTTTCGACTCGCTCTGGCTATAGGAGGTAACCGAAAATGACATGAGTAATCTAATCACTAACTTGCAGAAAAGTAAACTAAATCATATTACATCAAATAATATTCTGATTCTTCACTATTTGAGTCGCTTGGCTATAGGAAGGTAATCATAAACAAATGGAGTAATATGATATCTAAATTGCATGAAATGAAATTGCATAAAATGAAACTAAATCATACTACATCAAATAATATTCTGATTCCTCACTATTTGAGTCGCTTGGCTATAGGAAGGTAATCATAAACAAATGGAGTAATATGATATCTAAATTTGCATGAAAGTAAATGAGCAAAACAAAACTGAAAGAAATAACAATGCTGGAATTAGAACTCAGAAAATAAATCAGCAGAAGGACAAGATGATTCCATCATGTCATTAGTCATTAAAAAGCTATATGCATTAGTAATCTACAATCAACCGGTTGAACACACTTGCATGAATTAAAATTGCATGAATGAAAAATCTAATCTATCAAACTTGAAAGCAATCAAATGACATAATGAAATCAAAGCAAAATTTACAAAATGAAATCTACTCTACCTTACATTCTAATATGCTCCATGACATCTACTTCACATCTCCTTCCATGTTGAGAACATCAAAGCTTTATTCAAATTCTTCAAAATTACAAAGTACAACAAAGCTCTCCAAAGCTTTCAAAAGCCATCAAGGAAGAACTACAAACTCACAAGCTAAAAAGACTTAAGAACTCCAAACTCTAAGCTAACAAATGAAGGAGAGAGATCTCCTATTTATACAAAAAGATGAGAAGCCATCTCATTAATGAGAGTCCATGAATCTCTCCCTTTACCTCTAGAGTCCTAATCAAAATAGGAACTGATAAGACACATGTCTTCTTAGAGTTACAATACAATTAGGAGATGTGACACATATCCTCATGATCCCATGATTCTTTCCACTCAAATTCGAATTTGGCCTTAGAGTGCCACATAAGGGTCTTCTAGAAGCCTCCTTTCAACTTACACATGTCAACAATATCAACCCATTTGTTAGGTATAAGCATATGCACATTATTTTCTAATTTTTAACCACAAATTCACTTAAAAGGCTTAGAATTAATAAAGATTGGAAAAACATAAATGTGGCCCAATGATAATGAATGTGGTGACATAGTAGCGAAATGGAGGTAATATAATGGACATAATAGTGAAAGTGTAATGGAAATAAATGACATTTTCAAGACTCAACATACCCCCCAACTAAAGCTATTGCATGTCCTCATGCAATATATATTACATTAACTCTTTTGATCCTTGAGCTTTGGCTTAACTTTGCATGATATCATTTGATAACTTCATATTTTTGCAAAGTGTTTCACTTGAATTGCAACATGGATGGTTCATGTGTTACAACCATTTTTTTTTTGTTGCCTTCTATTTTGATCTTTGAACTTTGCATAATGATATTTTGATTATTGTTGCAAAGTATATCTTTATTGGATTGCATGATGGTTGGTTCTTGTGTGACAACCATGATTTTGTTTGTATCCAATTTATCCTTTAAGCACTTTTTCAAAAGCCATTGTATGCTCATAATAGCAATGTAATAATTAATATATGTTGGAAGTATGTGGGCTCCTGAATATGATATGGACATGGCAAGATATGAATATGAATGTATTCCCGCCCCCCAACTGATGGTATTGGCAATTTTATGAAATGAGGAAGAGAAATGTTTTTCCAACAATTATCATTCTAGCTTTTTATGGAATTTTATGGTCAAAAGTTAGAAAATGACGTACCTTCACTTACCCTTTGGAATGGATGAGTTGTATGTGTAGTGGCTGAAAATTTCTGATCATATTCTTCTTCAAGTGGCTGAACAAGAGGAGTCATGGATAGAGAGATAAGATGACTTTTTATTGTTTCTACTAAAACTTGCTGAATCTGCTCCAAAATGCTGAAAATAATAGTCTTCATGTCTTCAAAACTCATTGGCACAATTCCTACTATGTGAAAAGATGTTCTGATGTCGAACATAGTAGGAAATTGTTGGCGTAGTGACCATTAATGGATGCCACTAGTCAACACGAGAACTCTCCCCATTGATGACAATGAGAGTCAAGATGCCCAAACACATCTTGCTAGGTATGAATGAATTTGCCGAAGTCGAGTCACCTAGAAGATCTGACAAACAAGGGACGTTAATGTATTCCCATTGTTTGTCAGCATGAGGAATTGCCATTAAGGCATGCAAGTCTCAAGGTGTTTTTACAAAGAACTTAGACTCAAAGGACTATGGACTCAATAATTTGCATTGAAGCAGGGATTATTTGCGGAATGAAAATGACAAGGAATGGAAGATGAAAATGGAAAATGGCAATGGAGAGTAGAAATGGCAATGGGAAATAAGCATATGAATGAGCCTCTTGCTTTTATTTGTGGGTTATGAATGGAGAAAAAGAGATGGAAAGTGTATGTGAATGTAAATGGAAACTATGGAGGAAAATGAGATGAATAGTTTATTATGAAGTATGGATGTGATAGAGACAATAATATCTGAAAGTTTTTCAAGTGTTTGGATCTGATTTTGCATCAACATATTTCCTCTTTGTTGTTGATCATCCTCTTATGAAACAAATTGGTCTCTCAGAGAGACACCATTCTCTTGTAGTCATTTGTCCTTCCTCCTGGAACCTGTAAAAAAAAAACTAATACTTCTTCTGCAATGGAATGTAAGATTATCAAAGGAGAGAGGTGATCAATCTCTCTAGTTATGATATTTACACACAAAACAAAAAATTTGTATTAATGAAACAAGTTCTCAAAGGAAAAATCAAAAGAATTTATATCTGCTTTGGAATTAGTGCCCAAAGTTGAATGTTGCTTCTTTTCAGCAATTTATTTCATTATTTGCCATTTCAAACTCTAATGATAGATTTCTCATTGTGTAGATCTTGTTGGGATCTTTCCAACGATACTTAATTCATCAAAATCTGATTTTGTATGAGAAAGATAGGCTGATTTGAACAATGAGGTTTTTCTGGCTGCGGAATTGGACTTTAGCTGCGGAGTGTGCACGATTCTGTAGCTAAAA
Source organism: Pinus tabuliformis (assembly GCA_031772625.1). Lineage (NCBI taxonomy): Eukaryota > Viridiplantae > Streptophyta > Pinopsida > Pinales > Pinaceae > Pinus > Pinus tabuliformis. The sequence goes on from CM062804.1 coordinate 761,641,875, forward strand.
ATCTTGGATACAAAGTTAGCCATTCATCTTTCATCATCAGTCCAAAATTAATCAATACCTTCAGAAAAGTGAGCAAATAACTTATTCATTTCATTGATTCAAAATTATTATTTTTTTCTTGACATGCAGCGACTTAGTGTGGCGACCTTATGATAACACTCAACTTGACTTCCCTTTGACCGGGGTCTTTTTCATCAAATTTGACCAAATGAATAGGACACCATCCATGTACTGACATTCCCCCAGCTACCCATGTGGCTTGTTTTGCTTGATGACACCTGCAACCTAGAGTTTAACAAAACAGCTGCGGAAAGTTGAATCAGTTGCAAAAAGTTGAATCATCAATTTTTTGATTTAAATTACTTTCTTCATTGCCTGCATGTAGGAACTCTGTGAATGGTAATGGCATATGGAGCAAAGCAGTTTTAGCGATGAAAATGGAATACTAGGGTACCTACTCTTATGCTGCTCATTTTTTTTTTAAATATACCTGAAGTGTCATTTTCCTACTGCCTTCTGAATCATAAACCTTGAAGATGAATTTAATCTTTTGGTTACTTAGCAATTAGGCATGGGAACAATTTTAGAGCACTTCGACTATCAAAAAGATGCTTATGCAAGAGTGCAAATATGAAAGAGCTAGTATGCAGAAATGATAGATTATTTTCAAGGTCAAACGAAAACCAATGATTTCAAGAATACCATTATAATGCACCAGACTTTGATATGATTCATATCAGCCCACAATTAGCATGCAAACAATCCCAAAATCTCACTTGAAAAACAAACAAGATAATACTTATTGAGCCTTTGAGTGTATGAGGATTTATTTTCAGGACCAAACTTCGAAAATTACACTGTTGTAGCAGTTATATCAGACTTCTGAGCTACAAAACTTCAACTATAGTTTGATAAACAGCCTATAACCATAACCATTAGGCCCTTCCATAAACTTGGGCCCTTCCGGTTCTGCCCTCAACAACAGACCCATTCTTTCCTTCTTGTTCTAACAATTCGTCTGCGTGAATGATGGATGAAGAAAATTCATTGTGTGTTAACGGGGAATTAACATGGTTTTATGGAGAAAAATCCGGTGATGGTAAATGGAGAAACAAAGAACAAGTGGCAGGAATGGAGCAGAGTAGTGAAGTTCGATTGAAATTTCCAGATCAGTTTGGACTGGTTCACGTAATGGAGAGCCGTATTCAATTAGGATTGTTGTCAACGGGTGGCAATAAAAAGGCAGGAGACGTGGTGGCAAAGGGTGGAAGATGTAGTAGAGTAGGTGCCAGCACATAACCAAATTAGAATTCCCCTTTCTCAGGCACGCCGAATTAACACAGTCTGTTCATTTAATTGGAATTCCGTTTTTTTACACGCGGCAGGCAAAAATGGGCTCCAAAGAACTGAGGATTTCTCCCAGACCGCCACAAATTTCTTCAAACAGTTTCTGGATTATCTAATTGACCCAGTTGGCGAAAAAACCCATGTTTTTTTTTCTTCAAATTCACCTCCGTTTGGGAAAATCACACCTTTTAAATTTGACGTTTTTCAATGTTTTGCGTTTTTCCTGAGTTAACATTTTTTACTGTTCTGCATTATTACGAATTGTTGCATTCGGCCTTTTGGTTTGATTTTCTGCGTAATTTCCTTAGTTGTGCTTGTCACTAATGGTGGTCCACCTTCACCGAGCAGGAGTGAACATTCCACAAATTGATTATGCTGACAGTCTAAAAAAAAATGAATGCATAGAACAATACACACATCTTGTTGCGTATTGATAAATGGCATGGCATGGGCAGGAAGGACAAACAGGATTGATTGGCTTAATTGATAGGATTACAGGGCCAGCGGAAGCAGACACGATAGTCTCCCATCCAACAAGCTACCCCTCCCTCGAAGAGCTTTTTCTTTCTCTATTTCTCTCTCAGATGGATTACTTTGGATGTTGATGTACCTCGCCTGCAGATTTGATTATGGATTAGAAAGGGCGCTTTGAGGTGCACGCTGAAGAGAGACAGGGCATGGAACTTAGCTTTAGAGGAAGTGACACACCTGGAGCGTTATCTCCAAAAATGCACGATTCGGTCCTCAAACAAGGAGTTCAACACTGAAATAAATTTCAGCCTCTAAAAAGAAATGCCAAGGCCCCTTGATGGAGTTAACATGGATTCTACAAATTTGCATTCACCTCCTCATTGTTACCTAATTGTTTAACATTCGATCCCTTGGTTTTTTTTCATATATACAGTGCATTTTTTATTTATTTATTTATGTTGCAGGTTTGTTTCAGGCCAAAGCTTGAACAGGGAGGCAAATCTTCTTGTTGAAGCCACAATGAAAGCTAGGATTCAAGATAGCCATAGGTTTTATTTATTTATTTATTTTTATTTTTTAATTTTTATTTTTTTTCTCTGAAATTGTAAGTTTTTATAATAAGGATTAATGATTTTTAATTTCAGACAGCAAAGACTTCAAGAAAAACATGCTAAAAACAGGACTTTAACTGAGGTCTTAGGTTGGTTTTTCATCGATCTGAGTTGGGTGACTAGGATAGGATCCATGTCGGGACAATTCTAGAGATGCCCATGTGGTCAGTTTTTTCATTGGACATTTGTAACCTGCTAAACCTTGAAACAACTGCGGAATTCTCAACTAGCTGCGAAATCAGGGCACTTTCCGCAGCTAAGTTGCAAAACCTTATTAAAACAGGATACAGTGTTTTAAGGACCACTACAAACCATAACCAGTCAATTTTGGACAATTTGAACCTATTAAAGCAGTTGAATTCCATTTTTTTTTTTTTGAATCAAATGAAATGATGAAGTTTATTTTGTCTCTTTTTTTTTTTTCTTTTTACATAACAATTCTTTTTTCTGATCCTCCAGATCACACAAAGTGCAGGAGGAGAGCATACTCAATAATTATTAATTTTTTTTTTTACATAACAATCATTTTTTTGATCCTCCAAATCACACAAAGTGCAGGAGGAGACCATACTCAAGAATTATTAATTTTTTTTTTTTTTAGATGTAAGAAATAAGGTCTCCTAATTACACTTCCCTGGCAACAGCGCCAAAATGTCTAGTCAATTTAATGTCTTAAATTGCTCTACATAAATTATCAATCCAGGTATCGTAAACTGATGAAGTGTGGTGCACCATATGTGCTTAGTTAACATTTTTCTTACTTTGTTGTTTTATAGATTTTATTTTGTTTTGGGGTTTTGTTTTTGTTGGTTTCCTAAAGTGTCTAATGCAAATGGAAATCCTATTCTAAGGTCTTAAGAATACTTTTAAATGACAAGTATGGATAAAGATTTCAAGACAAGGCCTATGTCCCTAATCTTAACTTCCAAAACTTAACACTTCAAAAGATCTCAAAACATTTTATTGATGGAATTAGTACTTAAACAAAAGTGTAAATATGCAGCTACTTCAATCAAAATGGAATGCAACAACCAATCAATGAGCTAGTGACTATGAAACCCAGTATCCTTGCTGCTGTATAAAAATAAAATTGAACTTAAAGCAATTCAAAAACTGTAAGCAAAGTAAACTAAATCATATTACATCAACCCATATTCTGACCCCTCACCTTTCGACTCGCTCTGGCTATAGGAGGCAATCATAAACAAATTGAGTAATCTGATATCTAAATTGCATAAAATGAAACTAAGATCAAACTACGCATTCATACTTCAATCCCTCACCTTTCGACTCGCTCTGGCTATAGGAGGTAACCAAAAACGACATGAGTAATCTAATCACTAACTTGCAGAAAAGTAAACTAAATCATATTACATCAAATAATATTCTGATTCCTCACTATTTGAGTCGCTTGGCTATAGGAAGGTAATCATAAACAAATGGAGTAATATGATATCTAAATCGCATGAAATGAAATTACATAAAATGAAACTAAATCATACTACATCAAATAATATTCTGATTCCTCACTATTTGATTCGCTTGGCTATAGGAAGGTAATCATAAACAAATGGAGTAATATGATATCTAAAATTGCATGAAAGTAAATGAACAAAACAAAACTGAAAGAAATAACAATGCTGGAATTAGAACTCAGAAAATAAATCAGCAGAAGGACAAGATGATTCCATCATGTCATTAGTCATTAAAAAGCTATATGCATTACTAATCTACAATCAACCGGATGAACACACTTGCATGAATTAAAATTGCATGAATGAAAAATCTAATGTATCAAACTTGAAAGCAATCAAATGACATAATGAAATCAAAGCAAAATTTACAAAATGAAATCTACTCTACCTTACATTCTAATATGCTCCATGACATCTACTTCACATCTCCTTCCATGTTGAGAACATCAAAGATTTATTCAAATTCTTCAAAATTACAAAGTACAACAAAGCTTTCCAAAGCTTTCAAAAGCCATCAAGGAATAACTACAAACTCACAAGCTAAAAAGACTTAAGAACTCCAAACCCTAAGCTAATAAATGAAGGAGAGAGATCTCCTATTTATACAAAAAGATGAGAAGCCATCTCATTAATGGGAGTCCATGAATCTCTCCCTCTACCTCTAGAGTCCTAATCAAAATAGGAACTGATAAGACACATGTCTTCTTAGAGTTACAATACAATTAGGAGATGTGACACATATCCTCATGATCCCATGATTCTTTCCACTCAAATTCGAATTTGGCTTTAGAGTGCCACATAAGGGTCTTCTAGAAGTCTCCTTTCAACCTACACATGTCAACAATCTCAACCCATTTGTTAGGTATAGGCATATGCACATTATTTTCTAATTTTTAACCACAAATTCACTTAAAAGGCTTAGAATTAATAAAGATTGGAAAAACATAAATGTGGCCCAATGATAATGAATGTGGTGACATAGTAGTGAAATGGAGGTGATATAATGGACATAATAGTGAAAGTGTAATGGAAATGAATGAAATTTTCAAGACTCAACACTTGGCTCGGTTGTAAGCATGTTGAATATAGTGCAAATGTTCATCCCACAACTTAGGATGCTTGCTGCAATACCCATGAAGAAGATGTATCATTGTTCTGTTCACCACTTCTGTTTGACCATCTATTTGTGGATGAAAGCTGTACTCTTTTTCAATTTGGTGTCCATGAATCCCCACAAGCTTGACCAAAAATTCCCAACAAAGTGAGAATCTCGATCACTAACAATGGATGTGGGCAATCCAAAATGCACCCAAACATTCTGAAAGAATAACTGAGCAATTTGTTCAGCTGTAACTTTCTTTTTACATGGCATCAAAATACACATTTTGCTGAACCTATCCACAACTACATACAAATAATCATGACCTCTTTTTGACAATGGAAGACCTCCTACAAAATCCATAGAAACACTCTCCCATGGTCGTGAAGGAACTGGAAGTGGTGTGTACAATCCTAACTTCCTATTTCTAGGCTTATTGATTGCACATAATGAATTTCCTTTAATAAAATGAGACACACTTTCAAGCATACAAGGCCAATAACAATACCTCTGTAGATATGCCATCATCTTACTTACACCGAAATGACCAACAATAAGAGAAGTATGTGCCTCTCTTATGATGCTAACTCTTTCTCTCTATGGAATACACAACTTGCCAAGATGGTACAACAAGTTATCATGCAAATGGTAATCCAATTCCTTTACTTGGTTACCTTGACTCAATCTTGCATAAACATTTTGAAAGTCATTATCTAATGCATATTTCTCAATATAACTTTCATGTAAAACTGAATTATGCTTGAGTAAAGTAGTTGCACTAACAATAGGCCTAGAAAGCATATCAACAACTTTATTGTAGATACCTTTCTTATACTTGATTACCAAGTGAATTGTTGAAGAAAACCCATCCATCGGAAGTGCCTTGATTGCTGCAACTTTGATTTAGATTGCTGTTGTAGGGAAAAGTATCCGACTCGGATGACCCTATCCCACTCTAAGGGTGATAGTACCTCGGCAACAACTGTAAAGAAAACTACTTAAGGTTTACTTCTTTATGAAAGCAAAAGAGAGTGGATAAATGCACTAACTGTTGCCTTGCGCTTAATGTCGAATCCAAACTCTTCTCTATGGCCGCTTGCTCCCAGCTCTTTGCTCTTTTGTCGGCCCAGCTACAATGAGATCCTGCAAAATGACAAAGAAGGAGACTACAAGAGGCATGCAATCATAACTGATTCACGGATTAGCATAAACCAAATATACAATTATCACAAAACATCATTGGAACAAATGCATATAGAAGAACCTCAATAGCTTTTATTAATGAAGAAGTAAAGGTTCTGAGAATGTTACAACCATTGAAGGTCCTAATCCAGCAACACCTCCCAGCAGAAAGAATTTCTCCTCTTCACCTCCCTCAAGCAATCACCCAATAGCTCTATAGTGAAACCAACAGCATAGCATTACTTTGCACAAAATTCCAGCCTTCTGAGCTCATAGGAGAGAGCTCAATATATAGATGAATTGAGAAAGGATGAGTCAGCTTGCAACTGATGTGTAGCTGCCTTGTGTCCTCTCTCTCTTCAGTTAATCTTTAGTTGATCTTCAGTTCTTGAGTCCACTTGGAGAACCTTGCTTCCACTTGGAGAAACAGAGCCTCTGACTCATCACAAGGCGAAATCCCTGATCCAAGTGTCATTTTTGGAACAATGACTCAGTGTGCCACTTGTCCCATCTCGCTCAGCGCAGGTGGCCTTTGTTCCACTTGCTTTGCAACGCAGGTACACCATGGAGGATCTGAGTTTCAGCGCAGAAGCCTAGTGGAGCACCTGCTTTGATTTCAGGATTGCTTGTTTTTGAGTGTTTTCAGGTGGAGAGCTGATCTGAGAGCTGTTGGTTTGCTGACCTTGTTCCTCTAGGGGTAGGAACATCATGTTTAGGGAACTTTGGATCCCTTGGATTATTGACAATTCATGCCTGTTGCTGTAAGGCACAAAATTGTCTATAACAGATGCCCCCTAAAGTATGAGGTCGTTTATCGGGTGAAATGCTTTATTGAGAGGATCCGAAGTTCATTCAATCTGCTGAGAAGTGTCCTGTAATAAGATACAATACAATACATTATTTTTCATACATTTTCATGATCTAGCTGAGGCGGGCATTCCCATGCTCAGATTTATAAATACATTTTCGTACATAGAACAGACGATCGTCTGATTGTAGACTGATAATTCTCTGCTGAAATTATCATCCTTTGAGAAGGATGATCATCTGCTGTAATGATGTACATATCAAATGTCTTTATGTCCTGAATATATATCGCAGCCCGGATGGATGAAACTAGATCCGGGGTCTTCAATCTCTTCCGATCTTCACTCGATGTACAAGTCGATCCATGTGAGAATTTCTTGAAGTCGAACATGGAAAGACATCGCTTGATTACCGGTCAATGATGTAAACCGTTAACAAGCGCGAGAGGAATCACCGATAAGGATGATGACCCTCAAGGTACGGCAGTACAATTCACATGGTGGGAATAAAGGACTTGGCGTCGACCACCATGCAAAATCTTCTGGTCGAAGGTCATTGATGTATACCTGTCGCCGGAAGTGAGAAACTTGCCATTGAGGCATGCAAGCTTCAAAGTACTGAAGGGGTTGTTCCTAGATCAACTCCTTGGATAATGAGCTGATGTCAACAAGGAGCGATCCGTCAAAGGAGGGCCTTAATGAATCCCACATCAGTGACACGGAACGGAGCTAGTGATTGTGATGAGGTGAAAACAAACTGTATGATTCAGGGTGGCGGCCATGAAGTGGATGAAGGATAATGTATGGCAGTGGATGGGACACGGTTGACTCTTTGCAGAACCACATCTCTTGAACATATAACGACACTGATGTGATGGATTGGTAGCATTACCCCAATTGTGGATGGTGTGGCGAGGACCATGGTTATGAGACCGGTGAATGAAACAACCCAACCCGATGTGATACGGAGGACAAAGTGTCATGTTCAAGAGCGACTTGCTACCATTAATGCTGTGAGGTTCTCCCAATTTTTCCCCAGTCATTGCTGACCAGTACCTCTTTATTTTTGTCAAGCTTGAGGAGGATAACATATGCTTGTTCTATAACCTGCCCTTCGGGCAAGCCCATCGCTATGTTTTAACGAGCCTAGCGATAGGGAAACTCGTTCTCGTCTAAAGACAAGTTTGTCGCTATTTAATCATTTTAACGAGTCTAATGACAAGGAAAACTCGGTCCTTTTCATTTTTAGAGAGCCTGAAAAGGTACGGAAAGTTAACTCCAAAATTCCTTTTTCGTCATCTAATCCCTTAAGTCCGAAAAAGTATAAAACAATACAAAAGGGATGAATTTTCGATTTCTTTAACGAGCCGAACAAAACAAGCGCTCGATCTTTTTGTGCAATAATCCCTCAGGTCCAAAAAGATTAAAATCTAGAGGAGGGATAGCTCTTCCGGTCCTTTTAACGAGCTGGAAGGCCAAAACTCGGCAAACTTTTCATATTTTACGAGTCAGTGAAAAGAGCTCAAAGAAGACTCGTCTTTTGAGGAACGAGTGATAAACAGGGATAGCAACAGATTCCAGGTACAGGTTGGAATTTTCCAATCACGGCAGTGTCACAAGGATGGCTAAGTGAAATCACTCTTCGCAACTGTTCCTCAAAATGGGTAAACAAACATATGGAGATGAACGATTTGCCAAATGAACGGATGGAGGTGATGGCATATAAACACGACCAAGGGCTTTTAATATGGCTATCAACGGTTACATTTCTCAAGGTTATTTACCGGTTCATTTTTCTGGATGAGCTTGAACTGTAGGGAAAGATTGCTCACAATTTATGTTTATTTTTTAACGAGCATGAACTCTGTACAAAAACTGCTCGAATTCTTGCGTTTATTTTTTTAACGAGCATGAACATTGCTAAAACTGCTCGATTTACCAGTCTTAATACAAGGAATGCCTTAGGTGAGGTAATCTTATTTAAGGAGCGATACCTCACTAATTACTCCAATTTGGTAGGTTTTAACTTTTGCCCTTCATCCTTTCTTTATGCAAGCTGGAAATGGCTAATCCTACGAGTTTAACGGGTTAGACCTACAGGTTTAAAGGGAGGACCTAAAAATTTAAAAAATAAATAGTCGTCCCGTGCTTGCACTCCAAAAGGATTGCATGCCCCCAGGTATAAAGTATAATTTCAAGGCTGCCCCTCCCCTGTCCCACCTCTGTTTTTCTAATTGTCGTCTTGCTATATTTTTAACGATACTTGTCTTCTCGTTATTTTTCGGTGCCGACGGTACTTGTCTTCCCATCAGTTCACTTTTTGATTTTGCAAGATCGCAACAGATAAAACATTGGTGTTACGGAGGGAGGCCCTCTTACTTATTATCCGAAAAATGGTTTTGTTTGCTGCCGCAGACTAAACTCTCTTTTCGGCGGTGTCTATCATTAGGTTGCTAAGGATGGTGACTACTTGTTTCAGCAATTTCATCTCTTTCTTTGGAGACTGCCCCTACTTATCCTTCAAAACATATTGTTTTAATGGGTGAGGCTTGACATTCAAAGATGGTGGCTACTTGCTGCCACAAATGGATCTCCTCCTTAGGAGAGCCTACTTTTTTAGACAAAGGGAGACGATCCTTTTCGCTCACATAACTTTGACAAAAGAATTTGATCCTAGAACAACCCTCTCTTCCTTTTTCGGACGGGGTACGGACTAGTCTATTCTTCTGCGGAAATTAACTTTATACCCAAGGTTTTCTCTGCCCAAGGCAGGCCAGGGTGTATGCCCCCTGGGTCCCAGTTCTTTCTTTCCGAATCACTCGCATTCATCGAGAAGTAGAACCGGGGGTGGTGGCATTCCTTGAGTGAATAAACCGTTAAGGGATGGTATTTGACTATTTGCGATGCGTAATCCTGGAAATGAAAGTTGGTCTACGAGCTTGACCATTCTTCCTTCGTGCGGAAAACACATGACTCTAAAGAGCGAGGACACTATTGCCTCCATGCAATATATATAGTCTCGTCCAAGGAGTAAGTTATAAACCAAGGGTCCCTGGACGACCATGATGTTCATATGAACTGTCTTCCCTTTCAATGTAACTGGAACATTGGGGAGAATCCCTAACGGGTGACTGGTTCCTTTATCAAAACCTGATAGATTTCTTATCTTAGGTAAAAGCGCCGGGGAACCCAGTGCTTTCCAAGCAATAGAGGAAAGGATACTCACAGATGCCCCTTCATCAATGATAGTTCCAGCCATCACCATTCTGTAGATTTGGACGATGATTCTGAATGGGATACTGGCTGGTAACCGGGGTCTGCCTAGTTGATTCCAATCAAAGGATACAACTAGGTTGCTTGGTGGTGGGACCGAATATATGGCCGGATACGACCCTGACGATGTTCCTTCCTGCGATAAAGGAATGGGCGCATTGCCCTGATGCTCATCAGAGTCTGTGTTGATGAAAAAATATGGACGGTGTCATCCTTATCCTCTTCAGTGAGAGTGTCATTTGAAGATGAATCTTCAATGACGGTGTCATTTGAGGATGAAACCTCTGAAGGAAGAACCGGGTCAACTGCCGTTTTGACCTTTAGACTTTCGTCTGGTCTGGATTCAGTAGGTTCATTCTCAATGACCGACACTTCAGCTGACCACTTGAGCGGGCCAGCTGGATTTTCAACTATCGAGGGATTAGGCACGAGTTTTTGGTATCCAGGAGGAAGTCGTAACGGTGATACCGGACGATCTTCCAAAACTCTCTTCGCCTCATCTAAGAATGGACATCGGTGGATGGCGTGATCGCCTTCACACAGCATACAGGGTGATCTTGGTCTCCCTCTTCGTCCTTCACTCTCGCTAGTTGACGGACTGCAATCAACATGACTACCAGAGGTTGATGCTACCGGATTGTGCAACCTTGGGGACCAGTCCCTTAGTATCCGGGGAATACAAGGACAATCACGATGGAAGTGGGCCCCTTTGCAAATGACACATGGCGATTTAGGCCCGGTCGGTGCAGTGTGTGGGTTTTTGTCAGCTGTCTTTTGCTTGCCCCCAGTCGCCTTCGCCATAGGCCCCTTCTGCTTCTTTTCTCTCTTCTTCTTTTCCTTCTTCTCCATGGGAGGCTGACTTTTGCCGGCTCTACCTTGTGAAGATGAAGGATCAGAGGGAGAATTATAAGAAGTGGAAGGCTGTTGGGTAGTTCTAGACTGGTCTGACTGTTGATTCGACTGCTCAGTATTAGTGGCGATCTGAACTACATTAGTTGAAAAGAGCCATACAGGTAGGCCAATTGTCAATCCTGGAAGTGACAATGTGGCCATATGAGGCGCACCAACATCTCCCCAAGAGGAGAAGGGATTTGGACTTCCGCCAAGGTTACTTCCTTGGTTGGTGGGCTCCATACTTTTCAACTGAAAGATCGACGTGGGAATAACAGGTGATTATGTTCCGTTTAAAATAAGTTTTATTAACGACGCTTTTAGACACAAACTTGCTTTTTCATGTTTTAAGAGTCGAGAAAAAGCTAAAGATGACTCTAGTCGCCTTCGATGTTTTAACGAGCCCGAAGTGACAAATGCTCGGATGGACTTTTTCAGTTATAGAGTTTGAAAAAGGCCAAAAGAAACTTCTCTGGAGTTCTAGGCAGAGGGTGTGCCAAACTTTTCGCGAAACCACAGAATACGTTTTACGGTACGGGTGGTCGATCTTCGTGAATGCTGTGTTCACTGCATCGCGATCAGTAGGGCGGCCGACACGACTTCCTATGGATAAAGGATAATTTCCTATAGGGGTCTCCCAATATATACGCGACGGTACGTGGGAGCACAAGTCCGTATTAGTGCCACCGACTCTCAGGAGGAATCACCCACCTTCGTAGAGATCGACAGTCACTATGTTTAACGACGCCGGAACACGTCTCTACCTAGACCTCTATGTGTTTGCGTTATGTTTCAAAGCGTTGTTATGTAAATTGAATTTATTTTAATGTTGATCTTGCTTAGCAGTTTGCCTTTAAGGATCACCACGAGATGTATGTAACAAATTCCTGAATGCAGTCTAAGATGAGAAACAAACTTTTCAATCTTTCAACTTTGAAAACCTTAACTACTGAGGGAAAAGAAAGGAAAATCTTTTCACACAGATCATAGAGCACACACTAAATGCAAATTTTTCCTAAATCGTCAAGCAAACAGTCAAATGCAAAATGCACAATGCATGTATTTTCTTTTCCCTTTCTTAATGTAGATGGGTTACAAAAAGAAAGTTGTTATATAACTTTGATTTCGATTTAAAGTGAAAACAAACAAGCTTGTCCAAAATCAAAAGACACCTTAAGATTTACTTGCTTAATCACTGGAAATGCATGAAATCAAACCATAATGATGAAAGTAAAATGACTAATCAACTATGGACAGCAAACAAGCTAACTCTTTAGACCAGCAAAATGCCTAACACAGGTTCAGATCTAAGAGGCCAAAAGCAAGACTAGTTTACTCTTCGTTATGGGAAATTGTAAATGAGTAAGAAATACAAAGAACAAGTACAATTTCGTTATATAACAGAGGTGGAATGATGGCAAGTAAGGTTGGTTTCAGAACAGGTACAAGACTGGTAACTGGCTGCCAAATCTATAGTGAAAACAGGCAAGAGAAAAGGAGGAAACCCCAACAGCACTAGGCAAAATTGGGCCAACGCAGGTGCTGCACAGCCAGTCTGGCTCTCAGCGCAGGTAGCCCCTTCGGGACCTGCGTTGCAAAGCAGGTAGCCTGTGTACTACCTGCTTTGGAAAACGAAAGTTGCGTTTTCACAGTTTCCGGGTCATAATTTTCTGAAAAATGCACAGTTTTTGCTCAAATCAGAAGCAATCAGTCAAGCACACTCAAAGGGATGATTAGGAGGATGAAAAGCTATCACTAAGAGCTTACAAGGATCCTTGTAGATCAGCTCTTCAAATCATGAACATGCTCAGAAATGAGCTAGAGTAGTTGCCCTCTACTTCGCTTTTGATATAGTCAAAAGCTTTTCGATTTGGTACTCTTTTGTTCAGGAAATGAATAGCAAAATACTACAAACAATCAAACAGATATGATCCCCAGCGGAGTCGCCAGTTTGTTGTAGGGAAAAGTATCCGACTCGGATGACCCTATCCCACTCTAAGGGTGATAGTACCTCGGCAACAACTGTAAAGAAAACTACTTAAGGTTTACTTCTTTATGAAAGCAAAAGAGAGTGGATAAATGCACTAACCGTTGCCTTGCGCTTAATGTCGAATCCAAACTCTTCTCTATGGCCGCTTGCTCCCAGCTCTTTGCTCTTTTGCCGGCCCAGCTACAATGAGATCCTGCAAAATGACAAAGAAGGAGACTACAAGAGGCATGCAATCATAACTGATTCACGGATTAGCATAAACCAAATATACAATTATCACAAAACATCATTGGAACAAATGCATATAGAAGAACCTCAATAGCTTTTATTAATGAAGAAGTAAAGGTTCTGAGAGTGTTACAACCATTGAAGGTCCTAATCCAGCAACACCTCCCAGCAGAAAGAATTTCTCCTCTTCACCTCCCTCAAGCAATCACCCAATAGCTCTATAGTGAAACCAACAACATAGCATTACTTTGCACAAAATTCTAGCCTTCTGAGCTCATAGGAGAGAGCTCAATATATAGATGAATTGAGAAAGGATGAGTCAGCTTGCAACTGATGTGTAGCTGCCTTGTGTCCTCTCTCTCTTCAGTTAATCTTTAGTTGATCTTCAGTTCTTGAGTCCACTTGGAGAACCTTGCTTCCACTTGGAGAAACAGAGCCTCTGACTCATCACAAGGCGAAATCCCTGATCCAAGTGTCATTTTTGGAACAATGACTCAGTGTGCCACTTGTCCCATCTCGCTCAGCGCAGGTGGCCTTTGTTCCACTTGCTTTGCAACGCAGGTACACCATGGAGGATCTGAGTTTCAGCGCAGAAGCCTAGTGGAGCACCTGCTTTGATTTCAGGATTGCTTGTTTTTGAGTGTTTTCAGGTGGAGAACTGATCTGAGAGCTGTTGGTTTGCTGACCTTGTTCCTCTAGGGGTAGGAACATCATGTTTAGGGAACTTTGGATCCCTTGGATTATTGACAATTCATGCCTGTTGCTGTAAGGCACAAAATTGTCTATAACAATTGCAAGTATTCAAATGGTTGATGATCAATCTGAATGATGGTTTCCTTACCCATCAAGTAGTGTGCTTCCATTTTTTCACACTTTGCACCAATGCATACAATTCCTTGTCATATGTAGAATAGTTAAACCTGCACCATTAAAAGTTTTCGAATGAAAATAGATAGGCTTACCATGTTTCATGAGGATTGCACCCATAGCATAGTCACTAGCATCAGTCTAACTCTCAAATGACTGTCTCAAGTTGGGAAGTGCAATTACTGGAGCTGTACTGATCTTTTCCTTCAATGCACCAAAGGCCTTTTGCTGTTTTCCTCCCCACTGAAAAACCTTTTTCACACTTGTCAACGCATGCAAATGAGCAACTATAAGAGAAAAATTAGGAATTAATTTTCTCCAATATTGGGTTGCTCCCCAAAAACTTCTTACCTTAGTAAATTTCCTAGGCCTTGTCCAATTCATAATGACATCAACCTTGGAGGGATATATTTTCAACTCACCTCCTCCAACAATATGACCAAAGTAAACTAAAGAAGTTTTTCCAAACTCGCACTATGATATCTTAAGAAACAATTGTTCTTTTTTCAATACATCAAGTGCTTTTCTTACATGCATGACATGTTCATCACAAGACTTACTAAAAATTAAGATTTCATCTAAGTAGACTATGAAAAACTCATCAAGAAATGACATCAACACATTATTCATCATACACACGAATGTAGCAGGAGCATTACATAAACCAAACGACATAACTAGCCATTCAAACAAACCTTTTTTTTGCTTTGAATGCTGTCTTCCAAATGTATCCTTCAACTATTCTAATTTGATGGTAGCCACTTCTTAAGTCCAGCTTAGTAAAATACTTTGCATCTTTCAATTGATTAATTAAATAATCTATTCTAGGCAATGGGTAACGGTTCTTTTTTCAATACATCAAGTAATTTTCTTACATGCATGACATATTCATCACAAGATTTACTAAAAATTACGATGCCATCTAAGTAGACTATAACCAACTCATCAAGAAATGGCCTCAACACATCATTCATCATACACATGAATGTAGTGGGAGCATTACATAAACCAAACGACATAACTAGCCATTCAAACCAACCTTGTTTTGTTTTGAATGTTGTCTTCCAAATGTCTCCTTCAACTATTCTAATTTTATGGTAGCCACTTCTTAAGTCTAGCTTCGTCAAATACTTTACATCTTTCAATTGATCCATTAAATCATCTATTCTAGGCAGTGGGTAACAGTTCTTTACTGTAATTATGTTCAATGCACGGAAGTCCACACACATGCGCCATGTTCCATCCTTCTTTGGCACCAAGACAATAGGTGAACCACATGGCAAGGAAGATGGTCTGATGATCCATTTATTCAACAACTCTTGAATTTGCTTCTTAATTTCTGCTCTTTTTATCACTGACATCCTGTACGTGCCAATGTTAGGAAGAGGACAATATTTCTACAACTATATCTCATGTTGGATTCCTCTCTTGGGAGGTAATCCCTTTGGTTCCTGAGACATCTTGTCATATTGGTTAACTACATTAACCAATTTAGATTTCAAATTTGAATCACAACATTTAAAAGCGTCATTATCAACATCATTTTTTGGTTTGATCATTAGAAGTACAAAATTCTTGCTCGAATTCACTAGTATTTTCATCTGACCTACATTAAGAAGTGAAATATATGTTTTCTTGCTATGATCTCTCACAATATATTCTACTCCATCTTTGAATAAATGATATTTGTTTTCATGTCTATGGAAGATAGCTTTTCTGTCATAAAGGTATGGGTTGCCCAAAACTATGCCACAGATATCTAACGACACAACATCAAGCTCCACTTCATCTATGAAATTTGTAGTAATGGCGAATTTTAGTTTACACTTTCTAGTAACCTGTAATTGCGCATTTTCACACACCCATCCAAGTGGATATGCTTTATGATGTGGAACACTTTCCAAGTTTAAAATTTTGACAATGTTTTTATAAATAAGATTGGATTGAGAGCCACTATCGAAAATCATATCAATCTTGTTATTTTTTGAGATCACCCTTATGTGAAAAAAGTTATATTCTCTTCTTTTCGTTTGGAGTTTCATTTTGAGAGTTTGAAGAACTAGTGCTAGCAATGGATTCTTTTCCTTTTAACCCCATGGTCGTGATTTTAGTTTCATCACACGAATCAGATCTCAAATCTTGTTGAGTGGTTGCAGCTGTCTTTTGTTTTCCCTTGTTGTTGTTTTTCTTTGGTCTCATTTCAGGATGAAGCTTCCAACAATGAGCTTCAACATGACCCTCTTTGACCAATTTTTGCATGTATTTTTCTCTCCTTATTTTTGATAGACACATTTTTATTTACCTTCCCTTTGAAAGCCTTTTCCTTTCCTTTACTCTTAAATGGCTTTTTACTACCTTCTTCTGGGGTGTTTTTCCCTCTTGCCTCAAGATGAGTGGCTTGCACACACACATCATCTAGATTATTGGGATTAAACATTAAGATAGTATGCCTAAGGTAATTTTGTAAACCCCCTATGTACTTCAACAATGTGTCCTGTGATTGCAAATCTACACCTAACATCAAAGACCTTTTTTCCTACATTCTTGGGTGTAATCTTGCACATTTTGACCTTTAAGCTGTCTAAAGTTTTTCCAATTCATGATGGATTCCTGCATATAAGCTAGAGGGTAGAATTGTCTTTTGATTGCAACAATGAAATCATTCCAAGAAATTTACATCTTACCATGTTTTTTAATCTCCTCTTCGGTCTTTGATTCCCACCATACCAGTGTTGCACCCTCCATTCTCAAGGAAGTTAACTGAATCTTTATGTCATACTCTTGAAGGTTTTGAATCCTGAAATAGACCTTCAACTAACGAATCCAATTATCAAGCTTCTCTACATTCACTTCACCATTATACATGGGCAGCTCAAATTTAACATCAAGTTTTAGTTCCTTTTGAAGTACGTTGACGAGTATGAGTAAGGGTTGTGTTAGTGGAAGAGGGTGAAGATGCTTGTGAAGAAGAAGATGAAGAAGATAGTGGAGATGGTGGAGGTTTGTCTCCATTTCCATTACCTCCTTTTCCATTACTCCTCCTGAAGAGCCTTCTCCTTTGGGAGGTTTGGAACTTCCCCTTGCAACTTGGTATTCCTCTCTTCATAGAGGACCTTTACCAATATGTCATATCAAAGAAAGCGTTTCTAAAGGTATTCTCATCTTCTACCATGTTTGTAGGTTCTCCTTCATGAGACATGATCTTTGGACTGTCAACTGCAACTTGAGGCTGAACTGGTGTTGGAGATTGTGGCAACCTTGTTCTCCTTCCCCTTGATCTAACTTCAGGGCTTCCAACAAACTTCCCTTCTCATCTTTTGAGTTTTAACCTTGTAAGCATGGCATAAACTTGAAAACAATTAAATCCTTCATTCACAAAGAAAATCTAGTGCTCTGATACCAAAATTATATGATTTAGAATATTAGATTGCTATGCTAATATCCTCCTCAGATTAGAAACAAAATGTTTTCATTGTGCTTAAGGATTCATGAATTTTTGCAAGTGAAATGATGATTTTTTATGCTCAAAAATGTAAAAAGATGTGTTTACAATGCTCAAATGCTTTTGAAACCTTCTCCAATGAGTCCAACATGTCCAAAAATGGCTATCTAGCCTCATTTTTCACCAATTTGGTGGAAAACTGAAGAAGTTATGACCTCTCCTGGTTCTCAAAATATTCGCTCCACAAATTGCACCATTTTTGGCATGAACCTACAATTTCGCTCCAAAATTGCGCTAATTGGGTGAAAATTTCGCCGCTTAGTGGTCCATAATCTATTGGCACTGACTGTTCCATTGCAAACTGCAATTGGCAGAGAACCGATGGTCTTATGGTCTGTGAACGTGACGGGGCAATGCGGGATTGTGATATGACAGACTCGACAGAACTATTAACTGGAATCCATAATATTATCACATCTAGGATCCATCGCAATTCACAATTGGTGGAGTCAGGGGGGTAACAGATATATGGGACTCTACACTTCTTTGATGTGCGATTGCGATTATTACATCGCAACCCGGGTACGTTGGGGGCCAATTCATCACATCACACCTTGGCTTGTTCTAGGGCCAATTCTTTAACGTCGACCCACCTGCGACATGCGATTTGTGAAATGCAGGGCCAATGGTGGCCTGCCACTTGGCACTTCCCCATTCACTGAAGGGTCCTACCATGTCATCCACTCGTGCCATGTGTCCAAGTCAAACTTGAACTTTGAATTTCTCTAATTTCTTCATATGAGCTCGGATTCGAGTTTCATTCACACCATTGGAATCAAGATGATGAGCACTTAGATCTGTAGCCGAGTTTATCAAGATTCTTCCAATTTTAGTTTTGAGCCTAATTTTGAGAACCTAGTCATTCACTGACCAAAAACCCTGGCATTAAATGCCTATAATAATGGAATAATAGGATTCAATTATAATCAAAGACAATTGAATTTAACATAAATGGGAAGAAGACAAGACAAAGAGAAAAAGCAACAATGGAGAAGAAATCAAAAGCTTTTCATTACACTACAAGCCTTGCCTTGCTTGGGTTGCTCAAGATGAGGCAAAATACATATTTATAGATGATGGAAAAAGCTCTAGAATTCTCTGCATGTGTATTTAATGATTGCACAATGAAATTAGAAGTTAATGGATGATGGATTGTTGGCAGTAGCTGACATGGTTGGTTCTCCCACTTGATTCCAAATGAAGAATCATGAATCAAGTCACACCAAGAATTACCATGCCTCTACATAACGCATGTTTATTTCTTGGTAGAATCTTAGTGAGAATATCAGCAAGGTTCTTATTTGTAGGGATATTTTCCAAGGATAATTTTCCTTCCTCCAACACATGTCAAATCTAATGCTACCTTAGGTAAATGTGCTTGTTTTTTGAGTCAAATGAACGATTTTTCACCAAGTGAATGGCACCTTGACTATCACAATATATCGCATACTTTTCTTGCTTTGTTCATATCTCTCCTAGGAATCATTGCATCCACAACATCTATTTATAATATGTTGTTGTAGTTATGTACTTCACCTCTGTTGTAGAGATAACTATTATTCTTTGTAGCCTTAACACCCAAGATATTGTTGCACCTGTAATACAAATAACCTGTAGTGGAATTTTTTGTGTCCATATCTCTAACCATATTTGCATATCTAAACACTTCAAGCACAATATCATTATGACCAAAACATAAACAATAATGGCTATTATCCTTGAGATACTTCAAAATCCATTTTACTGCTTTCCAATGTTGTTTGCTTGGATTGGCAAGGAACCTGCTCACTACTCCCACTGAATATGCAACGTCAAGTCATGTACATACCGTGGCATACATCAAGTTGCCAACTATTGAAGCATAAGGAATCTTGCTCATTTCTTCCTTCTCTTTGTCATCATTAGGACATAGATCAGTACTCAACTTTAAGTGGGTTTCAAGGGGTGTACCAATTGTCTTAGCATCCTTCATATTAAACTTGTCAAGCACCTTCTTGATATATTTTTCTTGTCACAACCACAACCTTTTGTTTTTCCTATCACACATAATCCTCATGCCCAATATTTGTTGTGCTGGACCCAAATACTTCTTTGCAAATTCGCTACCCAAATTTTGCTTCAACCTATTGATCTATTCTTATCATGCCAAACAATCAGCATGACATCGACATATAACAATAATAGTATATACTTTCCTTGATCATACCTCTTGATATAGACACAATGGTGGGCTTCCAACCTATGAAAACCATGTTTCAACATGAATGAATCAAATTTCTTATACCATTGCCGAGGTGTCTGTTTCAACCGGTAGAGGCTCTTCTTCAACCTATGAACTAGGTCTTCTTTTCCTTTTTCTATGAAGCCTTCTGGGTGCTACATATACATTTCTCCCTCTAATTCACCATGAAGGAAAGACATTTTTACATCTAATTGTTCACATTCTAAGTCTATAGCAGCAACAAGACCAAGAATGACTCTGATGGATGACATTTTGACAATGGGTGAGAATATTTTAGTGAAGTCAATACCTTCTTTTTGGGAAAATCCCTTCACTACTATCCTTGCTTTATACCTCTCATTCTTTTCTTCACCTTCATGCTTAATCCTATATACCCATTTGTTTTGTAAGGCCTTTATACCTTTTGGGAGCTTTACCAATTACCAATTTTTATTTTCCAGCAAAGAGTTCATTTCTTCCTCCATTTCTTTCTTCCATTCTTTACTGTGCTAAAATTTACAAGCCTCTTGAAAACAATTAGGCTCACCTTCATTAGTTAATAGGATATAGTTTGAAGGAGGATACCTTTGTGAAGGCTTGTGAGGTCTAGAAGATCTATGAACCAACTGTGGTGGTGCATTATTGGGTTGAATCTACTGTAAAGGTTCCTATAAGATTCTTTCTTCTTGATGTTCATCATTTTCCACTTGTTGTCTTTCCTGCTCTTGAATTTGTTATCCATTTTCTTGTGTTGGTGGGATGTTTTCTTGTTGTTATTCAAACATGCCAATAACTTTATTTATCGCCAAATCATCTACTAACCTCTTAAACATTTTTGACTCATTAAATATAACATCCCTACTTCTAATAATTTTATGTTTGACTGGACCCTATGGACAATAACCAAATTCTTTATTCGCATATCCCAGAAATATGCATTTCATAGATTTATCATCTAGCTTAGTTCTATTTTATTTGGGAATATGTACAAATGCTTCACATCTAAAGATTTTCAAATGAAAATTATTCAACTTCTTACTAATCCAAACTTCTTCAAGAAGGCCACCATCCAAGGTTGTAGTAGGAGATCAATTTATAAGATAATGACTTGTCCTTACTACTTCTACCCAAAAATGCTCCTCCAAACTAGAATTTGACAACATACTCACTTTCTCCATAATGATGAAATTCATCCTTTCTATAACACCATTATGTTGAGGAGTACCAAGCACAGTCTTCTCATGCTTTATGCCAAACTTACTACAATATTCTTTGAATGCTTTTGAGAAATATTCTCCATCATATCTGTTCTTAAACACTTGAGCAATTTCTTAGCCTCTCTTTCAACAACAACATGGATTTTTTGAAATATTTCAAACACTTGAATTTTACTTTTCATAGGGTAGGCCCAAACCTTCCTATATGCATAATATATAAATGTTACAAAATATGATGCTCCTCCTAATGACTTAATGTTAATAGGCCCAAACACATATGAGTGTATCAATTCTAACAAATTTTTCTTTCTATCATGGCCACCTTTAAGGCATGAAACCATTTTTTTTCTACCATATATATAATGCTCACAAATATCAAGATGATAGGATTTCAAACCTAGCAGTAAATTTTTACCAACAAGGATTTTTAAGCCCTTCTCGCTCAATTTACCTAAGCGCTTTTGCTAAGATCTACTGAATTTCCTTCTTTTGTGACAACAACCAAATTTGATTTTCCTATCATTGCCTTTAATGTATATAATGTTCTTGTCTTAGGTCCTCTAGCTATGACCAATGCTCCTTTGCTAATTTTCCAACCTCCTTTTCTAAAGCTTGTGTAATAGCCTCCATCATCCAGCCGTCCCACAAAGATCAAACTCATGCACATTTCTGATACATGCCTAACTTGTTTCAAAAATATTTCTTGTCCATTCTTCATCTTGATCTGTACATCTCCCACTCCAACAATACTGCAAAAATTATTGTTCCCCAAATGCACTCTACCACAATCACCAGGATTATATGCAACAAAACTATTTTTGCATGGGGTTACATGGTGAGATGCCCTAGAGTCAAGGATCCAATCAAAGCTACTGCTAGATGTGTATAAACATGCATCCTCTACTGAAACAATAAATAACACATTGCCATATATGACTACAACAATATTCTCACCTTCATCTGTGTTGGATGACTTGTGATTTTTATTGGTCGGTTTCTGATCCTTTTTTCCTTTCTTCCAAACTTGACACTCTTTCTTTATGTGACCCATTTTACCACAATGAAAAAAGTGAGCCTTACCCTCCTTGATTTCGACCAACCTCTTGATCTTGAACACCCTTGTCAGCCTCGATCAATCTCCTACCATAATCAACTATAGCTAGAGCTTCTTCTCCCTAGTTTTATGAAATGGACTTGCATTGCAACTCCTCATTCATTAAACGTTGCTGACATCACCAAAATTTAGGGTCCCTAAAGATGTTGAAGTGCTCATAGCTACAATTAATTTTTCCTGGTTGACTGGCATAGAACACATTAACAAGATAACTCTAATTTCATCATCTAGAATGGTTTTAACAGAGGCACGTTGACTAGTAATAATCTTAAATTCATTCAAGTGCTCAACAACTGAAGAACCCTCCTTTATCTTGGGATTATAAATGTTATTCATCAAGAACACTTTCTTTGATGTTGTCTTATTCTCATATAGATCATGGAGCTTCTTCCATAATCCTTCTATCATCTTTTCTCTAGACACATTGAAATACACATTCTTTGCGAGATATTGTCGGATTGTTGCAATAACCTTCCTATAGAGCTTAATCCATTCTCCATTCGTCATCAATTAGGGTTTCTTTTCTATATCCTTAATCAAAAATTTCTAATCTTTTGAAATCAGTACATCCTCCAACTGTGATCTCCATAGGGAAAAATTAGCCCCGCTCAACTTCTCCTTGTCAGTTAATGTTGTTTTCTCCACTCTCAATAAAATTCACACCCCAAAAATCAAAATTACACTTACAAAATAAAGCTTTAATTATGATACCTTTTTTTAAAAATAAAGTGCCAAAAATCAACCTCCTTTAAAAAAATTTGTTATCCTTCACATATAAAAAACTAATGATGACCTTCCTCTTTTTATTTTTTAATTAATTAAAAGAATACCAAACTTAACATATTTCATGGTAATTATAAAACACATATAATTATACATGTTTCATGATAATATAAGGAGAACGATTATGATAAAAAACACTCCAATCTTCTTTCTAACACTAAAAACGGCTTAACATTTAAAAAATGCAGGTTTAATTTTAAATTGGCGTCTCTATCAACTGTGGAGTCCTGAAGTGTTCCATAAAAACATGCCCTCACACTTCTTCTCTACACCAACATCGCCATTTGATCTTATTATTAGCCTTCGACATAATCGCGGAGGTGCTTAGTAGCTTGAGCATCATCAAACTTCCATAAATACGAAACAACCCAAGCATGCAGTTGGCAGTGTTAGCAACTAGAGACTTTTGGGAAAAGATCATTACAGGAACATGTAGAAGGCCACGGGGAAGTATTCTGATTACGGGAGAATGTACAAAGCCATGGGGAAGTCCTAGCAGTAAAGAGAATCCCTCACATGTTCTTTACACGGTCAGGAGAAGCTAGATGGCCTTGGCCTGACTCTAATACTAGTTGATGGAATCAAAGGATTCAAATCTAATCAGAGACAACTGAACACACAAAAATGGGAAGAACACAAAACAGAGAGAAAAAGCAACAATGGAGAAGAAATCACAAGATTTTCATTACGCTTCAGGCCTTGTCTTGCTTGGGTTTCTCAAGTTGAGCAAAAATACATATTTATAGATGATGGAAAAAGCTCTAGAAGTCTCTACATGTGTTCTGCTCAATTCAGATGTAGAGACTTCAACCATTTTCTCAATCTGCTGAGCAAGCTATCAATCCTGCATTTTCTCACCCTATTCTTCCTCTGCTGGTTGTTTTGACTCCTCAACTTGTATAGGCACATTTTACTCTGTCAGCATCCCTTGCCCTTCTTCTTGTTCCTGTTTCTTCTTCTCTTCCCTCTCTTTCCTTTTTAGCCCCTGTTCTTATTTCAACTTCTTCTCTATTTCCTTCAACTTTCTTTCTACTTCCTCCAACCTTTGATTTTCTCTCTTCCTTCTCTCTACTCTCTTTAGCCGCCACTCCCTCTTTGCCTCCACTACCAAAACTGCTTTCTTAGTGATAGGAACTTTTTTGAACTTATAGCTTTGCTTAGCCTCTGGGTTCTCGAAAATCTTCCTCTTACCCTTGTGCTACATTGGTTTGCTGCTTATAACTGTTGTTGTTGTTTCTTCCTGTGGTGTTGCTTCCTATAGAGAATATTTCCATGTTTTGGCCATATTGACTAGTTCATTGAGCTTGGAGTAGTTTTAAAAATACCTCCAAGGGTCCTCCTCTGTCCAATGACATGTCCTGTGGATCCATGGATAGTACACCTTCGCATAGTGGTCCTTGAAAATACTGTGGGGATCATATAGATTGAAGTCTTTGGTGCCAAACTCAAAATTCACTATCTCCTTAGCTTCGACATTCGCATGTTTCAAGCTCTATTGGTACCATTCCATTACCATATTTTTCTTTAGAAACACCATCATTTGTCTACCTTTTTCCTCCATAGACCCCTTATATCCATCGAAATTGATTAATTAATAGCATTATAGTTGTTAGTTTGCATTAAAGTTAATTTATGAATTTTTATGTTAGAAATTAGGAATTTTCAATAAAAATATTACAGGAAGTCATAACATCCTGTAAATGGTTTATCATCTGACACGTGGAATGATAGGCAAGCCAAAGCAATGGATAGGAACGAGACTTGGAATGTACATGCATGGTGAAAAATCGATTCTACAGCAAATCAAAAGCTCCTGGTTATGCGGTTCACGCTAGTCAAACCCCAGCCTTTTGGTTACAAAGGCAGTAAAAGCCATGGTTTCCCAAACCGATTTCGTTTTGTTTCTTTGGAAATCGGTTTAGATTAGAAATGACCAAAAATCATTCCATTGTAAAAGCAGAAACATATGCTTAATGAATGTACATTCGATTCAGATAGGAACAAGAAGATAAAGACTGCGTATTATTTTGTTTTCAAGAACAGTTACGATTATTATCTCTGTGCATTGTTTGAGAACAGAACTCTTGTATGTGATTGCAATCTTCAACACTTAAATATAGTCACAGTTTTACTCCAGCAGTGTTTATGCATTAATACTCTCGTTGCTTGAGTTTACTTCAGTGTACCATTGAAACGTGGACGGGCCCTGCGTGGATTGGTATACTGTTAATTTCATTTCCTTAGCAGTTTTTGAATTTGAATAGAACACATAGTGTTTAGTGTTATTTCCATGTTTATGACTTTGTCGATTTGATTAGAAATTCTCACAAATGGTATTTATGGTGATAGCATGAAGATTTTATCGTTAGATCATTGAACCATATCTTGTAAGAGATTTGATCCATCGTTATATTTTAAAGCATCTCCATAGACTCTGTTTTCATGCATTTAAACTTTAGTGTGCTTTTGATTTTTCATGAATGCTTAAGTGTTAACTAGACAGAGCTTTTGTGCATAGCATCCTTGTAAGAGGATTAAAATCTCAGTCTAGTAATACGCTGTATCCTTAGGACAGTTAAATAAGTTAGGTGATCTGAGTGTTAAGGTGAAAGGAAACATATCTTAACCTTCTGTAAAAGAGTACTGTAGCCTATCACAATAAACACTTAGTTAGGAATCCTTTATGTCTATAGAATTTAGACACATGCCTCAAAGTTTACTTACCCTGGTTGATAATAAATCTAGTCTAATCTAGCACCCTAGATTGGCCACTACATTTTGGCGCTGTTGCCGGGGAGGCGTAGTTAGAGGATTTCGAAAAAAATCAAAATATAAAAAATAAAAATAAAAAAAACAAGCAAAAACAGATTTAATTTTAATTATCATTTTAGAAGTCATGCTTGCTTATGCCTAGATCTAGAGATAATAAAGGTAGCTTCATAAAAACCCCCCATCCAAAAACTAACCTACCATCAGGAGCAGACCCTTTAGGAAACGTTGAACACACAACATCAGCTGAGGAAGTCACCATACAAAAATTATAGGATAAACAGAAATCAGGGCAAATACTCACACTCATCGAGAGGCAAATTCTATTAGCACATAAATCACAAAAGAAACATTTCCCTGAATCCTCTACAAAAGGAGAAAGTAGCACCGTAACTCAACAATCTTTCCTTGAACTTCTCTTTGAAACAAGTGACACTGAACAAGAAATTAAATCAACAGAGGAACCTATCAAAATGGCTGAAGAAGGACATGGATCAGAAAGAGGACCACCAAATCAAGGTCAGAAGGAAGAGTCAACCTTTAAATTTCCTATCCAAGAACTAGAAGAGGATGACGAAATAAAAATGAAAAACATACCTCCATCTATGCTACCAAACTTTTATGGCATGGATTCAGAAGACCCAGATTCATTCTTGTTTGAGTTTGACATTGTATGTCAAACATATGGTTACACAGATGATGCCCATAGGCTTAGACTCTTCCCAACAACATTAAAAGCATCAGCATTAAGATGGTTCATGGGGCTTGGTGAACATGCGATAACTGATTGGGATGGCATGAGAAGAATATTCCTAAAGAAATACCAACCTTATTGTAGATCAAAAGATTCCAAAGATGATATCTTTAGGATGAACCAACAAGAGGATGAAAATTTAGAGGAGTACTTAGAGCGGTTTGTTTACAATTTACAAAAATCAAAACACAGAACCATGCCTCTTGATCTGATTCGAACAATATTTTTGAAGGGCATTTGAGAGGAATACTTAGATGTTCTTAATTTGATGGGCAAAGGTGATATTTCCACTTTACCTTTTGAAGAAATTGCTGAGTTATGTGAAAAGTATTCTAGGAGCAAAGCCAAAATTGGAAAAAGAACCATATCATCCAAAGCCACAAAATCTGCTTCAGCAAGTGTCACAAGAGCTGAAATAGGAAACCTGTTAGAAGAATTCAAAACAGATCTATTGAGTACCTTAGGAACTCAAATTAACACTCTCAAAGCTAAGAAAATACAAGAAGAGGAAGATCAAATGATGGCTATCTTTTGTCCAAAATGCCAGAAGAAACATTCCTTAAAAGACTGCCCATTAGAAAACATTCAAGTTTGTGCCTTTTGTACTGAAAATCATGATATATTTCATTGCTCTAAAGTCAATATTTTGCAGAATTGTAATGTGGCAGCTAACAAAGATATGGAAAATGTGTATTTCATGGGTGCAAAGAGACCATGGCAGCCAAAACCTGCACCTCAAGGTATGTTCCCAAACCAGAATTTGCAATTTCCTGCACATGATCAGATGTATGCTCAGAATTCATGGAATGTACCCATGCCATGGAAGCACCAAAATTACCCACAACATCAATGGAGACCATCTCAGCAATACTATCAACAATATCAACCATACCCTCAACCATACCAACCATATTCACAGCCATATCAACAATACCATCAGCCATATTCGCCATATCCTCAATCATATCAACAATATCCTCAGCAGCAAGTTGTTTACCCACATCAACCCCAACCCACTCAACAAGCATTGCCTGCTCCTCCACCAATAAATCCACCACAATTACAACTTCCATCTAACCCACAACCTCCTAGACCTACTCAAATCCCTGCTCAACCTGTACCAAATCCAAATAACAGAGCAGAGAGACCAGCCTACAATGTAGATTAGGGAACCTCATATCCCACATTACCCTTGCAAAATATCAATTTGAGGTCTGGAAAGATACTTCATAAAGAATTTCCAGCAGCTGATAAATAAGAAGAAAACGAAGAAAATGAAAGTGAAACTCCAATTCAAAAGAAACAAAATGATGACATCAAAAATAAACAAATGCAACCGTTGCATCCACCACCTTTTCCAGACTGATTGGTCCAAACAAAACTTCCCATGTCTATACCACAGTTTGATGTTTTAGATGAGCTAAAGAATCTCTATATAAAAATTCCACTACTACAAGCCATAAAAGACATTCCCATATATACTAAAGCCATCAAAGAACTGTGCCTTAAGACGCCTACTAGGAAAAGGGTTGATCCACAAACCATTCATGTTATCGGACATTTAGCTGGCCTTATGACAAACACCATCTCAATGGAAAAGTATGTTGATCCTGGTATTACCAGAGTCACTACAATCATTAACAACATACATATTCCAAACACCTTAATTGATCTTGGGGCCGCAATAAATGTGACGACTCTTGAAACCATGAAAACATTCCAGCTCACAAACTTGCAGCACACAACAATTGTTCTAGAACTTGCTGATAGGTCTAAAGTGATTCCTGAAGGGATTTTGGAGGACATAATTGTTTCACTGGACTCTTGGGAGTATCCAGTGGAGTTTTTAGTTCTTCAGCCAAAATCCAATTTAGGAGGACACCCCATCATCCTTGGTAGACCATGGTTAGCAATTGCTGATGCATTCATAGGATGTAGATCAGGTAATATGATTATTTCACGAGGAACTGAAAGAAAAAAACTCACTCTTTACCCATCAGCACAATCACCAGTAGTAGCACACAATTTATGGCTTGACAATAAATACAATGATAAGGAAGAAGTTCAATTTGTTTTCAGCATTAATCAAATCTATGATTTTCAAGAACATAATAATGATGATTTGATAGAATTGTTCCTTTCTCAACCTAATGTTTATGAAGAATTGAGAAATGACCAATACCATGTTGCAGATGAACTTTTGACACAAAATTTTCAGGAAACATGCACCATTCATTCCTTGCAAACAACATTTCACAACATTTTTCCTATCCAATCCATCACAAACACACAAAGTAAGACCATAGAGAGTAGTCCAGGAAAAACTTTGAATATTGGCACTCACGTAGACTCATCTCAGGAAGAGAAATTGATTCAATTATTGAGAAAATACCAGAAAGCATTTGCTTGGGACTACACCGATATGCACGGGATTCACCCTGAAACATGCACTCACCATATTTATACCGATAGTAATATCAAACCAGTGAGGCAATCGCAGAGACGAATGAATCCCATGCTTCAGGATATTGTTAGAGAGGAATTACAAAAACTGTTGAAAGTCAATTTTATCTATCCTATCTCTGACAGTCAGTGGGTATCACCATTGGTAGTCGTGCCCAAGAAAAATGGCAAGTGGTGGATTTGTGTTGATTACTGACAATTGAACAAAGCAACGCTCAAAGACTATTCCCACTACCATTTATTGACCAAGTTCTAGACACATTAGTTGGGAAATCATCATTCTCTTTTCTTGATGGTTTCAGTGGCTACAACCAGATCAGGATAGCCTTAGAGGACCAAGACAAAACCACTTTTAGTTGTCCCTGGGGCACTTATGCTTATAATGTTTTGCCATTTGGACTTTTTAATGCTCCAGCTACATTTCAGAGAGCTGTATTAGCTATTTTTGCTGATTTAGTTCATGATTGTGTTGAAGTTTACATGGATGATTTTTCAGTGTATGGTGATTCATTTGAGCATGCATTAACGAATCTTGAAAAAGTTTTGAAGGGATGTATTGAAGCTAATCTGTCCCTGAGCAACGAAAAGTGTTTTATGATGTTACATGAAGGGATAGTATTAGGACACTATATTTATTCTCACGGCATTAAAGTTGATCCATCAAAAATCTAGATCATTGTCGATTTGCCAATACTGAAGACTCAAAAAGAGGTAAGAAGTTTTCTTGGGTATGCAAGCTATTACAGAAGGTTTATTGAGCATTTTAGTAGAATAGCTTTACCTTTGTTTAAGCTTCTAGCCAAAGATGCACCTTTCAACTGGAATGATAATTGTCAGCAAGCATTTGAAACACTCGAAGGAAAGTTATCAACCACACCAGTCTTAAAAGGACCTAACTGGAACCTACCATTTCACAT
Source organism: Pinus tabuliformis (assembly GCA_031772625.1). Classification (NCBI taxonomy): domain Eukaryota; kingdom Viridiplantae; phylum Streptophyta; class Pinopsida; order Pinales; family Pinaceae; genus Pinus; species Pinus tabuliformis. The sequence goes on from CM062804.1 coordinate 761,671,855, forward strand.
CTTTACAGATGCATCTGATACTGCAGTAGGTGCCTCATTAGGCCAAAAAGAGGAGTCTTGTCATTATGCCATCTATTTCATTAGCAAAAATCTAACACCTGCAGAATTAAACTACACAGTCACAGAAAAAGAAATGCTTGCAGTCATACATGTTGTGAATAAATTCCGACATTATATAACTGGTTATGAGGTTTTTGTACATACTGACCATTCTGCCATTAAGCATTTAATGAATAAACCAGTAACTAGTGGCAGAGTTACCAGATGGTTGTTATTGTTACAGGAATTTAACATCACAGTGTTAGATAGACCAGGTAAGGAGAATCAGGTGGCATATTTTCTTTCTAGACTGCAAAATCATGGTGAGGTTGTTTCGGTTGAAGATTCTTTTCCAGATGAAAATTTATTTGCAATTTCAATAGTGAATCCTTGGTATGCTGACTTGGCCAACTATTTGTCCACAGGAAGAACACCTCCATATTTTACTCCAAAGGAAAAGAAAAGGCTAATCAAACAAAGTGCTCGATACTCATGGGTTAATGGAGATTTATTTTACACTGGTTTAGATATGATTATTAGACGATGTGTAAGAAATGATGAAATAATTGATATTTTAAAATCTTGCCATGATAAACCGTGTGGTGGGCATTTTGCAGCTAAAAGAACAGCATTCAAGATTCTTAGTCTTGGATACTACTGGCCATCTATTTTTAAGGATTCCAAGAAGTATGTGAAGAGTTGTGATAGCTGTCAAAGAATGGGCAGGCCAACAACTACAGATGAAATTCCACTTCAGCCTCAAGTGCACTTAGAGCCATTTGAAAAATGGGCTCTCGATTTCATAGGACCCATCAATCCCACTTCCAAAGGTAAAAAGTACATCTTAGTATGTACTGATTACATAACAAAATGGGTTGAAGCCAAAGCACTAGTCCGAGCAACTGAACAAATAGTGGTAAACTTCCTTTTTGAAGAAATTTTTGTAAGGTATGGAGTACCAAGGGAGATAGTGACTGATCAAGGTACTCAGTTTACTTCAAAGCTAGTTAAAGACATCACAGAAAAATATCAAATCAAGCACAGAAAAAGTACACCTTACCATCCACAGGCCAATGGCCAGGTGGAATCCACAAATAAAACTTTGGAAGGAATTATCACTAAGACCGTAGCAATGAATAGAAATAATTGGGAAGAGAAGCTCAAAGATGCACTTTGGGCTTATAGAATCACGTGGAAAAACACTACAGAATTTACACCATATCAGTTGGTGTATGGCAAAGAGGTAATGCTTCCTATTGAATTTCAAATACACACTTATAAGATGGCTACAGATTCAGGAATTGATCTTAATGAAACCCAACAAGAGAGGATTAAGCATTGAACCAGCTAGATGAAATGAGGGAGCAAGTAGAGGAGACAACACTCCTAATGTAGAAACAAAGGAAGCAGTGGCATGCTGCACACATCAAGAAGAAACAATTTAAAGAAGGAGACTGGGATTTACTCTTTGACTCTAAATTCATAGATCATAAAACCAAATTTACCACACATTGGATGGGCCCATATGAAATAGTTCAAGTTTATGAGAATGGATCCGTCCAGCTTATTACCATTGATGGAGAAGGTCACCCCTTTCTTGTCAATGGCCATAGGTTGAAACTCTATCATAAGCCCATCACCAAGGAGGATTTTCTTCAAACTGTATCTCAACAAAGGGAGGTTGAGATATTGCAGCCTTCAGCTGTAGTATCTCTACCTTAGTTCATTTCATTTCAATTTAGAAATTAAAAAAAAAAAAGTTAAAAAAATAAAATAAAAATAATAATGGTTTAGATGTGAAAACCAGACTCTGGCACACTCTAACCCAGAATTCTTACTTGAAAACCAATTCTTTGGCTGGTAAGAATTCCTTGTTTTATTTATTCCTTGTTTGATTCATAGATTCAATAATGACTTGAGGACAAGTCAAAGCTTTAGTGGGCGAGAAGCATCAACATTTTTGTCTTCCTTATCCCATCTCCTCACTGTAAATTTCAAAAGAGTTTGTTTCAACACTTCAGTATTTCAATAAAGAAGTTGTTTTTGTCTTTGTTCTAATCAGAGGGACCTGTTCAAAGTGTAAATGTAGTGGGACCTGTTCAGAAGACCATGTTACCAGCACCAACATTAGAGGGACCTGTTCAACAAACATAAAAGGGACCTGTTAGAGACTGCTATCTCAAGTTACTTCAACAAAGCTTCAACAAAGTTTCAATAGAGATTCAAAGGTTGCTCGTCACTGAGGCTACATCAAACACCAAAGATCAAGGAAGCTGCACACATATAGTTCTTTTCCAGATTTCAAAGAAGCTGCATAAACATTCTCGAGATCCCAGAGGGACCTGTTGTATCCAAATTCATCTTAGAGGGACTTGTTATGGACAACAAAGATTATTCATATCTAAACAAGAAAGACCAGTCCTACCTATGCATGCCAACTCAACTCTTGATCAACCAATAAAAGTGTAATGTATTGTTGTAATTTTTATTTTTAACATTTAAATTCTTAGATTATTTTAGTGTTAAATGTGATGACTATGACTGCTTATGATCAATTTCAAAAACACCCATATATCCATCACCCTTGTCATATTCCTAATTCCTATCATTTCCCAACACTCTAGCCTATCCCCATACTCCTCCTAAAATTTTTAAATCCTATATTATACCATCCTCCCAGCCTTGTTATTAACTCCTTATCGGCCATCAAACTTTACTATCGGTCCAACATCTCCCTATTCGGCCAAGTACCAATGAGCAAGGGACAAGCGGTGAACTATTGGAAAGCCAAATGTTACATGGTTTCATTCATTGTTTTTGAATCGGCTAAGTTATAACATGATCGTTCGACCAAGTCGACTCATGCAAACAACTATCCGTTATTATACTCTAGTACTCCATACATGCTTACGGCGTTCTCATGATGGTACTCATACAACCCAGTATAGCTACTCCTCTATCATTGAAATATGAATACGCTCTATTATTATTATAGTGAATTGGGTCAAGTTGATTGTTAAAATTCCATTTCATTCTCAGTTGTAAAAAGGGCGTTCCATACTAGCAATTCAAGTGTTGTGATTTCAAAAACAAAGGCCGAGAACAGCAAGTGCTACGAAAGGAAAGCACAGTAATTGGGCTCACAAGTTTCCACCTCCGCCATAATTCAAGGACAGTCATCCGGTCACTGCTTAAGCCATTGAAGGAGCTGATCTCGAAGAACAGAGGGCGCCACCAGGTCAGTTGTGTGGAGCGAAAAGCAAAGGTAACAAACCAAAATACCCTTGTTAAATTAGTAAGCATAAACGAAGAGGGTTAGAGCAAGATTTTCTCTGTCAAAATGACTAATAGAGTAGAGCCAAACCCATTTGATAGTTCTCAATACCACGATGACTGTATTGCAATTTTAAGAGAAAAACAATGGCTACCCTTCTTGGAGAAGTTTAATGGGAGCAATGAGGAAGTAACTAAATAGTTTGCCTTTACATTTAATGGGGAGAAAGCATTGATAGGCAATTTCTCATTTAGGATCTCAGAAGACACCATAGCACAATCCTTGGGGATTAGCCCAGAAGGAGAAAAATACTTCAAAACAAAACAATTCAAAGAAAAATCATGGACCCAATTCATGTCCAGGTCGAGGGTTTCATTTGTTAACTGGAAGAAGGGTGTCCTTAAGAGCTGGCTGATGCATCCATGGGACGAAATGGTGTATATCATACAAAAATTTGTTACATGTGAGGGTCATTACAACATAGTCTATTTATACCACATCAAACTCCTGTTACATTTAAAAGGGTAGTGCACCATTAGTTTACCATATTTCCTCTTGTAGAGCTTGACCAAGATGTCAAAAACTATCCAAAAGAAAAAAGGTAATGAGGACAAAAGCTTGTATCATTTCGGGTTAATTAAAATTCTCATTGAATTTGAAGTGCAGAAAAAGGGAAAGACATGGAAGGAATTTCTGGTTGCCAATCAAATCAAAGATGGAGAGGATGAGCAAGAACAACAAGAGCACTCAGGATTTATGCTTGACATTGATGAAGAGATCCCTGTGCACAAATAAAGCAATGTCCCTCCACCCAGTAGTAGTGTGAGGACGAGAAAGATGAGACAAGAGGCTGCCCAGAAAATGGAGCAAGATAAAATTTTCACTACATATACAAGAAGATCTAGGAGAGCACAAAAGACCCAGCCACAAGAAGATCAACCAGAATCAAATGCACATGCATCGATGGACATCGAGAGCAGTGCTCACTCATAGCCTAGACCAGAAGCCGAAATGGAGGTTGAGAGCAACAATAGGCAAGGAAAAGAGTCACCACCTGCAATCAAGAAACAAAGGAGGCTGGAAAAGAAAATTGAAAAGTTAAAAGAAGAACTGATGGAGGCCAACATGCTGGAGAAAGTCATTAAGAGGGAGAACAAAATGTTGAGAACTCAAAGTAAGAAAACCCAACAGAAGAATGAGAAGCTTAAGGAGCAAATCAAAGAGCTCAAGGCTGAACAAACTGACATTTGCAAGAGGGCAACCAAATGGTATACCCAAAAGAAAGCCCTCAAGGAGAAATACAAGAGTTTGAAACATGAGCTCCACATTCAAAAATATGCCCAAGCTAAGAAGAACATAGATGCATTATTAGAAGCAGCAGAGGTACAGACATGAAGAGAGTATAGAGGCAACACATTAGGATTAGCATGAGGACATGCTAAGTCATTGAGCTTGGGGGAGATGTTGGTACCATTCCATTACCATCTTTTTCTTCTAGAAACACCATCATTTGTCTACCTTTTTCCTCCATAGACCCCTTATATCCATCGAAATTGATTAATTAATAGCATTATAGTTGTTAGTTTTCATTAAAGTTAATTTATGAATTTTTATGTTAGAAATTAGGAATTTTCAATAAAAAAATTACAGGAAGTCATAACAACCTGTAAATGGTTTATCATTTGACACTTGGCATGACAGGCACGCCAAAGCAATGGATAGGAATGAGACCTGGAATGTACATGCATGGTGAAAAATTGATTCTACAGCAAATCAAAAGCTCCTGGTTATGCAGTCTACGCTGGTCAAACCCCAACCTTTTGGTTACAAAGGCAGTAAAAGCCATGGTTTCCCAAACCGGTTTCGTTTTGTTTCTTCGGAAATCAGTTTAGATTAGAAATGACCAAAAATCATTCCATTGTAAAAGCAGAAACATCTGCTTAATGAACGTACATTCGATTCATATAGGGACAAGCAGATAAAGACTGCATATTATTTTGTTTTCAAGAACAGTTACGATTATTATCTCTGTGCATTGTTTGAGCATAGAACTCTTGTATGTGATTGCAATCTTCAACACTTAAATATAGTCATGGTTTTACTCCAGCAGTGTTTATGCTTTAATACTCTCGTTGCTTGAGTTTACTTCAGTGTACCATTGAAATGTGGACGGGCCCTGCGTGGATTGGTATATTGTTAATTTCATTTCCTTAGCAGTTTTTGAATTTGAATAGAACGCATAGTGTTTAGTGTTATTTCCATGTTTATGACTTTGTCGATTTGATTAGAAATTCTCACAAATGGTATTTATGGTGATAGCTTGAAGATTTTATCGTTAGATCATTGAACCATATCTTGTAAGAGATTTGATCCATCGTTATATTTTAAAGCATCTCCATAGACTCTGTTTTCATGCATTTAAACTTTAGTGTGCTTTTGATTTTTCATGAATGCTTAAGTGTTAACTAGACAGAGCTTTTGTGCATAGCATCCTTGTAAGAGGATTAAAATCTCAGTCTAGCAATACGCTGTATCCTTAGGATAGTTAAATAAGTTAGGTGATCTGAGTGTTAAGGTGAAAGGAAACATATCTTAACCTTCTGTAAAGGAGTACTGTAGCCTATCACAATAAACACTTAGTTAGGAATCCTTTATGTCTATAGACTTTAGACACATGCCTCAAAGTTTACTTACCCTGGTTGATAATAAATCTAGTCTAATCTAGCACCCTAGATTGGCCACTACAAGCTCTTAATCTCATACAATTTGATCTGCAAAGGAAGAGCGAGCCATGGTGCCTTCTTCCTCCGATGCAACCCCACTGATAAACCTGTGGATATGTGATATGAGACCTGTTTCATGACCAAATTGTCCGTGTCATACCTTGGTAGAACATGCATATGCTTCTCTCTGCCAAACATCCTGATGAAGGTGCCACCGGGCAAGACATATTAATATGTAATGTTAATTATTGCCTCCATCACTTCTTGGGGCATGCAAGGTGGATCCTACTAAAAGATCAACTTGTACAATGGATAATGAAATGGTTAGCTAGCCTTGCCATAACTCCTCGGTCGCTGCATTCAGAAAGTAACTTGTAATAAATATTGACTTCATTCTCTTTGGGTGTCCATGTCCAACGCATGCCAGGAAACTGATGCTGGGCACAGATTGCATCAAGTAAATACATGGACATGTAGAATCTCTCTTTCTCATCCTTGGGCATTAGTCACATGGACTTTCAACTGAAGAGCCAACATGTATGACCAGTTGAATGGTCTTTCGTCATTCACCAACTGGTCCAACGCAACCACCAAATTCTTAGGAAATGTCTCTGTGCTCTCTTGAATGTATAATCGACATGCAAATATGATTAAGAACTGGTAGGAATTTCTGAGTGACCGTGTTTTGTAAACATGAGTGGGTGCCAGTCTGAATTTCAACGACTCTTTCACCCAATGCTTTCTAATATCTCTGGTGTTTACAAAGCTATGGGTGGCATAGAAAAGTGTGTCCATGCAGTTCACCGGCTAGGTAAGTGATACATCTGATGATAGTTCTCTGTCATGAATTTAGCAAGCTATGTTCCACTGGCATTGCTCAATGTCATAGTCTATGGATATGTGTGAGACAATCTAGTGGATGATGTCTTCACATGGTAAGGCAGGGTACTTATATGCAACCTTATGTAAGCCTGACTGGTGGACATTGACATACACCTTTCGATCCTCTAGATATTCCTTGAAGTTCCCTGCAAATATATCCTTGAATTCCTGCCATGTTAACTTCAGGCCCTTCTCAATGAACAACTGAGTGTTCGCATAAACCGGAAAATTCACTGGCACCTTCTCAATTGCTTCCCCAGTGCTACCCTCGACAATATCCTTTGATGTAACTCTCTTGGAAGCTATGTTACTTGTAACTCTTGGAGAGTTTCTCAAAAATTGTTGTGACTGGAGACATAGAGGACACTCATGGCATGCAAAATGTTAACCTGAAACCAAAAGCACTTCAAGAACAAACCAAACAACAAACTGCGCAACTGCTGGAAATAATTGCGTAATCTGGCTCTCATAGGTGACTTAATGCCAACTAGTTTTTCACATTGCACATTCCCAATTGCAAGTGGGGAGGCCTTGCTAACTGGAACTGCACAACGTGCAATTCAGTCAGACTTAGGACAGGTGAGACTATGCATTGCACAATCCCTATGGCCAAGGCTCAGGAATGGTTCCTGGAATTATGCAGGGCAGAGTTGGAGCCATGCCTTGGTAGCCTCTGCACAATTCCTAGAGCCAAGGTAGAGCCTTGAGATCCAGAAATGCGCAGTGCATGCCAGGGAGGAGCAAGATCTGGTCCAAGGAAGCCTAGATATGCCCAATGGGAGCATGAAAATGAGCAAATATGAAGGTGGAAGTAATGGTGGTTGCAGATCTATATGAATGATGATGCATGCAAATAAAACGAGTGCAGGAATCAATCAAATTGAAGAACAATGAAGCATGTGGAGAGAGTTGTCGCAACGACAACCATTAGTGCAAAATCTGGGTAATGCATGCGACACTTAAGAAAGGCAATGGAAAACTCAAAACAACAATTATACAGGCTAAATCAAATAAAAATGCCAGTGACCATTCAATAAAACATGTAAAGAAACACTCTCACAAGCCAAATAAATAAAAGCAATACAAAAAGCAACAAAAGATTAGAAAAGCAAGACTTACTCAGAAAATTTGCACCGACTGTGCCAAAGGTTCCTAGATCTCCTTGAGAATGCCAAAGCTCCAAGATCGAATGTGAAAATGAGCTCTGGCAATGTCCATTAAATAGATTTGGTTGATTTAGGGTTTATGACGCGAAGGCCAAAAATCTAGTAAAAAGCTACATTTGGTGGCAGTTTCCAAAATAACTCAAGTGCCACCTTCGTATTGCTAATTGCTCGGAGAGATTGTTCAGTGCTAGGGAGAATTGAGCAACTCACTGGCTCATGCATCCGACAATTACTGGGGGAAAAACTTCTGTGCAATTTCTGGGCTAAGTGGCCCTGGATGCCTCTCGTGCTCTGCGCAGTTTCCAAGTTGAGGGTTGGCTATCAAATGTTTCTATGCAATTCTGGAGTTGAAGTCTCACTGTTGGCTTGGAATGCCCAATTCCCGAGAGCAAGGTTGGTTGCCCTCAAGGATTGCGCGGTTCAATAAGGCAAGCCTAAAATCGGGTTGAAGCTAAGTCAAGAGATCAGCTTGTAAGTTAGACAATAAACCAAGATAGAAAACACAAGCCAAAATCAAAAGATAAAGCTCAATCAAAGCACAAGTACCTAGGTTAGTGTGAGATAAGTTGTTGTGTTTTAGGAGGGAGGCTCCAAAAGGAAAAATAAGCAAAATCTTGGAAGGAATGTTGTAGTCGTTACAACACCATCTAAAATAGAAAAGAACTCCCCCATAGGCTGATAATCTCAACCTTATTATTATATTTGTAACATATTTAGTATACATGTTATTAGAACTCTAAAGCAAAATTTATTAATTACAAAATTAAACTGTTAGTTTATAAATTAATATGTTTAAAAATATTTTATTATTATTATATTACAGTTTAGTTTTCTGTTATATGATAATTTATAATTTGGTTAAAAGTATTATTTAAAAAGGAAAAAAGTTAGATATTTTTTTACTAATTTTGAAAAAAGTAAAGAAATAAAAAATAAAAAAATATGTTAATAAAAATTATATTTAAAATAAATTCAAATTAAAATATTTTTAATTATAATCTTAGCGAAGGTATAAAAGCATTAAAGTATTATTTATTAAAGAAAAAAATATTCATCAATTATAATGATTTATACCATTTAAATTTTGAAAATATAAATAATAATAAAAAATTGAATTTATTACAATTTAAATTAAAATATTTTTACGCAGAAGGCATTCTCTCTGTGGGCTTTGTATGTCCAAACACTGTTCATTGTAGCCAATCAAAATCACTTGTTTTCGTCCTCCTTCATCGATTAAAAAACTTACACGTTGGTTAACACATCTGCTCCTCACACAACCTAGATGCTTATACTCCGCAGCAGGTCCTCTCTACTTTACACGCTCCAATGTCATTCCACGCTCCATTTTCTAACACTACTCAAAAAAAACTTCACTATTTGTTCAAGGCTCCATCAATCCTTTGCTTCATTGGCCACACGCTCCATGGCTCAATTTGACAACAGGTTTGCCAAACTATAGTTACACCATAGTCGTAAATCACAAGCCCATAACTGCCATAATACATATTTGATATTCAACTGTCATAGCCAAGATCCTTTGCTCCATAGACTATTTCCTGCTTTCTAGAACGCTGGAGATCTTGGCAACCAACCAAAACATGATTGGCGCGCTCTCATGGTGGAACGACATGCTCTTCACCCGCAACAATTCCACCTTTTTTCGAACTTTCAAGATGATGCCTCTTTCCTACATTGTTCTACTCTACCACCCCATCACGTGTAAATGTATGGAAGTGTTAGGACTACTAAATTTATTGGATGATCATTGCATCTTTTTCTGCATGACTAGTAGTGGTGGCCTCTATGTAGCAGCCTAGAACCAACCCATTGCTTTCCACATTCCGCATTCACTGCCTACATGAGCACTCTTCTTCATCATGCCCTCTACATATCTGGCCATTCAACATCTAAATGCCACCATTCTTGGTGAATCCATATCACTCTTCAACACGCCGCCTTTTGTAGGCTCTATTGATGTCCTTGCCTCTACCTATGCATTACTATTCATCTACCATTCATGCATTTTCATAATTTGTGGGCGGTGTCCTTGGTGCCTTTGCATAAACCTTAGGTTCTAGATCGACATTGAGTAGCAGATCCACCTCTTCTCAACTTGATTGGTTCATCACTTTGTCAAGGTCTTTCTTCAACTACCCTTGATTTTTTCTTTTTTCTTTTTTGTCCTCGAGCACTTTGTGCAAGCCCACATTGAGCAACACATGGAGTTCACAAGGTGATTGGTGGATGGGATTCTCATTAATAATTTTGTGGAGTTGGAGCCAAAATACGTTCGACATATTCAAGAGGAAAAAAATAGCTATAAAATATCCCTACCCATCCATACCAGATAGCTCCACAAAATACTTTCATTCTCTAGAAATAACATAGCCATACAATAGCCACATTTATCAATGGAATGATGTAATATATTAATTTTTTTTATTATCATTTACTTTTTCAAAATTTAAATTATATAAAGCATTATAATCTAACAATATTTATTTATTTTCTTTAATAAATAAGACTTTTATGCAGGCCCGGAGTATGCCTTAAAATTGTTTCTACTTGGCAAAGAGCTCATCTTCCTCAGACGTAAGGAAATAGGTTAACGACCCAAGACCCAGAGGCATTTGGAAGGAGTGAAAGCCTGCCCCCTTACAGACCACCAGTGGGTTATTCCAAGTGGTGTGGTTTTCCTCGAATAATGGTGATGGGTCAACCTACATTTGTTGATAGCAGCGAAAGATGTTTTTCCTCATTGTTAGTTTGGCAATTGAGTTATGATAGATTTTCCCAATATGTAAAAAAAGAAAAGAAAAATGCTTTTATGCTTTTATACCTTCACTAAGATTATAATAAAAAATATTTTAATTTGACTTATTTTAAATATAATTTTGACTAAAATATACTTTTTTTTTTTTTTTTTTTACTTTTATCAAAATTAATAAAAAAATATCTATCCTTTGGCCTTTTTAAATAATACTTTTAACCAAAATGTAATATAATAGTAAAAAATTATATTTAATTTTTTAATTAATGATTTTTGCTTTAAAGTTATAATAACATTTATACTAAATATGTTACAAATATAATAATAAGGCTGAGATTATCGGCCTATGGGGAGTTGTTTTTATGTTAGGTGGTTGTCTATTGATCACACAAAAGTATATAGAGACTCTAAAGTGGTCATTGACTGGGTGTTGAGGAAAACAAAATTTTTGTCGCCTTTGCTTATTAATTGGATGAAACATATTAACATGTTGATTGATGCTTTTCAAGACCTAACTTTTGAACATATCTATAGGGAGTAGAAAATTGTCACAGATGCCTTATCAAAACAGGGTTGCAACATTCCTCATGGAGTGATCTCTTACACATCTTTCTGCAATGGCTCTCTTCTTCATAGAGTAGGAAACTTTCCAATGACACAGAATCGTAGTGTTATGATGAAAATTTGTCTTTTTTGGTATGATTTTTTTCGTATGAAAATGATAATGCTAGAAATTCTAAAAGACATTGTATTAACTAAATGTTGTTATTGTTCATAAACAAGATCATGTGGACATATTTTTTGGGTATACAAGGATATCAATCAATAGGATACAAGAAATCTTAGTCGAAAATAGAAAATTTAGCAGTTATAAGGGATATGAAGTTTATCAAGACTCATAATGTAAATGCAAACAACTTTTTTATAATAGAAAGTTAGTTGTTTTTTTCTTTTCTTTTTGAAACAAAATGTCATGTCATGTCCTATTAAAAATTTTGACTCTGTCAAAATACATCAAATATATATATATATTTTAAATAACTTGACCCTATCTTCCATGGCATTGTAGAGAGAACTAACAAAACAATTATAGATATTGAATGAAGCATGTTGAAAGGAAGAAACTTGTCTAATGAGTATTGGGCAGAAGTAGTTACATGTGTTGTTTATGCGATAAGCAAATCTCTTACAAAGAGTGTGTTGAAAAAAGTTCCAAAATAAGCATGGGTAGGTATGCCTTGTCATTGTATCTCAATTCAGGTCGTTTGGATGTGTAGCATATGCACATGTACCTAAAGAGCTAAGAGGAAAGTTAAATGATAAAAGTGAAAAATGAATATTTACTGGTTATAGTGGGCAATCAAAATCTTATAAATTGTATAAACTTGTCACCTGGAAGACTATAATCAACAAAGATGTTGTGTTGAAAGAAGAAGAGTCATGGAATGGGAGTGTAGACAAAATAGTTGATGCAAGAGTACTATTGATGGAAGAAGAGGATGTAGCAAAAAATGAGCAACAAGGATCATAGGAGAAGATACCAAACAAAGTCACGCCAGCAAGGAGTCCAATATTTTCTGAACAACATGGATCTCCAAGAGGATCAAAAAATCAAAATAATCCCAACTGTAAATCCAGTGATGGATCATGCAATGGTAAGGGGAAATGAGAAGTCTAAAAGATATTCATGATGATTTGGATATTAGTTCAAATTTTGCATTGTTGTCATTTCAACCTTCATTATTTGAAGAAGCTATCAAAAATAAGAATTGGGTGAAAGCTATGGATGAAGAAATATAATCTATAGAAAATAATGATACTTGGGATTTGGTTGATTTACCAAAAGATAAAAATATCATTTGTGTGAAATGGGTGTATAAGAAAAAGTTGAATGAAAAAGGAGAGATTGACATATTTAAAGCAAGGCTTGTAGCAAAAGGGTTGTCGCAACAGCTGAGAACAGACTTTGGAGAAACATTTTCTCTGGTAGCCAAATTGGATACTATAAGAGTAGTCTTAGCAACAATAGCTCAGAGGAGGATACGATGGGAGCCATGATGGTATGGAGGAGTAGCTGCGCAGTGGGGAGGGGTGTGAGGGGACCAGTGGGAGTCAAACCAAAACTGAGGTCGAGGGATGTTAACAGTTTGGTGTGCGAGAGACTAGAGTAACCAGGAGTCGGTGTGAGGAGCACAATTAAGGGCCGAGGTCGACTGTGTAAAAAAAAAAGAGTCGACTGTCGACGTGTTCGATGAGAGGAGATGCGGGTGTAGAGAGGTATGCTGCAAGTGTATAAACTTTGCAATGGGTGGTGGGGTATTGCATGGCTCGGTGCAACCAACTATGAGAGAGAAAACGACTGTGGTATGAATGTCAAGAACCACCAAGGCTGCAGTATTTTCAGTCGAGGGAAGTGATATACTGGGCTATGGAGTGATATTATCACCAACTATGTAATACGAGGAGTATTCATCCAATAGCATGGGAGTCGAAGAGCTGCACAGTGGGGAGAGCGAGGGGCTCGAGTTGCGTATTCAACCAGCACCACGAATTATACAACATATACAACGTTACTGTCCTGAGTATTAAGCAGTGAGCTGAGAGGAGAATCCACAAAATCCACATAATCAATAAGATTACAAATTAGCGCTACAAGGAAAGGTGTCAGTTATGCAAAATAGGCAGAACATGAGGAAGTTACAAGGCTAGAGGGAGATGAAAATGAAGCTGGCTCTGATACCATGTCAGGCCAGGAGGTAAATCCACAATGCAAATTGTGATTTTGCATTAAGACTACTCATGGATATATACATGGAGGGAGAGACTCTTGGGATTCACCTCCCAGTGTCTCTTCATATTCCTAATCTCCTCATTTTCTATTTACATTATTTTACATGAATTTCCTAATCCCAAATATTAGGTGTCAACAAAGTAAAAAATAAATAAAAATAAAAATAAAATAAAAATAACTCGACCCTGTCTTCCATGTGTGGGCTCCCTTTTGAAGTTTAAGAAAGAAATAGTTCACAGGATAATCATAATAGAGATTAGAAGAATGAGAGCATAAATGATATGTCAAAATTTCAGAGTGTCATGAGCATGATTGTGATTATGGTTGGGGATGAGAAGCCAACCTTCCTTGGTAAACCCACGTTTGTGGTCATCAATGCAATTAATTAAATTACTCGCCACTCCCTATATTGAAATTCTAATTCATTCTTGTTTCTTTTATAATGTAGATCTGTCAGGTGCGATGAGGAATTTGATTTTGAATGTAAAACTATGAGAGATATTTGTGTGTATATGTTTCATACTTTCTTGAAAGCTCAAGTACGACCATGTTAGTCTAAAATACATATCTTATAAACCATGAAATAACAGAAAGTTGTACTTATCTTTTTCCTTTATATGTTTGAAATTGCGACAAATTCTTCCATGTTATTAACTATTAACATTAACACTGAATTTGGTCTCACTACCTAGGTTTTGGATTATTATTTTGGTAAGTTTAAATTATATGGTTTAGAGAGTAGAGTCATGAATGTGATCATCAAATTTTAAGTGTATGAAAACATTTGAAGTTGAATGTATTTGTAAATCAACGTTTTGTAGTTAAATGTTTAGCTAGAGAAAAAAATTGCAATCAAATTATATGTTGGAGAAAAGTTTGCAGTTGTATTAAGGAAATAATAGTTTATAGGAAGAGTTTTTAATTGTGTCTAAAAAAAGAAGAAAGTAGAGTTTATATGAAATGATTTATTATTTGATATGTATATAATTTTTGATATTTTTGAAAAATTATTATGTATATTTAGTCTCTACTTTACTTTCAAATATGGAGAAACATTTGGTTGACAAAATGTTTAGGGTAGATAACTACTCTTACAATGTGTGGTCAAATTGCACATCTCAATTTTTACAAATGGAAGACGCGGCAAAATATATTGTCCTTGGTGTGGAGAATGAGGTCACCATGAGTATGATTAAGTAAACATTATTTTTTATTAAATATTAAATGACTTTCTTTATATGGGATTGCTGATTATTAAGAAAATTTTAATAAATTTTAATTGAAAATTTAAACCAACCTAGATCTATTTTGACTTTGGATCTACCAAATGCGAAGAAGGATCAAATCTCTTTTCACACTAAAATAGATTTGTACCTCAAGAAATTTGATCTCTCTCAGTACTTGGGAGATTAAATCTAGGTTATTTTAATTTATTTATTTCATATATACAAGGTGTTTTATCGCCATAATTTTCTCTTTTAAAATTTATATGCTTTTGGTTTTGATGTTTTAAAAAGGAATTGAAGTCTATTTTTAAAAGGATTTATTACTTTTAAAAAGTTTCCTTCAAAGAATTATAGAAACATTTAATACATAGTTTTACAAGAAATGTTGATATAAGAATAAGATAGTTATAAGGTTGTTTTATTTTTAATTTATAATAATAATAGTGGTGGTGGTGTAATGTATATTTTGATTTTAAATTTAAAATATTTGAAGTAATTTTTTTTTTAAATTAACTTTATTAAATAATTTTGAAAAATATTTAACCATTCAATTTTAATTATTAAATAATATATAATTAATTTATTTTATTTATAATTTATATCAAGATGTATTGTATGAAATAAAAAATAAACCATTTAATATTAAAAAGTATTTGATTAAAATATAATTAGATTGGTACATCAATTTCAATTTGTTTTAAAAAATTGATTAATATTCAAACTTTTGTAATAATAAAAATAATAATAATATTTTAATTTCTCAATCAAACCAATTACAAATTAATATATAAAACATTTTAATATCATATTACTATTAATAAAATTTTAACATCTTTTTGTTTTCAATAACATTTACATGGTCCAAATGAAACATCTCTAAAAGTCATTCCACTTACCATCCATCCTGGCCACACAACATCAACAAAACCACCCAGTGATCATCCAACACTCTTGAAAAGTGGTCAATATGATATATATTAATATCTCAATTATCTTTTAGTTTTCATGAATAACTTCACGCACATTAGAAGCCCATAAATAACTTAACTCTTCCTGGCTTTTGCCAAAGATGTGGAAAAGGTATGTGGATGACACCAATGTCATTTGGTCTCATGGCCAGGATGAGCTTGATCTCTTCTTTGATCATCTCAACAATCAATCCTCAGCCATTAAGTTCACTAAGGAGTAGGAAGTTGATGGATGCCTTCCATTCCTTGATATTCTTATTTCTAAGAATAGTGATGGTTCCCTCGCCCATCGAGTTTTTCAGAAGAAAACTCATACGGAGCAGTATCTTCATGCCAGTTCCCACCATTTCCCGATTCAAAAGATGGGTGTTCTCAATACCCTTGTTACTCGGGCCCTAAGGATCTCAGACAAGAAGAGCTTTGAGAAAGAAAAATCCCATCTGCTTGATGTCTTTGTTGAGAATGGTTATAGTAGATACATGGGTCTGAGGGCTTTCCTTAAAGCTTCCAAGAATTATCTGACTAAAAGGGAACCGAAGGAACGAATTCCAGGTGTCCATCTTCCGTATGTTCAGGGGACCACTGATAGAATTGGAAGGATTCTCAGGAAGCATAGTATTCCTATGACCTTTAGGCCCCTGAACACCATTCGTATGTCCCTCAGATCGGTGAAGGATCCTATTAACCATAAGGATATGAAAGGTGTTTATATGATCCCTTGTTCCTGTGGGACCCAATATATTGGGGAGACTGGTCGCTCCATTAATCAAAGGATTAGCGAGCATGCAGCGGACCTTAAGCATAGGAGAGTTAAGTCTTCCGCTTTAGCTGAACATGCTGAGAAAAACAATCATCATGTTTGTATTGAAGAGGCTAGTGTTATTGCTAAGGTTTCGCATTTCCATCATCGAAAATTTAGGGAAGCGCTTGAGATTGAAAAGAGGTCGAGCAATCTCAATAGAGAGGATGGATGGAAAATCAGTAGGTGTTGGGTCCCAGCACTCTCTTCCTAGTCGTTTTTCCGCCCTCCTCTTAAGGGTTTTTTTTTTTTTTTTTTTTTAAATTAATTAATTAATTATTTATTATATATATATATATTTTACTTCATGTATTTTGTGACTAATACTAATTAGCATATAATTTTAATAATACTTCTAAATAAACACCCATTTCAATTATATATATATTTTATATTACTTCATATATTTATATTTATGCATTTAAATTCTTATTAACTTATACTTTTTAAATAATTTTTCTAACTAACCTAACATCCTTTTGATATTACTTTTTATAAGGTACTTTATGTAACTAAATTTTCCATTTAATTATTAATTAACTTATTATTTTTAATTATATATTACTTTATATATTTGTATTCATATATTATAAAGTTCTTTATTTAACTAAATTTCCTTTTAAATACTATTTAACTTATAATTTTTAATAATATTTTTTGAACTAAATACCCATTAAAAATATTTTATATATTTTTATATATTTTTAAGGGATTGGTCCTAAATATTACTAATTAATTTAATAAAATAATTTTGACCCCGGTCCTAGAGTCAAACTAGCCATTGGTCAAGTTAGCCGTTGGAGGCTCTGGTCAGAGTATTTAACATGCTAAGCTGGATCTATTTCTTCAACTTGTCCTGACGATGAACCACACTAGTTGGTTCGAAACGCGTCGACAAATGGTATTCCATGTGATTTTCGCCGAAAAATCTCTCACAAACTTGATATGGATCACAGAAGCCTGAACTCTATAATGTTTTATCATCAAGATAAATCATGTTACGTTTATGCTCTGTATTATATATACCAATCGATTTTAAACATTGTAGAGATGTTACGAGTCGGACAAAAATGTTGAGAGAAATCGCTCAAATGGTAACAAAAATTAGAAGAATGGAAAAGCTAACTAAACGTGTTTCCTAGAGCGTATCGAAATGCTCACAGTTGCCTGGTCATTTTCGTTGAAGAGACATAACATGATTTCAAACAACATCTCGTTGCAAGGAAGGGTAAGCACACCCCAATTTGCATACCAAAACTCCATTGCCCGCTCGAGAAACCTCTAAATACAGAGTCCAACCATTCCACTTTAATTCACTACATCGATTTGGTTGTCAATCTGAGTGAGATACATTATAACCATTCAACTTTAATCCTCTATGTCGATTTGGATGTCGATCTGGGTGGGATAAAATACATTGTGGCCGTAGATTTTGATATCAATCCGAGTGAATAGGGTATGCCATGACTGCATATGAAATGTGTTCCCTCATGGCTCTATTATGGATGCATGGTCTCATGGATCTATAATTGTCACGACCCTATACCTATGGTAGTCTTTCAACCACGTGTAACAGGTGCAACACCACTACACTTTTTCTTTTCACCAATACTAGAGTGTATGGACTATGCCTAAATCTAACACTTAGCCAATTTTTCAATTCTTCAAGTGTTAACAATGCAACGTAATAAAATTTACTTCAATTACAATTCATCATCATTATTATGCAATGGAAATCATAAACCATACAAGTATACACACTTGGGAGGGGAAAATCCCGTAAAATATGCCCAATATAATATATAATTGTAATGTACATTATCTTACAATTACAAGTTTACCAAAGTCATGTGCTACCAACTTCCTTGGCCTACATAAGTATACTGAGTGTTGTGTCACAATCTTGCAGCTATCTGGCTACCTATTGCCGAAACAAGATATGAGGAAACCCCAAGTTTCCTTGCATTGGAAAAATTTCTGCAGTTTGATTGTCGCATTGACACTTTCGTTGTTTGGCTGCCTGGTTGCATGCCCTGCTACGCCCTGCCGTGCCCAGACCTCCTGTCACACTGTTCACTACACACGGGTCCTTATCTCCCTTGGGTCTACACACCCTCGGGTCAGACCGCCCTCCCAACTCTACGCCTACACCCTTGGGTCAGGCCATCCGCCCAAATCTGTGCCTGCACCCTCAGGTCGGGTTGCCCACACCTTGCAACGTCCTCAGGTCAGGTTGTCCACCCGGTCAGGTCTTCACACCTGCCCATGCCCTGCGACACCCTTGGGTTGGGTCGCTTGCCCATGCACTGCAACTCTGCCCGCATTTCTGTAACACATCTATTGGCTTGTACTTCCGCACATCCACCTGCGGTTCGCCCAAAGAAATATCAACCTCCTTATGCCTCCCTTTGCTCAATTCATCTTCTTGTTGAACTTTTCAATGGTTTCCTTCCCAAATTCCATCCACTTATCTCATAATTATACATGTGCTAACTCATCCAACTCGACCAAGGGTCATGACCCCTCACCCATGTGTGGGTCAGCCTCAATGCAAATACTCAAGTAAGCCAAACCACTCTAACACGTCAGCCTCCTCATCATCTTACGCCCATCTAGTCTATGAACTCGACCTCCATCACACTTCTGCCAACTCGTGGCACGTCCAGATCATGGGTCGCATGGGTCACCCGTGTCTCCCTTCATCGTCGTAGGACCTCCACATGTCTTACCAGGTGCTCATCGTCTCGCCCACTTCTATGGGAGCGTGCCTGCCTGTCGCCTTTAACCAACGCACTCTCATTGCACATCCACTTGATTCATGTAGTACAGGCACCTGTCACACATGGGCGCGCCCAACTTAACTCGGTCGCGTTTAACCAAATTTCCATCCGCCATCATAGAATGTGCCTGATTTGGTCGACACGGGCACTCATCACATGTGAGAATGCCCGCCTAAACTCATGGGACTAACATTCTCCCCCACTCTAAATAAGGTTGTCATCCTCGACAAATCCATCATATCATCGCAAAGTGTCACTAGCTCCAACATGTCCAAAATGTCCATGCTTCCCACCTCTGCTCCATCATCGCACAAAAAAATAAAGGCTCATGATTCCATGAATGGGAAAGTCTCCTCAATCCATGATCATCAACCACATCAGTTGCAATCTCCACATGCTGGCTTACCATGGAAGGCTGGTCCCTCCAACTCAAGCTACATGCTATCACTACAACATGCATCATGTCAACTCATCATGTATCAACATCATGTGAATTTCTACCATGATACTTCAACGCAACTCAAACATATCTCAGTACACTGTCGACCCTCATGACTCGAGCTAGTCGGGTGATCAATCCAACCATGATGCTCAAACCATGAGAATGCACCTCCTCATGCCATCGTTAGTCATTTTTCTTAGTATCTTGTCACAACATTAACTCGATGATGAATCCATCCCATCTCTATCAAGTGTAAAGTAAGGCATGCCCAAGTCCATGAAGTAGTCTCCATCTCATCCGCAACATGTTGCCCATGATGCTAGTGTCAATGTGCTGTATATCAATTAGTCACATCTATCCAAGCATCATCATCCATATGTGTGAGGTTCATCTTCTCAAATCAATGAAGATCTCCTCCCATCAAACCAACTCTCAATGTGCCATATCCAGGTCCATGAAGTAACCTCCATCTCATCTGCAATATAGCATTCATCAAATCTATCAAAGGGGCATGTCTACACCTACCACATCATATCATCCATGTGCTTCCCATGGTCATAAACCGATCAACCATCATGTCCATTAAAAGAGGTTAAGTCTCATCAACTCAACCCATGCCCAAGTGTTACCACCAAGGCATCCCCATTGCTGCAACTCCATCAACTCCAAAGTGTCTCATCTCTATGGCATCCATCAAGTCACTCCTCATAAACACACCCCATAAATGTGCCCACAAGTATGCATCTCATATTGCATCAAAGTCAGGTACATCTCTGACCTCAGCTCCTCAATGAACCAAATACACCAAGACCACTATAACATGAGGTCTCCATCAACTGTAACTCTCTCTCAAGTCATCATGAGCTCCCATGAACCATCTCCATCCAATATCTCGGTAAGCATACCTGTCTCGGCCTCAAGTGTCATTGCAAGATGCCTCTTCCCTCTATGTTGTATGAATGCTCTCACAGGCTTTTCACAAAACCAACCAGTCCATGGCCTTGTTCTAAAAATGCGCACAACATCCCCATCGGCTCATTTGTAAAATGTCTACATGTCCCATAACAAGTTCATATGCCAAATCCCTACCTTGTCACCCCTCCTTGGATGCCTAGAAGTGACATATCTATAAGTGCTCCTGCATAATGTCTCTACAAGAAGTCTGCCATGCTCCATCTATCCAACTTGATGTCCTTGACTCTAGCTACCTATGTTGTCTATCTGAGTAGACTCATCACAACTATGGTCATCTCATCCTCGTATTCATCCAAGTTTAGTGCCCTTGGTCACCCAAACCATATATCACATCATATCATAGGTTCCTTCTGTCATCGCTACGTCCCCCACTAAAGGTCCACTAAGACTGCCTCTTGGTCACAACCATGAAGAAGTCCACCTAAATATCATATCATCATAAGTCTGGTGTGTCGTCTCTCCAATATGTCCATGAGTTATGCCAGGCACTTAGTCAATTTTCCATACGGCTAAGGATGACTCATCCTTCACAATGATCATCACGTTCCTCTCTTGTCACGGGCATTTGCACCTTCTTCCATAAGATCACAAATTTCCCCAACAAGTTCTGCAACAATCAATGTTCCTTGCCTCAACGCACAAGGTCTCATCATAGTCATCCATGGCAAGGTTGTCCATATCATTGGCAAACTCCCTTTTGTCATCCCTTCATATGGCCCATCCTCCAAAAGCTCCAATGAAACAAAAGTAACATCAATACATACTTCATCATGAGGATCCTCCATGTGAGTGCCTTCATCTATCAATGTTTGCAATATGTACGATCCTGGTCCAACTTGAGCAATCAATGGTGCCTCAAGTTCTTCCTCCATCATTGTCATACCTACAACATCCTCTTCTTCATGTATCACGACTTCTTCTTCTTCATCATAATCTGCAACTACACCCTACTCCATTTCCCAACCAAGTCGAAGAAGCTCTCCTTCAACATTCCCTTCCAAGACCTCAAGTTCATCTTGAATCTGTGGGTTCTCTTCTTTCATATGCATCAACATGCGTAAGGTCTGCAAGAACCTCCCATGGCATTCTTCCCAACTTTCCGTGTCTTGTCGTTCATCTTAGCCCAAACACAATGCTTCACCCCTGCTCAACTATGTCACACCTAAGTTCTCAAGATTCAACAGCGACTGCAACCACTGTCATTGTATCTCTACTTCAAATATTCAATCAACAAAACCCTACGGAAAGAGGGCTCTAATACCATCTGGCATGAAGTGGCATATGTATCTCTACTTCTCAATCCCCTTCAAGTCTTAATCATCTCGACTCGCCTTGAATCAAGCTCTGATACCATCTATCACGACCCTATACTTGTGGTAGTCTTTCAACGACGTATAGTGGGTGCGACACCACTACACTTTTTATTTTCACCAATACTAGAGTGTATGGACTACACCTAACTCCAACACTTAGCCAATTTTCCAATTCTTCAAGTGTTAACAATGCAATGAAATAACATTTAATTCAATTACAATTCATCATCCTTTTTATGCAGCGAAAATCATAAACCATACACACTTATACTTGGGAGGGGAAACTCTCTTAAAGCCTGCGCAATATAATATACAACTCTAATGTACAATATCTTACAATTACAAGTTTACAACAATCACGTGCTACCAAATTCCTTGGCATGCACAAGTATACCGAGTGCCGTGTCACAATCTTGCAACTATCTGGCTGCCTATTTCCCATACAAGATATGAGGAAACCCCAAGTTTCCTTGCCTTAGAACAATTTCTGCAGCTTGATCGTCGCACTGACACTTTCATCGTTTGGCTGCCCAGTCATGTGATCTGCTGCACCCTATCGTGCCCAAACCTCCTGTCACACCATTCATTTCACATGGGTCCATGTCACCCTTGGGTCTGCATGCCCTCGGGTCGGGCCGCCCACCCAACACTGTGCTTGTGCGCTCGGGTCAGGTCGCCCACACCCTCGGGTTGGGTCTGCATGCACTCCCACTCCTTGCGACGCCCTCGGGTCGGGTCGCCCGCCCACGCCCTACAAATTCTCTTGCAGTTTTGTAACACGTCCACCGACTTGTACTTCTGAACGTCCACCTGCGGTTCACCCAAAGAAATCTTGACCTCCTTATTCCTCCCTTTGCTCGGTTCATCTTCTTACTGAAATCTGCGATGGTTTCCTTCCCAAATGCCATCCACTTGTCTCATACTTATAAGTGTGCCATCTAGTACAACTCGGCCAAGGGTCACAACCCTTCACCCATGTGTGGGTCGGCCTCAATGAAAATACTCAAGTTGGACTAGCCACTCTAACACATCTGCCTCCTCATTGTCACTTGCGTAGATGGTCTATGAACTCGACCTCCGTCGTACTTTGGCCAACTCATCGCACATTCGAGTCATGGGTTGCACGGGTTTCCTGTGTCGTCCTCCCCTATCATACGACCTATGCACATTTTATTGGGCACTTGACGGTCTCACCCACCGCTATGGGCGCGTGCCCACCCGTTTCCTTTAACCGACACACTCTCATCTCACATCCGCTCGAGTCATGTAGTATTGGAACCCGTCACACATGGGCGTGCCTGACTGAAGTCAGTCACATTTAACCGAATGTCCACCCACCATCGCACAATGCGCTGGAGTTGGTCTGCACAGGCTCTCATCACACGTGAATGCGCTCGCCTCAACTCATGGGTCTGATAATAATGGGTGCATAGCGTAGACAAAGGTGTGCAATGAGACGGGGTAGAGCCATCGCATGCATGTAAATTGCATGGCATAGTTTTTATCGGCCGATGGATGGGGATGTGAAATGGCTTGGGCGAGGAACTTTGGTTGATGTCACAACGACTAACGAGGATTATCACATCATTCAGAAAGAGGAATTTCTTAGTTGTCCGATTTTTCAAAAAGTCGCTTTATAGACTGTTCCAATTAGAAGTAAATGGAAGGTGGATTGTCGGCAATAGTCTGCGTGGTAGGTTGTGGCAGTGATTGTTGACGTTGACGTTGGTGTCTTTGTTTGGAAAGAGCTAACTAGCCATATATTGGGTATTTAATGCCCTCAGAGCAGCACGCGACTTAACGCGATAACATGGGAGCGGGAAAATTCGGCATTAAATAATATTTTCCCGCTCCCGTGTTATCGGGCTAAGTTGCGAGCTGCTCTGAGAACATTAAATACCCAATATATGGCTGGTTAGCTCCAGCCTCTTTGTTTGGCTTCGCATTTAACATATAAATTGTAGGGCCTACTAGTATTTTGCAGTTTGTCGCATTTATTGTCGAATCACATGTGAGAAATCACCCGTCTCCATTTTATATTGGTTATCTCAGACTGTTGCTCCATGTATATTATCCAAGGGAAAATGAGCTCCTTAGGTTTGGTCGTAGATGTGGCGAAGCTCAAGAGAACAACTACCTGCAATGAAAACACATCATTATCCTTGCAAATTATTGTTTATAACTTTTCCAGATTTTTCGTTCATGCTTATTAAACTCCTCCAGTGGGCATTTCCTACCCTGTGAATTGTTTTGTAATTTTTTATAATCCTTTTGTAGTGGGATGGTTATTAGCACACATGCGGGTTTTGGTGCAAACCGCCAGCCCCTCACATTTGCTCACAAGAACACCACGCTAGATTAGCAGATATTTTGGGCCGCAAATCTTCCTTCTTTTCGTTGCTCATAACATTCATTGGAAATATCGAGAAGCACCACGTCATCACACACTAATATTTTTGGAGCCTTTTTCATTAAATTTTTTTTTTGGAAAAATTTATATGGGATATTCTTAATGTTTTTTCTTAGAATTATATGTCTGGCACACATTTTTTTAAAAACTAAGGATTTTAATTCCTAAGGACTTTTTTTAAAAAGTTAAGGGAATTTTTCAAATGATGTTCATTCAAGAATGCCATATGTGTATTTGGTTGGACGTCATCAAATCCTTGCTTATTGGTTAGTTATGCAATCTAGCCAAATTAGTTTCACTTGTATCATTTTTGGAAGGGTAAAGTTGTCGTTGTCATCATTTTTGGAAGGGTAAAGTTTTGTAAAGCCTTGTTTTGTAGCAGTTTTGCTTCTAGTGGAAACACATTTTCCAACTTGGTATTTTTAAGATGGGTAAAATTTTGTAGGAGCTTCATGAGAAGAAGGCAACATATGAACTTTGTAAAGAGATCCTTCAATTGTAGTCAGTCGTAGCTCTATTGCAAGTAAATAATGCAACTCTTAAGAATAGGTTGCAAACTTCAATAGATGAGAAAATCAAGAAGGTTGACCATCTAGATTCAACCATGGGAAAATATTTCCAGATTCTTGCATATGAATTTCAAGAGAATATTAACCTCCTTGATGACTTGGAGGAGGAAGTTGAGTCTTTTTCTGACTCAAAAATTGAAAATTTTAAGAAGCAACTAGAAGAGTAAAATAATCAACATGTTATGGAGATTAACTATTTAAAAGAAACAATGTTAGAACAATATCAAATTTTGAAACAAGATTATGATGCATTTTCACAACAACTTCTTGAGAAAGATGAACATATTCAAAAGATGCAAGAGTCTAAGCAACAACTTGAATTGTAATTTAGTCGTCTTCAAAAATTTGAGATGGAGACGGTTGATGTTGAGCTATCAGACTCATCTTATTCCACACCTAATGATGTTTATTTCCAAATGCTTGATGTCGATGATGATAATTCATCACACTTTTGTTGCAGCTAGTTTTGAAAAACATACTACAAGTATTGTTTCTCGATTGCTAAGAAAAATTAGATATACTGGAGGAGAACTTGGGAAGAATGAATAATGAATTATTGCTCCTATTAACTCTATATTGTAGACATCAAGAGCAGGCCTTGGATATGATCCTATTTTTGCCTCATCATCTACATCTAGCTCTATCGAGACTCTAGAGGTGTCATTTTTTGTTGGAGAAAATGTTATTGCACTCAACTTTGAGTCTGTAGAGGCAAAAACTGAGCCATATGCACATCCTCATCAAAAGAAATTACCCAAGCATTAGCATCCTTAGTAAAATAATAATACTATATTCATATCATTATAGAAGAGGCATGAGAGAATGAATCATGGACTAGTTTTCACCATCAAGATTGTTTGTGGATGGATCGATGGATGGTCATGGCATCATTTGAACCAATGCTTAGAGAATTCATATTGTCATGTTGCATCAGTTGTTCGTTGTCGATTTCCATTGTTCCCTTAGTTGCGTTTTAGGGGGGGGGGATTTGCTGACAATGAAGACTATTGATTCTCACTCCTTCCACAATTGTGTTTTACAGGGGGCAGTTAGATGGTGATAAATATCGTTGTCTTTGCTTAGTTGACAATTGTCATTTTTTTTTGTTTGATCAATGTGATGGCTGCGGTGTTCAATCAACTTCAGGAGTGTTGTTGTATGGCGTTTGAGTTGACTTTTCCATACTTATAGGCCTCATTGTTTGCTTGTTGGTTGATCGTGTTTCTTTTGTTTGAAGCCTTTATCCGAGTTCTTTACTGGCACCTAGTTTATTTGAAGTTTTTTTTGAAAAGTTTATAGTGTTTGCTACTCTTGTGCATCTACAACAATCCTTCTTCAAAGATCAACCAACCTCATTGAGGTTTCATGGATCTCATCTTCAAAGTTTTGGTACTTCAACATTTTTTACTTCTTGATTGGAGTAGGCCTATGTTATTGCCATTCAATGGATCTACAGTTTCAACGCCATGATAATTTGACCACTAGCATCTTTCTCTCTTTTGGGGGGAAGTTTTTTTCCTACCAGTTTTTCTCTCTTTCTCTACTTATGAGAGTTTGTACATGGGTACCTAATCAAACCTTGTTTCCAAAACCTATTATGTGTTTTATTTCTTCTTTAGTTACTCCCTATGATCCACTTAAGGGGTGTGTTATAGTTGGTTTTTCCAACACTCCATTTCCTTATAAGTTAAGTATGGTGAGTTATAAGCTCACATTGGGGCTCACATTTTCCTAGTTGTCATAATTATCCTTAACCAACACCGAGAATCCTCCATTGCTATATAATGAAGGCCTTTTATGTCCTTTTACATAACATTTGTGAGTAATATAATACTCTTACAAAAACCACCTATGATCGAAAAAGGATACATTGGTGTTGCACCTTATTCAATCACGTTAAGGAGGTGTCCCTTCCTAAGGTGTTTACCATTAATATCTTGTATTAATATCTACATTAATTATTCTAATATATTTTAAATTACATGTATTATAAGATACCTATATTTTAAGTTACATGTATTATATACCTTCTTTTTGAGATGGTTTGTCTTTCAAAGTAATATTGTGCATTAATATCTACATTAATTATTTTAATATATTTTAAATTACATGTATTATAATATAATTTTTTTGAGCTGGTTTGTCTTTCATGTAGTGGAAAAAAAACAATAAGATCTTTGAATTTTTAAACCATATTATTATTATTATTATTTTTTTAATTGCAGTTGGATTAATCAATACGAGGTCATATTTTTATTGTATTATTTGTTACAATAATTATAATTTCCAGCATACATTTGGATAAATGTTGAATTTTGTACATTTATAATATAGTTATAATGATAAATATATATTGAAAATTATTGTTATTATCTAAAACTTTGATTACCTAGATTAAAATGTTAGGTTTATTAAAATACACCACTATGTTTTGGGTTTCATATATCGGAACTCACTTTTACACCCCTATTTCAATAAAATGGTTTAGAGAATCACTTTTCCTAAGTTATCATCACTTTTATGATGTGTTAAACCCACTTCATAACTTTTTCCTATTGAAATTATCTAAAATAATAATAATAATAATAATCATAATAATAATAATAATAATAATAAAATTGATGGTTAAAATTGATGCAATCAATCATATTTAATATTCACCCTATTCTTCATATTGAGAATAACAAAGTGTTCATAATGTTTTCTCCAACTAACTATGTTACTCATTATGCTTGTGGAAATTATTTGGTATCATTCGCCACTACTTTTAACCACCAAAAGGAGAGGAGCCAAGCTTCAGTCACACACAAGCAAACCTTGGCAAGCAAACCTTTACACAAGAAAATTAATTTCTTAAAAAAAAATGTGGGCCAACATAAAACATCTATTATAAGCTAAAATCTTGGCATCTGGCATCTCTGCATGGGTTACATCATTAGCGTCATGCTTTGATTATGTTATTTTTTATTTTTAAGACATGCTTTCAAAAATTATTAATTTGTAAGAGTAATAATTAATTGATCCAAAATGGATCCTAGAACACTCTAAGTTTTCATGAACTCTTTAAAAATCATGCCAAAGATTCGAAGTCTTATAAAGATCAAGCTATCGGAAGGAATCCTCAAACAGTTGCAATGGAGATCAACGCGGATCAACGAGGGTCGTCGATCTAGCGCGCAGAGAGGCGAACCATGGTAACGTGCGCTGACACTAACCAGCAAATGCAGGGACAAATTTAAGCAGCTGAGGTAGTTTCTGATATGCGATTAATCGCATATCGCAGGGAAAACCTCTCAGTGAAGAGAAGCCCCAAGCGCTCGGACCCGAAATAACTATAAAATGCGGAAAATAATGTTTCGGTTCCATCGGAGCGGGATTCCACAAAACCGGCAGAATATCGAAGGGGATTCAAGTGGTAAGCGGTTTAAACTGAGTTCCACCCAATGACATACAACGAGTGCCACGTGTCCTGGGGAAGAGAGAGAGAACCGCTCACATCGAACAGGTAAACATCATGTTACTTAGCCGCCTGATATGAACGATGACCGTCGAATCTGGGGCCCCCATATCAACTGGGGAGATGCATTTTGATGGATGACCGGATCTGACAAGGTTATGAAGCGAGGTCAGATGGACGATGCATTGGCAGAAGGTCGTGTTTCGCAGGAATTCTTGGAGTTAACGGAAAAAACGGTTGTTTCAAATATGTCCAAGAGAATTGACACTCATCCATTATGAAATAGGTGGCCACCTCCCTGTGAGGCGTTATACAATGACTGATTATGCAGGACAGAGGGATTCAAATTGACAGAGGCAAGGGCACCAGAAAGCCGAGAAGCGGAAACAAACAGTCAGGAAGCATATTGGCTTAAAAGCCACAAATTGACAGAGAGAGAAGCAAGTAAGAGAGCAGTAAGCCGGAAGCAGACAGAAGAAGCCGAGTTGACCTACAGAAGCAAAGGCAGCATCGAGCCAGAGTTAAGACAGAGACAAAGAGAGTCAGAGAGTCTGTGTACTCGAGAGAAGGTTTGAGAGGTTCAAGCACACTCCTCTGTAATGCCTATCATGTATGAGTCTCAAATTGGGATCATACTACTGTGACCAATAGAGGTCTAGAGTTAGTAAGGAGAGTCTGTGTACTCCAGAGACTTGGGGGATCCAAGTACAGTCTTTCTGATTTATATATGTTGTGTGAGACTCAAATTGAGCTCATTGTTGTAAAAACTCTGCTTGAAAACATAATAGAGAGGCCACCACTGAAGGCTGGACCAGGAGATGTAGCCCAAGAGTATTGGGTGAACTCCTTATTAAACTTGTTGTGTTTATATGTGTTTCCTATTATGTTTTCTTTAACTGCTTCATTGCCTATGTATTTTGCAATCTTATCGATCTGTTGCATAAAATAACATAGGCACATCCATGCACATGAGTCTGTAATACCTTATTAATTGTCTTGGATCAATAACAGATCATTAATATCCTTAAAATTAAATGTTCAAATACAATATTATAATTTAATTATTTAAATATAATTTGTTAACCCATTGTGCAAAGGTAGAGGTGTGTGACTTTCAGTGTGTGGACCTTTGCTTGTGTGGAGCTTTCCTTCGCACAAGGTGGGCCACATAAAGCATCTACTAGAAGAAAAAATCCTAGCATCTGGCATCTTCCATACGGGTTACATCAAAAGTGTTAATGGTTAAACAAAAAATAACAATCCAAATAGCTTTACGACTAGAAATCATAGAAACTGTTAGGTTCCTATAGTAATAGGGATCATAATTTTGAATTGACTATGTTAAGTCTTGTAATATTGTACATACCTTTGTTTTTTTGCAAATGTTTTCCATATTAAAGACTAAAAAATTTAAAGAGGGTATGTCCTAAAAGAAATATCAAAGGACAAAAAGAAAAAGAAGAGATAAAAAAAGTGAAAAAACTTGAACCCCAAACAAAAAACAGATCATGAAAGTTTGAAAATTCAAGTGCCACTACTTTTTACTTCACTGTGAAAAATAATGGTTGTGTGCAGATTGTCATAAATGCCACAACCCATGATAGTCAAATAGCTTAATCTTGACTAGTTCATGCTTTAAATTTCATGTTTATAGATAGAGAATAAAGATCTGGCCAAACTGTTTAATCTTGGTAGATCAGTAGTTAGGTAGAGAAATAAAATGTGCTCATAAGCTTAATCTGAGCCATTGGAAGATATAAGGTTAGAATTACATAGTTTTCTTTTCAAAAGAAAAAGGAAAAAAAGGGTCTGCTAGTTTAAATGCACCCAATAAAGTGAAGATAAAATGTTAGGATAAGCAAAGGGTAGGTACAAGAAAGGTTGCAAAAGTACAAGGTTGTTAAAGCATAAGAACATTCATCATGCTTAATCCTATGTTTCAGTGTGCAGGAGCAGTTATGAAAGTGAAAGGATGTTCACAAGTTGATTTGGTTAACTTCCCCTCATTTCATTTCACCCCCACTACATACTTACTAATTTCCCCCATTATCCCATCATTTCTTATGAATGTACCCTTTTCGCTCCATTTTGATCCATACCCCTTGGTTTCACACATTGTCCTAACAAATTACCCTCCAAAGGTCATTCCCCTACCCAAACCCCCTTTTCCTAGTGTGAAACCTATTCCCCTTCAAAAAATACGCTTTCCCCTCATTTTAACCTTGTTTCATTAATTTCAACCCTTTTCCCTAGACATTTCCCTTTTAAAATCATCCCCCCTTATTAATTTCCTTTTTCCCTTGTAAACCCACTAAAACCCCTTATCCTAAGTTTGAATAGTGTATCAGGCCCCATTTAAAAAACCCTCCCCGATACCCTTTTAAACTTATATCCCTAATGTATTTATTCCGGGTCCCACATTTTAGCAACCCATCGCAATATGTTAAATCCCGCTCATATACTAATATTAAAATTTAACTCTAATTATTTAATTCCCCTTATACATGTATCTCGTATTAAAATAATTCCCGCATATATATTAATCCCAAACCCATATAATATAAAACCATTTAACCCACCCCCTTGGTGCGGTTAACAAACCCCACTACATACAAACCCGGTCCCACTATATTAAACCAGTGAATTATACTTCTAACCCGGACTATATTCATTAATTAACTATGATTATTTGTAATTAATCCCCCGAGCCTCGCTAATCTCCGCTCGATTTCGCTTTGTGCATCTCGATCACGTGACAGCCCTCTGATCACCCACTTCAAAATCCAACGACCCACATCCATATCACGTGCTCTCGTTGTCCAACAGTTAAAGGCTCGAGAGAATGCAAGTTTCACAATTTTGCTCGGGCCCCTTTTGGTTACATGACAGCTTTAGGTGAACTCGCGTGCTCTCAGGGAAAAACCGCTTGACTGCCAAAAGCAGTGCGATGGCCCCCGAAACCATCTTCCTATGCACGATGAAACTACCCACTATTCACACTTTAATCTCACGCCCAAAAGTTAACCGTTACCTGTTTGAAAGCTAAAACTCCCCTTTTACCCTTTTTACTTTTATTTTGTCACAAACTATAAACCTTGAACCTCTGTGATAGACCAATTACAGAACCACCAAACCACCTGTCCACTGCACGAGCAAAACTCCAATTCACTGTGATAGCACCTGTGTCATTTGAGATAAATCCTCGCGGAAAGTTTCAAAACCCTACTACACTTACCTCTATTTGAATTACAAAAGTGAAAAACCATTTCCAACCCGACTAAGCTTCATTACAGTTCAAAATCTCTCCATAGATTTCCCTGTTCCCTAAAGCCATTATCTCCTCCTTGCAAACCTGTGTTCTTGTTGACTATTGGTTTATTTTTGCAAGTGATCATATAAGACCTGGAAAAACAATTTTTATACTAGTTAAAAACCTATTTGTTCTAGATTCTTAGGAAATGTATTCGAATGGTTTTCATCAACATAGGATTCAATACATCAACAACGCAAAAGGAAACAATTTACACAGTAAAAGGTTAAAATAGAGATGAAATAATTTTCATGAGAAAACAGTGAAAGATTCATATTAGCAACTCTCCAGGACATATTTTACTCCTTGTTACTTATGTCTTATTGTAAAAGGTAAAAGTGAAAAGATAACAAAGCAATAAGGTGGAAGAATTCACATTGAATGTTAAAACAGAGATAAATCAACAACAACATATTCACATGTTTACATAAAAGACTAAACAGAGGAGGCAAATAAAGTGTATCAGATGAAAGGTCATAAGTAAATATGACATCCAACGTGAAGACCAAACAACCAAGCAGCTTAAAGGGAAAAAGATCAAAGACTAAAAGACAGTAGAACCTAAATAACAGGGACAATTTTCAGTCAGTTGAAAGGTGTCACTACCTTTTAGCATCCAGATATTTTATTCCTAGAATAAATCCTAGTCATTTGACAAGATATTTTGTATTAATTTTTGTATAAATACTTCATAATTCGAAGTATTGAGGGTAGTGTGTGGATTTATGAATATTGATATAGCAGATTGATCTACTACCTAAGGGTTATTGTGGCAATTTCCAGTTGATAGACAAGACAAGTTATAAAGAAATTTCTTTACAAGATTCATGTGTTGAGCCATCTTAGTGAAGTACAAATTTCATCTTGTTTATGTTATTTTTCTAAGTGTTTCATAAAATTAAATGTTATCCAAATTTAAATGAATTAAACTGGAAAAATAACTCATAATTTGTTTAAGTACACTCTGTTTTGTAGAGTTAGTCATTTATATGGTTTCCTCTGATATCCAAATTTGAAAACCCTTAATTGCTATCCCATCCCGGTTGACCTCTTTCACTTCTCTTCATGATCCGGTTTAAGGAATCCTTAACTGCTCCTTGATCTCGATTGGAAATCATTTCACCATCCAGCCTTTGAGATCTGATATTGCTCACCTATCTTGCCCTGTAACATTTTCTTTATGGTTTGTTGCTATTCTGTTTTCAAAGCCTGATTGACTCCATAGCCCAATGGAAAATAGACATTCATCTATTCATCTAAGTAAGTGATTCCACCACCCAAATTCAAATCAAAACCCAAGCACAATCATAACTAGCCTAAAATAAATTAACTAAAACAAAGTTAAATAAAAAAGAGAGAGCCCTCTTTGAGATTAGGAAGGCTAGATCCTAATCTCCAAAGTAGGTTTGTGGTTACCTCAGTGATTTCTTTCTTTAACCTTGAGAAATTTTCTGAGTGCTAACAGAAACCATTTAAAAAAAAGGGTGGACCACATAAAGAATTTGCTATAAGAAAAAATATTGACATTTTGCATCTGCCGCAGGGGTTACATCAAAAGTGTTAGTTGCTAATGCTCAAATGTACCTAGAGACATGAATCTAATAAAATTTATATGCTACGCATATGAAAAATATAAAATAAAATCAAATAACTAACTTTAAATCAAAATATCTTAACCATTAATGCTTAATATTAAATAATTAACTCTAAAATGAAATAGACTGACACTTGACCCTAACAAATTCCCAATATGTTAAATATGATCTAAAATAGCTTGAGCACTAACTCAGGTTTCGAATCCAAACAATGGTGCATAAGGAACTTTATTTGGCAAGGACATAATTAATGCTACAAGTTTTGCATGTGCAGAGAGACAAGGTATGTGCAGGAGAGCCAGGGTGCATAGGGAACTTAATGTTAAAGGGTTTCCATTTGTGGATCTTTTGTTATGCAGAGGACGAAGTATGTACGAGAGAGTAGTTGCATAGAGATATAATTTTAGAACTATGGAGCTTGGGAGGTTTCACGGATGCTCTAACAGTGTGTTATTACTATGAACATTGATGTTAGAATTGAATCTCTATGGGGCACAGGGTATGTGTGGGAGAACATCATAATTAATATTATTATATTTCATTGTGCAGAGCTTTTACTATTGTAAATGTGTTTTCACTAATGGAAACACATGAAAAAGGTGTCAGCAAAAGGAAAAGAAGGACTCAGTAGAGTCAGGTTCCAGACACAAGAAGAAGGTTGAAGAGAAGCTTGGATGAAGAGATTTTGGAGCCAGTTCTAGAGTAGAAGATAATCTAAAATACAGATGAAACCTACTTGGATGGAAAGATCTCAAAAAAATATTTCCATTGATATACATAAGTCTCAAAACTACCTCCTGGTTTGAAAGATAGAGCCAATCAAAGTTGTAGTACTCCCAAAGTCAAATAACAGAGTTAGAAGAGGTTGGAAGCCCCTTTTGGCACATATCCATGGCTGGCGGAGTAGCCAAACATAACAGAAGTGATGGTGGAGTGGCTAAAAATTGGTCCTCAGCTGACTTGGTGAGATAGCAAGGTAGTGGGAAGGTTCCATATTAGCCACATGGAGGGACCATACTATAGCTTAGCCCGACGGAGCCCACCTAGTGAACATATCTTGATGGATTTGATATAACACTCGAATAGGAGTGAGCGAGATGATGTAAGAAAGATGACACCATCCTGGCAGTATAATCTTAGTGGCATAAGTCCATAATTTGTTTATGTGCTCATAGAGGAAGTGTTGGGAGAGGAGCACTGGGACACGTTGGATCGTGCAATAGTGCAATGATAAGAAAACTGATTGGTGGAAGGTTAAGCGGGAGGTATCCAACTTAATAGCTCAGCCCGCTAAGGTTGACCCGAAGAATTTCAAAGAAGCTAGTGAAGGAAAACTGGCCTAGAGGACATTTGATTCAATACAAAGGAAATAACCGGGAAGCCTGTAAAATTTTTATAAAGGGAATATGGTGAAAAACTGACCCTCAAAACTTTTCTCTCTCATCTCTAACAGAGGACACTTGGTAGTGTTTAATTGGTTATAGGTGACATGAGCAACCACCCAATCCAAGAGTGACATGTGGCAGCGAGATTTGGATTTTTTGGGAACCCGACGGGCCCATGTTTGAGTGCGTGGACTAACCAGTGGTCGACATGTGCATAGGTGGTGTCAACATGATGTCATATAGGTGGTCATAGACCTAAACACTTAAGAATAGTGCACAAGGAATGCATCGGGTAAGAGGAATCATGCTACTGAGGTGGTGTTAGCGCTGACTTAGCCCGGGAGCAATTGATATTGCATCTTGGAGCATTGGGAGGAACTTGCAGGACAACTAAGCCCACAATGCCCTGCCCGATAGTTTATAAAGGGGGCACAAATGGAAATGTCGGGATAGAGATATTTGGTCCAAGCGCTAGCGCAAGGTTACAAGGACCTGAGAACTAAGGGTACGGAAGGTTATAAAGCGATTTGAGCCTATGAAGGGCTTAAACATGCTTAAGTTCTTGAAGTCTTCATCGAAGGTCATGGGACATGGTCCAATGGTGGAAAATAGGTAAAGGCGTCAAGTAAAAGGATCTTAAGGCTAATTTGGAAAAATTGGTAGCATTTGTATTGAAAATTAAAAAGCTCGTGGATTCTATATTTCGTAGAGGCAACATATTTAAAATAATTTGGGCCTATGTTAAGTGCTTTAGGCACATGATCGAGTCAACATCGTTTGAAAGTGACAGTTTAGTGGTTGTTTAAATTAAAAGCCTTCTAACTTTGGAAAATCCTTGCTAAAACATGTTAAATGCCAAAATGTTAAAATAAGAAAAATAAACTCTGTTTAACTTGCATAAAAGAGTGGCTAAGATATAAGAGCTTGGAGAACAGGTCGAAAAGATTGAAATAAATAGGACAAAGACAAAAATTAAGGATTTATATAGCAATACAAGAAAATAAAGGAAGCCAAAATTATCAAGCCAACATAAATTGTTTATAAGCAAGCTTGAGAAAACTAGTTGGAACAACAACAACAAGAATCTATGTTGAGAATTATGTGTGAGGTGAAGCTGATGGTTTTCCCAATAATCAAAGATTACTAAAAATATTGGTGATTAAGGAGGAAATTGTTTTATTTTGAAAGTAGAGGAGTAATTCATGGTTTTAGTATGAAAATGGGTGAAATATAAATCAATGAGTATCAAGTAAGTTGTAGCATGCAATTCAGGGGTTGGTTCTCCTGCCAGACGATGCTGGTAAATATTTGGGGTTGTAGCTTCTTGTTGGTTGTAGCCAGAGAAATGTAACAACAAGTTGTAGCTTTCCTTATGAAGCAATTAAATAGAAGTTTGAAAATTTGTTTGTTCTTTGTTTGTTCCATTATGATTGTTGATATTGTTTCTTGCCATGCTGATTTAACTTAATTGTTGAAGAACTTAGAAGTGTCCTAATACTTTTGCACAAAGTGAAGTTTTTTTTGTTTTTATTTTTTTTTATTTTTAAATTTGTAAAACTCCTACAATGCTGATTCACCCCCCTTCTTAGTATTGTCCCAATTTCCAACAGATGGTATAAGAGCCAAGTTACTTTAGATTTGTTTCACAACCAGAAGAAAGATTGAAGAACATAAAAAACCAAGGAGGAGGATTTACCAATAGGGCACCTATGTTCAATGGAACAAATTATGTGTTTTGGAAAGTAAGAATGGAGATCTACATTCAATCACTTGGAGTTGATGTGTGGGATGTTATGGAAGAAGAATATCAAAAGCCTCTAGTTGTAATCACCAAAGATCAAAAGATGGAGTTCATGTGAAATGTGAAAGCCATGAATGCCCTGATTTCTAGCCTATCTGAATCAAAGCTTGTTAAGGTAATGGACTGCACATCTGCCAAAAGTATTTGGGAAAAGATGAGTAACTTCTATGAAGGAGACAACAAGGTAAAGAAAGTTAAACTTCAAGGTTATGGGATGCAATTTGAGTCTAAGTATGCATGATGATGAAGATATTGAAAAGTATTTTTTAAGAGTTGATGAGGTTGTGAACACCATAAGAGGGATTGATGAGAAGCTAGATGAAGTTGTGGTAGTCCAAAAGGTGTTAATATCTCTTCCTGAAAGGTTTAATCCCAAGGTGTCATCCATTGAAGAAATGACCAATATGAACTCTCTTACTCTAGATCAATTACTTGGTATACTCACTACCTATGAGATGAGGATTTCTAAAGGCAAGTTTGAAGACAAAAGATCATGCTTTAAAGCAGAAAAAAGCGCAAAGAAGAGCATGATCACTCATGTTGTGAATTAGATGAAGAAGAAGCCAACTTTATGAGGAAACTCAAGCGAGGATCAAGAAATTATAAAGGTAAGCTACCCTTTAAGTGTTTTAATTGTGGAAAAGTTGGACACTATGCATCAAAGTGTCCTAAAAAGAAGAAGAAATATTACAATCCTAAAGAAAGATTGAATAAATTTCAAAAGGATAGAAAGAAGGCTAAAAATAGGGGTTTTTATGTTCAAGAAGAGAGCTCCTAAGAATGTGAACCTCGAAAATCCTCATATGAGGATAGATATGATTAGAACTGTAAAGAATTTATGTTGACGACCATAGAAAATATGTAAGCCAAGGCTATTAATTCTGATGATGAAGAGGGATAAGTAGATCTTGAAGGAGAACTAGTATGTGCACTTGAGGTAATAAAGAGGATGAGGAAGAAAAATAAGTCCCTAAAGGAGTCATTGATAAAAGAAAAAGTTGAAGTTGTTGAGCCATTGCTCTTACAAGTAGAAGAATGTAAGAAGATTCAAGAATTCCTGAACTAGAAACTAAATGAAAATGTTCAAGCATGTGAAAGGTTGGAAGGAGAAATTGTGTTGCTAAAGGAGTTGGAGAAGACTAAAACATAGTTGAGCTTCAACAAAAGATTTAGTAAAGGGATTGATAATTTAAATGAAATATTGGTTGCATAATGAGTCTCCATGGATAGAACTAGTCTAGGATTTAAATTAGATTCTAGTGCAGAATCAGAAATAAAAGGAAAGAAACAAATTACTTTTGTTCTAGTAGCTAAAGCAGGGCCTACACAACAACAAGATGATAATATGCAGCCCATGATATATCAACAATAACAAAAGAAAAACATTGGCCAAGAAAATCAAATTTCTTATAACTTATCCCAACGTAGAAGGAAGCCCTCTAGGAACAATGATATCTTCCCAGGGTATTGCTTCACATGCACAAACTATGACCACAGAGAAGAAAATTGGAGAGTCAATATTTCCTATAGGAATATTAGGTCTAGAAGAAGATTTCATCAGAGGAAAACAATACCCAGTTATAATAATTCTTTTTCTCCTCTAAACTATCTAGTGTAATGTTTTAAATGCCAAAATTTTGGGCATATAGCAGTCAATTGCAGACTTAAGAAAAGAGGACATAACTAGTTGAATAGAAGCCCAAAATCTGGAAAGGAAAGGAGAAATTAGAGAAATGTGACATTTCTTTTTATGCTCACAATGATGGGAGCCATTAATATGTGGACAGTGGTTGTTCTAGACACATGTCAAGTGACAGAAGCAAGGTTTTGACATGGAAACTAGTTGACAAAGGTAATGTGACTTTTGGCAACAATGTTGTAGGAAAAATAATAGAAAAAGGAGTGCTCAGTCTGTCAAATGGAAAAGGTAAAGCCAAGAATGTTCTATATGTTGATGGGATGAATCATAACCTACTTAGTGTATATTAGATGTGTGATCAATGCTATGATGTGAGTTTTAGAGCTAAAAATTGTCTCTAACAACCCTCGTGAGAATTCCATCTAATAAAAGTTAATAAAGGAATAATAAGACCACGGGTAAGGGACACTTATTCCAAGCTGAATGCTAGGAAAAGATATCATAGTGGGATTCACTGGATGTGTTTATGGCTAAAGGAAATTGGCAAAGGCAAAGGTATTAAAAGGCAAAAATGCATTTTTAGCACATTTATTTATGAAAATAAAGGGAAATAGGAGAAAAGGAAGGTGAAAGGTCACAGGTTGCATGTGAGGAGGAAAATAAAGGAAAATAATGGAAATTGAAGAAAATAGAGGTCTCATTGATAAAAAGGCTTTGAGGATCAGTTGGCAAGCTTGGTCAGTGTAAATTTTGGTCAATTCAATTTTGGAGTTCTCTCATTACTCTCTCTCTCTCTCACTCTTGGACTCTTAGAGTTATCTTGGAGCACTCTAGCTTTGGAGCAAGGAAGGAAAGTAAGGATCAAGCAAGGAAGAGCAGGATCAAGCAGCTTCAACAAGAATACTTGCAGGTAACATATTGCATGTGTTATTTCCTAGCTAGTTTTGACATGCATGGATTTGCATGTTGGTGTATGGTTCTCTTACTATCAGTGGCATGGTTTTGTTGGGTTTGACAGTGGTTTTCAACCTAGCCTTAACTTTTTCTAGATGCCATGGCATGTTTGGATGTTGATCTCAATTTTGATCTTTGGAATTGCGGGATGGATTTCAGAATCCAGGGCGGAGGTGGTCTCAAGGTTCATTCCTAAAGGCCTAGGAATCCCTTAACCAATTTTGGTGGGATACATGGTAAATCCTGAGGGTGGAGTCTTGGTTTATGGCCTAGTGATCCAATGTGGATTGTGGTAAATTGTAAGAGACAGGTGTCTCAGTTTAGGGCTTAGTGAGTTGGTGTGGATTGTGGTAAATCCTGAGAGACAAGGAGACGAAAAATTCCTCAAGGATGGATTCTGGATGGCATTCCAAGTTCGGTTTGATTTTGTGACCAGAGCACTAGCTT
Source organism: Pinus tabuliformis (assembly GCA_031772625.1). Taxonomy (NCBI): domain Eukaryota; kingdom Viridiplantae; phylum Streptophyta; class Pinopsida; order Pinales; family Pinaceae; genus Pinus; species Pinus tabuliformis. The sequence continues at coordinate 761,711,573 of CM062804.1, forward strand.
TGGTGTTATCACAGTTTGGTGAGGGTGGAGGTGGTTTAACTTATGGATTCCCTTGGTTGTTTTTGGATTCTGTTATCCATGAGATCCCACATTCATGCTTAGAATATGGCATATGGGTGACTGATTGAAAGAAAGATTTGGTTCAGCCATGTCTACAATCGGGTGGTATGTGGAAGTCCCGAACCTAGTCGGATTTGCCTATGTTTAATAAAAGCTAAGTTCTCTTGATTTTGTACTTATTTATATGTGGATTTAATGGCTGTTATCTCACTGTTATTTTCATGGTTTTATGCTGGTTATAAGCATGGTTAAGTGACTGGTTCATGTCATGATTATTTCATGTATTTACTTGTAATTGTTAAAATGATGGATGCAAGACCTAATTGATGTCATAATAGTTCAAGGGAGAAGGTGGTGATCCTTCTTGTCATGTATCATAAGATTTTTTAGTCATTCATGCTCTGTCTTGTATCCTAGATCTGTATATTGAATTAATGCCAAGTGTTTGACAGAATGTCAGTCTCGGTTCAGGATGGTCAGGCCTAGTCCCAGTGTTAGATTTTGGTTTATTAGTATTTTCATCATGTGTTTAATGGATTCCAGAAGTTACAACAAGTTCTAGGCAATGACCAGAATTATGGTCTTGAAAAGTGCCTTAAATCCCGTAGACTCTGGCATAGGTCTGCTGGAAATAGTCCATAGACATAAGCATGCAGGCTTGTGGGAGCTTCGAGAGCTCTCTGGACGCTGGCATGCCCATAGCATAGGAGATTCCAAATCTCTCTAAACACTGGAATGCCCATAGCATGGGAGATTCCAAGTTTCTCTGGATGCTGGAATGCCCATAGCATGGGAGCATCAAGAGGTTTAATAGCTTAAAAATTCAGTGTTGTGAAAAATACTGAGAGGGAGGGTGAATCCGTATTTTAAAAACTCACATTGATAATCTTATTTTCTGAAATATATACACAACTTTACTGAACCCAACTCTTGTATGTATGCGACTGTTGTAAAGGAAACTAGCGTATGCTTAGTAAACTTGTAAAACAAATGATTCTTTATCTGTTAAACTTAAACCAGAATGTAAGAGATTTATTAGGCATTTGATAAAAAATAAGCAGGTGCAGTAAGAACAAAATAAAGTATCACACATAAGAAACACACATGAACGCCAAGATTTAAGTTAGAAACCCAATGTGGGAGAAAACCATCATTGCTATCGTCTCAATCTTCAAACTTATTAATATCAAAAACTTCTTACATTCTTGTATTGGTGTAGACTCATTTCAGTACGTAGGCACCCACCTACTGAAGGCTGCAACCTTCACTCATTCTCCAACTCCCACTGGAAGGGAGCTCTAACCCCCTGATTTGATTACTAACTATTACTGGTAGGAATCTTCGACTTCCTCACTGAAGGCTCCTACCCTCAACAAAATCCATGGACCACGTTTCATAAATTTTCACGCTGGATCCACCTGCTTTAACACATCACAACTTGTAGGTAAACTGAAGCAAACACCAACTTAATCCAAACATAATAGTGAGATCAATGTAACCAGAAAAAAAAAATAAACTCATAATATTTCATCAACACACAGAATTAACTGTAACCCTGATCATTCATATTCCAACATGTATACACTACTTCACTTAAGGCAACCCGCGTGTATACGCGCTTTTCTGTAGAGCAACCTGCGTACAAATATCAATATATTGAAAACTTATAGTTTTGAATCAGACACAGAGTTGACCAGAGTTATTCTGAAATATTCTTTTAGCTTACAAAACCCTCATACTGTTAGCAACAACAATAATCTTTTCAACCAATCAACATGTAAAAAAATTCAACTTCATCATTCAATTAGTTCTACTTCAGACATTATCACTCAACCCAGATCAACATGAAGACATCATTGACAAACAACGGAGATACAACAACACTGATCAGGTTGATCAATCATTTATCGAAAAGAATCCTTCCTTTATGTACGCGACTTTGAACAAACGAACCCTCGTGTATACGCAACTTCACCAAGACCAACCTGCGTACAAATCTGCAAATTTTGACCGAAAATTGTGTAGCTCTTTAGAACTTCAAAAAGACCCAGATCATAATATTCAGAGATAAAAACATGCATCAATATATCTAGTTAATCCATGAGCATATCATACAATGGAAAGTCATTTAAGGTCTCATGATCCTCATCCATCATTGTATTCATCGGTGTATAATTACTTCAGATCTATGTGTCAACTATAGCCATTACAATGCAAATATACTTCAGATTGAAGTATTCATCAAAAACCATTTCACATGCACACTTAGTACTTTTATCTTCACCTCCTTATATAGCTAGAGACTTAGCTAATACCATGGCTCAAAACTACACTAGTGCCTGTGGTAATCTTGGATGGGATCAAGTATCCATTACTGCACTCAATATTGTGGGCTAATACCATGGTAAGGACCCTTGGTATTCTTAAATTAGTGCTCCATTATATACATGACTTTTCTTCTTTGTACCTGCGTGTATACACGACTTGGCCTTGACGAACCCACGTATAGATATTCAAATATTTACCTTTATCAAAATTCTAATTATGATATGTAAACCTTTGTCCCATCATTCTATTATTCTATTCCATCACTTTGTCACCTTTGAACTGACCTGTGGATTCATCTAATTACTATATACTTGTTCTGTTACAAGAGAGTTACCATGAAGGACAACACATGCATCATAATGCCAACAATCTCCCCCTTTGGACTTGATGGCAACCATGTTGGTGTTGATCACCTCAACCTGTAGAAATCTGTTAGATACATCAAATAACTATTATTCAAACACCAAGATACTCTCCCCCTTTTACATCAAGTGCAAAGGGTGGACTAAATCTCCCCCTTTGGATCTGATTTGCACTATACTTTCCATGCCCCCCCTGAGCACATGCTGAATCTTCAAAAATATTTTCAAATGAAGAGCATGCCGCTATAACTCAACTGATTATGACCTTCCTATCACCAAGGACTCTCTCCCCCTTTGATATCAAGTGCAAAGGGCGGACTAAATCTCCCCCTTTGGATCTGATTTGCACTATACTTTCCATGCCCCCCCTGAGCACATGCTGAATCTTCAAAAATATTTTCAAATGAAGGGCATGACGCTATAAATCAACTGATTATGACCTTCCTATCATCAAGGACTCATACTTACATCAATCACCCAACCAAGTGGGGATACATATTTGAATCAACCACCCAACCAAGTGGGATTACATATTTGACCTGACCTTAAAAGTCCATACATGACTGAAATTGAAAATTATTACATCATAGGTGGAATCTCCACATGACCTTTACATCAAATGGAAAATATGACATTAATAACTGAGACCAAAAGATCTTAATAGTACCATAATTCAGCAACCATAATGTTAACAATGCATTATATTCTGCAAGGCTAATGATGCCACTGAACCTGTGCTACCTGTTCATTGTCAAAAACTCATTCATCAAAGCATCTTCAAAAATAAGATAAATATCAATGAGAAAAACATAACTCAATACCATATCAGCAGACTGTACCCATCAACACCAGACCAAGAAAAATCAAATCATAGATGTCAGTAGCATGTCAAAGGCTAATCTTGAGTCTGTCCCACTATTTTTCTATCAGAGAAAAACATATGCGACTGTCTGCAAAGAAACTCACGTATATACGCGACTATACTTCATGAAACCCGTGTATAGAAAGCAACCTTCTGAATTTTCACCTGTAGACTGAGCATACTAGATTAATAAAAAAATAAGGCAGAGACAACTCCTAGTTTCTGTCTGAGATATTCAAATGCTTCTATGGGAAGAGGTTTAGTAAATATATCAACAACTTGTTCTTTAGAGGGAACATACTCGTCCAATTTAACCTTTTTATCAAGCACTTGTTCTCATAAGTGATAATTAATAGGAATATGCTTGGTCTTGGAGTGCATAACATGATTTTTCGAAATACTAATAGCACTTGTATTATCACATAGGATGGAGATGGGTGGAGAACATTTAATTTGTATATCTTGTAATGTTTGCATCATCCAGAGAAGTTGTGTGCAACAAGATGCAACAACCACATATTCTACTTTCGCTGTAGATAAGGCAATGGAACTTTGTTTCTTGTTGAACCAAGATACCAATTGGGATCCCATGTAAAATGCACCTCCACTAGTGCTTTTCTAAACATCAACGTTTCTAGCCCAATCCACATCTGTGTATGCATGAAGGGTAATATCTACATCTTTAGGATACCATAGACCAAAGTCTTGGGTTCCTTGGAGATATTTGAATATTCTCTTTACTACTTGAAGATGTGATTCCTTTGGATTGGCTTGGAAACATCCAACAATCCCAACTGCATGCATGGTATCTGGTTTGGTACCTGTTAGATAAAGCATACTTCCAATCATAGAACTGTACTTTGGTTGGTTTACTACGGGAGAATCATCATTAGAACTGAGGCTACATCCTATCATCAGGGCAGTACATACAGGTTTGCAATATTCCATCCCATACTTCTTCAGAATCTTCTTGAGATATTTTGTTTGTGAGAGAAATATGCCATCTTTTTCTTGTTTCACTTGTAGACCAAGAAAATAGGTTAGTTCCCCAAGTAAAGAAATTTCAAATTCTTGTTGCATAACTGAAGCAAAGTTTTGACTCATAGATTCTTCAATACTGCCAAAGATGATATCATCAATAGAAACAACAATAATTAGCAGTTTATCATCCTCAATTTTTTTGTACAAGTTGTTGTCTGTGAATCCTTTTGTGAAACCTTGTTGTTGAATATATTTGTCAAGATGATAATACCATGCTTGTGGAGCTTGTTTTAGCCCATATAAAGCCTTCTTGAGTTTGGATACAAGGTTTTCATCATTCCCCAAAATGAATCCTTCTGGTTGTTCAATATATACATCTTCTTCTAGATCTCCATTAAGGAAATCATATTTTACATCCATTTGATAAACTTTGAAATTTCGAAAAGTTGAAAGCGCAAGAAACATTATTATGGCTTCAAGTTTGGCTATTGGTGCAAATGTTTCTTCAAAGTCTATATTTTCTTGTTGAACATAACCTTTACAAACAAGTCTAGCTTTGTTCCCAATGACCTCTCCATTTTCATTAAACTTATTTTTGAATATCCATTTTGTCCCAATAACATTTTTATCACAAGGCCTTGGAACCAATTCCCAAGTATCATTCTTTTCAATTTGATCAAGTTCTTCATTCATGGCCTTAACCCAACATTTATCTTTACTAGCTTGATTTACATTTTGCGGTTCAATGGTGGATAATAAAGCTAGATAAATAGAAGATCCTACAAGGGTTCTTCTTGTTTGTACCCCAGATTCCTTTTCTCCTAGAATTTGAGTTTTTGGATGATTCTTTTGAACATACCTAGATGGATCCTTTTCTTTTCTTGATGTTTCTTCTTCTACTGCTTCATTAGTTTCTTCGTCTATATCATTGTGATAAGATGTGGGAAAGAATTCATCATCATAATCCTCTTTGCTGATGTTACCTTTTTGGGATCTGTGCATGCTTCATCAATCACAACATCAATGCATTCAACAATTTTCCCAAGTCTCTTATTCTAACATTTGTATCCTTTGCTTCTAGATGAGTAACCAAGAAGTATTCCTTCATCTGTTCTAGTTTCAAATTTTTCATCATTACTTTTGATGAAACATTTGATTCCAAAAACTCTAAATGCTTTACAGTGGGAGGCTTACCATACCAAAGTTCATAAAGAGTTTTATCACTTTTTTTTCCACTGGAAAAATCCGTAAACTTTTCATTAAAGATGAAAGGTTACATGTGTAGATGCATGCCGCATATGCCAATTGTTCATTGGTATCTCTGTACATTTACAAAAATAAATACATATATCTGCTGTTGCAATATGTTGCTGTATGATCGGTGTAGTTCAAAGAGTTGATGCCTTATGGCATCCATCAGTTTACAAAAATTTACAAAAAACACAGTTCTGTGTACTGCTGCTGTCATTCTACTGTTTTGAGATTAGATCTCATGCAGACCCACAGTAGGATATTGTGGGTCTATATATGGGCGGTGGTAAAACTTTTGTTCTTGTTGGTCCAAAATCTCTGTTATCTCCCAATGTCCTTTCTCCATCAGCGCGGCCTCCTTGGAAAGTTTGTCAGCATCCTGATTGTGTTCCCTGTAGATATGAGAAACGGAGATGTGATTAAAAGCTGTCTTGAACTGTAGCACTTCATCAAGTATGTTATTGAGTGAGTGAATGTGACATGTAGTAATGCTGTTGAACCAATTTATAATGATCTGTGAATCTCCGAAGATGTTTATGCTGTTACATTGATGGCTTAGAGCAAAATGAAGCAGGTGTCGAAGAGATATAAGTTCAGCGAAATTGTTGGTCCCGGCCCCCAAACCGGCCTTGATGCGATAGGAGTGATTTCCAGATTTATGCAATATGAACCCACCCCCGCTGCTTTGGGCATTTGCAGCCCCGTCAAAGTATGCCCAAGGAGTTTCCCTGTCAATGGAGGGGGGAGGGGATGGTCTGCGGGATTTTGGAGGAGGAGGATCAGGTAATTCGTTATATGCACTTATGATCCGGGCTTCAATAAGTGGCCATTGAATGGCCTGCTCTTCGAAAATCAGATGGTTCCTAGCTTTCCAAATGGACCAATTTATGATAATGGGCAGGTTTACAAATTTGGAGCCTTTATGACTGTTCCCCCATTCAATCCATGCATTAATAAGGTCGTTTCCTCTCCATTCTCCCGAGAATTTCATAACCTGTTTTAAGTTGTTCCATATCTGTAGAACAGCGCTACAGTTCAGGAAGAGGTGCTCTGTGGATTCACTGGCATTCTTGCACAGAACGCATCTCGTCGGTCCGAAGTGTGCTCTTCGCATGAGGTGCTCACCCGTGGGTACTCTGTTTCTGAGAACGCACCAAGTGAACAGTTTTGAGCGAGGGGAAGCAGATAGCTTCCATAAGCTATGCCACCATCGTTCTAGTACTTCAGGTTTTCTCTGCCATATGATGTGAACGTATCCTTCTTTAGGTGTATACCTCCCACTATCCGCCAGGTGCCAAATGATTTCATCCGGACCCTCTGATATTCTGACATGAGTTTCCATCAGGGCCTCACAGTATTTACTCCAATCATCGTGCCATCTCTGTGGAAGGTTGAGTTGAGCGGCGTTCTTCCAAGCCTGATGGAATAGGTCAGTTTGCTCTTGGTCCGCTATTTGTGAGATGAATTTGGTTCCTTGGGCAGATAGAAATAGCACCAGTTCTTGAGGGAGCCTGTGTCTCCCGCCACATCCGCTCCAAGGATCTAATCCAATGCGAACACTGCTTCCATTCCTAATTCTCCATGCCATGTTATTCCTGATCAGTGGGAGGGAATGAAGAAGGGCTTTCCAGATTGAGGAAATGCCGGTCTTGTTCCAAGCAGGGAGCCTTGCCCAATCCAGGATGTTGAGAGGCCAAATGTACTTATGATATGTAATGTTTGTCCATAAGCTTTGCGAGGTGAGCAATGCCCATCCCATCTTGGCTGCCAGCGCACTGGCGAAGGAAGGTAGATCCTTCAGGCCCCAACCACCCCATTTCTTAGGCAGGGCAATCGCTTTCCATCCAATCCAGGCAAATGTGCGTTTTTCTTTGTTGCCAGCCCAGAGGTATCTGGAGCAGAGCTGCTTGAGTTTTGATAGGATGTTCCGGGGAATCCAGGCGAGGGCCATCCAGAAAACTGGTGTGGCTTCTAGAACTGATTTGATCAGGGTGAGTCTTCCCGCTCTAGATAGGTATCTGAAGCTCCAGCAAGTAATCCTTTTTTCCACTTTGGTAATCAGCCAGGCCCAATCCGCCACCTTCTGTGTGGTGGGCTTTAGCCAGTAACCCAGATATTTAAGTCCCCTGTCCAGGGGCTGAGTGGTGAAAGGGAATGCTTGGCGGGCAGCAAAAGATTCATTGACCGAGGTATTTACCAAGGTGATAGAAGATTTGGTACGGTTAACCTCCATTCCAGTGGCATGTGCAAATAGCTTTAGAATCCTGTTGAATGTCGAGGTGTCTTGTATGCTGCCATCGAGTAAGATAAGAACATCATCTACAAACAACAGGTGTGTAATGAAGCAGTCCTCAGATATCTTCAGGCCCCTGATAGTGCCGTCCCTTTTTGCCGAGATTATCAATCGACTCAAGGCTTCCATAACCAGGAGAAAAAGAAGAGGGGATAAAGGACAGCCTTGTCTCAGTCCACGCTCCGAATGGAAGAAGTGGGAGGCTGCACCATTAATCAGGATACTGTAAGTGGGGGATGTTATGCAGGCCATGATCCAATTGATGAGGGGATGTGGGAAGCCCAGATGTATGAGGATCATCTTGATATAGAGCCAGCTGACTCGGTCAAAAGCCTTGGAGAGGTCGATTTTAAGGAGAATGCTCTTCAGATGTTTGGTCCAGATGGAATGTATGGCTTCCTGAGCAGATCCGATGGCTTCATGAATTTGTCTGTCTTCTAAGAAAGCAAATTGCTGGGGGGCAATATGCTTGGACAGGATTGGCCTGATCCTGTTGGCAATGATCTTGGAAATGATTTTGTATAGGACATTACACAGGGAGATGGGGCGGAAGTCATCAAATGAAGAGGGAGAGTCAGACTTGGGGATGAGGGCGATGAAAGTGGAGTTGATCGCATGGTAGATTTGTCCCGAAGTTCTGCTTTCTTCTACCACCTTTAAGATATCTCCCCCTAAAATGTCAAAGAAAGCAATGTAGAACTCAATAGTCCATCCATCAGGTCCCGGGCTCTTTTCCTTCTGGAACCATTTGATCGTGCTTTCGAGCTCTTCCATGGAAACAGGATCTGTGAGAGCTTCAGCATCCTCGTTGTTTACAAACCGGGGAAAATGTGATGCCACATTGATAATCTCAGCAAGATTGGTCCCAGCCGGGCTCTTGAAAATCCCCCTGAAGTGTGCAGTTCCAAGTTGGGATAATTTGTTGAAGGTATCTGCCACTCCCCCATCAGGAAGAGGAAGATCCCAAATGGTATTGGAAACCTTCCTTCCTTTGGCAAAATTGTGGAAGAATCTAGAGTTTTCATCCCCTGCCTTCAGCCAAAGTGCCCTGCTTCTCAGTCTGATTGATTCCTCCCGAAGTTTTAGGATATTTTGCTTTTCCTTCTCCAATTCAATGAGTCGAGTCTTGCTTTCGTCGGAGATGAATCCCAGACTCCGATCATCCAGAAGGGAGTTTAGGTCTTCTTCAATCTTGATGAGCTGCTCCTCTTCTCTGGCCTTTTTTGCCTTAGCCCACTCAATCACTATATGCTTGAGCTCAGTCAGATTTTTAACAAATCCCCTAGCCATCGATGCTTCTCTATCTATAGGGTGAGAATGCCAAAAGTCCGAGACCAGTTTAGAGAAGCTAGGATCCTGAAGCCAGAGATGATTGAACTTATAAGGAGCTTTTGGCTTAGGTAGGGGACCCTTAATTTCCATTAGGATAGGGGAATGATCAGAGATACCTCCTGATCCCACCCATTGCTTATAGTGGTGGAGTTGGTGGATCAGCGGCCCTTTTATCAGAAATCGATCCAGTCTTCGAGCCAAAGCCGCTTCCCCAACTCGCCTGTTCCTCCATGTGGGTAGGGGGTTCTGCATGGGAATGTCAACAAGGTCATGCTGCTCCAGCAAATTCCTCATGAATGGAGTAATAGAATCGACTTGCGCCCGAGATCCCCAAGTTTCACGAAACCCCATGGAAAAATTCATATCCCCCCCTAGTATGATGCGATCCAGATTCATCAGATTCCTGCTGAGAAGCATCCTCCAGAAGTTTTCTCTCTGTTGACAAGGGCCATAGATGTTGATGATGCAGAGAGGGAGTCCTAAGTCCAATGAGAAAATGTCCGCCCCCAGGAAACCCTGACCCCCCCAAGAGGATTCGAGTCTTATGGTTCTGGGATTGTATCCAATCGCCAGTCCCCCAGATCTACCAAAGGCATCCATAGCAATAAACTTCCATCTGGGCGAGATATTATGCAGCGCGAGGGAGATGGATTCCGCCAGACCTAGGGTTTCTTGCAGGAGGATGATATCAGGGGATTCGACCTCAAAAAGTCGTTTGAGGGCTAGTTTTTTGGGGGAGCTAGCCAAACCCCTACAATTGAAGGAGAGGCACTTCATGGAGGACCCCTCTTCGGGGGATTTGCTCTAAGGGCCCCAACAATGGTCGATTGTCGACCTGATGCAACTTCTGCGCCAACTCTTTTGATGGCTTTGTTTAAATCTGATTTCCTTCCTCTAGTAGAAGTGGAGCTCACACCCGAGGGAACAATGCCTAAACCCATATTGTTAGCAGAGGATTCCGGGAGAGAGGTCCGGGAACGGAGAGAGTATGGGTGCTGGGGCATCTTATTAACAGGGGTCTCAGAGGACGGTGACGGGGGCGGGGACATGATGGATGGCAGAGTGGGAGGGGCGATAGAAGGAAGAGGAAGGGGCGAGGGAATATTGCAGTAAGCCATGGAACATGATGCAGAGGAAACATAATCAGAAGATTGTGCAATAGAGATAAGGGGAGAGTTAGAACATGTACCCGAAGCTTGTGCGGCTGCAGCAGCTGCCCGAGCCCTAGTCAGCGGAGGCGATGGCGCCTCGAGTGGATTCATCTCTGAGAACATCTGAGCTCCATTGGTAACAGAGAAACCCCTCGCTGGCTGTGAGACAATGGGGGAAGTCCGTCTGGATGCAATGGGGGATTGTTTTGGGGTGCTGTCCGGACGCTTGATTAAAGGGCAATCCTTGTAGAGATGCCCCACTTGGTGGCATCGATTGCACCGAAAGGGTACTCCTTCGTAATCCAGCATCTGATAACGCCTGAGCTTGCCCCATTGCAATGTAATTCTTTCCTCCAGTCCTTCTCTGGTGTCCAGATGCACCAGAATGCGAGCCACAGTCTTCCTCCGGGTATCAATGTATCCACGATCATGATCCAGATAAGTCCCAAGTGCATTGCCGATCTTTTTGAAATAAGCTTCGTTCCAGTATTGTGTAGGGAGTCCTGGTAAACGAACCCATAAAGGCCCTGCAGCAATTTTCTCATGCTCGGGATCAAATAACGGACTCCATCTCTTCAGAAGAACAGGAGCAGTTTCGATGTGCCAGTATCTTTCGAGGACCGCATTTGTGTGTTCTTCGGATGCGAATTGAAGGGAGAACCACCCGCGAGGTAGAACCTCAACCTCCGGCACCTGTGTGAGGAGTACACCCCAAATTTCTTTCACCCAGCGCGTCAATCTATCCACCGTGTAGGAGCGCCCCCGCACGTGCCCTACCAACATTGTGCGAGCTAGAGCCATGGTTGCTTCGAAATCCGGGGAGTCACCGAAGATAACCGTGGTATCTTTCGAAATTGCCCTAACGCAATTTGACCTCTGCTTCTTGGATCGAGGGGCCGACGGATGCTCGGATAGGGGATTTGAGACCCCGGGAGGAGGAGGTCCAGAGGGTTTAGGGTTTACAACCGGGGTGCTGAATGCGCCTGAGGGTTTTGCCCCAAAATTTGGAGAGGGGTTTGCCCGAGGAACCTCAGGTACAGACGGTGGATCAGTAGGCGGAGATGGGATCTGATACAGATCAGCGGGGTCTAGCAGATGAGAGGCAAGAAAAGAAGCTGTGCCAGGAGAGAGCGGCGGGGCTGCGAGACCAGTTGAAAAGGGATCCGGCAAGGAGATGACCGGGAGGATATTCTGGGCATCAGAGGTATCAGAAAGCGGAGGAACGAAACCCGGGGGGGCAGAGATATGGTTAGTGAAAACGACCTGACCTTCCAACGGATCCTCGGAGAAGTCCACGAGATCCGTTTCCGGTAGGTCTTCCATGCCGGACAGCGAATGTAGTCTCCCGACACTGGTGCTGATCTGTCGTTCGCCCGAAACCCTATCCGCCGAAAACTGCTCCATCCTGTGGTCCTGAAGCTGCGAACTGCGGCTGTCTTTCCTTCGCGGTTATTGTTGATGCGCGCCGTCAGAGCCTAAACCCATCGTGCCTCCTCAAAAATGTTAGTATTAAAGAGTTTTATCACTATTCACATGAACATGAGCCTTGTTGAGAATATTTACTGCGGTATGTGCAACTTCACCCCATAAGGTGTTAGGAGTTCCAGACTCATCAAGCATAACATGAGCCATTTGTTGAACAATTCTATTCATTCTTTCCACCATGCCATTTTGTTGAGGAGTTTTAGCTACATAAAATTGTCTTTTTTGTGCCATGTTGTTCATAGAAATCAAAGAATTCATCTGATATGTATTCTCCTCCTCGGTCAGATTTGAGACATTTTATTTTTAGATCTAATTCATTTTCAACTAATCTTTGAAGACTTTAAATTTATCAAATGCTTCATCTTTGTGTTTCAATAAACCGATCCAGCACATTCTGGAAAATTCATCAATGAATAAGATATAATATTTTTCTCCATGAGGTGACTTTTTCCTTAGCAGTCCACACAAATCAGTATGTATAATTTCAAGAGGCTTACTTGCTGATCATTATTTGGCATTGAATTGAACTCTGGTTTGCTTAATGAATTGACATGACTTACGTATGGTACTTTCTGGTAGGGTGATGTTGGGTAGATCACGAACAACTTTGAGCCTGGTTGATTTGCTTATTTGAGAGAAGCTTAGATGTCCCAAAATTCTGTGCCATAACCAGTTTTCCTTTGCGTTGCCTAAGTAACATTGTTCTTGGACACCTTTAAATATATACAGACTGCTCGGGGTTCTTGTTCCTTTTATTATGGTATTTCTCGTGTCAAGTTCACGAACCACACATTCTTTTGATCGAAATACCACTTCATTTCCTTGCCCACAAATTTGGCTAACACTCAACAAGTTATGCTTTAATCCATCAACATACATAACATTACCAGATTTAAAATTTTCTTTTAGAAAAACAGAAACTTTACCCTTAATGACAGCAGGTGAGTCATTTCCAAAAGTGACATTCTTTTCTTTCTATAAAGCATTGTATGAAATAAGTCTATCTTTATCACCTGTAATGTGTTTTGAGCATCCGATATCAATGTACCATTGCTTTTATTTTCCTTTTGCAAACAATGCTATGCCACAGCTTTCAGGCTGTAACTCCTTCCTTTTCCATACCTTAGAATTTGTTGATATTTTCTCCTTTTGAGATGTTGTCTGTAATTTGCTCCTGCATTCATATTCTTCATGTCCAAAGTTATTGCAAAATGAGCATGAAATTTCATCTTCAAGAGGTGAGAAGTTATTATATGTGTTCTTCTTGAATCCTATCTCATTCCTTTGTTTTCTTGCTTCTCTACTCATGATGTTTGTATGCAACACATTGAGTAGCCTTATGACCAAAATTATGACATGAGAAACATTGTCCATTAAAGAATAAATTTCTGTGATCATAGAATCTTCTGGCATTGTTTACCTTTTGATTGGTGCTTCTGTTGTTGTTCATACTTGGATTAGAGTGAACATGATTTACCTATGAAATGCTTTTATTCTTTTGCTGAGGATTGAAGCTTCGCTGACTGGTTTTTGTTGCATCTAGATAGCTTCCAATGGTGGATGAAGACTTTCCTGTTTGAGATGTTTCTCCAGTGTATCCAAGACTTGTATTCGTAAGAGGAGAGCATTGTATATTGATAATTTCATCTAAGGTTTCATATCCTTTAGAAAATCTAAGATTCATAGTTTATATTTTCTCAAGTTCCTTTCTTAGACTTACTACTTCACATTCTAACTTGTCATTATGATTTTCCTTTTCTACGAGTTGATGCTTCAATGTATCTATGGATACTTTGTTTTCTTCCAAGAAAATTTTGAGTTGAGTAATTTCTTCAAAGAAATATTTTTCCTCTAAAGCATCCACAAATTTATCTTTAGATTCATTAGTATTTTTATCAAAAGCCATGAGTAAGTTAAGATCTTGATCATATTCTCCTTATTCACTATTTGACAATCCATCACTATCTTCCTGAGTATAATAACTTCTTCTACTGTCAAACGTTTCCTATTACCTTTTGCATTATCATTCCATTTGTCATGGTTGTATTTATGAGAACATTTAGCAGCACAATGACCAACTCCACCACAAGAAAAACATTTGAAGGGAAGCTTACCTCTGAACCTTCCGGTGCCCAGTTGAAGTTTCTTTACAAAGTCCACCTCATATTATTCTGATATATATATTGATTCCATGCGTTCTTCCTTTTATTTTCCTTTTGCAGATGCTTTAAATGTGACTTCTATGACTTCTGAGGGAGCTCCTTTCCTCATTTTAAAAGCAGCCAGGATCCTGTGAAGTTGAACAACAATGAGAGTCTGCAGATCCTATTTCTCTTCAATGGACAACACTTTTGACTTGAATTTAGGAGTTATAGATCTTAATATTTTCTCTATTAAAGTGGCATCCTTTATTTCTTCACCTAGATTTTTCATGCAATTTACTATATCATCTATACGCAAATGGAAACTAGAAATACTTCCATCGTTATGCATTCTAAGAGTTTCATAGAATTCCGAGAGTTTGGAGTTTAGCACTATTTACCTTGGTATCACCTTCATATCTTTGAATGATTCTGTCCCATATTTATTTTGCTATGTTTAACTGCATAAATTTGACAAATTATGATTATGCCAGACTTCCCAATAATGCATTGACAACATTGGCATTGGTTTCATACGTCTTCTTTTCTGCTGCATCTTTTGGAACTAAAGCTAGATGTTGATAACCTCCTTCCACAATTGCCCAAACATCTGCTCCAAGGGTCCGAAGATAGGATCTGGTTCTTTTCATCCAATATATTAAATTATTTCCATTGAAGAGTGGTGGTCTGATAGATGTCGTTTCATCTTGATTTCTCATATTGGGAGATCTTCCTTCAAGTGATCAAGATTCTTTTGAAGGACCTACTCTGATACCAATTGTTGGGAAAAATAATGAGAGAGGGGGTGAATCAGTATTTTAAAAACTCACAATAATAATTTTATTTTCTGAAAATATATACAAGACTTTACTGAACCCAACTCGTATATGTACGTGACTGTTGTAAAAGAAACTAGTGTATGCGTAGTAAAATTGTAAAACAACTAATTCTTTGTCTGTTAAACTTAAACCATAATGTAAGAGATTTATCAGGAATTTGATAAGCAGTAAGTAGCTGTAATAAGAACAGAATAAAGTATCGCACATAAGAAAAACACATGAACACCAAGATTTAAGGTGGAAACCCAATGTAGGAGAAAATCACTGCTGCTGTCTTCTCAGTCTTCAAACT
This sequence comes from Pinus tabuliformis, assembly GCA_031772625.1. Lineage (NCBI taxonomy): Eukaryota > Viridiplantae > Streptophyta > Pinopsida > Pinales > Pinaceae > Pinus > Pinus tabuliformis. Next base: position 761,726,950 of record CM062804.1, read on the forward strand.
TATTAATATCAAAAAGTTCTTACATTCTTGTACTAGTGTAGACTCATTCCAATACACAAACACCCACTTGTTGAAGGCTACAACCTTCACTCGTTCTCTAGCTCATACTGGAAGGGAGCTTGAACCCCCTGATCTGATTACCAATTACTACTTGCAGGAAGCTTCGACTTCCTCACTGAAGTCTCCAACCATTAGCAACATCCGTGGACCACATTTCATAAATTTTCACACTGGATCCATCTTCTTTTAACTTGTATATCAACTAAAGAAAACACCAACTTAATTCAAACAAAACCATGTGATCATTGTAACTAGAACACATAACTAAACTTAGAATAATACATCAACACACAAAATCAACTGCAACCCTGATCATTCATAGCCAACATGTATACGCTACTTCACTTAAGGCAACCCATGTGTATACGCGCTTTTCTATAGAGAAACCTGCGTACAAATCTCAATATATTTGTCACATGGAATGAGTCGTTCTTGCGGACAAGACCGACCTCCCTAGTATCTAATGATATCTAGCGACAAACAAACCACTCAACTTCTATCTTTCTCTAAATATGCAGTTTATAAATAAAGGAAAACAAGTGTTTTAGGCCTACCTTGGGTCCAATGAAAGTTTGTGAAAGCCTCCTCCGTTGATCCAAATGAGCTCCCTTGTAGAGAATCTGCAAACACAAACAAGCACACAAATTAAATAGCACCTGAAAAGGCAATATAATAAAGCATACTTATCATGATGATCAAGGAATTCATGAAAGAAATCACATAAGACAATTTGTTGAGAAAAATGAATCTGATTGTATTAATTTAAATCAAAGAAGAACTTTATAACCTGTGCCTTGATGTTGTAAAAGCTCCTCCCAGGGTCCAGCAAGAAGTCTCCTCTACTTTGACAAGTTTCACTCTCCTCCCAATGAAGCCAAAAGGTATGTGATCTCTCCTCTCAAGCTTAACTAGGAAGTCTCAATTCCACTAGCATTTACCCTAAAAAATGTTCAGCTTCTAACCTCCCTAGCAACCAACCCAATGCCTTAATTTATAGTGCAATGGAGGGAAGTTACTAGAAGTTACTAGATCCACCTTCAAAGGGATAAAGCCCTCCTTAAAAGGGATAAGCTCCTCTCATCAAGGGATTAGCTCCTTCAGTTTTGGGATGCATGAACCACCTAGGAGCGAACCATCCATGTCAAGATTCCTTCTAGAATCATTTAGAATTAACCATAAGTGAGTTTTTAAGAATAAACTTGCGCCTTTTTGACTTTCACAGGGGTCTGCACCCACTCCTTTAGAGACAGAGCGGGCAGGTCCACAGGTAACATGAACAAGGGGTACAGGATCACAGGTAACAGTGAGAGAAAGTGCGGAACCAGAGCTTTATTGATTTTTAAGGTGTTTCTCTCATTTTCAAAGCTTGACATGAAGAGCTGAGGTTTGAGACTTACTTAGGAGGACAGTATGAATGATGATAGACCCATACTGACTGCAAATAGTCATGGTGACAATATTTTGTGTAACAGATTGCCCCCTAAAGTGCGAAGTCTGTAGTAGATGAGGATTTCATTTATCATCTAGGAAGAGTGAAGTACTTTATCATTTCGAGGATTATCTTGTGGAGAGCCCGGTTGGAACCTGTAAAAACATTCAATGCAAAATATAAATATGAGATCATATCATCGCTGAGGTAGGCATTCCCATAATCAGATCAAAACTGACTAGAAAACTAACTACTGCTCTGATATAGGAATGATCTTGTAAGACAACAAAAGTATAGACACATGTAGACACTATTGGCATTATGAGACCAGTGTTGTCCTTGATGGCAAATCACACAGATGATAAATTATAGTGCAACAAAGTTATTTTCAAGTTCACGCATTTTCATGGAGAGAAAAGTTTCTTTCATGTAGAGAAAAGTTCACACACTTTCATGTAGAGAAAAGTTCACGCACTTTCATGCAGAGAAACGTTTCTTTCATGTAGAGAAAAGTTCACACACTTTCATGCAGAGAAAAGAGTTCCTTTCATGAAGAGAAAAGTTCACGCACTTTCATGCAGAGAAAAGTTCATGCACTTTCATGGTTGGTTCATGGTATTAGTCTGACAATTTTGATCCTATGGTTTTGGTTTGTGGTATTGCATCCAAAAGTGTTGATCCCAAGTATTGGGTCTATGGTATTGAATTGTTATGGTTTTTGGTCCGTGGTATTGTGAAAGGCCTAAGGCTATAAAAGAGGAAGGAGATCATTTGGCAAGGCATCATATGATTAATTGAATATCTGATAAAGTGCTAGATCTGGAATACGGTGATTGGGTTATGGTGCAGATCTAGATCTGAATAAAGAAGGAACCTGAGCTTTATAAGGCGGATCTACTGATGGGTCGAGATCTCCTTGGCGCATGATCAGATCTGTAGATCTGATAGTCTGGGGTATGAGTAAAGTCTGAAAAATTGATCTATACCTGCAGGACCGCAGGTGCGACACGGCTGCAGGTGCGGAGGATTGCAATCCAGGCACAGATCAGGTGCAGAGGTCCGTAGGCAGTTTGCAGCAGCAGGTGCAGAGGTTCGCAGGCCCAGAAGCACCACAGGTGCAGAGGTTCGCAGGCCCAGAAGCGCTGCAGGTGCGGAGGTGCGCAGGCAAGCCGTAGACTCAGGTGCGGAGGTGCGCAGGCAAGCAACAGGAGAAGGTGCAGATGTACGCAGGTTTTCTATTGGTGAAGTTGCGAATTTTTCATGAAATCTATTTAGCTGCTCCTGTTTATTATTGCAGTAGTCTGGGATCTGAAGTGATGTCTGGGTACTGGTACTGTGTTTTGATAAAAACATTCGAGAAGTGATTGATTGATTGATTATGTTCATAATGACTTATCCTTATATGATCTAATGGACTAGATCTGATTTCTAACACACATATTATCCTTGCATATGTATTGATCTGGTGATTGGGTGATTCAAAAGATTGATTGATTATGTGCTTCAATGATATTTATGGGTCCAGTATGAAAATTGGATGAAACGTTCCCTTTCAGATTATGTGTTGTGCTTCAGGTGTATCCAGTCTGAAAATGTATGAAACGTGGTACCCGGAGGAGAGAAGATTGTAGGCCAGCGCCTACGTACTAGTATCTTAGCTAGTACAAGAGCTAAGGGGGTGGCAGCTCCCTTTCAGTAGCAGTTGAAAACATTGGAGCATTGTAGCAGGTAGCAGCCTGCGTACTAGTAAATGGATCGGCTAGTACAAGAACTATGGGGGTTGTAGCTCCCTTCCAGGAGAGACTGGAAAACGAGAGAGGGTTGTAGCTCTCTGCAGGTAGAAGCCTGCGTACTGGTACAAGACTGCACCAGTACAGAAATATTGTAAAAGGATTTTCTTATTAAGAAGAAGATTGAGATGACTTGCAGTAGGTGGTTTTCTCCCACATTGAGTTTCCACCTTATATCATGGTGTTCATGTGTGTGGCTTATGTGTGATGATCTGTTCTATTTTACTGCACTTGTTTACTGTTAATATGGTTGATAATGTTCTAATACACTCATTGAAGATCAATTAACTAAATCATAAGTTTACTGAATATACATGGGTATTCTTAACTGAAGCAGCATATATGACTCAGACTCTGGAAATGAAAAAGTTATATTGATTTGATAATACTGATTCACCCCCCTCCTAGTATTATTTCCAACAGACACAATATGGGCGCAATCATCTGTTTATGAATAGTCCACTGTATAATGAATACAAAATTCCTCACAGCATGGATGGTGGAAACTAGATCCAGGGTCTTGATTTCTACTTCCCGAAATAGTACGATTCTATCCATGCAAATGAATGTGTCGAAGTTGAACATGGTAGAAACCACTTGATTACCAGTCAATGATGTAAACTGTTAACAAGTGTGAGAGAAACCACCAGTAATGTCAATGGCTCTCAAAGTACTCAGTACAATCCATGAGATGTGAATAGATGTGTTGATGTTGAACATGTCACGGAATCCTTTGATCGAAGGTCAATGATGCAACCTATCGTCGAAGGCAAGAAACCTTCCATTGAGGCATGAAGATCCCAAGGTACTGACGATTTCTAGATCATATTTCTAGATAATGAGTTGAAGCCGATAGAAAGCGATCCGTCGTAGGCAAGCCCACAACACGAAATCATAGATCAAGTTTGAAGAAATTTAGTTGCGAGGACTGACTCAGGGATGGTCAAAATGGATGACAGATATTTTGCAGATGAATGGTTTATTTTCACTGACCTCTTGAACACATAACGACAGAGCAGATGGTTTGGTGACAATTGACCCAAAGTTAGTACCCAGAAACCGGCTGAAGACTTTCAATATGGTTTGATCAACCATTAGGCAAAGGATTTCCCAACCCAGGTGAATAAAGGTGTTGTGTTCAAGAGTGGTTACAAAGTATGACAAACAGGCTCATTTTTCTCTCTTTTCCCCCACCATTTCTGGCAAGTACCTCTTTATTTTTGACAAGCTTGAGGAGGATAACATTTGCTTGATTATAAGCTCATCTTTCAGATGAGTCCAACTTATTTTAAATTCGAACCCTAAGAAGGAGTGGTCCGTTCCTGTTTGTAATTGAACAGGTCCTTTACTGTTAAATTTTAACGAGTCCAGTATAGGAGAAACTCAACGTTTTTCAATTTTAGAGAGTCTGAAAAAACTTAAGAAGACTCCATGGTTGTCCTTTTTCGTAAATTTGTGTCTCCCAAGCCCGAAAAAGTATAAAATAATACTTGAGAGAACCGCTTGATCATTACGACCAAGGAGTACTTTTCATAATTAGTGCCTCTGATCCGAAAAAGTAAAAAAGCGATCAATGACACGTCATTTTATAACCAATATCGAATTTGAAACGACAAAAATCCGGAAATATTTTCATGTTTTTACGGTCAGAAAAGAGCTGTAAGTGGACCGTCTTTTTAGTTCCATTTTAATGAGCTTAAAAAGAAAAAATCGACAATATTTTCATGTTTTAGGGGTCAGAAAAGAGCTTAAAGGTGACTCTAATATTTTTTCATTGAAAATGACTGATTTCGCCTGAAAAATCCGTTATCCTGAACAAAAACTCAAACATTACTCATACCTGTTTAAAATGGATAAAAATGCTTCAAAAGTTACCTCTTTAAAGTGAAACATAAACAAATTAAAAACTCATTTATTCAAAAAACTTATAAAAAGGGCTTTTGTAAATTCATTTTTACCGTTTGACTTTAGAGTGAGAAAAGAGAGTTTTTGGTTAGAAAATTCCCGTGAAGATTGCGGAAAATCCATCCGTTGGAATCGAACGCCATCTCCTCCAGGTAATCTACATCATCCTACTCTTTTATTTCATCTGTTTCAAAGTTGTTTTTAGGCTTTGATTTCATTTTTTAAGGGATTTTTAGGTTAGAAACCCGCTCGCGGGGGTCTGCGGACATAACACAGGTAACCTGCGGACCCCGACTTTTTCGTAAAAGGAAAAAAGTCAGGGGTCCGCACCTGCCATAAAGGCAAAGTGTGGAGCCACACACTGTCTCTAACAGAGAGGGTGTGGTCCCCGCAGCAAGGGTTTTTAAACCTAAATTTCTCAAATTTCACCCAAGAATTTTGTTTTTAGATATTCTAATTCACTTTTTTGTTGAATGTAGAGTATACATCATGCTTGATTGGCGAGAACGGGAGCATCAGGATGTAGATCTCATCGTGATAAATCATCAACCTCCGATTGATGCATTGAAGGCATGCAGATTATACAACTTCTGGGCCATACCTGGCATGAGGGTCCATGTGGACTTTTTGTAGTGGCTGGTAGACAGGTGGAACATACAGGACCAATGCTTCTTCATTGGTGGTCACCAGCTTGAAATGGAGCCAGAAGACATTTACTTCTTGACTTGTTTGCCTAAGAGAGGTGAACACTTGACTCTATTCAGGACTAGGCCAGGTGGCTAGTCTGTCGATAGCCTTCGGCTAGAGTTTTGCAACGACCAGACTAGCAACAAAGGGATAGATATCAAAACCATATCCCTTCCTGAACTGAAAGTGATTGCGTTTACTATTACCAGGCTCTGCAGAAGCGCAACACTACATGTAGCCACTGGATCCCAAATGCAGATGGCAGTAGACTGCTTTCGAGGCACCATCTTCAACTGCTGCGATGCTGTGTTGGCTAATATAAAAGGCCAACTGACTAGAGCAAAGAACGGACAACTGAAGACCTTTGGATATGGTGCTTTAGTCGTGAGCTTTGGTCTGGAGAGGGTCCTAATGTTGGTCCCACAACATCTCATTGTTGGAGTTGGACTTCCTCGAGAGCCCAAACTGATGCGTTGGGTTGCAGTTATGGCCCGTTATCCTGAGGAGGGGACAAAAGTTGTTCGATTCACTCCTGAGTATTTCCATTGGTTGGAGAACCAAGTTTTTGCTATTTAGGACTTTCCTTATGCCGGGGTAGATTTTCGTGGTGACCCAGACATGGCTCTTCCACCAGGAGAGCAATGGGATGACTCAGGTAAAATCATTTTCAACATTTTGTAATTTATTATTATTTTTTTTTATCTCATCTCAGAATTTATAGTAAAAGTTTCAAATGCAGATGTAGGTCCATGGCGACCAACCACTCTCCGACCCTATGAGAGGAAACAACCAGCTGCATCAGCACCAGTTCCATAGGACGAATCAGCAGAGACCTTGGCCGAATTGTAGAGCCATCTAGAGCGTTTGACAACAGACATTCCAGAGACCAGCATAGATGACATTCCTCTTAGGCTACAGCGCTATGTGATTGGGGTCCCAGGACCTTTCAGGAGGTTCCTTTGCAGGGTGTCCCGTACAGTGGTTTCTTATCAAGATCATCACCAGTGATAGGATGATTGCCTGTTGTAGACACAAATGACATTTTTTTCTTTTTGTACTATCATTTTTGCCGATCATAAGGTGTTTTTCAACCTATGATCGAAGAAGATGTATATTTGAAAAACTCCTATGTTATAATATATCATTATTACCGGCTTATCTTGTAAATCATGTTATGGAATGTTTTTAAATTTACTTGTATGATTATTGCAAATGTCTACTTAACATCCGAGAAGCAATTGCATCTGCTAATGTATTTAAATATCTTGGAATATGCTGATTCAATATAGTCAAATTCACGTTCCAAGAGATGAACTCTCAAAAATAATCTTAATAACGTTGGATTTCTAATGGCTTATACTCTATTAAGCTGTAATACAACAGGTTCAAAATCTAACCTCACTATCAAACTCCGAATCCCAAATGAAATAGATTCAGATAATAACTCAATCATTGCACTATACTCTACAATGTTGTTTGTTGTTTGACTGAGGCTTGCCCCATGCATAGATACCAACTTGTCAGAGGGTGAATAGATAACCCAAGCTGTGGAAGAAATGTTCCGTGTATTATGACAAGCACCATCAGCAAAACCAATGTATGTTTGGAGAGGCGTCGACATCTGCAATATCAAAAGTAAAACCAAGATAAGCAGGAATAATGATGAAAAACACTCTCTAAGCTAAGCACACTTTTTAATCTAAAACACACCAGCTAGAAAGAAAACTAAACCTAACTAAAAATCCCCACACCCAGATTTAAGCATAATACCTCTTCAGGTAAAGACCATTTCTGGGTTTACCTAAAGAGACCCCGTCAAAGTCTACCAATTCATAGGCCCCTTTTGCTAGCTTTCGCTTAACAACATAAGGACCATGCTACATGGGTACAAATTTCCCAACGCCTAATTTATCATTTGATTTATCGTACAATAAGATTAGGTCTCCTTTCGAAAAATTTCAAGGGGTAACATTTTGATCATACTGAGCTTTAATACGTTTTGAATGAGTTTTGATCGCTAATGCAACATCACGTCGATACTCATATAGATGAGCCAAGTATAAAAAATGTTTTTCCTCTTCGGAAGTGGCTGGAAGTAATTCGATGGCCATTTGCAATGACGGGATTTTGCATTCAATGGGTAACACAACTTCCATACCATAAACTAGTTGGAGAGGAGTGAACCCGGTTGACGTTTTTACTGAGGTTTGATACGCCCAAAGCACTGAAAATAGCATGTTATGCCAATTCGACCTATGAATCCCAATGATTCGTCAGATCATGATGACTAGAACTTTATTGATGGCTTCAACCAGACCATTAGTCTGTGGATAATATGGAGTTGAACTGTCATGACACAAGCCAAGTTGGTCTGTAAGTTTAGTCATCATAATGTTTCGAAAATGACGCCCCTGATCAGTGATAATCGCTTGTGGAACACCAAACCTAGCAATTATATGATTGAACATGAAAATCACAGTAGTTTTTCCGTCTGCCTCAAATGTAGGCATCGCCTCGCCCCACTTGGTAAAATAATCTACCGCAAGGATGATATACGCATGCCCCCCAGCCGAGTGAGGGTTACATGTAATAAAGTCGATACCCCATTTCGCAAAAGGACCGACGAAAATTATAGGGTGGAGAGGAGCAGGTGGAGCGCACATCTTTCGATCAAAAATTTTGCAGTTGTGGCATTTTCGGACTGCGTTAATACGATCTTTAAACAAAGACGGACAGAAATAGCCAGCACACAATATCTTTTGGGCTGTGGCAAACACAGACATATGACCACCACACGCTCCAGAGTGATAGTCATTTAGAACCCTTTCAGCTTCCTCATGAGTTAAACAACGTTGAAAAATAGAGTCCGCCCCACGACGATAAAGTGTATCTCCAATAATTTTGAATTGTTGGGACTGGAATCGTATTTTTCGATGTTCTGACCTTGAAATTTCTGGCCGAAAGGATTGGGTCTGGAGATAAATGATGATATCCCCATACCATGGATCTAAAGTGCTAATTAGAAACAAGGATTCGTCCGTAATGGGCTCCTCCGCCACAGTTTTCGTGTCAGCACGCGAGAAGTCACACATTAACTCCACAAAAACTAAAGATTTCTTCGACTTAGACTTTTCAAATTCCAAGTCAAACTCCTGCAGGATCACAATCAATTTGGAGTACTTGCCCCCTAGCAATTGTTTGGTCAAAATATAGATCATAGGGTTGCAATAAGAATTACTGTAGTTTTACGTAGTAAAATGTAATGACGAAAACGTTGGACAGCTTGAACAGCTGCCAATGCCAATTTCTCCACATGTGAGTATTTTATCTCAGTTGGATTTAAAGTTTGACTAAGGTAATATATCACATGTTCAGTATCGAATTCATCTTCCTGAACTAACACCATTCCAATGGTGGAATGCGAGGCGGCGAGATATAAGAAGTAGTCCTGGTTGTAGTTGGGAGGATGCAATAACGGTGCATGGGTCAATGCGTGTTTTAGTGCATCAAAATATTTATTAGCTATCTCATCCCAAAAGAATGGAGTATTCTGTTTCAACAACCGGGTAAAACCCTTTGTGATCTCAGCATAGTTAGGAAGGAATCGACGTAAAAAGTTTGCTTTCCCTTGCAAACTTTGGAGTTGGCGAAGACTCGAAGGAGGAGGCAATTTGACAATAGCTTCAACCTTCGAGGGATTGACGCGGATGCCGGCTTTCGAAACAACAAAACCCAGCAACTGACCCATTTCTATACAGAAAACACACTTGTGTGGATTCAACCTAATTCGATAATGCCTACACCTCATAAAGATTACTCGTAAATGGATGAGATGATCAGCTCAATGTAATGAATGAGCAGGTAAATCATCGAGATAAGGTTGCACAATGTGCTTGATGTCATGAAACGCGTAAGACATGGCTCTTTGAAAAGTTTCCCCAGCGTTCTTGAGCCCAAAAGGTAATTTTCAATAAGAAAATGTCCCCCATGGACAAATGAAAGCCGTTTTTGGTTGATCAACAGGTAGAATATTTATTTGATTGTATCCGGAAAAACCATCCATGAAGGAGAATATTTCACTGCCGGCACAATCATCAATGATTTGATCGATATAGGGAGTTGGGTAATTGTCTTTTGGACATGCTCGATTAATGTCCCTATAGTCGATACATATTCTTATTGTCCCTTGCTTTTTGTTAATAGGAACAATATTTGATACCCAATCCGTTAACAGAATCGGATAAATGAAACCTGCTTTGAGTACTTTTTCAACTTCTGCTTTAATGGCAGCAGCGTTTCGCAGGTGGATCTGACGCAAACGTTGTCGGACGGGTTTAGCATCCAGGTAAGTTTTGATTTCATGAACAACAATTGCTGGGTCAATTCCTGGCATTTCCTCATATGACCAGGCAAACACGTCACAAAATTCTTGAAATAGGGCCTTATATGTTTGAATTTCATCTTCCGTACAAGAGGCGCCTATATGAATGTTTTGAACAATTCCAGGCTTAATCGAAATATCAATAGGAATAGTTCGAGAAATGTTTCCCAAATTTAACTCTGAATCGGGATTTTCATTGGATTCTGAGGTTCCTTGACATATTCAGTCGTAAAAATAGATGAAAAATCATTTTCAAAACGATCAATCTCAGGTAAAAACGAAGATCTATGATGAAGATCTTCCCATGGTAAATCATCGACACATAGGATTTCACGAATTTTCTCATCAGTGTGAACAAGTTTGGGAAACGTTGTTGAATCCGAGTTTGATGTTGAAAGTGATTCCTCATGGACCACATTCATTAAGTCAATTTTTGTTGAAGAAGGGTCAAAAAACGACTGCACGGCCTAATATGCAATTTCATATGGACTCAAAGGCATAACATCACCAAATGAGTCTATCTCAGATTCGGAAGGTATGATCCAAGGATCATCATAAAAAATAGTGTCTGACGAAATCATATGAATGGTTGCAGTAGAAGACAATCCGTTGATAGGAGGAAAAAGAAAAGTTCCTAGTAAACCAGAATCTTTAACTAGTCCTACTCCAACATCCTTATACGGGATAGTTGTTTTGCTGACATGCTGAATACTTTCAGAAGAGGATGGGTCGGATGAAAAGTAAGTCAGCTAGTCTATAGTTACGATCTTTCCATTATGAGGGAACTTTATAAGTTGAAATACCGATGAAACGACAGTTGTCATAGCGTAAGACCAACTACGACCCAAGAGAAGGTTGTAATCTAGAGGGGCATCAACCACCTCCACATCTAGATTAACAATTTTTCCTTTAACCCCTATAGGTAAATCCTATAGAATGCCAAAAGGATGAAACCCACGGCCATCAAAGGCCTTTAGAATCGTCGGGGATTGATTTAGCGTAGGAGAACCGAGCGATCTCCATCACTGTATTGACATAATACACGTTGAGGCTCCCTCACCAATCACAGTCCTATAACAAGGTCTATTTTTGACTAACACTGGGATCTGGAAAGCCATTTGATGAGGTAAGCATGGTGTACTATTTTCTAGATCGAAAATTATAAGGTTCGAGTCCTGAACGTCAATAGCTCCCATAGCCGACAATAGCAATTTATGTTGTGCTGGACATGATTGGAACACTTCCAAAGCCAACATTGTTGAAGGCGAAATAGCCAAATCTTCAACAATGTTATAGTTCTGAGCCACTCTCGCATGTGGATTGAAAGCTGACTTTCGAAGTATACCCTTGGCGGGCGGTTTGATTACTAAGTCTGGGTTAGGTTTCTCGATTTGTAGTGGATTGGAACCAGGAGTTGAAGTTGATGGGTTCAAATGAGAAGATTCTGCTTCTTTACCATCAACATGACTTTTACTTCCATAATCATGTGATCGAGTCACAATCCTAACATGGGACATCATCATTATGGGTTGTTTGGAGGCATTTGAGGAAGAACCTATCATCTTACTGTCTTGACTAGGAAAGGGATCCTTCAAAACAGCAGGCGTTTGGGAACCTTTGACAATTTTCGCAACCTCTGCACGATGAGGGCAGTCTCTTGTAAAATGCTCTTCGTCACAAATGAGACAAGGATAATGAGGTTTGCATTTCTCATCAGTTGATTCTGTTTTTCTGGTTTCTCTTTCGAATTTTTATCTGTTTTATTTTTCTTCTTCCCTTTCTTCTTACCGCCGGATTTTGATTTGGCTGTAGATGTCTCTACAACATGAATATCGGCGGAAATTTCCGTGGAAGAATCTCCTGTCGGGGAATCTGGTAAAGTTATGATAGGAGAAGAATTCTTAGAAGATTTCTTCTTACTTTTGGTATTAACCATACCAATCATACCATCAGCGTCATGAGACACTGAAGGAGCTGCAGTTATTTGATTTTGTTTAGGAAGGTCAGGGATTTTCTCGTGTAACGTACCTGACTGCGTATAAACTAAGTCAAGGTACTGAGATTGAGCAATTACTTGCTCTTCAGTAACGACTCCTGCCTTAGCTACATCCTCAGTGATCTTCGGTAATAAAGATTTTACAAACCATTCAGTTAAGATCTGGTCCGGAATAAAAACCTTCACTAAACGTCGTCGAGTCTCCATTCATGAATGTGATTTGAAATGTAAGTGGACGTTGACTGTTTTAATGAAGTTAATAATTCCATGCCATTGTCATATCTGACTGGAAATTGAAAATGAGTTAAAAATGAAGTAGCTAACTTACTAAAGTTATAAAAAGTGGCTCATGGTAACTCAATGTACCACTTGGCCGCAAGACCAATTAGAGTGCGCTGGAAAAGCCTTAAACAGATTAAATCATCTGAAATGGAATTAGATGCACACCAGAGGTGATAAGTCATCACATGGTTCGACGAGTCCTCTCCTGATTTTCCTTCAAACTTAGGAATATCACTAGGCAACTTATTCGGCATTGGCGGCCAAAACGGAAGATAGTTAATTGGATCGTTCGTAAGGCGCGACAAGTCAGGCAAGTCCAAAGTTGCAATAAATTGTAACTGATGATTAGGGTCCCTGAAACCATGGGTCATGAGGTCAGCCCCAGGAGGAGGATATCCAGGATAACTAGGAATTGGAATTGCATTTGGGATATTATATCCTCCTGGAAAACCAGGATTAACCGGACCATACTGGGGTTGTTGAAGTTGCTGATATGTATATCCAGGGTATGGTATATACTGATAGACTGGCTGCTGCACAACAAGACCGAATTGGTACTGTCCCTGGTACGGTTGATAAGTAAATTGAGGCTGACTTGTGACAAACGTACTTGGACCAGGTTGTCCTACAGGCATTTGAACCGAAGTCTAAATTGTGGATCCAAACTGAGGTAAAGATGTCTGAGGAGTTGATACAAGAACAATAGAAACCGGAGCTGTCGATACTCCAGAAGTCGGTGGGGTAGATTGAACAGATGTTGCAGCATTCATTTGAGGCGGAGTACGAGGCATACTAGGCCCAGACTGAGAAACTACAGAAGGTGCAGAAGTTTGACTAGTAGACTGGACAGGTTGCTGGGGTGAACCAGAAACCAAGGGTTGTTCGGATTGAGATGACAAATGCACATTCGGTTGCAAGGTCTGTTGAGTTTGAGATGGATCCCACACTAAGTTCATTCTGGGGTACGGACCCATAAAAGGTTGAGAATATTGAGGACCATAACCGGGTTGAGGGTAGGGTTGATAATTCAAAGGTACATTTCCAGCTCCTTGGACAAATGATGGACCGGAAGGTGGTTGGAAACCTTGGGTTGGGTATTGACCTTGAGGTTGATAACCTTGAGGCACGTACTGATACTGGGGTTGACCTTGAGGTACATATTGATATTGGGGTTGACCTTGAGGTACATACTGAGTCTGGGGTTGACCTTGAGGAACGTACTAACCTGTAGGTATGTACTATCCTTGAGGTTGCCCCCCAGGCGGAAATTGGGTACCTTGAGGTTGCCCCCCAGGCATTACTTGAGGACTTTGAGGCTGCCCCCCAGGCGGTAACTGGCCACCTTGAGGTTGAGGATTAGGAATAGTACCTGACATAATAAGAATATCTTCTACACTCAACAACTTAGTTCCATTATTTCCAGTTAATAGCCCTTGTTCAATAGGTTGAGGAGATGCTCTCGAAAAAGTACCAGTAAGTGACTGATACCCAGAGGGAACAGAAGGACCGCCGTATAAAAAGGTTTTTGGAGATTGAGAAAACATGGACGGCCGTCTTGACATATTTAACAGAGGATAGTAACCCCTAGGTGTTGGGTGAAAAGGAATGCGAGGTGGTGAAAAAATTAGTCCCGGGTTTTCCAAAAAATTGGTCAATGAAAGATACCAAGCGTTGCTCCTAGGTGGACTGCAAAAGATTGATTCACACTCCCTAAGTTCTATAACTGGTTGATTTTCAGGGATAGGGATACCTTCTTCTTCCGGAGTAGCAAGTTCTTCAATAGCTATAAGTCCAGAAGGAAGATTTTGGGTAATTATTCTTTCTACCCTGGGTGAACCGGGACCACTAAAAGTTAGAGAGGAAAATCTTGATGTTGGAGTAGCAAAAAATTCAGTTTTAGGTTCAGATATTTCAGGTTCCTCACCTAAATCACTAGTAGATGAAAAACTACCAGTAACTTCGGAAACAGAAACAGATTGCGGATTATAATCTGTTACTAAAGCTTGATAATCAGGATGTACAACCAATGAAGACTCTCCTTCTTCAGGTGACCCAACTCTACTGTCTCTAAGAGTTACAAGGGCTCGTAGCCCTTCAGGTTGGCTCGGTGAAAACTTAGGAGGTTGGCCCCGAAGTCTACGGGACTTCCTCGGTAATTCAACCACGATTAAATATTTTAACTACTTCACACACAAACAAAGAAAAATCTCAATGAAAACCACCTAAAGCCTCTAAAGAACCAAACAATTTTGAATCACACACCTAAATAATCTAGGAGATCAAACCACACACAAACAGTAACTATCCGTACTGAAAACACTAGTTGGTGATGAAATCCAACGTTGCAGAGTTCAATACAGAAATGGCGGTTGGAACAGTTACCCCGACAACCTGCTTAATGAATAGACTGGCACAAGTTTCTCCACTAAACCGTCTCGAGTGAAGAGAACCCCCCAGAAAATCCAAGTGAGTCTAGCCGATGTCTGCTCCAGGTACAGTGTGATCTTCCCTCCACCGTCACCTTAGTAAAGAATCCTATAGAATATGGTCACTATGGTTACCAACGGAAACAAATATACGTGGGGGAACAGTCTACGATCCGATATGCACACAAGGGCAGAGTAACAAGCTCAATCCCCTTGAAGGCTCCTTGACATAATTCAAGGTTTACCAACAAGTGATCCCAGGCTCCTCGACAATGGTTAATCTGAGGTTTACCATTTTTAATACGTGAATATCTTCTATCGTTCCCAATGAGGAAGGATTGATTCCCACACTGGTTCAGATATGATCTTGTGCTTATCCTTTAAGAGGAGCTTTCCCAGAGCATAGATGTAACAATTGGATTTTATCCCCTACTGCAAGATACAACTACTTGTTTGTTTTACTATCTTGGAGAGTTAATTACTCCCTACTCCAAGATACTAGCCTAAGCTATGTTGGTGATATAGAGCCCTAGAAATAAAAAGATTACTAGATAGATTTTACTTTAAGCGTTATTTTTATTGGTTTTTCCTTAAGTCAAAAGGTGCGGAGATGAAACTTATGGTATGAAGACTCGACTCTAAATCACTAAAAAATGCACTTAAGATGATAAGCAATATTTTCCCTTCAATGAATTTCTAGCTAGGAAAGAGTTGAGAATGCAAATGCTTGTAAAAACAAATCTTTTCCTTAACAAACAAATCAAAAGAAGAGCTTTTTGTCTTTTCCAATACACTAAAAAACGAGACAACTTAAGCTCACGAAAATTTCCCTTTTCTTTCAAACACTCAAATACTACAAAAACAAACTTTTTCAAAAGAGATCTTTTATTATTTTTTATAAAACACTCAAAACTATGGAAAAATCTAATCTTGAGATCTATAAATTCTTAAAATTATTTGAAGTAAAAGCTTACAAGATTTCTTTCCAAGGACGTTTTACTTAGCTATAAGTAAACTAAGGACTAATTTGTCCAGAATCACGAATTAGTCAAAAAACAACCAATTTTTGTTTTCTTTTCTAAAAATGAAATGCAAAACTTATAACACAAGTCCTTTTGAAGTTTCGCAAAGAGAAAAAACAAGATGGATTCCTCAACAAAGGCAGATTTTGCAAATGGTCAGACTCATAAGAAGGCCAATAAAAACCAAGGTGATCTGAGGCTTCTAAGGCTTGTAAGCTCTGAGCTACTACAAGACCAAAATGAAAACCAAGCCTGGTAACCAAAACTTCTAGGAATTTCAACTAAAACCCTAATGCCAATGGAATTAACCTAAGAAAAGTTCCTGACAAGTCACTTGCAGATCTGGGCAGAGGATAAAAACACCTAAACAAATCCTAAGCTGATTAAAAGACAAAATCTTAAGTTTTTTAAAATTTTGACAGGGTCCGCAGGCCCGCAGTCCACACAGGTGCGGTACCACTCTGTGTGTAAAGAAAAAGTGCGGATAGGTCCGCACTGTGTTACAAGCAGAGGGTGCAGTCCTCTCCCAAAAGTATGAAAAACAAAAAATAATTCAAGATTAACTAAACCTACCCAATCCCACACACATCAAGCCAAAAACAAAAACAAAAACACTGTTTCTCAAGTCAAAGTAAAGCAAATCAAAAAATCAAGTCCCCAGTGGAGTCACCACTTTGTCACACAGAATGAGTCGTTCTTGCAGACAAGACTGACCTCCCTACTATCTAATGATATCTAGCGATAAACAAACCAATCAACTTCTATCTTTCTCTAAATATGCAGTTTATAAATAAAGGCAAACAAGTGTTTTAGGCCTACATTGGGTCCAATGCAAGTTTGTGGAAGCCTCGCTCTGTTGATCCAAATGAGCTCCCTTGTAGAGAATCTGCAAAAAAAACAAGCACACAAATTAAATAGCACCTGAAAAGCCAATTTAATAAAACATACTTATCATGATGATCAAGGAATTCATGAAACAAATCACATAAGACAATTTGTTGAGAAAAATGAATATGATTGTATTAATTTAAATCAAAGAAGAACTTTACAACCTGTGCCTTGATGCTATACAAGCTCCTCCCAGGGTCCAGCAAGAAGCCTCCTCTACTTTGACAAGTTTCACTCTCTTCCCAATGAAGCCAAAAGGTATGTGATCTCTCCTCTCAAGCTTAACTAGGAAGTCTCAATTCCACCAACATCAAGTCCCCAGCGCAGTCAACATTTTGTCACATGGAATGAGTCGTTCTTGCGGACAAGATCAACCTCCCTAGTATCTAATGATATCTAGCGACAAACAAACCAATCAACTTCTATCTTTATCTAAATATGCAGTTTATAAATAAAGGCAAACAAGTGTTTTAGGCCTACCTTGGGTCCAATGCAAGTTTGTGGAAGCCTCACTCCGTTGATCCAAATGAGCTCCCTTGTAGAAAATCTGCAAACACAAACAAGCACACAAATTAAATAGCACTTGAAAAGCCAATATAATAAAGCATACTTATCATGATGATCAAGGAATTCATGAAACAAATCACATAAGACAATTTGTTGAGAAAAATGAATCTGATTGTATTAATTTAAATCAAAGAAGAACTTTACAACCTGTGCCTTGATGCTGTACAAGCTCCTCCCAGGGTCCAGCAAGAAGTCTCCTCTACTTTGACAAGTTTCAATCTCTTCCCAATGAAGCCAAAAGGTATGTGATCTCTCCTCTCAAGCTTAACTAGGAAGTCTCAATTCCACCAGCATTTACCCTCAAAAATGTTCAGCTTCTAACCTCCCTAGCAACCAGCCCAATGCCTTAATTTATAGTGTAATGGATGGAAGTTACTAGGTCCACCTTCAAAGGGATAAAGCCCTCCTTCAAAGGGATAAGCTCCTCTCATAAAGGGATTAGCTCCTTTAGTTTTGGGATGCATGAACCACCTAGGAGCGAACCATCCACGTCAAGATTCCTTCTAGAATCATCTAGAATTAACCACAAGTGAGTTTTTAAGAATAAACTTGTGCCTTTTTGACTTTCATAGGGGTCCGCACCCACTCCTTTAGAGACAGAGCGGGCAGGTCCGCAGGTAACATGAAAAAGGGGCGCGGGACCGCAGGTAACAGTGAGAGAAAGTGCGGAACCAGAGCTTTATTGATTTTTAAGGTGTTTCTCTCATTTTCAAAGCTTGACATGAAGAGCTGAGGTTTGAGACTTGCTTAGGAGGACAATATGAATGATGATAGACCCATACTGACTGCAAATAGTCACGGTGACAATATTTTGTGTAACAATACTGAAAACTTGTAGTTCTCAATCAAACATAGAGTTGAACAAAGTTATTCTAAAATATTATGTTAGCTTACAGAACCCTCTTACTGTTAGCAACATCAATAATCTTTTCAACGAATCAACATGTAAACAAATTCAACTTCATCATTCAATCAGTTCTACTTCAGACATTTATCACTCAACCCAGATCAACATGAGGACATCATTGAAATACATCAGAGATACAACAACACTAATCAGGTTGATCTGTCATTTATGAACAAAAACCCTTCCTTTATGTATGTGACTTTGAAGAAACGAACCCACATGTATACGCGACTTGACTGAGACCAACTTGCGTACAAATATGCAAATTTTGACCTAAATTGTGCAGCTGTTTAGAACTTCAAAAAGACCCAGATCATAATATTCAAAGATAAAAAGACATGCATCAATACTTAGATCTAGTCAATCCATGAGCAGATCATACAATGGAAAGTCATTTCCGTTCTCATGATCGTGATCCATCATTGTATTCATCGGTGCATAATTACTTTAGATCTATGTGTCAACTATAGCCATTACAATGAAAATATACTTCAGATTGAAGTATTCATCAAAAACCCTTTCACATGCACACTTAGTACTTTTATCTTCACCTCCTTATATAGCTAGAGACTTAGCTAATACCATGGCTCAAAACTACACTAGTGCCGGTGGTAATCTTGGACCAGATCAAGTATCCGTTACTGCACTCAATATTGTGGGCTAATACCATGGTAAGGACCCTTTGTATTCATAAATTAGTGCTCCAACATATACACGACTTTTCTTCTTTGTACCCACATTTATACACGACTTGGCCTTGACAAACTTGCATATAGATCTTCAAATATTCACCTTTATCAAACTTCTGATTCTGATATGTAAACCTTTGTCCCATCATTCTGTTATTATGTTCCATCACTTTGTCACCTTTGAATTGACCTATGGATTCATCTAGTTACCATATACTTGTTCTGTTACAAGTGAGTTACCATCAAGGACAACACATGCATGATAATGACAACTCTCAGTGGGTCCCAGGGGCATGATACCTGTGTGGTTGGGATGGCTCGTGGGAATGTTTTTGCTGATGTGGTAGGTACGTTTGATGGGTTTCTACTGATTCCACTTACTTATGGATACCTAGGAGGTTGAATCATGTCATAGTAGCTTCTCATCACATGTTTACCCCGGTTGGCCGATTACTTGGGTAGATATAGGAAGAGGGTGTTATGTTGTCAAATCAAGTCTAGAGACAAAGTTGAAATAGTTGTTGAAGATGTGAGATAAGATAACAATGTTTATGTGCTCAAAGATAAGATATATAGATGTTTCTTATAAAATATTGATGAAAGATGGTTGTGACATAGGAGATTCGGACATATGAAATTTAATCAGATAGTCAAGCTGAGTAAGAAGAATTGGGAAACCAACCTCCAATTCCATTCAAGGAAAAATAGAACTCATCATCAAATCCATTGCAGTTGGTACACATTGATCTGTGTGGACCATCCAAAGCTTAGTAACCCATAGGTAAATTATATTTTGTGCTAACAATTCATGATTTTAGCAGGATGATGTGGGTTTCCTTCCTTATAGAGAAATCTGAAGCCTTTGAGAAATTTGAAGAGTTCAAAGCTATGGCTGAGAATGAAACTGATTTCAAAACCAAAAGCATAAGGTCTGACAACGAAGGTGAGTTCACTTCAAAATAATTTGATGAATTTTACAAGAAGAATGGCATCAAAAGGAAGTTCACAATAGAAAAGACTCCCTAGCAAATTAGTGTAGCAGAAAGAGCAAACAAATTAGTGTAGCAATTAGCCAAAGCCATGTTGAACAAAATGAATGTACAATAGAAGTTTTGGGCATAAGTTATTCATACAACAATGGTGATTCTCAACAGACCTCATTTCAAACCAAGCAGTGACAAAACTCCCTATGAGCTTTGGCATGGAAGACTTGCAACTGTTAAACACTTCATATTTTTTGGTAGCAGATGTTATTCAAGCAAAATGAAGAGAAGCTTGGCAAGTTTAATGCAAGAGTTGATGAAGGAATTTTTCTGGGATATTCACATAATAGAAAAGGGTATCTATGCTATAACATGAACACTAAGAGGATCGTTGACTGTATAGATGTAAAGGTGGATGAATACATTGAACCTAAAAAAAAAAACTAGTGACAAACATCATTGATGTACTAATCAACATTGGTTAGGAGTATATGGATCCACTTGCAGAAGAAGATGATGAAGAAGCCTCCAATCCTCAAATTAAAGATCCCTCAAGGTATGTACAAAAACACCACCCATTTGATTAAATTGTTGGATAATTAAACTCTCATGTGCAGACAAGAAGGAAGTTTCTTAATCCCCCTACACAAGCACATTTTTCCTTATTGTTCATGGAGGAACCAAAGGATGTTGTACAAGCTAGACAAGATCAACATTGGTTAAAATTAATACATGAAGAATTGGACCAAATAGAGAAAAATAAGACTTGGGAACTTGTTCCAAGGTTTGTAAATAGGAATATCATTGGCACGGAGTGGGTGCTCATAAATAAATTGAATGATCATGGACAAGTGGTAAGAAATAAAGCTAGATTAGTATGCAAAGGCTATGCTCAATTAGAAGGACTAGACTTTGATGAAACTTTTTCTCCTATTGTTAATTAGAAGCAATAAGAATGCTTTTGGCATTTACTTGCTTTAAGAAATTCAAAATCTATCAAATGGATGTAAAATTTTCCTTTCTTAATGGAGAACTATGGGAGTAAGTGTACATAGAGCAGCTAGAAGGTTTTTAGCTAATAGACAAACCAAATTATGTTTGCAAACTCAAGAAGGACTTCTTATGCTCTCAGACAAGCCCCTAGAGTTTGGTATTCCAAGTCATACAACTACCTTCTTAAGTGTGGATTCAAAAGAGGTGCAATTGACATCAACTTATATGTCAAAGCAAAGGATGGAAAACTTATAGTTGTGGTTGTATATGTTGATGAAATCATTTTTTCCAGTGATTTAAATTTGTTGATTAGTGAATTTGCAGCTGATATGAAGGATGAGTTTGAGATGCCAATGCTTGGAGAGCTTTCTTATTTTCTTGGACTGCAGATTGCGCAGACCCCCAAAGGAATTTTTATCTCTCAAAGAAAGTATCTCAAAGAAGTTCTAAAGAAATTTGGCATGGAAGAATGCTCTTTAGTGTGCACTCCAATGGTGATAGGTTGTAAACTTAGCAACATGGATGAATCTCCAACAATGGACCAGACCTTATATAGATCCATCATTGGCAGGTTCTTGTATTTGACAACATCAAGACCAAAAATAATGCAGGCCATTGGGATAGTTGGACGATACCAAGTAGCCTCTAGACAAAGTCATCTCATTAGAGGAAATTTCAACCTAAAAGTGGCCTCCCAGGGAAAAATAATAAAATAATAGGAAACTAATAAAATACGAGTTATGAAGTTTAGAGGGAAAAGAAGAAAACTATTTTTCGTTTTTAATTGTATTTTTGGATTATCTCCTTATCTATTTACTCAAATTTCAAGTGTAGTTGCTCATTGGATGCAAAATTAAATTTTTCATCCAACGAGTACCCATTATGCATACTTTTGAGAAGATCCACGTTGATAAAAGTCGAAGATACATTAAAAAATGTGTTCAAGACACACGTTTTTTTAATGTATCTTCAATTTTTATGAATGTTGGTCTTCTCAAAAGTATGCATAATGGGTACTCGTTGGATGCGAAATTTAATCCCACATCCGACGAGTGTCTACACTTGAAATTTGAGTAAACCTATAAGGAGATAAGCAAAAAATACAATTAAAAAATGGTTTTTTTTCCCTCCAAAATATTTACATGTATCTCTTTTTAAATTTAAAGGATTTTGATTGGTTTACATATTATGTACGTGAAAATTTCATGGGCACTTTTAGGCTAAAATTTCCTCTAATGACTAGCAACCAAGAGGATTCTTCAATGGATCATGGATTATGGTACCCGAGAGGTAAAGATTTTTCATTAACTATTTATATTGATGTTGCATTAGGGGGGTTTTGAGGTCTAAAATGGGCCTCCTAAGGATATTATAAAATAATAGTGGAAATAATAAAATAAGATTAGATTACATCATCAAATTTTAGAGGGAAAAAAGAAAAAACTATTTTTTCTACTCGTATTTTCAACTTATCTCCCTATGGGTTTACTCAAATTTCGAGTGGAAACACTCATTGGATGAAGAATTTGATTCTTCATCCAAGGAATAGCTATGTTGCATAATTTTGATGCACCCTGCTACATGAAAAATGAGAAATACATGAAAAATGTGATTGTAATTACACTTTTCATGTATTTCTCATTTTTCTTATAGAAGGGTCCATCGAAAGTATGCAACATATGTACTCCTTGGATGATGAATTGAATTTTGCATCCAATGAGAAATCCCGCTCGAAATTTGAGTAAAAACTTAGGGAGATAAGTTGAAAATACAAGTTGAAAAAGTAGTTTTGTTATTTTATTAGTTTTTAATTTTTTTACCTTTTTACTTCGAAAATGGTGAATCATTCCCCATGGTCAACATCATCATCTTGAATCCCATTGGTTCTTATAAAGTTTATTTTGGTTGTACATTTTTCTTAGGAGGCCCATTTTAGAACTCAAAATTCCCCTAATGATTGGGTAGGTGATGTAGATGATCGTAAGAGCACAAGTGGTGGTGCTTGATTACTTGGAGAATGCCTAGTTTCATGGTTGATTAAGAAGCAAACATCAATTTCCTTATCTATAGTTGAAGCAGAGTATATTGCAGTAACTTCTTGTTGCACTCAACTATTGTGGATGAAGCAGACTCTGTAGGATGTACAAGTGTTCTATGATCAACTTATTTCCATTATTTATGACAACACAAGTACCATAAACATGCCAAAGAATCAATTTTTTCACTCCAAGCTAAAGAATATCTTAATCAAGTATCATTTCTTGAGAGAGAAAGTTTCTAATTAGATTGTGAAGCTAGAGTATGTCACTACAAAAGAGAAATTTGTTGATATTTTCACCATGCCACATCCTAGAGAACAATTTGAGTATTTGAGGTCAAGCTTGGGAGTTGTTCCTCTTGCCTCCCTTTACTAGATCTTCCTTCAAGAGGCAGAAAGGCAGTTGATGTATCCACTCTATACCAAAATAAAGTTTCCAAGTCCACAGGTTCAACATGATATAGAAAAATTGTTGACAGGGGGGGTATGGTGATAGGAGGAGCATGTTGGTGTCTTTTCCAATGATTTCAAAGGGGGAGAGATACATGGTGATCAAACCAAAGAAGTAAAAGAGAAGTAGTTGGTGTTAGTAATCTAATAATAAAAATAAGAAGCACCAACACCATAGCAGCATAAGAAACTAAGGATAAGAGAAGTGCATCTCAAGGGGAGAAACACTCAAAAGGAGACAATTAAAGGTGATATGTTTTGCCAAGGATGTTTTTTTGGTTTAGGTGTTGCCATCAATGCCAAAGGGGGAAATGTTGGAAATATGTTGTCACTAATGGTAACACATGGCAAAGGTGTCAACATAAGGAAAACAAAGACTCAGTAGCTCAGGTTCTATGCACAAGAAGAAGATTGAAGAGAAGCATGGATGAGAATGATGAAGAGACTTTGGATCTAGTTTGGGAGTAGCATATCATCTCAAATATAGATGAAACCTACCTAGATGTAAAGAGCTCAAAAAACGTTTTCCAGTGACATGAAAAAGTCTCAAAATGGCCTCCTGGTTCAAAAGATAGATCCATTCAATTTTGTAGTACTCCTAAAGTCAAATAGCAGAGTTAGAAGAGGTTGGAAACCCCTTTTGGCACATAGCCAAGGTTGGCGGAGCAACAAAACATAATAGAAATGATGGTGGAGAGGCCAAAAAGTGGACTTGGTTGACTTGGTGTGACAACAAGGTAGTGGGAAGGTTCCCCATTGGCCACATGCAGGGACCACAATACAATCTGACCTAGAGGACATACCCCAAGGAATTTGATATAGTTCTCGAATAGGAGTGAGAAGGATGATGCAGACGGGATGACACCATCCTGATAGTATAATCCTGGCAGCATAAGTTCAATTTTTTTTTATGTTTGCACAAAGGAAGTGTAAAGCGGTGGGCACCAATACACATTAGATTATGAAATAGTGTAGTGGGAATCAAATTACTATGCAGAAGGTTAAGCGAGAGGTCCCCACCTTAACAACTCAACCCGCTAAGGTTGGCCCGAAGAATTTCAACGCAGCCAGTGAAGGAAAATCGACTCAGAGGACATTTTATGCAATATAAAGGGAATAGTTGGGAACCTTGTAAATTTTTTATAAAGGGAATATGGTGAAAAACTGGCCCTTGGGACTTTTCTTTCTCCTCTCTGAAAGAGGACACTTGAAAATGTTTAATTGGTGAAAGGTGACTCAACAACTTCCCATTGGGAGCGTGATACGTGGTAGCCAGATTTGGAGTTTTTGGGAACCCAAAGGGCCCATGTTTGAGTGAAGCATGGAGCAAACAGTGGTCGACACATGGCACAAGTGACATCATCCTAGTGGTCACAACCCTAAAGACTTAAGAGTAGTGCACAAGGGATGTGTCAGGCAAGAGGCATCAGGCTAACGAGGCAGTGTTAGAGTTGAATCAGCCTAATAACAATTGTTATTGGATCTTGGAGCATTGAGAGGACCCCTTAGGACAATTAAGCTCGCAAGTCCTTACCCAAAATTTTATAAAGGTGACATGAATAGAAACACCACGATAGAGATCTCCAGCCCAAGTGCCAACGCGAGGTTACAAGGAGCTGAGAACCAGGGGTGTTGAAGATTATAAAGGGATTTGAGATCTCGAAAGGCTTAAATAAGCTAAGTGCCTAAAGGCTTCATTGGAGGTCATGGGACTTGGTCCAATGGCAGAAAGCAGGTAAAGGTGCCAAGCAAAAGGAGCTTAAGGCTTATTTAGCAGAATTGGCAGCATTTGTATTTAAAATTAAAAAGCCCATGGATTCTATATTTGGTAGTGGTGACATATTTAAAATACTTTGGGCCTATGTTAAGTGATTTAGGCACATGAATGAGTCAAAAACATTTGAAAGTGGAGATTTAGTGGTTGTTTTTCCAATTTAACAACCTGATAACTTTGGGAAAGTCCCGCTAAAACTATTAAAAGCTAGAATGCTAAAATAAGCAAAATAAACTAACTTTAACTTGCAGAATAGAGTGACTAAGATTTGAGAACTTGGAGAATAGGTCTAGAAGACTGAAATAAATAGCGAAAACGCAGAAAATAAGGATTTATGCATCAATAAAAGAAAAGCAAGGAAGCCAAAATTATCAAGCCAATTTTTTTTCTTTATAAGCAGGCTTGAGAAAACTGGTTGGAACAACAACAACAAGATTTTATGTGGAGAATTATGTGTGAGGTGAATTTTTTGGTGTTCTAAGTAATCAGAGATTGGTAAAAATATTAGTGATTAAGGAGGAAATTGTTTATTTTCAAAGCAGAGGAGGAATTCACGGTTCCAGTATGCAAATGAATGAAAGATGAATCAATGAGTTTCAAGCAAGTTGTAGCTTGTAAATCAGGGGTTGGTGCTCCTTCCAGTGGGTGCTAGTAAATATTTGGGATTATATCTCCTTTCACTTGTAGTTGATAAAATCAGGGAGTTGTAGCTTCCTACTAGTTGTAGCCAGAGAATTGTAACAACAAGTTGTAGCTTGCTTTGTGAAGCAATTAAAGACAAGTTTGAAGAATTTGTTTGTTCTGTGTGTTCCATTGTGATTGTTGATATTGTTTCTTTTCATGCTTATTTAAATTAATTGTTGAAGTACTTAATGGTGTCCTAGTATTCTTGCACAAAGTGAAAGATTTTTTTTTAAAATTGGTAAAACTCCTACAATACTGATTCATCCCCCCTCTCATTATTGTCCTAGTCTCCGACATTTACTGTGTTGAGATTCCAACTTTACTTGATTTTAAGTCTTTGTCTTTGTCGTTAATGCCAAGTTTGATTTTGCACAATGTAAATGTTCATTTTCCAAAGGACATTTAGAGGATGGCATATGGGCGAGAAAATGGGGGTGTAGAAGGAAATTTATGTTGTCAACGCATAATTAATTTAACTACAATTTTTTTTTGAATTAGTATTAATACATTCCTTTTGTGAAGCTTTACTTGTGCGAAGATTTTACTGTGCGGAGGATGGGTAATGTGTGCGAGAATAAGGGTGCTTTCTATTTGTATTTTCTACAATAAAATATTCGATTCAGTTTTCGTGTTTTGGATAGATTTCATTTTGTGGAGTTTTTGCCACACTCAGTACAATGTTTAGTAAATTATTTAGCAATATTTAGAGTTAAAATATTACCAATAATATATATTATTAATATTAATAATTTTGAAGAAATGTGCAGAAAGAAGAAGCTTACGAACTTGGGAAGATTTCATTATAACACCATGATATTTAATAAGTTAATTAGCAAAGTCTTTAGCGCAAAACAAGTCAATTATGCGTGTGTACATAACGATCACTATTGTTCGCACTTCTACAATTTTTCCTAAAGTGAGGTAATAACATAGTAGTGGAGACCAACATTGTTTATAGGTGTTGACATGAACAAAAGTATTTTTTTGTAATTTTTTTGATTAGGAAAACTTGTTTATGAGTGCAAGCGTGCATGAATTGTGTGAAAGGTATGTGACTCGTGCTTCAGATTGAATCATTTCAGCATGCTTTGAGACCAAATCGATGAGAAATTTCAGAGAACTGATTATTCTAGAAAAATAAGTACTAATATTTTGATCTAAAACTCTAGAATCGCACTCCATAAAATTCAATATTTATTACACTCGCTAATAAACTTGGTAGACTAAGATTCTAATCTCTAACTCTATGTTTGCAGAGCCACTCTATAAATGTAAATATATCATCGATATAACTTTCCTTGATTTTAAGTCTTTTTCTTTTTCGTTAATGTTGGGTTTGAGTCCGCACAATGTAAATGTTCATTATCCAAAGGACATGTGGAGGATGGCATATGGGCTAGAAAACAAGGGGGCAGAAGGAAATTAATGTTGTCGACGTGTAATTAATTTAACTATGAGAAAATTTTGAATTAGTATTGCTATGCTTACATTTGTGAATATTTTATTGTGCGAAGCTTTTACTGTGCAGAGGATGGGTAATGTACCTGAGAGTGACGGTGTTTTCCAGTATTAATTTTATACAATAAACGATTTGATTATGTTTTTGTGATTTGGATAGATTTCATTTTGCGAGTTTTCGCTGCACTTCAACAGTTCCTCCTAAAGTGAGATAATAACATAGTATTAGGGACCAACAATTTTTATAGGTGTTGACATTAACACAAGTATATTTTGTAAATTATGTGATTAAAAAACTTGTTTATGAGTGCAAGCGTGCATGAATTATATGGAAGGTTTGTGATTGTGCGGAGTGCGAAGGTCTACACAATGAAATCTTGAAAGAATCCTCTACACAATGGGTTTCCTCTACAATTTCACACATATTCTTATTTACACAAAGGTATCCATAAACAAATCTTTCACTGTGCGGAGAGCACAACCTTTACTTAGTTGATCAAGAAATTATTTAGTGTAGAAGAAGTTTATTTTGCTGGAGTGCAAAAACCACACTCGACTTGCAAGAAGTGTTCGTTGACATTTGTGCTTAGGTGAAAATTTTCCTACGAATAGATTTCAGTGTGAAAAAAGGTTTCATTGGGGATATAAAAAGTCTAATAAATATTAAATAAGAAACGTTGCTATTTTCTTTTAAATAAGAAACTTTGATTTATTGCAATAAGGACTTAATAATAAACATTAAATAAGAAACATCACAATTTTGTTTTAAATAACAACAAGATTTATGGTGCATTGGTAGTGCATCATTTGCCCATATTGGTGGCACAAAACATTATGATTGAGTAGAGATTTTTGGTAATCGTAAGTCTTGTCTTTGGAGCTTCTTGGTGCGATTGGAAAATACAAGCTCTTCTTCATTGTAGCAATTAGTTTAACTTTTCTCTGAATTAATAACATGGATTTATCTATTCTTGGTGCGAATGTTGCGCTACTTTCCTTGTTGCAATTGCAGACTGTTCTATTTTGTTGATCTATCAGTTGTTTTCCTGGGTTCATTCCATTGTTTGATATTTTATAGGTCTAGAAGATTCATAGGAATTTCCATTTTCGATAGACAATTATTACATTGGCTTTATCATTAGTATTTGTAGATCCACATTGATACACTTATGTGTGGGAAGTGTGTGAGATATTTTTTAATTCAACTGGAAAAGGAAAGCATACATGTGCCACATATGAAAATTATATCAATTCCTGTCAGTGCAAGGATTTTCGGTTATATCATTTCGATATGAAATAAGTCTTATTGTTCATTTGCATTCTTCTTCTTGTTCTTTGTTTTTTCCAGAGACAATAGCCTAACGAGGGGTTACAACTGTAAAAATTAAAGATTTTTTCCAATTATGGTTATTTTTTCATATTCGGATACGATTTTCTTCAGGTTTCTTATTGTCACTTTCGCTGGTTGTATGTCATCAATATTGCATCAAAGGCATAGGGACAATTAAAAATCTAGGCTAGATAACAATGTATCTAGATAACAATAAAAATGATTAAGTTGTGATTAAGGAATAACGTCAGTTGTTTCCTTTCAATTTAATTGTCATTATTATATAAATTATGGTAATATATTTGTATTCAGATATAGGTTGCATCAAATTGATTACTATCACTTCCCCTAGTTGTACATCATCAATATTGCATTTAAGGCACTGGGATGATTAACAAACTGGATAACAATTTATCTAGATAATGATTAGGATGATTAAAAATCTAGCTGCCAATCTGTCATTCTGTTTCTTTTCCTACTAACATATCGGTTTGTCGTTTTGCATTTTTGATACTATGGTTATCATTTTTTCCTATGCTAGATTGTGCAAGTGAAAAAATAAATGTATTACATCAAATTACTCACTGTCGCTTTTGCACCTTCATTCTCCCGGACAACTTCATCTTTGACGCATTCATCATTGCGAATAGTAAAAACTTTTTACTCAGCTTTGACAATTGTTCTACTATATAAGTATATTTGAAAAAAATTCTAAATGAAAAAAAGTTTAAAAATTAACCAAAGAAATGCTTTTTCCTAGCGCATAAAGGAGTTGCATTTATGTACAACTATTAGTAGATGCTTGTGTAGATGAATTTCAATTTGTGACAAGAAATACATCTTCAATTTTCATTTGAGCCTAAACGATATCTCCAATTTGTAATAGCTTTGGCTGCTTTATGTTCAACATTGGGTGCTTTTCATATGAGATTTAGAGATGTCACTGAAGAACAATTGAAAGTTGAAGGTGTTTTCATCTATGCTTCGACGTGCTATGCAAATTCTCTATTTTGTGCAGATTCAGATCTCTATACAATTGTTTTTTTAGATATGTGTTGTAAGGATGTTATGTCGCTAAATAGAGCAATGACAGCTGAATGAAGAAAAAACATGAGCGATTCAAAGGGGGGAAACACATTCCATTTGTATTATTTTGGAGCTTGAAACCTACTTTTGGAATTGTTGAGAAATCCTCTTTAGTTCTCTGTCACACTTTCCTTCTACATTATACCAATTTTTAAATAATAAAAGGCACTTAATATCAATCATTTTTTATAATGTATCTGTTAGGATTCCAAGAAACTCTCCTAGGTTGTAGCTCGGAGATGCCTGGTAACATATAAATTCAACTATTGTTGCAGGTTTAATGGAAGGAATGATGGTTTGGTTCAAGCCAGATAACCACTTCTACATTGTTTCACTCCAGACATGTGTGAACACCCCCAGACTACAAGGCTTTAGACCACCAATGCTCACATTTTTAGATATAAAATGAGTATGGAGAATACTAATCACACCAGCAGATGCACAAGACCATGTGATGGTCGACTGCAACTAGTAAAGAAGCCTGCAAATCTAATCTATTAATGCAAAGACAGGATGACAACTCTCTTGCATTAGATAGAAAGAAACCTGAGCATCTGACTCAGCGATACATCCAGGATTCTAACACAGAGATAAGATCACAATTATCTAGTGTTAAACCTCAAAGATCAAGAACACAGCACATCAGGCACAACTTGGAATAAAGGAAAATGGGCAGTGAGCAGTTAACATCAAAATAGTTGAAAATGAAGACGAGACGTTGCAAGTGACAAAATATCTATAGTCTCCAGAAGTTGAACCTTACATCAAATGCCAACCTTGATTACATCTAGTTTCTGAGTATTTATAGATTTACATTACAAGGGCACTTGGCCGCTTAGGTATGGAGGGGTCATAATTGACCACCAACTGCATTTAACCTCCTGATGGAGTCTCTGAATGTGTTTGCTTGCTTCAGTGGGTGAATCCGATCTGTTCAAGTGTTGTGCTGTCCTTTTAGGTGGTTGGAGTGCTCGTACCAGTGGAGTCCATGACTGATAAATTTAGTTACAAAGTCATGTTTGTCCTTTTCTCCCTTCGGCCATGCTTTCTGTTAAATATGGTGGTTAGGAGTCTGACTGTGACTGATAATGGCATAGCTGGTCATCTCCTTCTTCGGGCAACCAAATGGTTAGAGGATGTGGAATGCATGGGCAGGTGGATGATTTGGGCGAACAGGAAGAATGGCTGTCGGATCGAGGAAATGGATAGTATATATGGCTCGATGGAAGTTATCGACCGAGGCAAGAGTGGGGTGAATTGGGGCTGTCAGATCTTCAGCGGATAGATTAGATGGTCATCGGGAAGTGAAGCTGCATGGATGTTTAATGGGCGGGCGGATTGGTCAGGCGGTAATGGTATTCATCGCATCGCTTTCGGACGTTAAGTGGTAAATATTCGGGGTCGTGCGATTCCATTCAGCGATCAACACGTAGCGGCGGATGAGAGAGAA
This sequence comes from Pinus tabuliformis, assembly GCA_031772625.1. Taxonomy (NCBI): domain Eukaryota; kingdom Viridiplantae; phylum Streptophyta; class Pinopsida; order Pinales; family Pinaceae; genus Pinus; species Pinus tabuliformis. The sequence continues at coordinate 761,758,225 of CM062804.1, forward strand.
AAACCGCTCTCATCACGTGCTAACATTCGATCATATTGCTGGCACGATGAGAGCGAAGGCCGTCGGATCTTTACGGAGATGATCTGATGGTGGGAAATGATCGAGTGGGTCACTTTATCGAGCGCGATGAGAGCGGTTGGATTGGCGGGGACTGATCAACGACGAGGATTCAACGAGGGGTTTATGAGCGCGCGAGGTCATATGGGTGAGGTTCTATGGTGGGTTTGGGCTTTGCGCTCGGGGCTAAGGTCAAAGGGGGTTAATTTGTTGGGTATAGAAGAAAAATAGAGGAATGGAGGTGGCATACAGAAAGCGGGATAGAAGGAAAAGGGAAAATGACACATGAGGGGCCCCTTTGAAGACACCATCACATAAACCAAAACTCCTCCATGACCTTAGAAAGTCAGTGCTGTATAACAGAGCTAACATTGGCTCCTTCTGGGGATGAAATCCTCCCTGTGAGGTTTCAAGAACTGTAGACCACTGCCTTTCATACAAAAACAAGATCAACAATAATTCCTAGTGTTCCATTGGGCATGGAGTCTAATCAAGCCTACACTAAAACTTGTAAAAAGAACATATTTACAATTCTGAAGCCTAAAGGCTTTAAACAACATAAATCTTCAAAACTGCCCATTGACTGGGCCATCAAAAACTGTTTCTCCTTCCATACTTTGCAGTATGAAAGTGTTGTTCTCTTGGATCTGAGCGATGACAAAAGGTCCAGTCCACAGAGCATCGAATTTCCCATGATTTCCTTTCTTTTCCTTCAGTGCATCCCATTTGAGCACCAAGTCTCCAACTTGAAAATTGTCCATCTTTGCCTTTCTGTCAAAGGCTTCCTTGATTCTCTTTTGATGTGCTGCAGACTTTTCAATCAGTTGATCCCTGATCTGATGTACTTCAGCCAAGTCACTAATCCTCTTTGCCATGTCATTTTCCTCATTCTGTTCTTCTTGCAAGAATTTTGCCATAGGGAGGGTTAACTGGATTGGGAATACAGCCTCAGTGCCATACACCAGCTTGAACGGAGAATTCCCTGTGGATTTCTTGGTGGTTACCCTGTCAGCCCATAATGCAAATTTCAGTTTGGAATCCCAGTTCCTTTTGTTGTACTCCAACAACTTTTTAATTATCCTTATCAAGCTCTTATTGGATGATTCTGATAGACCATTACCTTGTGGGTAATATGAGGTGGAATGCACTAGCTTAATTCCCATTGAGTCATAGATGTCCACCAACTCTTTTTCTCTGAAAGATGCTGCATTGTCTGTAGCTAATTTGTGTGGGTAGCCAAACCTGGTGAAAATATTTTCTGTCAAGAACTTCAAGACCACCTAGTGATAAGCTTTCTTAGTAGGGGTGGCCTCAATCCATTTAGTGAAGTAGTTAGTAGCTACTAAGATCCATCTGTGTTGGCCACTGGAATGTGGATTAATTTCCCCTATGAAATCCAAGCCCCACTGCTGGAAAGTGTCACTGGCATGTATTGGCTTCAAGGGTAAAGAATTCAAATGCTATTTTCCTTCAAACCTCTGGCACCTGTCACAAGATTTTACAAATGAAAAGACATCAGAAAATAGAGTGGGCCAATAATACCCAGCCCTGAGGATCTTGTGGGTTGTGGTTTTCCAATAGTGATGTCCCCCACATATGTTGGAATGAAACTGATGCATGACCTCCATGGATTGTTCTTTGTCCAAATATCTTAAATGGATCCTAGATGGATCCCTCCAATACAATAAGTTTTCATGAATGCAATACTTGGCTGCTCTGATCTTAATAGTTCTGGCTTGGCTTGAACTAAGGCCTAGAGGAACTTTTAGCTTCAGCAAAAATTGAGATATTGTAGAATACCATTCACAAGAAGCTAGATTTTCAGCCAATGACTAGTTTTGCCTGGTTCAACTATTTCTTCCCCTGTCTGTCTGTCATTTGAGCTTGTGCCTATCCAATTCATGTCCAGCATTCTGCAATTTTCTTCAGCCATCAGCTTAGCAAGGCCCTGACCTCTGACAATCTTGGTGGGCTTCAATTCTATGTTGAATTCAATAAGCTTTACAATCCATTTAGCCCTTCTTCCATCAACATCTAGCTGTGTTAGTACATATTTTACTAAAGCAGAGGGAACATATGCAATCACCTTGGAGTGCAAAATGTATATTCTGAAAGCTTTCAAGGCTTTGATCATAGAGTAAGCTTGTTTTTCTATAATATCATACCTTAGTTCTGAATCCATTAAGGTTTTGCTGAAGAATGCCACTGGATGTTATGAACCCTCATCATCTTTCTGTAATAAGACTGCTGCAAGGGTATCACCTGAGGCAAAGGAGAAGATATGGAACTCCTTGCTATAGTCTAGGCTGATCAAAGTGGGAGATTCCATAATAGCTCTTTTTATGGCTTCAAAAGATCTTCTTGCTATATCAGTCCATTTGATCTCTGATCCCTTCTTTAGCATGGAGGTGATATGATTTAATAGTTCTGCAAAATTAGGGATGAACCTCCTTACAAAATTTATTTTGCCCAGAAAGGATTGGATGTCCTTTTTTGATCTTAGGGCAGACAATGTCTGTATTGCTTTCACTCTCTCTGGGTCAATATTGAAACCTGCAGCACAAACAATGTGTCCTAGAAGCTTGCCCTCCTCTAAAGTGAATTGTGACTTCTTGGGATTCACTGATATCCCAAACCTTTTGCACTTTAGAAACACTTTCTTCAAATGCTGCAAATGATCTTGGTGGCTGCTGGAGTGTACTGTTATATCATCTAAGTAGACAAGGACAAAATTATCCTTCTCTCCTACAAACGCTATATCCATAGCTCTTTGAAAGGTATCTCTAGCGTTCATCAGCCCAAAAGGCATCTTAGAGTACATAAAAGTGCCCCAAGGAGTGGTGAAAGCAGTCTTTTCTTGGTCATCTGGATGTATAACAACTTGGTTATACCCTGAAAATCCATCCAGGAAAGACATGACTTTGGCTCCTGAGACTTTCTGCAGCAAATGCTCCATCTTGGGTAGAGGATAATTGTCTTTCTTAGAGCATTTGTTCAGGTTCCTGAAATCAATGCACAACCTGATTTCTCCACTTTTCTTCCTCACCACTACCAAGTTTGCTACCCAATTTGAATATCTTAGATGGACTATGATTTTGGCAGCCAACAACTTCTTGATTTATTTTTCAATCAGAGGGAGGAGCAAAGGATTTATGGGCCTCAGCTTCTGCTTGAAAGGGATGGTGTCTTTCTCCAAGGGGATCTTATGCTGGATGATCTTTTTGTCATAAGTTTTAAGGTCACTGTATTCCCAGGCAAAGACATCAAAAAATTGATTCATTAAGGTGCAGTACTCAGAACCTTGCGCAACAGACAAATGGGTGGACATATTTATATACTTTGGATGATCTGGACTCCCTATGTTATGCCTATGCACTGTAGACTGATCTTCTTTTTGGGCGATCTTATGAGGCACATCATTATGGTCAAACAACTTCTCTAGGGGCACTAGCCCTTTAGGTATATGATTTCTATGCAACTATACAATATTATCTTGACCAATTCTGTTCCTTAGCTTGGGCTAGGGACTTTCCTCCAAGGTTTCATTCTCTTGATCAATTTACATTTCAGAGAATTCATCAATGACTTGAAAAAACCTATTTACTTCATCATCATCCTCAAAGACTTTTCAATACTGGACATTATCAAGCAAGGATGGTCTATATTTTATCTAGACTTCATAAACCAATCTAGGGGGCATGGGAGGGATGAACATGCTAGCAGACACAGCAAGGGAATCATCAAGCTGATTTTTTATTCTATGAACATATGAGATACAAAAACTATTATAAGAATGTTTAAGTCTCCATACCTCATCTCTGTATGCTTTCAGCTTTGGGTGCCTTGCTTGGAATGTTTTTTTCACTTGTTGAATGATGAGATCAGCATCTCCAAACACCTTTATGTCTTTGATTCCCATGTCTTTGGCAACGTTTAAGCCCAATATCAAAGCCTCATACTCTGCTATATTTTTGGTGACCTGAAAAGTCAGTTTGAAAGACAAATGTGTGCTTTCTTGTTTTGGAGACATCATCACCACTCTTGCTCTTGCGGTTTCCTTTGAACATGCTCCATCAAAGAACATATCCCAGGCTTGTGTCCCTTCCCCTTCCATGACCTGGCATACTGGTTTCATGAGCTGCACCAGGGCCTTATGGGATTCTTCAATTTGGAGAATACATGCTCCAAAATCAGTGTCCATAGCATAAATGGGATAATTAGTGGGATTCTTCTCGTCACTCATGATATAGGCTAGCTGAGCTTCCCTATACAATATTCTACTTTCTCCTCCAAAAACTAGGACAATGGCATAAGATAAGTCATTTTGTAATGTCCCCCCCAACCTCTTAATCCACCCTCTGGAAAGTAGCATACGAAACTTAGGGGGGACATTTGCTACCACAACATCCATCATCATGCTTTTCATGGGTAGCTGAGTTAGGGTGATAGCTAAGTCTTTGACTAATCCAAAACATTTCACCTTCCTTGAAACAAAGGAGAACAAGTCATGATAAGGTCTGGTCATATCAAGGCCTAACTCTTCCATGATAGCTTTGGGCATCAGATTATGACTGACACCTGTTTCCAACAGGCAGTTATGGAGTATTTTGTCATGAATGGTCAAGGAGACATAAAATGATGGAGAATTACCATCAGAAGGTTCAGTCATTGGACTAAGCACAAATATAGGTTTATCATCTTGTAAATTCACATAGTCATTGGATGCTTGTGTGGCTTTCAACTCAAGGGCATAAAGGATGGGCTTCCTAAAGGCCTCACTCTTTACTAGTTCTATCAGAGGCACAGATATTTTTAACTTTTGGACTTCTGATTCAACATTGAAAGGGGAAGGGGACTTGTCAGGGCTTCTTACCTCTTGAGCTGGTGCTTTTAGGGTGATGGGATCAGCTACCGGTCTCTTCTGTTTGCTGATTTGCTAATCTATGGGGACATCAGCTCTTTGGGCAGGATTCTCTTTGACATTACTCATTCTTGACCTCAGGTTATATCTTTGCTATTCTTCAGTCTGTAAAATGACTTCTCTATCCCACTCTTGACTGTTCTGGTCCCTGAGTAATGACTCCTCGTAGGCAACTAATGTCAAAAAGGCAGCACTGCCCTTGTCTTCCATGCAGTGGATCTCATCCTCTTCATCAAAATGTTCCTCATCCATGACTACGTATTGGAAAGGAGTCTTAACCCTTTGTTCTTCACTGGCCTCTTTTCCCCTCTGAATGATCCGCAGTTGCTCATTTTCTCTTCTGAAAGGATTTGGGTTTCTAGGAGTAAATGTATTAGTCAGCCTTGCTTTCCCAAAACTCTGCTCAACCTTCAGTTTGAATATTTCAGCAACCAGTGACTCTATCATTTTAGTCATTTTGTCTATTTTAGGCTCTGAATATGAAGAAGAAGAAGCCTCACCTCTCTGCCTCCTTCTATCAGTATGTCCTTTGAGTTTCCTTGTAGCCATGATATTAGATTCCACCTCTAAGGCTGCATCTTGCATTTTAGCTAGAGTAGCACATCTTCTCTCTCCTAATAGCAGGCATAAATCAGAATCAAAGGCATTAGCATAGGTGAGTTTGGTAGAGGCGGGGGTAGGATTTACTTCAACTAGTATATTTCTATACTTACGGTTGAATCTTTTATTAAATTCAGACAATGATTCGCCATTTTCCCTTTTCAGGTTGCCAAACTCAGTATGGTAATATAGCAGGTCTTTCTTATCTCCCCAATGCTTTAAAACCACATCATATAATGCTTCGATGTCTGCTATAGACCTAGGGGTCAAATCTCTGAACCACTTTCTAGCCTCTCCATCAAGGCTTTGGACAAATACTCTCATCCACACATCATCTTCACTGATATCTAGGTTATCAATATAGCTATAGAAAGACTCAAGGTGTTATTCGGCTATTACTCCCTCTGTACCAGTGAAATTAGGCATGTATTTATGATATTCTCCTACAGGCATGGCATTCAAAGGAATAGGCGGGACCAGGGGTCCATACCTAGCAGCTATGATTCTTTCCATTTTGGTGGGTGCTTGTGGACCTGCCATGACTGGGGTAGATGGAAGAGTACTGGCAGTTTGAAAGGTAGGGAGTTGAGAAATTACTGACAGGGCTAAAGGAATATGGTGGACTGGAAGGGGGGATTTCTTTGGACTGAGATCCAAAGGGGAACTTATTGAACAAGGAGCTTTATGAATCTTTGAGGGTATTTCTTCACTAATAGTACTAGGCTCTATATATTCAACATGTGCATGCTCAGTTACAAGCCTTTCTTGCAGAGATACATAAGATTGTTTAGGCTTACCTGATCCTGATGCTCCTTTTTGTGATGTCTTTCTTTTCTTGGCAATCTTCTCAGGGTTAGGCACTAGGTCAGCTGGTCATTTTTGCGGTTTTCTCCGAGTATGTCTCACAAAATGAACCAAAACTATGATGTGGAGTCGCCAAAAGATTTTTCCTTCAGTAGAGTCGCGAGACAGATGATTACAACCAAAAATGTGTCCAGACTTTGTCTATCATGAAAGATGGATCTATGTCGTTCTCCCAGGGAAGTTGAGCTTCAATCTCAACTCCCCGACAATAACGCCAATTATGTTAGGATTCCAAGAAACTCTCCTAGGTTGTAGCTCAGAGATGCCTAGTAACATATAAATTCAACTATTGTTGCAGGTTTAATGGAAGTAATGATGGTTTGGTTCAAGTCGGATATCCACTTCTACTTTGTTTCACTCAAGACATGTGTGAACACCCCCAGACTACAAGGCTTTAGACCACCAATGCTCATAGTTTTAGATATAAAATGAGTATGGAGAATACTAATCACACCAGCAGATGCACAAGACCATGTGATGGATGACTGCAACTAGTAAAGAAGCCTGTAAATCTAATCTATTAATGCAAAGACAGGATGACAACTCTCTTGCATTAGATAGAAAGAAACTAAGAAACTGACTCAGTGATACATCTAGGATTCTAACATAGAGATAAGATGACAATTATTTAGTGTTAAACCTCAAAGATCAAGAACACCACACATCAGGCACAACTTGGAATAGAGGAAAATGGGCAGTGAGTAGTTAACAATAAAAGAAGCTTGTATTAGCTGAAAATGAAGACGAGACACTACAAGTGACAAAATATCTACAGTATCCAGAAGTTGAACCTTACATCAAATGCCAACCTTGATTACATCTGGTTTCTAAGTATTTATAGATTTACATTACAAGGGCACTTGGCCGCTTAGGTATGGAGGGGTCATAATTTACCAGCAACTGCATTTAACCAATTGATGGAGTCTCTGAATGTGTTTTCTTGCTTCAGTGGGTGAATCCGATCTGTTTAGGTGCTTTGCTGTCCTTTTAGGCGGTTGGAGTGCTTGTACCAGTGGAGTCCATGACTGATAAATTCAGTTACATAATCGTGCTTGTCCTTTTCTCCCTTCGGCCATGATTTCTGTTAAATATGGTGGTTGGGAGTCTGACTGTGACTGATAATGGCATAGTTGGTCATCTCCTTCAGGAAACCGAATGGTCAGAGGATGTGGAATGCATGGGAAGGTGGATGATTTGGGCAAACAGGAAGAATAGCTGTCGGATCAAGGAAATGGACAGTGGAGATGGCTCGATGAAAGTTATCGACTGAGGTGAGAGCGGGGTGAATTGGGGTTGTCAGATCTTTAACGGACAAATCGGACGGTCATCGGGAAGCGAAGTTGCACGAATGTTTAACGGGCGGGTGGATTGGTCGGGCGGTAATGGTATTCATCGCACTGCTTTCGGACGTTAAGCGGTAAATGTCTGGGGTCGCGCGATTCCATTTAGCGATCGACACGTAGCGGTGGATGAGAGAGAAAAACCGCTCTCATCGCGTGCTAACGTTTGATCATATTGCTGGTGCGATGAGAGAGAATGCTGTCGGATCTTTACGGAGATGATTTGACAACAGGAAATGATCGAGCGGGTCACTTTATCGGCCGCGATGAGAGCCATTGGATTGGCAGGGATTGATCAACGGTGGGGATTCAGTGAGGGGTTTATGAGCGCGCGAGGTCATATGGGTGAGGTTCTATAGTGGGTTTGGGCTTTGCGCTCGAGGATAAGGTCAAAGGGGGTTAATCTATCGGGTATAGAAGAAAAATAGAGGAATGGAGGTGGCGTAGAGAAAGCGGGATAGAAGGAAAAGGGAAAATGACCCATGAGGGGCCCCTTTGAAGACACAATCACACAGATTGGAACTCCTCCATGACCTTAGAAATTCAGCGTTGTATAGCAGAGCTAACAGTATCACACATTTTCATATTTATTTCACTGCATTTATAGAAAACGGTCGTGGCAAGCACCCATGTTGTGAATTTCATGGTCACCATTTCAACCAATGCTAATGACGGCAGGAAGAGATTCCACAATGACATAGGGAGGAGTTACATAGTTTAGAAATGGATACCACCTCCAAATTCATCTGACAGACCTTCGCCCAACAGTCTCCCATTGAGTGTGCGAATGATATAGACGAATTCTCCGCACTCCACACAAATTTGAGATAATTTCCTGTTATTTTCCATTAACATCAATAGTTTAACATTAATTGGTATTAGCTCCAACAATTTTTTGCACAACCAAAGCTCCGCACATAGCTGAAGAGGCACCAACAATAAAGCTCCACACACATAGCAGTAATGTTAATTGCTTATGGACATGGTCATTACAAACAAAAACGAGAAATATAGAAGTAAATGACATTAAGAACATTATTGATCAAGAAAATAATTTCAAGTACAAAGAAACTTGCTTTTTTCACAATGCATTTAGAAAATGTAAGCATAATCTCCAAAGGGAAATCTTGAACATAAAGCAATATAGTATAATGTTTCTTGAATTTTGAGATGTTGTTCAAGCCCAATTTGAAATCATCTATGTATTTTTCAACACATCATAAATATGAAAGACAACCAACTCTTCAATGATTACAATATGAAAGAGGAATAGTTGCAATGTGGGATAGTCCCTACCTCTACCACTAATTAAGTGGGGTATGAATTTCCATCTCTACACATGCTTCTTCCATGTAGCCTCCTCCACACAAACACTTATGCAAAACTTCCTCCATATTGCTACTTCCACACATGATTCCTCCATAAAAATTGTACAACCACCTCTACACTAATCTAGACAAGATAACAATGTATGTAGATAATGATGAGTATGATTTAACTGTGGCTCGAAAATAATTTTGATTGTTTTCTTTCAATTCATTTGTCATTATGATAATAGTTATGGTAATTCCTTTATATTCAGATATGGATTATCAAATTTCTTACTATCACTTCCCTTGGATGTACGTTGCCAATATTGCATTGAAAGAATTGGGGCGATGAAAAATATAGATAATAATGTATCTAGTTGATGAGAACGATTAAAAATCTAGATGAAAGTTTATCTAGAAAATGATCTATTTAGGGACCTGCCGTAAATTTGTCATTTTGTTTCTTTGCCTACTAATGTATCGATTTGATGTTCTACATTCTCGACACTCCAATTATCTTTTTTGCTTATGCTAGACTATGCAAATGAAAAAATAAAAATATTGTGTCAGATTGTTTACTGTTGCTTTTGCACCTCCATTCTCTGAGACATATTCAATAACATAGTAGTGGGGAGCAACATTATTTATAGGTGTCGACATGAAAAAAATTAATTTAAGTAAATTTTGTGATTAAAAAACTTTTTTATGAGTGCAAACGTGCACGAATTATGTAGAATGTCTATGATTGCGTGGACTGAGGAGGTCCACATGATGAAATATTGAAAGATTCCTTTGTGCAATGGATTTTCTCTGCAGTTCCACACACATGCCTATTTACACAAGGATAACCATAAACAAATATTTCACTATGCGGGGAGCATAACCTTTTATTAATTGATCATCAAAGTATTTAGTGCATAAGAAGGTGATTCTGCTAGAGTGTGGAAACCACAGTCGGTCTGCAAGAGGTATTCGTTGACATTTGTGCTTACGCAAAATTTTTCTTGTAGATAGATTTCAATGTGCGAAGAGGATTCATTGGGGATACAAAAATCCTAATAAACATTAAATTACATAGAAATTATTCATCATTAATCTTTTCTAGTGTATTGATTCTCTTGGACCATTCAAATTTGATTTCCGTCATTCAATTAACATTTGGTATTTCTCATCCGCATGGGGTAGCTCAAGTGGCAATGGCCGTGGAAATGAAGTCTCACCGAACCGGAGATCTTGGGTTCGATTCTTGTGCTACCCTTCCTGGAAATGGGGTGAATAACGGACATGTAAAAACTCGAAAATGAGAAGGTCCCACCTAAGCTTACAAAAAAAAAAAAACATTTGGTATTTCTCTATTTTTCTTGTCCAGCTCAGACAACAATTCAAGCCTTTGACTAAATAAGAAAAAATTAATTTATTCCAATAAGGAGTTTAATAAGAATTAAATAAGAAACATCACTATTTCGTTTTAAATAACATAGAAAATATTCATCATTAATAAGGCCCAATTTCATAAAAATTACTTCCTTTACGTGTTGATGGATCATTGATCAAATTGTTCATTTTGTCGATTATAATGTTATGTACTAAGACTATGGGCATATGATATCACCATTAATAACAAGTGCATCATTTTTGGTACGTTGGCAGTGCATCATTTCTGTTACATTGACAGTGCATCATTTGTCCATATTGCTAGCACAAAACATTATGATCGAATAGGGTCTCCTGGTAATCGTAGGGCTTCTCTTCAGAGCATATTGGTGTGTTTGGATCATAGCACATAGGCAAACGATATAAGATCTTCTTTGTTGTATACATTCCTTTAAATTTTCTTTGAATTAATAACATGGATTTATCTATTCCCTGTTTGATTATTGCACTACTTTCCTTGTTGCGATTGTGGACTATTCTATTTTGCTGATTTTATGTAATGCAATAGAAGATTGAACAATAATCCAAGCTCTTAAATGCAATTTTCAAAGAGAAAATGCTACAAGATATGTAGACAACACCTTTTTATTCTTTTTTACTTTTTATTTTTATTTTTTTTCTTGTTAGCATGTGAATCACAATAATGCATGTTGTTTTATTTCAATTCAATTGTGATTATTATAGAAATCATGGTAATTCTTTCATATTTGGATACAGATTGTGTCAGATTGGCGTATTTCCCTTAACTGCAGTGAATTATGAAGATGGATCGAAGATTCTCTCTATGATATTATAATAACCATTTTTATATATCAATTATTGATATTATATGTGGGAGAAAGTGTTCAAGAGGATGAGTTTGCTTTGAATCTCCGTGCTTCCACCTCTGCATAGAGTTCGATTATAAAATGTACTATCAATTTAAGATGTTATGAACATGGTTTGTACTAGTTTTCTTACGGATAAAGAATTTATGTTCATTTAAAAACACAAAAAGGGAAACTCATGAACTAAAAATGTTGAAGCTCCTCTATAAGAAATTAATTTCTTACAAAAAAATGTGGGGCACATAAAACATATGTTACAAGCTAAAATCTGTTATTTTTTATATTCTTTCGTATTTGGATACAAGTTGCATCAGATTTCTTATTGTTACTTCTGTTGGCTATGCATCGTCAATATTACATCAAAGGCATTGAAACGATTAAAAATTTAGTCTAGATAACGATGAGTATGATTAAACCGTGATTTGGGAATAATGTCGACTATTTTATTTCAATTTAATTGTCATTATTATATCAATTATGATAACTCCTTCGTATTCAGATGCAGATTGTGTCAAATTTCTTATTGTTACTTTCCCTGGTTGTACATTGTCAATATTACATCGAAGGCATTAGGGTGATTAAAAATCTAGAAAATGATAAGGATGATTAAAAATATAGATAATAGTTTATCTAGATACCTATCTATCTAAAGACGTGTCACGATATAGATAGAATGAGTTTTTCCCCTTTCGAATTGCTCAATTTTTTGCCTCATTGAGTCATGGTTTCTCTATTTAGCGGCAGATCATCCTTACAACACCTATTTAGAAAAGCAATTGCATAAAGCTTTTAATCTGCGCAAAATAGAGGATTTTAGTAGGACATTAAAGCATAGATGAACACATTTTCAACTTTCAATTGTGTCTTAATGGCATCTCTAAATATCGTACAAAAAGCACCAAGTGCTAAACATAAAGAAATGAAAGCTATTACGGATTGGAGATGTAGTTTAGGCTCAATTGAAATCAAAGATGTATTTTACAATATATCATAAATATGGAAAATAGCTAACACTTAAGTGACCATGGTTTTTTCTCTTCATACAGTGAAATTTCTTCGCACAAGCATTTGGTAATAGTTGTATGAAGACGTGGCTCCTTTATGCGCAAGGAAAAGTGTTTCTTTGTTTAATTTTTAAACTCTTTCTCATTTATAACTTTGCTAATAAAATACCGAAAATGGATTGGGCTTTGAGGGTAGGTGAGTTAGGAAAGGATAAAGCTTCAGTCGAGTTGGCTAGAAATCCTAGATTAGTTTGGTTGCCAGAACTCCCACCTTCCCTTGCAAGTATAACTATATGGAAGAACAATTGCACATAACTAATTAATTCATGAAATATTACCCTATGAGTTAATACATAGCTAAGAATTTTATTTTCATAATTCACAATGAAGAATGATGCAAAGATGGATTATGTTCGAGAGAATGGAGGTGTAGAAGCGACAGTAAGAAATCTGACACAATACGTGTATTTTTTCATTTGCACAGTCTGACATAAGAAAAAAAGATAACTAGAGTGTCAAGAATGTAGAATGACAAACCAATATGTTATTAGGAAAAGCAATAGAATAATAAAAACAATACGTCCCTAGATAGATCGTTATCTAGATACACTGTTATCTATATTTTCGATCGCTTCAATGCCTTCGATGCAATATTGATGGTGTATAACCAATTTATTGCAAAGAATTATGTGAGTGATGTTGACATGGAAGTCACATGTAAATAGGAAAAATTATAACCACCCCCTCCACATTTTTACTGGACTTTCAGGGTAAACATGAGATGAATAATTACTATGACATGACTCGACCTCCAAGCTTCAATTATGGAAGTGGGGACAAAAAATGATAACTCACAAACATCACTCATGGCTACAAGACACTTAGGGACCAAAGGACCACCCCAGGTGACTAGACCCTTAGCTAGGGCTGTTTTCTCACATCTAAAGGCCTGACCACATGCACAACAAGGAAAGGGTGTGGTTATAGGGGTCCAGCTGCACACTTGAAACTACTCCTATGCAATTATAATCCAAATTTTCCAGTTTAGAGAGTTTGGTCTCAATATATGAGCCACAATTCTAAGAAAACCTCTAGACCACTGTTAAGAACTATCTGAGACTTTCTAGAATCATTGTTGACAAGATGATAATGTTAAACATTCAAACTAAAATAGAGAACTTGACCTAGACTGCCTAGAACACACTAGAAATTTTGTCAAACACATGGAAAACATATAAGCTACATGCCATGAATGGAGATTTGATCGTAATAGTCTATGATTCATTTGAGAATCACTAATAAAGCTCTATTCCCTGCGGAAGCAGCAATGAAGAAGCATAGTATCCATTTGGAGCACTCTTCAACTTCAACTTCATCTTTAGGAATGGCACTTTCTGCATGTGGTTGTCAAGCATCTTGGTCTGGCTATGCACTAAATGTATCTTCTTCTTCTCATTCTCATGAGTGGCTCATTGATTTTGGAGCTTCTTATCACATGGCCAAAAACAAAGCCATGTTTTCTTCTTTAAATGATTGTAACACCAAAAATATATATGTTGGTGATGATAGATCTCTTAGTGTTGTAGGGACTGGAACTGTTCATATAGACAATGGTCAATTTAATGATGTATTATGTGTTCCAATCTTATCCTGCAACCTTCAATCTGTATATCAGATAACTCATTCAGGCGAAGGGTAAATCGTTGAATTTTCACCTCATGATGTTGTAATTAAGGACCTAAGAGATCCTAGCTAGATTTTAGCTACTGGCATTGCTGATGATTCTACAAGGTTGTATAAGTTTCACAACTTTGGGTCATCAAATATTCCCTTGGTATTTGTTGCTCATAATGATGAAGTGAGCAAACTTTGGCATGAGCGATTTGGTCACTTAAACTATCGCTCTCTTCAGAATCTATGTAAAGAAAATATGGTGACAGGTCTTCCAATGGTCTCTTGCAGAGATGGTGTTTGTTCCGGATGTGTACTCAAAAAACATCATCAGGACAATTTTGAAAAACGTGCCTCTTGGCACGCCTCAGCCCCTTTACAGCTTGTGCAGAGTGATTTATGTGGTCCACTTCCAATTGTTTCATTCTCTGGCTATAAGTATTTCTTAACTTTCATTGATGATTTCTCCATACGCACTTGGGTATACTTCTTAAAACTCAAGAGTGAAGTATTTAACATGTTCTTGGCCTTTAAGGCCTTTGTTGAAAAACAATCTGGACTTCAAATTCTTAAGCTAAGATCTGATAATGGCAGAGAATATGTTAACAACAAATTCATCAACTTTTGCACTGAGAATGGAATTCAAATGCAACATACTGTTCCATATACTCCACAACAAAATGGTGTAGCTGAAAGGAAGAATCGCACCTTAAAGGAAATGGCTAATTGTGCTTCAATCTAAAGGACTTAGTCTTAATTATTGGGCATAAGCAATTAACTGTGAAAATTACATAATAAATCACACTCCTACTAAGGTTTTAAAGAATATCACTCCAGAAGAAGCATGGAGCTCAATTAAACCAGATGTAAGTCACTTTCGTGTTTTTGGAAGTGAAGCATGGGCCCATATTCCAGATGAGAAACATAAAGCCTTAGAACCTAAGAGTGAAAAATGTATTTTTGTTGGATATTTTGAAGATGTCAAAGGATATAGACTTATTCCACTTAAGTCCAAAAATGTTATCATTAGAAGAGATGTAAAGTTTGTTGAAAATATATCGGCCTACGAGCCTAGTTCGGCGGATGTGCCACCTCTCCCTATCTCTTCTAATTTTGAAAATATTTCTTCTTCATATGATGAAAACGAGGATGAAAATCCTCCCCCACCTTCTCATGATCCTCCTTCAGCTCCTCATCTTCCAAAATGGGTCTGTGCTACTCGGGATGCAGCTGGTGATCTTGCCGGTGATCCTACAAATCAGCGACGTACACGTTCTCAGTTTGATAGAGCCTCTTCTTTACTGGCTCAAGCTTTAGTGAATTATGATCCTGACACCTTTGCAGAAGCTTTAGGCCATCCATATTGGGAAGCAGCTATGAATGAAGAATATCATTCATTATTGGCAAATGATACATGGGATCTTGTTCCTCTACCAAAGGGACGAAAACTTGTTAGATGCAAGTGGGTTTACAGAACCAAGTATGGACCAGATGGGAAAGTTGATAAACATAAAGCTCGTCTTGTTGCTAAGGGTTTTTCACAAGTTTAAGGCATTGACTATACTGAAACCTTCTCCCCTGTTGCCAAAATGAACTCTATCCACCTTGTTCTTTCCCTTGCTGCCTCTTTCAAATGGGAAGTCCATCAGATGGATGTTAAATCCGCCTTCTTGCATGGGGACTTGCATGAAGAAATCTATATGGAACAACCTATTGGCTTTATACAAACAGACTCCAACCTTGTATGTCAGCTTAAGAAATCCCTTTATGGTCTCAAGCAAGCTGCTCGAGCTTGGTATGCCAAAATGGATAACTTTATTTTAGAAAATGGCTTTTCTAGGTGTCATTCTGATAATACTGTCTACACCAAAAAAGTGGGAAAGTCTCTTATCATTCTTGTTCTTTATGTTGATGATCTTATCCTGACTGGTAATGATCCCAACCTTATAAACCATGTGAAGACTAGCCTTAAAAGGAAGTTTGAAATGACAGACTTAGGACACTTACATTATTTTCTTGGTCTTCAAGTCTTGCAATCCAAGGAAGGTATTTCCCTTTCCTAGTCCAAGTATGCCTATGATATTATACGCAATTTTCACATGGAAGACTGTAAGCCAGCCCATTCTCCCTTTCAGTATGGAGTCAAACTTTCAGTCACTTGTACTTCTCCTAAAGTTGATGCTACCTTATACCGTGAACTTGTAGGAAAACTTTTGTATCTAACCCTTACTCATCCTGACCTTTCCTTTGTTGTTGGCCTTGTTTCTCGGTTTATGCAAAACCCACGTGAAAGTCATTAAAAAGTAGCTAAAATAATACTTCATTATGTTTGAGGTACAGTTCAGTTTTGGATTCATTACAGTGCCGAAGCATCTCCTCTATTGGTTGGTTTCACTAATTCTGATTGGGCTGGTGACCCTGATGATCGGAAGTCTACTGCAGGTTATGTGTTCACTCTTGGTTCAAGACCTATTACATGGGCTTGTAAGAAACAAGGTGTCATTTCTCTTTCTTCAGTAGAATTAGAGTATCATGGTGTCGTAGAAGCTAGTAAGGAAGCCTTGTGGCTTCGTCAGATCCTGTTAGAGTTTGGCTTTTAGCAGCAACATCTGACTACACTTTGATGTGATAATCAAAGTGCCATTCAACTATGCAAAGATCTAGTCCAACATCTGCGCAACAAACACATTGAACTGCACATGCACTTCATCAGAAAGCTCATTCACGACCATGTTCTTGAAGTGCAATATTGTTCAACAGATGATCAAGTTGCAGACATCTTTACAAAGGCTCTCACAGAGGCGAAGTTCACTAAACTTCGATTTATGGTTGGAGTTCAGGAAGTTGTCACTAAGGGGGGATAGGCTCTAGTGCCTCCTTCCTTCTCCTATTGTGTCATATTTTTAAATCCTTCAATCCTATCCCAAGTTGTTCTTAAGGGGGGATGTTAGGATATTCCGACACATAGGAAATAGTTAAGTATAACTTGGTCTAGTATAGAGTTAGGTAAAGTGTGTTTCTTTACTATGTACATTTTGTAACTTACAATCCGACGGTCACGATATGTAGTGATCCGACGGTTCATTCTCTCCTCGGTATTACCGACACTTGATCCTTGGCTTAACACCCGATTGGTCCATGATCTCTATTTAAAGAGCATGGAGGGTCATTTGTAGGTAAACTGTTCATGAGAGAAGCTTATGTAAAATTTCATTCTTTTATTAATAAATTGCCTGAAGTGGCCGCATTGGCTCAGGCCGTGGACTGTTTCCCTCTTCGAGGGTTTTAACCACGTCAAAATACTGGTGTATTGATTTGTGATATGTGTGTGAGTGGTGTCCTTTGGTGTTCTGTCTGAGGAACTTACCCTGTAAATTCCTACACATAGTTGCAAAAATTCTTATTAGTCCATACATTCATCAATCAATCAATAACTAAATGATTCATGATAAGAGCCATAGATAATACAAATCATATAACCAACATCTAACTTGAAAATAACTTGCATAGAAACCATGGGAACTCATCTATAATATCACCAATATAATACTACAAATGTTCATAGATCACAATAAGGAAATATCTCATATTAACATAGGAAAATACCCACCAAGTCAGGGACTTCCATGTACCACCCAACCATAGATTAGGCTGAACCAAATATCTCCTTCATCCAATCACCCTCGCACCATATTCCAAGAATGAATGTGGGATCTCATGGAATAAACCAAGAAAAAAACAAGCCAGGGCTTCCAGAGGCCAAACCACCTCAACCCTCAACCATAGTGATTCAACCTCCATGGTCAAACATCACTAACACCAACCAGATCTGTCTCTACTCAAGTTGTCTAGGGCTCCAAGAACTAGTAACTCAACCCACAACCTTTCAAGGCTACAAAGCATTTGTCCAAAATGACTCCAAGGAATAGTGACTCAACCCACCAAGGGCTTCAAAGTATTTATCCCAACCTAGGCTCTGGGACTAGTAACTCAACCCAAGTTGTTCCACGGCTTCCAGAGCATTTGTTCCAACCCATGACCATAAGGAACCTTAGTACCAATTAGAAAAACAACAAGTGGAAAAACCCACAACACCATAACTATCTAGGAAATGGCAAGGAAAGGGTAAAACCATTATCAATCTAGGAAAATCTCCATGCCAATGACAACACATAGCCATAAAATCACATGCATATACCATGCATCCAAAAATCAACAAGGAAATCACACATGAAACCTGTTACTTGCAAAGCAATTCAACTGTAGTTGTTGATCCAACTATTCCATTGTTCTTTACTTCTTTCCTTTTGCTTCTTTCTCCAAGTCCAAGTGAATACTAAAGTGCTCTAAGCATGCTCCAATAATGATTTAAGTGTGAAAAAGTATGAGAAAATGAGAGAATAGAAGAGAGATCCACCCAAAAACTGTCAAAAGGCTAGAAATTGATCCTCATAAGCCTTTTTATCACTGGGGCCTCTATTTTCTTCATTTTCCTTCATTTTTCCTTCAATTTCCCTCTCATGCAAATTTGTGTCTCTTCACCTTCCTTTTCTCCTATTTTTTCTTTATTTCATCAATAAAATGCTAATTATTGCCACTTTGCCTTTGCAAATTTCCACAACCATTGATTAATCACTAGTGATACCCCATCACTATGTTTTTCCCAACATTCAACTTGGAATACATATCCCATGACCTTGGTTATATTTTACATAGAAAATCAACCAGGGGTGTTACACAATATTTTGTCACACCTCTTGCACTTCCTTGTGACATACCCCGAAGTGCTCGAAACATGACCATAATGCAGTGTACTCATTCATATATGCAGTTCAGAGCCTTCCTAAGAAATTGATTGGAAAATTCTTTGAGCTTCCCCTGAAGGAAATAACTTTAAAACCCTAATTTAAGGATCATTTCTCTTTTGAGACTTAAAACCACAATGATTGCATGTTTCATTATACTCGACCCATGATGGCATCGCTCTATTTACTTGTATACCCACGATGATCCCAAAAAGGAAATTTTACCAAAGACGATGAGAAGCTTCATGATCTAGAAGCTTCTAGAGTGGCGAGATGGAGGTTGTTCGGTGTAGATGAGGTCGAATTCTCCCAACTTGGCCTCTTGGACTTATCCCTATGAGCTACCTCATTGAGATAAGGGCCTAATCCTATCTTTGGAGAAATCCTAACTCCCTTTCCCAGCCTATATATTCATCCTCTCCCATTCCCAAATGGTTGGTCAAGTTAGAGGCTAGTTGGTCTATGTCTATTTGCACCCTTATGTTAAGCTTGTGCCTAGAGGCTATTCATTTGACTTGGAGAAGGAGTGCTTGGAGAGTTCTTGGATAGGACTTGGATTACTACTCAGGGAGAGCCTTTCAATATAAAGGCTTTGGTTGTAAGCTTCCCTTTATTTCCTAATAATATACAACTGCTGGTTCATCTTCCCAAAATATACATTGTCATGTGTTATTTGGCTTGACATTCCTTGATTAGTTAAGTAGGTTTTTATTGGATTTTCTATTGGTTTTGGCATGCTTTGTTATCTCTTGATCACTTGTGCAGGTATATAAACACTGAGAGAAGCAGGGACAAGTCCATGACACAAGTGGTTCGAGGCCCTCAACAAAGGAAATCAGAATAACATTAGAACGAGGTAGGCCATCTCCTTCATTCTTCTTTTCAATTGTAACCTAGGAAGATGTCTAGTTGATTGTCACTTCAGTTTCTATACCCACTCATTGGGCTAGATGGATCATCTCTATCCACAAAGAGGATTAACCTTGTCAAAAAAATGGCGACTCCGTTGGGGAGCATATGATCCTTCCCTTTCAATCCTTCACCTTGATCTTTTGTCTAGTTTGACCAACCATTGATTTTTTGGCTTGTCTACATTAGTTTGGGTGTATACCATCAATGATTATTGCCTTAGAGTGCTAAGTTTGGAATGTTTCTTGGAATGTTTTTAGTTTTTTCCCTTATTCCTCACCCATTGTGGGCTTATCCTTAACAGTGGCAATGGCATCGCAGTTTTTACGTTTAGAGTCGCGATGAAATTGTTTCTTCTTCATTATTTGGTTGCACTAAAATCATCACTACTTTTTCTATACAAATTAGTGATGCCATCACAGGTTTTCCTATGCGAAGTAGCTATAATCGTGGGTTTGGGTATATAAAGTAGAGATGATCCTTGAATGTGAGAATTTTTGAGGTTTCTTCCTAAGAATATAGTGTGTCTTGGCCCCTAAGGTCTTTTCCCATCCTGTATGCTTGGATTTGTCATTGTTTTGATTGATTGCCTTGATTAATTTGCAAAAATTGTCTCGTTGGCTTCGAAGTGAAATCTGACTGAATTCTAGGGTTTCTAGTAATTGGTCATTGCTTACTACTTGTTGATGTCATTGAGATGTTTGTTTTTCTGATTTATTGAGTGTTATTTTCTGTAGAATTCATTGAAAACATCATTTTACATTTGTTTTAGCCTGTATTTTGAAATTTACTTTTCGTGAAATGCATTAGATTAGTTGCATTGAAAAGTTATTTTTTGAGATTCATCATTGAGAATAGATTACATTTTTTCAGTGATTGAAAGACAAAATTATGTGTTAGGTGCATCAAATCATTCAAAATGAAAAGAAAAGCATAATTCATCTAAATGCATCTTCGTAAAGCAAAACCATTTTTCTTTCGAAAAAGTTACATTTAGGATGGTGAAAACTGAAAATCATTTTTACTTTTGGCATTGAGTTTGTAAGGCAAACGTGAAAGTTAGTGGAAAGCATTTGCATGATTCATTTTGTTTGATGCATTATTGATTGAAATTTCTTCCCTTTTTTAGTCCAGCTTTCATTGAAGTGGAAAATTTCCTTTTCTCATGTAGTTGCATCATAGGTGTTCAGATGACATCATTTTGAGCATCAAAACTGAAACATAATTCCAAGATGAACTTTACAATCTATCAATTAATCTAAGGAGCATTTGAAACTTTAACGTTCATACTTAGTGGTCTAGGCTGGAGATGTGTTCTAGCATCTATAAAACTTAGCAGCTATCATTCGATTTTGCATTTGACAATGTTAGCACAGACTTGTGTTTCCCGTACCGTCGAGTATATAAAGGGAGAGCCTCATAGGTTTCAAACCTTTATCCATAGGAAGTCGAGTCTGTCGCCCTGTAAACATGATACACCGAACACAATATTTGGGGATATTTCCTGTATGTACATCAAGTCCTTGGTAAATTTGCTTGTTGAGGTGTATATTGTAGTTCACGGTTACTTGGTACTCCTTTTGCCTAGAGTTAATTGAGTGGTCATTTTGATATCTTTTGACTCCTTAAATTTGAAAGGATCATCGAGCACTTGTCCTATCATGCTCACTAAACCTACAAAAGTGACTAGAGTCACCTTTTTGTCCTTTTCTCAACTCTTAACAGATGAAAGGCAAAGTTTTTGTTTCAAATTTTAAAATTAATTGATTGCAGAACAACATCCTTCCTGTTGAAATATTCCTTAGTAGATCTTAGGTTGATACCAATGGAAACATTTCCTAAGTCACTAGTCAAGGAAATCCCTTTGATGGGAATCCTAGTCCTTTTCCTTCTTTCGAAAATACTGGTGCCCCCTATATGGAAACATTGTCCCTTCCTGGATTAACCATTGGTATGCCAATTTGGTTGTTTTCGACCTCGGTGATTCCGAGTGTCGAAACCGATTTTCAACCGAGTTCTCCTCCACGTGAACAACATAAACATTATGTTGATCCTAAACTTGACCCTTCGCCTTCTTCGCCTATTTCTTCACCTTGTTCTTCCTCTTCGCCTGGTGAAAGTCTGGATTTTAGTAACCAGGAAGCTAAGAAGAAGAATAAGAGGATGAAGAAGAAGTAGCAAAATAAGCAAGGTGGAAACCAAGCAACCATTGCTACGGATGAAACTAATGAAGGAAAATCTTCCAACCAGCCCTAGAAAGTAAAATTCACTTGCATGTTATGTAAGGGTGAACACCTTCTTTGGAATTGTCCTAGTATTCCCAAGGTCTTAAACATGTGGTCTTCAGGTTCACATCGACCTTTGTCATCAGTCTCTGGTGATCATGCTGGTGACAAACCCTCAACTAGTAACAGTAAAGCTCATGGGAAAAAGGGAAAAGTCAAATTTCCTTGTAAGTTGTGTGAAGGTAATCATCCCATTCACCTTTGTCCTCTTATGGATGAAGCTTCCAAAGAGTTGGAAAACCTTACAACTTCTCAACCTTGTCTTCCGACTGGGTATCGAAAGCTTTCCCCTAATCCTTCACTAGTTGATCCAGTGATTGATCACAAGTCATCTTTGGTCAACCTCACTCTCCCTAAAAGTGAGTCTTGTATGTCCGTTCTCAACCAACCATTGGTTGAGAAAATGATAGAATTGAATCCACCTTCAATTAACCATACCTTTCTGGTAGAGAGTGAACCTCATACTACTCAGGTTCTTCTGGTTTGTTTAGTTTTGAATGAATTGGAGGGAAATTCTCTTGTTCCTGAGGTGCATGAGAGTAGTTCTCCTGTTCTCTAAGAGAAAGAGGGAAGTTATCACATTCCTATGACACCCCCTCTGAGTAGTTTAGTCACTTCTTTTGATTGGAGTCGACTGGCAGGATATTGCCTTCCGTATTATGTGCCTTTCCTGGTTGAGAAAATGATAGAATTAAATCCAGCTTCAATTAACCGTACCTTTTTGGTAGCGAGTGAACCTCATACTGCTTAGGTTCTTCTGGTTTGTTTAGTTTTGAATGAATTGGAGGGAAATTCTCCCATTCCCGAGGTGCATGAGAGTAGTTCTCCTGTTCTCTAAGACCAAGAGGGAAGTTCTCACATTCCTATGACACCCCCTTTGAGTAGTTTAGTCACTTCTTTTGATTAGAGTCGACTGGCAGGATATTACCTTCCGTATTATGTGCCTTTCCAGATTACAGTACAAACTTACCATATGGTCGTACCTAGCATAGTCATAGATGAGGACGCATCTGTTAGAATTCTATCCTCAACTGCTTGGAAAGTTTTAGGTCCTCCTCAACTTGTCACCATCACCCAAAATCTGTTAGCTTTTAACAGAGGAACCAATCAACTGTTAGGGATCCTTCCTAAGTTACCTATTACTTTGGGAGGAAAGGCTATCTATATAGACATGATGGTTGTCCAAGGCCCTTTATATTTTAATCTACTCCTTGGCCATGACTATGTTTATGTCATGGGAGCTCTTGTCTCTTCTCTCTTTCAAGTGATGTGTTTCCCACATGAAGGAAGCATTGTGATCATTGATCAACTTACATTCATTGGTCCTGAATCAACTCCCACTCAACCATCATCCCTAAATGGTTCTTATGTGAAAGAAGTATCACCTCTGCCACAGGTTAATTACGTGGCCACTTGTTCCATGCCCGCATCTACTGATGATCTAGTAGGTGATGTAGTACACCATGTACTGGGGGCATTGGAGCCCATTTTTTCCTTTGGATCCCTGGATGTGCATCCCTTCTAGAGTGTTGTTCTCCCATCAGATGAGAACCTCTTGGAAGCCATGGCCTCTTTTTATCTGTGATGAACGAGTTTGGAGCAGAGTACCTTGTCTTGTATCAAGCTCCTTAAAAAATGAAACAAAGGATATGAGGATAGTTCTTTTACTATGTCAACCTCGTTAAAAAATGAAATAGATATCCATGAGGATAGTTCTTTTACTATTTCAACCTCGTTAAAAAATGAACTAAGGTGTCATCAACATGGTTCTTTTCCTGTGTCAATCTTGTTAAAAAATGAAACCAATCCCCTTCCAATTTGAGTCTTTGATTAGATCTCGTAAAATCCCAGTCGATTCTTTCATTTGATCTTGTAAGTGAACCTTCTTTCCATCCACTTAAGTGAATGAAATGAAGCTTGGGGGGCATTTACCCCAAATTGAGTCATTATGCTGGGGGCATGCAAACTTATCTCAAGCATAGTTTATCTTTGTTTCAAGCTTGTGTAAAAATGAAACCAAATCCAAGCATAATTTGTCTCTATTTCAAGCTTGTGTAAAAATGAAACCATTCCCACTTTACATCTAGTGATTGATGTTTTTATTAGCCGATTTTTGTTAGATGAGCCTTGGTTTTTTCATTCCATCATCACCATCTCTTTGGCTGATCATACACTTTCACTTGGTTGTTTTACCCTTGCTTGAGGAACATCTATGATGAGTGGTCTTATTAGCCAACCTCTTGACCATTACATGTTTTGAGGAGTTCCAACATGATCAGAACTAGTTGCTATCCTTTTATACCACTCGTTCCTCCAGGTGGAGTCCCCTTTTAGCTCTTTCAAACTCCAAAAATATGAAAAGATTGTTGAGTACTTGTCTTTTTGAACCCGTTAAGTTAAATGAATTAACTTTGTCTCAGTATACGTTTACCACTTTTTCAAGTTGAGATTGACTATTTACGAAAAAGGTACACCTTTGTTGATATGGTCAAGAGGTTCTCTTGAATATTGTTTTCTACCTTTTCGGGTTCAAGAGACAAATTACGAAAAGGGACATGATGGAGTTTTCTTTTTCCTCTCTTTTTCAAACTCTGTAAATATGAAAAAGATACCGAGTTATTCTTCCGTCGGACTCGTAAAAATTAAATGATGAAAGACTTCTCACCATGATGAGCCTGAGTTTCTCCTTCCTACGAATCGTAAAATTTATTAGGATGGATTCATTCGAAGGATGAAATTATATGACAAGCATATGGTATCCTCTTCAATCTTGTGTTAAAATAAAGAGGTACTGTTACACAGCATTTTGACACTGTCCTTGTACTCCTCGTTCCTTGATCCTGGAGGACTTCTACAGTGAACCCTACATGCTTACCCTTCACGAAGAAACTTCCATTGTGTCCCTCTTCATGAGCATAAAAATTCCCTTTTACACCATTTCCCCAGTATGGTCGCCAATTTGTGGTGAAGTAAAATTATAAGTGCGGACACAAACAAATTCCTCTAGCCCGATAATGTGTCTAGCCATACTTGATACATTCTATGGAAGATTTCCAACTGAATAAAAAGGAGAAAAGTAAATATATTTTGACCATTTACCATTTTACCTTGCTGTCAAGAATTTTCATGAAAATATTAGGTTTTTGTAAATATTTGACCCTATTTTTCCTCAAGAATTGGATAATGCACTTTACCTTTTTGCACAGCGACAGGTGATGGATGTTTGACGATGATGACGAGTCACATTTTAGCTCTTTTCTCGACTCGTTAAACTCATATGAAAATATTGCCGATTATTTTTCCCTTTTGACTCGTAAAAGAGAATAAAATGGGGGGTCCACTTTCAAACTCTTTTCCGACCCTTTAAAAATGAAAAGATAACAGAGCCCTTATCGTTTTGAACTCGTTAATGGATGCAAAATTTCATGTGCCCAATATAAGTTTACCCCGTTTTCGGGCTGGGATGCACTTTTTATGAAAAAGGTACTCCTTGACTGAAATGGTCAAGTGGTTCTCTCAAGTATTGTTTTCTACCTTTTCGGGCTCAAGAGACACAAATGTACGAAAAGGGACCATGTGGAGTTCTCTTTTATGTGTCTTTTTCAAACTCTCTAAACATGAAAAAGATACCGAGTTACACCTTTGTCGAGCTCGTTAAAATGTTGAACGACATCAGATTCGTCACCATGATGATCATGAGCTTCTCCTTCCTAGGGCTTGTTAAAATTACTAGGTCAGATTCGTCCAAAGGATGAACTTATAGTGCAAGCATATGCTATCCCCTTCAAGCTTGTGATTAAAAAATAATTGGGGTACCTGCCAGAAATGGTGGGGGAAAATTTGGAAATCTATCAGTTGTGTCGGTAGCTCACTCTTGAACATGACACTTTCCCCTTTGTGTCAGGTTGGGATATCCTCCTTTGTATCATTGACCTTCCTGGGTCAGGCTGTTCATTTTTTTCCTTCCATTTGATCTCTGCCATGTAATCATGACCACCAATCCTATGGATCCAAAAGATGCCAAACTTCCAGTTGTGTCATCGATATGTTCAAGAGTTGTCCTTCTGCAGTTAGACTCACCTCTGATTCTCTATATCATCCAAAATCATTTTTCATCCTTTCGTCTCGTGTCGATGATGTGGGAAACATTATGGACCTCCTTCGACATGGTCACTTCCTATCAACTTCAACTCATTATCCGGGAAGTTGATCGAGAGACTCCCTTAGAGTACCTTAGAGCTTGCATGCCCTGATGGAAAGTTCTTTGCACTTGATGAAAAGTTCACATCATTGGATTTCGATCGAGTGATTTCACGATTATTTGAATTCAGTTCCTCTATTCACATTCCATGGATTGTGCTGATAGTCCCTTGAGGACCATTTTCATTATTGGTGGTTTCTCTCGTGCTTGTTAATAGTTTACATCATTGACTGGTAATAAAGCGACTTTCTTGCATGTTTGACATCAACACATCTATTTGCATGTTAGAATTTGTAATTTGATCGAGTCATGCTGGAGCACAAGACCCTGGGCTCAGATCACAAAAGTCTAGGTTGCGAAGTGATGTGACATGGTTATGTTGATATGCATGTCTCTTTCAAATGGATGGCTATGACCATACCATGAGTTATCATATGTGATCCTTCTCATTATTGGATGGTTGCGACCATACCTTGGTTTCATTATGATCCTCTTTGACGGATGGCTATGCCCATACCTGGATCCATTTACATGATCATTTCCTACATGGCTGTGTCCATGCCATGATTCATGTATCATTTGACAAAGTTCTTAGTTATGTATATGTATCTATACTTGCTTGCAGGTTTTTTGACAGTAGACTACGGTTCCCCGCATTGGTTCATAAAGAATTTCATCCCTCTCTCTAGTTTGGCCTTCACGCTTTAGGGGGCATTTTTTACACATCATTTTGGCACTATCCCTGTACTCCCCATTCCTTGATCCTAGAGGACCTCTACAGTGAACCCTACATGCTTACCCTTCATGAAGAAACTCCCATTGTGTCCCTCTTCATGAGCAGAACAATTCATTTCCCCAGTATGGTCACCATTTTGTGGTGAAGTAAAATTATAAGTGTGAACACAAAAAAATTCCTATAGCCCAATAATTAGTTCTAACCTAAGGAAATATTCCATAGAATGTATCAGTTGTGGCTAGACCCATTATCAGGTTAGAGGAATTTGTTTGTGTCTGCACTTATAATTTTACTTCACCACAGGTACTCACTAAAAATAGTGGGGAAAAAATGAAGATGAAACATCCTTTGTATAGACAACATGTTGCTATTGAACATGACACTCTTATGTTTCTTGTTTCGGGTTTGGGACATCCTCACTTAGTCACTTGTCCCTCCAGGTTTTGGTAATCCATTTTTCTTCTCATTTGATTATTCCACTTCGTCATTATGACCCTTGGTCCTATGTTAAGTCTAATGCTACCCCACTCCGGAGTCGTGTCGCCAATATGTTCAAGAGAATTCCTATATGTAGTATATTACCTATACATTATCTGACTCTTTGCTACAGCCTTGGATCCTACTCATTTCATTCCATTTTATTCCTCGTTTCTTGTCGATGATGGGGGAATCAATATGACCCTCCTTCGACGGGTCACTTCCTGTCGACTTCAGCTCATTATCCAGGAAGATGAATTAGGAACTCCCTTTCAGTACCTTAGAGATTGGATGCTCTAATGACAAGTTCTTCACATCCGATGACAGGTTTTCACCATTGGCCTTTGATCGGGTGATTCCGTGAGTGTTCAGCTTAAACTTCGTTATCACATTCACGAATTGTATTGTTGTACCTTGAGATTCATTATCACTATGGGTGGCTCCTCTTGTGCATGTTAATGGTCCACATCAATGGACAATAATCAAGTAGTTTTCTAGCATGTTTGATTGCGACACATTTATTTGCATGTTAGGATTCATACGTTAATTGGGTTGGGATGGAGTGCAAGACCCTAAGTCTTGTCTGTTATGACTCAGGCTGGATGGAGTTATATGTCATTCATGATTGTAGGCATGTTTCTACTATACAGATGGTTGTGACCATACCATGGGACTTTATATTGATGGTGATCCTTGTTATCTGGATGGTTGTGCCCATACCATGGATCTTTTCATATAATATTCATCATCTAGATGGATGCATCCATGCCATGGATTCTTGTCATGATCTCGGATATGTATATGCAAATGCGTCGTTGATTTTTAGGTCTCTTGACAGTGTGTGTCCTCTTCCTTGCAAGAGCTCTATTTGACGGTGGTAGACCCACCAACATGTTAAGGGGATATCCCTGGTAAGAAGTCCCAATTAGGCCTTAGACCGTTTGGTTTAGGAGTCCCAACAGTGGGTCATATGGTAATGCCTTGACCGCAATGTCGCACAGAGGCAAGTAAGATAACTTTGTCAGTAGCAAGGGTGTGACTGATGTAGTGAGTCAAGGAAAGTGTATGAGAGGTTCTAACGATTTGAAGATGTAAGGAGGTGAAGGTGAGTTCTAGGTTGAAAGGGATTAGTCCCAACTCGGCTAGGAACACAAAAAAAAAGGACATGCACAACTTCTGGTAGAGCAGTCCACTCGGATGCAAAAGTCACATCATACAAGGTAAGATAACACGTACAACACTCACAAATCAGTCCGAGATGAGTGTGTCGGTCGTTATAGAAAGGTTCAAGTGAAAGGTTTCTCTGATGTCCGACAGAGCAGTTGACACAGATGGTGACAACATTAACAACATATGCAACACATTAACAAAAATATTCATATAATTGCATGTGAATCAGTTCATACACAAGTACGTAAGTTAAAGGACACATATCATTAAAGCAACTGGAGCAGTCCAACTACAATAATAACATATGCTTGAAAATGTGTTGGCTATTATTATATAAAGAAGTGTAAGTCATAATCATAAAATACATCCATGTAAACCTGCTAGCCTCAATAGTGGAACGCTACAGCTACATCCACCTGCTCCTCCAAAGAGATGTACTAGCTCCATGTAGTGGAGAAGCCAAGGCACGTTACAATACTGTCCAAGCATTCTTCAAGATAGTCTTAGTAGAAGCTTGGCTGACCAAAAGCCTTTACAATGAGTTATGAGGGGCTATTTATAGCAAAGGGTGGGGTGACCCTTGACATTCCCCTTTGTGACAGTTCAACTATGCTCACGACTCTTCACCTACTCTATGACTGTTACATCTAACCATTGACACTTGACTTACACTTGACATGACTCAACATTACAATTCACATGTACTCATGTGAGACAACATGGCTTGAGCAATCCTTGCAAGAAATCACTAACACTCGGTTCGTTGTGATGAGACCAACTCTTTGACATGCTTGTGATGGTGAATGTGGTGAGTTGATGCCAAGCTTGGTCATCCGTGATGGTGTGCATGCACCTCATGGTGACATCTTGCTAAAGGGAACTCTTGCCTCCCTTGCAACCGGTGCATTGGTTCGACCCCTTCATCCAACTTGTCTGCTAACATGTGCATGGTCTTCTTGGGTACGGTTGAGCCGAAAACACACTAATGCATAGTGTCTATGATGATCTTCAAGTGTGTGCTGGTGGTCATGCGCATCAACCTGCCAAAGTATTCGTTCGGCTCCAGTTGGACTTGCTTCTTGTCTTCTCCTTTGTGAGTGTGCTGAATGGGTTGGATTGCATGCATGTGCACAATTACATGCATGCTATTAAATCCCTTGCACGTGATCAAACACACTACTCACCATGTCTGCTCCTTGTTAGTTACTGGGATGGATCCTTAACTTGTTCAGGCGCAGTTTCATCCGTGAGTTCACGTTGCACCCACTGTTGTTCCTGATCCTACTGCAACTCATGTGTCTGTCTATGCAACTTCATGTTCTTCCTGAGTTGCTGCTTCAACACATGCAACTCCTTCTTTGTTACATCTTCTGCCTTCGCGTGATCTTCATGTTGCGCTGTCACTCCATAGCTAGAGTCTCCAAAGTTTCTTTCATCATCAATGGACCTGCTTGAGCTTGCAACCTTGTTCCACCTCCGTGTTGTCAACAACCCTCCTCTTGCATTCATTTCATTTGGTATGTTGTCTTCAACTGTTGTTCATGATGTTGCTCGCTATGATGCTGCCACTTCATATCCTTGTCTACGAATAGTTTGATGTCTTCGCGAGTAGGAAATCTCATAGACATGTGATCGACTACATCCCTAAGCATGCTTTGAATGGTGTCCTCATCTCTGCTCTCCTGGAAACCATTGTACCTGTACTGCTGAGGGGCAAATGAACACCTGCGATACCTGGAGATATGGCAACACTCATGGAAAGCAATCTGCCAGCTGAAAACCAAAATGAACATGAGAAATGACTTGTAACATACCTGTGTGAATGATCATGAAGCTTGTGTAATTTCAGCCAGGAGGTCAGGACACTGACTCCCAAGGCTGCACAAGGCACAGTCTGGTCTGCTGGGAGACTGACTAACTACTAGAAGTGCACAATGCACAATCTAGATCGGCTTCTTACTGCTGGGATTGCATAATGCACAATTCCAGCTGGGAAGGACTATTGTTCCAGGGATATATTTACGTAATTTCTTGTGCCAAGAAGCCACTGTCCTCCAGAAATGTGCAAAACAGTCCTGGAGGCTAGTTCTGGGTAGGAATGCACAAATCTAGAGAGGAAAGTGAGCCTTCCTTTCCTAGATTATACAATGTAGCCTTGGTGAAGGTAGAGCCCGAGCCAAGGTTGGACCAACTCACCGATGGGCAACTGAAAGCAAGTAAGTCAATGAATGCATAATGACACTAAGTGATAGTAGAAGTGATTGAAAATGCATGCAAAACATGAATGAAATATTCAACGAATAGATCAACATGCATGTGGGTGAGGCAGTTCGTCAGTTGGGTGAACGTCCGTGAAAAATAGTTTCATGCATGTGACAATAGTGAGATAGCAACAAAAACTAAAACAGAGCTAGGAAAAGCTAGTATATATGTAAATGACAACAAGCATCCAAAGAAATCAAGAAAATAATACTCCTACAATAAAAACACAAAAAACGACAGAAATGCAGTACAAGGCATGGGAAGCGGGCTTACCCTAAAACAATTGAGCTAAATGTGCCAACTGATCCTAGATGTGATGTGGGATGTCAGAGCTACAAGGTTGATGTGAGGAATGAGCTCTGTAGCGTCCAGTTGATGAGTTTTGATAACATCGAGGTTGTGATGCACATTCCACAAATCTAGGGTAAGCGACACTTGGTGAGAGGTTTCAGAATTTCTCCTTCCATGTAACCTCCAATTGCTAAAAATAGATACCTGAAACAAGGGATGGCTTTGCATGCTGCCTTGGGAGAAGCAACCCATGCATGCAAGTTTGTTTTTCTTTGTCTCGGAGGGAATCTGTCAACTTAGCAGCACATGCAAGAGACTGATTGAAAATAAATGCGCATTTCTGGTTGGGAGTTGGGCTGGTTTCCTAGGATATTTGTGCAATTTCTGGGTAGAGTAGCTGAATGCTACCCATATTTGCGCAAATCCTGCTGGGAGGGTTGGTTGGCAGGATTGTGCAATCCTAGAGCCAGACAGACTATCAGAGAAGATTATGCAATTCCTAGAGGGAAGGCTGGTTTCCCTCTAGAAATGTGCAATTTTCAAGGGGAAGCTACTTAGCCTGAAGCTGGAACAAGTCCAGGTGAGTAGCCTATGAGGGGAATGGATCATCTATGATCGACAGGCTGCCTTTGTGCGAGGAAAACACTTGAAGCTCGAGTGCTTGATGAAGCAAGAAAAAGTGCTATGTAATGTTGGTAGGGAGGCTCTAAAACATGCCAAGGACAGATTATGGAGGGTGGTTGTAGCTACTACAACAATCTCATAAAGCATCTCAGCCATCACTCCTCAATTTGCCTTCATGCTTTAAGGGGCATCTGTTACACAATATTTTTTCATACCTCCTGCACTTCCCTGTGACATACCCCGAAGTGCCCGAAACATGACCATAATGCAATGTACTCATTCATATATGTAGTTTAGAGCCTTCGTAAGACATAGATTGGAAAATTCCTTGAGCTTCCACTGAAGGAAATAGCTCTAAAACGCTAATTTAAGGATCATCGCTCTTATGAGACTTAAAACTGCGATGATCGCATGTTGCATTATACTCGACCCACGATGGAATCACTCTATTTACTTGTGTACCTGTGATGATACCAAAAAGGAAATTTTCCCAAAGAGGATGAGAAGCTTTGTGATCTAGAAGCTTCTAGAGCGATGAGCTGGAGGTTGTTTGGCATTGATGAGGTCAAATTCTCCCAACTTGGCCTCTTTCTCTATCCCTATGAGCTACCTCCTTGAGATAAGGGCCTAATCCTATATTTGGAGAAATTCTAACTCCCTTTCCTAGCCTATATATTCATCCTCTCCCATTCCCAAATGGTTGGACAAGTTAGAGGCTAGTTGGTCTATGTCTATTTTCACCCTTATGCTAAGCTTGTGCCTAGAGGCTATTCATTTGACTTGGGGAAGGAGTGCTTGGAGAGTTCTTGGATTCGAATTGGATTACCACTCAAGGAGAGCCTTTCAACATCAAGGATTTGGTTGTAAGGTTACTTTTATTTCCTAATAATATACAATTGCTGGTTCATCTTCCCAAAATATATATGTTCATGTATTATTTGGCTCGACATTCCTTGATCAGTTAAGTAGGTTGTTATTGGATTTTCTATTGGTTTTGGCATGATTTGTTGTATATTGATCACTTGTGTAGGTACATAAACACTAAGAGAAGCAGAAACAAGTCCGTGACACAAGTGGTTCGAGGCCCTCAACAAAGGAAATTGAAATAACATCAGAATGAGGTAGGCCATATCCTTCATTCTTGTTTTTAATTATAACATAAGAAGATGTCTAGTTGATTGCCACTTTAGTTGCTAGACCCCACTCATTGGGCTAGAAGGATTGTCTCTGTTTGCAGAGAGGATTAACCTTGTCAACAAGGGGTTGTTACGAACCCCTCCCCCTTGTGGGAACACCGTCCTCAGTGTTCTACGACACATATGACCAACAAACTGTTGATAACAAAACATACTACCCATGGAGCTTTATAACATAGTTCAATGCAATATTTACAATGAACAACAATTGTAAACCATGACCAACATAATAGACATGACAATAATACCGCTTATTGGAGCTTTATAACACAACTCATTGTGGTATTTACAACAACATCCATATACATATAACCAATCGCAACATCAAACAAATATACCATAATACATCCACTCAACCAACGAATAGAGAAGGATACATAACCTGCATATGATCAACCATCTCCCATGTAGCCTAATCATTCCCAAAGTGCCTCCACTACACAATAACCTGCTCGATTTCTCTATTCTGAAGCATAGTTTGTTTCCGCTACAATATGCATTATGGTTCTAGCTAGAATTCTCCCTTTTGTTCCACTTTCAATATAGATCAGTCACATGATAAACATCCTGTACATACTTCTTAATCAATGAAACATCATGGAATTTCACTATTGGAGGTAGTGCAAGTTGATAAGCCACTGGTTCAATCCTCTCAAGGATCTTAAAATGCATGAAAAATTGAGGTACTAGCATGGCACGTGACTTAATCCTCAAAGAGATCTTATTGGGCTTGATGCCCAAGTACACATGTTCCCTAACCTAAAACTTCTTAAATGCCTTGTGTTGATCTTCATAACTCTTCTTCCTGTCATGTGTGCTTTCAAGTTCCTTTTAATAACTTGCATTTCCTATTCCATATATTCCAACATGTATGGTCTAATAAACACCTTGTTCACTAGATCACTCCGGCTGATAGGAGTATTACAACTTCGCCTATAAAGTGCCTCAAATGGATTCATCTTCAAGGACTCCTGATACTCATTGTTATAAGGAAACTCAACTAGTGGTAGATAATCTTCCCACTTCCTCTGTTGATGCATGATGTACACCCTCAACATGTACTCAAGAATCCTATTAACCCTCTCTATTTTTCCATCTATCTACATATGATAAGTTGTACTAAAGGGTAATTCTATCCCGAAACCTGCAAACAACTCTTTCCAAAACCTAGAAGTGAACTTGGCATCTCTGTCAAATACAATATTCATAGGAACACCATGCATTCTCATTATCTCCCTGATGAAAATCTAAGCTATGTCACTAGCTAAATTTGTACACTTAACTACAATGAAGTGCACCACCTTACTTAACCTGTAAACCACAACCATGATAGAATCATGCTGCTTCAATGTCCTTGGAAAACCTGTAATGAAGTCCATGGAAATGACCTCCCATTTCCACTATGGAATTGGAATTGGTTACAATAAACTACCTTGATGCTTACACTTTGCTTTTACCTATTGAAAATCCTAACATCGAGTGACAAACTCAGCCACCTATTTCTTCAAGTTCAGACAATACTAGAACTTCTTCACAGTTGTTAGAGTCTTCAGATATCCCGGGTGACTTGAATATGACTTAACATGAAATTTCCTCAAGATAAACTTCTTGATCTCAATGTCATTTGGAAACTAAATCATGTTCCTAAATCTGACCAAACCATCTATTATGAGGTGATGCTCCTCATCTTGATTCATATACCCTGCTACTATAGCCTTTGATTAAGTTATTGGTACTTGTCATCCTATTGTCTTGTCTGTAAGATCTGCTCCTACAAGTCTTTCCCATAAGAGCTCACTATTGCAATGTGCTTAACTTGTCTGCTTCTACTAAGAGCATATGCAACCTTGTTCTCCTTTCCCTTAATGTACTTGATCTCGAAATCAAACTCACTAAAAGTAGCTAACCATATAGCTTGACTAGAATTCAGATTAAGTTGATCAAATAAGTATCTCAACCCATTGTATCACAATGTGTTGTCCTTGATGGAAACCTACTTAATAAGTATGTCAACATTGTGATATCATGATGATTATGTAAATTGGTACAGATGCTACAAATGGTATGGATAGAGAAATGAAAGTTCAAAGATAAATGGATGTTAAAGGTGAAACTTGAGAAATTATAAGTAGATTCTATGAAGAAGGCTCATGTACATATAAAGGTCCTATAAGGGAAAGTTGCATATATAATTTGAACCATGGTAATTTGAATACTAGAGGTCTTACCATGGTATTGGCCCATAGTAATTGGAGTGACAATGGTTATTTGATCTCATCAAATAATACGAATGCCATTACCAAGGGATTTACATAAGGTATTGGTTAAGGAAAATACTATATAAGGAGATAGATATCAAGGTGTTAAGTGTGCAAGTAATGGATTTTTTATGAATGATTTGATCTGAAATAGGTATGCACCATGGAGCAAGGAGAAGATTCAGATCTGAAAGCATGTTTACATATATGCTTGATTGATTTACTTGTTGCAAATGTCAAAGTAGCTAATAATGATGAATCTATGATTATTGTGATGTTGTGATTGAAATAAATTATTCAGAAGTTTGTAGTTTTGACAGTTAAGGTTGCAGAGAGTGAATTTGTGTTTGCAGCAAACTTTTTCAGATATGTATGAAATTTTGTCTCTGGATAGTCACATACATATGCGAATTTGGTTTTGTATAGTCGCGTATAAAGTATGTGAATTTATTCTCTATTT
Source organism: Pinus tabuliformis (assembly GCA_031772625.1). Lineage (NCBI taxonomy): Eukaryota > Viridiplantae > Streptophyta > Pinopsida > Pinales > Pinaceae > Pinus > Pinus tabuliformis. Next base: position 761,793,927 of record CM062804.1, read on the forward strand.
TGATATATGTACATAGGTGTTATGTATGGTTGTCGTGTACATGCATTGATATGCTTCATGGATGTCGTGTATATGTTCTAGGGTTTGTAGTGCGGATTGATGATGACATTTACTGAGTTCTGCTCTATTTATTGTTTTCTGTTAATGATGTCTCTATCTTGATGATCTATGTTTGAAAATGTTTATTAGGTTAAATATGGAATGTTATATTAATTGGTAGTGATGCTACATTATGGTGATATGTGATTGGTTCAATGATCTATGTATGGTTCAATGGTTAATTTAGTGTTGCAGTGATTCATGATGCAATAGTCTGTGAAATGATTTCCTATACACAGGTGTGATACAAAGGAATTTCATATATATGCGAGTGTGCTTCTGAACAATATCATACACATTCTGATGTATGGATGATCATGGTTTGCAGGAAAAACACTATGTTGTTGCGATGATTAACAATATATGATTTGGTATATTGATGAATGGTTGTGCATTGATATGATCTATTGGTTTATATCTGATATGGATTGGTTTGATCTAGTTGCAATGATTGATTGAGATTCAGTTTAGTGACTTACGTTACAACGATTCAGTTGGTTCAATGATTGTCTTTCATATTCATTATTCAGTTTGGTATTGAACTTAATGATGGGTGTGGGTCCAGTTTGAAAATATGGTGAAAGGTGGCCTACAAGTTTTTTTGTTTTGAGTCAGGTGGATCCAATCTGAAATATTATGAAACATGGTCCATAAGATGTGTTGAGGGTTGGAGCCTTCAGTGAGGGAGTCAGAGCTTTCTTCCAATGGTAGCTGGTAAATATGTGTAGGGGGTAGGTGCTCCCTTCCAGTAGTAATCAGTAAATGAGATCAGGGGGTTGGAGCTCCTTTCAAATGGGTACTAGATAATGAATGGAAGTTGTAGCCTCCTACAAGTGGGTTCCTGCATGTTGGTAAGAGTCTACGCCAATACAATATGTAATGAAAGTTTTCTTTATAATAAGAAGACAGAGATGAAAAAAGTGGTGGTTTTCCCCCACATTGGGTTTCCACCTAAAACCTTGGTGTTCATGTGTGTTGATATGTTTATTTTCTATCGATGATATATATTCTCTTTACTGCTCATTGTTTCTGAACTGGTTATAGATAAACAATTAATGAAATATATGAAAAGTTAGTTAATTGGATATACATTGTTTTCTTTCACTAAAGTCGTGTACATACGTTGGTGGCATGAATGACAGTAGCGTATAGAAATCATAGTATGAAATTAAAATTTTAAGATGGATTAAAATATTGATTCACCCCCCTAGTATTTTTCCCAACACACTCATCAAGATGAACCTCCTGCCAAGAAGATAGTGTCTCCACATCTTCAATGCATGAATGATTGTTGCCAACTCAAGATCGTGAGTCACATAATTTTTCTCGTTCTCATTTAGTTTCCTTGAATCATAACATACTACCCATCCTTCCCGCATAACAACTCCACCAAGTCCCCTCTTTCAAGCATTTGTAAAAACCACAAACTCTTTATCTGGATCTACAATCTTCAAGACTGGAGCATTTGTAAGCAACTGCTTCAACTACTCAAAACTAGTTGAACATTCCTCCGTCCATTCAAATTTATTTCATTTTCTCTGCAATGATGTAATAGGATAGGAAATTCATGAGAAGTTCCTGATGAACCACCTGTAATAACCTACTAGTGCCATGAATGACCTGACCTCATCCCCATTCCTAGGAGTTTCCCATTCCATGATATCTCTAATATTTTTTGGGTCCACTGCTATACCTCCCTTGGAAACAAAATGCCCCAAGTAATGAACTTATGTATGAAATAAGCTACACTTACTAAGCTTGGCATACAAGTGATTCTCTCTCAGCAATATTATCATTGTTGCTATATGTTTTTCATGCTCTTCCTCATTCTTAGAATATATCAATATGTCATCAATGAATACTATCACAAACTTGTCCAGATAAGGATGCAACACACTATTAATCAAACACATGAAAGTAGTTGGAGAATTAGTCAAACCAAAAGGAACCACAAAAAACTCATAATGCCCATACCTAGTCCAGAATGCGGTCCTGTATATGTCGTCTTCTTTGAGGCATACATGATGATATCCTAATCTCAAATCAATCTTTGAGAACACTGTTTCTCCCTTCCACTGATCAAACAAGTAATCAATCTGAAACAAAGGATACTTGTTCTGGTTTGTCACCTTTTTCAAAAACCTGTAATCAATACATAACTTGAGAGTACCATTCTTCTTCTTCACAAACAATATTGGTGCATCCCAAGGTGACACACTTGGCGTAATGTATCCTTTTTCAAGCATTTATTTAAGTTGCAACTTCAATTCCACCAATTCTGGAGTGCTCATCCTGTACGGTGCCTTAGATGTTGGTGTTTCTCCCAACAACAACTCAATAGAAAATTCCACTTCCTTATGAGGTGGTAACTATGAAATCTCTGCTAGTAATACATCCTGAAGCTACTGTAAAAGCAGATACCTCTTCAAAATTTCAGCATCCACAACATCCTTCTCTTTTTCACTGAAAACATAAACTATAAACAACACACACCCTTTCCTGCTATTGTGCTTTGCCTAAATATATGTAACCATTCTCACTGATCTAGATTTCTTCTTACCCTGCAATATTCTCCTCTCTCGGTCATTATCCAAGAACTCGATAGCCTTGCCATAACAATTTACCTTAGTCTTGTGAATGTGCAACCAATCCATACCCAAAAACATACTTTATAATCCCAATGGAAGCATATTTATATGTGTTCATGTAGATATACCGTTTAGCTCTAGACATATCATTCAACTCAAATGCACAAGATCTTACCCAATAATAAACTATTTTCTTGTTACCTATAACCAACTACACCAACTGAGACTCTACATGTACTTATTTATTCAAGCAACACTTATCCACCACGTCAGGACTGATATAGCTATAGTTAGATCCAGGGTCAATCAAAATAGAAACAACTTGATTACAAAGCTTACCTTCTATATTGATAATAGATGCCTAATGTTCATCTTGCCTATTATCCAAGGCTGCATAAATCCAAGGAATACTCTGTCCAACATCCCCAACTATCTATGCTTCCTGAGCATTGTAAATCTCTACCCTGCCACTCTGATGTTGTGGACACTATCTCATGTTACGATCCTTTCCATAAGTCCAACAATGCAAAGGCTTCTTGCCATCACCCTTGTTATACTCGTCATATTGAAATCCTTGTCCTCTGTCAACTACATTGAGTTTCTTAAACAACACTTCATTCTCCTTGTTACCTGCCTCCTGAAATATTCCTTCTTTCTTATCACATTTTCCTTTAATCTTGTCATTACCTTTCCAACCTTTCTTAATATTTGTCTTACGCTTATACTGCTCATAAAAATGCTTCAACTTTCCAATCAATTACTCCAATGTTCGAGGCTCATCATACTCGATCCAATATTTAAATTCTAAAGGAAATCCACTAACGAATATTTGAACATTTGTCTTATCATCCTTAAGATATGGTACATACCTTGATAGATCTAAAAACTTAGTCGTATAATCGTCATCTTTCATAGATCCCATCTTCAGCTCATAGAACTCCTTGACCTTTCCGTCATAGTATCTCTCTGATAATTAATTATTCCTAAAAAGTCTCTTGAACTCATGCCAACTTAACTCCTCTATTCTGATACCTCTTACATGATTTACGTCTTCCCACCAATATCTTGATACCTCTTACGTGATTTACGTCTTCCCACCAAATGTTTACTTTCCATTTGAGACTGAAACTTACTATCTTGGATTTCATATTCTCTGTATAATTATGCAACTCAAATAAATAATTCATCCCAAGTAGCCATGCTTCTGCATCTTTCGGTTGCTTCAACTTGCCATCAAATGTAGAAGGCTTGGATTTCTTGAACTCATCCAGAAAATACTGCTTCACGTTCCTCCTATAAGGATGATAGTGATTATGACCATGATGTCTCTCTGAAATAGAAATAGAACACAACCCATAACCACCACCTCTCCTTCCAATTGTATCCATCCATTTGTGACCTCTAACTGTGTCATCTATATCTGACCTGTTCCCTCCATGAGACCTGCTACCATATGCCTCATTTGTCCTTTCCTCCTATCCATAACTGATTTGTGGTTGTTCCTGTCTCTCTAAATCTAACAAAATTTGAAGGATCACTGCATCAAACTCTTGTTTTTCCTATTCCCTGACAAGTCTTTCCTGTGACTAAATGATTCTGTCATTATTTGATTTGTAACTCCTAATCTCTTCCTTTAAAGTTCTTAAGGTATATGTTGTGCTAGGAGAGTACTCATATCTATGTTGCTCATCTTATATATAAGGAGAGTCATGTGAATTGTAATCCACCATTTTTCTTGTCATATCTAATCTTCTATTTCATGCAAACATACCATGTCAGATAGCTAAATATAAACATAATCAAACATACCCTAGTGAAGTTCAAGGGAGGCTATCTCGCATGCATAAATCAAGTAAGATTATCACAATATATAGATATATATATATATATATATATATATAAATATATATATATATATAGATATAGATAACATCACATATCAATTGGCCCAACATCAATATCACAATTACTCAAAACCACAACAATGACCATCACAATGAATGCATAACAAACACATAGACAACTAACATGCATGCATGGAAAACACATAGACAATATAACATGAATAAATAACAATCAATGTACCCCAAGGTCCAATGTTTCAACCTCTATCTCATACTAATTGGTAACCATCCCATCCTGATGCTACCCAATTTCAATGGCTTGCTAGAGTAAACTTGAGATGAAGAGTTAATATGACATGACTCGACCTCCAATATTTAGCTATGGAAGTGGGGTTGACAATTGACAACTCAAAAAAATCACTTAGGGCTACAAGACATTCAGGGACCAAAGGACCAACCCAAGTGACCAGACCCTGAGTTGGGGTGCTTTTCTCACATCTTAATCCCCAACCACATGCACAACAAGGCAAGGGTGAGGCTATAGGGATCCAACTGAATGCATGACACTGCTTCCATGTAGCTATAGCCTAATTTTCCAGTTCATAGGGTGCGGTCCCAATATATAAGCCACAATTATAGGCCAACCTCTAGACCACTGCCTAAAACCGTTTGATACTTTCCAAAATCATTATTTACATGATGACAAAGTTAAATATTCAAACTTGAATCGAGAACTTGACCTAGACTTCCTAGAACACACTAGACATTTTTTCAAACACATGGCAAACATAAAAGCTACAGGTCATGAATTATTATCTGATCATAATTGTTGGCTTGTTGGGGTGTGACCTAGGTTCAGAGGTGATTTAGCTAAACAAATCCCGGTACTACTGGCCCTTTCGGAAACAGTCCATGGAGCGGATTGAGGTCTCACTCGAAGTAGTATGGGAGGGTGCTAGAACTAGGTTTCCGCACCCTAGAGATGTCTGATAAGTTCAAGTGGTCTACGGTTCGACCCTGCGTGCATGTCACTACGTGTACTTACTCGTACCTCACAGCCTGAGAGGCTACCTTCGTGCAGCCCTACTCGGGGGCTGAATGTTGTTATTACCTAAGTCCTTACTAGTACTCCACTATTAGTTGATTAACTTAGCATACTTGTATGCGGTAAGGTATACTTAGATATATAAATCATTCATACAGGTGCGCAGATTGAATAAACAATATATTTGCAATTTATATCAAACATGCAATAACCCAAGAACAGATACACAGAATTAATATAAAACTTCTCTTTATTATTTTCTTCCTCGATTACAAACTCAACTCCACCCTGCACACTCAGTTGTAGGGGTCTGCACACTCAGTTGTAGACTACTAGGCCTCTGCGCACTCAGCTATAGAGCCTTCTCCTACTCTACGACCCAAGACACACTTAGACACTTAGACTCTTACTCTTTTCTTCTACTTTACTATCTCCTTAGTTATTTTTTACACTTAGAGCCTCACTCTATTTATACAATTCCATGGTCCGTGGACCATGGGTAGGCTGACATTACATTACAAGACTAAGGTGGACAACCCTGTGACTCTATCATATATTTTGCACTCCGTGCCATCAATTTACAGTCTTTACAACAATATTGCGCCAAAACTTGGGCTTTGAGCCCCAAAACATGCCTTGGGGGGATTCCATGACCAACAACCCCCCAACACAAACATTGTGACTTGCCCTCGAGTCACTCGGTCGGCACAGCGATCTTGGCGTGGAGTCCCTCCAACTGTAGTGAGGTTGCATCACACTGAGTTGCTGCTTGCTGGATTTGTTGCATCCATTATTCTGAGACCTCTGTGTCTGGGGTGCTTCTATGCATTAATGTGTTCATCACCTATATGTGTGCGAGCTTTCCTTTGATGTTTTTCATGATAGTGAAGGGCTCGTCGATCCAAGGCTGAACGTGATCTTTGAGAACTGCCTCCTTGTGCCAGACCATGTCCACCTACTCCTTCAGTGCTTTGGCTTGCTACATCCTCGCAAGCCTCTGGGTGAGGAATAATTTCTGTGCAATTCCTCGGACACTATTGTATTGCTACTGGAGTTCTCACGCTTCTGTCTCCAAGCACTAGATGTTGGGGTCCTCTTGAAGAGTTGTGAGGACTGCAAGTGCTTGTTCCAACATGTTGGTACAGTCTCACACTGCACCTCTGATTTCCTCTAGTCCCACTGTGATAGTGCTAGCACGCTGTTCTCTGACTTCCGAGGGAGTGGATGGCTATGCCTTTAACCACAACTCGACAATCTGAAGATTCAGCTCCAGCTGAACCTTTGTTGTTTCTTCCATGGCCTCGTGGACTCTTGCTGCTAGTCTGTGGATTTGCACCTCTGTTGGTAGATCTACTAGGATAGCCATCTTTGGGACATTGCGGCAAGTGTCACCTACCACCTGCACCAACTACTGATTTTGCGACACTAATTTGTCGTGCTGCAAGATGAGTTGTTCCATGTTTATCTTTTGCTCGATGATGACTTGGATCACGCGGGTCTCCGTAGCGTGCAACTCTTCCGTTAGCCCTGTTAGTGTCATTTTTTCCAGCCTTCCTCCAGTGATCAAATATGCTCTTACAAAGTGGTCTCAGAGTGTCAAGGTCAAATTTTGTCATTTCAGTGAGTCTTCAAGCAAAATTTGGTCACTAGGCATTAGGTCTAGGGTTTTCTTTCACTCTTTTCAAAATTGCCCAAATGACAATCTATGTCACTATTCAGCTGAGTCTATCATCATTCATAGGGTTTTCATAATCATGTCAAGTTCTAATGAGTCATTTTACACCTTGTTCATGCTTCAGTTGCGCCTAGGTAAGGTCATTTCCCTCTCCTAGGGTTTTGAAGGCAATTTCTCTTGGACGGTCAAATCATTGGCAAAACTTGTATCCTGATGTTCATACACCTTCCCCTATCCTTAAAGTACCTTATCAAATGCTTCCCATCACTGAGATTCCCCAAATTCCTCATTTTCGCGCAAACCCTAGTTTTTTGCTACAACTTGGCAATTTTCTAGGTTGGGCATGTGTTTTGCCCTTTTGGAACCCTTCCCCTCACTCGATCTCCATTATTCCACTTTCCCCTGATCCCTAACATCCCTCCCTACTTCCAAAAATTTCCCCAAGAATTTAGAAGCCTCTTATCCCCTTCATTTCGCTTCATTTCGACAAAATCCCTTGTTTCACACATCGGGATAGGTTTTACTCACATGATGTTTCTGAGCAATCCAAAATGAATTTGGGAAAACTGAGAGAGGTTTTTGTCCACAACATGCCAAGGAAGAAAAACCTCCTTCACGTTTTACACAGGTGTCATGGTTTTAGAGAAATGTCAAAAATATCGTTGCCTCAGGAGAATCAAATGCACCTTTGAAGTGACCTTGGGAAACTCAAGTTTTCTCATAGCTTGGTTGGCCAAATCACTTTTGTGATGAGTCAAATAATAACTAGACACAAAGAGCTTTCCAATGAGCTATCATGAGCTCAATTTTGCATTGAGGAAGGCATTCAAAAGTTGACTGCAACAGCACTCTGCCTTGAGGCAGCCTCATTTGGCACATTTTGACCAGTCTTGGGAGATTTGATTTTTGACAAGGCAAATGAAATCCAAATTAAAAAATTCTAGTTGGTTTGGAAAGTAGACTCAAAGACCTTTCCAGCTAGCTATCTTGCGCCCAATTTCGACACCAAGAAGGCCTCCAAAAGCCTCTTGCAAAATGCACTATGTAGCTGAGGGCGCGCTACTAATCAGGGAGGGCGCGCTACGCGTCAGGGGCGCGCTACGCATCAGGCTGCCTTTCTCAGTGAAAATTTGCACGTGCGTTACGCGTCAGAGGGGCGCTACGCATTGGGCAAGGCGTGCTACGTGTTGGGTTTTTTTCCCTGTGACTTGCCAGCAAGCTCTCAAATTCTCTCTTAACTCAAGAAAAATACAAAAACTTCATTGGAATGAGCACAAAGATGAATGTAAGCGAATGGAAGAACAAATGAAATGCATACGCATCCTGCATGATTTCCTGTTTAGATTCACTGGATAAAGTATAAAGAAGGTGGAGCTGGGGCAGATAACATGTTGCTCTTTCTTAATGAAACAAGGACTTCATCAAGATAATTTATGGAAATTTGAATGTACATGTGGCCTGTCATTGATGGCAAGCAAAGCTGCAATTGGTGAATGTCTCGAAGCTGAGTTCCTCAAGACAGAAGGCAGTTGGAACTTGCCAGGTGACATGTGCCCCTGCAGAGAGCCTCAGAGTTCCCTATCTGTCGTTTTGAGAAGCTGGGCTGATTACTACAGCTGGAGATGCCTCCCTCTTGATTCACCAGTTGCTTTGCTGTTGCACTGGGTGCTACAATTGGAAGTTTTATTACAAGTGTATGGATGACATAGACATCATTGACCTTGACATCAGTTCTCCTAGCTCGGAGCCAAAGGAGATCATTCAACAACTAAAGGCTGAAAATCACTTGTTGCAGCAAAAGTTGGAAATGGAAAATTGGACAATCACATACTTAGAGCAGCGCAACAAGCAAGTAGAGGATGAGCACACTCTTGATGAGTTGCGGAGGATCCATGAAGACCGCAACTTGGCTCGCAAGAGACCCGGTGATTTGACACCCATTGAGCGAGAGGCTATGCTCATCTGGGTCAATACTCATTTGGAGAAGTTGCTAGCCAAGGCAAACATGGAAAAAGACTTGCTCCGACACATGAAGAATCACTATTGGGCTCGAATGCATGTGTGTAAAGCAAGAATGAAGGTACTCAAAGGACGGTTGGCCAAGGCACTAAAACGGAGAAAAAGGCCCGATCCCCTTCATATTTTGGCTGAGGCTTCCTTGGAGGAGCATGGTACTAAATGACACACCTTCAGCTCAAATTTCAGAGAATTTCGAGCATTTTTGGTCATTTTTGAATTTTTTGGTCAAAAAACAGGTTTTTGCCCTCAAGGCGTAGCGCGCTGCGCGCTACCCTGAAGATGGCAAGTCCATTTCTAAAAAACTCAGCATATTTGGATTTTTCATGACAAATTACACTTGCTCAGCAATTGCCAAGGCATTTCATCAGGTTTTGAGCCCTCAGAAGGTCAAAAAACATGCAAAAAATGACTTTCTGCCACTTTTTGGACACACAGGAAGCAGTCTTGGGAGATTGCAATTTTGGAGGGGCAAATGGACACCAAATTTCGAAATTCCACTTGGGTTGGAAATTAGACATCCAGACCTTTCCAACAAGCCTACTTTTTCCTCATTTGGATGCCAGAAAGTGCCTCAAAAGTTGGCTCAAAGGCGTGCTACGCATTGAGAATTGGGGTGCTACGCATCAGGGAAATTTGCTAGATTTTCACCTACAGCTCAACAAAACGCAGATTTGACTAGTTTTGACTTTTTGGAGTGATTTTTCATCCTCCTTGATGTAATTGATGTAATTTTATGATTTCATGGCACTTATTTATCTCTTCTAGAAGATTCATTCATAAAAAGTCAAAAATTTAATGAATGAATTGGTTTCCTAGCTTATAGAGGCAAGTTGTTTTGACTGCCTAGATTTTAGTGCTCAGTTTAGAATTGGTTGAAACAGCTCCTAGAAGGATGAGCTCGACCCGTAGAGGCAAGGAAAGGTGTTAGCTTGCCTATATTATGTATTTTCTTAGCCATTTTCATGGTTGGACTATGGAGGGATAAGCTTCTATTGTATTACACTTTGTATCTCTGCAATTTTGGCAAAGGAAAGACCAGGGTTTTGCAGCACTATTTGGGATTCCTGTGGTTATTTGTGTTGATGGTGTGCTTCTCTCATGTACTTGTAAGATTTTTTATGTGTATCAATTTCCTATTTCTCTTTTCTGCACATTAAGTAAATGAAGTGTTAAGGTAGAATTCATAATTTATATGCTCTGCCTTTAAGTTTGCTTAATATCTATGTTTTCCTCTGTCTAAAGAGAACTCTCGATGGTTTCTTGCTCTCTTTAGCTCCTCACCGGTCATTCCTATCCATTCACTTAAATCAAAGGCATCAAGACAATCTCCTACCTTGCCCCAAAAAGACCTCTGCAAACGCTGTGTCCCATCCCCGCACCCAAAATTGCTCTCCCCCTGTTTTCCACCAAAACCCTAAAAATCTGAAATCAAACCTTCTCAATCAGTTTACTAGCCTAAAATCAGTGTTCTTTATTGGTCATCTCCACCCTTTGAAGATCTTTTGCCGAGATAGACCCGGAGAGAGCTCTCTCCTGCCCCGTAGGGCTAGCTACGAGGCTAAGTGGTTTGATGTTGCCTTGGATTTTGTCTTTTTCAACCTGAGGCCAAATTCAAGCGCTAACATATTGGCGACCATACTGGGGAAGAACAAATGGTTTGCTGGTTGATGTCATTTGTTTTATAAGCTACAGACGGAGCCTGAAGTTATGCCAGGTAGCCTTTGAAACGCTTTTTCTTTGCATTAGCGGAAGTAGATAAACGCTGCTTCAGTCAATCTCCGGTCTAGCTTGTAATCGTGACATCTAACTTGTTAATTTCCCCAGTACATGTATCAAGGTCAGATCTGATTGTTGATGGTGGACAACGATCAGACACTGGCAAGGCTGAAATCATTCACCTGGTGACTCTAAATCATTTTCGAGATTAGATCCAAAGACTCCACTGGAGGATGATCCTGACCAGCAGAAACATGAAAGGACAATATGGACAAATCAGGTACTCAAGTTGGAATTTCATCCAAGACATTTTGTTCTTTGTCATAAATTATTTCTTCTCTTTTCCCAAGAATGTCAAGACTGCGTTGCAAAGTATACTATGCTTGAGAAAAGATCCCAGGCCTGCATTTGATTCCTTCCCTTTGAAGATTGTAAATACCAAAGATTTGCATGCCTTTGAGCTTGATCAGGTTCCTTTTTCCGAATTTTGTGATGACCATCCTCAAATTGATGAGCCTCAAGAGACCAAGACTAATTCTATACCTGCTGTACATACCCCTACACCTTGTAAAATTCCAGATCAGTATAAACCTCTTGTTTTACCTTCTGTTCTCCATGCTTTCCCCAAAAACTATGATCTATACTTGCCGAGGTTTGATGGTGAAAGTAAGAATGTCAACGCTGAGCAACATGTGCAGAATTTTGAGAATTTTCTACATCTTTTTGAAGTTGATGAAGAAGATGTTAGTATAAGGCTTTTTGCTCTTTCTTTGCAAGCCAAAGTCAAGAGTTGGTTCAAAACCCTGCCTGATGCAAGCATCTCAGATTTCCGGCAGTTCGTCAAAGTATTTCTTGACAGGTGGATGATTGGGCAGAACCTTTTCTTGATTGTAGAAGAGTATAACCAGCTAAAAAGATTGCCAGGGGAGACAGTACAACAGTTTTCGGCCAGATTTAACCAATTTTATTATTCAATGCCAGTTGATATAAGACCTTCTCCTAGATCTGCTCTCTTGCACTATCCGGGTGCCTTTGATCCGGAGATGGAGTTTCAGCTGAGAGAAAGGGATATTGCAACGCTTCACGAGATGCAAAACAGTGCAGTAAATGTAGAGGCACTTCTGCTGATCCGAAGGGCAAGGTTAAAAGAAGAAGAGATGAAAAACATAGATCCGGAAGAATCAACATCTCCAGAGGTGAAACTTGACATTTTGGTAAGTCCCATGGAAAAGATGATGGACAAGATCAACACAAGGAATGATTATGATGTTCAAGGCGCGTTGATTGAAAAGGAAAAAGTTGCTGATCCAAAACATCTTCTTTCTTATCCTAGTTGTCATAGATCTGATAATGATTGTTTTGTTGATCATCTTGGAGAAGAGAGATTTGTTGATATGACATGTATGCTTGATGATGTCTTTTATACTGATGATTTGCCTCAGTTTGATTAGTATGATGATGATTATGTTCTCCAAACAGAAGCTAATCTTGCAGACAAATCAGCAGCTATTTTGTGGGAGGAAGAGGTTCACTTACAGCAGCTCGAGTACAATGATCAACCGATGCATATCAGCTATGACATTGATGAGGAAAGTGCAGAAAATTGGGAAGTAAGTGAAGGATCTTTGCCTTTTTGTTTTGATTCGTTTCAGTTCATCAGAGAGAACTACCATGCAATCATAAATCAAATGTCAACAAGTCTTGATTTGAATCATCTTGAGAGCAATGAAAATTTTGTTCAAGACTTCTCATATTCAGATATCCAGCCCCCAAAAGCCATTGATTGTCAAGTTGCAGATGAAGACTTGGAAGTGCACACACATGATTTAATGATTCAAGGTGACTCCGTACCATTATGTTTTGAGTCATTTCAGTTTTTGAAGGGTAGATTGCATAGTAAATATTCAAATGAACAACCTATATCAATTCAGCGATCTCTAAGTGTTAATGTTGAGGATGAGACAGATAACAAAATTCTTGAGCAGCCTGTAGCATCAGATTTGCAGCCACCAAATGAAATTGAAGGGCAGATTACAGATGAAGATGTGGAAGACGAAATACATGATTTGATGATGCAGGAAGATTCTATACCCTTTTGTTTCGAAGCATTTCAGTTTATAAGGCAGAATCTTCATAAAATCTCTCAAGAAAAAGATGAACAGCTAGAAGGATGTCATACATTTTCAATGCATACATTACAACAGTCTTTTCAAGTTTTTCATGATCCAATAGCTGATGTTTTGGATGAGGTTTGCAGTCAAAGTCTTTCTCCATTGACTACATGTGAGCTTGAAACATGTGCTGATATGAATTTGATCCGGCAGCCGGTTTCTTTCTCATTTTCAGCAGAGTTCTCGTCACAAGGCTCAAATCAAAGTTTGCATTCATGGTATGAGGAAAAGAGAAGTAATCCATTGGAGGAGCTAAGTTCCAGTGTGCTTGAATTTCAAGATCCTTATGCAGTGTTTTTGGAGGTGGATAGAGAATTCATATCATTCAACGGATATGTTTCTAAGTTATCATGGGAGTTGCCTTTCAATAGTTCTCTCTTGTTGTTCATAAGTGAGCACTTGTGGAAAATTCGAACAACAGATGGAATACTTACTTGGTTGCATTGGTTGTTTCATTTCACTTGATCAGGTGATGAATGAAACTGTTAGAGTAGGTTTTGATAAATAAGCTCCACTTTGAGCATCATTTCCAGTTGTCAGTTGTGTTTAAGTATTGAGTCAGTTTTTAGTTGAGTGAGAGTCAATTTGTGTCATCAGAGTCATCAGTTTTTAGTCATGCATTTTAGTTTGAGTTTTTGACTCCATTGCCCAATGGATAAGGCGCTGGTCTGCTCTCCCAAAGATCTGTCGTTCTTGGCACCTCCAAGGAGCTACCATCCCCATTGGAGCCAATGTTAGTGTCAGTCTTTCCAGCCTTCCTCCAGTGATCAAATATGCTCTTACAAAGTGGTCTCAGAGTGTCAAGGTCAAATTTTGTCATTTCAGTGAGTCTTCAAGCAAAATTTGGTCACTAGGCATTAGGTCTAGGGTTTTCTTTCACTCTTTTCAAAATTGCCCAAATGACAATCTATGTCACTATTCAGCTGAGTCTATCATCATTCATAGGGTTGTCATAATCATGTCAAGTTCTAATGAGTCATTTTACACCTTGTTCATGCTTCAGTTGCGCCTAGGTAAGGTCATTTCCCTCTCCTAGGGTTTTGAAGGCAATTTCTCTTGGACGGTCAAATCATTGGAAAAACTTGTATCCTGATGTTCATACACCTTCCCCTATCCTTAAAGTACCTTATCAAATGCTTCCCATCACTGAGATTCCCCAAATTCCTCATTTTCGCGCAAACCCTAGTTTTTTGCTACAACTTGGCAATTTTCTAGGTTGGGCCTGTGTTTTGCCCTTTTGGACCCCTTACCCTCACTCGATCTCCATGATTCCACTTTCCCCTGCTCCCTAACATCCCTCCCTACTTCCAAAAATTTCCCCAAGAATTTAGAAGCCTCTTATCCCCTTCATTTTGCTTCATTTCGACAAAATCCCTTGTTTCACACATCGGGATAGGTTTTACTCACATGATGGTTCTGAGCAATAAAAAATGAATTTGGGAAAACTGAGAGAGGTTTTTGTCCAAAACATGCCAAGGAAGAAAAAACTCCTTCACTTTTTACACAGGTGTCATGGTTTTAGAGAAATGTCAAAAATATCGTTGCCTCAGGAGAATCAAATGCACCTTTGAAGTGACCTTGGGAAAATCAAGTTTTCTCCTAGCTTCGTTGGCCAAATGACTTTCATGATGAGTAAAAGGATAACTAAACACAAAGGGATTTCCAATGAGCTATCATGAGCTCAATTTGGCATTGAGAAAGGCATTCAAAAGTTGACTGCAACAGCACTCTCCCTTGAGACAGCCTCATTTGGCACATTTTGATCAGTCTTGGGAGATTTGACTTTTGATAGGGAAAATGAACTCCAAATTGAAAAATTCCAGTTGGGTTGGAAAGTAGACTCAAATACCTTTCCAACGAGCTATCCTGCGCCCAATTTTGATACCAGGAAGGCCTCCAAAAGCCTCATTCAAAATGCACTATGTAGCTGAGGGCGCGCTACGCATCAGGGAGGGCGCGCTACGTGTCAGGGGTGCGCTACGCATCAGGCTGCCTTTCTCAGTGAAAATTTGCACGTGCGCTACGCGTCAGAGGGGCACTACGCATTGGGAAAGGCACGCTATGCGTTGGGTTTTTTTCCCTGTGACTTGCCAGCAAGCTCTCAAATTCTCTCTTAACTCAAGAAAAATACAAAAACTTCATTGGAATGAGCACAAAGATGAATATAAGCGAATGGAAGAACAAATGAAATGCATAAGCATCTTGCATGATTTCCTGTTTAGATTCACTGGAGAAAGTATAGAGAAGGTGGATCTGGGGCAGATAACATGTTGCTCTTTCTTAATGAAATAAGGACTTCATCAAGATAATTTATGGAAATTTGAATGTACATGTGGCCTGTCATTGATGGCAAGCAAAGCTGCATTTGGTGAATGTCTCGAAGCTGAGTTCCTCAAGACAGAAGGCAGTTGGAACTTGCCAGGTGACACGTGCCCCTGCAGAGAGCCTCAGAGTTCCCTATCTGTCGTTTTGAGAAGCTGGGCTGATTACTACAGCTGCAGATGCCTCCCTCTTGATTCACCAGTTGCTTTGCTGTTGCACTGGGTGCTACAATTGGAAGTTTTATTACAAGTGTATGGATGACATAGACATCATTGACCTTGACATCAGTTCTCCTAGCTCGGAGCCAAAGGAGATCATTCAGCAACTAAAGGCTGAAAATCACTTGTTGCAGCAAAAGTTGGAAATGGCAAATTGGACAATCACATACTTAGAGCAGCGCAACAAGCAAGTAGAGGATGAGCACACTCTTGATGAGTTGCGGAGGATCCATGAAGACCGCAACTTGGCTCGCAAGAGACCCGGTGATTTGACACCCATTGAGCGAGAGGCTATGCTCATCTGGGTCAATACTCATTTGGAGAAGTTGCTGGCCAAGGCAAACATGGAAAAAGACTTGCTCTGACACATGAAGAATCACTATTGGGCTCGAATGCATGTGTGTAAAGCAAGAATGAAGGTACTCAAAGGACGGTTGGCCAAGGCACTAAAACGGAGAAAAAGGCCTGATCCCCTTCATATTTTGGCTGAGGCTTCCTTGGAGGAGCATGGTACTAAATGACACACCTTCAGCTCAAATTTCAGAGAATTTGGAGCAATTTTGGTCATTTTTGAATTTTTTGGTCAAAAAACAGGTTTTTGCCCTCAACGCGTAGCGCGCTGCGCGCTACCCTGAAGATGGGCAAGTTCATTTCTCAAAAACTCAGAATTTTTGGATTTGGCATGACAAATTACACTTGCTTAGCAATTTCCAAGACATTTCATCAGGTTTTGAGCCCTCAGAAGGTCAAAAAACATGCAAAAAATGACTTTCTGCCACTTTTTGGACACACAGGAAGCAGCCTTGGGAGATTGCAATTTTTGAGGGGCAAATGGACACCAAATTGAGAAATTCCACTTGGGTTGGAAAGTAGACATCCCGTCCTTTCCAACAAGCCTACTTTTGCCTCATTTGGATGCCGGGAAGTGCCTCCGAAGTTGGCTCAAATGCGCGCTATGCGTTGAGAATTGGGGCGCTACGCATCAGGGAAATTGCCAGATTTTCACCTACAGCTCAGCAAAACGCAGATTTGACTAGTTTTGACTTTTTGTAGTGATTTTTCATTCTCCTTGATGTAATTGATGTAATTTTATGATGTTATGGCACTTATTGATCTCTTCTAGAAGATTCATTCATAAAAATTCAAAAATTTAATGAATGAATTGGTTTCCTAGCTTATAGAGGCAAGTTGTTTTGACTGCCTAGATTTTAGTGCTCAGTTTAGAATTGGTTGAAAAAGCTCCTAGAAGGATGAGCTCGACCCCTAAAGGCAAGGAAAGGTGTTAGCTTGCCTATATTATGTATTTTCTTAGTCATTTTCATGGTTGGACTCTGGAGGGATAAGCTTCTATTGTATTACACTTTGTATCTCTGCAATTTTGGCAAAGGAAAGACCAGGGTTTTGTAGCACTATTTGGGATTCCTGTGGTTATTTGTGTTGATGGTGTGCTTCTCTCATGTACTTGTAAGATTTGTTATGTGTATCAATTTCCTATTTCTCTTTTCTGCACATTAAGTAAATGAAGTGTTAAGGTAGAATTCATAATTTATATGCTCTGCCTTTAAGTTTGCTTAATATCTATGTTTTCCTCTGTCTAAAGAGAACTCTCGATGGTTTCTTGCTCTCTTTAGCTCCTCACCGGTCATTCCTATCCATTCACTTAAATCAAAGGCATCAAGACAATCTCCTACCTTGCCCGAAAAAGACCTCTGCAAAAGCTGTGTCCCATCCCCGCACCCAAAATTGCTCTCCCCTTGTTTTCCACCAAAACCCTAAAATTCTGAAATCAAACCTTCTCAATTAGTTTACTAGCCTAAAATCAGCGTTCTTTATTGGTCATCTCCGCCCTTTGAAGACCTTTGTCGAGATAGACCCGGAGAGAGCCCTCTCCTGCCCCATAGGGCTAGCTACGAGGCTAAGTGGTTTGATGTTGCCTTGGATTTTGTCTTTTTCAGCCTGAGGCCAAATTCAAGCGCTAACAAGCCCATCTTGTAACAGATATAATGTCTCACACGGAAGGGGAGCTAGATTAAGGCCAAGGCCTTTCATCATGCTAACTGCAAATATATCGGCCTCATTCGCTGTCACTAGAGCCCCTTCTGGCAACATTATTGTGTTTTCCATTCGTGGGCGCAGCATCTGCTCTGCTGCCGAGGATCCTGTTGTGAGGTGGGTTGAGAGGGTACCCACTTAAGGGGGACACACCTATAAATCCTACAACTGTGCCCTGAGGGCCCCTAACACAGTCTGGTGCTCCTGCATAAAATCCTGAAGAGCCTCATTGGTGACATCGCACACTGTCTCACCGATGTCATGGAGATCACCCTCAGTGAGGGTGATCAGGTCAACGGCCAATTTCGAGGCCTGGAGCTTCTTCGTCGGTCTTGCTCGCTCTACCATGTGTGGGCACTTCAACTGTGTGGATGCGTTCCCTGGGTCCATGCTCCCTTCTGTTGTTTCTGCTTCCTTTGACTCCTGCCCCTTCGAGGGCGTTGCTTGGCCCTTGCCTGCCTTCGTGGTTTCTTCCTATGCTATTGTTGCTGCTTTTGTGACCTTTTTCTGCTCGATGGCTTTCTATACCATTCCTGGACTGCCTGTACCTTAGCTTCTGCTGTTTCCTTCTACCTTTTCTTGGCCAACTGTGTGATGAGCAGCTTGGCATCGTCCTTCTTCTTCTGTGCTGCCACCCTCTTGAGTTCTGAAAGATTTGGGGTGCGCCATTCCAAAAGCCATGCCTCCAAGATAGTGAAAATGGCATCGTCAGTGGCTATAATGGGTAGCCTTTTCCACTGCTTCATCGGATCCTTTCGCGCCCTGATGTATATATTATGCATGTTGGCTTTGAATTCTACAAAACCTTGCAGGCTGTTGTACACTGTGGGCAACAAGCGCGGCTTTCAGTTGATCCACATCTAGATGTTCATCTCCATGACCACCCAGAAGATCTTGTTGTCACGTATCCTTTTCACATCCTCCGTGGCCCAGAGTGAAGCATACTTCACGACCTTTGGTAAATCTCTGTCAATTGTTGGGAATTCACTGTCCTCTGACAGTTCCCCCACTATGAGTACTATGGATAGCAACAACCACACATAGTGGAAGGTCTTACCTTGCTCCTAGGCTTCGCGAAAATTATTCAAGAATTTTGTACAAAGGAATTCAGCCCAGTTGAACTGGACCCCCTCTGCATACTACTCGGCCAGTGTGATCACTAGTGCAGGTACTTCATCTGTGTGACACTTCCGAATAACTTTGCCTTCTAGGATTTCGGTTGCTACGTATACCGCTTTGTCCTTGATGCTGGAGATAGTGTAGCCCCTATTCTTCTTCCCTAGCTTGTACTTTGTCTTCATGGCCTCCGCGAGGGCCAAATCACTACCCTTCCCTTTCGATATGGTCGCGAGGTCCTTTCCTTTGTATGGTAGCCAGGAAATGCGATGGATTAGGTCTACCGTGATGGGGATAGGCTCCTCCAACCATAGATACCCATCATGCACCAGGTAGAGCAGTTGCCTAATGATGAAAATGGCTATTGGGGCATAGTTGAAATGCGACACCCATAACAGGCTCAGTAGCCCAACCTTTTCCACTCTGCGCAACTACTTCCGTGGCTCTAACATTGTCACCATCCCTGTGGTGTTTTGATTTATGAGGTTCCCAGTCTCCAGGTGAGGGAAGTTTTCACGGTCGGCAAGGTCCCAATCTTCAAACTTCATGGTTGGCACACGGCCCAAGTACATGCCTTCAAAAAAAATTCCATCTGGGAGGAGTAGGGTCTGGAGTGAACTCTTGGTTTCGTCCAGGTCCTTAGGTACTTCGGCCTTCCCTTTTCGCAAGGGGACATATGCAGGCAGTTTTGTCGTAGAATGTGTAAGTTGAATATTCTCCTCCATACCTTCATATTCTTCCTCTGCGATGATAAGGGCCTGCAAATCTTCTTCTTCCTCATCTGTTTCTATCATGACAACTTTCCCCTTCTCCTCCATTGATAATTTGCTGTAGAGTGTGTTCCTTGGGGACAAGTGTACGGGAGCCATTGCTTATTTATCCTTCTTGGGTCTTGGCATACACGGTGATTTGGGGATCTTTGCCACAACCTCGACACCTTCTGGAACATCCTCCAAAGTTAGGGCCTACATGGCCTCACCATGGTTACCTCTTCTATTCCCAAACCATCCTTAGTTGCCGTCATTGTATCTGGGCCATAATATGTCACTCGTGAATTCTGGGGCTCAATCAATGCTCGAATCACAATGCTCAGGGCTCTACTCAATTGCTCAATTCTCAAATGACCAAGTGTTGTTTGTTGGGCAGCCCTTCACATTTTATAGTGCCTTTTGAATTCAAATTCGACTGTTCACCCCAATTTTGTTTCATTAATGCATTCTTGGCGGCAGATTTTCCCAAATCTTGCCCATAAATCGCGTCTTAAATGGCCACCGCCCACTCCATTTGGCCTCAAGTCGATCATCCCATTATGAAAAGTGACTTCAATGGTCACTTTCTAGCAAATCCAAGCGGCAACACAGTCCCTCATGCGTGGTCACGGACGTTGTGACTCTCTGCTTCTGCGCACATCTCCAACATCGAGCCAGGCAGGATAGTTTATAGTCCAACGCTCCCTTCCAACTACCTAGAGCACTAAGACTGTCCTTCCCTTGGCTAGTCAGGTGGTCGCACCACCCGTGTGGAGCACCATCTTATCCTCCATCATGGTTCTTGGAGAATCCCCACCTTCTATGGTTGCACACTTCCTCATTTGCAACGTGCTACCCTGGTCACTACGCTTAGCAATATGCGGTCCAAGCCAAGGCATCAGACTAACCTATTTATGACGATAGCTCTCAAACTTGTTAGTATGATCGTACGCACCTTGCCTTACCATCCTAATTTTTTCGGCGAGAAACTCTTCCTTTATCTCTCCCTCCAGCTTCTTGACCTCCGCGTTCATTAAAGCACTTTTCTCTCTTAACCGTACCCTTTCTTTTTCAAGTTCATGAAGTCTAAGGTTTCCCTGTTGGATTTCTTCCTCAAGTCTCATGTGTTCTGTCTCTTGTGGCTGTGTGATTTCTTCTTTCTGGGCTTCACGAACTATTGTATCTATAGCTATTGTCATGTGCGGACTAGGCTTTGCCTGCTCCATAGGGATTACAACATCTGCTTCATACTTCAGCATCGGAAGTGCCCGCGCGGTCAAAGTTTTGCACACGGTCCTATAAGCCCATAGAACCGCTGGTACGCGCAAGTCCCAATCAGTGCGTCTCACATGGTGGACCGTGTTTAGTACTTCACATACTTTTTCAAAGGCTTCCATGTGGATAATCTTCGGTGTGCTTGGTTTTATCATACTTCGTCGTTCGTGCCATCTCCTTGCCTGCTCCTACTTTTTGGTCCTGTTTCCTATCGCGAGGACGGTGTGTGTTCATGTAGGTTGCGTACCATATGCCTATACCCATCTGGAGAGGTGGGTGCGCAGACTGTTTCATTTGTCATACTCGACTTTCATCCTCATCTGAGGCTTTCCAAATTGTATGAGCATCATCCTTCTGCATTTGTGCTAGTCCTCAAAACTTCTTTGATGTGTACCCCACCATCTTGTAGGCGTAGCATGCAGTACCCATTTCAGAGCATCAGAACATTGTTGTTCCGGCACTCGTCTTTCAAATTTGGTCAGGAAATCATCCACTTCACTAAACCCATCATGCATAGGTAGATCTCTTACCTCTGTTGTCACCCTGTGCAATGACCTCATCATTGTGTTGCAGTTGAGCATGGTTACCTCGTGTAACTAGTTCTACCATCGTTCTATCAACTCGTCCGAATATGAGGTGCAGGAGCTTTCGCGCTCCCACAAAATCCTGCCATCCGCTGTAGGTGTTACAAGGAAAAGTGTCTATTTAGAACTGCTCTATCCCACTAAGGTGTGACAGCTACCTCAGAAACAAATAGAGAAAAGCTACTTTTGTATTTCCTTTATGAATTATCGATAGAGAGGAATAGAAAGAACCAACCTGTGTCTTGTGTTAATCCTTTGATTCGATCCCTCTATTCTTTGATAGTCTCCTACTACCTGCTCCCTTGCACGCCCAGCTTCACAAAGTACCTGTAAGATCACAGAAGCATAGCACTATACAAAGACATGGACCTATATTCATAAACAACTTAGGATCAGATTTAAATTGACCATACAAATGTAATAAGCATCAATGATACAAAAGCATGGATGAGAACTCAAATAGCTTTTATTGATAAACAAGAAAAGATCCAGGAGGAGTTACAACTAGTGGTTCTGACCCAGCATCAACCTCCTAGCAAAGAAGCCCCTCTTCACCTCAAACAAATCATAGATCACCCAACAATCTGATGTTTGTCTCTAGAAACCAACATCAATTCCTTACAATATGCAAAATTCCAGCCTCTGGATCTCTGGGATGAGGGATCCATATATAGATATCTGTAAGGGGGATGAGTCATCTTGTGATTTGATTAGTGTCTTCTCTCTGTCAGTTCTTGCTTCCACTTGGAGACTGAGGGCCTCTTACTCATCCTTGGTCGAATTCAGTGAGGCAAGTGTCACAGGAGAAGATTCTGGAAGCTTCCATTGCCTCTCCACCTCGCAGAATGACACTGCCATTTGTCATTTCTCGCCCATCGCACCCCACAGAAGGGAGTTTTGAAATGCAACGCACCCTCACAGTGCGTTTGGGTGAGATGCAACGCACCTAGCCAGTGGAGTAGCTGCAATGATCCTGTTTTGACCAATTTTGAGTAGTTTTTCATGGAGAACTTCTGGGAGAAGCTGTAATCTGTTGACCTTGTTCCTTTACAGGTTAGAACAACACTTTTAGGGACTTAGGAGCCCTTGTTTTATGGACATTTCATGCTTGGAGTTGTAGGGCACAAAAATGTCTATAACAGTTGCCCCCTAAAGTATGAGGCCGTTAACCTTTTGGTGTCGGGTGAAATGCTTTATTATGAGGATCCGAATTTCTTTCAATGCTGGGAGGAGACCTGTAATAAGATACAATAAAATACATTATCTTCATAATATTTTCATGATCTAGCTGAGGCGGGCATTCCCATGCTCAACTTTATAAATTCATTTTCATGTACATAGGACAAACAACCGTCTAAGTGTAGAATGATGATTCTGATAGAGCCATCATCCTTTTGGTAGGATGATTATCTGTGTTGCAATGGTGTACATTTAATGCCTTTATTTCCCTGAATATATATCGCAGCCCGGATGGATGAAACTAGATCCGGGGTCTCCAATCTCGTCCGATCTTCACTCGAAGTACAAGTCGATCCATGTGAGAAATGTTCTGAAGTCGAACATGGAAAGACCTCGCTTAATTACCAGTCAATGATGTAAACTGTTAACAAGCGCGAGAGGAATCACCGATAATGATAATGACCCTCAAGGTACTGCAGTACAATTCACGTGGTGTGAATAAAGGACTTGGCGTCGAACACCACGCAAAATCTTTCGGTCGAAGGCCATTGATGTAAACCTGTCGCCGGAAGTGAGAAACTTGCCATTGAGGCATGCAAGCTTCAAAGTACTGGATGGGGTGTTCCTAGATCAACTTCTTGGATAATGAGCTGATGTCGACAAGAAGTGATCCATCACAGGAGGGCCTTAATGAATCCCACATCAATGACAAGGAACGGAGCAAATGATTTTGATGGAGGTGAAAATGATCTGGTGATATAAGGTTCAGGGTGGCGATCATGAAAGAATGGAGTATAATGTATGGTAGTGGGTGAGACACAGGTGACTTCTCTGGATGACTTCTCTTGAACATATCGGTGACACTGATGTGATGGATTGGTAGCATTAACCCCAAATGTGGATGGTATGGCGTGACCATGGTGATGTGACCGGTGAATGAAACAACCCAACCCGACTCGGACACGGAGTGGAAGTGTCATGTTCAAGAGCGACTTGCTACCAACAAAGTTTCTTTGAGTTTTCTTCCCAATTTTTCCCTAGTCATTGCTGACCAGTACCTCTTTATTTTGTCAAGCTTGAGGAGGATAACATATGCTTGTTCTATAATTTTCCCTTCGGGCAAACTCATCGCTATGTTTTAACGAGCCTAGCGATAGTGAAACTCGTTCTCGTCTAAAGACAAGTTTGTCGCTATTAATCTTTTTAACGAGTTTAACGACAAAGATAACTCGGTACTTTTCAATTTTAGAGAGTCTGAAAAGGAACGTAAAGGTAACTCCAAAATTACTTTTTCGTCATCTAATCCCTTAAGTCCGAAAAAGTATAAAACAATACAGAAGGGATGAATTTTCGATAGTTTTAACGAGCCGAACAAAACAAGCACTCGATCTTTTTGTGTAATAATCCCTCAGGTCCAAAAAGATTAAAATCTAGAGGAGGGATAGCACTTCCTGTCCCTTTAACGAGCTAGAGAGGCCAATGGCTCGACAATCTTTTCATATTTTACGAGTCAGTTGAAAAGAGCTTAAAGGAGACTCATCTTTTGAGGAACGAGTGATAAAACGGGTAGCAACTGATTCCAGGTAAGGTTTGGAATTTTCCAATCACGGCAGTGTCACAAGGATGGCTAGTGAAATCACTCTTCGTAGCTGTTCCTCAAAATGGGTAAACAATCAAATGGAGGTGAATGATCGGCCAATGAAAAGTGGAGGTGACGGTGCAAACACGACCAAGGCTTTAATGGCTGAAGTACTACATTCACGATGGTTATTTACTGGGGAATAGTTCATTTTTTAATGAGCTTAAACGCGGGTAGAAACATTTGCTCATGTCTTATGTTTATTTTTTAACGAGCTTGAACTATGTGCTAAAACTACTCGATTAATCCAGTCTTGTGATAAGAATGTCTCATATAAAAACGACAACTTTTAGAGATTCGCCCCACATCCTTTCTTTATGCAAGTTAGGAAACGACCAATCCTACGAGTTTAAAGGGTTAGAGGTCCTAAAAAATTAAAAAATAAATAGTCGCTCTTCGCTTGCATTCCAAAAGGTTTGCATGCCACCAGGTATAAAACATAGTTTCAAGGTTACCCCTTCTTTAGTCCGTTAAGACATTTGTTTTACCGAGAGAGGCCTACCTCTTACAGGTTACCCAAAGATTGCTCTATTCACGGCATAAACAAAACACTTCTCTGGCGATGTCTACCGAAATAAACAAAGGTGAGTGGCGGTGCTCGCCAACTCACATAACTTTGACAAGAGAATCTTGTTCCAGTCCAACCCCCCCTTCCAATCACGGACGGGAGTACGAAGGTCATATTCTCTCGCGAAAACCTACCCTATACCCGAAGTTTTCCTACCGAAGTAGACCAGGACGCATGCCCCCTGGGTTTCAGTCATGTCCTCTCGAATCACTCGCGCTCATCGGGTGGACGGACTGGAGATTAAGACATTTCTTGCGTGAAAAGACGATTCAGGGCTGGTATATGACTATTTACTCTGTATGATCCGGGAAATGAAAGCTGGTCCACAAGCTTGACCACTCTTCCTTCGTGTGGAAAACACATTACTCTAAAGAGTGAGGAGACAATTGCTCCCATGCAATAAATATAGTCTCGTCCAAGGAGTAGATTGTAATCCAGGGGTCCTTGAACTACCATTATGTTCATGTGAACGGTTTTCCCTCTCAATGTTATGGGCACATCGGGAAGGATCCCTAACGATCGACTGTTTCCTTTATCAAAGCCTGTCAGATTTCTCATCTCAGGCAAAAGCGATGGCGAACCAAGCGCTTTCCAAGCAGTTGAGGAAAGGATACTCACAAAAGCCCCCTCATCTATGATGGTACCAGCCATAACCATTCTATATATTTGAACAATAATTCAGAATGGTACACTAGCTGGTAAACGGGGTCTGCCTAGTTGATTCCAGTCGAAGGAGACAACTAGGTTGCTTGGAGGTGGGACCGAATAGACGGCCGGGTACGACTCTGACGAACTTCCTTCCTGCGGTAAAGGAACGGGTAAATTGTCCCCATGTTCGTTGGAGTCTGTGCTTATGAAAAGAATTTGGACGGTGTCATCCTTGTTCTCTTCAGTGATTGTATCATCTGAAGATGGAACCTCTGAAGGCAAGACCGGGTCAACTGCCGCCTCGACCTTTTTACTTTCGTCTGGTATGGATTCAGATGGTTCATCTTCAATGACAGATGCTTCGGCCGACCACCTGAGCGGGTCAGCCGGATTTTCAACTAGTGACGGACTCGACAAGAGTTTTTTATATCCAGGAGGAAGTCGTAACGGTGAAACCGGACGATCATCCAAAACTCTTTTAGCTTCATCTAAGAAGGGACAACGGTGGACGACATGATCGCCTTCGCACAGTTTACAAGGAAATCTATATTTTCCTTTTTGTCCTGGGGCTTCACTTTCACTAGTTGACGGTGTGTTTTCAATATGATCATCAGAGGTTGACGACACCGGGTTGTGCAAATGAGGAGACCAGTCCCTTAAGATACGAGGGATGCAAGGACAATCTCTGTGAAAGTGGTCTCCTTTGCAAATGACACATGGCGATTTAGGCCTGTTCGGTGCAGTGTGTGGATTTTTGTTAGACGACACTCATTTGCCCCCATTCGCTTTTGGCTCCTTCTTCTTCTTCTCTTTCTTCTTATTTTCCTTCTTTTCCTTAGGAACTTGACTTTTGGCTTTACCAGCCCCATCAAGTGAAGAGGAAGGAGGAGAGGAAGAATTAGAGGAAGTAGAAGGTTGGTGGGTAACTATGGACTCGTCTAATTGCTGATTCGATTGTTCAGGAATAGTGGTGTTCTGAACAACAGAGGTTGAGAAGAGCCATACAGGCAAACCAATTGTCAGTCCTGGAAGCGACAATGTGGCCATATGGGGTGCACCAACATCTCCCCAAGAGGAGAAAGGACTAGGATTTCCTCCAAGGGGAATTCCTTGGTTGATGGACTCCATTTTCTCAACCCAAGATCAACGTAGGAAAGGGGTAATGAATATTCCGTTTAAAATAAATTTTTAGACGCTTTGACACAACTTGTTTTTTCAGTTTTTAAGAGTCGAGAAAAAACAAAAGATGACTCTAGTCTCCTTCAATTTTTAATAAGCCTGAAGTGACAAGTGCTCAAATGGACCTTTTCCGTTAAGGAGTCTGAAAAGGAACGAAAGGGACTGCTCTGGAGATCTAGGTAGAGGGAGTACCAAACCAATCGCAAAACTGCAGAATAATTTTTACGGTACGGCAGTCAATCTTCCCGAATGCTGTGTTCAGTGCATTGTGATCGATAGGGCGGCAAACACGGCTTCCTATGGATAAAGGATTTAAGCCTATAGGGGTCTCCCAAAATATGCTCAACAGTATGTGGGAGCACAAGTCCATACTGACACTTATCGTCTCAAGGTGGAGGAATCACCCAACCATAAGTGAGGACAACAGTTACCAGGCTTTATGACGCCGGAATACGTCTCTAGCCTAGATCTCTAAATGTTGTGCGTTAAGTTCCAAAGCGTTGTTAGATTCATTGAATTTATTTTAAGTTGATCTTGTTTATGAAGTTTTCCTTTCGGGTTCACCACGAGATGTAGATGTAATTCCTAAAATGCAATCTAAAGATGATAAACAAACTTTTTATCTCTTTTGTGCAATGAAAATCCTAGCTACTAGGGAAAAGAAAGACATAATCTTTTCACAAAGAGCAAAGAGCACACTATAAATGCACTTTCCTAAATCAAGCCAAACAGACTGTCTATATGCAAATGCACATGCATGTATTTGTTTTCAACTTTCTTAGTATTGATGCTAAAAAGAAAGTTGATGTACAAATCTGAATTTCTTTTCAAGCGACAAATATAAACAAGCTCTTTTTCAAAATCAAAAATAGAGATGATTACGACACCTTACGATTTTGAAATGAACACTCGTTCTTGACACTAGAAAATTACAAATTCAGACCAAAGGAAATAGTAACAGGATAATCGACCATCAACATCAATCAAACTTTCTCCTATGATCGAAATCGACACTTGCGACAGATTCAAATCAAAGGACGACAGTACGACTATGCTACTTTTGCAAAGGAAAACTGGAAACGACTCAACAAACACACAAAAACATCTACAGTTATTTTGTACAAAGGAGGCAGAATAACAACAAGGAAAAGGGGTTTCAAACAGACATATACTGATCACAGGCAACAAAATTCAGGGATAGAACTGGAAAGAATGAAGCGCAGGAACCACAGCTGCACAGAGCTAGTTTGATCAGCGCACCTGTAGCACAGAGAATCTGAAATGCAGCGCAGGTGGTCCCTTCAGGAAGTGCGTTGAAATTCAAAATCTCTGAACAGTACCTGCGCTGGGCCAGAAATGAGACTCTGTCCGGGTTCTGGGTCACAGTTTGCAATTCAGTCCTTGGTTTTTGGCCGAGTAAAAAGCAATCAGTAATGCAAAAATCAGGGGTAGATCTAAGGAGGATCTAAGAGCTATCTCAAGGGCAATCAGATAGTTTGTGAATTAGTTGTTTAAATCATAAACAGATCCAGTGAATGGATTGAAGCAGCAGTTATCTACTTTGCATTTGTTATGGCAAATGCAGTTCGAATTCTACTTATAAGTTTATGAAACAAACAACAAAGAATGATAAACAAACAAGCTAATTATCTCCCCAGTCGAGTCGCCATTTTGTTACAGGGAAAAGTGTCTATTTAGAACTGCTCTATCCCACTAAGGTGTGACAGCTACCTTAGAAACAAACAGAGAAAAGCTACTTTTGTATTTCCTTTATGAATTGTAGATAGAGAGGAATAGAAAGAACCAACCTGTGTCTTGCACTAATCCTTTGATTCGATCCCTCTATTCTTTGATAGTCTCCTGCTACCTGCTCCCTTGCACGCCCAGCTTCAAAAAGTACCTGTAAGATCAAAAAAGCATAGCACTATACAAAGACATGGATCTATATTCATAAACAACTTAGGATCAGATTTAAATTGACCATACAAATGTAACAAGCATCAATGATACAAAAGCATGGAGGAGAACTCAAATAGCTTTTATTGATAAACAAGAAAAGATCCAGGAGGAGTTACAACCAATGGTTCCGACCCAGCATCAACCTCCCAGCAAAGAAGCCCCTCTTCACCTCAAACAAAACATAGATCACCCAACAATCTGATGTTTGTCTCTAGAAACCAAAAGCAATTCCTTACAATATGCAAAATTCCAGCCTCTGGATCTCTGGGATGATGGATCCATATATAGATATCTGTAAGGGGGATGAGTCAGCTTGTGATTTGATTAGTGTCTTCTCTCTGTTAGTTCTTGCTTCCACTTGGAGACTGAGGGCCTCTTACTCATCCTTGGTCGAATTCAGTGAGGCAAGTGTCACAGGAGAAGATTCTGGAAGCTTCCATTGCCTCTCCACCTCATGGAATGACACTGCCATTTGTCATTTCTCGCCCATCGCACCCCACAGAAGGGATTTTTGAAATGCAACGCACCCTCACAGTGCATTTGGGTGAGATGCAACGCACCTAGCCAGTGGAGTAGCTGCAATGATCCTGTTTTGACCAATTTTGAGTAGTTTTTCATGGAGAACTTCTCGGAGAAGTTGTAATATGTTGAACTTGTTCCTTTAGGGGTTAGAACAACACTTTTAGGGACTTAGGAGCCCTTGGTTTATGGACATTTCATGGTTGGAGTTGTAGGGCACAAAAATGTCTATAACAGTAGGATTCACCCAATCCTACTCCTCAGCGGTTATCTTGTAGATACAGTCTAGATCGTCATCGTTGTCGCAGTCGCGCACCGGCTCTGTGTAGTGTGATCCTTCCATAGGGTCTAAAGGTACCACTACACGTAGTGACTTTTTCTCTAAAATCATCTTGCGCTTTTTTAGATTTATCACTCCATTCATATCAATGGCCCAATCTATTCTTAGTAGCGCGGGATAGGGATTGTTGTCATCAACAATCTCTATCACTTTGAAATTTGCAAGCGCGCTCACACCCTCGATATCTACTGTTATTCCCTACAATCTTCCCATGGGTAGGACCTTTTGTTGGTTCGCCATTCGCAATTGAATAGGAGACCATTGCAACATGGGCCTGCCCATGCACTCCCATGTCTGCTTTGGCAGGACGTTTGCGTGTAATCCTAGATCCAAAATCACTTGATCCATTCTATATTCCCCGATTTGCGCAGTCAATCTCATCTCCCTTCCTATTCGTGTTGTGTGCTTCCTGAGCTTCTGGACTACGTGCGGTTCTCCTGACCCAGTGCACCTAGTGATGAGTTCTTGTAATCCCTTCATAGCCTTGCTATCGCACAACAACTTCATGCATGTCTCCAGAAAGGTAGTGAGCATTGATGGGTCCATCTTTGGTTCTAGTTTGTCTTTACTACCTGAAGTGGAGGCCTCTGTGAAGCTCTTATTAGCTTCCATGAATGTCTCCTTCGTGCGCTCAAAATTGAACTCTGGTTCCTTTGTCTGTTGGAGCCATGGGAACCCAGGAACTCTCTTATGGCTTCTTACCTTCATTGTCTCTTGTCGTAATACCACTTTGGAACACGATATTTACATTCTGGTCCTCTTCGCATGGCTCAAACCTCATCATTTGCAGGTTTTGAGTCAGTGGAGGTTGGAGTATTCCTTTATCGCACAACCTCACTATCAGTGTGGGGCAGTCCTCCATCTCATGATGAAACTAGGTACAATATAAACATGATGCTCTCGTTGGATTTGTACAATCGCGAGCATAATGCCCTGGCCCTTCGCAATTGAAAAGAAAATCAGCTGTTCACGTCCCCTTCCTGGTCCCATTCCACCTCGACCACGTCCGCGCCCCTGAAATCCAGTGCGCGCCATTCCTACATTTTGATCAAGGGCTCGCATTTCGGTCCAAACTCTTTAGGTAGGAGTCCGATCCATCATCAGTTCATAACTTCTAGAGGTGCGCTCATCATGGCTTACTGATCTGTAAAAATTATAGAACAACTGTTGGGATGTCTACGTATACTTCTGTAATAGATGGAATTTATCTGTAGTATGCTTCCCTCCTATTTGACAAATCAAGCACCATAATGCAGGTGTTGCGCTCGGTCTTGCTTGTGCCTCTGGTATTAATGGAATTGGTCCTCCTCCTGCTAGGTAGTTCGTGAATACTGGACAATGGTCCTTATCATGTCCCTGGCCTTTTCACTTTATGCACCATACCTCCTCGCGTGCCTTTGGGCGAGTTGTCCTATCTTGTTTCAAACTATGCATCTCAAGACACAATTTTTTCAACTTCGCGTGGATTTGTTGCACTCCCAGGTCAGGATCTTGTATCAGGGTCTCATGCAGTCTCATTGTGATCTCCAAAGCTTTGGCTTGAGTGGATAGCTTTTGCTATGACAACGCAGTCCTTAGATGCGACGTTAGTGACGCTACAAACCATGCACAGTGTTGCCCATTCTTCAAGGTCATGTTGTCTTCATGAATCATACCCTTCAGTCTCTGATCCAGCTCCCGGGGGATCTCGCTTGGAAGCATCGCGATTTCCTTAAACCTGATAATCGACTGTGTCTCTGATTTTGGCTTGCTAAATTCCCTGTTTAGCGCAACTTGTATATCCGCGCTCCCTGTGTTTGGATTGTCATTGGAATTCTTAATGTACCACATTAGTGCGTGATCCTACAATGTTCTTACCAGCGTTTCCTTCTTTATATTGTCATCCATGACTCCTTGTGATTCCCATACAACCTTTACCATGAACCAACATTGGTCTAGATCTTCCTTCCCTACTCCTTTGAACACTGACAACTTTATCGCACTCACCATATTAAACTGTGGTGGTGGTGGAGGTGGTGTGGGTGAAGTTGGAGGTGAAGATGATGAAACTGGTGGTGGTGTAGGTGGGGGTGGTATGCGCAGAATTAGCTTCCTTATCAGACTGATCGCACTTCTTGGTGAAACTTTTGCGAGCTCTTCCTCGCTTTCTCGCCGAGGAAAAATCAAGGGGCTAGTTTCTATCTCTGTGCTACCTTCGTTTCTATAGATCCTCCCACTTCATGTAGCCCTAAACATCAATTTATTCACATAACCCACTTTTCACACAGTAGCATTTTAATCCAAGTGTTCAAAGATTTAATGTACTTACCTCATTGTCCTTTGAGGAAGCGTCGTTTCGCCTCACTGTAGCTGATTGAAGTATCTACCGCGAACTCGGTGATAAACCCTCCTATAATTCGATCGAGCCAATGGTCCACAGTGTGCATGATCTTATCTTCCGATGCTTCTAGTCTACGCACCAACTCTGGAGTCCACACAATAGGTTTGTCGAGCCTACACTGTCCTTGACTGTCTGCTAGCTTCACGATCCACTTGTACACCTCAGAGGGGAAGGATGAAAAGAAAATTTCGTGGATTTCTATATATAAGTAGCACTCTAACCACTCTTCGTTTGATACTCGTGGATTCCTGTTTTCATGCGCTGCGAATTCGTGAAGTTTCCTGTCCAACCACTCTTCAATTCTTTCTTTGTCAAATTCCAATGACACGACATCAAACATCCCTTATGTAGATCTCGGTCCCGGCAATGGAACCATTTGTTGGTTTGTTGGGGCCTAACCCAAGTTCAGAGGTGATTTAGCCAAACAAATCTCGATACTACTGGCCCTTTCGGCAATAGTCCGCGGAGCGCGGACTAAGGTCTCACCCGAAGTAGTATGGGAGGGTGCTAGAACCAGGTTTCCGCACCCTGGAGATATCTGATGAGTTCAAGTGGTCCGCGGTTCGACCCTGCGTACATGTCGCTACGTGCACTTACCCGTACCTCGCTGCCTGAGAGGCTGCCTTCACGCAACCCTACTCGAGGACCGAATGCTGTTATTACCCAAGTCCTTACTAGTATTCTGCTGTTAGTTGATTAACTTAGCCTACTTGTATGCGGTAAAGTATACTTAGCAATATAAATCATTCATACAGGTGAGCAGAGTGAATAAACAATATATTTTTAATTTATATCAAACACACAATAACCCAAGAACAGATACACAGAATTAAGATAAAACTTCTCTTTATTATTTTCTTCCTTGGTTACAGATTCGACTCCACCCTACGCACTCAGCTGCGGACTACTAGGCCTCTGCACACTTGGCTGCAGAGCCTTCTCCTACTCTACGACCCAACACACACTTAGACACTTAGACTCTTACTCTTTTTTTCTACTTTGCTATCTCCTTAGTTAATTTTTACGCTTAGAGCCTCGCTCTATTTATACAATCCCATGGTCCGTGGACCATGGGTAGGCTGACATTACATTACAAGACTAGGGAGGACAACCCTGTGACTCTATCATACATTTTTCACTTTGCGCCTGCAATTCGCGGAGTCTTTACAACAATATTGGGTCAAAACTTGGGCTTTGAGCTCCAAAACATGCCTTGGGGGGATTCCATGCCCAACAATAATAGTATGAGAATCACCAAGAAAGTTCTATGCCCTGTCCACATAGCAACAAAAATGATTATTAGTCCATACATTCATTAATCAATCAATAACTAAGTGATTCATGACAAGATCCATAGATAATACACATAATATGACCAACATATAACTAGAAAATAACCAGCATATAAACCATGACAACTTAGCCATAATATCACTAATATAATACTAGAAATGCTCATAGATCACTATATGGAAATATCTCATATTAACATAGGAAAATACCAACCAAGTCAGGGACTTCCACATACCACCCGACCATACATTGGGATGAACCAAATCTCTCTCTCAACAAATCACCCTCGTTCCATATTTCAAGCATGAATGTGGAATCTCATGGAATAAACCAAGAAAAAACCAAACTAGGGATTCCAGACACTAATTCAAACAACTCTCAACCACAATGATTCCACCTCCACAACTAGACATCACTAACACCAACCAGATCACTCTCTACCCAAGTTGTCTAGGGCTCCAAGAACTAGTAACTCAACCCATAACCTTCCAGGATTCTAGAGTATTTTTCCAACTTGACTTCGGGGACTAGTAACTCAACCCACCAAGGGCTCTAGAGTGTTTATCCCAAACTAGGCTCCAGGACTAGTAACTCAACCCAAGTTGTTCCAGGGCTTCCATAGATTTTTTTCCAACCCGCAATCATAAGGAACTTGAGCATCAATCAGAAAAACAACAAGTGGAAAAACCTACAACACCATGGCTATCCAAGAAATGGCAAGGCAAGGCTAAAACGACTATTAATCCGGGAAAATATCCATGCCAATGACATCATATAACTAGAAAATCATATGCATATACCATCTATCCATAAATCAGCAAGGAAATAACACATGCAACATGTTACCCGCAAATAAATCCAGCTGTAGTCGTTAATCCCATTTTTCCCTTGTGCTTTCCTGCTTTCCTTTTCCTTCTTTCTCCAACTCTAAGTGAATACTAGAGTGCCCCAAGAATTCCCTAAGTGTGTAAGAGTATGCGAGAATGAGAGAATAGAAGAGAGATCCACCCAAAAACTATCAAAAGGCTAGCAACTGATCCTCATAAGTCCTTTTATCATTGAGGCCTCTATTTTTTTTTATTTTCCTTCAATTTCTCTCTCATGCAAATCTGTGTCTCTTCACCTTCATTTTCTCCTATTTTCCTTTATTTCATAAATAGAATTCCAATTATTTCCAATTTTCCTTTGCCAATTTCCATAATCATTAATTAATCACCAGTGATACCCCATCACTTTGTTTTCCCAACATTCATCTTTGAATATGTTTCCCATGACCTTGGTTATATTTTATTTACATAGAAAGTCAACCAAAGGCTGCTACAAACACCATCGACGCTATTCCCTGAGTCATGGTTTAATCATCCTCATCATTATCTGGATACACTGTTATCAAGCCTAGATTTTTAATTGTTGCAAGACCTTCGATGCAATACTGACAATGCATGCACAACTAGTGGAAGTGACAGTATGAAATCTGACACTATCTATCTGAATATGAAGGAATTACCATAATTTCTATAATAATCACAATTGAATTGAAAGAAAACAATCGACATTATTCCCGAATCAAATGTTGTGAAAAAAAGAAGGCGTTGTCTACAAATCATGTAGCATTTTCTCTTTGCAAATTGTGTTTAAGAGCTTAGAGTATTGTTTGAGTTTATGTTGCCTTATATAAAATCAGCAAAATAAAACAGTCCACAATTGCAACAAGGAAAGTATCACAACAATCACACTAGGAATAGATAAATTCATGTTATTAATTCAGAGAAAAGTTAAAGGAATATCTACAACGAAGAGGAGCTTATATTGTTTATCGATGTGCTATGATCTAATTGCACCAGGAGGCTCTGAAGAGAAGCCCTACAATTACCAAGAGGCCATACTCAGTCATAATATTTTGTGTTGGAAATATGTACAAATGATGCACTACTTGTTATTAATGGTGATACCGTTTTCCCATATTCTCAACACATAACATTATAATCGATAAAATTAACAATTTGATCGATGATCCATCAACATGTAATGGAAACAAGTTTTATGAAATTGAACCTTATTGATGATGAATAGTTTTTATGTTATTTAATGTTTATTAGGATTTTTGTATCCCAAACGAAAGTTCTCCGCAGACTAAAATCCATTCCCAGGAAACTTTCCACCTAAGCACAAATGTAAATGAACACCTCTTGCAAACCAAGTGTGGTTTTCGCACTCCAGCAGAATCAACTTCTTCTGCACTAAAGACTTTGTTGATCAATAGATTAAAGGTTGTGCTCCTTGCATAGTGAATTTTTTTTTATGGTTATGCTTGTGTAAATAGGCATATGTGCAGGACTGCAGAGGAAATCCATTGTGTCAAGGAAGCTTTGAAGATTCTATTGTGTAGACCTATGCACTTCGCCCCTTAATTTCTCACAATCACATACCTTTCGAGTAATTCATGCATGCTTGTACTCACAAACAATTTTTTTAATCACAAAATTTACAAAAAATACTTTTGTTCATGTTGACACCTATAAATAATGTTGCGAAAGCTATAATAAGCAATCTAATGGAATACATTTATGTTTTCACTTGCACAATCTAGCATAAGCAAAATAGATAAATGGAGTGTTGAGAATATAGAACAAAAATTTGTTACGTTAGTAGGCAAAGCAACATAATGACAAATTTATGACACACTCCTAGATAGATTGCTATCTAGATAAACCATTATCTAGATTTTTAATCATCCTGATCTTTATCTAAATACCATGTTATCTGGATTTTTAATCGCCCCAATTCCTTTGATGCAATATTGATGGCATATATCCAGGTGAAGTGATAGTAAGAAATTTGATGCAATATGTATCCGAATATGAAGGAATTACCATAATTTCTATAATAATGACAATTGAATCAAAAGAAAACAACCAAAGTTATTCCTGAATCATAGTTTAATCATCATCATCGTTATCTAGATACATTGTTATCTAGCCTATATTTTTAATCGTCCCACCATCTTCAATGTAATATTGATGGCAAACAACTCGCTGAAGTAACAATAAGAAATGACATAATCTGCATTCGAAAACAAAACATTTACCATAATTACTATAATAATCACAATTGAATTGAAATACAACAACCGGTGTTATTCTCGAATCACATGATGACATCCAAAAAAAACGCTGTCTACTGAGACCACAAATAATGTAGCTACCGATCAAATGAGAAAATTACCTAGTACCGGTTTTTTTTCGGTGGCAAAAATCACCCAATTTTGAAAAGTGGTGATTCAGAGTACACATTTTTTATAAAATATTTTTGGCACTTTAAATTTTCTTATGTATCAAGTATGAACATTTTTTTCTGTTAGTGATTTTCTTATTGATTTTGAAAAGTTTCGATGCAACAACAACCTTTTTTTATTAGAGGGTTTATTTTTTACACTTTTTCTAATGTATTAGGTGTGGATATATATATATATATATATATATATATATATATATATATATATATATATATATATATATATATATATATATATATGTTGGTGATTTTCATGTTGGTCATAAAACATAAAAGTAAAATAAAAAAACATGACAAAAAAATCAAATATAAAAAAATATAAAAAAAGCCATAAAATGTAAAAAAGAAAAAAAGAAATTAACTTGTAAAAATAAAAAAATTTAAGAAAAAATTAAAAACAAAAACAAGAATAAAAAAAAATATATATCAAAAAACAAATAAAAAAATAAAATATTTCAAAAAAACATATAATTTAAGGGAAAAAAAATAACAAAAAAAAACTAAAACAATTTTTTTTAAGTTAAAAAAAAAAAAAAACACATAATAATAATAATAATAATAATAAAATTAAAATTCTAAAATAAATAAATAAATACAAATAAAAAATGCAAAAAAGTGAAAAAAAATTACCCCGCTAACCGACCGAGGGGTGTTAGGGGCTGATTCCCATGCAGCTCCCTCCCAGCCTACCCCCACAACCCAATCGACCTGGGGGTGGTAGCAACCGATTCCCGGAACCGGCTCTAGCGCCCTGGGGCCTGTGTTTTTATTTTTTTAATTTAAATATTTTAAATTTTACTTTTACTTTTGATTTATTTTTTTATTTCATATATATATGTTTTATTTTAATTTTGTAATTTTTGTAAACTTTTTTTAATTATTTGGTTTTTATTTATTCTTAACATAAAAAAAAAAAATTGTTTTTGATATTGTTTTTTGGTTAATTTTTGTTTTTTTTCTTAAATTATATATATTTTTGAAATATTTTCCCCATTTTTTTTGGTTTAAATTTTTAAATTTTACAAGTTAATTTTGACTTTTTTTTACATTTTATAGTTTTTTTCCGTCTTTTTTATATATTTTATATACTTGATTTTTTTTGTCAATTTTTTTTATTTATGTTTTATTACTTGTTATTATTTGTTTTTAAATTTTTGTGTTTTTTTATTGTTTTTATTTTTGTTTCAATATTTGATTTTTTTTTCTTTTGTATTTTTTTGTTTTTTTTTTTTTTTCAATATTTGAATTTTTGTTTTCTTTTGTATTTTTCAATTTTATATATTTGCAATGCTCGTGTTGATGCTTGTCTAGCAACCTGATCCCATTATGTGCAATTTGATATTTTATTTTAAAATTTTCGTTATAATGAATCTATTGGAAATCACGATCATCATTAGACCAAAACCTGTATGTGTTAGTCAATGATCACATCGCTAGAGATAAGGATCCACAAGAGGCAGTTAGTCCATATTGCGAAACACACAGGGAGCGTTGGTTTATCCAATGTCCAACAATCTCCCCCTAACGCAAGGTGGGGGTGTATAGAACTTGTGACCTACGCTCTGGTACCATTTTTTGTCACTACAAAACTGCCATGTCATAATATGTGCACCAGATTTCATTCTTTATTTACTTCCAAGTACAATGATAAAAAAATTATGTCAATTCTTCCACAAGACTGTTCTTCAGTCTTCCACAGGTAGTTGTCCAACTTCAGGACCAAGGGATTGTGTCTTATTACCACAGGTTTGAGTCTCTTCATAGTTCAAGAATTTCTTGATGGTAAGCTATATGTTTGCTATCCTTCTACAATTCCAAAGTGTGGTTTGTCTCAGTTGTCATTCAAGATCTGAGCTGTGATTGTTCACAAATACCCATATTTTGCAATCAGAGCCTGAGACTAGACCTTCTCCATAGGTCAAATTTTGCAGTCATGAGGTGGTTGCCCATAGGGATGAAATTGCAGGTTTGAGATGGTGTTTGAAATTCCAGGCTATAACAGGATTGTGATCCGAGTTGCAGAGGTGAAGTCCTCCACAAATTGCTGTCAAAACCTAAGATTGTTCACTAGTCTTTAATATGGTTAGAGATAAGTACGTTGAGCCCTCAACAACCTGAATTTAATGTCACAAGTCTGTTGGAGCTTCCGAAGTATGTTTCTTGAGATTTAAATGTTAATCCCATCACAAAAAATTAGCCCAAACATAAATCACAATGTCCTCCTTTGCTTCCTGTCTTATCTCCGTGCTTCTTCACCAAATTACAATCCTCTAATTCTTTGAAATGATCACTGAAATAATTGACTGAAACAAATGAGCTTAGGTTTATATTTATAGTGGTTTGTCCAGAATGAAAATATGTGACAGTTGGAGAATAGGATGACATGAGAGCCAACATGAATGAAAGCCGACCTGCAATATATTATATTCATTTTACTGTGGTTTTGTAGCTGGGTTTTAATACTTATAACATGGTTTTTATCTCAAGGTTGACTCCATACTGCAAGGGGGATATATTTCACGTAGTGGATGTATCTCCTTGTATTCTTAATATATTTTTAAACAATCATAGCCATAACTTAATTCACCTAGATCCCCACTTATGGTTTCTAGATTTGGTCTTCATGTTAGGGTTTATTATGATATGATTTAGGGAATAGATGATTAAAGCATAGGATGCTATTTAGGAATTTATTTCTAAGGAAAAGGTTAGAAATTCATTTATGCAAAGGATATGGATGTGAAGGTCATATTTATATGCAAGACATAGATTAGGGTATGGCTAGGGTTAGGTGCCTAGGAGGTTTCCATGGAGAATGCTCCTTCATTCATCGTAATGCATTATTAGATCATGCATAATCATATGCACCATTAGGTCATGCATCATATGCATCATTAGATCAAGATAGGGATATAAATGTAGCTAGGAATGTATGCATTATGTGACTTGAATATGCATCATAGTCATGTTTAGGGTTTTCTAGGGTTTGCATGAGGAGGTTAGGGTTATTCATGTACCACAAGAATATTTTACATCTCCAAAAATCCCATATTGACATCAATGACAACTTTGACCAACAGTCTCCCCCTTTGTCATTGATGGCAATATTCTTTCCAATCAACAATTTCGACCCCTTTGACATCAATGGAAAATGGGGTCACCAAGTACTCCCCCTATCAAGCTACTTCTTGACATGATTCTCCATCGTATTTTCTTCATTGATGATAGTTCTCCATGATAGATATGTTGCTCCCCCTGCCATAGTGCTCTTCTTTAATGTACTTGCTCCTCCTAAGCCTTTGTATGCCTTCATGGAAATGGATGAGGTAGATGATCAATCAACTCCCCCTGCCTACATAAATTCCTTTATATTTTCAAGACAATAAATATTGTTGCCTTGTGATCAAGTGGAAGACATCATCATGGGTTTCATAGGACTCTTCTCAGAGAGCTTCTGCAAGAAATGTTAAGAATTACAAGCTCCCCCTAACAGTATGCATGGTCTCCTTCTTGGAAGAATTTTATCATCAAAACTTGGAATATGATATCTGACAAAGATGTACTTATCATATTAGCAACATGAGTTGATGCCTTGAGTGTTCAAGATGTTTTCTAATCCAATTTTCTTCCTTCTCCATACTTGTGTAACTTTCTTTTCTTGCTTGTTATTCATGGTTTTATCTTGTTTAGGGACCCAATTCAAGTTACAATTACGAGCCATATGTCCAATGTTATGACATTTGAAGCATTCCCTTTTGTACATAGATGAAGAGGCATGATTTCTTCTTGCAAAGTTGCTTCTAGGAGACTGACGGGGACCATTATATTTGTCCTTGTGGTATGCCCTACAATCCTTTTCCATGTTCCCCAAAAATAATAAGAATAACCAAAAAATATACTTTGGTACCTTGAGGATGGAGATTGCCTCGATGTACTTCTAAATTCATTTTGTCTTGGGATCCTTTGATCAAATTTATTGCCTCTTC
The DNA here is from genome assembly GCA_031772625.1 of Pinus tabuliformis. NCBI lineage: Eukaryota > Viridiplantae > Streptophyta > Pinopsida > Pinales > Pinaceae > Pinus > Pinus tabuliformis. Next base: position 761,834,384 of record CM062804.1, read on the forward strand.
CATTCTTGACACCATCTCCATATCTTCTTGGAGTATGGTTTCTTCTAACGTCATCTTGACTCATCTCCTTGCCTTTGCTGGAATTGGGGGCATCAATTTTTCTTCCAAGCTTCTCCACATCCTTGTTGTTTGAAGTATTAGGGTTTGCATCATTACTATTTTAGGGTTCTAGTTCGAGTTTGAGGTCCGAGACTATTATTGTTTCTGAGCATGAAGGAAACTTATGTCAGGTGCAAGGCTGCTATCATCTGAGCACGAGGAAAACTTATAGCACATAAACTGCCACTTTATCACTGAACCGAGCCCGAAACAGATAAATCCAAGCTTAATATTATTTAAGGTTTATTTCAAGTTCGAGTGTCAATAGATCTGAGCTCTTAACAAATCACTATCCACAGTGACTGTTCTCAAGGTTCGAGTGACTGTTCTTAAGGTAATCACATATCTGATGTGAGGTCTGAGCTCTAGAAGTTATGATCTGATATTGATCTAAGACAAACAATTAAGGTATTACATACTCATGTGCCTGGATGTGCCTATGTTATTTTATGCAACGGATCGATAAGATTGCGAAATACACAGAAACTAAAGCAGTTAGAGAAAACATAATAGGCAAACATGTAAACACAACAAGTTTAATAAGGAGTTCACCCAATGCTCCTGGGCTATGTCTCCTGGTCTAGCCTTCAGTGGTGGCCTCTCTATTATATTTTCAAAAGCAGATTTTTTACAATAGTGAGATAATTTGAGTCTCACACAACAGATATAAATCAACAAGACTCTACTTGGATCCCCCAAGTCTCTGGAGTACACAGACTCTACTTACTGAAACTCGACCTCTATTGGTCACAGTAGTATGAGCCCAATCTGAGACTCATACATGACATGCATATACAGAGGAGTTCACTTGAACCTCTCAAGCCTTCTCTGGAGTACACAAACTCTCTGACTCTCTCTGGCTCTGTCTGGTTCAATGCTACCTTTTTTCTTTTGCAGGTAAACTCAGCTTCTTCTCTCTGCTCTTAGCTTTCTGCGTCTAACTTACTCTCCTTCTTTTTTTGTCAGTTCATGGCTTTAAAGAAAATCTTCTTTTTGACTATTCGTTTCTGCTTCCTGACTTTCTGGTTTCCCTTCCTCTATCCGTCTGAATCCCTTTGTTCTGCGTAATCATCACTACATAATGCCTCGTAGGGAGGTGGCCACCTATTTTGTAATAAACTGAGTGTCAGTTCTTGTGGACATTCTCAAAATGACCATTTATTTCGTTAACTCTAAGAATGCCCGTGAAACACGACTTTCTGCCAATGCATCATCCACGTCAGACTTCAAATCCTATACAACTCTGCCTGTTTACCTCGTCAAATCCAATCACCCATTGGAACGCATCTCCACCGTTGATCTGGAGCCTCCAGATCCAACGTCATCGTCCATATCGGGCGGATAAGTAACATGTCTTTTACCCGTCCAGTGTGAGTAGTTTTCTCTCTCTTCTACTGGATGCATGGCACCCATTGTGTGGCATCAGGTAGGACTCGGTTGAAACTGCTTATTGCTGGAAGCCCTTCCAATATTCTGCTGGTTTTTGTGGGACCTTGCCTCTGATGGAATCGACGCGATATCCATTACATTTTATAACTTTTCAGGTTTAGGCAGTCAGGGCTTTTCCTTCTTTGAGGGGTTTTCCCGGCGATATGCGATTAGCGACTTGTCACTAATCACATATCAAAAACTACCCTCGTTTCTTAATTTGACCTCCAGTTTTGCTAATTTGTGGCAATGTGCATTACCATGGGCTGACGGCCTGCGCGCTTGACCAAGGGTCCTCATTGCTCTACACTGTTCACAAATTGCAACTATTTCGAGGATATCTCTGATAAGCTTGATCTTTATAAGACTTTGAAACTTTGGCATAAAGAGTTCATGAAAACTTAGAGAGTGTTATAGCATCCAATTCGGATCAAGTTATCACAGAGATATGAATGTGAGCCTCCACAAATTGTTGTAGCTTCAAGCCTCCCACAGATGATTGTTCCACTTAGTCTGGGCTTTCCACAAGTGATAATGATTACATGTTTGGTCCCTTTCCACAAGACTGTAACTCAAAACCGAGCTTGAAAGACCCTTAACACAAGAATTTCCCAAAAACTAATGTCCTTTGTTCTCATGGGCCTCTTTTCTACTTCTACTTCATTCCTGTGATTGTCTTCACCAAGCTAAGATTTTTGTAGCTTCGTAATTCAGTGTTTGAGCTGCAATAATTCAAGTGTTTGATTCTGAAATGATATTGTCACATTTCTGTCCACAAATATGAGGAATAAAAACTATGTTATCATAAGAATTAACCAAACAATTAATCTTCTTTTTCCTCGAGTTTTGTCTCCTTCTGAGCCTCATATTTGTATTGATCATCGACATTTTATGGCTTGAATGCTTAGTTTTAAATGTTAATATATACAATTTTTTTGAGTTATATGAATAGACACGTCAGTTGGAGTAGAGGGTGACTTTTGTTGAAGCCGACTAGTAGCATTTGTATAGATTTGTATTTTTTTATTTAACAGGATGACAAAATGTTGGTTAGGTAGGGACCACAGGGACCACTACGATATACTTTGGTGCTGAGGCATGTTGAATTATTGAGGAAGGGAACCAACATAGGGATTTCATCATATATATATGTTTAATAAAGTGTAGGGACCACTGTATTGTGACATGGGTGTGTGGGGACTATAGTGATGGTAAATAATCTCTTTATATAGAATTATAATTTATGAGAAATTAGTATTTCAAAGATTAGAGAGAAAAAGATATTTTAATTTATATGATTTTCATGTGACTTTCATTTGAACTAGGTACTATGAATTGGGGATTAGAGTTAGGACTTTAATGGCATGTCATCGTAAGGATTCATCATTTATGTTTTAGCAATGCATTTTGGCATTAGGGTTTTATCATCATAGCTAGGGTTTCATGAGTGTGTATTAGGGTAAGCTACAATACAATTAGGGTTTCATTATTCTTTAATTAGGGATTTAGTGTTTTCTCAACAATGCATCTAGCATATTGACATCAATGACAAATTTGACCAACAATCTGCCCCTTCATCATTGATGGAAATATTCTCTCCCTTTCAAAAATTTCTCCCCCTTTGACATCAATGGCAAATGGGGTGCCCAAGTACTCCCCTATCAAGTTGCTTCTTAACATGCTGCTTCATCGTATTTTTCTTCATCAATGATAGTTATTTATGATGGATATGTTGCTCCCCCTGTAATGGTTCACTTTCTTCTTGTGATCAAGTGAAAGGCATCTTCAACAATGGTTCATTGGGAGATATGTTATTCCAACTTTTGATGATAAAATTATGCCAAAAAGGAGACCATGCATACTATTAGGGGGAGCTTGTGATTCTTAACATTTCTTGTGGAAGACATCCGAGAAGAGTCCTATGAAACTTGAGATGATGTCTTCTGCTTGATCACAAGGCAACAATATTTCTTGTCTTGAAGAGCTAAAGGAGTTTATGCACACAGGGGAGTTGATTGATCATCTGCCTCATCCATTTCCATGAAGGCATGCAAAGGCTTAGGAGGAGAAGTTACATTAAAGAAGAGCACTATGGAAGGGGGAGCAACATATCTATCATGGATAACTATCATTTTTGAATAAAATATGATTGAGAAACATGTCAAGAAGCAGCTTGATAGGGGGAGAACTTGGGCACCCCATTTTCCATCGGTATCAAAGGGGGAGACATTGTTGATTGGAAAGAATATTTCCATCAATGACAAAGGGGGAGACTATTGGTCAAAGTTTTCATTGATATGAATATGGGATTGTTGGAGATGGAAAATATTCTTGTGATACATGAATAACCCTAAACTCCTTATGCAAACCATAGAAAACCCTAAGCATGAAGATGATGCATATTCAAGTCACATAACGCATATATTCCTAGCTACATTTATATCCATATATTGATCGAATAATGCATGATCTAATGATGCATATGATGCATGATCTAATGATGCATGATCTAATAATGCATTATGATGAATTAAAGATCCTTTTCCATGGAACCCTCCTAGGCACCTAACCCTAGTCATACCCTAACCTATGTCTTGCATATAAATATGACCTTCACATCCACTTTCAATATAAGATTGTAACGTGGCTCTGATACCACTTGTTGGGAATCACGATTGTCATTAGACCAAAAGCCATAGGTGTTAGTCAACAATTATATCGCTGGAGATAAGGATCCACAAGAGGTGGTTATTCCATGTCACGAAATAGATGGGAAGTGTTGGTTTATCCAATGTCCAACAGAATTGAGTTTTCCCCAACAATGTGTCAATTTCATGGTTGGTCTTTAAGTTTTCATTAGAATGGGTCAATTTCACCTGCATTGTGTGTCAATTTGATGGTTAAAATCACTATAATTTTATCATTTAAAAAATAAATTACTCTTGGTATATGTTGACAGTGCTCGACCCGCCAACATGTCAAGGGGATCTCCTCGGTAAGAAGTCCCAATTATACCTCAGACCATTTGGTGTAGAAGTCCCAATAGTGGGTCGTATGGTAATTCCTTGACCACGATTTTTCACAAAGGAAAGTACGATAACTCTGTTGGTAGCAAGGGTGTGACAGCTGCAGTGAGTCAAGGAAGGTGCATGAGAGGTTCTAACACAAGTGGGTTGAGATGAGTGTGCCCCTTGGCAACCTGTAATAGTACTCGGATGGGAAGGGAACACACGAGCGAAGATACATCACAAGCTGGAAAGCAAGTTAGCTGGAAATCCAAAGTGATGGTTAAACCAACAACACATTTCAGAAAGATTCATACATACTCATACAGAATAGTCCATACATGCATGCATAAGAAAGAAAATACATATGCCATTTAGAGTAAACAAGATAGCTGGAATACAATACAACATATGCATGAAACATGCTGGCTCTTATTATATAAATAAGTGTAAGTTCCAGTCATACAATACATCCATGTCCAACGACTAGCTCCAGTAGTGGAACATTACAACCACATCCGACTGCTCCTCCAAAGAGATGTACTAGCTGTTCAAGCTCTCTCCAAGATAGTCTTATCAGAAGCTTGGCTGACCAAAAGCCTATACAATGAGTTATGAGGGAATATTTATAGCGAAGGGTGGGGTGATCCTTGACATTCCCCTTTGTGACAGTTCAACTAGCCTCATGACTTGTCACCTACTCTATCACTATTACATTCAACTATTGACACTTGAATTACACTCGACATGACTTAACATTACAATGCACATGTACCCATGTGAACAAGATGGCTTGAGCAAGCCATGCTAGACATCACTCTGACTTAGAAAACCATGGAAGTCCAACTCCTCAACATCTTCATGTTGATCAATAGTAACATACTGATGCCAAGATTGGTAGTCCTTGATGGTGTCTGCGTGCTCCGCAGTGACATCCATTTGAAACCTGACTCTTGCCTCCATAGAGTCTGGGTACACTTCTCGGGCTCCTTTGTCGAACTCATCTGAAAGCATGCACATCATTGTCTTCAATGTGGCCGGAACAACTACATACTTGTGCATGATGTCTGCACTGATGGGAAAGTCTGGGTTGGCAATGCGCATCAACTCGTTGAAGTACGAGTCAAGCTCTAGTCAGACCTGTTTCTTTGTCTTCACTTGGTTGAGAGTCCCAAGTGATAGGATCACATGTGTTCACACCACAACATCCATACTCTTGAATACTTGTGCATGGGAAGCTCGTATGTTAGTGATGAACTGCGGGAGCTCTTCATAATTCCAGATCTAACTCAGATATGTGCCTAATTATCTTGACCACACTGGCCTTCATCATCTTAGGCAAGTGAAGTGGGGCTCCCTTGTACTTCATCGTCCATGTTTTCATGTTAACAATAGCAGGATGCAAGTTCATCAAGATACGTGCTCTTCTAGCACATAGCTACTGCCATCCGTTGAGATGGATGACTGCCTTGTGCATGGTACCGAAATTGGAGTACAATTCCTGCATAACTGTGTCAAGGGACAATACTTCATCTAGTATTTCCTTCTTCAGTTAAGCTTGAGCGGACTTTGTCACCAAGTCTCCTCCTTTCTTGGCCATTTGTAATTATTTTGTCATTCGCTCATTCTCAGCTATCAGAAAGTGGACACTTGAGCTAGTGGCTTCGGCATACACTCTAGTTGCATCAGCCAAGGCAGCTGGATGTTTGCGTACATCAGTCATGATCACTCATTCTTCAACTTGTGTAGGAGATGTATGATCCTCTGGAGTTGACACTCTGCGAGACTGCACAACTCTATGATGAGATTCGTCAAATGAGATGTTGTGCATTTCTCCTTCTGGATGATCACCAAGGATCTCAGTGCCTCCTTGGTCATCTGAGACTTGCTCATCATATGGATGCATTGAAGCAGGTGAGTCGACCTCTTTCTGGTGAGGCATGAGGTCGGTGTACTGTTCTAACTCTCATTGCTCCATGTCTTCATCCAACTGTTGAAGTGCTTGTTCTATCTCATGAGCAAAGTATTGCTCTTGCGATGGTTCACGTTGTTCACATGATGCCAGTTGTTCTGATGAATCAACTACTTGTACGGACACTGTTTAATATGTTTGCACATGTTGTGCCCCCTACTGTATCTGTTGTTGCTGCGCTTCCCTCTCTTGTTTGTGCAGCTCTTGTTCCTTTCAGAGTTGTTCCCTTAGCCCATGCAACTCCTTCTCTGCTTCTTCCATTCTCTTCTTATCCCTCTGCCTTCACACGATTCACTTGTCGCGTGGGTGCCTCTTTGCCTCTATAGCCATAGCTACTTGTTCTACAAGTGGATCTGCTGGAAACTTGCAAATTTTCTCCTCCTCCATGCAATTGATAATCTTCCTCTTACATTTGTCGCACACTAGTAGGCTTGCCTTTGCTGCCACTACTACTACTACTGCTTCTGGTGCTCTCCATGATGCTGCTTCATGTTACTTCGTTAACCACTCCACAGAAAAGCCGACCTATTCATTGGGTATGGAGAAACTATAGCAATATCTCCATGGGTCCTCCTCAGCCCAATGAAATACTTGGTGGATCCAGTTGAACTGAACTCTCGTGCGGTGATCCTTCACAATGCAATGTGGGTCATACGGATTGTAGCTTCGGAGGTCAAGTGGGTACTTCTTCATCTGTTCTACTTCAACATCCGCTTCCTTGATACTCCGTATCTTATATAACCCAATTTGCAACGAAAGTGTGGGCCAAGGTGCCTTGGTCTTCCGGTGCAGTCTAGTTGTCAATCCTGCCGAGATGTGGTATGCTAGTTCTTGCATGACAAGTACATCCAAGGCAAACTTAGGTAGAACATGTAGAGGCTTCTCCATGCTGAACATTCGGATGAAGGTGCTGGATGGCGAGGCATACCAATCTGCAATGCCTATCAATGCCTCCATCGCTTCCTTTGACATGCAGGGTGGATACTATTCGAATATCATATTGTACACAAGGGTGAAAAAATGATCAGACAGGCGTGTAATTACTCCTCTAAAACTGCATTCCAACAACAACTTGAAATATGTGTTCATAGTAGTCTCCACTGGTGACTATGCCCACTCCAAACCTGGGAACTCCTGTCAGGCACAGACTGCATCTAAGATGTAGGTGAACATGTAAATCTTTTCATGCATACCTTCGCTGTCGCACCTTCGTTACCTGTTCCTTCAGTTGATGAGCTAATATGCTGGACCAATTACATGGTTTTCCTTCTCTAGCTAGTTGGTCCAGTGCGATCACCCAACTCTGTGGGAAGGTTTTCGTGCTTGCTTGGCCATATAGTCGACATGAAAATATGACCAAGTATTGGTACACCTTCCTCAGTATCTTTGTCTTGTAGATATAGTTGGGTGTCAACCTGAATCGAGCTGGCTCCTTTACCCAGTTCTTCAGAATGTCTTTGGAGTTAACACTACTATTGGGTAAGATGAATGGAGTCTTCATGATAGTCACAAGCTTTAACATCTGATACATCTCATCATAATCTCATTCCTAGAAGGTCGCAAGCTTCATCCCACTGAAACTGCTCAAGGTCATCATCTCAGGATTAGTGTGAGAGATGATCCAGTTTATTATGTTTGCGCATGGGAAAGTGAGGTATTTGCATGAAATTTGGTATAAGTCGGAATTGTGAATTTTCATGTACACCTGACAGTCTTTGAGGTATTCCTCAAAAGTGCCTGCAAATGTTTCATTGACCTCTTTCCCAGTTTGATGTCCCTGTCTAGATACAACTTTGTATCTTCATAGATTGGTAGACTAGAGGACACTCACTCAACTGATACTCTAAATGCATTTCAATCAATGTCTTGTGATCCTACTCTCTTGGAGGCCATTGATCTGGTACTGCTATGAGGCAGATGAACACATGAAATATTTGGAGACAAGCAACATGCATGGCAAGAAATCTGTCAGTGAAAACCAAAGCAAATTCGGGGAATGACACAACACATATTTGGGAAACTGATGGGAAAGATTGGCAAATGGCAGTTTGGGTTGTTTGGGAGGAAAGACTGGTTGTTGGATCTACGTAATGCACAATCCATACTGATTTCTAACTACTGGGATCGCGCAATGTGCAATTCCAACTGGGAGTGATTGCAGGCTCAGGGACTACATTGCACAATTTTATGGGCTAATAGTCACTGTCCCTCAGAAATGTGCAAAACAGTCCTGGAGGACAATGCTAGGTAAAATGTGCATTTCTGGAGAGGAAGGGAGAGTCTTCCTTCCCCATATTGCGCAATTCTATCTTAGTGAAGGCAGAGTCTGGGCCAAGGTTGGCCCGACTCGCCAATGGGCAACTGAAAGCAAATATGACAGTGAATGCATAGTGACACTAAGTGAAAGAAAAAGTGATTAACAGTGCATGCAAACACGAATGAAAGATTTAGTAAAACAATCAACATGCATGTGGGTGAAGCGAGTCACTGAATCGATGATCGTTCGTGCAAAATAGTTTCATGCATGAGACAATAGTGAGATAGCAACGATAACTGAAATAGAGCTAGGACAAGCTAGTATACATGTAAACATTAGCAAGCATTCAAATAAATCAAGCAAACAACACTCACACAAGATAATACACAAAAAACGACAGAAATGCTGAAAAAGACAAGTTGAGGCCACTTTCCCTTGGATAGCTAAGCCGAATGTGTCGAAGAGTCCTGGATGTGCTATGGGATGTCAAAGCTCCAAGATTGATGTGAAATAACGAGCTTTGATGCGTCAAATAAAAAAGTTTTGAGCTCATGATGCACAAGCCACAAATCTAGGAAAAAAGGACACTTGGAGGAAATTTTCTAAAACAATTTTGCATGTAACCTCCTGCTGCTAAAAATTAGCTCGAATCATGGGATGCGTTTTGCATGTTGCATTTTTCTATTCCAGTAAAAAACAAGCTATGCACGCAAGTCAAGTTTCCTCGGTCTTGGGTGGAACTAGTTAACCAAATGCTCATGCATGTAGCTGCTCAACTGCTTGAAGGAAATGCACATTTCTGGCTGGGAGTTAGGATAGATTCCTAGGAGATTTGCGCAATTTCTGGGCAGAGCAGCTCACTGCCCAGATTTACGCAAATTTTGGGCTTAGCAGTCCTGCTGGGGAAAATTGTGCAATTTTCACTGTGAGTGTTGACTGGCAGAATTGTGCAATTCTGGAGCCCAACAGGCTTCCAGATATGATTGCACAATTTCTGGAGGGAAGGATGGTTTCCCTCTAGAAATGCGCAATTTCTTGGGGGAGCTGCTCAGCCTGCAGCTGGACCAAGTCTGGGTGATTAACCTGTGAGGGGAATGCATCAAGCTGTGATTGACAGGCTACCTTTGTGCAAGCAAAACACTGAAGCTTGTGTACTTGACGAAGCAAGACAAGGTGCTGCGAAAGGTTGGTAGGGAGGCTCCAAAATGAAGCTAAGGAAAAATTTTGGAGGGTGGTTGTAGCCCCACCTAAATGAAAGAGTTATTATATTGTTGTAGCCTCTACAACAATATAATAACTCTTTCATTTAGGTGTTCATTTTTAAAGTTTTTTTAGTCATACATTTTTTCCATAATGTCATGCTTGAAATATTATGAAAACTTAAGATTTTTTTTTTAGTCATAATCTTTGGTTTTAATTCCATGGTTGAAAAATTGTCAACATTTTAATGTTTTCCTAAGTCATGATATTTTATCTTTAATGCTATAGTTGATAACAATTATAAGTATTTTTTCTTTGGCACCATGCTTGAAAATATTTGGAATTTTAAGGCTTTTCAAAGACGCAATATTTTAAATTTAATGTCATGCCTAAAAATTGTTGGAATTTTAAGGCTTCTCAAAGACATGATATTTTATCTTTAATGTCATGCTTGAAAATTGTTGGCAATTTAAAGTTTTTCAGAGTCATGATATTTTATTTTTAGCGTCATTATTACAAAATGTTGAAAATCTACCTTGAAAAAAAAAGACGTTATTCCAACATCAACACTTTTCGTTTTCAGGATGTTTTTTGCACATTTTTTTTGGTTTTTACTGCCGTTTTTAAAAAATGTTGAAAATGTACCCCAAAAAGAAATATTATTCCAGCATCAACACTTTTGATTTTTAGCCTTTTTTTTCATGTTTTTTTGGGTTTTTGGCTAGAGTTCTCGTTTGATCAGTAACTATGTTAAATTTGCCCTGTAAGTCATTTTTTGACGAAATCTGACTATTTTTTTTTTCAAAGAAAAACTAACCACAAGAGTGTTTAAATATTTTTTTTTATTATGGTGGAAATGAGTTCAGCACTATCACCTAGATTTCTGTAAATATTTGCTGAATTTTGATCAAAATCTTGTCGGAATTCCACTATTTTCTAGGCAAAATGTGGCCTCGTTAGACTACTCTAAAAAAAAACACAGAAATGGTCATTGCAAATTACTAGGTATCATACTGATACAACCGATAATCCTTTTGTTGGTAGGAATTGCTATAAATTTCAGAGGTGGCACATGTAAGTTATCCTTTTCAAACTGAACTAAAAAAGTTTTCACGTACTTTCCTATCGATATGGATCTGCAAATACTAATGATAAAGTAGTGTAATAGTTGTCTATTGAAAATGGAAAGTCCTGTGAATCTATTAAAGCCAATGGAATGAATCCAGGAAAAGAACCGAGTAGCTCAATAATCGCATCCGAAATAGATAAATTCATGCTATTGATTCAGAGAAGAGTTAAAGGAGTAGCTATAATGAACAAGAGCTTATATTATTTTTCAATGTGATATAATCCAAATGCACCAGAACAATCCAAAGATAAACCCTATGATTACCAAGAGGCCCTACTTGATCATAATGTTTTATGTTGGAAATATGGGCAAATGATGCATTGCCAATGCACAAAAAATGATGCACTTGTCATTAATGGTGATATCATATGCACATATTCTCAGTACATAACCTTATAATCAATAAAATGAAAAATTTAGTTAATGATTTATCATTTAATTGAATGGAAGTAAGTTTTATAAAATTAAATTTTATTAATGATGATTAGTTTCTATGTTATTTAAAACAATATAGTAATGTTTCTTATTTAATGCTTATTAAATTCCTTATTACAATAAATTAATATTGCTTATTTAAAATAAAATAGTAATGCTTATTATTTAATGTTTATTAGACTTTCTTTATCCCTAATGAAACCTTTCCATCACCCAAAATCTACCCATAGGAAACTTTCCACCTAAGCACAAATGTCAACAAACACCTCTTGCAGACTGAGTGCAGTTTCTGCACTCTAGTAGAATCAACTTCTTCTACACTAAATACTTTTTTGATTAATTGATTAAGGTTGTGCTCTCTTCCTACTACCATGTTATTAACTCACTTTAGGAGGAGCTGCGGAAGTGTGAAAAATTCTCACACATATTTGACTTCTTTTTCCCTAAAGGCTTTGTTAATTAACTGATTAAAAGTTGTGTTGTGATAATGAAAGTTCTCCACTTTCATAAGCTTTTTATTTCCGCATAGTTCTTCAACATTATTATTATTATTATTATTGTATATTATTGGTAATATTTTACTTCTAAATATTGTTAAATAATTTAGTAAACATTGTACAAAATATGTCTGAAGCACAAAAATTAAATCGAATCTTTTATTATAGAAAATGAAAATTTAATTTCCATGCGTGACATTTATCTGTATTACTGATTTAGTTATTGTTTTTCTCTTGATAACTTAAATTCAATTTTTTTCCACAATTATATATTATTGGTAATATTTTGATTCTAAATATTGCTAAATAATTTACTAAATGTTGTACTTAGTGCAAAGAAAAATTTGCAGAATGAAACTGTTGGGTCCCTATAATACTAGTGATTACCCCATTACTATTGTAGTTATACCCCTTATTTATATTGTTGTGCCCCTATTACCCCCATATTGTTATTTCTGTGCCCCATAGAATCCCTCTATTGTTATTTTTGTGGCTTTATATTATTATTGTTAGGTCGGCTGGATTATATTGTGACTCCTTAGACTCCTATATATAGAAAGGAGGTTTTGTCATTTGAATCATCGAAGAATTGTTCATTTATGTAATGTAAAGGAGGTTTCCCCCTCGAAGAGGCTGAATTCTAAGGCGTTGATCTATCTTTTCTATCTTTTCTTGCGTTGGTTTCATAACATTTGGTATCAGAGCTTTGATTCTAGGGTTTCGCTGCTCTAAACAAGTCATCGTGGCATTTTCGCTATAATTTTTTTATTTTTTTTTTTTTTTCTGTGACGTTTTAGAAGTCACAAAAAAACCCATTTGAGAAGAAATCGTGTTGAACCTTGGGTCCGAATTTCATAACTTTTCGCGTGATATTTGCGGAGATATGATCTGAGAAAGTTGGTCTTTTTGCAGACTCCTGAATTACATTCAAAATAGGTGACCTGGGGAAACTCGTCATAACTTTCTCTCTGGGGATCGGATTGAAATTTCATAAGAAGGTACAAAATAGGACGGACTGTAGTTTCTTGTATGCGTGTTTCAGATCCAAAGGTTAAAACAGTGACTCGTGGCACGTCGTACAAGTTCGCTCTACTAAACTAGTCTAAAAGCAATTCACTGCGGGAGATTTCACATAACTCTTCCTTGGAGAATCCAATTTGGGTCGGAATTGTGGCATTGGAAAGAGGACACAAAAGGCTACTACAGATCACAATTTCAGAACTGGATGATCCGAAATTACAGAGATACATCATATTCAATATCAGGCTTCTATAAAGTGAAAAAGGGTGTGTAGTTTTTTTTTAAATTTTTGTGTAACCTTGGTTTAACGGAATTCAAAGGGCATAGTAAAGCATTATTATCGGTAACTGATGCCCCAAGGAAAGAAAATGCAAACACCTAGTAAGGAACCTGAAAGCTCTAGCATGACTCATGAAGAAGAGGAAGAAATGCTACATGATATATCAAAATTACAAGAACAAGTGCAACAAATGTCAAGCTCACAAAAGTTAACAGAAGCTAAGATAAATGGCATGGAAGCTAAGATGGACAATTTGAAGATGGATTTGAACACAAATTTGAAGATAGGCATGGCAGATTTGAAGACAGATTTGACAAATTTTCTACAAGAAATACTTACTAATGGTGAAAAGGTAGTAAAGGAAACTCATGATGAGAACAAAAGAAATGTTAATCATGATTCCATAGACGTTAATGTTGGATTGAAGAATCACCATATTCCAAAAATCGATATGAGGAAGTTTGATGGCAAGGATCCCGCCACATGGATATTACAGATGGAGCAATTCTTCGATCTCAATAATGTGCAAAACGCACAAAAGGTACGTATGGCAACTGTATATTTGGAACCAAATCAGTTTGTATGGTATCAATGGCTTTGTTCTCGTAAAAAATTTATCACTTGGGCAATTTTTACGGAAGAATTGATAGCACATTATGAGGATACAAAAAGCAACACTTTTTTTAGCCAATTGATAAGTCTCAAACAAAAGGGTTCAATAATGGAGCACATTGAGGAGTTCCAAAAATTGAACATAAGGGTAAAAGATATTCCAGAGGAGCATAGGATTGATGTGTTCATAGGGTCTTTAAAGGATAATATCCAACATGATGTCCGCCTTTGGGAACCTGATTCATTAGAGAAGGCATTCAGGTTAGCAAGAAAAATGGAAAGCAAAATTATGGCAACTAGGAAGCATACCACTCACAACTATAAAGACAGAAGTGTTGTTGCCCCTAGTCTTCCACAACCTACAAGGTTGACACCACAACAATTGGAAGAAAAAAGAGCAAAAGGGCTTTGTTACAGTTGTGATAGCAAATACAAAAAAGGTCATAAGTGTGCTGAGAAGAAATTATTCTACATAGATTGTGAAGAGGAAGAAGAAAAGGAGCAAGAAAGGTCAAAAGAAGAGGATATACTCCAGGAACAAAGCCTAGATGAAGAACAAATAAATCCGACCATATCTTGTAATGCATTGGCGGGAATTACCACTCCTCAAACCATCAAGATAGAAGGACAAATCAAGAAGAAAAAGGTAATAGTGTTGATTGATTCAGGAAGCACCCACAATTTTATTCATTGTAGGGTAGCAAAAGAATTGAATTGCTTCCTATATCCAGCACCAGAGTGTCAAGTGATGATTGCAAATGGAGGAACAATAAATTGCTCTGGAAAGTGCCATAATATCAAGCTATCCATGGGAGAATATGTATTGACTAGCCCAATGCTTTCCATTCCAATGGGAGGTGCTGATGTTGTACTAGGAGTCCAATGGCTACAATCCTTGGGTACAATAGCTTTTAATTTTCAAAAACTTTTCATCAAATTTTCTACGGAAGGAAAGGAAGTTGAATTAAGGGGTATTGCAGGGAAACCAGGAAAGATAATCAGCTCTAATGGCATGACAAAGCTTCTAAAAAAGGAGCAAAGAGGTGTAATTGCACAATTATGTTCGCTAGATGTTTCCACATTGGAATCATCTATTTCTCCAGATCTCCAAAAAGTCCTGGACAATCATTCCAAGGTATTTGAGACTCCCAAGGTCTCCCACCTATGCGTGATCATGATCATGCTATTCATCTGATTCCAGGAAGTGTTCCTCCAAACATCAGGCCGTACAGATATCCCTATGTCCAAAAAAGTGAAATTGAACGTATGGTTGCAGAAATGCTAGAGGCTGGTATAATTCAACCGAGTCAAAGTTCTTTCTCAGCTCCAGTAGTATTGGTGCACAAGAAGGATGGATCATGGCGCATGTGTCCGAATTATAGGGAGCTCAACAAGCTCACTATTAAAGATAAGTTCCCCATTCCTGTCATTGATGAATTACTGGATGAATTGCATGGATCAATTTACTTCACCAAGTTGGATCTTCGTTCGGGATATCATCAAATCAGAATGAAGATTGAAGACATTCCGAAAACGGCATTTAGAACTCATGAGGGTCATTATGAATTTTTGGTCATGCCTTTTGGCCTTACCAATGCACCTTCAACATTTCAAGGTTTGATGAATTCAATTTTCAAACCATTCCTTAGAAAATTTGTGTTAGTATTTTTTGATGATATACTAATCTACACAAGTCTTGGAAGGATCATGTTGAACATGTTGACAGGGTGCTACAACTATTGGAGGAGAAACAATTATATGCAAAAAGATCCAAATGTTTCTTTGGAGTCCAGGAGGTGGAATATTTGGGTCATATTGTATCTCATGAAGGAGTTAAGGTAGACCCTAGCAAAATTAAAGCCATTAAGGAATGGAAAATCCCCACATCCATAAAGCATCTGCGAGGATTTCTTGGGTTGACAGGGTATTATCGCAAGTTTGTTAAGAATTATGGGAGAATAGCAGCACCTCTAACAACATTATTGAAGAAAGATTCATTTTCATGGACTCCGGAAGCAACAAAGGCCTTTGAACATCTTAAAGAGGCAATGTGCCAAGCACCGGTCTTAGCTACACCAGACTTCACAAAAACCTTTATTGTGGAATGTGATGCTTCAGGAAATGGAATTGGTGTTGTTCTAATGCAAGATGAAAGACCCATTGCTTTTGAAAGTCGTCCAATCAAGGGAAATTTTTTAAGCAAAGCTATTTATGAGAAGGAAATGTTGGCAATACTCCATGCACTTAAGAAATGGCGACCCTACCTAATGGGAAGACACTTCAAGGTAAAAACGGATCATGATAGCCTTAAATACTTTTTAGAACAAAGATTATCCTCTGAAGAGCAAAAAAGTGGGTCACAAAGATGTTGGGTTATGACTTTGAAATCATCTACAAAAAAGGGAAGCAAAATGTGGTGGCAGATGCACTCTCAAGAAAGGATGAGGATGTGGAAGCATTGTTGTGTGCCATTTCTATTATCCAACCAGATTGGATAAACGAAGCAAGGGAGGAATGGAAGAATGACGAAGAAGTGTGGGCACTTATTCGAAAGCTACAACAAGATTCCAGTACTTCTGATACATTTAGCTGGAAAAATGATTCATTATGGTACAAAGATCGCTTATACCTCTGTAAGAATTCCCAGCTAAAACAAAAGATTCTTATGGAATTGCACACTTCTCCCTTAGGAGGGCACTCAGGATTTTTAAAAACTTACCACAGGGTTAAGAAGGAATTTTTTTGGGATGGCCTTAAATCAGATATTCAAAATTTTGTGGCGGAATGTTTGGTTTGCCAACAAAATAAAGTTGAAACAATTAAGACACTGGGTCTATTACAACCTTTATCCATTCCAAGCCAACGTGGGAGGAGGTTTCAATGGATTTTATCACAGGTTTACCCAAGTCTGAGGGAAAGAGTGTCATCATGGTGGTAGTTGACAGACTTACCAAGTATGCACACTTTTGTGCATTATCACATCCATTTAAAGCCAGTACAGTTTCTACTGCATTTATGGAAACAATTCAAAAGCTACATGGAAACCCAAAGATTATTGTAAGTGACAGAGATCCCATTTTCACTGGAAATTTTTGGACAAAATTATTTTCTTGTCTTGGTACTCAGTTAGCTCATAGCTCATCTTATCATCCTCAATCTGATGGGCAAACTGAGATAGTAAACAAATGTTTGGAAGGATATCTTCGTTGCTTTGTATCTGATAAACAGACACAATGGGTCAAATGGTTGCCTCTGGCTGAATGGTGGTATAACACTTCCTTCCATACAGCAACAAAAATGACCCCATTTATGGCACTTTATGGGTATCAACCACCATCCATCACATCATATTTAAGAGAAAATTCTAAGGTTCAAGCAGTGGAACATCACATCGAACATCAACAACAAGTCCTCCAACTCTTAAAGGATAACCTCGTGTTGGCACAAAATAGAATGAAACAACAGGCAGATCAACATCGCAGTGAAAGAAGTTTTGATGTAGGTGATTGGGTATTCCTACGGCTACAACCATATAAGCAAATGTCCCTAAAGCAAGCTAAGAAGGATAATAAATTATCACCAAAGTATTATGGTCCGTACAAGGTGTTGCAAAAGATTGGTACTATGGCATACAAATTGGAGCTTCCTGCAGCTTCTCGATTGCACCTAGTTTTCCATGTTTCATGTTTAAAGAAGGTTATAGGTGACAAGCTCCCAATTCAAACAATATTGCCAAAACTTGACGAGGAAGGAAAAATTATATTGGAACCGGAAGCAGTCACAGAAACAAGAACTCGACAACTACGAAATCGATCAATTTCAGAGTATCTTATCAAGTGGAAGAACTTATCCGCTGAAGATTCCACATGGGAGGATGAGAATTTTATGCAGAAGTATCCAGAACTACTCAAGCGTTGAGGAAAACACTTTTTTGAAGGAGAGGGGCATGTTGGGTCCCTATAATACTAGTGATTACCTCATTATTATTGTAGTTATACCCCTTATTTATATTGTTGTGCCCCTATTACCCCCATATTGTTATTTCTGTGCCCCATAGAATCCCTCTATTGTTATTTTTGTGGCTTTATATTATTACTGTTAGGTCGGCTAAATTATATTGTGACTCCTTATACTCCTATATATAGAAAGGAGGTTTTGTCATTTGAATCATCGAAGAATTGTTCATTTATGTAATGTAAAGGAGGTTGCCCCTTCGAAGAGGCTGAATTCTAAGGCGTTGATCTATCTTTTCTATCTTTTCTTGAGCTGGTTTCATAACAGAAACCTGTTTTTAACATGAAAACCGAATCAAACCTTTTATTGTGGAAAATGCAAACTGAAACAACCTTACATTAATAAATATGTATGACACATTATCTAGAATTTTTTTATTTCCCTTGATTATTGTATCTGCACCATGATGATATTATAGGAGCTTTCATTGCATTTAGAATTAAAGTTATATAGTTCCCTCTACACCTTCATTCTCTCGCACATATCTCGTTATGTGCACATCCTTGGTTCTGCATATCTAAATCTATAAAATTTTTAAATGAAATATAGTTTAAAATTAATCTTCTGTCCGCGCCCCCTTTCTCGTGCGTATTACCACTCCGCCACCTAGTAAAATATTCGTACAAGGAAATGTTCACAAAAGGAAACATAGTAATACTAATTCGAAATTTGTTTATAGTTAAATTAATTAAGTGTCTATGACATAAATTTCAATTTTCACCCCCATTTTTTCGCCCATGTGTCATCCTTCACATGTCCTTTGGAAAATGAACATTTATAGTGTGCAGACTCAAAGTCGTCATTAACGACAATCATAGAGGCTTAAAATCAAGGAAAGTTGGATTCAATCATATATTTACATTGCTTGAGAAATTATGCAAACATAGAGTGAGGGATTAGAATCGTAATTCGCCAAGTTTATTTGAAAGTGTAACACAGATTGAAGTTTATGGAGCACAATTATGGAGTTGTAGAACAAGAGCTTCATACATTTTTAGCTAGAATATCTAGTGCTATGGAATTTATTATCGATTTGGTCTGACATCATGCTGAAATGATTCAATCTGAAGCACGATTCTATTTCGACCTTCTAAATCAGAAAACGACAATACTAGAATTGAAGATAAAGCGTTTGAATTGGCAAAAAAAAGTGTTGAGTTTTGTTGGATATTCTGGTTCACCCAGAGGATGTCAATGCTGAGGAAGACACCAATGAAAGAGATGATGATAACATGGCCATGTTGGGTTGTGTTATATTTTTTCCACGACTACTCAACGTAGTTAACTGGGGGGTTAGAGGGGGGGCGGAGCCCCCCCTCGTTGTGCCAATTGTGCAGCGGGGGGGTCACAGGGGGTTTGAGGGGGGAAGGTAGCCCCCCTGTATAGGGTCTGGGGCAGCACCCTAGGGAACTTTTCTTTGGACCCTATATTAGGTTGGGCAGACCTACCTACGGTTTTGTGCATGGTTTTCACACATGGTTTTAGACGCGATGGTTTTTGGTCCATGGTTTTGGATGCGATGGTTTTCGGTCCATGGTATTGGATGAAACAACATGTATAAATATGTATTGTAACATTAAAATGAACATAATGAAAAATCAAGCTGGTAGTCTCAGTTTTGGGATCTAGGGGAAAATCTCTGTGTATATGTGTTTTATGTGTAATGCTCTCGCATTGTTTATTTTCTATGTTTTAGAATTCATATGCAGGTAATTTCTGTACGAGGTTAAAACCTACATTTGGTATCAGAGCTATTTTGGCTTCAATGGGACAACTTTGTTGCTAAGGGGTTTCACTCGGGCCTGTGGTAGACCTTGTTCAGTGGGAGATCTGCGAGATTGATTCTAGTGGTGAAAGAAGATGATGAGCAGTGGAAAGATAAAGATTGAGAAATTTAATGGTCAGAGTTTTGAGTTGTGGAAACTCAATATGGAGGATCTGTTGGTGGATAAAGATCAGTGGATCATGGTAGATCCGAGTACTAAACCAACGGGAGTATTCGATGAAGAATGCAATAATTTGGATCAGAAGGTAAAGAGCACAGTACGATTGTGTGTCTCATATTTAGTATCACTGAATGTATTAGGGGAAGCTACAGTGAAGGCTTTGTGGGACAAGTTAGGGACTTTGTACCAATCTAAGTCTCTGGTGAATAAACTGTCCCTGCAGAAAAAGTTGTATAACCCGAGGATGAAAGATGGAGACTCCATGACAGAGCATCTGAACGCATTTAATACTGTGGAAAGTCAGTTATTATCTGTTGATATTAAAATTTCATATGAAGATAAGTGCATCAGTTTGTTGTGTTCTCTACTAGATTGGTGGGATAATCTAGTTATTGCAATAGGCAACTATGCAACTGCCTTGTAGTTTGATGAAATAGTCTCATTCTTGCTAATAGAGGAGATG
Organism: Pinus tabuliformis; assembly: GCA_031772625.1. NCBI lineage: Eukaryota > Viridiplantae > Streptophyta > Pinopsida > Pinales > Pinaceae > Pinus > Pinus tabuliformis. The sequence continues at coordinate 761,854,741 of CM062804.1, forward strand.
AGATGGAAAAATATGGAGAGTCCAAATGGTGATGCCTTGTCTGTACGAGGACGGTCCCGGAACAGAAACGAACATAAGTCATCGAGTGGGAGATCTAAATCTCCAGGAAAACCTGTAAAGGTGGTTTGTTGGAAATGCGAAAAGGAAGGGCACTACAAAGGGGACTGTAAATCTAAAGCTCCTGACAAAGGAAAGGGATCTGATGATGCTCCTTCTGCAGAGGCAAAAAACACCTTAGATGAAGGTGGGGATGTGTACCTGGCTTCTTCAAGTACACATGTATATCATGAGGCATGGTTGATTGACTCAGGTGCATCCTTTCACTTCACTCTCCATAGGGAGTGGTTTTGCGAGTATGAGAAATATGATGGTGGTGGTGTCTTCTTGGGGGATGACAGGAAGGCTAGAATCGTTGGTCATGGAAAATTAAAGTTGAAGTTGCAATGTGGATGGTTAGAACACTTCTGGTTGTTCTAAATATTCCTGCATTAGCCAGAAATCTTATTTCTGTAAGCAAGATGGATGATGTAGGTGTAAAAACAGTGTTCGAGAAGGATACCTGCAAGATGGTTCAGGGAGCACTGATATTGATGCGGGGGTTTCAAATTGGAACTCTATACAAGTTGCAAGGTAGCACTGTTGTTGATGGGTGCAACAGTTTTGTGGTTCTTGAAAGTGGAGTAGAAAATCTAGTGGTCTCTGGAGAGAAGACCATGATGTGGCATAAAGGGCTTGGACATATTGGAGATAAGGGCCTTCAAATACTTCATGCTAAAGGTATGGTAAAAGGTATGAGTAATAGATCTATGGATTTTTATTTATGTGAAATTTGTGTATATGGGAAGCAAAATCGGGTGAGTTTCCCCTCTGGTGGTAAGAGGGCAAACAGATATCAGAGCTTGTGCACAGTGATGTGTTTGGGCCTTTGAAGGTTCCATCATTGGGTAAGTCTGTGTACTATGTATCATTTATAGATGACTTCTCAAGGAATACATCGATATATTTTCTTAAGAAGAAATCTAAAGTCTTTGAAAGATTTAAAGAAGTTAAGGCTCTGGTGGAAAACCAGACAGAGAAGAAAATAAAGGTGTTGAGGTCAGATAACAGTGGAGAGTTTTGTAGCAAGGAATTTGATGAATTTTGTAAGAAGTTTGGTATAGCATGACAGAAGACTACTCCATACACACCTAAGAAAAATGGAGTTGCATAAAGAATAAACAAGACGTTGATGGAAAGGGCAAGAAGCATGCTCAATGGTGCCAGGTTAGGACAAGAATTCTAGGTAGAGGTGGTGGAGACAATGTGTTACCTGGTCAACAGATCATCTTCATCAACGTTGGAGGATAAGACTCCATAAGAGGTATGGACTGGTAAGAAACCCTCTCTTTCACATCTGAGTGTATTTGGATGTGATGCATATGTACATGTTCCAAGGGAGAGAAGAACAAAGTTGGATAGTAAATTTGAAACGTGCATCTTTATTGGGTATAAGGATGGTTTAAAGGTTTATAAGCTTTGGAACCCAATAACAAGGAAGGTTGTGTACAGTCGAGATGTGGTGTTTAGAGAGGTGAAAAATGTTATTAAATAGGAAATCCCATCAAAGGAACCTGAGAAGATAGAGTTTGAGCTAAATGAGGAAGAATCAGACTCTACAGCAGAAAAGGAACCAGAAGCTGAAGAGCCACAAACTCTGATTGTGAGAAGATTAGTTCAAGAAAGAAGGAAACCAGAAAGGTATAGTCCATATTCTTTCTGTTCAAATTTTGCTTTATCTATTACTGATGATGATCCCAGAACTATGAAGGAAGCAATAGATTCAGAGGATGGAAAATTCTAGAAAGAGGCCATGGTTGATAGGCATCTTTGCACAAAAATGAGGCTTGGGATCTGGTGGAGTTTCCAGCTGGAAGGAAACCCATTGACAGCAAATGGGTGTTCAAGAAGAATACAAATGTAGAAGGAAAGTTGGAAAAATACAAAGCTCGGTTGGTAGAAAAATGTTATTCCCAAGTGTTGGGAATTGATTTTGGTGATATTTTTTCTCCTGTTGCCAAGGTATCTTCTATTACATTACTTTTATGTGTTGCCGCTGCTTTTTTTTTTGAGGTAGAACAGATGGATGTGAAGACAACATTTCTTCACGTGGATCTAGAAGAGGAGATCTACATGAAGCAACCTGAAGGTTTTGCGGTGAAGGGTAAGAAAGAACTGGTATGAAAGTTAAACAAGTCTATGTATGGGTTAAAACAATCACCAAGGATGTGGTATCAGAAATTTGATACATTTATACGGGGATTTGGCTTCACTAGAAGCAAAGCAGATCATTATGTGTTTTAAATTAATTGGTGACCATGTTATTTATCTGGTCTTGTATGTGGATGATATGTTGCTAGTTGGAAATGAGAAAGAAATTATCTAGGATTTGAAGACCCAATTTTCCTCCAAATTCGACATGAAAGATCTTGGTGTTGCAAACTATATTTTGGGCATGGAAATTAAAAGAGATCGGGTAAAGAGGAAGCTCTGGTTAAACTAAAGGAAGTATGTCGAGACAATATTGCAGAGTTTTAATATGAAGGATAGTAAACTGGTGAAGGTTCCTATTCCTATAGGTGTGAAGTTATCTGCTGAACAGTGTCCCAAGACACAAGAAGAGGAAGAGGACATGTCCTGTGTTCCATATGCAAGTGCAGTCAATAGCTTGATGTATGCGATGGTCTGTACTAGACTAGACATTGCACATGCAGTGGGAGTATTGAGCAGGTTTATGTCAAAACCAAGAAAGGAGCATTAGACAGTAGTGAAGCAGGTTTTCAATTATTTGCGTGGCACTAGTGATTATGCTTTGTGCTACCAAGGAAGACTAGAATTGGATAGAGTTTTGGATATCCGTGGCTTTGTTGATGTAGACTGGGCTGGAGATCTGGATCAGAGAAGATCTACAAGTGGGTATGTGTTTAACCTATTTGGAGGTGCAATTATTTGGATGAGTAAGAAACAATTTGTAGTGGCACTATCAACTACAGAGGCAGAATACATGGAAACCACTCATGCAATAAGGAAGCAGTTTGGTTGCAGAGATTGTGTTCAAGTAAGGGGTTAGTACAGGGAGCTATAAGGATAGACTGTGACAACCAAAGTGCAATTTTCTTGGCAAAGAACCCTGCTTATCATTCAAAGACAAAGAAAATTGATGTTCAGTATCACTTTGTGAGAGATATGATAGAAGACAAAAAGGTGTTGTTGGTAAAGGTGGATACTTTGAAGAATACTGCAGATGCATTGACAAAATCTATGAGCTCTGAGAAGTTATCTTGGTGTAGAGAAACAATGGGCGTTGCAGGGCTGGATAAATGATTAAGCTCTCCTGTGGCCCCTTGTGGAAAGAAAACAACAAGTGGGAGAATGTTGGGTTGTGTTATATTCCTTCAATGACTAGCCAACGTAGTTAACTGAGGGGTTAGAGGGGGGATGGAGCCCCCCCTTCATTGCACCGATTGCACAACAGGGGGGTCATAGGGGGTTTGAGGGGGGCAGATAGCCCCCCTCTATGGGGTCCAGGCCATCACCCCAGGGAATTTTTTTTTGGACCCTATATTAGGTTGGGCAAACCTACCTATGGTTTTGTGCATGGTTTTTGCACATGGTTTTGGATGCGATGGTTTTCGGTCCATTGTTTTGGATGCGATGGTTTTCGGTCCATGGTTTTGGATGCGATGGTTTTCAATCCATGGTATTGGATTCTTCAGCATGTATAAATTTGTATTGTAACATTGAAATGAACATAATGAAAAATCAAGCTGGTAGTCCCAGTTTTGGGATCCTGGGGAAAATATGTATATATGTGTTTTATGTGTAATGCTCTCGCATTGTTTATTTTCTGTGTTTTAGAATTCATATGCAGGTAATTTCTGTACAGGGTTAAAACCTACATGCCATTGACCAAGGTCCCCCCCTTCTTAGCTTGAGCCAAAAGTTAATGAAGCCCCGCCACTTCTAATGTCAAGGATATGTAGTAATTCTGACAGTTGTTAGTGTTTTTCTTCTTCATTAATAAAGAAAATGAGTTTAGAATAGCTTTTATAGTGCAATTTTGAACTATGTCAATCCGCCTTCGATTTTTTGAACATTAGAATAAGAAAATTTTCCTGAATTCAAAATATCAAAATTAATTTTGATGCATGAGATTTATTTGTATTATTGATTTAGTTATTGTTTTATTCTCGTGTTGTAGCTGCTGCAACAACCCCTCCAAAAATATGGGGACCCTTAAATTTTTGGAGCCCCTACACTAGGTCAAGCCTTTGGCCCCGCCAGGTTCTGCCTGAAAAGTTCATCAGTCTTAGCAAGCCTGAGGAGGAATCTAAGTTTTGGCTAAGTTAAACCAAGTCGCCAGTTCCTACCTTGGTAGGTCGGTCGTAGGGTCGAAACGCGACTATAGCTAATAATTGCGACCATGGCAACTATTGCAACCACGACGACTCGTAGATCGCAAGGTTGCATAGTCGTGCCTCCACCCTCATAAAGTTCTTGCGACTTCACGACCTTCTGAGTCACATAAGTCGCAAGGTCACAATACACCTCGCTTCCTCGTCAGTCATATGTGCGACTTTGCAACTATGCGACTCTGCGACTCACAAGGTCGCAAGGTCACAAGATCGCTCCACATCCTTCCATCCTCCAATGCGACCACGCAACGCATGCGACTATGCGACCTCCTAGGTTGCGTTGGTTGCATTAGATGCACTCCCGACCCTCGCGACCCCACACGTGTGACTATCTTATAAATAGGAAGTCACCCAGTCACATTTGTCAAGGCTCTATTGGTCGCACAGGAAGCTAGAAGTCCCTATGAATCGAGTTCGCGTGTGCATCCAACTTTGGTAAGTGACGGTCCTCCCTCCTACAATCATTGTTTCCTTCCAAGTAGAAAATATGTGATAGGTTAACCCGATAATGTAATATAAATCAAAGCAGAATACTATAACCTACATCTACTATCAATTTGCGGAAGCTTAAAGATCGAGTTGAACAATATAATAATAAGAAGAAGAATCAATGGCACAATACACATGAAAATACTTTGGGGAAATCCTCAGATAAAAACCCCACACTATTGTATTATCATACATGGTGGAAATACATAGGAATTATACAAAGCCTTAGCTCTCATAGTTAGCCAGCTCTCAGTACAATCCTCACTAATGCTCACAGGCAATCTTGGCTTCTCTCCAGCCTTGTTCTCTTCCCTCCAAGCTCCTATTTCCTTGCACTGTTCCTTGTGGATGATTAGCCTATTACCAAGTGGAAAATCAAGCATTCAAAACTGTGAAATCCTCAAGGATGAATCCTTGACTGCATGCTTGAGTTTTCTCCATGAGAAAACACATGCAATTAATAGTACACTGTCCTTGAACATTAATCTCAACTGGGTCTTTCTCAGAATAGAAATGCATGAGTTTCTGATGAGGGAATCTTCAGTTAACTGAATGTTAACTCACTATTAGTTCCTCAAACAGTTTGGAACTAATTTAACTAGACTTAACTTAGTAAACTAAGTTAACTAATTACAACTCAAATATAACTCAATCTTATCTCCTTAATTTAAGGGATAACTCTTGCATGACTTAAGAAATACTTCTAACTTGAATTTCTCCAACTAATTAATTTAAAATAAATTAATTAATTATTTCCAAGTAGCTATTAAGACTAAATTCAATTTTAATTCACAATTTAATTCAAGGACAAATGAAATTGGAATATTCTTGTTGCCATATTTCAACACTCCCTCTCAACAAGAAGGGGATTATCTTCCACCCCAATTTTGTCTCTATGGAACTTGAATTTACACTTTGACAACGCCTTTGTCAAAATGTCAACATCTTGCTTCTCTATCGAAATATATTGTAGCAACATGATCCTCCTCGCTACACTTTATTTGAGATGATTATATTGGATGTAGATGTGCTTGGACCTATCATGAAATACTGGATTCTCAGAGAGTTTGATACAACTCTGATTATCAAAATAAATCACAGTTCGATCCATCCTCTGATCAAACAAACCAACAAGGATTTTCTGCATCTAGATGGCCTCACATGCTACCTGACTTGCAACCATGTATTCTGCCTCTACCGATCTAAGTGCAACCGACCTCTGTTTCCTACTGTACCTAGAAACTGTCGCTAACCCAAGGTTGAAAATCCCTCTAGATGTGCTCTTCCGATCTAATGGACTCCCTCCCCAATCTGCATCAGTGAAGCCCCGTAGCTTCACTCCCTCTGTTCATCTGTACTATAATCCATACTGAGCTGTGCCTCTGAGTTTTCTCAGTACATGCTTTGCTGCCTTCCAAAACATCTTAGTGGGCTGAACCATCGCTTGACTCAGCTGGTTCATCACATAGCACAAATCTGGTCGTGTGTTCGTTAAGTACATCAGTGAACCCACAAGCTACCTATACACAGTAGCCTCTACCACTTCTCTTGAAGTAGAAACCTCCTTCCTCTAGTTACCTGCTAGAGGAGTCTGCATGGGCTTGCACTTCTCCATGTGGAATCTCCTAAGTATCTCATTGGCATACTTGCCCTAAGACACAAACAACTCCCCATCATTCTGCAAAACTTCCATGCCAAGGAAGTAATGCATGAGACCCATGTCTTTCATCTCGAAAGACACGACCAACTGATCATCACCAGTCAATATGAGATCATCAACATAAAGTACGATGATTAATAACTTACCTTTCACCACGACGTGGTACAGGTTCACATCTGCTTCACTCTTTGTGAAGCCCAACCCGGTGAAGTAGTTTTTTATCCTCGTGTACCAAGCACGGGGTGCTTGCTTCATCCCGTACAATGCTCTCTTGAGTCAGCACACATGCCACTCATGATCTAAGGTCTAAAAACCTTCTGGCTATTCTATGTACACCTCTTCCTCAATCTGGCCATTGAGGAATGCAGTCTTCACTTCCATCTGATGGATCTTCCAACCCATCTGTGCTGATAGTGCTAACATAGATATGATAGATGAGTACCTTGCGACAGGAGAATAAGTCTCATAATAGTCAATACCCTCAACCTGTGAAAACCCACGGGCAACAAATATTGCCTTATGCTTCTCCACCTACCATCAACAGCTTTCTTTACCTTCTAAAGCCAACGGGAACTCACAACTGACTTGTTCTCTAGTCTCAGAACCACGTCCCAAACACTATTACGAACTATGGAGTCATACTTCTCCACCATAGCATCAACCTGTTGATGCCCCGAAATTCGTTGCAACAACATCGGGGAAACCACCCGTCCGGAACTTAGTGCAGCTCCTTTTCCGTTTGGAATAGTGGCTCCAACTGGGGATAACGGGACCAGTTTCCCAAAGATTATAAGTGAACGGGATGGATGGATGATTTAAGATATGAAATGATAATAAACAAATAACTAAACTATAAAAGAAATACAAAAACTATAAGCTAATCCCGGGACTTATCAATTCAGACAGTACAGCGTTTGATAAACTATGCTTAATGACAGGCATATAGATGACACTAACAACAAGCATAGATGTTTAATCATTTGAGATTGCTCTGCGTAAGTAGTTACGCAGAGCTATAATAGCGAATTACTGCACTCAGTCATTTATATCATTGATACATACATGAGTGAAAGATAACAAATCACAAAACATTCAATAGTGATATGAAATGCAGACTTGTTGTTGTATTACATACATGTATTCAATAATAGCAAAGTAATAACACAGCAATTCATATAACTGAAAAGAGAACAGATACAGATAATAGTACCATGCAAGCTGTTTGATCAATCCAATATATTAATCGCTATGTCGCAGTCCTTCCTTCCAACCAGAAAGCATTCCAAGCAAACGACAATAGTGCACAATTTACTTAAACAGCATTCCAAGTAAAATTAAGGACCAGTGGTCGAGTTTCAAAAAAGAATATAGACCGAAGCACAATAGTGCAAACTTCAGCCTTTTAGTCTTTTACAAAATTTTACGACCCTTTCCAAAACAATGAAAGGGTCTATAAATACTATGCTAATCTAACTACTAAATATCTAAAAACTGTAAACTAAGAAATCGGCATCAACAAATATCATTTTGCATTTGGGTGATTCGGCAGTCGGCGATGATGCTTCAGTCAGCTGTCTCTTTGCCTTTACTCTTTCGCTGACATATCGCCAGCATTGGCTCTACTTCTGGTGGAGTATTGAGGCGAGAAGTCAGCTGTGCATCATATGTGGCATCTTGGAAATCGGCGATCAGGTATCGGAGGGCGTCGGTTAGGCAGTTAAGAACCGACCTTTGAGAATGCGGTTTAATCAGGAAAAGCCAGTATGCATCGGAGGTCAAGGTATTCACTCCAGAGATTAACCGCCCTTGTTCTTCCAGCTTAAGATAATTCTTGTGCTCCAGCATATTCGCGGTTGTTATGTTTCCAGGTGTGCATTGTGAAATCATGTTAGCCAGATACAATGTATCATTGACTATATTGATCATGTTTTTGGAAATTGTTTTGCACCTGGATGCTGCCCTCTCTGCCTTCATTACCTGTGTTTCCCATTCCATGAAAAGTATGTTCTTGTATGTTTCACTGATTCGGGCTAAATTAGCAGCTTGCCCTTCTGGAGTATCTTGCCATTCAATATATTCTATTATTTCATCTTCGGCCTGATCCAAGTTAGTCCTGGCTTTCTCGATTTGCCCACATACTGCTGTAGATATATCACAAAGTGACTCAGCTTCAACTAGCTGTTGGCACAAAAGTCTGATCTGAGATATCAAAGCGCCATTTATCAGAGTTGCCTCTGCTCTGAAATCTTCAATACTCTTGGCACCTTTGATACCTTCAAGCTGTGCTGAGAGCTGAACTATTTGATCCTCTTTTGATTTCATTAACAGCTCATTTGATGCCTCCAACTGTGATAATGCCTCTGCCAATTCTCGTGCTTTAATGTCACTTTGGTCTATCCTTAGTGTTTCAATTTGCTGGGTTAACAAATGATTCTCTTGTTGTTGAGCCAGCAATTGTTCTTCTGCCTGTGTCGCCTTATTCTTTGCCTCTATCAATTCTGCTTGCAATGCATATACCTCACGCTCTTTAGTCTTCAAAAGAAGACTCACTTCGGATGCTTTATCAATGGTTGCTGCTGAATAAGCTCCCGCAAATTGCGACAGCTTTGTTAAGTCTTCAGAGGGACTTAATTCTCCCTTCCAGACGACATTGCCCGTGACTGTTTGCTCATTTGAGACAGAAGGTTGATCAAGCCTTCGCCTCTTCCTTGAGCGTCTTACAACGGCTTTATGCTTAGGGCTGTAGAAAATGTCTAGAGGAGGAATTTCCTCTACCTGAAGATCAACTAAATCAGATGGATTCTGAGTAACTTCTTCAACGTTCTGTACAGTGGGTGGGCCGCTGGTTCCTTCAAGAACCGGAGAAACAGTAGTATCGGGAGTCTTTAAGGCATCTGAGTCTTTAGAGGCTTCTTTACCACTTATAATGGAATCAAATTGATTCCATTCCTTAATCAATTCAGTATCAACAGAGATTTGCTTACTCTGTTCTTTTTCTTTTTCAATTCTCTGCTGTTCTTCGTTTGCCTCCCGCTGTTGCTCCTCTTGCACTCTCCGTTGCTGTTCTTCCAATTCCTTTTTCTGCCTATCTTCCAGTTCTTTCCTTATTTTTTCTTCTTCCTCTCGTTTCCTCTGTTCTTCTATTTCTCTCTGTCTCTGTTCTTCTATCTCCCTTTGTCTTCTTTGCTCTTCTTGCTCCCTTTGCCTTCTTTGCTCTTGTTCAATTTGTGCTTTTTGCTGCCTTTCTATTTGTTCTCTTCTATGACTTTCTGCCTGCAGCTTTCTTTGACTTTCCTCCTGTTCTCTAATTGTAACGGGAGGTGAATTTATTTCTGGCTGATCAGGCTCGCTTGAGGATGAAGTTGGGGTTGTAGATAATAACTTTAGAGGCAAATTTTGCAACCTTTGCTTTCTAATTTTATTGAATTTAGTTAATTCCATATCTTCATATCTCATCGCAGCAAGTTGTTTGACTTGGCTTATTGAATCAGCACCCATGAACAGGTCGTCAAACTGGTCTTCTTGGTGAACAACCTTTGTCAGCTTAGCCTGTTCCAAGGCAATGAAAGCAGTCTTTTTCGGGTCATAGAGTCTGTTGGGAATAGAAACTAGAGATAGCATTTGGAGTTTTGCTGCTTCCTTTTCTGCATGCTTATAATTTAACAGCGTATAAACTCCAATTCTTAAAGGAAACGATGGCCATCCTCTCTTCTTCTCCTCTTTGAGAGTTTGGGTAACACCTTCAGACATGATCTGATAGGAAATTTCCCGGGCTAGCAATTTGTCTGGCATGTATAAGGGGAGAACATGTGGCCTGGCCTTGCTTCCAAAAACTCTGATATAAGAAAAACATTCTTCGCCGAACCAATGGGCTACGGCTGGTAGGTCAAAAGAGGCTTCATAGGAAATCCTAGGGATAGGCCTGTCAAAAATAGAATAGTGAACGGGAACCATAAAACCGTTGCAAATTTGGTACAAATGGTCTTTGTGAGAAGGTTTCCACAATTTACGATGATACAAATGAATAGGTGTTGGGTCATGGGTTGTCCATCTCCAACCAAGGACAGGAAACTCAGAATTAAAACAAAGGGCATCCATAATGTATGCAGAGTAATAAAATGGTGGGATTTTCCTTTCAGTGACTCTGGTTTTGGCCCTAAACTCACGAATAGCTAAGACCAACTTATCAGACAGGATAGTGGCCCAATCCATGATTATACTATTAACGGCCGCTTCCATTAAGGGAACCATATCAACATGGATATTTGCAGAATCATGAAATCCCCACAATCTACACATCATAATTCCAGCGTAGCAGTAAGGTGAAGCCAGAGAGGCATTGGAGTACTTACCCGACATATCCTGCTTGTGTTTTGCTGGATTTTGCCTCCAATCTCGGAGAGGTTCGGCTGGTGATTCATTCTCTCTGGCGAATTTCTCCACAAATGCTCTGTTATAGACTTGCTTGGGATTGGGCAAATGATACATTCGTCTCAAGTCGTCAGGCTTGAAGGAGCCGAAAATCCTTCCATCCTTAGAAACGAAGGTTCTATTAGTGAGAGGAATTTCTTCAATTGCCCAACGTACCACATCAGTATAAGGCAAGACTTGTTCCCTGGCTGCTATTCTGTGCAGAAAAGAATCAGCCAAATCTTTAAGAGTTGCCTCAGACTTTCTTAGTTCATCCGCACTTGCCTCCATTACTGTCGCTTCTGGTTGTTCTCCTTCTAGCAAATTGTATGTCCCTTGCCATGTAGTACCAGTAAGACCAGTGCATGTAGTATCTGAGATTAAGCCTTTCCTTGAAGCTGTAGCAGCTTGGCCTGAGGCAGGTGTCGCAGTAGAACCTGCCACCTTCTTGAACTTCTTTCCCATCATATTCAGACTTCTCTCAGTAGTCGAATTCTACACAGTGCAAGAGAAATTGTAACAAAGAAATAACAATGACAATCCATAACGGGATAAATATATGATTTGAAGCGTGGCGAGATTATTCCTAAAAGAGGCTGCAGATCTAATGATTTGAGAAGGCACCGTAGATGCAATAATGGTGATTTTACGGCCTGCAGCTTCATAAATGACCATTACTTAAGTTATTAAACCGAATGACCCCTTAAAGCGTGTAATAGATTTTTTCAAAGGTCTAATCGTAATTGCTCGTTAATTCGAAGGGGCAAAGCTTTAAATACGCATGCATTACCTTATCCCTTTACTTAACGTCATTTTGAAATCCGTGATTTTGTCAAATCGATTTTAAATATAACTTTAATGCTTTGAAATAATCACCTTTTGAAACTGAGGTCATCATTAAGCGTCATCATATCGCATCGGAAGTGTGTGTGTGGCGTTATCACTTGGGAAAGTTCTTTAGCGAACGCCGATTGCGATATCGCATTCGGCGTGCGAACATAACCCCTGAATGTGTATCAATTGCTTTTAGCGAATGCCGATAGCGATATCGCATCGGGGAAAGGATATAAACGTCTCATGAAAATGCGTAGAATTGTACCGATTGCCGATACGCGATATCGCATCGGGCCGGAGTGTTAAAACATTTTTCACGAGACATAGTGCCGTGCCGATAGCCGATTGCCGATATCGCGTCGCATCGGGGAAAAGGTATGTGCCCTTTTGTGTGTGCATTGGCTATTGCCGATGGCCGATAGCGATATCGCATCGGGAAAAACCAAGATGGCAACCGAACTTGTGATTACTTTTTTGGACTTAACCAAAAATTGTTTATCATTTGTTCAACAAGGGTTTTTTGCATAAATTCATTTGATTATCATACCTTATTTGAACAAGTTTATTGATGCCAATTAAAATTTTTAAAAGGGACCCATTTCATATCTAAATTGTTTGTGATAAAAATGTTATGAAATGGGGGGTTGTTGTAGGGCACAACAATTGGCGATTCGCTGGGAGAACCAGTTATCTCTGACCTAACAATTATACTTACACTTTCTCAAATAGAATCTTTATAAAAGAAAGGAAATTTCTAATATAACTAGATATCTATTGATTCTAAATAAAACAGGTTTCTTCATTTAACTTCCTCTTTTTATAAATGCACTTCGAGTATTAAAATAAGTCCTTATTGGTTTGTAAAAGTAAAAATAGAAAACTTTTCCATATCAGCTTTTTAAAATAAACCCCTCTGTCACAGGTAGAGCCTCTGCTGCCAGCAAACATTCATAGTCTCGGCAGGGTTACCTTTTAACCATGTTGCTGTCCATTGTTCCATTCACCTTAGAGTGTGACTAAACAGAATGAATTCAAAAGATATTCTCGTATTTTTTTGAATTTCAATTTCTTTTTTCTTAAGATAAAAGCCATTGTCCTGGTTTGGTGGCCAGATAGATGACAATGCCATTCACGGGTAGTAATTTAAACTGAACAAGCTGGCTCGTGATGAGACCCCTTGTCTTGAGATTTCAAGCCATTACCCTGTTTGGTATGCAGTTTTGGTAATGTCAGTTAAATTATTTTCCTATGAACATGGTAAGTAGGCTTGTGATAAGACCTCTTATCTTTAATCTTTTATATTTTAGAATTACACTCTGAGTAATCAAAAACTGTTGGTGAATGGGATGAACAATTATCTTATTAAGAATAAATGGATGACAGGTTTAAGAGTTGAAGATGCTGAAGATGAATTAGCTCCTATTTTCATATAGATAACCTTTGGGGACTAATTTCAATCACTCAAGATGATTCAAAGAACTTCGTTCAGAGTGAAGTTTACAAAGGTGAGTCTGTAATACTCAGAATAAAAAGATATCTAATTTCCTAGAAATGATCTCTCTCGGTTCAGGATGCTATTTTTTAAAAAGTAAATATTAATATTATTATGGCGAGACAGCTTTTGTTTACAGCGAAAGGTCAATGGGAATGTCCCACATTCTTATTCCTACAAAACCTACAAACTATGAAAAACTAATAAGCTACGAAGAGAAGGGGTTACCTCCTCAGTTAAAGAATTTCTTCAGAATTAGACCATTGACAGGGAGAGAATCTCTCACCCCTGATAGATTTTGAAGTATGAATGTGGAATGGCCTACTTTTTCACAGATCTGAAATGGTCCTAGCCACAGTTTTTGGAATTTGGAATGTTTACCTTTATCTTCATGGGCTTTGTCCCATTTCAGGACTAGATCTCCGACTTCAAATTGTCTAGGGCTGGATGAGGCTAGATCGAAAGCTGTTTTAATGACTTGCTGATGTCTTGCATGTGTAACCTTGGCTTTATCCCTTTCTTCTTCAAGTTTGAGTATTTGATCATGTCTAAACTGTATAGAAGAAGAAGGAGTTTCGTCTATAAATTGCACTAGGGCTAAAGATGGGAGAAGAAGATTGGTTGGTACGACTGCTTCTTTTCCATAAACAAGATTAAACGGAGAGGTCCCTATGGAAGCTTTCTGTGTAATTCTATCGGCCCATAATGCAAATACCAAGGATTTATGCCAGTTCTTATGATTCTCTTCAATTGTTCGCTTAATGATTTTGATTAGATTTTTATTAGTTGATTCTGCTAGGCCGTTACCGTGGGGGTAATAGTTGGTAGAATACTTTAATTTGAATCCTCTTTTGATAGCGAAATCAATCATTGCATTGCCTGAGAAGTAAGAAGCATTATCAAAGACAAGAGCGTTTGGGACACCAAACTTGGTTACGATGAACTGATCTATAAATTCGATGATTGCTTCCGAGTTTGTTGTCTTTAATGGAACTGCTTCTACCCACTTTGTAAAGTAATCAGTTGCTGTAAGGATATACTTGTGTTGCTTGGAAGATGAAGGATTCATTTCTCCAATAATGTCCAATCCCCATTGTTCAAAAGGTTGTTCAATGTTGATTGGTTGTAAAGGGAAAGCTGGCTTTTGTTGTCTTCCACTGGCAGTTTGGCACTTAATGCATTTCCTTACATATTCATGAGCATCCTTAAACAAAGTAGGCCAGTAATATCCGGCATGAATTACTTTATGAGCTGTTGTATCAGCTCCAAAATGTCCTCCTGCCGGTCCATCGTGTAGCTCCTGCAAAACCTTTTGAGCTTCAGGTTTCTCAAGGCATCTTAGTAATACAGAATCATAGTTTTTCCTGAAGAGCACATCATTAATAAGAGAAAAACTCTTAGCTTTCAATCTAATGGCTCTTTTATTCTTGTAGGACAAATTGGTAGGTGCATAACCATTCTTTAAATAAAAGATTAGATCTGAATATTGAGATTCGGAATCCGGTATACTTAGCTGATTGACTTCTTGGTTTTGCTCTGTATCACCTGATTCAGGAATGTTTGATGCTCCTGCTAAGATCCTGCAAAAACCTTGACCTTTAACAAATTTTGCTGGCTTTATTTCTAGATCATATTCTTGGAGGGCTGCGACCCAATTTGCCCTTTTTTCTCCCAATTCCTTTTGAATTAATAGTTGCCTAACTGTGGAGAAAGGAACTATTACTTTAGTATGGGTTTTAAGAAGAAAGGGCCGATAATGTTTGACTGCTTTAAAGACAGCAAAAGCTTGTTTCTCAATTTCGGAATAATTCAATTCGGCGCCTTGAAAGTTAGAACTGAAGAACGAAATAGGCGCTTCCAAATTGTCATCATTCAACTGAGTTAGTACTGCTGCGTAAGATAAGTCGGATGCAATAGTATATAATGTAAAATGATTAGCAAGATTTGGAGTATTCAGGGCTGGGACATTGATTATGGATTGCTTAATATCATGAAAAGCTTGCTTTTCTTCTAGTCCCCATCTGAAGGTTGAATTCTTTTTAATCATCTTTTGCAGTGGTAGTACAATTTGTGAAAAATCTGGAACAAATCGCTTAACGAAATTAATTTGTCCTAAAAACGACTGCATCGATTTTTTATTGTGTGGAAAAGGAATTTCAGAAATTTCTTTAATTCGCTCAGGATCTACA
Source organism: Pinus tabuliformis (assembly GCA_031772625.1). Taxonomy (NCBI): domain Eukaryota; kingdom Viridiplantae; phylum Streptophyta; class Pinopsida; order Pinales; family Pinaceae; genus Pinus; species Pinus tabuliformis. Next base: position 761,870,266 of record CM062804.1, read on the forward strand.
TAAATGCCATCCTTAGATACAATAAACCCTAAGAGCTTGCCTTGGTTGAGAGCGAAGAAAGACTTTTTCGGGTTAAGAGAGATACCATATGTTTTGCATCGTTGAAAAATCTGATTTAAATCATGCAAGTGATTATATCTCTTTTTAGAGTATACAGTAATGTCATCGAGGTAGACAACTACTGTTCGGTTAATTAACCCTCTAAAGGCTGTATCCATAGCTCTTTGAAATGTCGCTCCTGCATTTATGAGTCCGAAAGGCATCTTTTGGTATGCGTAAGTTCCCCATTTTGTTCTGAATGTAGTTTTTAATTGGTCATCAGGGTGGACCAACACTTGATTGTATCCTGAGAAACCGTCAAGAAAGGACATCAATTCAGATCCTGCTACCGATTGAAGAATTTGCTCCATGGTAGGCAGAGGGAAGTTATCTTTTAAGCTTGCCTTATTTAAATTTCTGAAATCAATACAGATTCTGATATCGCCGTTTTTCTTCCTGACGGGTACCATATTGGAGACCCAGTTTGAATGTCGGACAGGGAAAATAATCTTAGCTTTTAAAAGCTTATTAAGTTCTGACTTTATCTGGCTCTCCAAATTTGGATGGATTTTTCTTAACTTCTGCTGGATTGGTTTTTGATCGGGAAGCATAGGAATAGTGTGTTGTATGATAGATGTATCATATGTCTTAAGGTCATCATACTTCCAAGCAAAAACTTGTTTGTTTTTTCTTAAAAGTTTGATAAATGCTTCCTTTTCTATTGTAGAAAGTCCTAATCCTAAATTTATATTTTGAGGAGTTTGAGCCGTTCCTAAATTAATCAATTCAAACCTAAGAGTAGAGCTCTGGAGTTTAGCATTAATTACAGGTTTAAACCTATCTTTGATGTCATAAAGGTCTTCAAGCTTTACCACAGGTTTAGGAATAACGTTATCTTGAGATGTTTGCTTCATTTGAGAATCATGCTCATCCTCTTCAATGACTTGATTGTCATAGGACTTTTCAGAGGTCAAAAATTGCAAAATATCCTCATCATGGTTGAAAACCCTCCAGTTAGTGATGTTATCAGGAACTGAAGGTCTAAAAATTAACTCTACAGAAAATCTATCAAGACTATAGTCTTCGGAAGGGAGGAGTTTGGAAGCTACGTTGGCTAGCAAATCAGCTGCTGAATTTTGCGATCTTGGGATTGAAAAAATATTGAATGCTGAGAAATGCGAAGTGAGATCTTGCACTAGCGTTTGATAATGTTTAAGGTGGCTTGAGAGGCAATGAATTGTATTCCTTACCTGTTTAACAATGATCTCACTATCGCCGAATACTTTTAAATATTGGACTTTAAGGTCGATTGCCTTATATAATCCCTGTAGTAGTGCTTCGTATTCGGCTGTATTGTTGGTGCATTCAAATTCTAATCTACAAGAAAGCATCGTCTTTTCGCCTTTTGGACTAACCAAAATGCAACCTGCTCCTGAGCCCTCGCTGGACTTAGAGCCATCAAAATACAAAGACCAAAATAAAGGAGAATCAGAAATATTTACATCCTTTTGATCTACATTAAAGCATTTGGATAAATTTGATTGTGAAAAATTTTCTACTTGAGATGTACAATGATTGACTTGAAAAGGGGAAGATTGGGCAACAAAATTGCCAAAGAATGACTGTGAAGAATAATTTCCCAAAATGTTATTGTTGAAAGCCACCGGCTGGTTTTCTTGTTCGAAATCGGTTACTGTATGAGTCATATGCTTTTCACGGTCGATCCTTATTTGATTTGGCTTACCCTTGTAGGGGAGCCACATATGTGACCAATCCGTGGAAATGTATCCATGCAGTTTCTCAGACCAGTCTCTGCTCAAAATTAAACCGTAGAATTCAGGTATGTTGGCGATCAAAATGTCTATTCTCTGTACTATTCTGGGATCAGCAGACAACCTGATAGTCACGGAATTAATCTCTCCTATGACCTGTACTTTGGTTCTGTCTAACTGTACAATGTGGATGGCTGACTTCTGGGGTTCTATGTTCAGCTTAGAACAAACTGAAGCTGGCATAATATTGGATGAAGCCCCTGAATCAATTAAACAGTTATGCAGATTTCGATTATAGATTTCATAGGTGAGCAAGAAAGGTGGGGTATGAGAATTGGATCTATCTCCAATCAGAACCGAATTAGTAGCCTCGACCATATCTGGGGGGGGTTGTCCTGAATCATTAGCAGCTTTTGAACTGGGAAGAGGGGAAGAGGGAATAGCGTTAAATTCCCTTAGGAGCAATTTTTGTTGATGTTTTAATTTACCTAGTTCAAACATGGTTATGTTTGCCTTGGTCTTTTTCATGTCATCGACAATATTATACTCCATATGGTCAGATACCACTAGTGTTTTGGATGTTGAAGGAGAATTAGAAATTGGAGGCTGGTTTTGAGGGGTTGCTACTGGAGATTTCTTCGGAAGAACTTTTTCTTTTGGCGTGGCAGCTCCTGCACTCCTCTTTTTTGTAGTTGTTTGAGTAGGTTCAGAAGCAATTTTACTTCTTGTAGTAACAGGAAAAGCTTCTTCTTGATTCTCAGTGTCAGAATTTGGGAGTATGAAATCCCACATACCATGACACTCAACTACTTCTTCTTCATCATCTGTCTGTGAGGGTGATTCCTCTTCTTCATCTTCCTGTTCAGAATCTGCATTAGATATAACATTGGGTGGCTTTGTTTCTGTTTTCTTAAAAGTTTTAAATGGTCTTTTGGTTGAAGTTTCAGCCACCTGTTTTTTAATTTCGACCATTTCATTAGACAATGTTTTAAGGACCTTTTGTAAACCCTCCATGTCATAGGGGTCTTTTGGGGTTTTCTTCTTGGAGTCTTCTTTAAATGAAACTTTTTTAGATTTTCTATCCTCCAAAACTGCTTTCTTTTCTAGGGCATTTATCCGTTTTTCGACGGCAAGTGCTTCTTTCATATTCTCGGCTAAGGTAGGTTTGCCAGCCCTGTCAACAAAAATAGCTATGTTGGAAGGGAGAGCAGTAATGTACCATTCGCTTCTGATTTGTTCACTTGGCTTAGAAGCAGTGGGGATTTTATTTAAGAGTTTATTGAATCGGGCATTAAACTCTTTTACTGGTTCTCTATGTTCTATTCTCAAATTGGAGAGGTCGTTTATTAGAGTCGCCAGAGACCTGTCATCTCCATATTTGACAAGAAATTGCTCTTGGCACATAGCCCAGCTGGTAATAGAACCAGAAGGTAATGAGAAGTACCAGGATCCTGCCGATCCTTGCAGAGTATAAGGAAAAAGTCTTACAACAACATCTTGTTCTGTCACTCCTTTCAAGTTAATTGCTAACATGAAATTGTTAATATGTTCTTCAGCTTGTGTTCCGTTATCTGGATTAAATTTAGGCAACCATTTTTCTGGAGCATCAGGTAGATCATGTAATGGTCGGGCATATTGACTGCACCTGGCTGAGTCCATGGATCTGCCATTGTGCTGGTGATATTAGTTGTTACTACAATTGGTATTCCAAATGACTGAGGAGAAGAAGTTGTTAGAGAGAGAGTAGCTTGAGATGCTGTAGTACTTATTCCTTGATGGACAACAATGTGTAATGGGGGAGTGGATGATTGACTTCGCAGAGGAGGAGTTGAGATGGAAGATATGGAAGAAAGATCTTCACTATCAGATACTTCAGTAATCTTCTTAGCCCTTTTCTTTTTGGGTAAAGGGAACTCAGTAGGTTCAATACCAAGTTTTTCGCTCTGAAGTCTGGTAAGTGGATGAGATAAGTTTAACTGCGAGGTCGCACTGCTTTGTGATACTTCAGATTTCTGAGGCGAAATCGAGAAGCTCTGAAGTTTATGGATAAGAGACTGAACTTCAGGGGATTCAAGACTTAAATGTTCTGAAATATTATGAGTGTGAGCAGTGGTGGTTGATTCTTCTTTTTCTTGATCATGTGCTGGAGAACCAGCATGTGATTGAGAAGGAGAAGATGGTTTGGAGGGGGAATTACTCTTAGAATGGTTTGTGGACCTGGACCTACTTTCCATTCACAGTTGATGGCCCTCCTTCTAGCGCCAAAAATGTTGATGCCCCGAAATTCGTTGCAACAACATCGGGGAAACCACCCGGTCCGGAACTTAGTGCAGCTCCTTTTTCGTTTGGAATAGTGGCTCCGACTGGGGATAACGGGACCAGTTTCCCAAATATTATAAGTGAACGGGATGGATGGATGATTTAAGATATGAAATGATAATAAACAAATAACTAAACTATAAAAGAAATACAAAAACTATAAGCTAATCCCGGGACTTATCAATTCAGACAGTACAGCGTTTGATAAACTATGCTTAATGACAGGCATATAGATGACACTAACAACAAGCATAGATGTTTAATCATTTGAGATTGCTCTGCGTAAGTAGTTACGCAGAGCTATAATAGCGAATTACTGCACTCAGTCATTTATATCATTGATACATACATGAGTGAAAGATAACAAATCACAAAACATTCAATAGTGATATGAAATGCAGACTTGTTGTTGTATTACATACATGTATTCAATAATAGCAAAGTAATAACACAGCAATTCATATAACTGAAAAGAGAACAGATACAGATAATAGTACCATGCAAGCTGTTTGATCAATCCAATATATTAATCGCTATGTCGCGGTCCTTCCTTCCAACCAGAAAGCATTCCAAGCAAACGACAATAGTGCACAATTTACTTAAACAGCATTCCAAGTAAAATTAAGGACCAGTGGTCGAGTTTCAAAAAAGAATATAGACCGAAGCACAATAGTGCAAACTTCAGCCTTTTAGTCTTTTACAAAATTTTACGACCCTTTCCAAAACAATGAAAGGGTCTATAAATACTATGCTAATCTAACTACTAAATATCTAAAAACTGTAAACTAAGAAATCGGCATCAACAAATATCATTTTGCATTTGGGTGATTCGGCAGTCGGCGACGATGCTTCAGTCAGCTGTCTCTTTGCCTTTACTCTTTCGCTGACATATCGCCAGCATTGGCTCTACTTCTGGTGGAGTATTGAGGCGAGAAGTCAGCTGTGCATCATATGTGGCATCTTGGAAATCGGCGATCAGGTATCGGAGGGCGTCGGTTAGGCAGTTAAGAACCGACCTTTGAGAATGCGGTTTAATCAGGAAAAGCCAGTATGCATCGGAGGTCAAGGTATTCACTCTAGAGATTAACCGCCCTTGTTCTTCCAGCTTAAGATAATTCTTGTGCTCCAGCATATTCGCGGTTGTTATGTTTCCAGGTGTGCATTGTGAAATCATGTTAGCCAGATACAATGTATCATTGACTATATTGATCATGTTTTTGGAAATTGTTTTGCACCTGGATGCTGCCCTCTCTGCCTTCATTACCTGTGTTTCCCATTCCATGAAAAGTATGTTCTTGTATGTTTCACTGATTCGGGCTAAATTAGCAGCTTGCCCTTCTGGAGTATCTTGCCATTCAATATATTCTATTATTTCATCTTCGGCCTGATCCAAGTTAGTCCTAGCTTTCTCGATTTGCCCACATACTGCTGTAGATATATCACAAAGTGACTCAGCTTCAACTAGCTGTTGGCACAAAAGTCTGATCTGAGATATCAAAGCGCCATTTATCAGAGTTGCCTCTGCTCTGAAATCTTCAATACTCTTGGCACCTTTGATACCTTCAAGCTGTGCTGAGAGCTGAACTATTTGATCCTCTTTTGATTTCATTAACAGCTCATTTGATGCCTCCAACTGTGATAATGCCTCTGCCAATTCTCGTGCTTTAATGTCACTTTGGTCTATCCTTAGTGTTTCAATTTGCTGGGTTAACAAATGATTCTCTTGTTGTTGAGCCAGCAATTGTTCTTCTGCCTGTGTCGCCTTATTCTTTGCCTCTATCAATTCTGCTTGCAATGCATATACCTCATGCTCTTTAGTCTTCAAAAGAAGACTCACTTCGGATGCTTTATCAATGGTTGCTGCTGAATAAGCTCCCGCAAATTGCGACAGCTTTGTTAAGTCTTCAGAGGGACTTAATTCTCCCTTCCAGACGACATTGCCCGTGACTGTTTGCTCATTTGAGACAGAAGGTTGATCAAGCCTTCGCCTCTTCCTTGAGCGTCTTACAACGGCTTTATGCTTAGGGCTGTAGAAAATGTCTAGAGGAGGAATTTCCTCTACCTGAATATCAACTAAATCAGATGGATTCTGAGTAACTTCTTCAACGTTCTGTACAGTGGGTGGGCCGCTGGTTCCTTCAAGAACCGGAGAAACAGTAGTATCGGGAGTCTTTAAGGCATCTGAGTCTTTAGAGGCTTCTTTACCACTTATAATGGAATCAAATTGATTCCATTCCTTAATCAATTCAGTATCAACAGAGATTTGCTTACTCTGTTCTTTTTCTTTTTCAATTCTCTGCTGTTCTTCGTTTGCCTCCCGCTGTTGCTCCTCTTGCACTCTCCGTTGCTGTTCTTCCAATTCCTTTTTCTGCCTATCTTCCAGTTCTTTCCTTATTTTTTCTTCTTCCTCTCGTTTCCTCTGTTCTTCTATTTCTCTCTGTCTCTGTTCTTCTATCTCCCTTTGTCTTCTTTGCTCTTCTTGCTCCCTTTGCCTTCTTTGCTCTTGTTCAATTTGTGCTTTTTGCTGCCTTTCTATTTGTTCTCTTCTATGACTTTCTGCCTGCAGCTTTCTTTGACTTTCCTCCTGTTCTCTAATTGTAACGGGAGGTGAATTTATTTCTGGCTGATCAGGCTCGCTTGAGGATGAAGTTGGGGTTGTAGATAATAACTTTAGAGGCAAAGTTTGCAACCTTTGCTTTCTAAGTTTATTGAATTCAGTTAATTCCATATCTTCATATCTCATCGCAGCAAGTTGTTTGACTTGGCTTATTGAATCAGCACCCATGAACAGGTCGTCAAACTGGTCTTCTTGGTGAACAACCTTTGTCAGCTTAGCCTGTTCCAAGGCAATGAAAGCAGTCTTTTTCGGGTCATAGAGTCTGTTGGGAATAGAAACTAGAGATAGCATTTGGAGTTTTGCTGCTTCCTTTTCTGCATGCTTATAATTTAACAGCATATAAACTCCAATTCTTAAAGGAAACGATGGCCATCCTCTCTTCTTCTCCTCTTTGAGAGTTTGGGTAACACCTTCAGACATGATCTGATAGGAGATTTCCCGAGCTAGCAATTTGTCTGGCATGTATAAGGGGAGAACATGTGGCCTGGCCTTGCTTCCAAAAACTCTGATATAAGAAAAACATTCTTCGCCGAACCAATGGGCTACGGCTGGTAGGTCAAAAGAGGCTTCATAGGAAATCCTAGGGATAGGCCTGTCAAAAATAGAATAGTGAACGAGAACCATAAAACCGTTGCAAATTTGGTACAAATGGTCTTTGTGAGAAGGTTTCCACAATTTACGATGATACAAATGAATAGGTGTTGGGTCATGGGTTGTCCATCTCCAACCAAGGACAAGAAACTCAGAATTAAAACAAAGGGCATCCATAATGTATGCAGAGTAATAAAATGGTGGGATTTTCCTTTCAGTGACTCTGGTTTTGGCCCTAAACTCACGAATAGCTAAGACCAACTTATCAGACAGGATAGTGGCCCAATCCATGATTATACTATTAACGGCCGCTTCCATTAAGGGAACCATATCAACATGGATATTTGCAGAATCATGAAATCCCCACAATCTACACATCATAATTCCAGCGTAGCAGTAAGGTGAAGCCAGAGAGGCATTGGAGTACTTACCCGACATATCCTGCTTGTGTTTTGCTGGATTTTGCCTCCAATCTCGGAGAGGTTCGGCTGGTGATTCATTCTCTCTGGCGAATTTCTCCACAAATGCTCTGTTATAGACTTGCTCGGGATTGGGCAAATGATACATTCGTCTCAAGTCGTCAGGCTTGAAGGAGCTGAAAATCCTTCCATCCTTAGAAACGAAGGTTCTATTAGTGAGAGGAATTTCTTCAATTGCCCAACGTACCACATCAGTATAAGGCAAGACTTGTTCCCTGGCTGCTATTCTGTGCAGAAAAGAATCAGCCAAATCTTTAAGAGTTGCCTCAGACTTTCTTAGTTCATCCGCACTTGCCTCCATTACTGTCGCTTCTGGTTGTTCTCCTTCTAGCAAATTGTATGTCCCTTGCCATGTAGTACCAGTAAGACCAGTGCATGTAGTATCTGAGATTAAGCCTTTCCTTGAAGCTGTAGCAGCTTGGCCTGAGGCAGGTGTCGCAGTAGAACCTGCCACCTTCTTGAACTTCTTTCCCATCATATTCAGACTTCTCTCAGTAGTCGAATTCTACACAGTGCAAGAGAAATTGTAACAAAGAAATAACAATGACAATCCATAACGGGATAAATATATGATTTGAAGCGTGGCGAGATTATTCCTAAAAGAGGCTGCGGATCTAATGATTTGAGAAGGCATCGTAGATGCAATAATGGTGATTTTACGGCCTGCAGCTTCATAAATGACCATTACTTAAGTTATTAAACCGAATGACCCCTTAAAGCGTGTAATAGATTTTTTCAAAGGTCTAATCGTAATTTCTCGTTAATTCGAAGGGGCAAAGCTTTAAATACGCATGCATTACCTTATCCCTTTACTTAACGTCATTTTGAAATCCGTGATTTTGTCAAATCGATTTTAAATATAACTTTAATGCTTTGAAATAATCACCTTTTGAAACTGAGGTCATCATTAAGCGTCATCATATCGCATCGGAAGTGTGTGTGTGGCGTTATCACTTGGGAAAGTTCTTTAGCGAACGCCGATTGCGATATCGCATTCGGCGCGCGAACATAACCCCTGAATGTGTATCAATTGCTTTTAGCGAATGCCGATAGCGATATCGCATCGGGGAAAGGATATAAACGTCTCATGAAAATGCGTAGAATTGTACCGATTGCCGATATGCGATATCGCATCGGGCCGGAGTGTTAAAACATTTTTCACGAGACATAGTGCCGTGCCGATAGCCGATTGCCGATATCGCGTCGCATCGGGGAAAAGGTATGTGCCCTTTTGTGTGTGCATTGGCTATTGCCGATGGCCGATAGCGATATCGCATCGAGAAAAACCAAGATGGCAACAGAACTTGTGATTACTTTTTTGGACTTAACCAAAAATTGTTTATCATTTGTTCAACAAGGGTTTTTTGCATAAATTCATTTGATTATCATACCTTATTTGAACAAGTTTATTGATGCCAATTAAAAATTTTAAAAGGGACCCATTTCATATGTAAATTGTTTGTGATAAAAATGTTATGAAATGGGGGGTTGTTGTAGGGCACAACACAACCCAAATCAACTGCTGCACTACTTCCTCAAAGGAAGATGGCTCGGTCTCAACACATTCCCCAGAAAGGGCCATGTGTCCTGTGTACCTCTCAGGTGACCTCCTCTGTCTTCACTAAGAAGATGGTGCTCCCACATTCTCTCTCGCATCCTCCAACAATCTGTCAGCTTCTCTTATGCGCTTTCGTCCATCTCTGGAAGAACCTACTTGAGTGGATGTTTCCACTCCTGGAACCTCTTCATGTGGCTACTCAGCATCAGTCTGAGGCTCCTCCTCCTTAGGAACCAACAGTTCCTCCACAACCTGTAGTTGGAGTTCCCTCTCAAGGGAAACTCACATGGCCTTCTGCTCATCAAACTTGAGATCTTTGTGAACCACTATTCTCCGACTGATAGGAAAGTACACCTGATAGTTGTGAGGTGTATCAGTGTACCCCACAAATATCCCCAAATCTTCTATCAACTCAAGCTTCTTCCTTGCATCCTTTGTCACATGGAGATATACCAATGAGCCAAAGATCGTGAAGTGACCCACATCTGGTCTCTTACCTGAGAAAGCTTCCTTTGGTGTCTTCATCCCAAGTATGTGATGTGGGCTTCTATTCTACAAATAGACCACTGTGTTGCATGCCTTAGCCCACAAGTGAAGTGGTAGGCCTTGGTCATGCAACATTGCTTGTGCTGCCCCTACAATAGTTCTGTTCTTCCTCTTGGCCACCCCATTCTGCTATGGGTTGTGAGGCGCCGTCAACTCTCGTTTAATTCCTTCCACTACATAGAAGTCCTTAAACTCTTGAGAGACATATTCTCCATATTCCTTGACTCTTTCTCGACCAAAGCTTTGAACTCACAAAACTTTGTGAAAGTTTGGTCCTTCTTCTGCATGAAATAAATCCAACATTTACGAGAATAGTCATTAATGAAAATCACATAATACCTTTGCTTCGCTGTGGATTCTGTCGAGAATGGTCCACACAAAACAGTATGAAATCGCTCTAAGATAGCCTCTACTCGACTGTCTTGATCATGAAAGGACGACTTGGTGTACTTTCCCAAGGTAAAACCTTTGCATGTGTCAACTTTCTCAAGTTTACCTTTGGGAAATCCTGTAGATATCTGCTACATTATCTTCAAAGCCCCATGATGCAAATGGCCCAATCGCCTGTGCCACAACTCACCAATGTCTTGGCTTTGTACCAATTCTTCTTTTGTACTCAATGCTGCACAATCATCTACCTATATTTCATAGAGATTCTTCACTCGAATCCCTATTCTCTTGCTCTGACCCATGGCTATGTGTCTTAGGAACACCTTTCCTTTACTAAAGACAACATCGTAGCCTTTTTCCTCCAACATCTCAACCGATACCAAGTTCTTATTCAGTCCAAGTGCATACATCACAACTGTCAAGGTGAGAGGAGCTCCATGCTCCCTCTGAAAAGAAACCATGCCTACTCCTGAAACACTATACCTTCCATCGTCACCCATATCTATGCACATATTAAGGTCTTTCTCCTCCAAGGCATTGAATAAATTTTTATCATCGGACATGTATTGTCAAGATACCAGACAAAACCCATCATCGGTGACACCATGCATGCGATGAGGGTAAAGTCCATTTCGAACTGAGAGGCTAATGCCTCACCTTCCGATCCTTCCAAGGATCCCTTGTTGGACTTCTTCAATGGGAAATTAGTCACATAATGTCCCATCTTGTGACAATTAAAGCATCTTACTTTAGACATGTCACCCTTCTTCCCTCCATCAAAAGAATTCTATTTGAAATTGGAAGCCTTCCCCTTCCCTTTCCTTGCCTTACTTACTAAGGCCAGATTTTCTTCATCATCATTCTTGGATGAATAACCATCTCGTGTACTCCTCCTGATCTCCTCCTGCATAAGATCTGACCATAGTCGTTCCCAATCAGACAGTTTCTCCCTTCCATTCACAGAGTCCTGGTAGTTATTCCAAATCTTTGGAAGGCTAAGCAGAGTGAGGCTCACCATATCATCATCGGTAGTAGTTATTCCCACACTTCCAAGCTCATCTCTACAGGTGGTGAGCTTGTTTAGATATGTGGAAATAGTATCACCCTTCTCCATCTTGATTCTTCGAAGCTTATCCTTGAGCGCCAATTTCCTCTGGTCACTAATGTTCTGGTAGAGGTCCTTCAATGTCTTCAACATTAAAAATGGAGTATCCTTCCTGTGGAGACTTGAGACAACATGGTCTCAAACTTCCTCAAGGATGATCCATCTCACCCTCGCCACACACTTCTTCCACTCAGCCAACTCTTATGCATTAGTTGAAGCTGGCTTTGGGATTTCTTGATCAATGAATTCCTTTAAGCCATTGTCTTCTAATACAACCTCCATTCTATCATTCCATGCTATGTAATTCGACCTACCTTCCAAGGCATACTCGAGTCTCAAGCCATAGAATGCCATTGGCCAACCTTGAAGTATGATATGAATTCGATTTGCACCTGCAACCCCGAACTTCAAACTTCGAATTATCTTCTCAGTATACTATTCACAGCTCTGATACCATGTATAAAATTCGTGATAGGTTAACTCGATAATGCAATATAAATAAAAGCAGAATACTATAACCTACTTCTACTATCAATTTACGGAAGCTTAAAGATTGAGTTGAACAATATAACTAGAAGAAGAGGAATCAATGGCACAATACACATGAAAATACTTTGGGGAAATCCTCAAATAAAAACCCCACACTATTGTATTATCATACATGGTGGAAATACATAGGAATTATACAAAGCCTTAGCTCTCACAACTAGTCAGCTCTTAGTACAATCCTCACAGATGCTCACAGGAAATCTTGGCTTCTCTCCAACCTTCCTCTCTTCCCTCCAAGCTCCTATTTCCTTGCGCTATTCCTTGTGGATGATTAGCCTATTACCAAGTGGAAAATCAAGCCTTCAAAACTACGTAATCCTCAAGGATGAATCCTTGACTACATGCATGAGTTTTCTCCATGAGAAAACATATGCAACTGATAGTACACTGTCCTTGAACACTAATCTCAACTGGGTCTTTCTCACAATAGACATGAATGACTTTTTGATGAGGGAATCTTTAGTTAATTGGAGTAGCACTAGTTGAGTGCATTAATGCATCACATGAATGCTAACTCACTATTAGTTCGTCAAACAGTTTGGAACTAATTTAACTGGACTTAACTTAGTAAACTGAGTTAACTAATTACAACTCAAATATAACTCAATATTATCTCCTTAATTTAAGGGATAAATCTTGCATGACTTCATAAAGACTTCTAACTTGAATTTCTCCAATTAATTAATTTAAAATAAATTAATTAATTAATTAATTCCAAGTAGCTATTAAGACTAAATTCGATTTTAATTCACAATTTAATTCAAGGAAAAATTAAATTGGAATATTCTTGTTTCCATATTTCAACAGCATGGTCGCATCGGTCACAATAGACGCACTCCTGACCCTCACAACCCCACACGTGCGACTATCTTATAAATAGGAAGTCACCCAGTCGCATTTTTCAAGGCTCTGTTGGTCACACAGGAAGCTAGAAGTCCCTCTGACTCGAGTTCGTGGGTGCATCCAACTCTGGTAAGTAATGGTCCTCCCTCCTGCAATCATTGTTTCCTTCCAAGTGTCACTATCTGCCCCTCCTGACCTCTGGCTTACCCTCGCACTAGGGTTTATCCTTTTTTACTTAGCGTTTCTCTCATTTCATGCTTGACAGTTTGCCCTAGCCTCTTCACCCCGTGCCTGCACCTAGAAAGTGTGTTTTGTCTTAACCCTGATCCCCTCACTTTTATCAGTAAGCCTAAAATCCACTCCTCTAAGGGCAACCTTGGCCTCCCAAGGCCATTTAGTGACTTCTCTAAGCTTCTCTGAGCCTTAGTTGCACATCTCGCGACCACAACACCATTCCCCATGCGACTTCGCAACTTCGCGACCTCCATCTTGTTATGACTTGCGACCACCATCCTGTTGTACAACTTGTGACCAGATTTCGCAAATCACGACCTTGTGACCTCATTTGCACCATGACCTGTGATCTCAGTCGCTCAGTTGCATTCTTGAAATCTACGACTGTGCAACTTGCCTTCCTTGCGACCTTCCTATCAACAACTAAGACCCCTCTCTGTTTTGTAGTCTCAATTGATTTTCATGCCATCTCTCTCATCATGGGATTGTGTTTTTGACATGCCAGGTGATGTCGATCTTGAGTGCATATCCATTTCTTCTTTCAAAGATGAAATGGGTCACCCGACCGCTAAAGCTGCTCAAGGCACCTCGGGAAGCGGGGCATGGGAGGCCGATCTAGAAGAAGAGCCACCTATCTTCGGAGACACTACTTGCAACATAAGTAAAACCACCAGGCTCTCCTAGTATACTGTTGGTGAGCTCCAGTATTGTAGCAATAATGCTACAAATCCTGGGGCTTCCTGTCTCTCATTTTATCAACCCGGTAGTTCGTACAAACTTGGAAGCGACGGTGCTATATGCACAAGTACTAGCTCTTGTCGCAGCTGTCACTTGGTCAGCTAGCACAAGTCCGCTAGGGCTCAAGCCAACTTCTATAGGCTCTCAGAAGAAGCTTGCTAATTGATGGACGAAAGCTAATCTCAAAGGAAAGCTACTCTACTTGACAAAAATGAACTGAAAGCAAATCAAAGCATGTAAACCTAGGAAACCCTAATTTTAACTAGTCTAACCTCTACAATGCAAGAAATGTGAATGAAACTTCTACCAATGCTGCTGTTACCTCTAATAGGTGAAAATGCATGGATCTAAACTATTTGCATCATGAAAGATATGTTTTTGTATTTTTCCTTTAAGTGTGTGGAATGATGGTGATCTTGTGCTAACTAGGGTTTGGTTGTGCAGATGGGATGAAGAAGGAAGGAAAGCGTGGGATAGGTTTGGAAGGCTAGGAGAGGTCCCTAGGGATCCTTAGCATCCATCCACAGAGGTTCCTCGCATTCAGATGCTCAGCAACTGAGAGAGTGGCCTTCTACAGGATGGCTGTGGAGGATCCTACAGGATACTCTGTTTTCTACAGGATGTCTACAACTGGCTACAGGATGACCTACCGTGAGTGTTTGGAGTGATGGAGGAGTGATGGAATGGTAAGGGGAGATGTGTAAGGTAGGAATGAGGCTGGTGATGGCTGTAGAAGTGGAGGAATAGGATAGGGAGTGAATGTAGGGAGTAGGTTGGAAGATAGAGGGCTAGGTCAATGAAAGGGCTAGAGAATGGGAGTACGTGATGAGTGAAAGAATTTGGGAGATAACAGAGCGGAGCAGGGGTCAAAGATATGGTTGCATGCGTGATCAAGATGGAGGACGAAGTGATGGAACGAGGGAGAGCAGTGTAAGTGAAACAAATGCTTATGACTGTCACTCAACCAAAAATGCATCAACCTAAACTACCTATGCTTGTGAATTCAATGAACAGCAATCTAAACGCGAAGGAGAATGTGCATGAAGTTGTGATGAAGGTGTGTGGTGCAGGTGTGAATGGCAAGGAAGCATCTAACGTGACTGTGACTATATTGCAGCAATCATCAAGTAAAGAAATGCGTGTTTTTGGTGGTTAGTCATGGACTTCACTCCAATCCCAGATGAGATGGCAGTGAGCCTTAACAACCTTTTTGTTGGAGCTCCAATCGATTATATCTATCCTCTGCTACACTAAGCAAGTGGAAACAAATTCAACATAAGCAACTCCTATCTAACTCATGAAAAAGACCAACTTAACAACCTGTAATTCGAATTGCATGTGTAAATGAAAAGCTCAAAGTGTTGAAATGAAATGGAAACAACACTACAGCAGAGGGGACCTATGGCTCTCAGGTTGGGCCCTAACCTGAGAGCTATAGTCTCCTTAAGAAAAACTCAGAACTAGATCACAAACTGCCTTCTTTATTCATAACTGATATCATGCCAAATTGGCTTACAAAAAGGAACAAAAACTGAACTGTGCTCCAAAATTACAATAGCAATACGAGAGTTTCAACAACCTATCTAAGGCTAAGGCCTTCATACTTATACAAAAACGATGATCCAACAAGTGTCCTACATTTTAGGAGCTCGGCTGTCCAACTAGAGTTTAACTGCTGATCCTGTAGGATGGTCATAATTGTTGTTCCTGTAGAGCAGTTTATAACTATTGTTCCTGTAGAACAGCTGGCCGTTTTTTAAGCTCGGAGGGGAGATGGATTAGAGCTCGGAGTTCTTGATGGGAATCACGAGGGATGTCCCTAGAACCGTGGACATCCTCTCCCAAAACCCGCAGTGCCACCTCGTTGTCTCCTTAACTCCTTTTTCGTTGTCTTTTGCTCCCTTTTAATGCCAAAACCTGGAATCAAAATGCATTAGTCACGTAGAGAGAGTGCCTACCCTTCTTCCTACAAACAACATGAATAAACTAAGAAATGCATGCATAAGCAATAAAAATGAATGGTTTGAGCAAGTAGAATAGGCCAAAATGAGCCCAAATTGTACCAAAATTGGGGCTCATCATCACCCCCCAGCTGAACCATTTGCTCATCCTTGAGCAACTTAGTCAAGATCCTCATCCTTCATGGCTTGCACTGCTCCCCTTACATCCCAAGCTTCTGTGGTGATGTCTTCTTGGTCGGTATGAAACCCTGCTGTGTTTTCTACTTTTTCCCATTGTGCCTGGTCATCCTTTTCTGTACTTCCTTCGACCAATCCTAGCAGCAATGGAGGGCTGAGTTTAAGGCCAATCCAGTTGGCCTGAAGTCTTTGCATGGATCTCTTGTAGAGGTCTACTCTTGCCGATGCTTCCCTCATTCTGGTCGGGGTATGGTACTCCCGGATCTTCAAACTATGTGCCAAGGCATGCCACCTACGTGCACAAGCTTGGGCAGCAGTTTCCCCCAATAATCTGTCCATGTCCTCAAAGTGGGCTATTGCTTGAGCTTGCTGGTCCATAAATTTCAAGGAAGCTGTAGGATCATTGGATAACTGCTGGCGGGCTGAGATGAGGGCAACCGGATCCTCTGGTTCTGCCCGAATGTACAGTGGCTCCCTCACTTCTCGGCTCATGACTGATTTTTCTTCAGTGGCCCTCTGATCCTCATGATTCAGCCACGAAGAAAACGCCATCAACTGTAGATCGCCCAAGGCGATATTGGGATCCCAAGAGACTTCGTTGGGCAAAACCAGATTGTGGATGTAGAATTCTGCTAGCTTGGCTTTGTCCTCTGCTGAGCTAGTACTGCATATTTCAGCGAATTGCTGTGGGTTATGGATCTGCTCAATACCTCTTTGTGCTAGTGTGTTTATCTAGAACTGTAGCCACTGATCCTTCAAGTATAACCCATAAGACTTTGCAGGATGTCTGCACTGCAGGGCCTCCATGGCCCAACTGGCCATGCAAGCCAATTGTGTTTCCTTTTGTTGCAGTTGTTCCTTTAAGGCCTGCACTTCAATTCTTATCTGTTGTTCTTCTTCCTGTAGAAGTGTCTTTGGCTCTTCAAGATTGGTGGTCAGCTCCTTCTTGCCTTCTTGTTCATTTGTGATGCCCTTGGAGGACGTTTCTGCCCCTGCCTTGAGTTCTTGTAGCTGCAACCTTAACTTCTGGTTTTCTTCCTATAGAAGTGCCTGCTGGCAACTAGCCACATGTTTGGCCATGGTGAACTCGCTTCTGACTTCCCTGAGCTGATCTTGTAGAGGGCCTATGTCCCCCACCCCCTTTGATTTGGCAATTTGCATCCATGTATGGGAGCGAACTCTTTCTTTCTCTAATTCAAAGAATAGGGGTACAGTAAATTTTTGTGGGATGATCTTGCCCGCCTCCAAGAAGGTATAATATGAATTCAGATTGGGCAAAGGGCTAGGTTCGGGTATATGTTCTCTTGCTGTTTCTTCAGGTAGTTCTGCCTCATCCGCCCCTGGTGATGAGGGTCCTCCTTCTTCTCTTTGTTCGGTTTCCTTTAGTCGAGCCAAGGTATCCTGTAGGACGTTTTCAGCTTCCTGTAGCCTGGTTTTCTCGTCCAATAGGTCCCCTCGGTCTTGCCATGTGCTCTTCTTCGGACTTCCCTTTTCGTAGGTAACTGTGACCTTTGAGGGGGATTTCTCTTTGGGAGAATCAGGGGTATCCTTAATGACAATTGGGCTGCTGGACTGCTTCTGTGGCTTCCCTGTTTTTATCCGAACACTTCTCCGTGCTTTGAAGTAGAGAGGGGGGTCCCTCTTCCTTTTTCCTTTTGGCTTAGGTGGCGTACTGAGGCCGGCTAATACAGCCGCTGCCTCCCGGGCTAAAACATCCACCTTCTGCTTCTCAGATTTTGGTTTTGCATGGCTTCCTGTAGAAGCCTGTTTTTGTACTTTTGTGCTTCCTGTAGAAGCTGTTATCGGGCTTCCTGTAGAAGCCTTGGTCTTTGCTTTTGGGCTTCCTGTAGAAGCCTTGGTCTCCTTTCCTGTCGTGGCAGGCGTCTTTACATCTACTTGCTTTGCTGTAGGGGTTTGATCCTTTTGTTTGCTTGTGGGTGCTGAAGTGGTAATTGGGCTGACATGGCCTGCCCCAACTTTGTCTCTTCTGCTTTTTGACCGTATCTCTCTTGCTGACGGGATGGGGGAGTCAGCTTTTTCTTCAGCCTCCTTTTCTTCAGCCACCGCTTCCTTGTCTTCACTGCTGGAGGAGCCACTATCTTCGATCAACATTTTAATGTCCCCATCTCGTGTTAGATTCCTAAATGACTCCCAGGAGAGGGGAACTTTATACGAGTGCAGTGCATCCTCCACAAGCAATTTTATTAACCCATGATGGGCTATCTGATCAGGGACGCCATGTCTTAGATTTGTAGCACACTCCATTAGGGACTGCAGGAGATAATAAGGGATGCTTAGTTTTTTCTCTGCAGGAAGGTCAATTCCGTGCCTTAACTCAGTGAGGAGCCGGAAGTGATATGCATACACGATACTGAACCGGCCTTCACAAGTAATATATTTCATAATTTGCAAACTGACTTCGTTCCATGGTGGTGACAGGCTGGTCCTCCTCACCCCGTTTTTATCCTCAGAGAATTCTTCCTCAGGTGTGAAAAACTCCTTCTTTGCTTGCTGGCTCTGCTTCCGCTCTTCTTTATCCCACGGCAGACCCATGGGCAGTTCTGTGATTCGACTTATATGCTCTGGGGTGAGTTGGAGGCTGAGACCTCTGAAGCTTACCGTGGCCAATGTCAGGGATTTAGGCTTCAAGGCCTGTAAGAATTCCTCGGCTACTTCATCATTGTAGCCCTGTAGCTTATCACAAAAAGGCATCCATTGTGCTCTAGTGAAGAGCTAAACCACTGCCGGGTTTCTCCTTAATGTATTTGAATCAGTGGGCTCTCGCCTGATAAACCCACCAGGTATGACGAACACAGTGGTTTTGACCAAAGGCGGTAGATACAAAGGAAATTCGGTCTTAGAGACAGAGCATGCAATGAATTCACAGACCACAGTCTAATTATACTGCTATCCTGTAGAAGCGATAGTATAGGCACGGCAATCCAATATCTTTTATGACCAGACTGTGAATAATGACCTTGCCACCTTTGAAAACCAATTGCGGAAGGAGTTTCAGGGTTACCTCTTTTCCGCCACCTTTTTTACGTGAAGACTTCACCTTCCTGTAGATACTGCTTTCCTGTAGGACTGCGTTCCTGTAGAAACTGTTCCTGTAGGAGCAGTGCGCAGACTTCGGGGGGAGCTATAGTTGGACAGCGGTCAAGAGGTGCCTTACCAGCGTTCAGGTAGCCGAGAGCTTGGCGTATCAACATGCAGAGGTAATCAGAGGAGCTACTCGAGTCTTGAAGTGAGGTTGATGGATATACACGCTTAATCGAGCCGATTAGATTTTGAATCGGCGCAGCCCGTGGCGCGGGGGGTGAGTTGTCCCCGTCGGACCGTTGGGTGATGTCACCCATCATCCGCCTGCACATTCGCTTGCTGCCGCATTCATTCCCACAGATTTTCCGCCGCCCTTTTCGGTTAAACTCGTTTCACGGTTGACGGGACTGATCTTCACGTGCGTGCTGCGTGTGTCCTTTGTTGTGGCTGCCACCTCATCATCCTACTATCCCTTCACTAGCCGATGTGGCCAGTCAACTGGCCTTACGGCCGCTCAACCATTCACCTTTATGCCATGCAAAACAAATCAAAGTAATATCCATGCGATTTGATGGAGAGAAGGATTAGAACACTTACCTGCGCGCGTCTGCATATGATTTTCAGGTTTTTGGACGACGGATCTACCTGCTGCATGTGGCTTACACAGTCCGGAGGCTCGTGGTCACGGGATGCTGGCGTGGTGGTGGACGTTCTGGTTGCATGCGCCCGCGTTTTGCTTGCAGATGGCTGGCCGATGAATGGCATCCACTCCTGCAGGTTTGACTGCTACAGGATTCTCGCGGGAGCCTTGCAACAGTCTCACCTCCTTGGGTGCATGCTGCATGTTGGCGGTTCTGGCTTCTCGATCACGATCCCAACGCTTCTGATGCATAACGTGGATGTGGTATGGCTCTCGGTGCTTGGTTTTTCTTTGACAGATGTTTTTTCACGAGAACTCATTGCTTTGTTGTGCTGCTGCAGGGATCTTGGTTGCATGGCGACGAGGATGGTGGAGCAAGATAATAGCAATGTTCAGGGGTGCCATCAGTTCCATGCATGCATTCAATCCACTCCTCAGTCGCTAGATCTTCATTTGAAACACATTTCGGCCGTCGCAACCTTCTACAGGAAGTTTCCTATAGAACACAGAGCTTCCTGTAGAAATTTTGCACTTTCCTGTAGAAGATCCGCGTCTTCCTGTAGGAAGACTGTCTGTTCCTGTAGAAAACTGTATCTTCCTGTAGAAGATCCCAATCATGATAAAAATTGCACATACCTTGAAAAACATTGTTATTATTGGAGGAGGTGTTGATGACATCCTTTGATAGCATGATGAAGGCCCCTGGCTTGGAGTGGAGAGGCTTCTTCTCCTCCATAGAACATCTGCATGCAAAACTTTTATTGTGCTTATTGTATTTTCTTTTTCTTTTTTTCTCTCGTTTTTTTTTTTTTTTTTTTTTTTTTTTTGAAAAGATAGCAGGGGCGCCCCAAAGAGGTTTTCACCCTTGCTACCTGCCCTGAGCGCCTCAAAGAGGTTTTCACTCAAGGATCTTTTTTAAACTTTCTTTTTTTTTTTTTTGAAAGACAATAGGAGCGCCTCAATGAGGTTTTCACCCCTACTGCCTGCCTTGGGCGCCTCAGAGAGGTTTTCACCCAAGGATCTTTATTTTTTCTCTCTTTTTTTCTCTTTTTTTTTCTTTTTTTTTTTTTCCTCTTCAGGGTATGCCCAAAGTGGAGGCAGAACCCTTCTCTATGACCAAAACAGATTTCTCCATAGTGCTGATAAACTCTTGTCTTGAGGGAGGCTTCCTGTAGATCTTCAATCGGTGCCCATTGACAAGCATGGGAATGGCTTCCTCATCAATGGTTCGAATGAGGACAGATCCATTGTCATGGCACTGCTCCACTACATATGGTCCTAGCCATCTGGTTCTCAACTTCCCCTTGAAATCTTTGAATCTGGAGTCATACAACAAAGCCCAATCTCCCGGCTGAAATTGCTTGTCATGGAGATGTTGGTCATGCCACACCTTCCTCTGAAGTTGAACCACTTCTAAGTGAAGGAGGGCCTGCATGCGGTGCTCATCCTGCCCATTCAGCTGCAACAACCTTTCTTGCTGTGCATGGCTGAGATCTAGGTCCAGCTGAGCTGCCATCCTCAAAGTGTTATACTCAAACTCAATGGACAGCAAAGCTTTCTTCCCATAGACCAGCTCATAAGGTGTGAAGCCGGTGGTGGTCTTCCAAGTGGTGTTGTAAGCCCATGTGGCCTCAACCAGGTGATCTGCCCAGTCCTTTCTGCTGCTGCTCACCACTTTGGTCAAGATCCCCTCTAATGCTCTATTGGTGACCTCCACCTGCCCATTTGCTTGAGGATGATAGGGAGTGGAGGTTCTATGCTTGATCTTGTGATGAGCTAGGAGATCTTCAACCAAGCGGGAGGTGAACTGGCTCCCTTGATCGGTGACCAACTCTCTTGGATAGCCAAATTTATAGAAGATGTTCTCTCTCAAGAACTCGGCCACTTTTTCTTCTGTTGCTGCTTTGATGGCTTTGGTCTCTGCCCACTTCGTCAGGTAGTCAGTGCACACAATGATGTAGGATCTTTGCCTCGAAGAGGGATTGATTGGACCCACAAAGTCCATGCCCCACTTCTCAAATGGCTCAAGAGTCACTTGAGGTTGGAGAGGCATCTCATCCCTTTGGGTCGGTTTCCCCATTCTTTGGCATTGGTCGCACTGGCTGACATATCTTCTGACATCTTGATGCAGTGTGGGCCAATAGTAGCCTGCCTGCAGAATCTTGAAGGCAGTTCTCTTTGCTGCAAAATGTCCTCCACAAGGCCCATCGTGACAGGTGAGGAGGATGTCAAAGACTTCCTCTTCCCTTACACAACGCCTTAAGATCTGATCGGGGCCAAGCTTGAACAGATTGCCCCCAATCCATGTAAATGAGGCACTCTTTCTGATGATTTTGCTCTTCTCTTTTGAAGAGAGGTGCGGAGGGAACTGAGCTGAAACAAGGTAGTTTGCTATATCAGCAAACCATGGAGAGAGTACTGATATAGCAAACAGATGCTCATCAGGCATCTGGTCACCCACCGTCCCATCTTCATCTGCAGACAAATCCAATCTAGACAAGAAGTCAGCAACAACATTTTCTCTCCCCGGTTTATCAACAATGGTTAGATCAAACTGCTGCAATAAAAGTAACCATCTAATAATACGAGCATTCACATCTGGTTTATTCATCAAATATCTAATAGCAGCATGGTCAGTATGTACAAAAGTCTGGTAACCGGTAATATAATGTCGGAACTTGTTCAGTGCGTGGACCATAGCTAAGAATTCCTTCTCGGTTACAGTGTAGTTCAGCTCGGCTTTGGACAAGTTTTTGCTAACGAAGTAAATGGCATATGGAAGTTTTTCCTCAACTTGTCCTAAGGCTGCACCTATGGCTTTGTTTGAGGCATCAGTGTGGATGTGGAAAGGTAGGGCCCAGTTTGGACCTCTCAAGATTGGTGCTGACACCAACTTGTCCTTTATCTCATTCAAACTCCTCTGACAATCGTCAGTCCACTTAAACTCCACATCTTTTGCCAACAGACCAAACAATGGTGAGGCTAACTTGCTGAAGTCCTTAATGAATCTCCGGTAGTATCCTGCTAATCCCAAGAAACTCCGGACATCCCTTACTTTTTGAGGAGGTGGAACCCTCTTGATGAGAGCAATTTTGTTGGGATCCACCTGCAATCCTTGGGAAGAAATAGTATGGCCTAGCACGGTCCCCTCAGTCATTAGGAATTCACATTTTTCAGGGCTAAGGGACAAGTTCATCTCAGTGCACTTGGTTAGGACCTTTCCCAAGTTGGACAATGCTTCCTGGAAGTTGGCCCCATAAGGGGTAAAGTCATCCATGTATATTTCCACTGCATCATGGACCAACTCCGAGAAGATGCTCAAGACAGCTCTCTGAAAAGTAGCAGGAGCATTGCATAGCCCAAAGGGAAGGACTCTGTAGGCAAAGGTACCCCAAGGACAGGTGAAGGTGGTCTTATCTTGGTCTTCCGGGATGATTTGGATTTGATTGTACCCGCTAAACCCATCCAGGAAAGAGAAGAACTTCTTTCCTGCCAGTCCATCCAACACTTGATCTATGAAAGGTAGGGGGAAATGGTCTTTCTTGGTAGTTTTGTTCAGCTCACGGTAATCTACACAGATCCTCCACTTCCCATTCTTCTTGGGAACCAACACTAGAGGGGACACCCATTCACTATCTGAGATGGGGTAGATGAATCCGGCATCCAACAGTTTTTGCAATTCTTCCTTGACAATGTCTTTAAGGGCTGGATTCATTCTCCTCTGGGGTTGCCTAACTGGTTTACAATCCTCTTTGATGTATATATGATGGGTACAGACCGAGGGATGGACTCCTTTCATCTCCTTATAGCTCCAAGCAAAGGCATCTAAGTGGCTGGCCAATAGGCTACACAACTCCTTCTCCTGGGAAGGAGATAGGGAGGAGCTGATCTTTAATGCTCTCTCAGGGCCAAACTCCACACTTTTGACTCTGGGAGTGACAGGGCCGGTTGTACAAAGGTCCACTGAGGTGCTAGCTTGGGCATCCTCCACCAACTTCTCTAAAGATAGTGCACTGGAAGGTGGATTCTGGATCAGGGTCTCAATCAGATCATCCTCGGTAGGAGGGTCTCTTCTATTGGTATCTAGGGTGCACAGAGGTGCAGAGTACACCTCGTCTTCCTCTCCTTCCTCCAACCAGAGTGGTAAATCATGCTCTAAAGAAGGTTGGGCAGGAGGGTATAGGACTAGCTGCTTGGACATGGGACCATTCTTGATGGTCATGTTTCCTGCCCGACAACTTATGTAAGAATCTGCAGTAGCTAACCAAGGCCTTCCCAAGATGAGAGGATATCCAGTAAGCTTGGCCTTTGGTTGCAGAACCAGGAAGTCTGCAGGGTATTCCCAAGAATCAATAGAGACCAAGACATCCTCCACAATCCCTTCGGGAGTCACGGTGGAGCGATCTGCTAATTGCAGTACTGTCGAGGTCTTCCTCAAGGAACCCTGAAGATTGAGTTTAAGCATGGTATCTCTGGTCATCACATTGATGGCTGCCCCCAGATCAATCAAGGTGTGGGGGATAATGGTGCCATTGATGTGAACATCTACTACAGGGCTTCCAGGATCTAGGTACTTTGGGCAGATGACTTGTCCTAGCATAAGGTCAGACAGTTGTCCTATGACATTGATAGTTGAGGCATCTTTCTTCCGTCTGCCTGGGTGTTTGAAACACTTCTCCTTAACCAGCTTGTTATATATAGGCACATCCTTGATGGCTTGGAGAAGTGGGATTTTTACACACAACTGCTTGAGCTCACCCACAAGCTCATCTTCTTCCGGGTTAGGTTGTGTGGTGGCTGTTAGTCTCTCAGGAAAGGGTGGAATAGGCTTTGGTTCACTCTCCTGATGGTTTTCCTCATCCTCTGGGGGAGGAGGTTGGCGATCTGGAAGAGTCTTTCCAGATCTAAGATTGATCTCCTGGATCTCCACAGCATAGGTAGGGCATGAGGTCTCCCCAGTATATACCTGCTGAGCCTGTCTATTGTTGGGGTTCGGGTTCGGTTGAGCAGGCATCTGAGGTTGCCTAGGAGGAGCAGGAGGTAAAGACTGAGGTTGAACTGGTGGTGGAGGCAAAATGGCAGGAGGAGTGTTGTATTGGGGCCTCCATCCCGACTGAGGAGCACTCCATTGAGGCTGCGACTGGGTATGTGAGTGATATGGATGAGAGGGAGGTTGAGTAGGATACTGAGGTGGATAAGACCATGGAGGAGGCATGGACCAAGAAGGATGAGCAGGGGGACCCCAGGAAGGCATAGGAGTTGATTGGTTGGGGTTGTAATAAGCTTGAGATGCCCCTTGCATCCCCTGCTGATAAGGTCTAGATCCTTGAGGCCTCTGTTGGTTGATGAAGTAGAGAGGTTCAGTGGGGGCTTCAGTCCCTTGGTACATGGCTTTAAATCCAGGTAAGGTTGGAAACTGATTTGTTGGGTGGTCCTCCTCACAAACGAAACACACTTCAACCGAATGCAATGGACATTCGTTCTTAGGGTGTCTTCTGGTGCACCTAGGACAGAAGATAGCCAAGGCTCTCTCAGCTTCTTCTTTCTTCTGCTGGATCCTGAATGTGTCCAGCTGCATGGCAATGGTCTGTCTCACCTTACTCTTAAGATCTTCTAATTGGTTTGTAAACTCATGTTTGGAGAAAGGGACACCAGTGGAGAGGAGATTTCCTCTACCTCTTTTCCTAGCTGCCCTAGAATGATTTCGGAACACAGTCTTGATGTCCTCATAAGGCAGTTGGTAAATGTCCCCCCAGCTAACATGTGAAGGGTGTCTAAGAGATCTTCAGGGACTCCTCGGAGTAGAACCAACTTGAGGGATTCAGGGTCAAGTGTGCACCTGGCCCGTTTATAGCTAAGTTGGAACCTCTCCTCATAATCCTCTAAAGACTCATCATTCCCCATGGTCATTCGAAAGATCTCTCCCTTAGTTTCCTTGGACCTACAATAATCCCTATACTTGGTATTGAAGGCTTGCTGCATCTGAGCCCAAGTAGCTATGTTATTCCCAGGTAATCCCATGAACCAGCGTAGGGCTGCATCCTTAAGGGTGGAAGGGAAAAGCTTCAGCTTTTGCTCATCTTCAGTATAGTCATAGGTTCTACAAAGGACAGCAAACTCAAACAAGAAGGTATCAGGATCCTCAGTGGTCAGTCCATGGAAGTGAGGCAAAGCAGAGGGGCTAATGTTTTTCATTTTCATCTCTCCATTGGTCTCTCGGATGGGGAAAGCTCCTTCTATTCTCTCATCTTCTCTCCTATTATCAGCCATGGCTACAGATGGAGTGGTCTCTAACTCTTCTTCTTCTATAGGGTCTTGGTATATCTTCGGATGTTCACCTATAGGTTCCTCTGGGTCACGGTCACCAAAGAAGAGTGAAGGGTGACTCAGTGATGTGGTGGGGGTGTTTGGTAGGAATTTGCCTGAACTATCACGGTTCCTACGAGGCATGAAATGGAAAGGACTTTTCTTTCTTTTGTTTTGAGTGCTTTTGTTTTTTCTTTGGTACCTGCAAAACTGAAACAAAGTGATCTACAACTAACTATATTGCTCAAATGAAATTGCAAAATTGGAAAGCTAATCTAGGAAAGCAAGAAATATTAATCTAGGAAAGCAGGAAATGCTAATCTAGGAAAGCAAGAAATGCTAAGCTACTTTTGCAAAAAGGGAAATGAAGTAAACTACTGAGCAGAAGTAAGAGTATGGAAGTAGAAGAAAAGCAACAATTACTAATACTCTGACGCTTCCCCGGCAACGGCGCCAAAAAGATGGTGAGCTCCAGTATTGTAGCAATAATGCTACAACTCCTGGGGCTTCCTGTCTCTCATTTTATCAACCTGGTAGTTCGTACAAACTTGGAAGCGACGGTGCTATATGCACAAGTACTAGCTCTTGTCGCAGCTGTCACTTGGTCAGCTGGCACAAGTCCGCTAGGGCTCAAGCCAACTTCTATAGGCTCTCAGAAGAAGCTTGCTAATTGATGGACGAAAGCTAATCTCAAAGGAAAGCTACTCTACTTGACAAAAATGAACTGAAAGCAAATCAAAGCATGTAAACCTAGGAAACCCTAATTTTAACTAGTCTAACCTCTACAATGCAAGAAATGTTAATGAAACTTCTACCAATGCTGCTGTTACCTCTAATAGATGCAAATGCATGGATCTAAACTACTTGCATCATGAAAGATATGTTTTTGTATTTTTCCTTTAAGTGTGTGGAATGATGGTGATCTTGTGCTAACTAGGGTTTGGTTGTGCAGATGGGATGAAGAAGGAAGGAAAGCGTGGGACAGGTTTGGAAGGCTAGGAGAGGTCCCTAGGGATCCTTAGCATCCATCCACAGAGGTTCCTCGCATTCAGATGCTCAGCAACCGAGAGAGTGGCCTTCTACAGGATGGTTGTGGAGGATCCTACAGGATACTCTGTTTTCTACAGGATGTCTACAAATGGCTACAGGATGACCTACCGTGAGTGTTTGGAGTGATGGAGGAGTGATGGAATGGTAGGGGGAGATGTGTAAGGTAGGAATGAGGTTGGTGATGGCTGTAGAAGTGGAGGAATAGGATAGGGAGTGAATGTAGGGAGTAGGTTGGAAGATAGAGGGCTAGGTCAATGAAAGGGCTAGAGAATGGGAGTAAGTGAGGAGTGAAAGACTTTGGGAGATAACAGAGCGGAGCAGGGGTCAAAGATATGGTTGCATGCGTGATCAAGATGGAGGACGAAGTGATGGAACGAGGGAGAGCAATGTAAGTGAAACAAATGCTTATGACTGTCACTCAACCAAAAATGCATCAACCTAAACTACCTATGCTTGTGAATTCAATGAACAGCAATCTAAACGCGAAGGAGAATGTGCATGAAGTTGTGATGAAGGTGTGTGGTGCAGGTGTGAATGGCATGGAAGCATCTAACGTGACTGTGACTATATTGCAGCAATCATCAAGTAAAGAAATGCGTGTTTTTGGTGGTTAGTCATGGACTTCACTCCAATCCCAGATGAGACGGCAGTGAGCCTTAACAACCTTTTTGTTGGAGCTCCAATCGATTATATCTATCCTCTGCTACACTAAGCAAGTGGAAACAAATTCAACATAAGCAACTCCTATCTAACTCATGAAAAAGACCAACTTAACAACCTATAATTCGAATTGCATGTGTAAATGAAAAGCTCAAAGTGCTGAAATGAAATGGAAACAACACTACAGCAGAGGGGACCTATGGCTCTCAGGTTGGGCCCTAACCTGAGAGCTATAGTCTCCTTAAGAAAAACTCAGAACTAGATCACAAACTGCCTTCTTTATTCATAACTGATATCATGCCAAATTGGCTTACAAAAAGGAACGAAAACTGAACTGTGCTCCAAAATTACAATAGCAATACGAGAGTTTCAACAACCTATCTAAGGCTAAGGCCTTCATACTTATACAAAAACGATGATCCAACAAGTGTCCTACATTTTAGGAGCTTGGTTGTCCAACTAGAGTTTAACTGCTGATCCTGTAGGATGGTCATAATTGCTGTTCCTGTAGAGCAGTTTATAACTGTTGTTCCTGTAGAACAGTTGGCCGTTTTTTAAGCTCGGAGGGGAGATGGATTAGAGCTCGGAGTTCTTGATGGGAATCACGAGGGATGTCCCTAGAACCATGGACATCCTCTCCCAAAACCCGCAGTGCCACCTCGTTGTCTCCTTAACTCCTTTTTCGTTGTCTTTTGCTCCCTTTTAATGCCAAAACCTGGAATCAAAATGCATTAGTCACGTAGAGAGAGTGCCTACCCTTCTTCCTACAAACAACATGAATAAACTAAGAAATGCATGCATAAGCAATAAAAATGAATGGTTTGAGCAAGTAGAATAGGCCAAAATGAGCCCAAATTGTACCAAAATTGGGGCTCATCATCACCCCCCAGCTGAACCATTTGCTCATCCTTGAGCAACTTAGTCAAGATCCTCATCCTT
Organism: Pinus tabuliformis; assembly: GCA_031772625.1. NCBI lineage: Eukaryota > Viridiplantae > Streptophyta > Pinopsida > Pinales > Pinaceae > Pinus > Pinus tabuliformis. The sequence goes on from CM062804.1 coordinate 761,898,821, forward strand.
CATGGCTTGCACTGCTCCCCTTACATCCCAAGCTTCTGTGGTGATGTCTTCTTGGTCGGTATGAAACCCTGCTGTGTTTTCTACTTTTTCCCATTGTGCTTGGTCATCCTTTTCTGTACTTCCTTCGACCAATCCTAGCAGCAATGGAGGGCTGAGTTTAAGGCCAATCCAACTGGCCTGAAGTCTTTGCATGGATCTCTTGTAGAGGTCTACTCTTGCCGATGCTTCCCTCATTCTGGTCAGGGTATGGTACTGTCACACGGAATCTGTCAAGGGTGCGGACACGACTGACCTTCCTAGAAGTCTAAGACGTTCTAATGACAAACAAGACAAAATGGAGTGATCTTTCTCTAAATACACCTTTTACAACATGAAAACTACAAGTGTTTAGGCTTACCTTATTCCAAAACGCTGTTGTTGAAGTCCGTTCTTGACGATCCGGATGAGCTCCTCCTTCAAGTCAATTCCTGCAACCACAAACAATCAAACAATTACCAAGCACTTGCATTTCATATAATAAAACATATATTCAACATGCAGACCAAGGAACACATGAAATAACTCATTAACACAAGCTATTGAGAAAAATAAACCAGTTTGTATTAATAACGAAACAAAGAAACTCTTACAACCTGGCCTTGGTGTTGTGCAAGTTCCTCCCAGGGTCCATCAAGGGTTTTCCTCTACTTTGACAAAGCTCACCCTCTCCCAAGTAGAATCAAGTGAAGACAATCTCTCCTCACAAAGGCTCTAATGGAAGACCTAAATCCTGCAGCATTTACCCAAAGAAAATGTATAGCTCCAACCTCTTCTCCCTCTGGCTCAATGTCTTTATTTATAGTGCTGTAAAGAGGTTATTCAGGTCCACTATCAATGGGATCATCCCCCTCTATGGGTGGGATAGCTCCCTTATTGATGGGATAAGTTCCCCCTTAATAGAGATACATGAACCAACTGGAGGCGCATCCATTTCATCAAACCGACCTCTAGAATGTTCTAGAAGTAACCACAAGTAACTTTTTCAAGATAAAACTCGCGCATTTTGCCTTTTACAGAGGGACGCACCTGTCCCTTAACATACAGAGCGTCCATGGACGCAGATTTTGTGAACATGGTCAGCGTCCCCGCAGGTAAGGCTAGAGAGAACCTGCGACCCCAGAGATAAACATAGTTTTTACAAGACTTTCTCTCTTCTTTGAGTTTGAGATGGATAACAGAGGCATGAGACTTGCCTAAGAGGGTAGCATGACTGTTGATTTGAGCCATACTAACTGTAAGTAGTCAAGGTGACATTTTTTAGTGTAACAGATTGCCCCCTAAAGTGCGAAGCCTGGAATAGAATAGGGTTTTGTAATTCTAGGAAGGGTGAAGCGCTTTATCATTTCAAGGATTGCCTTGTGGATGGCCTGGTTGGAACCTGCAATTTTCAACACAAAATACATGGATAAGATTATATCATCACTGAGGTAGGCATTCCCATACTCAGATTCAAAACTTTAACTAATGGACTAACTATTCTGATACAGGAATGATCTTGCAGTACATCATTTTTATAGACTTTTGTAGACACAGTATGGACGCAGCCATCTGTTTATGATTAGTCTACATAGATAATGAATACAAAACTCCTCGCAGCCTGGATGGTAGAAACTAGATCCAGGGTCTTCACTTCTACTTCCCGAATTGGTACGATTCTAGCCATGTGATTAAATGATTCGATGTCGAACATGTTAGAAACCACTTGATTACCAGTCGATGATGTAAACTGTTAACAAGCGTGAGAGAGACCACCAGTAATGTCAATGGTTCTCAAAGTACCAAGCACAACCCGTGAAATGTGAATAGATGTTTTGATGTCGAACACTTCACGGAATCCTTTGATCGAAAGTCAATGATGTAAACTGACGTCAAAGGCGAGAAACCTGCCATTGATGCATGCAGACTTCAAGGTACTGTCGATTCCTAAGTCATCTTTCTAGATAATGTGTCGATGTCGATAGAAAGCGACCCGTTGCAGGCAAGCCCGCAACACGAAATCATTGTTCAAGTTGAAGAAATGTTGCTGTAAGGACTGACTCAGGGATGGTCAAATGGATGACAAGTATTTTGCAGATGAAAGTTTTTTCTTGCAGACCTCTTGAACACATAACGACACAACAGATGGCTTGGTGACGTATAACTCAAAGTTAACCCCTGAAACCCGGTTAAAGACTTTCAAAGTGATTTGGTCAACTGTGAGGTAAAAGATTTCCCAACCCAGGTGAATGAAAAGTGTCGTGTTCAAGAGCGGTAATAAAGTTTCTTCTGAGACAAAAGGTGACAAATAGGTTCATTCTTCTCTTTTTTCCCCCACCATTTCTGGCAAGTACCTCTTTATTTTTAACAAGCTTGAGGAGGATAACATATGCTTGATTATAAGCTCATCCTTCGGACGAGTCCAACCTAGTTTAAATTCGAACCCTAGGAAGGAGTGGTTCGTTCCTGTTTGTAATTGAACAGGTCCTCTACTGTAAAAGTTTAACGAGCCCAGTATAGGAGAAACTCGGCGTTTTTCAATTTTAGAGAGTCTGAAAAAACTAAAGGAGACTCCACGTTGAACTTTTTCGTATATTTGTGTCCCTCAAGCCCGAAAAAGTATAAAATAATACCTGGGGGAACCGCTTGATCTTGCGACCAAGGAGTACTTTCATAATAGTGTCGTTAACCTGAAAAGTAAAAAGCGATCAAGGACACGTCGTTTTATTTCCTTATCGAGTTCGAAACGACAAAAACCCGGCAATCTTTTCCTGATTTTGCGGTCAGAAAAGAGCTAAAAGGGGACCGTCTTTTAATTCCGTTTTAACGAGTTTTAGGAGTCAGAAAAGGGCTTAAAAGATGACTCTGAAATTTTGTTTGTGAAAAATTACAATTTCCCTCGAAATCCCTTTGTCCTGCACAAAAGCGACACATTACTCATACCTGTTTAAAATAGGCAAAAATACATTCAAAAACATCTTTTCATGGTAAAAAATGAACTAATTCATCCAAAAAACCTATAAAAAGACCTTTTACCATGTCATTTTTACCGTTTCACTGTTGAGGTTGAAAAAGGAGCTTTTGACAAGAAACTTCCCGTGGTTGCTGCGGAAAATCTGACCGTTGGAATCGAACGCCGTCTCATCCAGGTATTTTACACATCCTACTCTGCATTTCTATCCGTTTAGAATCAATTTTTAGGTTTTAGTTTCATTTTTTGGGGGGGTTTTGGTTTTGGAATGCGCCTCTCGGCGGACGCAGGTGCCCTTCGGGTGACCTGCGTCCCCCGACTTTTTCTCATACGGGAAAACGGTCGGAAGACGCAGCCCGCCTTCAGGCCAGCTGCGTCCGGGCGCCCTGTGCTACAAAGCCGGGGTGCGTCCTCCGAGAAACGCGCATTTCAAAACCCCAACTCTCTCAAAAAACCACCAAAAATTCCCAAATTAATTTCTAATTGCTATTTTTGATATGCAGGGCATTAATCATGTTAGACTGGAGAGAAAGAGAGCATGTAGAGGAAGATGAAGCTGCAATAAATCATCAACCTTCCCTGGATGCCCTAAGAGCATGCGGATTATACAAATATTGGACCATACCGGGCATGAGGGGCCAGGTAAGATTCTTGGAATGGCTGGTTGAGCGATGGAACGTACAAGAACAATGCTTTTACATAGGAGGGCACCAGCTCGAGATAGAGCCCTCGGATGTATACTTTCTCACTGGCTTGCCAAACAGAGGTGAGCAACTCAGTCTTGCGGGGACTAGGCCGGGTGGCCAATCCCTTGATAGTCTCCGCGAGAATTGGTGCACACCTGGGGCTCACCATTCAAAAGGCATAGAGATAAAACACATCACTCTACCGGAACTCAAAGTCATAGCGTTCACGGTTACCAGAATTTGCGGCGCGGCCGCTTTACACATTGCTTCCGGATCCCAAATGCGGATGGCAATTGACTGTTACCAAGGCACCATTTTCAACTGGTGTGAAGCTGTGTCGGCTCATATGAAGAGCCAACTGACCAAGGCAAAGAACGGACGACTAAAGACTTTTGGATATGGGCCTATAGTCGTGAGCTTTGCCTTGGAGAGAATTCCAATGCTGATCCCTCAGCAACTCACTGTTGATATCTTGGGTCCCCAGCAGCCAAAGCTGATACGATGGGTTGCGGTGATGGCCCGGCATCCTGACGAGGGCGCGACAGTAGTTCGATTCTCAGATAGTTATTTTGACTGGTTAGAGGGCCAGCTTTTTGTGATACAGGACTTTCCGTATGCCGGAATGGATTTCAGAGGTGATCCGGACATGGTTCTTCCACAGGGAGAACAATGGGACGACAGAGGTACTTTTTATTTTCACAAGTTTTCTAGTTATGTATTTTTTGTATTTTTTATATATATCGTCTCAAAACTAATAGTAAATCTTTCAAAATGCAGATGTTGGTCCACAGCGTCCAGCCAACCTCCGGCCTTATGATAGACTACATCCAGCTGCACCGGTACCGGCCCCACAGGATGCGACAGCAGAAGTACTAGCTGAGTTGGAGCATGATCTAGAGCGTCTCACGGCAGATATACCTGAGACTACTATGGACGACATTCCTATCAGGCTTCAGCGCTTCGTAGTCGCGGTCCCTGGACCGTTTAGGAGATTTTTGCGTAAGGTAGCCCGCGCAGTGGTGTCGTACAGAGAGCACCACCAGTGATTGACTAGTCACTTTTGTAGTCACATGTGACATTTTTGACTTTTTGTACTATCATTTTGCCGATCATAAGGTGTTTTAAACCTATGATCGAAGACGATGTATATATTTTTTGACACACTTCTATCTATATATATCACTATTACCGGCTTATCTTGTTTAACATATGTGATGAAATGTTTTTAAATTTACTTGCATGATTATTGTAAATGTCTGTCCAACATTCGAGAAGCAATTGCATCTGCTAATGTATTCAAAGACCTTGGAATATGTTGATATTCAATGTAATCAAATTCACGTTCCAAGAGACGCACTCTCAAAAACAACCTTAATAACACAGGATTTCTAATGGCATAAACTCTATTAAGCTGTAATACAACAAGTTCAGAATCTAACCTCACTATCAAACGTCGAATTCCAAATGAAATAGATTCGGATAATAATTCAACCACTGCACTGTATTCTGCAATGTTATTCGTTGTTTGACCGAGGCTTACCCCATGCATAGAAACTAACTCGTCAGAGGGCGAATAGATAACCCAAGCTGCGGAAGAGATATTCCGTGTATTACGACAAGCACCATCAGCAAATCCAATGTATGTTTGGAGAGGCGTCGACATCTACAATATCAAGAGTAAAACCAAGATAAGCCAGAATAATGACGAAAAACCACACTTGCTAAGCTAAGCACACTGACTAAACTAACACACTTGCTAGCTAGAAAGAAAATCTAACCTATCTAAAAATTTCTCCATACCCATCATTTTAAGCATAATACCTCTTTAGGTAAAGTCCATTTCTGGGTTTACCCAAAGAGTCCCCATCAAAATCAACTAACTCATAAGCCCCTTTTGCTAGCTTTCGCTTTACAATGTAGGGCCCATGCCACATGGGAACGAATTTTCCGGCACCTAGCTTATCGTTAGCTTGATCATATAATAGTACTAGGTCTCCTTCCGAAAAACTTCGAGGGGTTACATTTTTATCGTACTGAGCTTTCATTCGTTTCGCGTGAGTCTCGATAGCTAAAGTAGCGTCACGTCGAGTCTCATCTAATTTAGCCAAGTATAATAACCGTTTCTCCTCTTCGGAAGTAGCTGGAAGTAATTCGACAGCCATTTGAAGTGATGGGATTTCGCATTCAATAGGTAACACAGCTTCTAAGCCATAAACTAGCTGGAAAGGGGTGAAACCTGTTGAATTTTTCACTGAAGTTCGATATGCCCATAGCGCCGAAAATAACATGTTATGCCAATTCGTTCGATGGATACCAATGATCCGTCGAATCATGATGACTAGAACTTTGTTGATTGACTCAACCAAACCGTTGGCTTGCGGATAATAAGGAGTAGAGCTATCGTGGCGCAAACCAAGCTGGCTTGTAAGCTCAGTCATCATGACGTTTCGAAAATGGCTCCCATGGTCAGTAATGATTGCTTGTGGGACACCAAACCTAGTTATGATATGATTGAATACGAAAACTGCAGCTGTCTTGCCGCTTGCGTCGAATGTAGGCATCGCCTCGGCCCATTTTGTAAAATAATCAACCGCGAGGATGATATACGCATGCCCCCCGGCCGAGTGAGGGTTACAAGTAATAAAGTCAATGCCCCATTTGGCGAATGGACCAGCGGCAATTATAGGGTGGAGAGGAGCAGGTGGAGCGCGCATCTTTCGATCAAACACTTGACAGTTGTGGCATGTTCTGACAGCAAGGATACAATCTTTAAACATAGACGGCCAGAAATAGCCAGCGCGCAACACCTTCTGAGCTGTGGCATACCCAGACATATGACCGCCACATGCTCCAGAGTGACAATCATTCAAAACTCTCTCAGCCTCTTCGTGAGTTAAACAACGTCGAAAAACTAAGTCTGCCCCCCGGCGATAAAGTGTATCTCCAATAATTCTGTATTGCTGGGATCGAAACCGAATTTTTCGACGGTCTTCCTTGGAAGCTTCAGGCCGAAAGGTTTGGGTTTGGAGATAGATGATTATATCCCCATACCACGGATCTAAAGTGCTAATAAGAAACAAAGATTCGTCCGCAATGGACTCCTCTGCCACAGTCTCTGTGTCAGCACTCGGGAAATCACACATCAATTCCGCAAAAACTAAAGATTTCTTAGACTTGGACTTCTCGAACTCCAAGTCGAACTCTTGCAGGATAACAATCCATTTAGAGTACTTGCCCCCTAGCAGTTGTTTTGTCAAAATATAAATCATAGGGTTGCAATCCGAAATAACTGTAGTCTTGCGGAGAAGAATGTAGTGACGAAAACGCTGGACAGCTTGAACGGCTGCCAGGGCCAATTTCTCCACATGCGAATATTTTAACTCAGTGGGATTTAAGGTTCTACTAAGATAATATATCACATGCTCTGCTTTGAATTCATCTTCTTGAACTAACACCATTCCAATGGTGGAATGCGAAGCTGCGAGGTATAAGAAGTAGTCCTGGTTGTAGTTGGGAGGATGCAATAACGGTGCATGGGTCAACGCGTGTTTCAGTGCATCAAAAGATTGTTGGGCAATCTCGTCCCAAAAGAATTGTGCGTTCTGTTTCAACAACCGTGTAAAACCTTTAGTGACCTCGGCGTAGTTTGGGATGAATCGGCGTAAAAAGTTCGCTTTCCCTTGCAAACTTTGGAGTTGGCGCAAACTCGAAGGAGGAGGCAATTTGATGATAGCCTCGACTTTCGAGGGATCGACGCGAATGCCGGCTTTTGAAACAACAAATCCCAGCAATCGACCTGTTTCTATACAGAAAACACACTTGTGGGGATTCAACCGAATTCGATAATGCCTACACCTCATAAAGATTGCTCGTAGGTGGACAAGGTGATCAGCTCGTTGTAAAGAATGAGCAGGCAAATCATCGAGATAGGGTTGCACAATGTGCTTGATGTCATGAAATGCATAAGACATCGCCCGTTGAAAAGTGGCCCCGGCATTCTTAAGTCCAAAAGGTAATTTGCAATAAGCAAATGTCCCCCATGGACAAATGAATGCCGTTTTTGGTTGATCGGCAGGTAGAATATTGATTTGATTATAGCCTGAGAAACCATCCATGAAGGAAAACATCTCACTTCCGGCACAATCATCAATAATTTGATCGATATAAGGCGTAGGATAGTTGTCTTTTGGACAAGCTCGATTGATATCCCTATAGTCGATACAGATTCTTATTGTTCCTTGTTTTTTATTGACGGGAACAATATTCGATACCCAATCCGTTAACGGGATCGGATAAATGAAACCTGCTTTCAACAGCTTTTCGACTTCTGCTTTAATCGCAGCCGCTTTTCGAGGGTGAATCTGACGCAACCGTTGCCGAATGGGTTTAGCATCCGGGTAGGTTTTGATTTCATGAACAACAATGGCAGGATCAATTCCCGGCATTTCCTCGTAAGACCAGGCAAACACGTCGCGGAATTCTTGGAATAGGGCCTTGTAAGTTTGGATTTCTTCTTCAGTACATGCGGCACCTATATGAATGTTCTCCTCGATTCCGGGCTTCACTGAAATATCAATGGGAATAGTACGAGAAATATTCCCTAAATTCAGCTCTGAATCAGAATGTTTCGTTGGATCCTGAGCGTCTTTGACATATTCAGCGGTAAAGATAGATGAAAAATCATTTTCAAATGCATCATCCTTAGGTAAAAACGAAGATCTGTGATGGAGATCTTCCCATGGTAGATCATCTACACTTAGGATTTCGCGAAGTTGTTCGTCAGATGACACTTCTTCGGGAAACGTTATCCGTTCTAAGGGTGAGGTGAAAAGTGACTCTTCACTGACCACATTCATTTGGTCGGTTGAATGAAAGTCGGTAAAAGACATAAGAGCTTCATAAGCAATCTCATACGGACTCAACGGCATAACATCACCGAGTGAGTCTAGCTCAGAGTCAGAGGGAACATACCAAGGATCATCATAAATAATGTTTTCTGACGTGATCATATGAATTGTTGCAAACGAAGGGTCTGCATTGAGTGGAGGGAGAGGAAAAGTTCCCAGTAAACCGGAATCCTTAACTAAACCTACACCAATGTCCCTATAAGGGATTGTCGTTTTACCAACATGCTGGATAGTTTCTAAAGAGGTTGGGTCGGATGAAAAGTATGTCAGCTGATCAATAGTCACGATCTTACCGTTATGTGGAAACTTAATGACTCTGAAGACCGATGAAACGACCGCTGTCATAGCATATGACCAACTTCGACCCAAAAGAAGGTTGTAGTCTAGAGGGGCATCAACCACTTCCACATCCAGACTAACGGTTTTACCTTCGACCCCTATAGGCAATTCTTGTAGAATACCAAACGGACGGAACCCACGGCCATCAAAGGCCTTAAGGATGGTGGGGGATTGGTTCAACGAAGGAGAACCAAGCGATCTCCAACATTGAATCGACATAATACACGTAGAAGCTCCCTCATCAATCACAGTCCGATGAATAGGCCTGTTTTTGACTATCACTGGAATTTGGAAAGCCATTTGATGGGGGAGACGCGGTGTACTACTTTCTAGATCAAAGATCATTAGGTTCGGGTCCTGAACATCGACAGCTCCAATAGCCGACAAAAGCAATTTTCGTTGCGCTGGACATGATTGCAGCACTTCGAGTGCCGACATTGCTGAAGGTGAAACAGCTAAGTCTTCAACAATGTTGTAATTCTGGGCTGCTCTCGCATGTGGATTGAAAGCAGACCTTCGAAGTACACCCTTGGCGGGCGGCTTAATCACTAAGTCTGGGTTAGGTTTTTCGATCTGTAGTGGATCGGAACCAGGAGCTGAGGTTGATGGGTTAGAGTGAGAAGATTCTGCTTCCTTACCATCAACAGGAGCCTTACTACCATAATCTTGCGATCGAGTCGCAATCCTGACATGAGACATCATCAAAATGGGTTCTTCACTGGCATTCGAAGAAGAACCTATCATCTTATTCTCCTGCTCTGGAAATGGATTTTTTAACACAGCAGGAGTGGGAGAACCTTTGACTATTTTCACTACCTCGGCCCGATGAGGGCAGTCTCTCGTAAAATGATCTTCTTCACAAATAAGACAAGGATATCGAGGTTTGCGCTTTTCGTCATTGGTTTCCGACTTTTCCGTTTTCTCCTTTGGAGCCTTGTCTGCTTTAGCCTTCTTCTTTCCTTTCTTCTTTCCACCGTTTTTTGATTTGGCCGTAGATGACTCTACAGCGTGAATGTCGGCGGTAAGTTCAGGAGGAGAAGACTCTCCTGTCGGAGAATCAGGCAAAGTGATAATTGGAGTATTGGAGGCCTTGGAAGACTTCTTCTTACTCTTCGTAGTCACGATACCGATCATACCATCAGCGGCATGAGATCCCGAAGGAGCAGCAGCGATTTGGTTTGACTTTGGAAGATCCGGAATTTTCTCGTGTAACGTACCCGACTGAGTGTAAACTAAGTCAAGGTATTGTGCCTGAGCAATGACTTGCTCCTCAGTAACTACTCCGGCCTTAGCTACATCTTCAGTAATTCTTGGTAATAATGATTTGACAAACCATTCAGCTAAGATTTGGTCCGGGATAAAAACTTTCACTAATCTTCTTCGACGTCTCCACTCATGGATGTGATCAGAAATGTACGTGGATGTCGATTGTTTTAGCGAAGTTAATAATTCTGTACCATTATCGTATCTGACTGGTAACTGAAAATGAGTTAAGAACGAGGTAGCTAACTGGCTAAAGTTGTAAAAAGAGGCCCGTGGTAACTCAATGTACCACTTGGCTGCGAGACCAATGAGTGTACGCTGGAAAAGACGTAAGCGGATGGAATCATCTGAGATGGAATTTGATGCACACCAGAGGTGGTAAGTCATCACGTGATTAGACGGATCCTCTCCAGACTTACCTTCGAACTTGGGTATATCGCTGGGCAACTTATTTGGCATTGGCGGCCAGAACGAAAGATATTGAATTGGATCGTTCGTTAGGCGCGTCAAGTCGGGTAAATCTAAAGTCGCAATAAACGGTAACTGCCGGTTAGGATCTCTAAAACTCTGAGTCACAATACCAGCCCCAGGAGGAGGATATCCAGGATAACTAGGAACAGGAGTCGCATTTGGGATATTATATCCTCCTGGAAAACCAGGATTAACCGGACCGTACTGGGGTTGCTGAGGTGGTTGATAAGTGTACCCAGGATACGGTTGATACTGGTAAACCGGTTGTTGGGCAGCTTGCCCAGGTTGATACTGTCCCTGGTACGGAGGTTGAACAAATTGAGGTTGAGTAGTAACAACCGTACTTGTACCAGGTTGGCCTGCAGGCATCTGGACTGTGGTTTGAACCGTGGGTCCAGACAACGGTACAGATGTCTGAGGAGTGGTTACAGGGACAGTAGAAACCGGAGCTGCCGATACTCCAGAAGTAAGCATGGTAGATGAAGCGGTAGTTGCTGCAGCCGTGTGAGGTGGAGTACCAGGTGCAATTGGCGGCTGAGTAACTACAGAAGTTACAGGGGTCTGAACACTTGACTGGACAGGTTGCGGTTGCTGGGGTGGACCAGGAACTGCAGGTTGTCCTGCTTGAGGTACCGACTGTATACTTGGTTGCGACATCTGTTGACCCTGTGACGGATCCCATGTTAACATTCCAGGGTATTGACTCGTAACAGGTTGAGGATACTGAGATCCATAGCCGTATTGAGGATAGGGTTGATAACTGTAAGGTGCAGTCCCATATGATTGCCCTTGAGGTGGTTGATAACCTTGACCAGGGTATTGACCCGTAGGTTGATAACCTTGAGGTAAATACGAATACTGGGGTTGACCTTGACCTTGAGGTTGGTATCCTTGAGGTTGATACCCTTGGGGTTGATACCCTTGGGGTTGCCATCCTTGAGGTTGCCATCCTTGAGGTTGATATTGATACTGAGGTTGACTTTGGGGTACATATTGAGGCTGGGGTTGATACCCTTGAGGTTGCCCCCCAGTCACAAATGAAGTACCTTGAGGTTGCCCCCCAGGCATTAACGAAGGTTGCCCCCCAGGCGGTAATTGGCCACCTTGAGGTTGGTTAATGGGAGTTGAACCTGACATCATATAAACTTCACCTATACTCAATGGTACATTACCACTGTTTCCAACTAATAACCCATGATCAATGGGTTGAGGAGATGCTCCCGCAAAGGTACCAGAAAGTGATTGATACCCAGTAGGAACAGAAGGACCGCCATGTAAAAATGATTCAGGACTTTGTGAAAACACAGATGACTGACCAGACATATTTACAGGAGAATGAATTCCTCTAGGTGGAACCGGAGTACGAGGTGTAGAAAAACCTACTGAGTTGTCTAAAAAATTGGTTAATGCAAGGTACCAAGATTCACTTCTAGGAGGACTGTAAAAGATGGATTCACGCTCCCTTAGATCAAGGGTAATTAGATCTTCAGAATCAGAAACGCCTATTTCTTCCTCTGGAACAAGTTCTTCTATAGCAATTAATCCAACAGGAAGATTTTCGGTGATAATTCTTTCTATTCTTGGTGAATCAGGAACACTAGGAGTTGGAGTAACAGGTTCTGAAATTTCAGGTTCTTCGCCTGTTTCACTGGCAGATGAAAAACTACCAGCAAGCTCGGAAACTGTAACAGCTTCGGGATTGTAACCTGTTTCTAAACTTTGGTAATCTGGATGGACTACCAAGGAAAATTCTCCTTCTTCAGGTGATCCTACTCTACTGCCACTAGGAGGAGTTACAAGGACCTTTAACCCTTCTAAATTACCTGGGTCGTCTCGAGGAGGGGATCCCCTAAGTCTACGGGATCTTCTCAACAATTCGGCCACAGAAACAACTTCAGGAGACTGGCCCGCAATTCGACGGGACCTTCTCGGTAATTCCGCCACAATTAAAGATTTTAACTACAACACACGAAAACAAAGTAAAAAATTTCAAATCAAACCACCTAAAGTCTTCTAAAGAACCAATCAAATTTGAAGCACACGCCTAAATAATCTAGAGCGTCAAACCACACACAAACAGTAGTCTTCCGGACCAAAAGCGCTAGTTGGTGATTAGGCCCAACCTCGCAGGATTCAGTACAGAAATAGTGGGTGGAACAGTTACCCCGGCAACCTGCTTAATGAATAGACTGGACCAAGTTCCTCCACTTTAACCGTCTCGAAGTGAAGCGAACCCCCCAGAAAATCCAAGTGAGTATAACCGACGTCTGCTCCAGGTACAGTGGGACCTTCCCTCCACCGTCACCTTGGGTAGAATCCTAGATATTATGGCCACTAAGGTTACCAATCACAACAATTACACCTGGGGGAACAGTCTAAACTCCGACAGCACGCAAGGGCAGAGTAGCAAGCTCCAATCCCCTTACCGGCTCCTTGACAACAATCCAAGGTTTACCGATAAGTGACCCCTGGCTCCTCGACAATGGTTAATCCGAGGTTTACCGTTTGTAATACGTACTGCCTGGCGTCGTTCCCAACGAGGGAGGAATGATCCCCTCACTGGTTCGGACACGAGCTCGTGTTTCTCCTTTAAGAGGAGCTTTCCCAGAATGTAACTGAAACAATTGGATTTGTTCTACTCAAGATAGACTATCTGTTTGGTTTTGTAGTCTTGGAGAGTTAAGTACTCACCTACTCCAAGACCCTAGCCTAAGCTATGTTGGTGCTTCAGAGCCCTAGAAAAATAAAGATTACTAGATTGATTTTAATTTAAGCGTTACTTTTAAGGTTGTTTCTTAAGTCAAAAGGTGATGGAAGTGAAACCAGTGGTGTGTTGACTCGACTCGAAACCACTACAAAATGCACCTAGAATGATTTATCCACTACTTTACTTTTTCGATGAATTGCTTAACTAAAAAGTTGAGAGAATGCAATCTTTATAAAAGCAACTTCTTAATTGAAGACAATCAAAGAAACAATTCGTTTTTCTTTTCCAAGCATAAAAACATAACTTCTCTTTACATGCACGAAAAAACTCTTTTCTTCTTTTGAAAACAAAAAGCTACTTGAAACAAGACTTTTTAAGAAGATGTTTTTGTATTTTTCTTTTAATAAAGCAAGTAAATCTAATGTAACCAAAAAATCAATCTTAACAACTCTTAAAATCTATGAAAATGCACTCATAAGCAAACTAAAGGCAAATTTACTCTAAGCAATCTTAACGAGGCCAAAACTAACAATGATTATTTCTAAGGTGTTTTACTTGATCACAATCAAATCAAGGACTAGCTTATTGCAGAATCAAAAACTAGCCAAAACAAAACTCTAATCTTTTTGTTCTTTTTGTAAAATGGAAATCAATACTTTATAAACAAGTAATTCGAAATTTGACCCAAAACAACTCAAATGGCAAGTTGCTCACAAAAGGAGACTTTACGACAGGCCCGACTTCTAAGAAGGTTGACTAACCAGAGAGATCTAAGGCTGGACAACTTTCTACTATCAAAGTCACTACAAAGCCTTTCCAAAAATCAAACCCTAGGTCTAAACTTCGTTGAAAACCACTAAAACACTCAAAGCTCACAAAACAAGTTCAGGTGAAAATTCTTGACAGGGTACTAAAGGATCTGGGCAGAAAACACTAAGGAAAAACAAAATCTAAAAGTAATTTAAAGCAAAAATGGAATTTTCTTAAGTTTTACAGGAAGACGCAGGCAACCCGTTGTCACAGGTGCGGCCCCGCTCTGTGCAGACGGCAACAGCGCGTCCAAAGACGCACTGTGCAGTACTCAGAGACTGCGTCCTTCTGGAAAAATGAAGAAAAACCAATCTAACTAAATCTAAAGCTAAGCCACCCAAATACTAATTCTCACAGTCAAAAACCAGAAAATAAAAATGATTTTCTCAAAGCAAAGTTCATATAAAGGAAAAGACTCTCTCATTAATGGATTCCCCAGCGGAGTCGCCAATTTGTCACACGGAATCTGTCAAGGGTGCGGACACGACTGACCTTCCTAGAAGTCTAAGACATTCTAATGACAAACAAGACAAAATGGAGTGATCTTTCTCTAAATACACCTTTTACAACATGAAAACTACAAGTGTTTAGGCTTACCTTATTCCAAAACGCTGTTGTTGAAGTCCGTTCTTGACGATCCGGATGAGCTCCTCCTTCAAGTCAATTCCTGCAACCACAAACAATCAAACAATTACCAAGCACTTGCATTTCATATAATAAAACATATATTCAACATGCAGACCAAGGAACACATGAAATAACTCATTAACACAAGCTATTGAGAAAAATAAACCAGTTTGTATTAATAACGAAACAAAGAAACTCTTACAACCTGGCCTTGGTGTTGTGCAAGTTCCTCCCAGGGTCCATCAAGGGTTTTCCTCTACTTTGACAAAGCTCACCCTCTCCCAAGTAGAATCAAGTGAAGACAATCTCTCCTCACAAAGGCTCTAATGGAAGACCTAAATCCTGCAGCATTTACCCAAAGAAAATGTATAGCTCCAACCTCTTCTCCCTCTGGCTCAATGTCTTTATTTATAGTGCTGTAAAGAGGTTATTCAGGTCCACTATCAATGGGATCATCCCCCTCTATGGGTGGGATAGCTCCCTTATTGATGGGATAAGTTCCCCCTTAATAGAGATACATGAACCAACTGGAGGCGCATCCATTTCATCAAACCGACCTCTAGAATGTTCTAGAAGTAACCACAAGTAACTTTTTCAAGATAAAACTCGCGCATTTTGCCTTTTACAGAGGGACGCACCTGTTCCTTAACATACAGAGCGTCCATGGACGCAGATTTTGTGAACATGGTCAGCGTCCCCGCAGGTAAGGCTAGAGAGAACCTGCGACCCCAGAGATAAACATAGTTTTTACAAGACTTTCTCTCTTCTTTGAGTTTGAGATGGATAACAGAGGCATGAGACTTGCCTAAGAGGGTAGCATGACTGTTGATTTGAGCCATACTAACTGTAAGTAGTCAAGGTGACATTTTTTAGTGTAACAGGTACTCCCGGATCTTCAAACTATGTGCCAAGGCATGCCACCTACGTGCACAAGCCTGGGCAGCAGTTTCCCCCAATAATCTGTCCATGTCCTCAAAGTGGGCTATTGCTTGAGCTTGCTGGTCCATAAATTTCAAGGAAGCTGTAGGATCATTGGATAACTGCTGGCGGGCTGAGATGAGGGCAACCGGATCCTCTGGTTCTGCCCGAATGTACAGTGGCTCCCTCACTTCTCGGCTCATGACTGATTTTTCTTCAGTGGCCCTCTGATCCTCATGATTCAACCACGAAGCAAACGCCATCATTTTCTCTTCTCTAGTGCCTTTTAGCTTTCTACTAGGTGGTGAGTTTTATGTTCTCTTTGTCCTTCATTTGACATTGGCCTTATTGGTCATTGGTGCCACATGGTGGTTTTCCCTCCTACCTGTTATTGTCCTATAATTGAAATCCCTTCGAGGTATTTTATTTCCTTCTATGTATGGCGCCAGTTGTCGAGGCCCCCTCTCTAGATTTGGTTCAGCCTTTGGGTTGTCCTCTGCCCCGAGAAATGAACCTATCTTGGATGATGCTCAAAACCACTCTCTGGTTTTACAGGTTTCCTCCTTCCGTCATGCTCACAAGACAAAAACTTTGTGTCCTTCAGCTGAGAAACCTCTATTGTCACTTGGTCTTGATGTAGATATCAATAGGTGACAATTTTATTAACTCATGCTTTTATGGTTGTTTCTTTTACATTTCTCTCTGTTATTCTCAGATCAAATCTTGGTTTTTGACAAACTGGAAACTACCATTTGGGTATTGCCCAATGATAAGTTTGTTGGTGAATCAATGGATACACTTCCACTTCCTGGATGAGGGGGGCCTCATTAATATCCTTAAGTAGGCTTGGGTGCATGGAAGAGGTTACCTTTGTCTTCAATGTTGGAGTGTTGGGTTTAATCCATTGGCCCAAAAAATGAAATTCTAAGTACTTGTGGGTGAAATTGGTTGTTTTTCCCCTTGAATTATTAACCAACCGAGTTGTCAAATTGGTCATAGACTATATTGGGAGATTTATTTTAATCAATGGGAAATATTTAGTGGCCTTTGATAGAAGGATCCTTTGGTTCCTGGTGGAAATGGATTTTTAAAGGGGTTACCTAAGGAGTTGAACATATTTTTGGGGGCATCCTCCTTCTGCCAATGATTGGATTTATGGAAGGTTCCTTTCAAATGTATGGTATGTAACCAAACTAGACATTTTAAGGTGCTCTGTCCAGATAATCATGCTTTTGGTCCAAAAGTCCCTCTCTCAGGCCTTGGCAAGTAGAATTTTGATTTACCAAGGGTGGGAGACATGGTGGAAGTTTCTAAAGATATTACCCTAGATGTTAGGGTTTCACCTTCAAATTGTAATTATCCTCAGACATTGACTACGCCTCATCATGCAAAGGCATCAAAGGGTTCCCTTCGTCTATAGTCGACAACAACTCGTAGACTCTTTCTGCTACCATAAGTTTTCGAAGGAATTTTTCCCCTGAGATTGTTATTGAAAGTTTGACAAGGGTCTACTAGCCCCTTCTTCACTAGATGACCATGTGGATGTTGGGTGGACCGTGGGTTGATTCCTCTCAGGATGCTCCTAGGAAGGGGTCATGAACAACTTCTTAGGATAGAACTACTTAGTCACACTTACAATTGGCACATTCCATTATCGATTCCATGGTTGGTAAGCTCATAAACTCTCTCTTTGAAGTTGATATCAGTATATTGGATGCCATTGCTAGTTTTCCTCTTACTTCCACCTCGGTGGTTTTTTTTCTTCTGTTGAGACCCTTGTTTTCCCTAACACTCCTCTTTGCGAAGGGGGTGTGGTTAAATATTCCCTCTTCTCCCATTTTCAAAATTTCTCATTGAAGTAGAACCCTTGTTTAGATGTTGTTCTACCCTCTCATAAGTCATTTTCTCCAACTAGAGATGTTTCCTCTACTTTCGATTCTAGGGTTTAATCCTCCTCAATTGTCTCCTCTCTGAATGTTGTGTTTATCCCTTCTTTTACTCCCTCCCAGGTTTCCCCTTCCCCTATGGACACTCCTCTTCCTTCCTTTCTACCTATCCCTTCTCAAAACAATAAATATTCTCAAGATATCCTTGAATATGATGATTTCCTTCAAAACAACCTTCTCACTGATAACCCTACATCCCTAGAATCCATAAGGGTGCTTAGAGCTCATAATCCCTCCTCACGGGTCCTAAAATGATCATTATGTCCTTAAAATATTAGTGGAGTCGAGGGTCCTCCCAAACTTTGCGCCCTCTATAGACTAATTCTGTACAACATCCATCTATCATTTTACTATAGGAAATCATGGTTCTTGCTCTTAAGGCTAGAGAATCTTTGTCAAAAATATGTTCATGATTGGTATGTTTGTGCGATGGACATGGATGGGCATTCGGGTGGTCTTGCAGTTATTTGGAACCCTAGTGAAGTTATTCTTCAACCTTATTCATCTATGGCGGGTATAATTTATGTTGCATCTTTCATAGGTTTTAATGTCAACATTGTTTTGGTGAACTGTTTCAGCCCCTATCAAGACCGAGAGAATTTATGGCATAAAATTTATTGTAGTGGGTTGCTCAAAACTTTAAATATTATGTTAATAGGTGACCTTAATTTTATAATGTTGGCTTCAATTATATGGTGTCATTCATCTTGTCCTGGTCTCTTTGCATATTTTATTTCTCATATTATTTTAGATGCTAGTCTTATTGATCCTCAACCTATCCCTTTGGGTGCAACTTGGTGTAATGGAAGAGATAGTTCCTGTGGGGTAGATAAGAGGCTTGACAGGTTTATCATTTCTGAATATTTGACTTCCAGGATGGGAAAATATATTTCCTGGATTCGTTCAGAGGTTATATCTGATCATCATCCCATTTGTCTCCAGCTTGATTTTGGTGGTTTGGGACCTCGACCTCCTTTTAAGTTTTGTCATTCCTGGTTAAATGAGGCTTCCCTCCATGCTCTGGTTAGATTGATTTGGGTTGGCTTCCATCCCAAACCCTCCTTATCTGTGATGGATCCCTGGAAATTTAAGTTTTCTCTTTTAAAGTCACATGTCAAGAGATGGGTTGGCAACCTCCTCTATGAACATAAGTTGGAACTAGAGACTATTGAGGTTGCAATTAATTTTTTTCAATTTGCATTCTTCTCTACAAGTTTTCCTAAATACCTAAAAAAGGATTTGTTCTCTTTGGATGAAAGGAGGGCTCTTTTATTAAAGCAAAAAGGGGAAAGGTGTCATTTAAAAAGTTGTGTTATTTGGGTTCATGAAGGTGATGGAAAAAATAAGTTTTTCCACAAGTATGAATCACACAGGTAAACCAAAATTTGGGATTTGCAGGATTGTAATGGTGCTAGAATATACTGATAATAGGACCTTAGGAAGGTTGCTTATGCACATTTATCTGATGTTTTTAGAGACTAGGGTGAATGTTCATTGCTAGAACAACTCAAGGTACCACAATATATTCCTAGACTTTTCATAAATAAGGAATCAGCCAGGATTTGGGCACCTATTACTATGGAGGAATTGAAGTCAGTCCTCAAGTATGCTTCCAAAGATAATAGCCCTGGTCCATACATGTGGCCTATGGAGTGCTATTTAGCTTTTTTTATCTCATTGGTCAGGATATGCTTGAGGTTGTTGAAGAAGCTCACACTTCTAGTAAGGTTATTGGGCTATACACACTACTTTTCTTGTTTTAATTATCAGGTAATCCAAACCATCATCCTTCAAAGAATATCGTCTTATATCTCCATGTAATTTTATCTACAAGGCGAGCACTAAATTTGTGGCTAACAGACTTCGACATGTCCTCTCTGTTTCTACCTCCTCAGAACAACTTGGTTTCTTATCGGACAAAATTATTCATGATGTAGTGGGGGTGGCTCAAGAAGCCATTCATACTATCAAATTAAAAAATTACAAAGTTATGATATTCAAGATGGATTTGGTTAAGGCTTATGATCGGGTTAATTGGGATTTCTTGAGGCTTCTACTACTTCACTCTGGTCTTGATTGGCAAGTGACAAATTGGATTATGGGTTGTGTCAGTTCTATAAATTTTGCAATACTCATCAATGGTACACCCATGACTTTCTTCCTTGCATGTCATGGTCTACGATAGTGGTTTCCCCAATCCCCTCTCTTCTTTTTTTGGTTATTAAGGGTTTAAGTAAAATGATTGCAGGGGATAAAGCTCGTGGTGATATCAAAGGTATCAAAGTTACAAAGCATATTTTTTGCACACATTTACTTTTCGTTGACGATGTATTAATATTTGGGGATGGAACAATAGAGGAATGGAGGGCCTACAACTCTATTTTTTCTACATTTTGTAATGCAAAATGTATGTTAGTTAGCCTCGTAAAATCATCCTTTTATCAACACAATGTTTCTGTTGATTTGTGTGAGTCCATTACAATGCTCCTTCCTTACAAAGTGGCCCAGTTGGAGTTTGGGTTTACCTATCTTGGTTTTCACCTAAAGCCCAATTGCTACCAAGTGGGGGATTGGAATTGGATTTTGGATCATATTGAAAAGTTTATCATTCTTTGGTGCAATAAGTGGCTCTCCATTGGCGGGAGGATGACCTTGGTGAAGTCAATTTTGGAAGGTATGCCTATATATTGGTATTTTGATTCAAATATTGAAAAATATGTCTTGAGGCAGATTAGGTATACATTTTTTAAATTTAGGTGGGCTAAACAAAAGAAAAATGGTGGGTTCCACCTGGTTAACTGGGAGGTGCTTTCAAGGCCTAAAGGTTCTAGTGGTTGGGATTTCAAGAATCTTCATCACTTTGGTCTTGCCCTTGCTAGTAAAATCCTTTGGAGGATATTGAATGGCACTGGTCTGTGGAGAAATATCATTATGGATAAATATTTAAAAAACCAATATTTGGCTGACTGGTTGTGGTCTGGTAGGAAATCAAACTTTGAGGGAGGGTCCTACTTCTGGAGGGGTCTATTGGGCTCTCTCAAATGGATCAACAAATTAATTACCTGGAAAGTTTTATTTGGTGAGAATATTTTTCTAGGGACTGATCCCTTCATTGGTGGGGAACCCTATTTCAAATAATCATCGGACCTCATCATATATTTGAATTCTCATCAGATTTATAATCTATGCCATGTCTCTGTACAAGATGAAAATGACCAGAATTTGGTAGATGGTTGATCCAGATTTAAATAGGAATGCAACAAATTATAGAGATAACCACAAACACATAGATCCAGTGGAAATTATACTTCATTTCATTACTGTAAATTACTGAAATATACTTACAAACAGTAATGGAACTAACCAGCTAGGGCGATGGTAGCTTATCTCTGAGAAGAGATGTGGTGGCTACATGCCTCTAAAATGTGTTACGATGAGGCTCGAAGGCCTATTTATTGTCAAGAAACAATGGAAAACCCTAAACATCCAAAACCTAACCCTAAAAGATGAAATGCCAAATTGTGGGCCCCGTTTGGGTAAATTGGTACATCAACTTCCTACAGTCATAACTTTGGCATACGATCTCTGTTTGACGCGCACAGTATCTCGTTAGAAAGATCTATCTGAGAACTACAACTTTGGGAAGAGAAAAACTTGTCCATGGACCCATATTGCTCCCAGTTTTCCCAAAAAACGTCATTTAGGGCCTCAAAACAGCTTCGGAAGTTCAGGACCCAAAAAAACTGCTAAAAATAGTAAACTGTGCCACAATTAAGGAAACTGAAAAGCTTAAAGAAACAATGGTGGGGGTCCAAGTGGATTTGGAAGGTGGCCACCAATATCCACCTGGATCATTCCTCCCCCCTTAGAAATCAATGGTCCCCATTGCGTTGAGTTCCTCCATGAGATGAGGAAACTTCTCTGAACTTTCTCCCTAGTGATCCACTTGCCCTGGTGAAGGAGTTGGCCTGCTTTGACAACTCGATACAGTTGGATATTTTGTTGGCGAGCGTGCTTGATCTATGTGTCCATGATCCGATCAGTTGCAACTTGTTCCATACGATCTGGATTTAACTCTATGGGTGTGAGTTGTTCTGCAATGTCAGATGTGTCTAGTAATGGTGGAAAGTATGGCCAAAGGTGGTTCACATTGAACACTGGGTGCAGGCCAAGGAATAGGGGAATTCTGAGCTCAAATTCATTGTCTCCCACAACCTTGGTAATGGTGTAAGGACCATATTGGAGTGGTCTGAGTTTCCAATAGGCTCCGGTAAGGTGTTTCTTTTGCAAATGCAACCGTACTTTTTCGCCCACATGAAACTTGTGTGGCACCTAATGTTGATCATGGCGCTACTTGTACTTGGCATTTGATTTCTCCAGAATGTCATGGACCTGCTAGCGAATATCTTATATGTGCTCAATGAAGTTGTTTGCCTTATCTATTTTAGACTGGACATGAGCCGAATCTACGTGAGTAGCCCCAAATGGAATGGCCACATCAATGGGGCATACTGGCTGGAATCCCAAGCCCACTTGAAAATGATTGTGGCCAGTCGAGCTGTGGAGACCCTGGTTGTAGCTGTGCTAAACATAGGGGAGACTCTCATCCCATGTGCATGGATGCTTTGAGTTGTACATTTGCAGAATTTGTACGATCATCCTGTTGACAACCTTTGTCTGGCCATCAGTTTGAGGATGTAAGGCTGTGGACTTAGTGAGTTTGGTGTTGAGCATCGACAAGAGACTGGAAAAAAATGTACTGAGGAGCCTGTTGTCTCGATTTGAGATGATATACTGTGGGATCCCAAAGTGTACCCACACTCGTTAAAAGAAGATTTTAGCAGTGGCTTTTGCTGTGATATTCTTCTTGCAGGCAGCCATAATGGACATCCTCGAGAACCTATCGACAACCACAAAAACATAGTCGTTTCCATGCTTAGTGGAAGGAAGCCCTGACATGTAATCCATGGAGATGGATTCCCAAGGTCGAATAGGGGTAGGCAGCGGGGTATAAAGGCCTTTCTTCTTGATGGTTGGTTTGGCAATGGCACAGGCAGTGCATGATCTAATGTACTTCCCGACATATTGTCGAAGATTCGGCTAATAGAATTTTTTTTGCAGTACTGCCACCATTTTCTCAACCCCGAAATGTCGAGCAACCCGACTGTAGTGTGCTTCCAAAACCACCTTGGCACGCTCGCTTGAAGGAACATAAAGGTGACCCAGGTGGCATAACAGGACATCCTAGAGGTGAAAATTTGGAACATGCTGACCCTCCAAGAGTGTCTGGTATGTGTGGCTAAATTCTGGATCGCCTTTGTAAAGAAGTGGAAATTCAGAAGACTCGTTCCCACAAGAGTTGAGCACAGTGGTTAACGCCATGATCAGTGGTCAACTGAGGCAATCTGTAACATTATTGGTGCTACCCTTCTTATACTTGATATTCAAATGGAACAGTTGTAGGTATGTAGACCACTTTCGATGGTGATCATTCTACAATTTCCCTTGGGTCTGTATGAACTATAGGGGTCGGTGGTTTGTGTGGATGAATTTTTCCTTCCCCAAAATGTAATGCTTCCATTGTCGGCAGGCTTGCAGAATGAAATACATCTCTTTCTCATAAGTGGGATACTTTTGGACTGTGGCTGAAAGTGTCTCACTGTGATATGCCACTGGATTCCCATGTTGAGTAAGGACTGCCCCAATAGCATAGTCAGAGGCATCTGTCTCGAACTTAAATGGTTGTTGCAAGTTTGGTAATGCGAGCATTGGTGTCGTGCAGAGGCAATCTTTCAACTCTGTGAATGCCTTCTATTGAGATTCAAACCAAAATAATTTTGCTTTCACTCCTCCCTTGGTGACTTGACTCAAGGGCCAAGTGATATGAGAAAATCCCAACATGAACCTACGGTAGAAGTTGGCAAGACCTAGAAAGTTACGGAGCTCTGTCAGAGTGGTTGGAGATGGCCAATATCGAATGAATTGGATCTTGGCTATCCACATGCACCCCCTGTTCATCAATAATGTATCCTAGATACTGAACCTGGGTCATGCCAAAAGTGCATTTCTACAAATTAGCACATAACTTGTGTTGCCGCAATGTTTGGAGAACCTGTCAGATGTGGTGGAGGTGCTCTTCCCAACTCTGGCTGAAGATTAGGATGTCATCCAAGTATACCACTACAAATGAGTTGGTCAATGGCCACAAGATGTCATCCATTAGCTCATGAAGGTTGCAGGAGCATTCGTCAATAAAAAATGCATAATCAACCATTTGAAAAGGCCCTCCTTGGCTTTGAAGGCAGTCTTCCACACATCGAAAGGTTCGATTGGCACTTGGTGATATCCTAACTTCAAATCGATCTTGCTAAAATATTTTCCCCCTTCAGTTGGTCCAAGAGATCATCAATTCGTGGGATATGGTACCTATTATGGACAATGATCTTGTTCAGTGCCTAATAGTCAATACAGAGTCTCCAAGACCCATCCTTCTTCTATACCAACACGATCAAGCTCCCACAGGGCGATGAACTTGGATGGATGTGACCATTCTACAGTAACTCCTGAATCTAACTCTTGATTTCATCATTCTCCAGAATGGAGCACCAATATATTGGTCCATTGGGCAGCGGTGCACCTGGGGTCAGATCGATAGAGTGCTTGACCTAACAATGTAGAGGAACCCCTGTGGGGGAGGTGAAGATGTCCTCACGCTCCTCCATGACCTTGTCCATTTGTAGTTGTCATGCAGAGGGGCCCTGTTTGGAGGTCGTGGCCACCGTCTTCTTCTTTCCTTGATGGCGTATCATCAAAAAAAACAAATTTCAGGGTTTTGGAAACGAGCTTAATACGTTGATTTGTAGTAATCAAAGAGATGGCAGTAGGCGGTGCTACCTCTGGTATCCTGTGCAACTTATTTCCCAAAGTACAATAACAAAACAGGGCCTTGATTCATACACAACATGTCACTTCCACAAGTATGGTTTTCCTAATAATACATCACAAACTTCAAGGGGATCAATGTCACACAATACCTCATCCGTGAAGGGCTTGATGTTGTATGGAAGGCGACACTGATGTCTCATGCAAAGATCCCGTCCTTGGTGAAGCCACCCGATGGTGTATGGTTGTGGATGTGCTATGGTCGATAAGACCAGCTGCTTCATGACCTCTGTCGAAATGAGGTTCTTTTCACTGTCGATAATGAAATGTAGTGGTGAGCCCTTCACCCACATCTGGGAGTGGAAGAGACAATCCTCCTCCTCTGGATCTTCGGGTTCCTCCTTCTGGATCTTTGTGGTGGCAATGGTGGTGTAGGGCTCTGCATTGATAATCTGCTTCCCTTTGTCATTCCCCTTTTCGGGTTCTGACTTAGAGTCAGAACATGCATCTGATTCTGAAACTTTTAGCTTGGCCGCCAATGACTACTTGGCTCGACACTCACTTGTGTTGTGAGTGGAGCTCTTATGGAACTCACACCACTTTCCTATGTCCTTTTTCAGCTTCACGGCACTGCTCTTTGCTTGTAGCTTTGGCGGGTTGTCTTGGGCCGCCCTGCCTTGGCTTTGTACTTTGTTTTGTGGTTTGGGGGCACCTTTCCCTTGCTTCAGATTTGTAGATCCAAAGTCTTGCTTCTTCTGTTTAAACTTTTGCTCAACCTTGACAGCATAATGGTATGTCATGCCGAGCGAGGGGATGTTCAGGAATTCTATTTCTTCCTAGATGTACTTGTGCAGGTAGCCATAGTATTTGAGTACCAAATGCTGCTCTAAATCCTTGATACCCAACTTTGTGCGAAGGGTATGGAAGATATTGTTAAACTCTGGCATATCTTGGTCCCTTCCCTATTGCAGCGTGGTCCACTTTATGTATTGATCCTCATAGCTTCTGACAGGGTAGTACTGCTCCTTGATGGCATCCTAGAATGAATCCCAAGTGGGTGCGGCTAAAAATAGTGAGCCTGTACTTTCATCCTTCTGCTTGCAGGAGGTTTCCCACCAATCCTTGACGTGGGGGGCTACTTTGAGAAGAGCAAAAATAATCTTTTCCAGACTGGAAAAATCATGAATGGAAAAATAACCCTCTAGTATATTTAATCATTTATCGACGACATTTGCATCTATCTGACCCTCAAATATGGGGATTTCAAAATTAACTTGTACCTTAAATAGTGTGGCGTTTCCAGAGTAGTTGTTGGAAGCCGATGCGTCGCCCCTGGGTAGCTGCTGAAGGATTTGAGTAAAGTTGTCCATAATCACATTCCTTTGTCACTTGAGGGCTTCTTCGAGCAAGATTTTGATAGGATCTCCTGCCCCCTCGTCTTTTTTTCATCCACCATGGGAGGCTGTCAGGATATGCGAGGCTAGTCTTGCAAAGGTTCGACTAGTTGAAGCCCTAACTCCTTATATCCCGACCTCATTGGGGACATGCAAAGAAAAACAAAGAAAAATCAGACCGCTTTAATACCATTGATCTGGATTTAGACAGGAATGCAACAAATTATAGAGATAACCATAAACACAAAGATTCAGTGGAAAGAATACTTCATTTCATTAATGTAAATTACTGAAATATGCTTACAGACAACAATGGAAATAAACTAGCTAGAGCGATGGTAGCTTATCTTTGAGAAGAGATGTGGTGGCTACATGCCTCTAAACTATGTTACAATGAGGCTCAAAGGCATATTTATTGTTGAGAAACAATGTAAAACCCTAAACATCCAAAAACCTAACCCTAGAAGATGAAACGCCAAACTGTGGGTCCCGTTTGGGTAAATTGGTACATCAACTTCCCAGGGTCGTAACTTTGGCATACGATCTCCGTTTGATGTGCACAATATCTCGTTAGAAAGATCTATCCAAGAACTACACCTGTGGGAAGAAAAAAACGTATTTTAGGGCCTCAAAACGACTCCAGAAGTTTAGGACCCGAAAAACTGCTAAAAATAGTAAATGGTGCTACAATTAAGGAAATTGAAATGCTGAAAGAAACGATGGTGGGAGTCCAAGTGGATTTGGCAAGTGGCCACCAATATCCACCTGGATCAATGGTGCTCCTCAGCTAACTTGGGTCTCTTAGGTGCTTTGGCATTCAAATGGGAGAGCTTTGTCTATAAATTATCTCGCAGTGGTATTTTTGTAGACAATAAGTTGGACATGACTATTTGGCATGGGAATGTTGCTACATGCCAGGTCACAACTTGGCTAGCTTACAAGTTCATGAATGAGCATACTATTTATTGGAGTGTTAAATGGTAAATGAAGGTTATTTGGGACTGGCCCATATTTCCCAAACTTAAGTGTTTCTTATGGCTAGCTCTAGACAATAGGATATTGACCTGGGATAACTTGGTTTGTCAAGGTTTCACGTGCCATAATATATGCCTCCTCTATATGCAAGCTCTGAGTTCTGTGGATCATCTCTTCTTTTCTTGTTGTTTTTCCAGAGCTTAATGGATTGAAGTTGGTTGTATACTTAATCTCTTTTAGCTTGGTCGTATTCACTATTTAGAAACTTGTGTAGACTGGTGGGTTCAACATATGGGCACTATCAATTTTTTTCGATCTTCATTGCATGGGGTATTTAGAAAGTCCACAATAAGCAGATCTTTGAGGTCCCTCCTTTCAACATTATTTGGATTCTCCCTCAGGTTATTGGTTTCTTTTCATATTTTCTTTTTCCTTTTCCTTCTAGCAAGTCTCGCTTCATCTCTACTCTGGATCATCCTTTATCTGAATTCATCAATTACTTTGATGGAGCACAATAGTTGGGCTCTTGTGGGTGTGGTGGACTCATCACTTTGCCTGGCAACACTTTTATATATTTTTGGATGAATGTGGGACTAAGGCAGAGGTTTTAGTGGCATGGATCCTCCTATTTATTGTTGCATCTATGGAATTATCCTCCCTTCATATTTTTGGCAATTGAAAGTAGAAATTGATTGGTTGGAAGGTAAGGGAAAGTTAGAGGTTATTCTCTTGTAGTGTTGGATGGATGTAATAATGGTGTTGAAGCATCATTTCTAGAGTCTGTCTTTCCTACATATTCTCTGTGAGTTCAATGAAAAGGATATTTTTTTCTCGAAGAGAGGTCTTTGGGTTGAGGAAGGATAATTTCCGCAATTTTGTTGTCACTTGAGTATCTTATACTTGATTACTTATTGCTTCTTCTTGTGCATTGCCAATTTTGTTATGCACATTTCTTGGTTAGTCTTTTTGGGGTCTTCTGCAAGGTTAAATTTGACAATCTATTGTTGTTGTTGTAAAGTTTGATCTTATTCATCTCACAGTATTTTTGGTAACTTAGTAGCTTCATCAAATGTCGATCTTTACAGTTGCTTGAAGATCAATTTATGATGCATGTACTCTTTTTGTTTATTAATATAAAAGGATGAATTTTCCCTTCACACACACACACATACGTTGTAAAAAAAAATCAAGGATATTTTTTTTTAATAAATTTATCAATTTAAATTACTTTTTATTTAGGAAAATTCAAATGAGATACTTTTTAACACACAAATAATTAAATAGTTATTGACAACAACCAATATAAGTAATTTTTTGCACTACCTTTGTTTAGTATTATGTCTTCTCATAAAAACAAATTCAAAATGTAATATTAAAAAATTATAAAACTTTTTCATGTAATTTTTTTTTTGTGAATATAAGTACTTTATATTTCATAACAAAAAAATTGATTTGTACATGTTGTTCTTCACAATTATCATGACCACACTGCTCTCTTTAACATATAGAGAAGCAAACTACATCAAGCATTGGACTGAAAATCAACAGACTTCAAGGCAAACTAATTACCCAAACAAGAATAAAACCATAACCAAAGACACCATACATCTAAGCATTGGACCAAAGACACCAAACGTCCAAGCTCCCCAAACCATTTCAGAGTTGCATAATAGAAAATAATTCGTCATACATAATTTAGGAAAAAACTGATGAGAAATCGTATTTTACACCAAGTGATACCCCCAACAACAAAGCAAACCATCCACAATCCATTATTATTTCAACAACCAGAAATTTGTAGTGAAACATTGTGCAATGGTGCACCAAAACTTTGCCTCCATACCAATTTTTGGCACTTGAAAGATATTAGAAATACGTTGCAACAAATCCTCTGTATCCTCAAAACCCACATAACTGGAAAAAACATTGCATTTTCATAGACCACAAAACCTTTCAAAGAAGAGTGCAACCATACATTCCTAGAAGAACCCACTAAGCCTGCAAGAGAAAATGACCAGATATCCCCAGAAGGTCAACCCGAGTGAACAAAAAATGAAGGAAAAATACCTTAATGGAACCAACTAGTCATTATCTGAAGAAATAATATTAGGGGTCTGAACATTGTCAGTTGGAGGGTCAGTAAGATCCCGAGAAGTTGAATCGCTCACCCAAAAACTTTCCACCCTCACCAAATGAGAGTCGACATTATTCAAACATAATCTTTGTTTGCGCAGCATATGTTTAATGTCCTCCAATGAGGAGAAAATTTTATTTTTTTCCACTTTTTTATCCTTGAAGATGAGACATAACAAAGTGAACATTTGTTTATTCAAAGCCAAAGAACTCATAAAATGAAATATCCTCTTCCTAAACCTACCAGGAGAAGGAATCCATTTCGTATCATGCCCCACTAATTCTAAGTCATAGTAGTAAGGACGATCCACTACCTCCTTACTTTCCAACACCAAAATCTCCTTCCAAACCTCCAGAGGAACTACATCAAATGCAATGTAAAATATATCATAGGTAAAAGGATGAGCCCTTTTAAACCCAATATTGTTTCTACCACCACTCTGACTAATCATTTTTTTCCTTAGAGGCGTGATATATGTTGCAAATACACACTTAGTACAATCACTGAGGAGACTTCTACCAACAAAGTAAGACAAAGAGTGATATGGAAGGCCATGAAAGACGGACTAGAAAATGATCAAATTGTCACCAAAAGACCACTCCAATAGACCATAAATCATAATATTATCTAGTTCGACACAATGCAAATTCATTAACCAACAAAGAGAAAGCATTGGAAATTTAATACAGCATCGACTAGAGATAAAGGAATTATAATAAGGCTCAAGGCACAAAGAAAAACACAAGGAATTTTGGACACACCAAACAAATTGCAATGCCAAAGAAGTGTAATTACATAACTTAGACACCAATGCTACCAAATCCATTGACCTATAGTGCCTAAGCTAAGTCACTTCAACAACACCTAGAAACTGAGAATTTATCCCCAATGGCACTCTGAAGAAACAAATTGATTTCTCCCCAAAGGCCCTAACGCAAGCCTAAATTGAATTGACAAACCCAATTTATGCCCTAAATAGATTAGATTAAGGCATAGATTTAAGCCAAGGAAACTGAAATTTTCCAACCATAAGTGCAACTTTTTACATACCAGAAAAGGAATGAAATTCCAGTAATCCCAACAAGCGCTACAATCCAACACCCAAGGCCCAAACACCAACATGTAAAAATCAAACAAAACCAAATAATACCCTAATAACCTCAAAGGACACAATTTCAAGATTTTCTAGGTAATTGTTATGCAAACCAAAAGGAATGATAGCCACCAACAACACCTCTTATAACAAAAATCCCACACAGAAAAACCATTATAGGAGTTTGAGGCACTGTCCTCGCATCCTTGCACAACTCATTCGTACCTCTGTCTTTCCATCACCTTCAACCAATTCTTAATATCCTTCAATGTAGCACACTTGTTAATGCAAAGGTATTAACTACCTCCTATCACACTCACTTGATAATATGCCAACTATGCCTTTGGCACTCTCCTCAAAGCCATCCTATCAATGGAAGAAACACCCCCATCAGGGTTTTTTCATCTAAATTTTCTATACAATAGTAATTGAATTATCAATTGTAAGTATTCACAATGAACATTACCTTTAGGTTAACCTATGAGACAATAAGTAATAATGGTTTTAATTTATACCAGCCTAGATTCATTTAACTCTGGATCTACTAAGCATCGAGAGACATCAAATATTTTTTCACTCTAAAAAAATGTGCACCTTAAGACACTTGGTAAATCCAGAGTTAAAATAGATTTAAGTTAATATTTAAGAAAAAGAATAAAGAGAAGCAAATAAATCATTAAATTATTACATAATATTTATGTGTAGTCTAACTTATAGACGAAATGGCCTTTTCATCAAAATGCGGCAATACAATTTCAAGCAAGATTGTGATTTCAAGTAATTACAGATAACATAACTAATTGTAAGTGAGTTTGAAACGAATAATTGAGTAGGTATATCCTCAATTTTTTTGGTTTCATGGTTGTTTGGTGCACACATTGAATCTTTTGATGCATGATATTGTGAATCATAAATAGTGTGATTGGATCAATGCCTTGTAGGAAAAGGAAGTCCATCATCATACTATTTTCTATTATATTTACTAGGTTCACTCTAACTCGTAGCTACCTAAGCTCACAAGGACTAGATTTAGTAGCTATTACTTCACCTTTAGGTGCTTGTTGAAAGTAAGATATGTGTTGGATAATGATGTGATGAGTGATTTATGCGAGTTGTTGAGGATACATAATACATCAAATGGAGATAGTGCTCCTATGGTGCAAGCGAACACTCTTGACTCCTCACTTTTTGTCAGAACTTAAGTATGTTTTGCAATTTACCAAGCCAATCCTTAACATGATTCAATTTGGAATTGTAGATCAACTAGTGATTGTTAGCCTATGAGGCCTAAAGCAATTACAAATTCCTAGATTAGTTCTTTATGATATGTCATCTTTATCCTTGATGAGGTTTCATCCTTATATATTTATGAGTTGTAAATGTCTTGGCTCTCTTCAATTCACAAGGTGATTACATCCATGTACTATATATTAATATTATTGGATGGAAATATTATCATGATGGTTTAATCCTTTTCAATTAGTTCTTGTGTCATGTCTCATTGAATAATTTAACATGGTATCAAAGCTCCTTGAGTCTTAAGGGCTTGATAACTCCATGGTGGTGATTCATGGAAGGTGAGGTATTGTAGCTCCTCATGGTAGTGATCCATGAAGTGTAACTTGCATTAAAGAGAATTGTTACACAGTAATTTGTCATTGCCTTCACCCCAGTCCTTCTACTATGTCATGTGTCCAGTAAACATGCTCATATTAAACAAATGCTCTCTTATGTTTACAATTGACCCTCATTTCCTAAATTTTTCTTCCTCGTCGTGAGAATACATTTAATACATGCAACGGACCCCTATCATAAACAGTCCTATCGTGACCTCGTCGCCAGAGTACACCTGTTTCCCGTGACGATTAGATTTCAAGCCCCAGCGCGAGGCTATTAGCTATCTTTAACGACGATCGGTCTGCATACATTGCTTCCTAGCGATGTCAGTGCTAAAGCTTAGTTAACGACCAACAACGATCTAGATTGGGTGAATTTGTTCTAATAGTCGGCCTTCTAGATGTCTCTAGACCTGGTTGTTGGGTGAGTTTGGGTCACCCTTCCCCCCCTGGCATGGTAGTTCTATCTTTTGTGTGGCTTGCCCTGAGGATAAGCTCCCTCTCCCTCATTTCATGGAGACTCATTCTCCTATAAAATCACTCACCATTGCTATCATCTGCTAGTTCTTTTGGTTGTACAATGCTGATGCTGCTTTTGAGTTTGGTAGATAGTTTTGGTGTGAGTGTGACAAGTGTGGGATTGCTACATAGTTTGTAAGAAGGTGTGGAGTGCCCTTAACCTTGTGTTAAAGCTTGTGGATGAGAGAGAGATATTTTGTTGTTTGGGAGACCCATCTTTGAGAGTGAATGCTTGAAGAAACATACTGGTTGGACCCATTTATTATTAATACAATCAATGATGATTTCCTATGTCTTGTATGTAATTTACTTGATAGCTCATGACTTCTTGACTTTATGAGTAAATAGATCATTTTTGTTTCTCGATTTCGTGCTCTTTTGTTTCCTTGCGGTGTTTTAGGTTGATTGATCATTAAGGAGAAGGAAGAGGAAGCTGGGGCAGCACAACAGAACTTCATCAACCACCGGTTTGAGGTAGGCCTCCAATGATGACTATTTAAGGGAATTAATTATTGTTTTGTCCTTGCTGTGACTAGACCCACTCTAGGGCTAGAGGGGTTTCCTCTATCCGCAGAGGGAACATTTTCTTGCTTCACAAGTTGGCGACTCCATTGGGGAGTCCTTTGCATGTTTCTTCTCTTGTTTACTCTTGTTTTGGTTTTGATTTGGCGTCTCTTGAATTTTGGGGTAAACTATCATTCTTTTGGGTCACCTCGGTCAATTTGGGAAATCCCTTTATTATCTGTGGAATAGGCTGGTCTTTGTTTGGGAGTTTTTGGTTTATCTTTCATTGTTTTTAAGATCATCATTGAAACAAGTTTAATAGTCGCATTGACGTTGCTTTGTCTCTGTTGTAAAGTTCTGTGCGTAGCTGAATCCTGTCGTACAGTCGCGACGATTCCTGAAATCAGCCCATTGCGGAAGAGACATGTACTCTTGCAACGACGTCGCTCTATTGCTACAACTAGTGGCTAATCGTCCCTAGTTGCTAGTGTTATTCCCGCGACGATTCCTATAGAGTTGTTTTTTCAATTCTACTTCCTGAATTCACCAGTCCTATTGATCCCCTGTCATCTTTCTCTTGCCCATTAGCTTGTTTTTGTTTGCTTATGGTTAAGGTACTCTCTCTTTGGTTTTATCAAATGAATCTTGCATTTTTGGCTTTGTGACCTAGTTTTTCAAGTTCTTGAATTACTTGACTTGGTTGCTTGCTTGCCCAAGGTTCGTTTGCAACCTTCTTGCTAATTTGTTTGAGGCTTCTTCATTGCTTGTTTCTTTCTGGTTGATTTTTAGTGACAATTATTGAACCAATCTTTGGTATTGATTCGATTTATTTTCACTACCGAACATAGATCACAATTGTTTGGATCGACCGGTTTTACACTTGCCTGTTTGTTTATTTTAAATTCAAAACACTCAAAATCAAAACACTGCATTCATTTAGTATACAAAAATGAAAGTGTATTTGCATTTCGAGTTTGCGTATTGGAAAGCAAATGATTAAATCTATCATCAGTAGTATTCGTGCACTGTAGGGTTGATGTGTTTATGCATTGTGTCTCTTAGCTTATCTTGGTTTTTCTTGGTTTGGGAATGATCTTCTACCCTCCTGTACGTAGGTGTTCATTGAAGTAAAAGATGCTTTACTCATTCTAGCTGCATCCTTGGTTTTTTGGTATACATACGGTAAGGCTTGGAAACAGAAAGATAATTCAAGATCAACTCTAAAATGAACTGAATGAACTTAACAACGCATTGGAACATAATGCACACTATTTAGAGGTCTAGGTTAGAGACGTGCTCCGGTGTTGTTAAACCTAATCACTATTGTTTTCACTTAAGGTTGGGTGATTCCTCCTTTTGTGACTCAATAGCGGTCTAGTACGAAATTGTGCTCCCAGTACCGTCGAGTATATGTTGGGAGACCCCACTAGGTTATCATCCCATATCCCTAGGAAGTCATGTTTTCCGCCTTGCAAACCGTAACGCATCGAACACAACATTCAAGAAGATTGACTTCTGTATGGAAAGTCCTTGGTTTTCATATGATCGCCCTGGTGTATATGCAGTTTTACGGGTTGTTTGGTAAACCTTTGGCCTAGTTTCTCTAGAGTAGTTACTTTCGTTCCTTTTCGGACTCCTTAAAAGAAAAGGTCCATCTTAGCACTTGTCCTTTTAGGCTCATTAAATATTCGAAGGCGACAAGAGTCATCTTTTCATCCCTTTCTCAACTCTTTAAAGATGAAAAGGTCAAGTTCTGTTCCTGTGTCTTAAAATTTATTCGGCCACATTCACATTTACCCTGTTAGATCTTGTTGCGTTTTAGTCTGCGTAGGGTTGTTTTTCCTTACTCGATTAGTTTTCCCTAGGGCTTTTGAGTTAAAGCATCATGGCAAAATCACCGATCCCGTCTCCCATTCCAAGCGACCAAGGATCTCCATCTTCTATCGCTTCTCAAGTACCAGTTGCTAGTGATACTCTTCCTATTATTTCGAGTATCCAACCGCTTAAATCTCGTGCTCCAGAAGATGAATCCTACGATATTCATTGGAATCTCGTTTGGGAGCCTTCAGAAGAATACTTTCCCCATAATCCTCCCGGTGTTTTGGTCCCAATGTCTTCTTCTGACATGGATGAGACGACCCCTGTCACGAGTGAAGAGTCCTTTATGGCAAGTGGTGAAATTCCTATACCTATGGAAACTTCACCCTTCCGTGTCACCTCTCTTGGTATCACGTTGCCTCTACGCTATAATTCTTTGGTTGATATCATAGGTTCTAGGTCTCTCCTTAAAAGTTCCATGTGGTCTTGTACTGTCACTCCGACTTCGGGATCTTTTACTCCTAAGATTCGCAATGTAACTGTCACATCTGTCCCGACTATTCCAACCATTTGTGTGGCTTCCTCAGCCCCTATCGTTAGTGTTGTCATTGCATCTTTAGTTGTGACCACTATCACCCGACCTTCAATAGGTCCTTCAAATAGTGGCCCTTTGGCATCCATATCTGCGGTTGTTGACCCTAGCCTTAGTGCCCCACCTTCTTCTGGTTCCATTCTAGAAAGGGGGGCATATGATCAATATCTCCAAGCTCTTCAAAATCCAGATCCAAAAAATCCATTTCATTATTATGATTCTCGAGGAGCCCATATTTACCACCCTGGACCCATAACATCTCAACCTGTGGTTGAGGTCTTAGTTCCGTTATCTGTCGCTTGGGGTACCACTGCTTATCATGGTGGCCAAGCACAGTCTTCAAATTTTCAAGGTCCACCCTATCAAGGTCAATCATCTTACGGACAATAGTCTTATGGATAGTCGTACTATGGGAAACCTTATTTGGGGCAACCTGTCGGCCCACAAGGACAATCCATTCAGGTATAACCTTCAGCCTTCAGCAGGTCTTCTTTCACATACTTCGGGAAACCTTCTGGTAACCCAGGACAACCTTACATTCAACAAGGCCAACCTGGTACCCAGCAAGGCCACCCTTCTAGACA
Organism: Pinus tabuliformis; assembly: GCA_031772625.1. NCBI lineage: Eukaryota > Viridiplantae > Streptophyta > Pinopsida > Pinales > Pinaceae > Pinus > Pinus tabuliformis. Next base: position 761,934,592 of record CM062804.1, read on the forward strand.
AATTGGTTAGCCTCAAATTCAACAAGGCCAACCAATTGTTCCACCTACTCAACCATCTGGTCAATCTGGACAACCTTCGATTGCGCAAGGTCAACCCAATACCCAGCAAGTTCAAACTTCCGGGCAGATGGGCCAACCTCAACCTCAACCAGGCCAACCTTCTAGCTAGATGGATCAACCTTAGTTTTCTCAAGGACATCTGTCTGGGCCTGCTCAACCGGGCACTCAAATGCTCATTGCTTCTCAATCTCCACCGGGTTTTTAGCCCCAGTCTGGACTCCAGACCCAATCCAGTCTCCAAACCTAGGTTGGATCCCAAACCCAAACTCAAACGCAACCTGGTCCTTAGGCTCAGTTCGGAGCCCAGTTGCCTTATGCTTTTCAGCAATCCCAAGGGCAAACTCAATTTTCCCCATACCAAAATTATCAACAGCCACAGGTTAATCCTTATCAAAATTTCCAGCAACTGTATGCTGCTCCTACAGGCCCAGTTGGTAATCAGTGGAATGCTGGGGGTCAAATCCAGGGTCAGCCATCTAGTTACAGTTATAATCCCTATGGAAAAAATCCCTACGGACAAAACCCTTATGGGTCAAATCCGTCTAGACAAAATCAATGGGGGCAACAGGGAACTGGATGGAACTCTGGAGCTACTTCTTACCCATAGCCTCAGATGTCCTTTAATCCTCAATTACCCTTTTTAGCGATGTTGGAATTACCAGATGTGTCCAAACTGACAAATGATCCCATTCTTCATAATCTGTATTCGTCACCGGTTCCAACTAAAATTCCAGGTGATTATCCCAAGTTTGATGGTAAAGCTGGAGAAGATCCCCAAGCTCATGTCATGACTTATCATCTATGGTTTTTTTCAAATTCATGGCTTGATGATTCAATTTGGCTCCACCTTTTTCAACGGACTCTCACTGGCTCTACTGCAAAATGATATATTGAGCTAGCTCACGGATCTTTTCAGGACTTTAACTTGCTATCTATGGCATTTTTAACTCATTTTCAGTTGTCGATTCAATATGAAATAGGCACACATCTCCTGACATCTTTGAAGCAGAACATGACCACGCATATCCCAAATCATATCCATGAATGGAGGAGACTTCGCCATTTGGTTAAGTTCTGGATCCCCAATCAGCTTCTAACTGACTGGTTCACAACCTTATTTTTTGGTCTGATAGTCCAGGACATTGCTATGGGGGCATGTGTAACTGAAGAGCAAGCTATCGCATGTGCTCAGTACCTTGATTTAGTTTACTCCCATTCTGTTACACTATATGATTATTTGCCCGATGCTCCGAGACTCGAAAATTCTAAAGCCCCGTCAACACCATCTGTTGACGGTGTCATCGGTTCTATCAGTACGTCCTCTAAGAAATCTTCCGCGAACCCTGGGAAGAAAAATCCCAATGCTTCAAATGAAAACGCTTCTCAGGCCGTATCCAATTCTAGTAACACTTTTGAGGTTACCGTCATTCAGTCCACCATGTCGGACAAAACTTCGAAAGGGAAGAAGAAGGGAAAAGGAAAGAATAAGGTCGATCAGCCGAAAAAAGATTCCCCTAAACCTCCACGTGAGGAAGGTACCAAACGCAAGCCTAAGTATCCTCGCCTTATTTGCGACGAGGATCACTATACTGAAGACTACTCGAGGCGGTCTGAACTTAGTCGTTTGTTAAAAGGTGCCTCTGGGACTCTTGCCGTGCTCAAAGATCCTTTTCCCTCGCAGCAAACTCAAATGGTGGCCGATCCATCTCAATCCTCCTCTCCCTTTGGTTCTCAGGTATTTATGGCTGGGACAATTCCCATCCATATCAGTACTCGGTCAAAAGAATATCCTTCACCTACCGAGAAGGAAACTGAGGTCCCCTCTCATGCTCCTTTGTCTAACTCTGGTCCACTTCATATTGAGCAACCTAGTACTGAGTCAGTCCTCCGACCTCCTCCTGAAGGGGTACTCTGGAAGTCTTCTTACAACCCCAATGGTCATGCTGCGTAGCAATACTGCATCATTGAGGACTTAGCTCAGGCTCCGTTAGCTATGTCCACCTTAGAGGTCCTCTAGAGTTGCCCCTCTCAAAGGAAGTCATTGCTATCGGCCATTAGTGGCATTGACCCGACCGACTCGGATTTGATCACTTTTGACCTAGACAGTCATGTACCGAGGCTGCCTCACCAAATTGCCTTCCTTATTCAAGTCATCATTAATTCTAAAACTATCCATCGCACGATCATTGATGAAGGTGCTTCTACTTGCATTATGTTTGTTGCTTGTTGGAAGGCTATCGACTCTTCAACTCTGAGTCAGTCTCCCAATACCTTGGAAGCCTTCGATGGGAGAGAGTCTCGTCCTTATGGTATACTCTCACGTCTGCCTATTACCTTGGAAGGGAAGACGGTCGAGGTGGAGGTCGAAGTTGTCGATGCCAATTTAACTTACAACCTCCTTTTAGGACGAAGCTGGACATATGCCATGCGAGCCATGGCTTCATCTCTATTTCATGTTATTTGTTTTCCTCATTAAGGGAAAATTGTCACGGTAGACCAGTTGTCCTTCTTTGCCTCTTCCTCCTCCGATGGCAACGTGCCTTTCATGGAGCATACCTCCACTCCATGTGAGAGTGTAGGTGCTGGACTCTTTAAAGATCCTACCCTTATGGGTGTTTTTCCACTCCCACCTCCTAACATCACTCCCATTAATATGATTTCTATTCACTCTGATCCTTGGGTCCTTCCTCCTATTGATCAGATAGAATCCTGGGGTGATGAGATGTCATTGAGTCCTGTCGAGCTCAACTACGTCGAAATTTTTTTATATCGGCTTCATCTCCTAAACTTGCTCCTTCGAGAAGGGCTCTCGACTCGTACGTTCAATCCCCTTGGCTCAGAGATGGCACTTCTTCAGACCCTTTACAAGAAATTTTTCCTTATGATGAAGTGATTATCGAGACTATGTCTTTTGAGGAACCCCTTTGGTCTAATCATCACCATTGTTCCTCGTTTCTCCCTACCCATCAGGAAATGCTTACTTGTCTTGAGCAATTTGCTCCTTGTCTCCCCTCCCAAACCCTTCAGACACCCATCCAAATTCATCAAGTGTCTTCTGAAGGGAATATGGGGAACATTATGCAAACTCAACCAATCGACATCTCTATTAAACCAGGGATTTTCGAGCACATTCATGTTGGAGTAACTTGTACTCCGGAGGAGATTCAGCTTTATACTGATCTTTTTCGTGAATTTCGTGATGTGTTCGCTTGGTCTTACGAAGAGATGCCCAGCATCGATCCTAACATCGTGGTGCATGAAATACCTACGTATCTGGGTGCCAAAACTGTTCGTCAACATCTATGCCTCGTGCACCCCCGAAAGGCTGCAGCTATTAAAGCGGGAGTCGAAAAGCTTCTTAAGGTTGGCTTTATTTACCCTATCCTGCTCACATATTGGGTTTCTAATATTGTCCCTGTGACTAAAAAACAGGGCACTATTAGGGTGTGTGTTGATTATCGCAACATTAATCATGCATATCCCAAAGACAACTACCCTACACCTTTCATTAACCAACTCATTAATGAGTGTGTCAGGAGTGAGATATATTCATTCATGGCCAGCTTTTCTGGTTATAACCAGATTAACATCACGCCTGTGAATCAACACAAGACCGCTTTTCTCTGTCTGTGGGGTACTTTCGCTTATAAAAAGCTCTCGTTCGGTTTAAAAAATGCTGGTGCTACCTTCTAGCGCACAATATCTTATGTGTTTCATGATATTCGACACATTGTGCAGCCTTACTTGGATGACCTTCCGACTCATTCAGCGAAACACCAGGACCATCCAAACCACCTTTGCGAAATTTTATTCGCTGTCGACACTATCATATCTGTTTTAATCTGCATAAGTGTGTCTTCTACGTGGAATCTGGCTAACTTCTTGGGTTCATCGTCTCCCGAAAGGGTATCTGTCTGGATCCCCTTAAAATTGAAGCCATCCTGAATCTCCCTCCCTCTGCTTCTTTGCAGCAATTGTAGAGTTTGCAGGTTAAAGCAAATTTTTTAGGCTGTTACATTCTAAATTATGTTGAAGTGGCCAAAGGCTATACGTGGTTATTAAAGTGACACATCCCTTTTCTTTGAGATGCCACTGCATAAGAGCCATTTGAGTGCCTCAAGACCCTCCTTGTTTTTGCTCCGTTGTTACGCCTGCCCGATTATCACCGTGACTACACTCTTTATTTAGCTGCTGTCAATAGCACCATCGGTATGGTTTTGGTCCAAGATGATGATGATGGTACTGAGCATGTCGTTTACTATCTCAGTCGCAATTTACTTGATACAGAAACTCGATATGCCTATGTTGAGAAGTTGGCATTGGCCGCTGTTTGCACCGTCCAAAGTTTCCGCCACTATATATTATTGTGCACCACAATGGTGATTTCTGATTGCATCCCAATGACGTACATCTTGTCACTTCAGCTGCTGGGGGGCAAGTACTCAAAATGGATTGTCATCCTTCAAGAGTTTGACTTGGAGTTTACTACAGCCAAGTCTAAGAATTCCCTTGTCTTCGTTGAGCTGCTTTGCTCGCTACCATCTGTTACCGCGCCCTCTCGATTAGAGGACCATATTCCAGATGAATCTCTGTTCTTGATTAGCACCCTTGATCTTTGGTACGGGGAAATTATTGTCTATCTTCAGATGTCGTATTTTCATCCAGATTTGTCCAAGGATTCTCGGCGATGGATTCACCATCATTCTCAAACTTATCGCATTATTGGGGACACCCTATACCATCTCAGCGCCGACTCTATTCTCCACCAATATTTGACGTTCGAGGAAGCCAAATGAGTTCTGAATGACTGCCACTCTGGCGCCTGTGGTGTTAATATGTCCGGATATGCTACTACTCACAAGATCCTTTGTGTTGGTTATTTTTGGTTGTTTATTTTTAAGGACTGCATTCTTGTCGTCCCCTCTTGTCATGAGTGCCAAATCTACCAATGGAAGATGCGCGCACCTCTTGCTCCTTTGCACCCTGTCGTTACCATTGGCCCTTTTTCCAAATGGGGCATTGTTTATATGACCTGTAATCCTCGCTCGGTCGGGGGGCATGGGTATATCATCGTTGCCATTGATTATTTCATGAAATGGACTGAGGCGATGTCTACACTATCTGATGATGGTAAGACAACGATGCAATTTTTATTCAATCATGTCATTTCACGATTCGAAGTCCCTCAGGCTATCATCATTGATCACGACAAACATTTCCGTAATCATATGATGACTGAGTTAACAACCCAGCTGGGCTTGCAGCATGATAGCTCAACACCATACTATCCTCAGGCCAATGGCCAAGTGGAAGCTGTCAACAAAGTTTTGGTCATGATGCTTCAACGCACCATCGGCATGCACAAGTCCAACTGGCATTTGATGTTATTCTCCGCCTTATGGGCCTACCGAACTTCAGTGAAGGATGCCACCGGGTTCACCCCATTCCAATTGGTTTACGGTCTGGAGGCTACCCTTCCGATTGAGTGTGAGATCCCTTCTCTTAAATTAGCCGTCGAATTGCTCCTAAACACTACTCTGATAGAAGAACGTGTTCTTTACCTAGAGCGGTTAGATGAGATCCGTCGCCTAGCCTCTCTAGCCATTGAAGCGCAGAATAAGAGAGTGAAAACTCACTTTGATCAAGCTGTCCATCCTCGTTATTTTGTTGAAGGAGACTTAGTCTTGCTTTATGATCAAGCAAATGATAAGCTGGGGGCAGGAAAATTCGAGCCTATGTGGCATGGGCCTTATATTGTAAAATGTGTTTTGCAAAAAGGGGCCTATGAGCTGATCGATTACGAAGGGAATCCTCTAGATAAGCTTCGAAATGGGCTTTATCTGAAAAAATATTATGCATGAATCTCGTGCATCTAATTTGTACATACGTGTGTTTTCAGCAGGTGTGTTGTCAGTGTGTGTTTTCATGTTTGGCTTGGTGTGTAGGCATAATTGCCGCTTATTGTGTCTTTTGCTTCTTGTGCAGATGTCCGGTACACCTTATGTTAGTTTCACTAATGGTGCTTGCCACAGTACTCGAAACCTTTCTTCTGCGGCATGGGTGATCTACAATCCTCACAGTGAGTTAGTAGACCTTCAAGGTGTTTGTCTAGGTTGCACCACAAACAATGTCGCTGAATATAGCGTTGTCATTGAATTACTGACCGAGGCTGTCAACCTCGATATTCATGCATTGGTTATGAATTTGGATTCTCAACTTGTTGTCCACCAGCTTAATGGGCGTTATTGCGTCAGAGATCATCGGATTTTAAGGTTGTATTTACGTGTTAAATTATTGGAAAGGAATTTTTATTTTATTACATATCAACACATTCCAAGAAGATTAAACACATTAAATGATGCATTAGCAAATCATGTATTAGACAGACATTTATGCAACATGTAATCAAAACAATATATAGAAGCATTCAAAACACAATAATGAACCATAGAAATATGTATATGTATATGTATATATGTATATATATATATATATATATATATATATATATATATATATATCATGTGGTGCACCGAGGCGCTCAAAAAATAAGTGTATATGTCAAAAATAGAGTCTGTGCTCTCCATACATCCGAGACACATGTCTCTCCAAAAATCAGCAGAAAGTAAAACCTAGGTATCTACTGCGGTGGGTTCTACTCCATATAGCAGACCACTGCTCGTGCGACTCGTCTCAAGAGCCTATGCATCCTAGGTGGCACTCCAACAGTATGTCTCTAGTACTCTACAGGGACCTCCTCAATCACCCTGTAATCCAGGATTTTGTCTACCAGGGCCTCAAGGTTACGGGCTACCTCCTCCATTGCATTGCCACCAGGGCGAACCAAGGCCAGCTCCATGTTTCCCTGCAAATCCCTCTGTGCCTCAGGAGCTAGTCCTACCGACCTCTCTGGTCCCACATCTGCAAGGAACATAAGAGACATTATTTAGACATATGCATGATAAAATCCAAAAACATCATAGAAAAATCAAAACATAAATAGTGTGGTGTTTCGATCAAGTGTTTAGCTCCCTCATCCCACTGCTCGCTCGTAGGAAGCTGCATGTCGGGGTCTCCATGAAAATCTGTGCCTGCATACAACCAGTCCTCGACTATGACCTTTTGCTAGTCTAGCCACTCTCGGAATAGCATCCCCCATGATACCGGTCAGCCACCGCCCCCTTGCAGCATGACATGTGCCCAGTGAGTGATGCGGGTATCTCGTGGCCCAGGTACGTATAAGTCCATGTCCTATAGTTGGAGAATTAGTACCCGTTCCAGCATGAGCAGGATCAGGATAGATCCATACCCGAACTGCTTCACCTCCTCGCACTGACACCTTGTCAACTGTCTCTTCATGTTGATAGCCACTGCCTCTGCCCAGTTATACATGGTCGAGTTGAGGCACTCAAGCGCTAACCAGAGATGGGTCTTTGTGGCCTCATGTTGGGTTTGGGAGCCTGCTGCAAAGAGTAAAGTTTTCCACCATCGGGATTTGTAGTTTCCCACTAGTGGATGATTTGCGTGCCCCTGGGCACACCCGTGCTATCAGCATATCTAAAGTCTCGCCCTGTACTTGTTGACCCTCCAAGATTGGCATCTCACCGCAGCGAGACAATCCAGTAAGAAAATATATGTCTGTGGCATCAAATTCAATGTCTTTTCCCCGAATGACGAACTTCCCGTCCGTTAGGTTCTAGGAGTGGATTATCAGCTCTAGTAGGTCAAGTTGTGCCAGAAGATGAAGAGTGATGAAGAATTTTAACAATCCGTACTCGATAAGGGCTCTTCGGCACCCCGTATCATTAAAATCTTGTTCGTCATTGTCATCATGAGTTCTCTCTTGCCACACAAAAGCCATTTTGACCTGCGTCAGAGGAAAAAATGATTAGAATACTTTTCATAAGATTAAACATACAAATTATAAAAAAAAAAATTGACTTTATGGCGCCATCGCTGTTGTTTTAAAAACAACAGCTACGACTCAAGGTCAGTCATTGTTTTTTTCTGCGATCGTCGCGGGAGTACATCTATATCCCATGACAATCCCGATGGTATTCAGTGTTAACAATCATGGTCATCGCTAACCCGAGCAAATCTTCCGCAACAATCGCGAGGCGAATTTGGGTTTCAAAATTTGCCCAAAGACCACCTATCTACCACCAAATTACATGGAAAAAGCTTTGAAATGGAGCGCAAGGGAGAGATTACTTACTTGGTGAAGACCTCGGGCGAAATTGTTAACCGTCGATGCTGGAATCAAACTCAGGAATTCACTCAGTTTTGCACTCCAAATGCCAAGGTAAAACTCACTATGGTAAATGGTAAAAATGAACTTACCATACCTCCTTTTATAGTGTTTCTTTCAAAAAATTCAAAAATTACACTATATGGTTTGGGTTTTTCTTTTTATTTTAGCGTTTTGGTTAGTGTTTTGAGTTTTTTTCCCTTGTATCCATGCATATATATATTTTTTTCGAATGGGTCTTATGTGTGAAGTGTTTTGTGCAGAGCTACAGGTGGCAGGATTATGTCATACTTTGTATACACTTGGTCCACATTTTGTAAAAAGTATTCTTTAATGCTCTTTTCCGACTTAAAAGACGAAAAGATTGTTGAGTTTACCCTTTTGACTCGTTAAATGGAATAAAAGGTGGTCCACTTTGAGCTCTTTTCCGACTGTATAAATGTGAAAATATCACCAGACCTTTGTCGTTTCGGGTTCGATACTTGTTACGAAACGAAGTTTCTTCGATCGCTTTTCTAGTTTTTTGGATTGAGGTCACTAATTGTGAAAAGTACTCCTTGATCGTAATGGTCAAGCGATTCTCTCGAGTATTATTTTATACTTTTTTGGACTCGAGAGACACAAATCTACGAAAAAGGACCCCCTTGGAGTTTTCTTTTTTGTGTCTTTTTCAAACTCTCTAAACATGAAAAAGACTCCGAGTTTTCCCTATGTCAGACTTGTTAAACCCTGACGACATTGGACTCATCACCATGACGAGACTCGAGCTTCTCCTCCCTAGGGCTCGTTAAACTATCACTAGGTTGGATTCGTCCGAAGGTTGAATTTATATTACAAGCATATGCTATACCCTTCAAGCTTGCTTTTAAAAATAATTGGGGTACTCGCCAGCAATGGTGGGGGAAAATTTGGAAATCATCATTGGTTACCTGCGGCAGCTAGTCACTCTTGAACATCGACACTTTTGCTTCTTGTCGGGTTGGGATATCCATGCATCATCATTTGGCCTTCCAGGGTTTTGGGTTGCCATTTAACCTCATTCCATCCGATCCATGTTGTCTCCATCGAGCCTTTGATCCCTTGGTACCTGAATTCTGCCACCCTCCGGAGTCGTGTCGCCGATATGTTCAAGAGTATAATCCTTCTGTAGTTCACACCCTTACCTCCTCCTCCGATACTCTGCTTCACCCTCTACCACTTGTTCCTTATCTCGTGCCGTTGATGAGGGAAACATTATGGCCCTCCTACGACGGATCATCTCCTGTTGACACCAACTCATTATCCAGGAGATTGATTTGGAGATCCCCTTTGGTACCTTGGAGCTTGCATGCCTCAATGGCAAGTTCTTCGCGCCTGATGATAGAATTTCATCATTGGTCATCGATCGGGTGATTCCATGAGTGTTCGACTTCAGATCATTTTCACACTTAGTGGATTGTACTAGACAGTACCTTGAGAGCCATTAGCATTATTGGTGGTTTCTCTCATGCTTGTTAACGGTTTTCATCATTGACTGGTAATCAAGTGACTTTCTATCATGCTCGACTTCAGCACATCTATTCGCATGCTATAATTTGTACTATGATCGGTTGGGTTTCAAGACCCCAAACTAAGATTACACATGTTCGGGTTGCGTGGATTGGTTCGTGATTACATACATGACTCTTTCATTGATCGCTGCGACCATACGTTTATCATTATCATGGTCTTATTAGCTAGGTGGCTGCGTCCATACCACAAACTAAGTTCGTATGTCTTTTGGATGGTTGTGCCCATGCCTAAACTACATGTATTTCACTATCAGAGATATCAGTTGTACTTACACCTGCAGTTTCTTCCGGGTGGTGTTCCAGTTCAGAAAATTTCGTAAAGCATTTCACCCCTCCCATTCTCTCGGGCTTCATGCTTTAGGGGGCATCTGTTACACAGTAATTTGTCACTGCCTTCACCCCAGTCCTTCTACTGTGTCATGTGTCCAATAAACATGCTCATATTAAACAAATGCTCTCTTATGTTGCCAATTGACCCTCATTTCCTAAAGTTTTTTGCCTCGTCGTGAGAATACATTTAATACATGTGATGAACCCTGGTCATAAATAGTCTTGTTGCGACCCCGTCATGGGAGTACACCTGTTTCCCGCGACGGTTGGATTTCAAGCCCCGGCACGAGGCTATTAGCTATCTTTAGCGACGTTCGATCTGCATAGATTTCTTCCTAGCGATGTTGGCACTAAAGCTTAGTTAACAACTAGCGACGATCTAGATTAGGTGAATTTGTTCTAATAGTTAGCCTTCTGTATGTCTCTATACCTGGTTGTTGGGTCAGTTTGGGTTTCCCTTCCCCCCTGGCATGGTAGTTCTATCTTTTGTGCTGCTTGCCTTGATGATAAGCTCCCTCTCCCTCATTTCATGGAGACTCATTCTCCTATAAAATCACTCACCGTTGCTATCATCTGCTGGTTCTTTTGGTTGTACAGTGCCGCTGCTGCATTTGAGTTTGGTAGATAGTTTTGGTGTGATTGTGACAAGTGTGGAATTGCTACATAGTTTGCAAGAAGGCGTGGAGTGCCCTTAACCTTGTGTTAAAGCTTTTGAATGAGAGAGAGATATATTGTTGTTTGGGAGACCCATCTTTGAGAGTGAATGCTTGAAGAAACATACTAGTTGGACCCTTTGAGAAGGCTTGTGACGTCAAGACTTTGTTGTAAGCTTTGCTCTTGATTTATTATTAATACAATCAATGATGATTTCCTATGTCTTGTATGTAATTTACTTGATAGCTCATGGCTTCTTGACTTTACGAGTAAATAGATCATTGTTGTTTCTCGGTTTCGTGCTCTGTAGTTTCCTTGCGGTGTTTTAGGTTGATTACTCATTAAGGAGAAGGAAGAGGAAGCTGGGGCATCGCAACATAACTTCATCAACCACCGGTTTGAGGTAGGCCTCCAATGACGACTATTTAAGGGAATTAATTGTTGTTTTGTCCTTGTTGTGACTAGACCCACTCTAGGGCTAGAGGGGTTGCCTATGTCCATAGAGGGAACACTTTCTTGCTTCACAAGCATGCTAGAGATTTTCTATGTAATGAGTTACAGTGGCTATAATGATGATATTGTAATAATTATGATGGATATATGACTATGATAGGCCTATTGAATAAGAGCTATAGTGAAGAAGAGATAACCATCGTTGAAACACAAAAAATCCAGTGATAACACGTTATTAAAGGGGAAAATCTCTATTTTTCAAGTGTTTTTTGGTAAAATTAATATTTCTCTTCCATTTTTATCTATTTTTAGTGATTTTAGTTGCATTGGAAAACAGATTCAAAAGAGCACCAAAAAGTATTTTTATACTTTTCAAGATTCTTATTCATTTTTTAGAAGTTCATCTCGTAAAAATTGGATTATATATAATCATGGCATATGTGGTCATTAAATTTAGATTATGGACATTATACACAACCAAATTAAGTATGGTGTATAGCATTATAAATGTCTTGTAGAAATCTATCAACACCCTTTAAAGATTGACTGAAAAATCAACTTTAACGGAGAAAATGTTTGTTTTGTATTTGTTTGTTAGCTTATATGAGTCCTTATATGACTGGAAGGCCTAACCTATGGCTTGAGTAGTCAGGACCCAAAGGTCCCATTAATAGGTATAATATAAGGCCTGTTTCAGTATCCTCCAGCCTATAATTTCCTCTTTTCTCACATTAATTAACATCTTTTTGGATATAATTTTCTTAATAGGGAGACTAAAGGATGTTTGTCATACTTCGTGGCCTAATGTGGTTAATATGTAGGAAAAGAGCATTTTTTAGTGCATTTACTATGTAGAAGAACGTTGAAGGTAGTTAGAGGAGATGTAGGAAGCATGTCCCCTGCATTTACTCACCTACAACTTGACTTCATCCTTAATCACTGACCTGCATCTCGAGGATCTACTAGCAACCAATGCACTCAAGGAAATTGTGAGGATCTAAGGGAGATAGATCCATTTTTTTCGATATTTTGGAGGGAAGCAATCCTGTTTCCAAGGAGGTTTCCCCTAAGTCATTTTTGTATAAATAAACAATTCCAAGGGCTCAATAGGATTCAAATTTTTGGAGCAAAATGGAGTTATTGAGAGCTGGGAAGCTTGAGATTGTCATTTTCATTCCATTATGTAATTGAACTCTATTTTATGTCGATGAAAATATTATTGTTATCTTTCTATTGTAGCGGCTACAACCGCCCTTCAAAAATTTTTCTTAGCCTATTTTGGAGCCTCCCTACCAACCTTACACAACACTTTTTCTTACTTCATCAAGTACTTAAGCTTCAGTGTTTTCCTCGCGCAAAGGTAGCCTGACGATCACAGTTGATCCATTCCCCTCACAGGGTACTCACCCGAACTTGGTCCAGCTCCAGGTTTAGCAGCTTCCCCTTGAAAATTGTGCATTTCTGGAGGGCAACCAGTCTTCCCTCCAGGAATTGCGCAATCCTCTCCGATAGCCTACTGGGCTCCAAGATTATGCAATCTTGCCAACCAACCCTCCCAGTAGGATTTGCACAAATTTTCCCAGCAGCAGGCTGTTCAACCCAGGATTTGCGCAAATCTGGGTAGCAGTCAGATGTTTTACCTAGAAATTGCACAAATATCCTAGGCAACTAGCCTAGCTCCTAGCCAGAAATGTGCATTTTTCTCTAGCAGTCGAGCAGTATCTTGCATGTGCAACTGAGTTGATCGGTTCCCTCCAGGAGTGAGCAAAACAAACTTGCATGCATGGGTTGCTTCTCCCAAGGTAGCATGCAAAGGCATCCCTTATTTCATGGATCTATGTTTAGCAGTTGGCGGTTACATGCAAGAAGAAATTCTGAAACCTCCCACCAAGTGTCGCTTCCCCTAGATTCGTGGCATGCGTGCCACAACCTCGATGTTATGAAAACTAATCAACCGGATGCTGCAAAGCTCATTCTCACATCAACCTTGTAGCTCAGACATCCCACATCACATCTAGGAGCAGTCGACACATTCAGCTTAGCTATTGTCGAGTAATCCCACTTCACATGCCTTGTGTTGCATTTCTATCGCTTTTTGTGTTTTTACTTGTGGGAGTATTGTTTGCTTGATTTCTTTGAATGATTGTTGTCATTTACATATATACTATCTTGTCCTAGCTCTATTTCAATTTTCGTTGCTATCTTACTATTGTCACATTCATGAAAATGTTTTTCATGGACGTTCACCCAACTGATGAACTGCCTCACCCACATGCATGTTGATCTATTTGTTGAATCTTTCATTCATGTTTTGCATGCATTGTCAATCACTTCTTCTATCACTTATTGTCGCCATGCATTTACTATCTTAGTTTCTTCTAGTTTCCCGTCGGTGAGTCGAGCCAACCTTGGCCTGGACTCTGCCTTCACCAAGTGTTATCGGGAAAAGTGTCCATTTAGATCTACTCTATCCCACTAAGGTGTGACAGCTACCTTAGAAACAAACGGAGAAAACTACTTTTGTATTCTTCTTTATGAACCAACCTGTGTCTTGCGCTAGTCCTTTGATCCAATCTCTCTTCTCTTCGATAGTTCCCAGCTACCTGCTCCCTCACTTGCCCAGCTTCACCAAGTACCTGTAAGATCACATAAGAAGGAAACTATACAAAGACATGGGTTTATATTCATAAATAACTTAGGATCAGATTTAAGTTAACCATACAAATGTAACAAGCATCAATGAAACACAAGCATGGAGAAGAAACTCAAATAGTTTTATTGATATACAAGAAGATCCAGGAGGAGTTACAACCGATGATTCCTGACCCAGCATCAACCTCCCAGCAAAGAAATCCCTTCTTCAACCCCAACAAAGCATAGATCACCCAATTCTCTAATATGTATCTCAAAACCAACAACAATTCCTTACAATGTGAAAAATTCCAGCCTCTGGATCTCTGGGATGAGGGATCCATATATAGATGTATGCAAGGAGGATGAGTCAGCTCATGAATTGATTAGTGGCTTCTCTCTGTCAGTTCTTGCTTCCACTTGGAGACTGAGAGCCTCTTACTCATCCTTGGTCGAATTCAGTGAGGCAAGTGTCATTGGAGAAGATTCTGGAAGCTTCCATTGTCTCTCCACCTCGTGCAATGACTCTGCCACTTGTCATTTCCCGCTCAACGCACCCTGGTAGTGCATTTAGGTGCGTTGCAACACACCTAGTTAGTGGACTTAGGTGCTATGCAATGCACTTGGCTAGTGGAGCAGCTGAAATGATCCTGATTTGACTAATTCTGAGCAGTTTCTGGTGGAGAACTTCTGGGAGAAGCTGTAATTTGTTGACCTTGTTCCTTTAGGAGTTAGAACAACACTTTTAGGGACTTAGGAGCTCTTGGTTTATGGACATTTCATGCTTAGAGCTGTAAGGCACAAAAATGTCTATAACAGTTGCCCCCTAAAGTATAAGGCCGTTTATCGGGTGAAATGCTTTATTAGGAGGATCCGGAGTTCTTTCAATGCTGGGAGGAGACCTGTAATAAGATACAATACAATACATTATCTTCATACTGTTTTCATGATCTAGATGAGGCGGGCATTCCCATGCTCAGCTTTATAAATTCATTTTCATGTACATAGGACAGACAATCGTCTGATGGTAGACTGATGATTCTGATAGAGCCATCATCCTTTTGGTAGGATGATTATCTGTGCTGCAATGTTGTACATTTCAATGTCTTTATTTTCCTGAATATATATCGCAGCCCGGATGGATGAAACTAGATCTGGGGTCTTCAATCTTGTCTGATCTTCACTCGAAGTACAAGTCGATCCATGTGAGAAATGTTTTGAATTCGAACATGGAAAGACATCGCTTGATTACCAGTCAATGATGTAAACTGTTAACAAGCGCGAGAGGAATTACCGATAATGATAATGACCCTCAAGGTACTGCAGTACAATTCACGTGGTGTGAATAAAGGACTTGGTGTCGAAAACCACGCAAAATCTTTCGGTCGAAGGTCATTGATGTATACCTGTCGCCAGAAGTGAGAAACTTGCCATTGAGGCATGCAAGCTTCAAAGTACTGAATGGGGTGTTCCTAGATCAACTTCTTGGATAATGAGCTGATGTCGACAAGAAGTGATCCGTCATAGGAGGGCCTTAATGAATCCCACATCAATGACACGGAACGGAGCAAATGATTTTGATGGAGGTGAAAACGATCTGATGATATACGGTTCAGGGTGGCGATCATGAAAGAATGGAGTATAATGTATGGTAGTGGGTGGGACACAGGTGGCCTTTCTGGATGACTTCTCTTGAACATGTCGGCGACACTTATGTGATGGATTGGTAGCATTAACCCCAAATGTGGATGGTATGGCGAGACCATGGCGATGTGACCAGTGAATGAAACAACCCAACTCGACTCAGGCACGGAGTGGAAGTGTCATGTTCAAGAGCGACTTGCTACCAATAAAGATTCTTTGAGTTTTCTTCCCAATTTTTCCCCAGTCATTGCTGACTAGTACCCCTTTATTTTTGTCAAGCTTGAGGAGGATAACATATGCTTGTTCTATAATTTGGCCTTCGGGCAAACCCATCGCTATGTTTTAACGAGCCTAGCGATAGTGAAACTCGTTCTCGTCTAAAGACAAGTTTGTCGCTATTAATCTTTTTAACGAGTCTAACGACAAAGATAACTCAGTCCTTTTCATTTTTAGAGAGTCTGAAAAGGTACGTAAAGGTAACTCCAAAATTCATTTTTCGTCATCTAATCCCTTAAGTCCAAAAAAGTATAAAACAATACAGAAGGGATGAATTTTCGATCACTTTAACGAGCCGAACAAAACAAGCGCTCGATCGTTTTGTGCAATAATCCCTCAGGTCCAAAAAGATTAAAATCTAGAGGAGGGATAGCACTTCCCGTCGCTTTAACGAGCTGGAAGGCCAGAACTCGGCAATATTTTCATATTTTACGAGTCAGAAAAGAGCTTAAAGAAGACTCGTCTTTTGAAGAACGAGTGATAAAATGGGTAGCAGCTGATTCCAGGTAAGGTTTGGAATTTTCCAATCACGGCAGTGTCACAAGGATGGCTAGTGAAATCACTCTTCACAGCTGTTCCTCAAAATGGGTAAACAATCAAATGGAGGTGAATGATCGGCTAATGAAAAGTGGAGGTGATGGTGCAAACACGACCAAGGATTTAATGGCTGAAGTACTTCATTCACGGTGGTTATTTACCGGGGAATAGTTCATTTTTTAACGAGCTTAAATGTGGGTGGAAACATTTGCTCATGTCTTATTTTTATTTTTTAACGAGCTTGAACTATGCGCTAAAACTGCTCGATGATAAGTTTGCATGCCCCCAGCATAATAACGCAAATCGAGGTGCATGCCCCCCAAGCTTCATTGCATTCAACTCGGTGGTTGGAATGAAGGTTTACCTTTGAGATTTGAAAAGGGGATTTGTTTCATTTTTTAATGAGGTTGACACAGTAAAAGAACTATCCTCATGACTCCTTGTTTCATTTTTTAACGAGGTTGACACGAGATAAGAACCGTCCTCGGAATCCAAATCCATTAGATATAGAAGATTTCATATTCCACTGTGGCCACTTCCGCCAGATTACTCGGAGGTGGTAGGGCAAAAGTACCCATTAAGGCAGGGTCTTTTAGGAGACCTACTCTGATATTTTCGAGCAAATGATTACTTCCATGGATCATTGGAATGCTTCCCGTAACTTGTGAACTGTTGGGGAGAAATGTTTGTTGGTCGACGATTGTAATTCCTCCTTAGAAGGGAAATGCAATCTTCCTGAAGTAGGTCGACACAACTGCGGCCATAGCATATATCCATGGTCGTCCCAGTAGGATGTTGTAATCAAGATTCCCATCGATGACTTCAAAATCTATTTCTACTGTTTTCCCTCCTAGTTCAACTTTCAAGTTATTTAGGATACCGTATGGGGTATATGTCCTTCTGTCGAATTCTTTTAATGTTGTCGCAGACCTCGACAAGGTTGGAGACCCTAAAGTTTTCCAGCAACTCATCGACATAATACATGTAGATGCCCCCTCATCAATAATTGTTCGATGAACAGTTTTGTTGAGGGCTTTCACTTGTACAAGGAAAGCTAGTTGAGTCGGTAACTGTGGATCGTATCCTTTGTGATCAAAGGCCACAAGATTTGAATCCATTGGGTCAATCCCACCTATTGCTGATGATAAAGCTTGCTCTTGGGAGAGGCAATTTTGCGGTACCTCAAGTGTCGACATAGCGGACGACGATTGGGCCAGGTCCTCTATTATATTATAATTCTGTGCTATTTTTGCACGACGATTAAATGTTGATTTGTGTACTACTCCCTTTGGCGACTTTATCATTTGTTCAGGAATGATGGGTGGCACAACTTCGGTAAAAGTTGTCGTCGAACTACTAGGTTGTTCATTAGCCTTGTTATTCGACAGCTGTGGATTCCCGTAATCTTTATTCCTTGTCAAAACATCATTTTGCTGCTTTGAGATAGACAACATAAGCACTTGAGATCGGGAAGCATTTTGATTAGCAACCAGTTTGGTTCCCGGGTTTGGAAACGGATCAGTCAATACTGCTGAGGTTTTTGAACTCTTAAAGAGTTTCTTAACTTCAGCTTTATGTGGACAATCTCTTGTCCAATGATCCTCATCGCATATATGGCATGGAGTTCTTGGTTTCCTATTTCCAGGAGGGTTTGAAGAAGATTTTTGAGGTGATGATTTATCCTGTTTCTTCTTCTTCCCTTTGCCTTTCTTCTTGCTTCCTGGTTGCTTGGTTTCTTTGCCCTTATCTGTCGATACGGCATTTACTTCCGAAGCAAGAAGTTCGTCTTTTGCATTTTGACCTGAAATCTTACGGGCCTTTTTGGATGTAGCCTTTGTCGATTTCGTGTCTGTCGTGCCAATCATGCCATCGCCGGCATGAGAGTCATTGTTCGATTTAGGAGGAGGAGGAATTGAGAATTCTGGTCTAGGGGCGTCAGGTATTTTGTCGTAGAGCGTGCCGGACTGAGTGTAAATCAAGTCCAGATATTGTGCACGAGCGATCACTTGCTCTTCCGTTACGACTCCCCCCTTTGCCACATCTTCCATGATGGAAGGTAGTAATGACTTGATAAACCATTCAGCTAATAGCTGATTGGGAACATACGTTTTTACCATCCTACGACGACGTCGCCATTCATGTATATGATCAGATATGTGAGTGGTCGTTGTCTGTTTGAAGTTGGTAAGAAGTTCTGTTCCCATTTCATACCTTATTGGTAATTGAAAATGGGTTAAAAAGGTTGTGGCTAAGGTACTAAAGTTGTCGAACGAAGCTCTAGGCAATTCAATGTACCATTTTGCCGCTGGACCCGTTAACGTCCTCTGAAAGAGGCGAAGTCTTATCGAATCATCATTTAGGGTGTTTGATGAACACCATAGATGAAAGGTCATCACGTGATTCGATGGATCTTCACCCATATTTCCATTAAATTTAGGAATATCTGATGGAAGTTTATGCGGAATCGGTGGCCACCAAGGGGCGTAAGCAATTGGATCGTTTGTTAACCGGTTTAAATCAGGTAACTCTAAAGTTGCCACGAATGGT
Source organism: Pinus tabuliformis (assembly GCA_031772625.1). Taxonomy (NCBI): domain Eukaryota; kingdom Viridiplantae; phylum Streptophyta; class Pinopsida; order Pinales; family Pinaceae; genus Pinus; species Pinus tabuliformis. Next base: position 761,953,522 of record CM062804.1, read on the forward strand.
AACTGTTGATTCAGGTTAGGTGAAGCATACCCAGGATACGATGGAATCGCCTGAGCAGTTGGTCTTTGCATACCAGCATAATGCATTTGATGTTGGTATGTTTGGTATGGTTGGTGGACTTGACCATTGTAGAATGGTTGATTTTGACCGTTTTGAATGTACGGCTGTCCACTGTTCGCAAATATTTGCTGCTCAGAACCTTGGTATACTTGTTGGAATTGCGGTTGTTGGTATTGCACCAGCCATGGTTGTGAAGCCATGTGCTGTTGCCCGATACGAACCGTTTGACCAAGGTGAGGGGTAATTGTGTTCGTCTGGACCTGTGTTGCCCCACTAGTCGGCGATTGTGGTTGAGTCACAGGGTCAAGGGCCTGTTGCATTACAACCCGAGAAACCTGAGGTTGGCATACAACAGGCAGCGCTTGAACTTGCGACACCGTCACAATAGTTGGCGTAGTCGGGATGTTTGACATAGGTACGCATTGTTGCATCGAATACACAACTCTTGGTTGTTGAGGTAGTATAGGTACCCAACCACTTGAGGTAATTCCAGTATAACCTGAATGTTGTTGTGAACTCCCGTATGGATATCCTCCCGGAGGGGATAATGAAAGGGCATACTGCCCCCCATACAGTGGTAATCCAGAACTTAAGGAAATTGTTTTCCCTTGGGGACCGGACAGCCCAAATTGACCTCCAAATGGATCAATTTGTTGAGACTTAAGATAAGAGTTTCCGGATATTATTCCGGATGAACAAACAAGAACGGACCAGACTGTCGAAATAGCCCTTGGGTGGGCTCCTTCTAGCGGTTGTGAGCTAGTCGGGACAGATGGTATGCCGGTGAACATTGTCGGAGTGACAGCAGGGAGTTCTGCCGTCGCTGTGTCAGAAGACACAGTCCTAGATGTTGACAGTTGTTCAGACATTTGTAGTCTATCCAAAAGATTACCTAGCGATTCTACAGGAACTTCCGCTGGTGGTAGACTAACTTCTGATGTCGAAGGATATAGAGTATCCCGACTCCAAAGTGCGTTGGACTACTTGTTTGAGGATCTTCTATAATTTCTTCTATCGCAATCAGACCAGGTGCAAGGGGAAGACCGTCAGGTCCGTAAAATATTTCTGGTGCCGAAGAAGCAGCGACAGATGTTTGGAGAGTAAGACTCTCTGAACCGGTTATAGATGGAACTGGTTCAGTAACACAAGTGTTTATTCTCAAACTAGGATCAGTACCACTGTCCTTCTGTGGTTGTTGAACTTCTTCGGTTGAGGCAGGGATTCCAGAAATGTTTGGAGTAACCGGAGTCTCTGATGTCGTTGGAACACTTGTTCTAACTTTGATAGGAGACTTGGATCTGGTTAAACGAGTTCGCTTTGTCCGTACTGGTTTCGCTTCCGGAGACAAAGACGGTTGACTCGTAAGCCTCCGCGAACGACGGGGTTTCAATTGAATTTCTTCCACAATTGCAGATTACTCGATCAACTAAAATAAAAGGGAAGGTATGTTTCTGTATTAAATGAATTTTAGACGCTTTTGACACAACTTGTTTTTTCAGTTTTTAAGAGTCGAGAAAAAACAAAAGATGACTCTAGTCTCCTTCGATTTTTAATGAGCCTGAAGTGACAAGTGCTCAGATAGACCTTTTCCGTTAAGGAGTCTGAAAAGGAACGAAAGGGACTGCTCTAGAGGTCTAGGTAGAGGGAGTACCAAACCAATCGCAAAACTACAGAATACTTTTTACGGTACGGCAGTCAATCTTCCCGAATGCTGTGTTCGGTGCATTGCGATCAGTAGGGTGGCCGACACGGCTTCCTATGGATAAAGGTTTTAAGCCTATAGGGGTCTCCCAATATATACTCGACGGTACGTGGGAGCACAAGTCCGTACTGACACTTATTGTCTCAAAGTGGAGGAATCACCCAACCATCAGTGAGGACAACAGTTACCAGGCTTTACGACGTCGGAATACGTCTCTAGCCTATACCTTTAAATGTTGTGCGTTAAGTTCCAAAGCGTTGTTAAGTTCATTGGATTTATTTTAAGTTGATCTTTATTATGAAGTTTGCCTTTTGGGATCACCACGAGATGCAGATGTAATTCCTAAAATGCAATCTAAAGATGATAAACAAACTTTTATCTCTTTTCAGCAATGAAAATCCTAGCTACTAGGGGAAAAGAAAGACACAATCTTTTCACAAAGAGCAAAGAGCACACTGTAAATTCACTTTTCCTAAATCAAGCCAAACAGACTGCCAATATGCAAATGCACATGCATGTGTTTTTTTTTTCACTCTCTTAATATTGATGCCTAAAAAGAAAGTTGTTGTACAAATCTGAATTTGCTTTCAAATGACAAACACAAACAAGCTTCTTTTCGAAATCAAAAGGTAGAGATGATTACGACACTTTATGATTTTGAAATAAATACTCGTTTCGACACTAGAAAGTCACAAATTCACACCAAAAGCAAAAGTAGAAGCATAATCGACTATCAACAGCAAATAAACTTTCTCCTATGATCAAAATCGACACTTGCGATAGATCTAAATCAAAGGACGACAGCACGACTATTCTACTTTTGCAATGGAAAACTGTAAACAACGCAACAAACACATAAAAACATCTACAGTTTCTTTTGTACAACTGAGGCGGAATATCAGTAAGGAAAAAAGGGGTTTGAAACAGTGAAATACTGATCACAGGCTGCAAAAATCAAAGACAAAACTGAAAAGATGAAGCAAAGAACCTCAGCTGCACAAGGTTAGGCTGATCAGCGCACCTGTTACACAGAGAAACTGCATTGCAGCGCAGGTAGCCCTCTCAAGAAGTGCGTTGAAATGCAGAACCTCTTCACAGAGCCTACGTTGGGGCAGAAACGAGAATTCTATCCGGGTTCTAGGTCACGGTTTGCAGTTTAATCTATGGTTTTTGGCCGAGTAAAAGCAATCAGTAATGCACAATCAGAGGTAGATCTAAGGGGGGTTCTAAGAGCTATCACAAGGGCAATCAGTTGGTCTATGAATCAGCTGTTCAAATCATAAACAGATCCAGTGAATGGATTGAAGCAGCAGATGTCTACTTTGCATTTGTTAATGGCAAATGCAGTTCGATTGCTACTTCTAAGTTTATGAAACAAACAACAGGAGAAACACAAACAAACTAACTAGACACGATCCCCAGCAGAGTCGCCATTTTGTTATCGGGAAAAGTGTCCATTTAGATCTACTCTATCCCACTAAGGTGTGACAACTACCTTAGAAACAAACAGAGAAAACTACTTTTGTATTCTTCTTTATGAACTATAAACAAAGAGGAATAGGATGAACCAACCTGTGTCTTGCGCTAGTCCTTTGATCCAATCTCTCTTCTCTTCGACAGTTCCTAGCTACCTGCTCCCTCACTTGCCCAGCTTCACCAAGTACCTGTAAGATCACAAAAGAAGGAAACTATACAAAGACATGGGTTTATATTCATAAATAACTTAGGATCAGATTTAAGTTAACCATACAAATGTAACAAGCATCAATGAAACACAAGCATGGAGAAGAAACTCAAATAGTTTTATTGATATACAAGAAGATCCAGGAGGAGTTACAACCGATGATTCCTGACCCAGCATCAACCTCCCAGCAAAGAAATCCCTTCTTCAACCCCAACAAAGCATAGATCACCCAATTCTCTGATATGTATCTCAAAACCAACAACAATTCCTTACAATGTGCAAAATTCCAGCCTCTGGATCTCTGGGATGAGGGATCCATATATAGATGTATGCAAGGAGGATGAGTCAGCTCATGAATTGATTAGTGGCTTCTCTCTGTCAGTTCTTGCTTCCACTTGGAGACTGAGAGCCTCTTACTCATCCTTGGTCGAATTCAGTGAGGCAAGTGTCATTGGAGAAGATTCTGGAATGACTATGCCACTTGTCATTTCCCGCTCAACGCACCCTGGTAGTGCATTTAGGTGTGTTGCAACGCACCTAGCTAGTGGACTTAGGTGCTATGCAACGCACTTAGCTAGTGGAGCAGCTGAAATGATCCTGATTTGACTAATTCTGAGCAGTAGCTGGTGGAGAACTTCTGGGAGAAGCTGTAATTTGTTGACCTTGTTCCTTTAGGAGTTAGAACAACACTTTTAGGGACTTAGGAGCCCTTGGTTTATGGACATTTCATGCTTAGAGCTGTAAGGCACAAAAATGTCTATAACACCAAGGTTACATTGCGCAATCTAGGAAGGAAGGCTCACCTTCCTCTCCAGATTTGCGCATTCTTGCCCAACACTGGCCTCTGGGACTATTTTGCGCATTTTTGGAGGACAGTGGTTGCTTGGCCCAAGAAATTACACAAATTCTTCCCTGGGCCAGCAGTCCTCCCCAGTTGGATTTGCGCATTGCGCAATCCCAACAGTCAGCAGCCATACTGGACTGTGCATTGCAAAGTTCCAGTAGTTAGTCAGTCTCCCAGCAACCCAAACTATTCCTTGTGCAGTCTTGGCAGTTGGTCTCACAACCACCTGACCGAAATTGTGCAACCTTCATGATCACTCACCCCGGTATGTTGCAAGTTAGTTCTCATGTTCATTTTGGTTTGCAACTGATGGATTTCTTGCCATGAGTGTTTTCATGTCTCCAGGGTTCCCAGGTGTTCATCTGCCTCTTAGAAGTATAGGTACAATGGTTTCCAAGAGAGTAGAGATGAAGACACTGTTCAGAGCACACTTGGGGATGTAGTCGATCAAGTGTCTATGGACTTTCCTACCCACAAAGACATAAAGTTGTTCATAGACAAGGACATCAAGATATGACAGCAGCAACATCACAATGAGTAGCATCATGAACAACAACTAAACATGGCATACCAAATGAAACAAATGCAAGAGGAGAGCTGTAGGCAACATGGAGACGGAACAAGGTTGCAAGCTCAAGTAGATCCATTGGTGATGAAAGAAAATTTGGAGACTATGGCTATGAGGTGATGGAGCGACATGAAGATCATGCAAAGACAGAGAATGGAACAAAGAAGGAGTTGCATGTGCTGAAGTAGAAACTCAAGGATGAACATGAAGTTGCACAGATAGAAGAATGAATTACAGTAGGATCAGGAACAGCAGTGGGTGCATCGTGCACTCACGAATGAAACTGCACCCGTACAAGTTAAAGATCCATCCCAATAGCTAACACAAAGTAGACATGGTGAGCAGTGTTGGTGATCGCATGCAAGCGATTAAGCAGCATGCATGTCATTTTGCATACACATGCAATCCAACCCATTCAACACACTCGCCAAGGTGAAGACAAGAAGCAAGTCCAACTGGAGATGAACATGTACTTCAGCAAGTTGATGCGCATGCCACCAGCACACACTTGAAGATCAGCATGGATATTGTACATCAGTCTATTGCCGATTTAGCTACACCCAAGAAGACCATGTGCATGTTAGAAGACGAGTTGGATGAAGGCTCTAAACCATAGCACCGATTGCAACGGAGGCAAGAATTCGCTTTAGCAAGATGCCACCATGAATTGCATACAGAACCATCATGGAAGACCAAGATTAACATCAGCTCACCAGCTTCATCATCACAATCATGTCAAAGAGTTGGTCTCACCACAACAAACCGAGTGTTAGTGATATCTTGCAAGGCTTGCTCAAGCCATGTTGTCACACATGAGTACATGTGCATTGTAATGTTGAGTCATGTCAAGTGTAATTCAAGTGTCAACAGTTGGATGTAACAGTCATAGAGTAGGTGAAGAGTCATGAGGGTAGTTAAACTGTCACAAAGGGGAATGTCAAGGGTCACCCCACCCTTTTCTATAAATAGTCCCTCATAATTCATTGTATAGGCTTTTGGTAAGCCAAGCTCCTACTAGGACTATCTTGAAGAAGGCTTGGACAGTATTGTAACATGCCTTGGCTTCTCCACTGCACGGAGCTAGTACATCTCTTTGGAGGAGTAGGCAGATGTGGTTGTCATGTTCCACTGTTGGGGCTAGTAGGTTTACATGGTGTATTGTATGATTGTGACTTACACTTCTGTATATAATAAGAGCCAACACATTTTCATGCATATGTTGTTATTGTAGTTGGACTGCTCCGGTTGCCTTAATGATATATGTTGTTTAACTTATGTACTTGTGTATGAATTGATTTGTATGCAATTATATGAATCTTGTTATTAATGTGTTGCATATGTTGTTAATATTATCACCATCTGTATCGATTGCTCTAATGAACATTAGACAAACCTTTCACATGAACCTTGCTATAATAATTGTTGCACTCGTCTCAGACTGATTCGTGAGTGTTGCACATGTTATCTTACCTTGTATGATGTGACTGCCACATCCGAGTGGACTGCTCTGTTGGAATATGTGCATGTCCTTTTCTGTTGTGTGTTCTTAGCCAAGTTGGGTCTGATCCCTTTCAACCTGGAACTCACCTTCACCTTCTTCTCCCTTCGAAGTGTTAGAACCTCTCATACACCTTCCTTAACTGATGGCATCAGTCACACCGTTTCTACTAAAAGAGTTATATTACTCGCCTCTGTGCGACATCGCGGTCAAGGCATTACCTTACAGCCCACTGTTGGGACTCCTACACCAAATGGTCTGAGGTCTAATTGGGACTTCTTACCGAGGAGATCCCCTTGACATGTTGGTGGGTCCAACACTGTTAACACTTTCATCTGAGTTTGTTTTAGAGGGTTGAATACCCTTGGTTTAGGACCCAACCCAAAGGCTCTAGTCTCTATTCATGTATTTTGTTCATGCCTTGCCTTTGATTAGCAACATATCTTGTCTTGATAGAAATTTACTTGCAAAAGTTGTTGGTGTAGATCTGGTTACCACCTCTCTTGTGGGAAGTGTGGTTGAAGAATATGCATTAGCAAGCCAAAACCATGTGGTTATTTTCCTTTTCAGCTATTAGACCTTAGATTAATTCTCTTTTACATACTATATCTTTGCATAATTAGAGTTAAATCACATTTCTATTTAATCTTTCATAGTTGTAGGTTAGATGCATGTTTTAGGTGAGATAGTATTTTTATGCAATAAAATTCAAATCATCCTTCTTTCCACTTAGTTTGATAAAATTCAACTCATCCTGTCTGATTTAGTACATTTTATTGTAATTTAATTATTAGTTTGGCACTCTTTTCAAGTTTCAAAGAGGATTGTTTGTTTGGTTTTCATGTACTACTAGTGGCTTAAGGTGTTGGAAAATTCATCCTACATTCCTTTTATCATCATGAGCCTCTTCCTCCTCATCTTACAGTGCCCTCAAAACTCTCCCATCGAAATTACATTTCTGGGTCATTAAAGGACACCGTGTGCATTTGTTTTTGTGCAAGATGTTAAAAAATGTAGCAAGAAAGGCTCAATTTGACTTTAGCCTTAGTCCAATTGAGTAAATCAAATCTCCACATCATCAATACAAATTGGAGGATTTAACTAGTGTGACATGGATCTTGTCACTTAGTTAGCTCTGTAAATTCAAGTTAGAGGGCTTGGAGTTCAAATATGCATGTGTGATTGCTAAATTTTAGCAATTTAGTTCAGTTATTTTTAGTTGTATTCAATTAACTGACCTCTAACTATTGATAGAGTCAATTGAAGGTCAATTTTGTAGTGGTACAACAGTCTAACTTAGAGATCTATCAGCTAACTGATCAATCAGACCAAAATAGCTGATTTGTGCAAGGAATTTGAATTCCTCGGCTGAAGTTGAGATGACAAGGCAATGTAACATGAGTTGTAAGCTAGTTTGAGTGTATAGTTGTTGCATGAAGTCAGGAGATCAATCCTTGGAAATTGTGCAAAAAAATAGGAGGAAACTCCTATATTTTAGGGGTTAATTTCCTTCGGAATTGTGCAAGGAAATAGGAGGTTGGAGGAGCGAATAATTGGCTGAGTGTTAGTCAGAGTTTCTCATTGAGAAGAGAGAACAATTATTCTTTTTAGGTACTGCTCAAAGTTGGAGGAATTAATTGTAATAGTTTCTATATTTTTCTTATTAATGCAAAGGGTCGTAAGGGGTTTTTCCTAGTTGGGTTCCCCTAGAAATCATTGTGTACCTTTTTTTTTCTTATTTCATGTCTATGCATGTTGTTCTAAATTGTGATTTCCATTCCACAGATTATGTCAGGCCTGGGTAACTCCAGCTATTGATGAACGCAAGACAACTTAATATTTCACATTAGATAACAATTATTTATATACAAAAGAAACGGATCAGTTCATCTTCTAGATGACTGTCCGGCTTCACCTCATCCGTTTCGGATTAGGTGTCAACATTCCCCCCCTTAATCTGAAGGGATGTTGGTGAGTCCAAGCATCGTTCTGAATCTTTCAAGCTTTTCTCTTCCAAGCACTTTGGTGAAGATGTCTGCAATTTGTTCGTTTGTGGAACAATGACGGAGATGGATTGTTTTGGCCTCAACATGATGTCGGATCAGATGATATTTAGTATTGATGTGCTTAGTACGATCATGGAACTTTGGATTTTTGGCCAACTTTATTGCAGATGTGTTATCAATCATGAGTGGAGTAGATTGTATTTGTTTTACTTGCAAATCTTCAAGAATTTTCCTGAGCCACACAATTTCTTTCGTTGCTTCAGCTGCTGCCACATATTCTGCTTCTGTTGTGGAATCCGCTGGTACTGATTGTTTGCGTGATCTCCAGGAGACAGCTCCTGATCCAAGACTCATAGCATATCCTGAAGTAGATACCCCAGTTTCTTTGTCTCCATCGAAGTCTGAATCAGAGTATCCAATCAAGTTGAAGTCGTCCACCTGTGTATACTTGATTCCAAGGTCTTGAGTTCCCTTCAAGTACCTTAGAACTCTTTTTGCAGCAGACCAATGTCCCTCACAAGGCTTTTGCATAAACCTGGAGAGGATTCCAACAGCAAATGAAATGTCTGGTCTGGTAGTAGTGAGGTAGATGAGACTTCCTACAAGCTGTCTATACCTTGTTGCATCCTCAAATTCCTTTCCTTCAGTAGATGTGAGCTTCAAGTTTTGTTCCATTGGAGTAGAAAGGGGATTGCACTCTGTCATGCCAAATCTGTATAACAAATCTCCAATGTATTTCTTTTGAGAAAGAAATATGGACTTTGGATGTTGGGTTACTTCAATGCCAAGATAGTAATGAACATAGCCCAAATCAGTCATTTCAAAAAAATTTCCTAATTCTTTCTTTATGGATGCAATATAGCTTTCATTGTTCCCTGTCATTAAAAGATCATCTACATATACCACAAGATATACAACTGTTTTGCCAACTTTCTTGACAAATAAAGTTGCATCATCAAGATCAAAATGTTTGAAGTTGAGTTTCAGAAGATGCTCAGTTAGTTTTTCATACCAGGCTCGTGGTGCTTGTTTGAGGCCATACAAGGACTTCACAAGTTTGCATACTTTGTGTTCATGTCCTTTCACAGCAAATCCTTCAGGCTGGGACATAAAAACATTCTCTTTTAGATCTCCATTCAAGAATGCAGTTTTTACATCCATTTGATGGACTTTCCAACCGTTCTGAGCAGCTAGTGCAAAGAGTATCCGGATGGTGGCCCATTTTGCTATGGGAGCAAAAGTTTCCTCATAATCGACCCCTTCCTTCTGTGCAAATCCTTTTGCCACAAGCCTAGCTTTGTGCTTGTCAAGTGAGCCATCAGCTTTGTACTTGTTCTTGTAGACCCACTTGCAGCCAATTGGTTTGGTTCCAAATGGAGGATCAACCAGCTTCCAAGTGCCATTCTTTATGAGGGCATCATACTCCTTCCGCATTGCTTCTTTCCATTCATCATGAGAAGCAGCTTCTTTGAAGGAAGTTGTTTCAAAATCTGTAGACAAGTTCAATTCACAATCATAAGTAACATCCATATCAACAGGTGAATTAGAGTTATCTACATCACCTCCATCTTGTCGGTTTGAATTTTTGGTTCCTGTTTTTCCAATTTCATCAGGATGAACACTTTCAAGTGTCTTTGTCAGCCACTTTGGAGGACCTTTCTGAGATGGTCCAGGCTGTTCTGTTGATGGAGTTGGGTCTGAATCAAGATTGAGTCTCCCAATTCTATCAATTACGTCACTTAAAGCATCATCCGTTGTTGGAGTGTCATGCAGGGGAGATTGTTCTTCAGAAGAAGATTCCACATGTTGATCTAGTATAGGAATCCCCCCTTCAAGATGTGGAATCTGATTATCAAACTCTTGAAATGATTTTGGTTTTGTGAATCTATCCAAGCGATCAAGTTGCCGCTCAACAACACTGTCAGATTTGGATGATTCAAGAAAAATGACATCTCTAGATAAAACAAACTTTTTATTTACTTCATCATAAAGGCGGTATGCTTTAGATGTGTTTGAATACCCCAGGAAGATACACTTACGACTTCTAGCACCAAGTTTGTTTCTATGTACCTTTGGTATTAAAGCATAACAGGTGGAACCAAATATCCTGAGATGTTTTACCGAAGGAACATGTCCATACCACAATTCATAAGGAGTCTTGTTTCTTATAGCACTAGATGGACATCTATTCTTTATATATGCAGCACATAGAACAGCATCAGCCCAAAACATTGTCTTTACATTCTTGAAGAAAAGCATAGATCGTACCATATTCAAAATTGTTCTGTTCATTCTTTCAGCTACACCATTCTGTTGAGGATTATAAGGCACAGTTGTTTGATGTTTAATCCCATGTTGGCGAAGATAGTGTTCAAATTCATTTGATGTATATTCTTTTCCATTATCAGTGCGAATAGACCCAATATGAGATTGTGCATCATTTTCAATCCACTTATGAAAATTCTTAAATGTTTGAAAAGCATCAGATTTGTTCTTCAATAAGTAAACCCAACACATTCTGGTGTAATCATCAATAAATGTCATGATATATTTATTTCCATTTGCAGAAGGAACAGGCATTGGACCACATAAATCTGAATGAATAAGTTCAAGCTTCCTATGTGCTCTTGAATGTGAATCATGAAAAGACTGTTTGCTATGCTTTCCTAGAATGCAAGCATCACATTGTTTATGTTTTCTAGGAATTGTAGGCAAACCAGCAACACCATTTTTCTTCAACAAGCGGAGACTATCATAGTTTAAATGCCCAAATCTAGCATGCCATAATAAACTTGATGGAAGTGTACATTCTTCATGATGAGAAATATATGAGAAATGTTGTGCATGAGCAGAGGTTCCTTGCAGTTTAAGGAGTCTTTCTTCTTCTATACCCCTCATGACAAGTGAGTGGTCAGATGCCTTTCTTACCTCAAGCTTGCCATCAAACATGTGAATGGAGTGACCTTGCTGGCGGATGTGAACCAGGGACAGCAAGTTTCTCTTCAGCTATGGGAGATATAGAACATGATCCAGAAGAAAGTCTGGAAGACCAGGAAGTTTAAGCCTGATTGTGCCAAGCCCTGATGGCTTGATTTTTGACTGATCTGCAAAGTATACTGCTCCATCAACATTGTTAGTGAAATCTTCAAAGAAATCTCTCCTATGAGTCATATGACAGGTTGCTCCTGAATCAAGCAACCAGTCATTTTTCGAAGAAGCAAGTGAAGCATTAAACAAATCTTCATTTACTCCAATATTACATTGTGCCTCAATATAGTGTGCAGATTCGGGTGCTTTACCTTTGTCTGAGTCATCAGTTTTACCTTTCTGCTGATTTCTTCTCTGCTCAACTTTGTCCCATGGTAGCTTGCATGTAGAAGCATCATGTGATCCATTTCGTTTGCAGCGAATGCAATGCAGATCTGCCTTTTCTGCTTGAGAATGTCTGCCCCCCCTGCCTCTGAAGTATCTTCCTCTTCCTCTTCGTCCACCTCTTCCTCTTGCAGAATCTTGAGCAGGATGCTTTTCTTTGTGAGCAAGGCAAACAGTCTCTTCAGAAGATTCAGGGACTGTTTTCTTTCCAAAGGCTTTCTCTCTTTCAGCAAACTTTTTCACAAGAGAGTCAAAGGTTATATCTTTAAGGTTTCCATTTGCTTGTAAAGACTCAAGATAATTGGAGTAGGTAGGATAGAGTGCTTTGAGAAAGGCAATAAGAGAGATATCCAGCTCAACCTTAGTGGATTTTATATCATGCATTATAGACTTTATTTCAGATGCAAGAGCAAGAGGATCATTATTTTTCAGTTCAAGAGTGAAGAGTTTAATCATGAGCTGAACAACTTCAAGTGCAGAATGTGTATCATAGAGTTCTTTCAGCTTTTGTATAGCTTCAAAAGCAGTGGAATAGCAGGAAATATGACGACTTACTTCCTCATTGACAGATGCTGCAATCAATGCAAAGGCTTTGCTGTTCTTGTTTTCCCAAATGGCGAGTTCTTTGTCTGATGTGGGCTGCACAGGGTCTCTGTCTTCTTCTCCGACACACACTCCTTTCCACAGCTCATTGTAGATGAGGGTGTGTTTCACCATCCGAGACCATTCAGAATAGTTCTCCTTGCCAGTGAGAACTATTCCAACCATTGAAATGATTGAATGCATTCTGTAAAAAAAAATATCTCTGCCAAAAACACTTCTGTTGAGAGAGAAAAAAAAAATTCTTATATGATAGCCTTATGTATTTTATTTTTCTCTTAACATTCCATCAGCATATATATCACTGCTCACATATATATCATGTATATTACTCTTTAAAAAGGGGCGCTCATATACATATCACTTGTCACATGTATATCACTGTTTTAAGAAAAGGGCGCTCATATACATATTACTTGTCACATGTATATCACTGTTTTAAGAAAAGGGCGCTCATATACATATTACTTGTCACATGTATATCACTGTTTTAAGAAAAGGGCGCTCATATACATATTACTTTACACATATATCAATGTATATCACTGTTCTAGCAATAAAAAGGGCGCTCACATATATATATATATTGCATGAAAACGCTTTGGTATCCGCTGCCCAGAGGTGGAACACAGTTCTCGGGCTTGTCTTGTTTCTTTGACTTCACTTCAACCTGATCACTTGCAGAAATCAACTTGGCCTTTAAAAACTCGAAATCGGAGAAAACGATCTGAGCTTATCCTTCCCCTTGCCTGTTATCAAAATAAATCCGCCACGGTGAGCAAAATACCCTTAATGTTTTGGCTGCCTCATACAGTACCCTTCATGTCAGATCTTACCACTGTTTCAAAAACTATGCCGCAGTTCTTACAGCGCAGGCAGGTATCACTGGTGGAGATGCGGGGTATGAAAGCACTGTATGGAAGCGGATTATCAAAGCAATGCCACTGTTTACATATATATCACAGGAGTCTTCAATAAAAAAAAACGCGGTTACCATTACACAGTCACCAACAAACAATACATTACAGGCTTTCATGTACCGGCTTCAACGTGCTCAAACAAAAAAAACGCAGTCTCAGCTTGCAACAATACAGCCATTAACAAGGCAGTCTTCTTGCATCATAAAAAACGCAGTCTCAATACCAAACAAAAGCTTTTGCGCCTTTCAAAAATCGTGTATAACCACCATACAATATCCGTCTTACCAGGAATGCAATATCGCTTCCCTCCAGCTTCTCTCCACGCGGGCTCCCTTGGATTCAGAGGAACAAACCACAGTCATTTCGGTGGGAGAACGTTACATGCCTCTCTGGGCAGCGACAGAGGCAGAGTAGTGTCTGGCCAACGCTCAGGCCAGGAAAACGTTCAGGCAATGCGCAGAGAATTAAACAGTCAGAGCAGAGCAGCGCTCAGGATGGCAGAGGAGTTACGCTATTTCTGGAACCTGGGGACCTGGGCTCTGATACCATGTCAGGCCTGGGTAACTCCAGCTATTGATGAACGCAAGACAACTTGATATTTCACATTAGATAACAATTATTTATATACAAAAGAAACGGATCAGTTCATCTTCTAGATGACTGTCCGGCTTCACCTCATCCGTTTCGGATTAGGTGTCAATAGATTAGTAGAGTAGAATTGTGTCTCTTGTTTTTTAGTTTGAAATCTTCAGCAGTTGCAATTTTTATCAAATTTATACATGGTATTAGATCCTTGAAATCGAATTAGAACCAGTATTTTGAACTTGTCTCTCAGGAATTACAAATTTGCAGCTTCAGTGCAACAATTTTTATTCAAGATCGAGGGAACATCTTTCAATAGTCTGAGATTGGAGTATGCCCTGGAGGGTAACTCAAATTTCATATCCTAGAAGTATTAAATGGAAGCAATCCTTTATGATAATGGTGTGTTAGAATATGTTAAAACTAACATTGCAAAACCCCAGTAGTTTGATGCATAGCAATTAGCCCAATGGAAGAAGGATGTTGCAAAGGCCAATAGGATTCTTCTAGAAGGTGTAAGAGACCATGTGGTCTCAAATATCCATGGAAAATAGATACCATTTTCTATGTGGAAGACATAGACTAAGCTAATCGAAAATAACATTGACCATAGAAGATGGGACCTGAAAGACAAACTTCCAAACATTAGGATGTAGAAGAATGATACTATTCCACAATATCTCTCCATGTTTACACAATTTTGAGATGAGCTTGGAGGGGTTGGGGTGAATGTTGCAGAAGATGACATTGTGTTCCTAGCTCTTCTAGGCCTTCCAAAATCCTGGCACAACTACCAGGACTCTGTGAATGGAAGGAAAAAATGACCTAATTGGGGAAGTTTGTGATCTGATTTGGTTCAAAAATATTTCAAGAGAAGTAATAGAGATGGAACTTCATCCAAATATGAGGATGAAGAGAATTTTACCTTGGTTGGAAAGTGGAATAATGGTAAAGGAAAGAATACCCAAAGAAAACATTAATCCATCCAATATAATGGTAAGAAGAAAGACTTGAGAAAGATAAAATGTTTCCACTACCACTAATACGGACACTATGCAACAAAATATCAGCACAAGAAGTCTACCAAGAAGCCTTCAAGAAGAGCAGGAGGTGAATCATTGGATTCACAATTTGAATTAGACTTCACCCTAATATCATGCATGGCTAGCACTATCATGAGGAGTGTGTGGTACCTTGCTTCCAGTACCTCATTCCATATGACAGGGTGCAAGGAGTTTTTTAGTAGCCTGGAGGAGAAGGATCTCTAGATGAAAATTGAAATGGGGGATGATGGGAGGTATAGTGCCTCAAAGATGTTATGTTTTTACCTGAGTTGAAGAAGAACATGATCTTTGTAGCAATATTGGAGGATAAAGGATATGATGCTATTTTTAGGTAAAGGGAAAGCCTTTCTAGGACACACAGCTACCAAGCAAGTGAATTTGATCAGGGTTTAAGTGAAGAATTTATACAAAGTTGAGGTAGGAGATTGCACATCATTGAGAAGTAAGCCTAAAAAGTGTAGAGTTGAGATGTCTGAGAAATTTGGCATGAGATATTGGATCATCTACACCATAGTGCCCTAAAAAGCATGCAAAAAATTACCATCGGTCTCCCTAAAGGATCCCTTGACTAGCAGGATGTCTGCAAGGGTTGCACATTGGGGAAATATGTCAAATCCACATTCCATGACCGAGATAGCATAGCAGATGTAGTCTTGGAGTGAGTCCACTCTAATGTTTGTGGACCCCTTTCTGTAGCCTCCATAGAAAAACATAAGTATTATGTTATTTTTATTGATGAATTCTATGGAAAATGTTGGATCTTCTTCACGTGGAAGAAGGACTAAGATTTCTCGAAATTTGTTGAATTCAAGGCATTGGTTAAGAAGGAGATCGGGAAGAAGGTGAAGGTTGTCAAGAGTAACAATGGAGGTAAATTTGTTTGGCATGCCTTCAAGGATTTCTATGCCAAAGAAGGTGTTCGGAGAGAACTGATAGCACCCCATAGCCCACAAAAAAATGGGGTAGCTAAGAGGAAGAACAAGAGAATAGTGGGAGCAGTAAGAGCCTTGTTGCATGACCAAGGTTTCCATTGCATCTATGGGAAAAAGCATGCAACACAGAAGTCTACTTGCAAAACTAGAGTCCTCATAGAAGACTTGGCATGGTCACACAGGAGGAATCTTTCTCTGAGAGAAAGTTTGATGTGTCTCATTTCAAAAAGTTTGGAGCTTCAATTTATTTTCATGTCTCCAAGGATTCAAGGAAGAAACTTGAGCCTACAACAGAGTTGGAATTTTTTGAAGGATACAGTGAAACTCCACAGAATTATCGGGTGTATTTACCTTCACTAAAGATAAAAATTGTAAGGAGAGATGTCAAGTTTGATGAGGTGAAGGATATGAGATGCTCTATTGAATGAGAGTTAAGTATCCCACCGAAGTAGGAGATTATATATCCAAAGAAGGAGCCTCTAGATGATCTTCAGGAGGTTGTGGAGTACCCACATGTAGCGGATAAGACAAGAGGCAGAGTGGAGGTACCCGCTCAAATGGAATATTTTAAAGAGGGGAGAAAGAGAACCAGAGAAGTTGATAGATTGTTGAATGATTCTAGGGAGAATGTGGGATACCCTACATCATAGCATAGGAATAGGAGGTCACCTGATAGGT
Organism: Pinus tabuliformis; assembly: GCA_031772625.1. NCBI lineage: Eukaryota > Viridiplantae > Streptophyta > Pinopsida > Pinales > Pinaceae > Pinus > Pinus tabuliformis. The sequence continues at coordinate 761,970,032 of CM062804.1, forward strand.
ACACTAGTTACATGGCCCTCATGACATAGCTCATTGAGACGAAGTCTTCTTCATTTGAGGAAACAGTTTCTCAACTTTGGTTGATTCCACGGTGGAAGAATATGAACCCATCATGAAGAAGAGTGTATGGGAGGTGGTTTCAAGACCAAAAGGGAAATCATTGGTTGGTTCCAAATGGATCTACAAAGTGAGGCATGTAGCTGATTGTAGCATTAAGAAGTACAATCCCATATTTGTAGCCAATGGATTCTCTCAGGTAGAGGGAGTGGACTATGAGGAAAATTTTGCACCAATTGCAATATATTCCTCAATCAGATCCATTTTAGCATTGGATACGTAGATGGGGTGGAAAATCCACCAGATGGGTGTGAAGACTGCATTTCTCAATGGTGTTGTTGAGGAGGAAAATTACGAAGAGCAACCAGAAGGATTTGAGACATGTGATCAGGAGTTACATATGTGAAGACTCGGGAGAGAATTATATGGTCTCAAATAGGTGACCCGAGCATGGTACACTCAAATCGACATTTATCTCAGTGGTTTGGGATTCACGAAAAGTGAAGCAGATGTGAACCTCTATCACATTGTGGTATATGGTAAGTTTCTTATTCTTGTTTTATACATTAATGATTTAATATTTATAGGTGATGAGAATATGATTCTCTCTTGCAAAGAGGATCTTGCAAGGGTCTAATGGATTACTTCCTTAGGTTAGAAGTATGGCAAGGTGATGGTAAATTGTTTGTGTCTTAGGGGAAGTATGCCTATAAAATACTTCAAATATTTCACATGGAGAATTGTAAGCCCATGTACATGCCTATAGTTGCAAACTAGAGGAGGGAGAATTCCACTTTAGCTGAAGAGGTTGATGCTACCATTTACAAGAAGCTTGTGGAGTCTTTGATGTATCTTGTGAGCACAAGACCCAACATGTTCTATGCAGTAAAAGAGCTTAGTCAAGATATGGTGAGGCCTACCAAGTTGTATTGGAAGGTCACAAAGCATGTGTTACAATACCTAAAAGGAACTATCGAGTATGGATTATAGTACATGAGGATAAAGGGAGTGAAGCTACTAGGCTTCACCAATGTAGATTGGGCAGGGATTCCATCAGACATGAAAAGTACTCCAGGTGTTATTTACATTTTTGTTGTATAGTTATTTCCTAGTACAACATGAAGTAGAGGTTTGTAGCACTCAACTCAATAGAGGTTGAATACATAGCTGCAATCCAAGTAGCATGTGAGGCCATATGGATGAGGAAAATACTTGTGGGTGTTTTCAATTAGGGGTTGGATCTGATATTGATATATTGTGATAATCGGAGTTTCATTAATCTCTCTAGGAATCTAGTATTTCATGACAAGTCCAAGAACATTGATATCTGGTATCATCATTTACAGGATTGTGTGTAGGGGATAATTTTGTTGCTACAATACATTCCAACTGAGGAGAAATATGCTGACATATTGACAAAGGCATTTTCAAGAGGTAAATTTGAATTCCACAGGTGCAGGATAGGGGTGATGAAAAATCCCTTTCTTGCTAAGAGGGAGTGTTAAAAAATGTAGCAAGAAAGGCTCAATTTTATTTTAATTCAAATTGAGTAAATCAAATTTCCACATCAGCAGGGTAACTTGGAGGAAATTAGCTAGTATGACATGGATCTTGTCACTTAGTTAGCTTAGTAAATTTGAGTTAGAGGGCTTTGAGTTCAGATATGCATGTGTGATTGCTAAATTTTAGCAATCCAGTTCAGTTATTTTAAGTTGTATTCAGTTAACTAACCTTTAACTATTGATAGAGTTAGTTGAAGGTCAGTTGTATAGTGGGGTTAGAGGACAAATTTCTGAATTTTATTTCAACACAATGATTAATGGGTGATTCATCAATGAAAAGTAGATTAGGATTTTTTCATTCTTCCTCTAGGGTTTCAATTACAAGCACTATTATTGCATAGGCTAATTTCCTTTTCAATGCAACTTTTCATATTCTGCAATTAGACTAGTGTTTACATTCTTGAAAGTACCATAGAGATTACATTATGAAAATAGATTAGCGTCTCCATTCCTACAAATAGGGTTAGCAATTGTAATTAAACAAGTAACATTATCATTCCTTTTTGCAAGTAAAATAATATTTCCATTTCTACAATTAGGATAAAACTCTCTACTTATGTAATTTCCTTTCTTGAGTTAGCTTGTAAAGTGGTCTCTATATGCCTTGGTTTTGTCCCTTGCTTAAAGCAGGCATGAGTAGAACTTAACCAACTGTGTTTATAGCATTGTCACCTCTTAATTTTGTACGAATGTCAGATTGATAATTAAATTTTGTAGCCTTGGGAGTTGCAACACTCCTCTTGTAATACTGGTGCTCATCACTTTTTGGCACCATTGTCAGGAAGGTGTCCAAGTAGGTCTTATTTCTACTTAATTTTCCTTTATTTTTCTTTCAGTTGTTTTGCATCAATATTTTTTATTTTTATTTTGAGAAAAATTCAACAAAAAAAGGGAAAAAAACACAAGATATTTCATGCCTCGTAGGATTAGGGATAATAAAGGGAAATTTATACCAAAAACTCCCACCCCTTTAAAAAGTTAACTATCACTCTTATTTGCTGACTATGAACTTCCCACTTAACCACAGGGGAGTTAGAAAATCCTCTAGGTGAGCAACCTGAAATTTTTGAAGAACCCATAGGGGAGGAAGAACCTATATCACCTATCCAAACACATGGTTGAGAATAGGAAGACTAAGCTCTTCCCTATTTGAGAAACCAAAGTGGAGGCTAATACGAGGAATATAATTCCAACTTCTCTTCCAAACTTCCATGGCCTAGCTTTTGAGGACCCTAATACATTTGTAACATCCCTAGTGAAAATTCCATGTAATAAAACTTAATAAAGGAAAAATAATAACCACGGTTTATGCGACACTAATTCCAAGCTGAATGTTGGGAAATAAACCTAGTGTGGGTGTTCATTGGTTTATTAATGGCTAAGGAAATTGGAAAAGGTAATGGAAAAGGAAAAATGGATTTTTTGGCACATTTATTTATGAAAATAATGGAAATTAGGAGAAAAGGGAGGTGAAAGGTCACGAATTTCATGTGAGGAGGAAATTGACGGAAAATGATGGGAAATAAAGAAAATAGAGGACTCATTGATAAAAAGGCTTTTGAGGATCAATTTGTAACCTTTTGTCAGTTCATTTTTGGAGCTCTTTCATTATTCTCTCTCTCACTCTTGGACACATAGAGTTTTCTTGGAGTTCTGGAGAAACAAGGAAAAAGAAGAGAAGGAAAGTGCAAGAGGACATTGGGATCATCAGCTATAGCAAGCTTTTCTTGTAGGTACCAAGTTTCAGGTATGTTTTCCTCGCTAGTTTTTCTATGCATGGCATATGCATGTGGTTTATTGGTCATGATCTATCATTGGCATGGAGGATTGCCTGGATTGACAGTGGATTTTCCTAGCCTTTCTATTTCATGGATAGCCATGGTGATTGTGGATTTATTTCCTTATTTTTTTTATTGGTTATCATGTTTCCTTAGCTTGGGTTGAGTTGCTAGTTCCTAGAGCCTTGGCTAGAAAAATGCTCTAGAGCCCTGTAACAGGTTGGGTTGATCCAGGTGGATGTTGGTAGCCACCCGCCTATCCCAATTGGACCCCCATAACTGTCTCTTTTAGTTTTTTTAGTTTCCTTAATTGTAGCACAGTTTACTATTTTTAGCAGTTTTTCAGGTCCTAAACTTCTGGAGCTGTTTTGAGGCCCTAAACGACCTTTTTTTTGGCAATCTTGCACTAGCCATTTTTAATCTAAAATCATATTTTCCATTGTAGTCCTCAGAGAGATATTTCCAATGGGGTATAATGTGCGTTAAACGGAGATAATATGACCAAGTCGCGACCCCGGGAAGTTGGTTGTCCAACTAACCCCAACGGGGCCCATAAACTCTTGGTGTTACATCTACTCGGGTTAGGGTTTTGGTTGTTTAGGGTTTGCTCTTATTGTTTAATAATAAAAAGGCCCTTGAGCCTCATTGTAATGCATTTCATAGGCATGTAGCCACCACATCTCTTCTCAAAGATAAGCTACCATCGCCCAAGCTAGTTTATTTCCATTTCTGTTTGTAAACATATTTCAGTATTTTACATTAATGAAATGAAGTATTATTTCTGTTGCATCTTTGTATTTATGGTTATATCTGTAATTTTTTGCTTTTCGGTTTAAATCCAGATCAGTGGTATCAGAGTGGTCTGTTCTTTCTCTACTTTTCCTTGCATATCCCCAATGAGGTCGGGATATAAGGAGTTAGGGCTTTTACTGGTCAAACCTTTGCAAGACCAGCCTCGCAAATCTTGATGGCCTCTCATGGTGAATGAAAAGAAAGATGAGGGTGTAGGAGATCGTATCAAAATATTGCTCGAAGAAGCCCTCAAGTGACAAATGAACACGATGATGGACAACGTTTCCTAGATCCTTTAGCGGCTACCCAGGGGCGACACATCTAATAGCTACTCTGGAAATGCCACACCCTTTAAGGTACAAGTTAACTTTGAAATGCCCATATTTGAGGGTCAGATATATGTAGATGTCATAGATAAATGGTTAAATATGCTAGAAGGGTATTTTTCTGTGCATGATGTTTCCAGCCGGGAAAAGATTACTTTTTCTCTTCTCAAAGCAGCCCCCCAAGTCAATAAATGGTGGGAAACCTACTGCGAGTAGAAGGATGAAAGTACGAACTCACTGTTTTCAGCTGCTCCCACTTGGAATTCATTCCAAGATGCCATCAAGGAGAAGTAATACCTTGTTGGGAGCTATGAGGATAAATACATAAAGTGGACCATGTTGTGGCAGGGAAGGGACCAAGATGTGCCAGCGTTTACCAATGTTTTTCATACGCTGTGCACGAATTTGGGCGTTAAGGATTCTAAGAAACATTTGGTACTCAAGTACTGTAGCTGCCTACATAGATACATCCAGGATGAGATGGAGCTCCTAGACATCTCCTTGCTCAGCATGGCATACTGATACACCATCAAGATCGAGCAGAAGTTTAAATAGAAGAAGAGAGACTTTGGATCTGCAAATCCGAAGAATAAAGCAAAAAGCCAAGGCGGGGTGACCTAAGTCAACCCGTTGAAGCCAAAATAAAAGAACAACACCATGAAGTTAAAGAAGGGAACATGAAAGTGATGTGAGTTCCACAAGAGCCCCACTCATAACACAAGTGAGTGTCGGACCAAGTAGTCGTTGGTGGCCAAGTTGAAGGCTTCAGAATCAGATGCATGTTCCGACCCTGAGTCAGAACCAGACAAGAGGAATGACAAAGGGGAGAAGATCAATGATGTGTAGCCCAGCACCACTATTTCCACCGCTAAGATTTAGAAGAATGAGTTCAAAGATCCAGAGGAGGGGGAGCATCTTTTCCACTCACAGATGTGGGCGAAGGGTTCGCCGCTACAATTCATTGTTGATAGTGGGAGCCAAAAGAACCTCATTTCAGCAGAGGTCATGAAGTTACTCAGACTACCGACCATACCACACCACAACCGTACAACATAAGGTGGCTTCACCAAGGACGAGATCTCCGAGTCTGCCAGTAGTGCCACCTTCCTACAGCATCAAGCCCTTCACAGATGAGGTATTGTGTGATGTTTCACTGCTTGATGTTTGTGATGTATTATTAGGCCAACCATACTTGTGGAAGTGACATGATGTGTATGATTCAAGGCCTTGTATTTTTATTATTTATTTGTGTAATACATTACACATGATACCCTAGGTAGCCCCACCTAGCGCCACTTCTTTGATCTCTGCTCAGAAAGGTAGTAAGATCATCTCCTAGACTAGGAAATTTATTTTCTTTCTGGTTCGCTCTTAGAGTAAGGGGAAGATCCTAGCCACATCCATGGCCTCCGGGAAGGGTTCCTCCACGCAGCAGAAGCAGGTGGTTACGATCATGAAAGGACAAAAGGACATCTTCTCCTCACCGACAGGGGTATCGTTACATTGTCAGGTCAAGCATTCGTTTGATCTGACTCCCAGAGCACCTCTACCCAATGGGACAATATATTATCGCTCCATTCCAGAAAATTCCAAGTACAAGTAGGGACATGATCAACATTAGGTGCCGCACAAGTTTCAAGTGAGCGAAAAAGTGTGGTTGCATCTACAAAGATAACGCCTTACAAGAGCCCATCAGAAGCTCAGACCACTTCGATATGGTCCTTACACCATTCCCAAGGTTGTGGGAAACAATGCTTTGGAGCACAACATTGTTCTCTATTTGCAGGTTCAGCACCAATTGAACCTTTTCCGTTTCCTCCCGGGCTTCGCAGACGTTGGCTACCAATCTATGGACCCACTATGCTACTGGTAGTTCTGCCAGTATGGCCAACTCTGGAATGGTCCTGCATGCATCCTCTATAGCCTGCTCCAATCCGCTAGCCTGCGTAACCAACGCATCCATCTGGATGTTGAGTTGGTCCATGTTGATTTTTTGTTCATCCAGGACCTGGATCACTCAGCCTTCCCGGGCACAGAGTTCGGCGATGACCCCATCCTGCAGCTGGTATAGTATTTCACGCAGTAGGGTGGTAATGTTCAAGCCGGTGCCTTTCATGTTGCTCATAAAATCTTGGTCATCCTTGCTTGCTGCTACTAATGTGCCTTTGGGCAAGATGAAGGTGTTATCCATACGGGTGCACAACAGCTGTTCAGTCTCAGTGGTTCCTACTGCGACATACTAGGCCATTGTGCTTGTTTGGGGGTACTATACATGTAAACCTTGTAGTTGTGCTCTGAGCACCCCCAACACACTGTTATGCTCCATCCACAATCCTTGGAGCACGCCCTCTGCAACTTCCTCCATCGCCTTGTTGATATCCAATAGATCACCTTCTGTGAGCGTGATCAGGTCGTTGGACGTCTTGTGGCTTTCCATTTCTTCTTGGGTATAGTTTTCTTCGGGTCACGCGGCTGCTTGAGTTGTGTTGATGTCGTACTGGGGTCCACGTGGTCCTCCTCCTTATCCACTTCCCCGATCTGCTGCCCCAAAGACATCTCCTGGCCTTCCTTCGCCTCTCTGGTTGGCGTGGTTGTAATCCCTGTCATTTGTGTTGTTGCTGCTGCATCGGCTACCTTCTACGGTGTAGCTGCTTCTTATTCTTGGTACTTCCTCTCAGCCAACTGCACAAGGCACAGCTTGGTGTCCTTCTGTCATTGCTAAGCTGCAATCTTCTCCATTTCTACCAAGCCTGGGGTGCACCACTCTGAAGGACTCCATCATGGTGAAGATCGCATCATTTGTTGCAATGAATAGAAGTTTCACGCATTTTTCTGTTGGATCCTTGCGGGCCCGGATATATAGGTTATGCATATCTACCTTGAATTCTATCATGCTTTCCAAGCTATTATGAACAGTAGGGGACAAGCACGGCCTGCAGTTGATCCATGTTCAGATTCTCACCTCCACGAACACCCAGAACACCTTTATCTCGCAAATCTTGTTCGTGTCTCTTGTAGCCCATAGCGAGGTGTACCTTGTGGCTTCGGTAGGTCACCCTCAGTAGTGGGAAACTAATTGTCCGCCGACAGCTCCCCTGTAACCAACAGGATGGATAGGAGCAACCACGCATAGTGAAAGCTCTTACCCTGCTCCTGGGCTTCCCTGCAATTCATCAAGAACTAATCGCAAAGGAACTACGCCCAGTTGAACTGGACCCCCTCTACGCATTGCTCTGCCAATGCAATCACAGATGTTGGTACTTCATCGACGCGAGATTTCACATGAGCTTGCCAGCTAGCAGCTGGGTGGCTACGCACAACCCTTTGTCTTTAATACTTTCTATTTCATACCCTCGCTTTCTCTTTTTTAGTTTATACTTGGCCTTCATAGCTTCTGTGAGGGCCAAGTCGTTACTTTTTCCTGCTATGGTCGTGGGGTCATTTCCTTTGACTGGCAGTCAAGAAATTTGGTGAATTAGATTGGCCATGATGGGAATCGGCTCCTCCAACCAGAGATACCCATCATGCACTAGGCACAACAACTACCTGATGACAAAAATGGTGATGGGCATGTAGTGATAGTGGGGTATCCATCACAGATGGAGTAACCCAGACCTCTCCACACCGCACAACCATTTCTTCTTTATTAAATTCTGAGCATCCAATTGTGGGAACTTCTCACTATCCGTGAGGTCCTAATCTTTGAACTTCATAGTGGGTACTCATCCCAATGGCAGACCTTCAAACCTTATATCATCGGGGAGGAGTGGGAGTTGGAGCGCACTCTTCGTGGCCTCCAGGTCCTTCGGTACCTTGGATTTCCCCTTCCACGAGGGATGTAAGGAGGTAACTTTGTCGTGGAATGCTTTTGCGAGGCATCCTCCACCTCATCATCTTGTGCCTCACTTTGGGTGATCAGGGCCTGCAAGTCTTCCTCCTCCTCCTCTGTTTCAATGGTGACAACTTTTCCCTTCTCTGCCATTGACAATTTGCCAAATCATGGGTTTCTTAGGGATACATGGATTGGCCCCATCGTTTGTTTATCTTTCTATGGCCACAGCATGCATGATGATTTTGGAACTTCTGGCGTAGCTTCCACCTCTCCAGTCTCTTCATGGGCCATACAGGGCTCCATAGTAACTTCGGCGAATCGCACTCTTGTTCTAGCAGTCGTCATTGTGTCTACACTTGAGGATGGTAAGAGTACGTGGCGCTCAATGCTCTGTACTTGCTCAATTCTCAAACAACCAAGTGTTTCCTTGGAGCTGGCCCTGGGGGCTTTATAGCGTCTTTTGAATTTGAATTTGACCTTTCCCCCCACTTCTACATCATTAATGACTTCTTAGTGGCAGATCGTCCCAAATCTAGCTCTTAATTCGTGTCTTAATTGCCTACCGCCCACTCCTTTTCACCTTAAAGTGGACCTCTTGTCATGAACAGTGACACCAATAGTCACCTCCCAGCCTACCTGCATAGCAGCACAACCCCCTATGTGTGACTGTGACCCCTATGACATACCGATCCTACGTGCAACCTCCTTGTTGCACAATTCACATACAGACTCTTTTAAAGCCCCGTGCTCTCTTTCAATTGCTTGGAGCGCTGAGACTGTGCTTCCTACAGATAGTCAGGTGGTCGCACCACCGGTGTGAGGATTCAAGTCACCTTCCAACTTGGTTCGCGGGCCTTCCTTAGTTACCCTCGAGCCAGTTAGGCCTCGCTTTCTTCCTCATGTGGTGTGCTTCCTTGGTTACTTTGTTTGATAAGGTGTGGTCGCAACCATGGTAATAGAGCCAGAAATTCTCGGCGACAATCTTGTAATGTGGTGGTATGGGTGCCCATATCTTGCCCTGTCCTTTTATCGATGCGACATGCTTACACGATTTTGGTTTCCAGTTTTCTGATTTCCATGTCCATTAACATGCTTTTCTACTTCAGTCATACTCGATCTTCTTCAAGTTCGCGAAGCTCAAGGTTCCCTCACCGGATGGTTTCTTGAATCTGCATATGTTTGTCCTCGCACAACTGCATAATCCCTTCATTCTGGTCCTCGCGTGCTATCCCCATTATGGGCGTTGTTGTATGGGGATTCTTCTCCAAAGCTATGGCCTCGACTCTACTCATCATCTTCGGAATCATTCCTACGCTCAGGTTCTTGTGCATGGCCCTATAGGCCCATTAGACCGCTAGTATGCGTAGGTCCCAATCAGTTCGCCCTTCTTGGTAAACACTATTCAAGATTTTTCATACCTTCTTTAATGCTTCTATGTGGAACCTCTATGGGGTGTGTCACTTTTCCTGCTGCTGCGTCTGGGTTCCGATTTTCAATCCATAGTCTTAGGTGTGCTTGTGTGGACTGTACAGCACACATATGCACTTGTCGACATAGGTGGGCACACAAGTTGTTTCATCCTGTCTTCCCGGCTCTCGTTTGACGCTAGTGGCTTCCAAACCGCAAGTGCATCCACCTTGTACATTCACACCAATTTATAATGGTCTCCTAATGTGTACCCCACCATTGTGAGGGTGTTTTGCGTAGTGCCCATTCCAGCACACCGTACTACTGCTATTCCATTACTACGCTTTCAAATTTGTCCAGGAATTCATCCACCGCCATCACCCCATCATAGGTTGGCAGTTCCCTTGCCTCTGTCATCACGCAACGCAGTGATCTAATCATCATGTTGCAATTTAGCATTGTCACTTCATGCAACTGGTTTTGCCAGAGTTCTACTTCTTCTTCTGAATCCAAAGTGCAAGAACTGTCGCACTCCCATGAGATTCTCCCATCTGTAGTCGGGTTCACCAGATCTTGGTCTCATGCCATTATCTGGTAAATACAATCCAACTCATCATCACTTTCATCGTCGTGCACGAGTTCAGTGTAGCGCGCTCCTTCAGCTGGGTCTAGCGAGACTACTACACGTAGGGACTTTTTCTCAAATATCATCTTCCGTTTCTTCAAGTTGATGACTCCATTCATATGAGTGGCCCAGTCTATTCCTGACAATGTAGGATAAGAATTGTTTTCATCGATAATCTCTATTACCTCAAAGTCTGTTTGTGTACTTGCACCTTTGATATCAATTGTTACCCCTTGCAACCTCCCCATGGGCAAAATCTTCTGTTGGTTCACCATTCATAATTGAATAGGGGGCCACTATAACGCGGGCCTGCCCATATGTTCCCATGTCTACTTCGGTATTACATTCATGTCTGAACCTAGGTCTAGGATTACCTGATCCATTTCATACTCACCAATCTGTGCTGTCAATCTCATTTCCCTCTTGGTGCGCAATGCATGCTTTTCCAATTTCCAAACTATGTGTAGTTCCCCTGACCCTACACACCTGATGATCAACTCCTGTAGTCACTTAACTACCTTATTGTCGCACAGCAGTTTCAGGCATGTCTCCAAATAGGTAGTAAGCATATAAGGACCCATCCCTAGTGTTGGTTTATCCATACTACCTAAAGTGGAGGCCTCCATGAATCTCTTCTTAGCTTCCATGAACGTCTCCTTTACACGTACTAAGTCAAACTTAGGTTCCTTTGTAGGATCCTTGCGAACCCATGTGTCTTCCTCAGGCTGCTTCCCCTTATCCTCCCCTGTGGTTGCACTGCTTCTGAGCATCATGTTCACATTTGGGTCTTCTTTGTGTGGTTCAGACCTCATCATTTGGAAATTCTGAGTCGGAGGAGGTTGGAGTACCCCTTTTTTGCGCATATGTGCGATCAAGGTAGGACAGTCCACTGCTTCATGATTAAAATGAGCACAGTATGAATAGTATATTCTCATCGGGTTGGTACAATCATGGGTGTAGTGCCCTGGTCCTTTGCAATTGCAACAAATTAGTTGTCCGCAGCCCCTTCCTGGCCCCATTCCTCCTCGTCCTCGACCTCGCCCTTGAAATCCCATGCGTGCCATCCCTGCCGCTGGGTCGAGGGCTCGCATTTCTATCTACATCCAATATTCTAGGGTCCGATCCATCATTAGCTCGTAGCTGCAACAAGTACGCTCGTCGTGGCCTACCGACCTACAGAAATTACAAAACAGTTGTTGGGGTGCCAGTGTATACTTTTGCAACAAATGACAATTATCCGTCATGTGTTTTCCTCCTATCTGACAGAGCACACACCATAACGCGGGTGTCACACTTGGCCCTGCCTATGCCTCTGTCTCAACGACATTGGCCCCCCTCCAACCAAGTAGTTTGTGGATATTGGACAATGGTCCTTGTCATGGCCCTGGCCTTTGCATTTTATGCACCACACTTCCTCGCACGCCTCTGGCTGCTGTGCGGGCGGTGCCCTATCCTGCTCCAAGCTTTGTAGTTCCAGGCAGAGATTCTATAGTTGCACATAGATTTGTTGAGCTCCCAGCCCCAGATCCTGTATCAATGTCTCATGCAATGTCATCACCATTTCCAATGCTTTGACCTGGGTAGGAAGTTTCTATTGCGACAGTGCCGTCCTCAGGTGCAGTGTTAGAGATGCCACAAACCATGCATAATGTTGTGCATATGTGAGCATCATATTAGCCTCGCGGATCATACTCTTCAGTCATTGATCCAGATCCCAAGGGGTCTCACCTAGAAGCATCATGATCTCTTTAAACCCGATGATTGACTGTGTCTCTGATTTCGGCTGGCTAAATTCTCTGTTCAACGCATTCTGGATCTCTATTATCCCTGCATTGGTTGTTCATTAAAATGCTTGATATACCATGTCAACACACGATCCTGCATCACGCTCACCACTATAGCCTTCTTAATGTTGTCGTTCGTGACCCCTTGTGCTTCCCACACTGCTCTTACCATGAACCAGAACTGGTCCGGATCCTCATTCCCTACTCCTCTGAATACGGGTAACTTGATCGCACTCACGATACTGAACTATAGGGTTGGTGGAGGTGGAGTGGGTGGAGATGGAGGTGAAGGAGGTGAAGTGGGTGGTGGCGGGGGTGGAGGTGGTAATTGTGGAATGTGTTGTCTTATCAAACTGACCGCACTTCTCATAGAGACCCGAGCGAGCTCTTCCTCGCTCTCTTTCGAAGGTGAAATTAAGGGACTGTTTCCTAATTCCCCGCTACCTATGTAGATCTTTCCACTCTGCGTCGTTCCAAAAATTAATGTATTTACATAATCTGCTTTTCACATAACAACATCTTAATCCAAGTGTTCAAATATTTAATGTAACTACCTCGCGTTCCCTTGAGAAAACGTCGTTTTGCTTCACTGTAGCTCATAGTTGTGTCTGCCGTGAACTCAGTGATAAATCCCCCTATTATCCGGTCGAGCCAATGGTCCACAGCTCTGTGATCTTATCTTCTGATGCCTCTAGTCTATGCACTAATTACAAAGTCCACACTATCGGTTGGTCGAGCTTATACCTTCGCTGGCTATCGGCTAACCTCACAATCCACTCATACAGTTCAGAAGGAAAGGACGCGAAGAAGATCTCGTGGATTTCCGTATACATGTAGCAATCCAACCACCTTTTCTCAGATACCTGCAGAGTTCTATTTTTCTGTGTCACGAACTCGTGAATCTTCTTGTCCAACCACTCTTCAATTTCCTTCTTTGTTGGGTTCCAGTGGCACGACATCAGACATCCCTTTGGCAGATCTCGGTCCTGACAATGGAACCATTTGTTGGCTTGTTGGGGCCTGACCCAGGTTCAGAAGTGATTTATCCAAACAAATCCCGAAACTATCAACCCTTTCGGCAACAGTCCATAGTGCACGGACTGAGGTCTCACCTAAGGTAGTATGGGAGGGTGTTGGACTAGGTTTCTGAACCCTAAGGATGTCTTGATGAAATCTAGGAAGTTTGCTAACTGAACCTGCACGTTTGTGCTGCTCCGCACAACCATCTGTCCTTCACAGCTTGTGCAACTACTTCCGCACAACTCTGTAAAGAGCGTGAAGAGGTGTTTTCTAAATTCTTGATCCTTACTGTGCAATTATTATAGATCTTAACTTAATTATGTGGGCCCAATATTCTCATTAATCATTCAACATTCATAACAAGTGTGTGCAATCATAAAACTGTAAAGAGATTCATAAATATAACAGAAGCATAGACACATAATATTTCATCCAAGTAAAATCCCAACTCCACCCTGTGTAATCAGCTACAGGGGTCCGCGCACTCAGTTGCAAACTCTACTAGGCCTCTACGTACTCAGCTACAAAGCCTCTACCTATCACTACGACCCAATACCTTCAGATCTACTTCTAACTTCTAACCATGCTTTCGCATCTATTTGTTACTTGTCAAAAACTAACATTGACTTTACACTTAGAGCCTCTCTCTATTTAAACAATCCCATGGTCCGCGGACCATGGGTAGGTGGACACACTTTACATTAAATTACATTATCTTAGGGTGGACAACCCTAGACTCTTGAGCTCTGCGCCCACATTTCGTGGGGTCTTTACATTACACTTGACCAAAATTCGGCCTTCAAGCCCCAAAAACATGCTATGGGGGGATCTGCTGCCCAACACCCATTCCTTGGCTTGCATGAAGTGTTCAATGTGGATCGCCCTTGACTATGCTTCCCACCATTACTAGACACATCAAAGATTGTAGAACAACTCACCAGGGACTAAGTTCAGTAGAAGTTTGCCCATCTCATGGAGGCACTCAACGCAATGGGGATCATTGCCTCCTAAGGGGGGAGGAATGATCCAGGTGGATGTTGGTGGCCACCCACCTATCCCACTTGGACCCTGACAACTGTCTCTTTCAATTTTTCAGTTTCCTTAATTGTAGCACAGTTTACTATTTTTAGAAGTTTTTCGGATCCTAAACTTCCAGAGCCATTTTGAGTCCCTAAAAGACGTTTTTTTTGGAAATCTTGTACCTGGAATTCTCTACCTAAAATCGTATTTTCCGTCGTAGTCCTCAGAGAGATCTTTCCAATAGGGTATCATGTGCGTCAAACGGAGATAATATTACCAAGTTGTGACCTCGGGAAGTTGGTTATCCAACTAACCCCAAACGAGGCCCATAAACTCTTGGTGTTACATCTCCTCGGGTTAGGGTCTTGGTTGTTTAGGGTTTTCTCTTTGTTAAATAATAAAAAGGCCCTTGATCCTCATTATAACGTAGTTTAGAGGCATGTAGCCTCCACATCTCTTCTTAGATATAAGCTACCATCGCCCGAGCTAGTTTATTTCCATTTCTGTTTGTAAGCATATTTCAGTATTTTACATTAATGAAATGAAGTATTATTTATGTTGCATCTCTATATTTATGGTTGTATATGTAATTTGTTGCATTCCTGTTTAAATCCGGATCATGGGTTGAGTTACTAGTCCTAGAGACTTGGTTAGACAAATGCTCTGGAGGCCCTAGGTGGGTAGGAGTTGCTAGTCCTGGAGCCTTGGTTGGACAAACACTCTGGAGCCCTGTATAAGTAATGGGTTGAGTTACTAGTCCTGGAGCATTGATTGGAACAAATGCTCTGGAGCCCTAGAAGGCTTGGATAGATACCCATATAATGATGGTTTTTCTATGTTTGACTGTGAGCTGGAATCATTGTTTGATGGGTTGAGGTGGTTGGCCTCTAGAAGCCCTGGATGGTTTTGAATTGATGTGTTTTATTAGATCCCACATTCATCTTGGAATATGGCACGAGGGTGAATGGTTGAAGAGAGATTTGGCTCATCCATTCTACGTTTGGGTGGAACATGGTAGTCCCACCCCGAGTTTGGATTTTGCATCATCAATATGAGGTTATTTCTCCTTGTATTTCTATGAGTATTATACTGGTTTATATGTGGATCATATGGTTGTGATTTCCTTAGTATTTCTATTGTTATTACACTAGTTATATATATATGTTTTATGATAGTATATATATATGGATCTCATCATGTTTTTACTTGTAAATGAATGAACGTATCTATGACCTAATGGATGAAATGACAGCCAATGGGTTGACACATCGATGCTTCTTATCAATTCTCATATGAGTATGAGACCCCTATGCTTAGATATGTTATTTACACTTGTAGATTACATGTTCATGATATGTTTGACGAATGTTTGTCATGGCTATTAGGGGTCCAGTCAAGGGCTTGTACAAGTATTTGAATTTTCGTCATTGTTTCCTTGTTATCTTTATATTTTGAAGGTTTCATTCAATTCTGGGTAGTGACACGGGCTTTGGGCCTAAAAAAGTGGCTCAAATCTCGAGGATGCTGGCACAAAACTGAGAAAAATAGACCTTAGACATTGGCATGCCTTGTCATGAGAGTGTCCAGAGCCTCTTGGATGTTGTCAAAACCATATCATGGGAGTGTCCAGAGGTTAAGAGGCCTAAAACCTCAGTGGGACCGAGGGGTTGGTTACCATAAGTGTTGGGATAGTTCTCAAGGGTCTTGTAGCTTATGAGGAAGATCTATATGATGTGTTTCCATCGATTCCATTTCCTTAAGGCCATCTAGGAGGTTGAATCCAATCATAGTAGCATCTTGTCACATGTTTACCCCGATTGGTCAGTTACTTGGGTAGATGTAGGATGAGGGTGGTTACATAGTGGTATTAGAGCATGGTTCACCCCTTAGACCAGATGGGTTCTGTGTTGGTCATGCATGCATGTCGGTTGTATATGTGTTTCTTGTGTTGTAGGACCATGTTCTTGTTTCAATTGTATGGTATGGGTCTTGGTTGTAGTGGTGTCACCATGGGAAGTTGATGGTGTTTTTGTGGAGTGTGTCTTCATGAGTGTATGTTTGATTATGCATTGATTATGAACACTAATGTTCACATGTCTTCAACTGCTAAGTGATGTGGTGGTTGTTGTCATGCATGAGGTCATGGTATCTGTAGTTGATATGGTCGTGCATTGATGACTGGACTCTAGCTATAATAATGGGTACATGGTTATATGCTTATGCGTTATGTTTCTATATGTTGTCATGAGTAGGTTATACACGTATCATGCTGATTTTTTGATCTTGTAGATGAGGTATCCTCTCCAAACTATACTAAGGTATGTTGGTTTATTATGATTTGGTATAATTAACATGATATACCTTGCAGGAAGAATATCAAAATGGCTAGCAGACGGCACAATACAAAGACTCTCCCTATGGATCAGATGAGAAGTATGGTGTTGGGAATTCTTCCAATTTGATAGATACAATTAGAAGCTTAAAGGAGGAAATAAGGAGTTGTAAGGCAGACAATAACCGAATCGTACTAGCATAGAAGAAACTAGAAGAGGTAATTGTAGTGAAACTACATATTTTCTCAAAATTACAGCGACACGGACCACTTCAGATCATCCATGAGAAGGAAGAAAAAAATAATGGGGCATATGGAAGTAGGTTGAATGGTGATCACAGGTCAGATAGAGATGACACAATTAGAGATGGCAGATGTTTGGACACTTTGGATAAGAGAGGTGATAGACACAGGTACCATTATAGTTCTAGTTCTGACAGGCATGATGATCGACATTGTTATCATCCTTATAGGAGGAGTGATAAGGGGTATTTTCCGAATAAATTTAAGAAATAAAATCCACCTAAATGTGATGGACAGATGAAGAAATCAAAGGATGCAGAGGCATGGTTGCTTGGCATGAGGAATTTCTTTAGGTTGCATGAATACTCAGAAAAAAAATGAATCTATAATAGCTACCTTCAGCCTTAAAAATAAAGAATACATTTGATGGGAATACATGAAGAATGCCAGAGGTATACATGAGGATAACTTGACATAGAATGAGTTTGAGTGGCTATTCAATAAGAAGAACCTATCGAAGAGATACTTTGATGAAAGAACAAGGGAATTCTATGAGCTAAAGATCGGATCTATGACAGATGATGAGTACACTAGCAAGTTCTTAGATCTACTAAGGTATGTGCCTTACCTCAAGGAGGAGAAGGCCAAGATTCAGAGATTCGTTAGTGGGTTACCAATGGCATTCAAAGACAAAATTAAGTTTGATGAGCCTAGATCATTGGAGGAGTCCATCCGAAAGCTAAAGCATTGACATGAACAATCGAAGCACAGGCTTAAGACTAATCCAGATTGGAAAGGTAATGCAAAGAACAAAGGAAAATGGGACAAGAAGTGAGTAAGGCCTTAGGACTGAGGTAATAAAGAAAATGCAGTGCCATCTAAGAAGTTCAAATGCATCTGACAGAGGACAGGGACATCGATCTAAGGAGTAAAATAAGGATGCAGGCTGGAATCCTATAGATTGTTACACTTGTGGAAAAGATCATCGCACGAGAGATTGTCCACAATATCAGGGTGGTAGGCCTCATATATATAGTGCGCAGGAGGCACAAACTGTTGGGGATGTTGGTCAAAGTGTTCCTCGTATTTATGCAACATTGGATAGCAAACAAGCAGACCATCAGGTATCTATCATTGAGATGGACAATAATCTTTGTGATCAAGTTACTTCTATTTTGATTGACCCTTGATCTAATTATAGCTATGTTAGTCCTGACTTGGTGGATCAGTGTGGTTTGAGTAAGGAATTGCATGAAGAATCTTGGTTAGTGTAGTTGGCTATAGGTATAAAGAAGCAGGTTGATCATTGGGTAAGAGCTTGTGCATTTTATTTGAATGATATGCCTACCATAGCACATTTAAATGTATTACCATTGGGATCATATAGTATGTTTTTGGGCATGGATTGGTTGTACCTTCATATAACCAAGGTGAATTATATGACAAGTCCATTAAGTGCCTGGATGACAAGGGGAAACAAAGAGTTTTGCAAGGTAAGAAGAAAGCAACATCAGTTAGGATGATGAAAACTATGCAGGCAAAGCATAGTTGCAGGAAAGGGTGTGTGTTATTTGTAGTGAAAATTTCTAGTGACAAAGGTAAGGAGGTTGAGGATGCAGATTTTTTGAGTAGGTACCCAATTCTACAGCAATTCTAAGACATATTTCCTGAGGATATTTTAGATTTTCCACCTCACTGGGAGGTAGAATTTTCTATTGAGTTGGTACTAGGGGTAGCTCTAGCATCAAAGTGACCTTACAGGATAAGTACACTTTAGTTTGCAGAATTCAAGCTGCAGTTGAAGGAAATGTTGGATAAGGGATACATTAGGCCAAGTGTATCACTAGGGCACACACCAGTACTATTTGTAAAGAAGAAGTATGACACTCTCAGATTATGCATCGACTATAGGTAGTTGAACAAAGTGACCATCAAGAATAGGTATTCGTTACTGAGGATTGATGACTTGTTCAATTAGTTGAAGGGAGTAACATTGTTCTTGAAGATTGATCTGAAATTCAGATATCGCCAGGTACGCATCAAAGAGGAGGACATTTACAAGACAAAATTTAGGACTAGGTATGGGCATTATGATTTTGTTGTAGTTCCATTCAATTTGACTAATTCTCTAGCTACATTTATTTTATTGATGAATAGTGTGTTGCATCTATATTGGATAAGTTTTTTGTTGTGTTCATTGATGACATATTGGTATATTCTAAAAATGTGGAATAACATGTCGAGAATTTAGTAGTAGTGTTGAGGTTGTTGAGAGAGCATCAGTTGTATGCTAAGCTTAGCAGGTGCAGTTTCTTCTAAACTGAGGTACATTACTTGCGACATGTTATCTCCAAGGAGGGCATTGCAATAGATCTAGAAAACATAAGGGCCTTGATGGAGTGGGTAGCTCCTGGAAATGTAGATGAAGTGAGATCCTTCATGGGGTTGTGTTACAGGGAAAAGTGTCTACACAGAACTACTTATCCCACTAAGGTGTGATAGCTACCTTAGAAACAAACAAAGTAAAGCTACTTTCATTTTTCCTTTATGAAATATAGATGAGAGAAGAACAAAGAAGACCAACCTCTGTCTTGCGCTAATCTCCTAGTTCGATTCCTCTCTCTCTTGATAGTCTTTCGCTACTTGTTCCCTTGTACTCCCAGCTTCACAGAGTACCTGTAAGATCACAGTAGCATAGCACTATACAAGAACATGGATCTATAATCATAAACAATCTAGGATCAGATGTAAATTGACCATACAAATGCATAAAACATAAATGACACAAGAGTATGGAGGAAAACTTGAATAGCTCTTATTGATAAACAAGAAAGAGCCAAGGGAGTTACAACCAGTTGTTCTGACCCAACATCATCCTCTCAGCAAGGAAGCCCCTCTTCACCTCATACAAAGCTTAGATCACCCAACATTCTGATGTTGTCTCAAGAAACCAACAACAATTCCTTACAATATGAAAAATTCCAGCCCCCGGATCTCTGGGATGATGGATCCATATATAGATATCTGTAAGGGAGATGAGTCAGCTTGTGATTTGATTAGTGTCTTCCCTCTAATAGTTCTTGCTTCCACTTGGAGATTGATGATCTCTTACTCATCCTTGGTCGAATTCAGAAAGGTAAGTGTCACAGGAGAAGTTTCTGGAAGTTTCCATGCCTCTCCACCTCGCGGAATGACACTACCATTTGTCACTTCTCGCCCATCGCACCCCATAGAAGGGCTTTTTGAAATGCAACGCACTTTGCCTATGGAGCAGCTAAAATGATCCTGTTTTTACCAGTTCTGAGCAGTTTTTCATGGAGAACTTCTGGGAGAAGCTGTAATCAGTTTACCTTGTTCCTTTAGGGGTTAGAACAACACTTTTAGGGACTTAGGAGCCCTTGGTTTATGGACATTTCATGCTTGGGGTTGTAGTGCCCAAAAATGTCTATAACAGTTGCCCCCTAAAGCATGAGGTCGTTAATCTTTTGATGTCGGGTGAAATGCTTTATTATGAGGATCCGAAGTTCTTTCAAGCTGGGAGGAGACTCGTAATAAGATACAATACAACACATTATCTTCATAATATTTTCATGATCTAGCTGAGGCAGGAATTCCCATGCTCATCTTTATAAATTCATTTTCATGTACATAGGACAGACAATCGTCTGAGTGTAGACTGATGATTCTGGTAGAGTCATCATCCCTTTGATTAGATGATTATCTGTGCAGCAATGATGTACATTTGATGTCTTTATTTCCCTGAATATATATCGCAGCCCGAATGGATGAAACTAGATCCGGGGTCTTCAATCTCGTTCGATCTTCACTCGAAGTACAAGTCTATCCATGTGAGAGATGTTCTGGAGTCGAACATGGAAAGACATCGCCTGATTACCAGCCAATTATGTAAGCTGTTAACAGGCGCAAGAGGAATCACCGATAATGATAATGACCCTCAAGGTACTGCAGTACAATTCACATGGTGTGAATAAAGGACTTGGCATCGAACACCACGCAAAATATTTCGGTCGAAGGCCATTGATGTAAACCTGTTGCCGGAAGTGAGAAACTTGCCATTGAGGCATGCAAGCTTCAAAGTACTGAACGGGGTGTTCCTAGATCGACTTCTTGGATAATGAGCTGATGTCGACAAGAAGTGATCCGTCACAGGAGGGCCTTAATGAATCCCACATCAATGACACAGAATGGAGCAAATGATTTTAATGGAGGTGAAAAAGATCTGATGATATACGGTTCAAGGTGGCGGTCATGAAAGAATGGAGTGTAAATGTATTGTAGCGGGTGAGACATAGGTGAATTCTCTGAATGACTTCTCTTGAACATATTGGCGACACTGACGTGGTGGATTGGTAGCATTAACCCCAAATGTGGATGGTGTGATGGGACCATGGTGATGTGACCGGTGAATGAAACAACCCAACCCGACTTGGATGCGGAGTGAAAGTGTCATGTTCAAGAGCGACTTGCTACCAACAAAGTTTCTTCAAGTTTTCTTCCCAATTTTCCCCAGTCATTGCTGACCAGTACCTCTTTATTTTTTCCAAGCTTGAGGAGGATAACATATGCTTGTTCTATAATTTTCCCTTCGAGCAAACCCATCGCTATGTTTTAACTAGCCTAGCGATAGTGAAACTTGTTCTTGTCTGCTATGGATAAGTTTGTCGCTATTAAGTTATAACGAGTTTAACGACAAAGATAACTTGGTCCTTTTCAATTTTAGAGAGTCTGAAAAGAAACGTAAAGGAAACACCAAAATTCCTTTTTCGTCATCTAATCCCTTAAGTCCGAAAAAGTATAAAACAATACAGAAGGGATGAATTTTCGATACTTTTAACGAGCCGAACAAAACAAGCGCTCGATCTTTTTGTGTAATAATCCCTCAGGTCAAAAAAGATTAAAATTTAGAGGAGGGATAGCATTTCCGGTCCCTTTAATGAGCTAGAGAGGCCAATGGCTCGGAAATCTTTTCATATTTTACGAGTCAGTTGAAAAGAGCTTAAAGGAGACTCGTCTTTTGAGGAATGAGTGATAAAATTGGGTAGCAGTTGATTCCAGGTAAGGTTTGGAATTTTCCAATCATGGCAGTGTTACAAGGATGGCTAGTGAGATCACTCTTCGCAGCTGTTCCTCAAAAGGGGTAAACAATCAAATGGAGGTGAATGATCAGCCAATACAGAGTGGAGGTGATGATGAGAACACGACTAAGGCTTTTAAAGGCTGAAGTACTACATTCATGATGGTTATTTACCGGGAAATAGTTCATTTTTTAATGAGCTTAAACGCGGGGAGAAACATTTTCTCATGGCTTATGTTTATTTTTTAACAAGCTTGAACTATGCGCTAAAACTGCTCGATTAATCTAGTCGTATAATAAGAATGTACCATTTAAAAATGACAATTTTTAGAGTTTTGCCCCACATCCTTTCTTTATGCAAGTTAGGAAACGACCAATCCTACGAGTTTAAAGGGTTAGAGGACCTACAAATTTAAAAAAATAAATAGTCTCTCTTCGCTTGCATGCCAAAAGGTTTTCATGCCCCCAGGTATAAAATAAAGTTTCAAGGCCACCTTTTGTTCTACCGAAAAAACATTTGTTTTATCAGGAAAGGTAATCCTCTTTCAGGTTACCAAAGATTGTTCTATTCACAGCGCAAACAAAACATTTCTTCGGCGATGTCTACCGAAATAGACAAAGGTGAGACAATCCACTCACATAACTTTGATGAGAGAATCTTGTTCCAGTCTAACCCCCTCTTCCAATCACGGACGGGAGTATAGTCTAGTCATATATCTCTCGCGGAAACCTACCCTATACCCGAAGTTTTCCTGTCGAAGCAAACCAGGGTGCATGCCCCTTGGGTTTCAGTCATGTCTCCCGAATCACTCGCTCTCATTAGGTGGACGGGCTGGAGATTGATGAGACATCCCTTGTGTGAAGAGACCATTCAAGGATGGAATATGACTATTTGCTATGCGTGATCCGGGAAATGAAAGCTAGCCTACGAGCTTGACCACTCTTCCTTCGTGCGGAAAACACATTACTCTAAAGAGTGATGAGACAATGGCTCCCATGCAATAAATATAGTCTCGTCTAAGGAGTAGATTATAATCCAGGGGTCCTTTAACTACCATTACGTTCATGTGAACAGTTTTCCCTCTCAATGTTATGGGCACATTGGGAAGGATCCCTAATGGTCGACTGGTTCCTTTGTCAAAGGCTGTTAGATTTCTCATCTCAGGCTAAAGCGATGGCGAACCAAGGGCTTTCCAAGCAGTTGAGGAAAGGATACTCACAGAAGCCCCTTCATCTATGATGGTACCAGCCATAACCATTCTATATACTTGAGCAATAATTCGGAATGGTACACTAGTCGGTAAACGGGGTCTCCCTAGTTGATTCCAGTTGAAGGAGACAACTAGGTTGCTTGGAGGTGGGACTGAATAGACGGCTGGGTACGAATCTGACGAACTTCCTTCCTACGGTAAAGGAATGGGTAAATTGCCCCCATGTTCATCGGAGTCTCTGCTTACGAAAAGAATTTGGACAGTGTCATCCTTATTCTCTTCTGTGACTGTATCATCTGAAGATGGAACCTCTGAAGGCAAGACCGGGTCAACTGCCACCTTGACCTTTTAACTTTCGTCTGGCATGGGTTCAGATGGTTTGTCTTCAATGATAGATGCTTCGGCCAACCACTTGAGTGGGTCAGCCGACTTTTCAACTAGTGATGGACTCGGCAAGAGTTTTTTGTATCCAGGAGGAAGTCGTAACGGTGAGACCGGACGATCATCCAAAACTCTTTTAGCCTCGTCTACGAAGGGACAACGGTGGACGGCATGGTCGCCTTCACATAGTTTACAAGGAAATCTATATTTTCCTTTTTGTCCTGGGGCTTCACTTTCACTAGTCGACAGTGTGCTTTCAACATGATCATCAAATGTTGACGACACCGGGTTATGCAAACGAGGAGACCAGTCCCTTAAGATCTGAGGGATGCAAGGACAATCTCTGTGATAGTGTTCTCCTCTGCAAATGACACATGGCGATTTAGGCCTGGTCGGTGCAGTGTGTGGATTTTCGCTAGACGACGCTTGGTTACCCCCTTTCGCTTTTGGCTCCTTCTTCTTCTTCTCTTTCTTCTTCTTTTCCTTCTTCTTCTCAGTTACTTAATTTTTGGCTTTACCAACCCCATCAAGTGAAGAAGAAGGAGGAGAGGAAGAATTGGAGGAAGTAGAAGGTTGGTGGGTAACTCTGGATTCGTCTAGTTGTTGCCTCGATTGTTCAGGAATTGCGGTGTTCTGAACGACAGAGGTTGAGAAGAGCCATACGGGCAAGCCGATTGTCAATCCTAAGAGTGATAATGTGGCCATATGGGGTGCACCAACATCTCCCCAAGGGGAGAAGGGACTAGGATTTCCTCCAAGGGGAATTCCTTGGTTGGTGGGTTCCATTCTCTCAACCTAAGATCAACGTAGGAAAGGGTGATGATTATTCCGTTTAAAATAAATTTTAGATGCTTTGACACAACTTGTTTTTTCAATTTTTAAGATTCGAGAAAAAACAAAAGATGACTCTAGTCACCTTCGATTTTTAATGAGCTTGAAGTGAAAAGTGCTCAGATGGACATTTTCCGTTAAGGAGTCTGAAAAGGAACAAAAGGGACTGCTCTGGAAATCTAGGTAGAGGGATTGCCAAACCAATCGCAAAACTACAGAATACTTTTTACGGTACGGCAGTCAATCTTCCTGAATGCTGTGTTCAGTGCATTGCGATCGATAGTGCGGCTGACACGGCTTCCTATGGATAAAGGATTAAGCCTATTGTGGTCTCCCAAAATATACTCGACGATACGTGGGAGCACAAGTCCGTACTGGCACTTATCGTCTCAAAGTGGAGGAATCACCCAACCATCAGTGAGAACAACAGTTACCAGGCTTTACGATGTTGGAATACGTCTCTAGCCTAGACTTCTAAATGTTGTGCGTTAGGTTCCAAAGCGTTGTTAGATTCATTGAATTTATTTTATAGTTGATCTTGTTTATGAAATTTTCCTTTCAGGTTCACCGCGAGATGTAGATGTATAATTCCTAAAATGCAATCTAAGATGATAAACAATCTTTTATCTTCTTTGTGCAATGAAAATCCTAGCTACTAAGGAAAGAGAGACAGTATTCTTTCACAAAGAGCAAAGAGCACACTCTAAATGCACTGTCATAAATCAAACCAATCAAACAGTCTAAATGCAAATGAACATGCATGTATTTTTTTTCGGCTTTCTTAGTATGTGAATGGAAAAAGAAAGCTAATGCACAAATCTGAATTACTTTTCAAGCGACAATTACCAACAAGTTTGTTTTCGAAATCAAAAATGGAGACAATCACATCACTTTACGATTTGGAAATGAATACTTGCTTTCGACACTAGAAAAATTACAAATTCAGACCATATACAATAGTAACAGCATAATCGACTATCTATAGCAACCAAACTCTTTCCTATGACTGAAAACGACACTTGCGACACTTTCAAATCAAAGGACGACAGTACGACTACGTTACTTTTTGCAAAGGAGAACTGAAAATGACTCAACAAATACACAAAACATTTACAGTTCTTTTGTACAAAGGAGGCAGAATAACAGCAAGGAAAAGGAGTTTCAAACAGAGATATACTGATCACAAGCAGAAAAATTCATGAATATAACTGGAAAGACTGAATAACAGAAACCAAAAATGAACAATGCCTAGTCTGATCAGCGCACTTGTAACACAAGGAATTTGAAATTCAGTGCGCCTACTACACTCGGGAAGTGCACTGAATTTCAGATTCACAGAACAGTACCTGCGCTGGGCCAGAGACGAGACTTTGCTTGGGTTCTGGGTCACAGTTTGCAGTTCAGTTCATGGGTTTTGGCCGAGCAAATTGTAATCAGTAATGCAACAATCAGGGGTAGATCTAAGGAGGATCTAAGAGCTATCGCAAGGGGCAATAAGAGAGTTTGTAAATCAGTTGTTTAATTTATAAACAAATCCCGGAGATTGACTGAAGCGACATTTATCTACTTTGCATTTGCATAGCAAACGCAGTTCGAAAGCTACTTGGCTCGACTTTAGGCTCCGTCTGTAAGTTTATAAAATAGACAACAAAGAAGATAAACAAACAAACTAATTCGTCCCCAGAGATTCTGGGTCCGTTCCCTAGCGGAGTCGCCATTTTGTTACAGGGAAAAGTGTCTACACAGAACTGCTTATCCCACTAAGGTGTGATAGCTACCTTAGAAACAAACAAAGTAAAGCTACTTTCATTTTTCCTTTATGAAATATAGATGAGAGAAGAACAAAGAAGACCAACCTCTGTCTTGCACTAATCTCCTAGTTCGATTCCTCCCTCTCTTGATAGTCTTTCGCTACTTGTTCCCTTGTACGCCCAGCTTCACAGAGTACCTGTAAGATCATAGTAGCATAGCACTATACAAGAACATGGATCTATAATCATAAACAATTTAGGATCAGATGTAAATTGACCATACAAATGCATAAAACATAAATGACACAAGAGTATGGAGGAAAACTTGAATAGCTTTTATTGATAAACAAGAAAGAGCCAAGGGAGTTACAACCAGTTGTTCTGACCCAGCATCATCCTCTCAGCAAAGAAGCCCCTCTTCACCTCATACAAAGCTTAGATCACCCAACAATCTGATGTTGTCTCAAGAAACCAACAACAATTCCTTACAATATGCAAAATTCCAGCCCCCGAATCTCTGGGATGAGGGATCCATATATAGATATCTGTAAGGGATATGAGTCAGCTTGTGATTTGATTAGTGTCTTCCCTCTGATAGTTCTTGCTTCCACTTGGAGATTGATGATCTCTTACTCATCCTTGGTCGAATTCAAAAATGCAAGTGTCACAGGGGAAGTTTCTGGAAGTTTCCATGCCTCTCCACCTCGCGGAATGACACTGCCATTTGTCACTTCTCGCCCATCGCACCCCATAGAAGGGATTTTTGAAATGCAACGCACCCACACAGTGTATTTAGGTGAGATGCAACGCACTTTGCCTATGGAGCAACTGAAATGATCCTGTTTTGACCAGTTTTGAGCAGTTTTTCATGGAGAACTTATGGGAGAAGCTGTAATCAGTTGACCTTGTTCCTTTAGGGGTTAGAACAACACTTTTAGGGACTTAGGAGCCCTTGGTTTATGGACATTTCATGCTTGGGGTTGTAGTGCCCAAAAATGTCTATAACAGGTTGGGAGGTTATTACTTGGGGTTCATCAAGACCTTCTCATGGATTGCTTATCCTATCACATCATTATGAAGAAAGGGTAAGAAGTTTGAATGGATAGAGAAGTGTGAGGCTAGTTTTGAGGAGCTCAAGCAGTTGATGACACATGCACCAATGTTAACTATTGTAGATCCGGACAAAGAGTTTGTATTATGCACAGATGCTTGCAAGAAAGGTCTTGGTGGAGTCCTTACACATGATGGATAGGTGGTATGTTGTGAGTCACAAAAACTGAATGAGCACGAGCAGAACTACCACACACATGATCTTAAGTTGGCAGTGATCATACATGCATTGAAGATGTGGAGGCTGTTAGCCTCCTATTGCAATAGGTTTCATATTTCATGATTAACTGTTTTACATGCCAAATATGTCATCTTTTCATGCTGCAAGGTTCCATATTTCCAAGAAGTTCCATTTTTAAGAATCATACCATTTTTGAAGAGTTTTACAATCAAGGGAAAGCCAAACATCTTAATCTTGGCTTCCCTAGGTTTAAATTGCTTGTTTTAGAAGATAGAGAATGAATATATGTCCAAACAGCTTAAGCTTGGCAGATGAGTAGCTAGGTAGAGAAATGAAGGAGCCCAACTGCTTAATCTGGGCCCTTGGAAGAGATAAGGGTACACTTAGATAGGAGGGCAGTCAAAAGAAAAGAAGATAATCAGGGTCTGCAAGTCTAAGTGCACCCATTCAGAAGGATGAAAAAATGTTAGGTGTATTAGGCTGGGTAGGTAGTTAAGGTTGCAGAAGCAAGGTTTTGATCACCTCATGTATTGTCAATCAGAGCTCCTCTCATCAATGACAAAAGTGGCAAAGCAGTTGTTTTGATGGCAGAACTTTGGAAGAATGTCTAATTCCCCTTCTATTCCTCCATAAATCACTCACTAACATCCCCTTGAGGACCTTGGGATCTGCCCAACCAGTCTTGTTATCACTTCATTTTTGTAAAATACTAAGTCAAGCTTTGACTTTCTTCAATGAAACGAAGCCACATTTCTTGTGTAAAAATCATTTCTCCACATTCCATTTACTTCTTATGTCTAAGTTTCAATCCAGAAACTTAGCTTCGTACCCCTACACTTTCACTTCACAAGGTCATATTAACTCCTAACTCTATTATCTAGCTCCCTAGATCATGTTCCTATCCCTATTGCTACAAAAAGCTATATAAAATTACAAAAAATAATACATATTCCCATCCCCTGGCACTATAGCCCTATAACATCAGTTTGGGGATGTGCTAAGTTCATTTGGGGCTTGGCATTAGCCCTTCTGCGTTCAAACCTGGGATTGATTTAGCATTTGGTTAAATTAATAACCATCGGTGCCCACTTACAAACCCATAAAACCCATATTACCCAAATTCTAAACCCTCGCAGCATTGTATAAATATTCAAATATTCTGGCGGGTCCCGTATGTTAACAACCCACCAGCTCGCAGTTCTGTCCACCGTCGGATCGGGCCCTCCCCATTCGATGGCCCTCAGTGATTTCAGAGCCACCCCGACGTTCTACAGTTAGCTTCCGATAGGGTAGCGGTTTCTCCGCCGTACAGAAGACAAGTGTCCCGTTTTGATTGTATCGGGCGGGCTCTGACAAATACCGCCCCTGTACAGAAGGTTGTCCGATAAAACCACAAACCACCTTCAATCTCTCCGCCCCTGACATCAGCGCCACGTCGCCGCTCACATCACCTCTGTGTCAACCCGCTGCTGCTCCGTGTCACCGCCAGCTCATCTGTTAGCATCCCTACCCCGTCTTCTGTCCTCTACCACGTCACCCTACCATACTGCCATGTCATCTGCCACCTGTCCTACGATGACGTTATGCCACGTCACCCTGCCATACCTGGGACTCGTCGATGATGTCATGCTAACGTCATCACAAAAAAGGCGCAAAGGGTGAGAATCGCGTCAAAGAATGCTTGAAACGAGAAACAAAGGCAGTTTTCGATGCACGATTAGCGCTTAGCGCTAATTGCACGATTCACTAAGAAAAATTACTCAAAATGGAGGGCTTCCTCTTGCTCGGCTACCTGCAAAACCCAAAAATTCGTGAGAGGCAATGCTGGAAACAGAGAACTGAAGAAAAAAAAGCAAGCAGAGGGAGTCAAGATATGACTACGGTAATTTTATAAAAAGTCCAAGTATGCATGCTGAGAGCAGGATAACAAAGCAGTGACTCAACAAAGCACCAGGGCAGCAGGCCCAAAAAATGAAAATTAAAAGCACAACCTCAGCCAACTTAGTCAATCCCAAAAGTCTAAATTCTCTGACAGAACGGATAGATAATACCCTAAATATCTATTGCATCATTTACTCTTTCATATACTATTCCTCAAGAGTTGATAAAGAAGTTATGAGTTATTAACTCATCAACTAGATCTTTTGTAACTCATTCTTTTGTATATATACTTCCCCATAGAGCATATTTGGGGGGGTTGGTTGATAATCCTCATTCTAGACTTGCGTTGTATACTTTGAGAGCTCTATAATCAAAGACTACTGGAATGCTTTGGATGAAGAACTGTCTGTTGTGTTATTTAATGGCCAAAGAGTGACTGTGGAATTCTTGTGCTACTACAGGGCTCAATAAGTGTTTCCTTACCTCTGTTTACAGTTTATATATGTTTACGCCACCATTGTGTTACCACCTAAATAGCAAGAAAGAAGAATAGCTTAGGCTTTGCTTGACTGCACTCTATGCTCAATTCTTGTTATTTCTATATGTTTTCTTCAGAAATGGTTATGAATATGCATACTTAAATGATCATGTTTACCTGTTTCTTTCACATATGACTGTTATTTAGGAATTCTTGACTGCTCCTAGACAAACTTTCATTCACCTTCCCTCTCTATTAGCTAATGAAAGATTCTTAGTTGCCTTTCATCTCTGACCTTCATTCCATCTTTATTCCAGCTTGATATTGTTCTATGTGTAGCTATCCTGATCTGTATTCCTCTTGTTACCAAGAAAACACAACAGCAAGCCCTAATCCATGACTCCATGCCCAATGGTTTGAACTTCTCACACTATGCATCCCAACTCTGCTTGAAAACATCATCCTTCCCACCAAAATCAAAACAAAACCCATGTACACCATAACTAGCCTAAAATCAACCCAAAACAAAGCTAAATTTTAAAGAGAGAGCCCTCTCTGACTGCAGGTCCTGCAGCCCAAAGATTGGGTTGTGGTTACCTCGACCGTATCCCTTCAGGAGCCAAGGGACAACCTGAGTGATAACAGAGGCACTATCTTCTTGGCAGGAGGTTTGTATTGATGAGCGATCATAGTGGGTTGTGGTATCTATTTGACCAACTGAACCTAAATGGTAGGTAGGCTTGATGGTTGGCCATGATCGATGAGTTCGACTTTGAGATCAAGTACATCAAAGGTAAAGAGAACAGAGTGGAAAATGCTCTTAGAAGGCAGATATAGGTAAATCACTTAGCAGCTTTGAGCTTCTATGGGACAGACTTACACGATAGGATCTTCCAGGCAGGATAGTAGGATGTCATGTATATGGAGATTATGCACAAGCTCCAACAATGTACAGGTACAGGTACAGGTAGTAGTATAGGTATAGGCACATATAGTGGTATAGGTACAAGTACAGGTAGTGGTATAAGTACAGGTACAGGTGCACAGAATGTGGACTATTTCCTTACAACATATGGATTGGTTAGATTTAGAGATAGGATATATGTGCAAGACAATAGTGACCTCAAGAAGTTGACATTGAGGGAGTTTCATGTGAAACCATTTTCAGGTCACCCAGGCTATCAGAAGACATTGGCTGCAATGAAGAAATTTTATTGTTGGCCGAATCTAGGGAAGGATGTAGTAGAGTTTGTGGCTAGGTGTTTTGATTGTCAATGTGTGAAGGTGGAGTGTAAGCATCTAGATGGACTACTACAACTGATTGCGATTCCACAATGGAAATGGGAGGTAATTTCCATGGACTTTATCACGTGTTTTTCGAGGACAGTGAGGCAGCATGATTCCATTATGTTTTTTGTGTAAAGGTTGACAAAGGTTACACACTTCATTCTAGTGAAGTCTACATTCTTAGTTAGTGATGTAGCATAGGTATTCATCAAATATGTGATCAGATTGCATGGAGTTCCAAAGAATATTGTGTCATATAGGGATGAAAAGTTAACTTCCAAGTTTTGGAAGGAGTTGTTTACAAGATTGGGAACAGAGTTGGCCTTCAATATGGCTTATCATCTGCTGACTGATGGATAGACACAGAGGGTCAACAAGATATTAGAGGACATGTTGAGGATGTACGTGATATATCAGTAGAAAAAGTGGGAAGAGTATCTCCCACTAGTAGAGTTCTCTTACAATAATCGGTATCAAGAATCTTTGAAGATGAGTTTGTTTGAGGCATTGTGTAGGTAGAGTTATAATACTCCCATCAGTTGGAGTGAACCGATTAACAAGGTGTTGGTTGGAACGGACATGTTGCCAGACATGGAATAGGAAATGTTGGTTATAAAGAAGAATCTAACAGAAACACGAGATATGCAGAAGAGTTATTCATATCGGAATAGGTTGTTTAAGGAGTTCCAAATTGGTGAACATGTGTACTTGCGCATCAAACCAAAGAAGATCTCCTTACAGATTGGATCATGTGCCAAGATGGCACCACATTTTTGTGGAACCTTCAGTATTATTGAGAGGATTGGGCCAGTAGCCTATCGACTTACATTTCCTCCAACAGTGAAATTCCATGATGTTTTCCATGTGTCATTACCTAAGAGGTATGTTAAAGGTGTTGATCATGTGATTGACTGGTCTGTATTGCAGGTGTACCTAGATGGAGAATTACAGTGGAAGCCTCAATGTATATTGTAGAAAAAAGGGTACTCATGCTCTGGAACTGAGCAATCGAGAAGGTTAAGGTGCAATGGAAGCACTTTGGGCCCGATGAAGCTACATTGGAGATGGTGGATCAGATGCAGGCTATGTATCCTTCATTGTTTTCCAGTTGAGGCAAAGCAGTTTTGTTATGGTGTTTTGATATATATCTTTGTATATGTTCTGGTACATGTTTAGTGATGTTTGGTATATCTACATATGTATATGTATGTAAATACTGACATGATTTATGTTATAAATATTCAATAAGCAGTATGGGTGTCGTGTCCTTATGATGTTATACTTGTTATGTTGGTTTTCTTTTCAACAGGTTCATCATTGTAAATATTGCAACGATCTAAGTTATAAATCTCCATCAGTGATATGTTTTTCTTACAGAATTCTTGTGGTTATAGGTGTTATTGAAAACTAAGGATGGTGTTCCCCTGGGGTGGAGGGTTTTGTAACAGCCCTAATGAAAATTTCATGCAATAAAAGTTAATAAAGGAAAAATAATAACCACAGTTGATGGGACACTTATTCCAAGATGAATGTTGGGAAAGAGATCATAATCTGGGTCTTCATTGGTTTATAAACGGCTAAGGAAATTGGCAAAGGTAATGGCAAAAGAAAAATGGAATTTTTGGCACATTTATTTATGAAAATAATGAAAATTAGGAGAAAATGGAGGTGAAAGATCACAGGTTGCATGTGAGTAAATTGAAGGAAAATAATGGAAAATGATGAAAATAGAGGCCTCATTGATAAAAAGGCTTCTGAGAATTAGTTTGTAACCTTTTTTCAGTTCAGTTTTGGAGCTCTCTCATTATTCTCTCTCTCACTCTTGGACACTTAAAGTTTTCTTGGAGCACTCTTGGAGGGGGTGGCATACTTGGAGTTTTGGAGAAAGAAGGCAAAGGAAGAGCAGGAAATCATAAGAGGACATCATGATCAACAACTACAGTGGGTTTTTCTTGCAGGTACCGAGTTGCATGTATGTTTTCCTCACTAGTTTTGGCATGCATGGCATATGGATGTGGTTTATTGGTCATGATTTGTCACTGGCATGGAGGATTTCCTGGATTGACAATGGATATTCCTAGCCTTTACATTTCTTGGATAGCCATAGTGATTATGGATTTATTTCCTTGTTTTGTTTTGATTGGTTCTCATGTTTCCTTAGCTTGGGTTGAGTTACTAGTTCCAAGATCCTTGGTTGGACAAATAATTTGGAGCCCTGTAGTAGCTTAGGCTGAATTACTAGTCCTGGAGCCTTAGTTGGACAAATTCTCTAGAGGCCCTAGGTGTGTAGGAGTTAATAGTCCTAGAGCCTTGATTGGAAAAACTCTCCGGAACCCGATATAAGCTATGGGTTAAGTTACTATTCCTGGAGCCTTGGT
Organism: Pinus tabuliformis; assembly: GCA_031772625.1. Lineage (NCBI taxonomy): Eukaryota > Viridiplantae > Streptophyta > Pinopsida > Pinales > Pinaceae > Pinus > Pinus tabuliformis. The sequence continues at coordinate 762,003,394 of CM062804.1, forward strand.
TAGAACAAATTCTCTAAAGCCTTGGAAGGCTTGGATAGAGACGAAACTGCTGATGGTTTTATGATGTCCAACCATGAGTTGGAATCACTGTTTGATGGGTGGAGGTGGTTGGCCTTTGGAAGCCTTGGACGGTTTTGGATTGATGTGTTTTATGAGATCCCACATTCATGCTTAGAATATGGCACGAGGGTGAATGGATAAAGAGATATTTGGCTCAGCCATTCTATGGTCAGGTGGAACGTGGTACTCCCATCCCGGGTTTGGATTTTGCATCATCAATATGAGGTTTTTTCTCCTTTTATTTCTATGAGTATTATATTGTTTTATATGTGGATCGTATGGTTGTGATTTCCTTGGTATTTATGTTTCTATTATGTTGGTTATATATTTGTTTTATGATAGTACCTATGTATGGCTCTCATCATGTTATTACTTGTAAATGAATGAACAATGTATCTATGTCCTAATGGATGAAATGACAACCAATGGGTTGAGGCATCAATTCTTCTTAGAGATTCTCATATGAGTATGAGATCCCTATGCTTAGATTTGTTATTTACATCTGTAGATTACATATTCATGATATGTTTGATGAAATTCCTATCATGGCTAGTAGGGGTCCATTCAAGGGCTTGTTAAAGTATTTGCATTTTCCTCATTGTTTCCTTATTATCTTTATTTTGAAGGTGTCATTCAATTTTGGGTAGTGACATGGGCTTTGGGCTTGAAAAAGTGGCTCAAATCCTGGGGGCGATGGCACAACACTGAGCAAAATAGTCCTTGGACGTTGACATTCTTTATCATGAGAGCATCTAGAGCCTCCTCGATGTTGTTAGGCCCATAGCATGGGAGCATCTAGAGGTAAAGAGGCCTAAAACCTCAATGGGACTCATGGGCTAGTTACCATAAGTGTTGGGATGGTTCTGAGGGGTCTTGTAGCTGATGTGGAAGTCTGTATGATATGTTTCTATCGATTGCATTTCCTTAAGGCCACCTAGGAGGTTGAATCCAATCATAGTAGCCTCTTGTCACATGTTTACCCTAGTCGGTCAATTACTTGGGTAGATATGGGAGGAGGGTGGTTACAACATCCATGTTCGAGTTTGTTGTAGTTTGTATGACCTATGATTATATTTATAATGAATAGAAGTTGAATTTGTTTCCCTTCACCCTCAAGTATTTAGCCTTACATTGGTTTATGAGCTTAGCTGGAGGCAGTATCACTACCTGGGCATAAATACAAAAAGCCTTTAATGAGAGGTATAGGGATTATTATAGTTCTAAGGAGACAAAAGAGGAGATATTTAGGATAACCCTAGGGCTAGATGTGTCCTAAGAATATTTTGAGTAAAGGTTCCAACTTAACTATAGGAGGGCTAATTATACCCTTGACCCTAAATCACTCAAGCGTGTACTCCTCTGAGGGATTATCAAGGATGTAATGGAGACACTCAATATGTTTTCTAGTGGAGATATCTATCAGCTAACGTATGATGACATCAAGAATGTATTCAAGAATCACTCTAGGGATGCAAGGAAGAGAGGTAGGTCCAGTCAAGGTCTGGTCAATTCTTCTCCCTCAACCTCAACCATCAAACAAGATATATGGAGTATGCTATAAGACTTCAAGAGTGATATTTTGCACATGTTTTCCTTACAAATGGATACCATGCAAAATAAGAGGAGGCAAGAGGAAGTAGAAATGGCACTAGCTATCTTTTACCCGAGATGAACTAAGAGGCACCCCAAAAATGAGTGTCCATTGAACACCATAGAGGTTTGATCTATTTGTGAGGAGAACCATGCAACAGATAAATTCCCTTCTCTTCCAACCATAAAGGTTGTATACCAAGGGGCAGAGAATGGCTTGGAGCATCTTTGCTTCATTAACCAAAGGAGACCACAAACCCCTTGGCCCTACCAACAAGGCATGTAGGGTGCATAGTATCCTTCTTACAAACCAAATCAGAATGAACCCTTCTAGCCTTTGTATCCTCCAACTCACTCATCATGGTCCATGCCCCCTCCTTCATCCTATACTCCTTAGTACCCTCCTAAACCTATTAATCCACATTTTTATCCATATCAACCTTAGCCTCCTTAATAGGGAAACCCTTCATAAGGATTGAGGCCTCTAGTAGTCCAAACCCCTACCTTAATGCCTCTTCCTCCACCTCAGGCACATCTTCCCCCAATAACCCATTGAAGGAACCTCAGATTCCCGCCTAACCCAATCTGAACACAAACAATAAGAAATCACAACGGGTTTGTAGTGCGGAGACATCTTATCCTGCTTATGATGTGGAAATTCAATATATTAACCTTAGATATGGGAAGGTAATTCTAGATGCTCACCCACCTTCTCCATTAAATATCTTGAAGAAGAGAAGGAAGATAGCACCCCTCAAGCCAATATACCCCCCTATCCTGAAAGGTTGTTCCAACAAAAATAGCACACACCAGATGAGGTTGAAATTCTATTTTAATTGAAGAATTTGTGTGTTAATACACCCATTCTCTAGCCATCAAAGATGTCCCCATCTTCAACAAGCTCATCAAGGAAGAATGCTTCAAAAGGAATGGGAGAAGAAAAATAGATGCCCCCACTATCAATGTTGTTGGCTAGTTTTCTAATATAATGCTTGGGAGGTTAATCTCCCCAAAGTACATGGATCCCGGTAGCCCAGTACTAGATGTGCGCATTAACAGTATTTTATTCCCCAACACCTTGATTGACCTTGAGGTTGAAATCACTGAAACGACCAAGGAAACCATGTTGAATCTCAATCTCCAAGGAGCCTTGAGAAATACCACTACAGTGTTTTAGTTAGAAGATAGATCCACAATATCCAATGAGGGATTTATTAATGATGTGTTGGTCTTTATTGACTCTTAGGAATATCCTATAGATTTCCTTGTCCTCTAGCCCAAAACCAAGTTTAATTGATGTTAGTGTTAGTATTTGCATCCTACCATCAGTGATCAAAAATCCTCTTTTCATATCATTTTAAGGGTCCGATTCAACAATTTTTTATCATTCCACTAGGTCATGCAAAAAATTAGTCACTAATGGTAGTCCTAGTCCAAAACATCACTCTTCCCTAAATGTGATTACTTGTTGGCATAGTTTCATATCTTGTTGACTGTACATCATCCATAAAGTTATTTTTATCATGCCATTTGTATCAGTCATGAGGTCATTATGTAATCTTGAAATTTAGTCCTTCAAGGTCTCATTAGGTATTTAAGGTTTTTCAAGTTTTCATTAGGTCATTAGGGTTTCCAAGGTTCCATTCCATTGCATAAGACCAGTAAGTAAATGGTGATCAAATAACATCCCTTCACCATGTGAAAATGATTTGTAAAGAGAAATTCTTATTTCATTATGTAATTTTATGTCTTTCAAATGTAATAATTTCACCATTCCAAGCTGTTAACTTAGTGTTCCAAAGATGCCATACCATCAAAAGATCAATTTTTCAAAGGAAATAGTCAAGTGAAAGGGTAAAGTTTCAAAGGGTTAAGTGCATGCCAAAGGGAGTTTTTTTTCCAAGGGTGTCCAAATCATCATTTTCCACAAGCACTAAACCCTAATGTCCTCACCCATTGAACTAGGTTTGGCTATGGAATCCGAGACATCTAAGTATATGAAGCATAAGGGAGGTCATTTCAGCGAGTATGAGGCCATTCCAACTCATACACATAATGTCTCCATCATTTTTCAATAATTCATTCCAATGGACAAATCATTTGCCACACATAGGGTCAGTTTTTCTTCAAACTTTGTTTTCAACCAAACAGGGAAGAATTTGGAAAAAGTGAGAGGTTTTTGTCTACAATAAACCAAGGAAGAAAAACCTCCTTCACGTTTTACACAGGTGTCATGCCTTTACAGAAATGTCAAAAATACAGTTGCCTCAGGAGAGTTGATGCACTTTTGGAGTGACCTTGGGAACATCAATCTTTCTCCTAGCTAGAGTGACCAAATGACTTGTTTGATGAGTCAAATGATAACTAGACATAGAGAGCTTTCCAATGTGCTATTATGAGCTCAATTTGGAGTTGAGGAAGACCTCCAAAGGTTGACTGAAATAGCACTCTGCATTTTGGCAGCCTCATTCTGCACATTTTGACCAGTCTTTGGAGATTGGGCTTTTGACAAGGAAAATGAGCTCCAAATTAAACAATTCAATATGTTTTGGAAAGTAAACTCGACAAGATTTCCAACGTGTTATCCCATAGTCAATTTGGACATCAGGAAGGTAATCAAAAGTGGACTTGAAGTGGCGTTGCGCTTTCAGATTAGGGCGCTGCGCTTTGAGGCCGGCGTTGCGCTTATAGCAAATTTTAACACTGGTGCTGCGCTTCTAGGGTGGTGCAACACTTTTGTGCAGTGGCACTGTGCTTTGTACAAGAGAGCTTAAAATCCCTCAAACTCTGAAGGAAACTCTAAATTTCTCTCTCCTTCCATCATTACAAGTAAGTGGACATCCATCACTTCAGTTTTGGTTTGCAAATCCAACTTATAAGCTTTATTTTCCGTGTTAAAATGAAACCCTAAAATCTCCCTAATGATGCCTAAAACCCGAAATCCTCACTATTCATCCTATCACCTATCCCTACAACCCTAAATTCCCCTATCCCTATTTACCTATCACCTTATCACTTTATCTGTGTACCCCTTATTCCTTATCATTTCCATCCCTCTATCCCTCTTCCCCAAGGGCATCAAACAAAATAAGCCCTCCCTCTCATTTCCTACTCCCTCATTCATTTTCTAGCCCATAAGGTCATCTCCCATCCCCTCACTCCTGACTCACTCTCACTCATTTCCTTCATACAACCTCAAACCCTAAAACAAATTCCTAAAACCCTCATAACCTCTTTAGCACTATCAGAAGCTCACTCATAAGCTCAAACCTTAATGATCTCACCTCCCCTTCCCCTACCCATATTCACTATAACTCATTCCTCAATTACCTTCTCTAGGGTTTCAAGGCTTCAAAACTCAACCAACATGGGCAGAGAGGACAGAGACTATGAGGAGGAGGAAAACAGTGGCACTGAAAGCTAGGCTAAGGCGGGCTTTGAAAGGAAAAAAGGAGGAGGGTAGGCTTAGGATGCTAGATGAAGCTTCATCAGCTCATCAGAGCACTTGATGATGGTGCTTCTCACCAATTTTGGGAAAATTTGGAGCACATTTTGTCATTTGCAAATTTTGGAATTTAATACATAGAAAAACTGTGTAGAAGCGTAGCGCCACCGGTGTTGCGCTTTTCCTAGGGGCACCCAATGAAGAAATGGTTTGAATTTTTGGATTCAGATTGATGAAGACATGCACCTTAGAAAGTTCCAAAGTTTTTGGGGCAGAAATAGTCCACCAAAAGGTCAAAAAACACCCTACAAATGACCTTTCTGCCACTATTTGGACACACATAAGCAGTCTTGGAAGAATCAATTTTTGAGGGGTCAAATGAGATTCCAATGTATAAATTCTAGGTGTTTTTGAAATTAGACTTGACAAACTTTCCAATGAGCTATCATGGGCTCGATTTGGATGTCGGGAAGGCCTCCAAGAGGGACCTAAAAATGGCGCTGCTCTTTTGGCCAGTGGCGCTGCGCTTTGGGCAGTTCTGCTCAGGATGACCATTTTTCCAGTTTTTTCACTGTGATCACGGATTCTCTCTCATGGAGGTTGTTTCACCATTGTAAATGATGACTTGGCATGTGATTATGATATATAAATAGTAATAGAGGGTAGATTCATTGCTTTAGGAGTTAGTTTGAGCTCAAATGAATCAGTGTTTCACTTTTAGCGGAAAGTTGTTGAGATGCCTATATTCATGTTTCTTCTTTAGTATCATTTAGATTAGCTCCTCATCTTAGGGATTCAACCGCTAAGGATGGGAGGAGGTTTAATACTTGTCTATATCTTGTTCTTCTTTCTCTTTTTAGAGGGTTGGATTCAGCTAGATGCTCAGACCTTAATTGTACATCATTTGTAAGTAGTTTAGCAGGAGATTAATAAGAATTGCAACTATTTTTATGGGATCCCTGTAGTATGGAGTTTTAGTATAGTTTCTTCTTCTGTGATTATATTTTAATGTGTTTTATGTATGCCATTAATAATTTCATTTGCTTCTAGTTGAATCTTTTCAAGTTTGATAGGCAGAATTCATTGCATCAGTGCTCTGCCTTGGGAAACCATTCACCGTTTCATGTTTTCTGCAGTCCAGGAAGGATCCATGGTTTTCACATGCCCTTCTTAGCTTCTCACCTATCTTAAACATCTCACCCCATCAAACTCTAGAGTACTAGAGCCTATGCCTACCTTGCCCCATTGAACACCCTGCAATTCTGACTTAATTCCTAGACCTAAATTGTCCAGCTCCTCCTGATCCGGCAAAACCCCTTTCAAAATCCAATCAAAATTTCATGCTACTATACCTAGTCTAATATCCTTTACCCAATCTAGTCATCTTGGCTGAGATCCTTACGAAGAGAGCCCTCTCCCGGCCTAGTAGGGCTAGCTACTTGGGTAAGCGTGGTTTGTGGTTACCCTGGCATTACCTTCCTTTAGCTTGAGGTTCAATCCAGGTGATAACATAGTGGTGACCATACCAAGGAATGTACTATTATGTTCCTCAACAAAATGTATCAAGTTTAGATCTGATTGTTGATGGTGGACAACGATCAAACATTAGAAGTCTGAAATCATTCACCTGGAGACTCTAAATCAATTTTGAGATCAGATCCAAGGACTCCACTGTAGGATGAACCTGACCAACAAAAACATGAAAGGACAATATGGAAAGATCAGGTATTCAAGTTGGAATTTCATCCAAGACATTACTTTTATTTGTTATAAATTATTTCTTATCTTTTCTCGAGAATTTCAAGAAGGATTTACAAAGTATATTGTATTTGAGAAAAGATCCTAGACCTGCATTTGATTCTTTCCCTTTGAATATTGTGAATACAAAATGTTCGCATGTCTTTTATCTTGATCAAGACCCTTCTTCTGAATCTTATGATGACCGTCTTCAAACTGATGAGCCTCAAGAGACCAAGACTGATTCTACACCTTCTATACATATTCCTATACCTTGTAAAATTCCAGATAGAGACAAGCCTCTGACTTTACCTCCTATATCCCATGCTTTCCCTAAAAATCATTACCTATATTTACCAAGATTTGATGGTGAATGTGACAGCATCACTGCTGAGAGACATGTACTGAATTTTGAGTCTTGTCTTGAACTTTTTGAAGTTGATGAATAGATGTCAGTATTAGGCTTTTTGCTCTCTCTTTGCAAGGAAAAGTCAAGAGTTGGTTCAAAACCCTGCCTAATGCAAGCATCTCATATTTCCAACAATTTGTCAAAAATTTCCTCGACAATTGGATGGGCAAACAAAACCATTTCTTGATTCTAGAAAAGTATAACCAACTGAAAAGACTACCAGGGGAGACAGTACAACAATTTTCTGCCAGATTTAACCAAGCTTATTGTTTGATGCCTATTAATATAAGACCTCCTCTTAATTCAACTCTCTTGCATTATTCGGAAGCCTTTGATCTGGAAATGGAGTTTTAGCTGAGAGAAAGGAGCCTTACAACACTTGAAGAGATGCAGAACAATGCAGTAGATGTAGAGGCTAATCTATTGATCAGAAAGGAAAAGTTGAAGGAAGAAGAGAGGCAGAACATAGATCTAGAGGACTTGACATATTTAGAGGTAAAGCTCGACATTTTGGTAAGTGCAATGGAAGAGATGATGCAAAATATCACCACAAGGAATGAGTATGATGTTCAAGACCATGGCTCGCTGATTGAAGAAGAACAAGTGGTTGATCCAAAACATTTTCTTTCTTATCTTAGTTGTCATAGATCTGATAATGATTGTTTTATAGATCATCTTGGAGAGTAGAGATCTGTTGATCTAACATGTATGCTTGATGATGTATTTTATATTGATGATTTGCCTAAGTTTGATCAATATGATGATGATTATGTTCTCCAAACAGAAGCTAGTCTTGTAGACAAATCAACAGCTGGTTTGTGGAAGGAGGAAGTTCACTTTCAGCAGCTCGAATACAGTGATCAACCGATGCATATCAGCTATGGAAGTGAGGAGGAAAGTGTAGAAAATTTTGAAGTAAGTGAAGGATATTTGCCTCTTTGTTTTACTTTGTTTTAGTTCATCAGAGACAACTTTCGTGCAATCAGAAATCAACCATCGATAAGTTTTGATCTGGACCATCTAGAGGGCAATGAAATCCTTGTTCAAGACTTCTCATATATAGATTTTCAGCCCTCGAATGCCATTGAATGTTAGGTTGCAGATGAAGACTTGGAAGTTGTAACATATGATAAAATGATGTAAGATGATTTCATACCATTATGTTTTGAATCATTTTAGTTTTTGAAGGGAAATTTTCATGGTATATCTTCAATAATGGATGAGCAGCCTGTAGAAAATCATACAATCTCATTGGAACCAATAGAGAATGGGTTGCAACAGTCTTTTCAAGTTTTTCATGATCCAATAGCTGATGGGTCAGATGATGTCTGCAATCAAATTCCTTCTCTATTAGCTAACTGTGAGCTTGAAAAAAGTATTGATACAAACTTGATCTGGCAGCCGGTTTCTTTGTCATTTTCAGCAAGAGTCTCGTCACAAAGCTCAAATAAAAGTTTGCATTCATGGTATGAGGAGAAGTAATGTAATTCATTGGATGAGATAAGTCCTAATGCACATGAATTTCAAGATCCCCATGCAGTATTTTTGGAGTCTGATAGAGAATCCATATTATTCAATCGGGAAAAATTTCGATCTGTTTACAAGTTTTCATGGGAGTTGCATTTTAGTAGTTCTCTTTCTCATAAACAAGCACTTGCAGAGAATTCAAATAGCAACCAAAATGCTTACTTGGTTGCATTGGTTGTTTCATTTCACTTGATTAGGTGATGAATGGAACAATTAGAGTAGGTTTTATTGAATAAGCTCCATTTTGAGCATTTTTTCCAGTTTGTCAGTTGCGTTTTAGTATTGAGTCAATTTTTAGTTGAGTAAAAGTCAATTTGTCTCATCCTATCATCAATTTTTAGTCATGCATTTCAATTTAAGTTTTTGACCATATTGTCCCACATGGTTAGGCACTTGTTATACGCTGTTCTTGACACCTCCAAGGAGTTGCCATCCCCAATACGTTGGGTTGTGTTATATTCTTTCCACGACTAGTCCACGTAGTTAATCGGGGGGTTAGATTGGGGGTGGAACCCCCCCTTTGTTGTGCCAATTGCGTAGCGGGGGGTTAATAGGGGGTTTGAGGGTTCCAGGTAACCCCACTCTATGGGTTTTGTGGTAGCGCCCTGGAAAATTTTGGTTTTGGAACCTAAGCTAGGTTCAGCGAACCCACCTATGATTTTGTGCATGATTTTCGCACATGTTTTTAGACACAATGGTTTTCGGTCCATGGTTTTCGACGCGATGGTTTTTCTATCCATGGTATTGAATGCTTCGACATGTATAAATATGTATTGTAACATTGAAAGGAACATAAAGAAAAATCAAGCTGGTAGTCCCGGTTTTTGGATCCAAGGGAAAATCTCTGTGTATATGTGTTTTATGTGTTATGCTCTTGCATTGTTTATTTTTTGTGTTTTTAGAATTCATATGTAGGTAATTTCTGTACAGGGTTAAAACCTCCATTTGGTATCAGAGTTGTTTTGGCTTCAAGAGGACGCCTTTATTGCCGAGGGGTTTCACTCAGGCCTATGGTACACCCTGTTGAGTGGGAGATCTGCACGATCAATTCTGGTGGTGAAAGAAGATGGCGAGCAGTGGAAAGATAGAGATCGAGAAATTTAATGGTCAGAGTTTTGAGTTATGGAAACTCAAGATGGAGGATCTATTGGTGGATAAAGACCAGTGGATTGCGGTAGATCTAGGTACTAAACCAACAGGAGTGTCTGATGAAGAATGGAAGAAGTTAGATTGGAAGGCAAAGAGCACAATACAATTGTGTGTCTAAGATTCAATATTGCTAAATGTATTAGGGGAAGCTACGACGAAGGCTTTGTGGGACAAGTTAGGGACTTTGTACCAATCTAAGTCTTTGGTGAATAAAATTTTCCTACGAAAAAAGTTGTATAACCTGGGGATGAAATATGGAGACTCGGTGACAGAGCATCTGAATGCATTTAATAATGTGGTAAGTTAGTTAGCATCTGTTGATATCAAAATTTCAGATGAAGATGAGTGGATTAGTTTGTTGTGTTATCTACCAGATTCGTGGGATAGTTTGGTTATTGCAATAGGCAGCAATGCAACTGCCTTGCATTTTGATGAAATAGCCTCATCCTTGCTGATGGAGGAGATGAGACGAAAAAATATGGAGAGCCAGAATGGTGATGCCTTTTCTGTACGAGGACGGTCCCAGAACAGAAACAAAAATAATTCATCGAGTGGGAGATCTAAATCTAGAGGGAGATCTAATCTCCAGGAAAACCTGTAAAAGTGGTGTGATGGAAATGCGGAAAGGAAGGGCACTACAAAAGGGACTATAAATCTAAAGCTCCTGATAAAGGAAAGGGATCTGATGATGCTCCTTCTACAGAGGTGAAAACCACCTCAGATGAAGGTGGGGATGTGTACTTGGCTTCTTCAAGTACACATGTAGATCACAAGGCATGGTTGATTGACTTAGGTGCATCCTTTCTCTTCACTCCCCATAGAGACTGGTTCTGCAAGTATGAGAAATCTGATGGTGGTGATGTCTTCTTGGGGGATGATAGGAAGTCTAGAATCATTGGTCGTGGAAAAGTAAAGTTGAATTTTCAAGGTGGAAGGGTTAAAACACTTCTGAGTGTTCTGCATATTCTTGCATTGGCCATAAATCTTGTTTATGCAAGCAAGTTGGATGATGTAGGTGTAAAAATAGTGTTCGAGAAGGATACCTGCAAGACGGTTCGGGGAGCACTGGTATTGATGCTGGGAGTTCAGATTGGAACTCTGTACAATCTACAAGGTAGCACTGTTGTCGATGGTTGAAATAGTTCTATGGTTCCTGAAAGTGGAGCAGAAAATCTAGTGGTCTATGGAGAGAAGACCATGATGTGGCATCAAATACTTGAACATATTGGACAGAAGGGCCTTCGAATACTTCATGGTAAAGGTATGGTAGAAATTATGAGTAATAGCTCTCTGGATTTTGATTTCTGTGAAAATTGTGTATATGGGACGCAGAATCGGGTGAGTTTCCCCTCTGGTGGTAAGAGGGCAAAACAGATATTAGAGCTTGTGCATAGTGATGTGTTTGGACCTGTGAAGGTTCCATCACTAGTTAAGTTTGTGTACTATGTATTATTTATAGATGAATTCTCAAGGAATACATGGATATATTTCCTTAAGAAGAAATCTAAAGTCTTTGACAGGTTTAAAGAATTTAAAGCTCTGGTGGAAAACCTGATAGAGAAGAAGATAAAGGTGCTGAGAACAGATAACGATGGAGAGTTTTGCAGTAAGGAATTTGAAGAATTCTGTAAGAAGTGTGGTATAGCACGACAAAATACTACTCCATATAAACCTCAGCAAAATGGAGTTGTAGAAAGAATGAACAAGATTTTGATGGAAAGGGCAAGAAGTATGCTCAGTGGTGCCAGGTTAGGATAGGAATTCTGTGCAGAGGCGGTGGAGACAACATGTTACCTGGTCAACAGATCACCTTCATCATCATTCAAGGATAAGACTCCACAAGAGGTATGGACTGGTAAGAAACCATCTCTTTGACATCTGAGGGTATTTGGATGTAATCCATATGTACATGTTCCAAAGGAGAAACGAACCAAGTTGGATAGTAAATTTGAAAAGTGCATCTTTATTGGGTATAAGGATGGTTTAAAGGGTTATAAGCTTTGAAACCCAGTAACAAGGAAGGTTGTGTACAACCGAGACGTGGTGTTCAAAGAGGTGAAAAATGTTATTAAACATGAAGTCCAACCAAAGGAACCTGAGAAGATAGAGTTTCAGCTAAAGGAGGAAGAATCAAACTCTACATCAGAGGAGGAATCAGAAGATGAAGAGCCACAAACTCTGGGTGTGAGAAGATCAGTTCAAGAAAGAAGGCGGCCAAAAAGGTATAGTCCATCTGCATTTTGTTTAAATTTTTCTTTATCTATTACCGATGATGATCCCAGAACTGTGAAGGAAGCAGTAGATTCAGAGGATGGAAAACTCTGGAAAGAGGCCATGGTTGATGAAATGTTATCTTTGCACAAAAATGAGGCTTGGGATCTGGTGGAGCTGCCAACTGGAAGGAAACCCATTGGTAGCAAATGGGTGTTCAAGAAGAAGACAAATCCATAAGGAAAGGTGGAGAAATAAAAAGCTCGGTTGGTAGGAAAAGGTTATTCCCAGGTGCTGGGAATTGATTTTGGTGATATTTTTTCTCCTATTGCCAAGGTAGCTTCTATTAGATTACTTTTATCTGTTGCTACTGCTTTTGATTTTGAGGTAGAACAGATGGATGTGAAGACAAAATTTATTCATGGGGATCTGGAAGAGAAGATATGCATGAAGAAAACTGAAGGCTTTGCAGTGAAGGTTAAGAAAGAACTAGTATGCAAGTTAAAGAAGTCTCTGTATGGGTTAAAACATTCACCAAGGATGTGGTATCAAAAATTTGATACATTTATACGGGAACTTGGCTTCACCAAAAGCAAAGCAGATCATTATGTGTATTTTAAATTAATTGGTGACTGTGTTATTTATCTGGTCTTGTATGTGGATGATATGTTGTTGGTTGGAAATGACAAAGAAATTATCTAGGATTTGAAGACTCAATTCTCCTCCAAGTTCGACATGAAAGATCTTGGTGTTCCAAACTATATTTTGGGCATGGAAATTAAACGAGATCAGGCAAAGAAGAAGCTCTGGTTAAACCAAAGGAAGTATGTTGAGACAATTTTGCAGAGTTTTAATATGCAGGATAGTAAGCTGGTGAAGGTTCCTATTCCTATAGGTGTAAAGTTATATGTTGAATAGTGTCCCAAGACACAAGAAGAGGAAGAGGATATGTCTCGTGTTCCATATGCGAGTGCAGTCAGTAGCCTGATGTATGCGATGGTATGTACTAGACCAGACATTGCAAATACAGTGGGAGTATTGAGGAGTTTTATGTCAAAACCAGGGAAGGAGCATTGGACAACAGTTAAGCGGGTTTTCAAGTATTTGCGTGGCACTAGTGATTATGGTTTCTGCTACTAAGGAAGACCAGGATTGGACAATGTTTTGGATATCTGTGGCTTTGTTGATGCAGACTAGGCTAGAGATCTGGATTAGATAAAATCTACAAGTGTGTATATGTTTAACCTATTTGGAGGAGCAGTTAGTTGGATGAGTAAGAAACAATTTGTAGTGGCACTATCAACTACAGAGGCAAAATACATGGCAGCCACTTATGCAAGCAAGGAATTAGTTTGGTTGCAGAGATTGTGTTAAGTATGGGGTTAGTACATGGAGCTATAAGGATAGACTGTGATAGCCAAAGTGCAATTTTCTTGGCAAAGAACCCTGTATATCATTCAAAGACAAAGCACATTGATGTTCAGTATCACTTTGTGAGGGATATGATAGAATAAAAAAGGTGTTGCTGGTAACGATGGACACTTTAAAAAATACTGCAGATGCATTGACAAAATCTGTGAGCTCTGAAAAGTTCTCTTGGTGTAGAGAAACAATGGGCATTTCAAGGCTGGATAAATGACTAAGCTCTCTTGTGGCCCCCTGTAGAAAGAAAACAACAAGTGGGAGAATGTTGGGTTGTGTTATATTCTTTCCATGACTAGCCCGCATAGTTAACCCGAGGGTTAGAGGGGGGGTGGAGCCCCCCCTTCGTTGCGCCGATTGCATAGCGGGGGGTTTCACATGGGGTTTGAGAGTTGCAGGTAACCCCATTCTATGGGGTCCGAGGCAACACCCTAGAAAATTTTTGTTTTGGAACCTATGTTAGGTTGGGCAAACCCACCTATGGTTTTGTGCATGATTTTCGCACATGTTTTTGGATGTGATGGTTTTCAGTCCATGGTTTTGGATGCGATGGTTTTTCGGTCAATGGTATTAAATTTTTCGACATGTATAAATATGTATTGTAAAATTGAAAGGAACATAATGAAAAATCAAGCTAGTAGTCCCAGTTTTGGGATCCAGGGGGAAAATCTCTGTGTATATATGTTTTATGTGTTACGCTCTCGCATTGTTTATTTTCTATGTTTTTAGAATTCATATGCAGGTAATTTCTGTACGGGGTTAAAACCTCCACAATAAGGCCGATGTTAGTGTCAGTATTTGCATATTTCCATCAGTGATCAAAAATCCTCTTTCCATATCATTTTAAGGGTCTGATTCAACAATTCTTTATCATTCCATTAGGTCATGCAAAAAATTAGTCACTGATGGTAGTTCTAGTCCAAAACATCACTCTTCCCTAAATGTGATTACTTGCTAGCATAGTTTCATATCTTGTTGATTGTACATCGTCCATAAAGTTATTTTTATCATGCCATTTGTATCAGTCATGAGGTCATTATGTCATCTTGAAATTCAGTCCTTCAAGGTCTCATTAGGTATTTAAGGTTTTTCAAATTTTCATTAGGTCATTAGGGTTTCCAAGGTTCCATTCCATTGCATAAGACCAGTAAGTAAATGGTGATAAAATAGCATCCCTTCACCATGTGAAAATGATTTTTAAAGAGAAATGCTTATTTCATTATGTAATTTTATGTCTTTCAAATGTAATAATTTCACCATCCCAAGCTGTTAACTCAATGTTCCAAAGATGCCAGACCATCAAAAGATTAATTTTTCAAAGGAAATAGTCAAGTGAAAGGGTAAAGTTTCAAAGGGTTAAGTGCATTCCAAAGGGAGTTGTTTTTTCCAAGGGTGTCCAAATCATCATTTTCCACAAGCACTAAACCCTAATTTCCTCACCCATTGAGCTAGGGTTGGCTATGGAATCAGAGACATCTGAGTATATGAAGCATAAGGGAGGTCATTTCAGTGAGTATGAGGCCATTCCAACTCATACACATCATGTCTCCATCATTTTTCAATAATTCATTCCAAGGGACAAATCATTTGCCACACATAGGGCCAGTTTTTCTTCAAACTATGTTTTAGACCAAACAAGGAAGAATTTGGAAAACGTGAGAGAGGTTTTTGTCCACAATAGGCCAAGGAAGAAAAAACTCCTTCACATTTTACACAGGTGTCATGGTTTTAGAGAAATGTCAAAAATATAGTTGCCTCAGGAGAGTTGATGCACTTCTGGAGTGACCTTGGGAAAATCAAGCTTTCTCCTAGATGGAGTGACCAAATGACTTTCTTGATGAGTCAAATGATAACTAGACATAGAGATATTTCCAATGAGCTATCATGAGCTCAATTTGGAGTTGAGGAAGACCTCCAAAAGTTGACTAAAACAACACTCTACATTTTGGCAGCCTCATTCTGCACATTTTGACTAGTCTTGGTAGATTGGGCTTTTGACAGGGAAAATGAGCTCCCAATTGAAAAATTCAAGATGTTCTGGAAAGTAGACTCGACACAATTTCCAAAGAGCTATCCCATTCCCAATTTGTACATCGGGAAGGCAGTCAAAAGCGGACTTGAAGTGGTGTTGCACTTTCAGAGCTTGGTGTTGCACTTTGCGGCCAACGTTGCGCTTCTAGCAAACTTTCACAGTGCAATTTAACACTGGCCCTGCGCTTCTAGGGTGGCACTGTGATTCTGTGTAGTGGTGGTTAACTTTGTGCAAGAGAGCTTAAAAACCCTCAAAATCTCAAGGAAACTCTAAATTGATCTCTCCTTCCATCGATACAAGTAAGTGGACTTCCCTCACTTCAGTTTTGGTTTGCAAATCCAACTTATAAGCATCATTTTCCATGTTAAAAATGAAACGCTAAAATATACCTAGTGATGCCTAAAACCATAAATCCTCACTGTTTATCCTATCACCTATCCCTATAGCTCTAAATTCCCCTATCCCTATTTCCCTATCCCTTTATCCCCGTACCCCTATTCCTTATCATTTCCATCCCTCTATCCCTCTTCCCCAAGGGCATCAAACAAAACAAGCCCTCCCTCTCATTTCCTACTCCCTCATTCATTTTCTAGCCCATAAGGTCATCTCCCATCCCCTCACTCCTAAATCACTCTCACTCATTCCCTTCATACAACCTCAAACCCTAAAACAAATTCCTAAAACCCTCATAACCTCTTTAGCACTCTCACAAGCTCACTCATAAGCTCAAACCCTAATGAGCTCACCTCCCCTTCCCCTACCCCTATTCACCATAACTCATTCCTCAATTACCTTCTCTAGGGTTTCAAGGCTTCAAAACTCAACCAACATGGACAAAGAGGACAGAGATTATGAGGAGGAGGAAAACAGTGGCAGTGAAAGCTAGGCTAAGGCAGGCTTTGAAAGGCAAAAAGGAGGAGGATAGGCTTAGGATGTTAGCTAAAGCTTCCTTGGCTCATCATATCACTTGGTGATAGTGCTTCTCACCAATTTTGGGCAAATTTGGAGCAAATTTTGTCATTTGCAAATTTTGGAATTTAATACACAGAAAAATTGCCTAGAAGCGCAACGCCACCAGCATTGCGTTTTTCCTAGGGGCACCCAATGAAGAAATGGTTTGCATTTTTTGATTCAGAGTGATGAGGACATGCACCCTAGCAAGTTTCAAAGCTTTTGGGGCAGAAATGGTCCACCAAAAGGTCAACAAACACCCTAAAAATGACCCTTCTAACACTATTTGGACACACACATGCAATCTTGGGAGAATCACGTTTTGAGGAGTCAAATGAGCTTAAAATGTAGAAATTCTGGGTGTTTTGAAAAGTATACTTGAATACCTTTCCAATGAGCTATCATGGGCTCAATTGGGATGCCAGGAAGGCCTCCAAAAGGGACTTGAAAGTGGCGCTACGCTTCTGGCCAGTGGCACTGCGCTTTGGGCAGTTTTGCTCAGGATGGCCATTTTTCTAGTTTTTTCATTGTGATCATGGATTCTCTCTCATGGAGGTTGTTTCACCATTTTAAATGATGACTTGGCATGTAATTATGATAGATAAATAGTAATATAGGGTAGATTCATTTCTTTAGGAGTTAGTTTGAGCTCAAATGAATCAATTTTTCACTTTTAGAGGCAAGTTGTTGAGATGCCTATATTCTTGTTTCTTGTTCAGTATCAGTTAGATTAGCTCCTCATCTTAGGGATTCGACCCCTGAGGATGGGAGGAGGTTGAATACTTGTCTATATCTTCTTCTTCTTTCTCTTTGTAGAGCGTTGGACTTGGCTGGATGCTCAGACCTTGATTATACACCATTTGTAAGAAGTTTAGCAGGGGATTAATAACAATTGCATCTATTTTTATGGGATCCCTGTGGTATGGAGTTTTAGTACAGTTTATCCTTCTGCGATTATATGTTAATGTGTTTTATGTATGCCATTAATCATTTCATTGCTTCTAGTTGAATGTTTTCAAGTTTGATAGGCAAAATTCATTGCATTAGTGCTCTGCCTTGGGAAACCATTCACCATTTCATGTTTTCTGCAGTCCAAGAAGGATCCATGGTTTTCACATGCCCTTCTTAGCGTCTCACCAATCTTAAAAATCTCACCCCATCAAGCCCTAGAGTACTAGAGCCTATGCCTACCTTTCCCCATTGAACACCCTACAATTCTGACCTAGTTCCCTAGACCTAAACTGTCCAGCTCCTCCTAATCTGGCAAAACCCCTTTCAAAATACAATCAAAAATTCGTGCTACTATACCTAGCCTAATATCCTTTACCCGGTCTATTCATCTTGGCTTAGATCCTTATGAGGAGAACCCTCTCCCGGCCTAGTAGGGCTAGCTACTTGGCTAAGCGTGGTTTATGGTTACCCTAGCATTGCCTTCCATCGGCCCGAGGTTCAATCCAGGTGATAACACCCCCACTATCAATGTTGTTGGATATTTTTCTAATCTAATGCTTGGGATGTTAATATCACCAAAGTACATGGATTCTGGTAGCCCAGTACTGGATGTGCACATTAACAGTATTGTATTCCCCAACACCTTGATTGGCCTTGAGGTTGCAATCACTATCATGACCAAGGAAACCATGTTGAATCTCAATCTCCAATGAGCCATGAGAAATACCACTACAGTGTTTTAGTTAGAAGATAGATCCACAATATCCAATGAGGGATTTATTGATGATGTGCTGGTCTCTATTGACTCTTGGGAATATCCTATAGATTTCCTTGTCCTCTAGCCCAAAACCAAGTTTAATTGATAACCTCTCACCCTAGGGATACCTTGGTTAGCCTTTGTTGATGATTATATTAATTACAGGGTTGGGAACATGTCCATTAAGAATGGGCATATCTCAAAGAAACTTTTAGTATATCCCCCCTACTCAACCCTCTATTGAGCATGATTTACCCTTGTCGGTAAAGGAATAGGAAGAATAAGACCTTTACCAGACATCCCTCTAGCTAGTTTTTACATTAGAAATTGTTATAGGGAGTAGGAAGCTAGATGAGGATGACCTTATTGATCACTTTTTAAGGAATTAACCTCTTACTACCATGCCAATTGATGAGCTGGTGAAATAATCCTTAGATAAACTTGAGAACAATCCATGGACTGAGTTGTGATCTGCTAAATATGACCTGGATCCTACCAAGATTTTGGAAATCGTCCCATACAAAACTCTAAAAATCAACCCTTCCCTCTCAAATGAGAAAGAAGAGAAACTATGCACTGTGTTGAGGCAACATTTTGATGCCTTTGCTTGGGACTATAAGGAAATGAAATGGGTGTATATATACATATATACATGAAGGATGGATGAAAACATGTGCACCAACCCCAAATCAGGATGAATCGTGCCCTTAAGGATATTGTAAAAGAGGAATTGCAAAAGTTGTTGGATGAAGAGTTCATTCAACCCATTTTAGATAGTGAGTGGGTACCCCCTCTTGTCATAGTACCCAAGAAAAATGGGAAGTGGAGGATTTGTGTAAACTATAAGGAACTCAACAAAGCTACTATGAAGGACCATTTCCCTATGTCTTTCATTGATAAAGTCCTATATGGCCTTGCAGGGAAGAAATTATTTTCATTCCTATATGGGTTTAGTGGATACAATCAAATCCAGATTAACCCCAAAGATCAGGACAATACCACCTTTACATGCCCATTGGGGGGTTTTTCCTATAGAGTCCTCCCATTTTGTTTGTGTAATGCTCCTACTACCTTCCAAAGGGAACTCTTGAGTAATGTTTTTGATCTCATACATGACACTGATGAAATCTACATGCATGATTTCACCCCTTAATGAAATGATTTCCACAAAGCTCTTTCCAATATGTGTAAGGTCTTAAAGAAGTGCATTGAAATGAATCTTTCACTAAGTCCTGAAAAGTGTGAATTCTTGATGAATGCAGGGGTTGTCCTAGGTCACTTCCTTTCTAAGGAAGGGATCCAAGTTGACCCCAAAGAGGTTTCCATTATCAAAATGTTCCTTATCCCTCAAAAGCAAAGGGATGTTAGAAGTTTTCTTAGGTTGGCTCGGTATTATTGAAGATTCATTAAGGACTTTAGAAAATTGGCTTCACTCTTGTTTGGATTGTTGGCTAAATACTTATACTTTTGTTGGACATATAGATGTATAGATGCATTTAAAGGATTGAAAGAGAAGTTTATCACTACACCAATTCTTAGAGGCCCCAATTGGGCATTGTCTTTTCACATCCACACAAATGCATCAGACAAAGAAGTAGGAGAAACTATAGGACAATTGGAAGGGAAATTTCCCTATGCCATACATTTCATCAATGAGAACCTCTCCAAAGTTGAACTTAATTATGCAATCTCTGAAAAATAACTTTTAGTTGTGGTGCACTCGTTGAATAAGTTTAGGAATTATATCACTGCGTACCAAGTCTTTGTTCATAATTATCATGCAACTATTATGTATTTAGTGAATAAACTTGATGTCAATGTTAGAATAATTAGATGGTTGTTCTTATTATAGCAATTTGATCCGACCACATTCGACAAATCAGGAAAATAAAATGTGATTGCATAATTTTTTTCTATACAAACATTTCCTGCAAGAAATGAGGATATGGTGGATGATCAACTTCCAGATGAACACCTTTTTTATATCTCGATGTTGTCTCCTTGGTTTGTTGATATAGAAAATTACTTGGTTGCTGGGAGCTTCCCTCCTAATCTATCCCCCAAGGAGAAGAGATAAATTATTAGGAAGAGTGCCCCTTTTACCTGGATTGGGGGAAATTGCTTCAAATTAGGACTAGATTAGATCTTGAGAAGATGTGCAAGAGAGGAGAAGGTATTAGACATCCTCTCAGCATGCCATGATGCTCCCTTTAGGGTCCATTTTGCTACTAGGAGGACAACCTTTAAATTTCTATAAGTTGGCTACTACTGGCCTGCTCTACATCAAGTTTCCAAAAGGTACACTACTAGGTGTGATGAGTGCTAAAGGATGGGAAAGCCTACACCCAAGGATGAGATTCCCCTGCAACCTCAAGTGACTCTAGAGCCATTTGAGAAATGGGGCATAGATTTCATTGGGCCAATTGATCCTGCATCTGTACAATCTATATATATATATATATATATATATATATATATATATATATATATCATTGTGTGCACAGATTACTTGACAAAGTGGGCTAAAGCAAGGCAGTAAAGGAAGCAACCAAGCAGAGAGTGGAAGAATTTATTAGAGAGAACATATTCTATAGGTTTGGATTTCTATGGGAGTTGTTCACTGATCAAGGAGATCAGTATACTTCAAATTTGATTGAGGGAATCAAGGCATGACACCATATCAAACACAATAAATCCATTTTCTACCACTCTCAAGAAAATGGGCAAGTGGAGGTCACAAATAGAGCTTTGGAGAAAATTTTGACTAAAGTTTTTAGTGGCAGCAAGAAATATTAGGTAGACCAAATTGTATAGGCCACTTGGACCTACAATACGACCCAGAAAACCACCACTAGATTTACTCCATTTGAGCTGGTGTATGGAAACAAGGTCATGTTGTCCATTGAGTTTGAATACAACACGTTGAGGATGGCAGCACAGATGGATTTAGACATCACTGCAACTCAACAAGAAAGGTTGCTTCAACCCAACGGCTTGGATGAGTTCAGATTACAGGCTCTCATGCACACTAAGGTAGTCCAACTATAGAGGAATATTTGGAAATATAAAATATTAGCGAAAGAGCCTTCCAAGAGGGTGATTAGGTCCTTCTATATAATTCCAGGTTCAAGGATTTCAATGGAAAATTTATGACAAGGTGGTTGGGTCCTTATCTAGTAGAAAAATGTTATGAGAATGGATTTATCCAAATAAGAACAATTGATGAGGAAGGCATTCCATTTCTTGTTAATGTTTACTGGTTAAAGTTGTACAAGAAGCCTTTAACAAAAGAGGAGTTCACTATCTCAATAAGAAAGGAGTTGAATGTAATTGGGGGCCTCATAGCCCTCATTTTAGCCAACATCTAATCAACAAAAGAAAATAAGAAAAACATGAAAATAAAATGGCCTAGGTGAAACCCTCTATCAGGCACATGAGACCAACTCTAGGGTTGAAAACCTCTATGAGGTAGCCCAAGAGAAAAAAACAAACAAAAAAAAGGAAGAAAAATGAAAAATATCTCCAGGTGAAAACCTCCTTTTAGAAACCTGGGGCAGGCTTGTTATTGGGATGGGGTCCCCTGGGTCAGTTTTGGGGCAAAAGCCCAAGTTTTGAAAGTTGTGGTCGTGGAGCGCATAGATAGTTAAGAGTCAAAAATGGTTTTACCCTTATTTTATGTAACTAGAGTCAACTTTGAAGATCTACTCATGGTCCATGGACCATGGGATTGTATAAATAGGTTTGTCTCAGAGAGTCTAAGGAAAGAAATAAAGAAGTTTTCTATGGGTACAAGCGAAGAAGTCTAGCGCAGAAGTAGAAGTCTTAGAGGAGGGAAAGGCTCTGCAGCTAAGTGCGCAGAGGCCTAGAGTAGTGTCTACAACTGAGTGCGCGGACCCCTGCAACTGAGTGTGCAGGGAAGTTTTGAGTCTGTAAGCTTAACTGAATAAAAATAAAGAAGATTGTTGCAGAAATTATTGTGTTTTATCTAATCTTCTATTACGTATGAATGCACTTTATGCTATGATGAATAATGGTTTTATTAAATAATGATGTATTTATGAGCAACTTTACCTATTCTACATTGTTATTTGAATGCAATTAATTTGAGGTGATTACGCGAAGATTATAACACTTTCTGTTATATTTATCCAACACATAAGTAGATTTCAGCAAATAATGGTCTAAGGCGAATCTAAAGTGTGCGTAAGTAGCCATTGACCAATTCAAGGTCCAAAAAAGCCAATCATAGACCTTCGTGGAGGTTCAGAGGCTGATTGAAGGAAGTTACAACAATATATGACAAGAGAATAGAGGTATGCGCGAAGGTAGATCTAGGTAGCCAAAAAGACATCACATTGATCTTTGGGTGCAAAAACGTGGTTCCAGCATCCCCCCATACTGCTTCAGGTGAGACTTCAGTCCACACACTACGAATTGATGCCAAAAGCGACAATAGTGTAGGGATTTGTTTGGTGCAACTAAATCTGAACCCGGGTCAGGACCCCCTAAGCCAACAAATGGTTCTGTTGTCAGGACCAGGATCTACATAAAGAGATGTGTGATGTCGCATCACTGGAATCTGACCAAGAAGGAAATTGAGAAGTGGTTGGATAGAAAGATCCACGAATTCACAACATAAGAAAACAGGAATCTGCACCTGAAAAAAGAACAATGATTGGACAAATATTTGTACACAGAAATACATGATATCTTCTTATGCACCTTCCCAATTAAACTATACGAGTGGATCACTAAATTGGTAGATGGCCAAGGAAGGTGGATTCTTAAAGGTCCGATAGTGTGGACCCCAGAGCTTGTGCAAAGGTTGGAAGCTTCTGAAGATAAGATCGACCGTGCAGTCGATCACTGGCTTGATCGATTCATTGGAGGATTTGTTACAAAGTTCGCATTTGATGCCTCTGTCATTTACAATAAAGTAGAGTGATGCTTCTTCAAGGGACCATGAGGTAAGTATTTAAGATCTTTGAACACTTGGATTAATATGCTCTTGTGTGAAAAGAGGGTTATGCCATTACCTTGATGTTTGGATCTACGTAAAGTGGACGAAGCTTTAGAAAGCAAGGAAGGAGAGGTCCAGAATACAGTCTGTTGATTGGACCCCCATCAAGTGACGACGAGGGAGTAACACAGGCTTCACCGCAGAGTGTTGTCAAGTTGATAAGGCAGGGTTTTCCGCAGATACCTCATCCATCTGCACCACCTCCACCTTCACCTCCACAACATACACCTTCACCCACACCACCACCACCATTGTTGCTATGTCGAATACAATGAAGTTTCTAGTTTTCAAAGGCTTAGGAAGTGAGGATCCGCATCAATTTTTGTTTGTTGCGAAGGATGTATGGACAACACAACAAATTACGACTAATAATATAAAGAAGGTGTAGTTGGTTACCGCTCTGCAAGATCGTGCGCTGACATGGTACATTAAGTATTGCACCGATAACCACTAGCATCATTAGCAAACACTCAGACTATTCTGAAAAAAGAATTCAGTAAGCCTAAGTCTAAATTAAAATCAGTAATTGGATTTAAGGATATCATGATGAGGCCAAGTGAAATGCCCTAGGAATTAGATCAAAGATTGAAGTGCCAGATCCGCGAAGCTAATATGAATCTCACAGATAGTCAGCATTGTGAATGGTTTGTAGCCTTGCTCCTGCCCCACCTAAGGGTTGCTTTATCACAGCAAAAGATAGGAACTTAGGTGGAAGCCCTGGAAATTGCGATGAGATTGCATGAAACGCCTATTCAGGACACTTCTTTGGGAGTTCAATAGATTCACGCAGAGTTGCAGAACCTTTGCTTGGAGTTTGAAAAAGTAAAAAGTAGCTCGGCCAGAGGTGCACGAAGAAGTTTGGTGTCTCAAGTGTAAAAACTAGGGGCATGATAAAGATCATTTCCCTATCTTCGCGAATTACATTATAGGAGGGGGGCCTATGCCCCTAAGGCGGGAAGCTCCAGTAGGACCAAGTGTGAGGCCCGCGCTATGGTGCGCTATTTGTTAAGTAGCTGGAAAACATGTAACAAAAAATTGTCATTTGTTGCAAACGTTTGTATAGACACCCCAACAATTATTCTATGATTTCTGCAAATCGGTGGGGCACGATGAGTGCCACTATCGGAGCTATGAAATAATGGTGGAGAGAATGCCTACGTATCGAATGCAAGCAGAAACTTGGCCTTCAGGTCAGGGTGGTGGGGGAATTCATGGAGGATTTCAGGGGTGCGGATGAGGCCGAGGAGGAGGAGGACCTGGTAGGGGTTTGGGGCAGGTCATTTACAATTTTGGAATGCCAATACACTATGTGCGGGAGTGTATGAATCAAACACGCTCGTCATGTCAGTACTGCACTCATTTTGACCACACAATCGAAGAATGTCTTGTATTGATAGCCAAGATGCAGGAGAAGAAGGTGAAACCTTAGCATCCTACCCAGAACTTACAGATGATGAGAGTTGAGCCCCGCGAAGAGGACCCGAATGTGAATATTGTACTACGAAGCGAGACTGTGACTGGTGATGATAAGGGAAAGCAACCTGAAGAATGTGGATGGGTCCGCAAGGCCATAGAAAAGGAGGTTGATTTTGATCTGGAGCGTGCAAAGGAAACATTCATGGAAGTGAAGAAAAGATTCGCTTAAGCCTCTACCTCAGGGGGTCAGAACAAACTACCAGATACCAGTGCGCCTACAGAGGTTGACCCCTCTGTGCTTACCACATTCTTGGAAACTTGTATGAAACTAATGCACGAAAGCAAGGCTGTAAAAGGGCTACAAGAGTTGATAAACAAGTGTGTCGGTAAGGATAATGCTCCTGATGGACCGCAAGTAGTCAGAAATATCGGTAAGCATAAGGCAAGAATAGGGTGCGAAATGAGGCTTACTACACAAATAGGAGACTATGAGATGGACCAGGTTATTCTGGATTTGGGGTCTGACGCGAACGTATTTCCTTAAAAAACCTAGGAGAGAATGGGGAGACTGTTGGCATTATGATACAAGTGTTTTCCTTGATGGAAACTCACTCATAGGTCAGTTGAGATTTGATAAAAGGCAACTGTCATTGTAACAGGTCAATTCAGAGGTAAGAGGACATTGATACAAAAGAATAGGAAGTTGGAACAAGGATCTATTGATCAGAATCAAGAAGTTGAAGGAAAAGGATGTTGTAAGTTGTATATGCAGGTTCACTTTGACAAAGAAGCATATACATGTGGGTTAACAGAACAAAAAGAGCGTATACGTATACACACACTTTCACAAGAGAAAAAGCGCATATAGGTTGGAAAATCAAGAAAATTCAATATTAAAGAACACCAAGGGTCAATACCATGGTGTTAGCCCACAATATTGAGTGGAGTAATGACTATTTGATCCCATCCAAGAATACCACAGGTTCTAAGTGTTGTTTTTGTTTGAGGTATTGAGAAAAGCCAAAAACTATATAAGGAGGAGAAGATCCAATGACCGGGTGTGCAAGTGAAAGGGTTTCTCAGGAATACTTCTATCTAAAGTATATTGCAGGGGCTATGATTATGATATGATCTAAAATATTTTGTGCACCTTGGATAAAATGTTGGATCATGATCATGAGACCTGAAATGACTTATCATTGTACGATATGATATTGGTTTGGCTAGATTTGATTGCTTACGCATGTTTTATTATTTAAATGTCACGATCTGGGTATGTCTGTAGTCTGGAATAATAGCAAAGTTGTAAGTTAATATTTGTAGATCTATATGCTGCTTCCCTTTGGTAAACATGTATATACACATAGGTTCTAATCTTCCAAGTAGCATATGAAAAAGAAAATCATTTTGTTCAGAAATGACTAATCTATTTGATCAGTGTTGTTGTTTTACTGATGTCTGTCAATAAAGTCTTCTTAGATCTGAAAGTAAAACTGAATGCATAAGGAGTTTGTGTCTGATTGATTAATTGATTAAGTGAGAAGGGTTATCTTTGCCGCTGACTATCTGGATCTCTGTAAATTGACACTAGATGTTCAGAATATTACTGGTTGGTATAGATTTGATTCAGAATTTTGTATGATTCAATAGTTTGGAAGTATACGCAGGTTTTGTTACAGGAAGTAGTGTATACATGCAGGTTGGGTTCATTAAAGTAGCGTATACATTCTAATGTATGATTTTTGAGGTTGCAGCTGATTCTGAATGATGATGTAGGTTTCTAGGTTCAACACAGTGTTCTAGTGACAGTGATCTGACTGTTCAGATTGAATAGTTGTTATTTGATATAATTATTATTATAGAATTTAAGCTTCAAAGTTTCTGATTAGCCTAGTGTGAAAA
Organism: Pinus tabuliformis; assembly: GCA_031772625.1. Lineage (NCBI taxonomy): Eukaryota > Viridiplantae > Streptophyta > Pinopsida > Pinales > Pinaceae > Pinus > Pinus tabuliformis. Next base: position 762,029,973 of record CM062804.1, read on the forward strand.
TTTGATGAAACGAGGCCTTCATATTGTGTTTTTATGTACCAAAAGCATCCAATATGAAAAGTAATGAAACATGGTCCTTGGAGGAAGAGAGAAGGTCGTATCCTTCTGTAGGCCGGCTCCTACATACTAGTAAACATATTAGTTAGTACAAGAGCTTGGCTGTTGTAGCTCCCTTCTAGTAGAAGCTGGAAAATGAGAGAAGGTTGTAGCCTTCTGCAAGTGGGTGCCTATGTACTAGTATGAGTCTGCACCAGTACAATATTGTAAACTAATTTTCTTTATATTAAGAAGACAGAGATGACAGCAGTAGGTGGGTTTTCTCCCACATTGGGTTTCCACCTTAAATCTTAGTGTTCATGTGTGTTTCTTATGTGTGATGGTTTATTCTTTTATTAATGCACATAGTTACTATATAATAAGATATTGATGCACTGATTAAAGATCAACACATGATAAATTAACTAAATCATAAGTCCTCTGGGTATATGCTGGTTTCTTTAATCACCGTAGCATGCACACACAAGTTCACTTCACTGAAGTAGCATATATAAATCTGATTGGGAAATGAAATATTATTGAATTATAAATACTTATTCACCCCGCCCCCTTAGTATTATTTCCAACAGATACCTGTGCTGCAGTGGTCTCAAATTCAACTAAGGATGGCAAAACAGTAGAATATTATACCTATGGGACAATTGCAAGGAGTTACCATAGATATAAAAGGTGCGAGCGCACTAGCCGATTTTGAAGTAATAGAGATTGTTGATTATATCAATCCATACCCCGTGCTCATGGGAATTGATTGGGCTATCGACATGAATGGGGTCATCAACTTGAAGAAGCAGACAATGTCGTTTGAAAGGAAGTCGCTCTGCGTTGTACTACCATTGGACCCTGTAGAAGGACCACGCTATACTGAATCGGTCCGCGACTATGAGGAGAGTGATGATGATTTGGATCAGATCTATAAAATAACAGCACGAGACCAAGACTGGGTTAATCCAACCGCTGATGGATGAATTTCATGGGACCGTGAAATTTCCTATACCTCGGATTCAAATGAAGAGTTAGAACATTGGCAAAACAGGTTGCATGAAGTATCCACACTGCGTTGCAACATGATGACCAAATCATTGTGATGTGTGTCGTCAGAGGTAAGAAATTTTCCTTATTACGATGGTTAATTGACGTAGATAAATTTTTGGATGCTTTTGAAAGAGAATTTCCAAAGGATTACTGCTTCCAGGCATTCTGGGCACTGCGCGCTACACCCTCTCAGTGGTGGGGTACGCACAAAGACAACTTTGATGAATGGCGCGATTACAGAAGGATGATGAGAACGTGATTTGGTCATCCTAAAGTATAGGTAACTGAGAAGTATGATGGAAGGAATGATCCATGCGATCATTTGGCCAAATGGACTAAGGTATATGGAACGAAACCGTAGCCAAAATGGTGCATTTATTCTGTCACACTCTGGAAGTAATCCCTATGAATTTGTATTTGTAAACAGAGCTCCGCCATGGCATCGCGGAGTTGGATGTTTTAAGATAAGGGTTTGTGAGGACATTTGTATTTGAAGATAGGTTCAAAAGCATTGATGAGGTGATGCAGGAGGTTAAGGTAGCGATTTTCCGAATCCTACAGGATCCTTTGGAATTGATTCAACCAGATTGGAGCACCCAATGGTGCCATGCACTGGAGTTCTATAATATGACTACTGAAGCGAAGGATGAGGATCCAAGGAATATTAAAATTCCTAAAATAGAAGGACGTCACGAGGTTGAGGGACCACAGATAAAGAATCCAGACATCACTGCACCATTGAAAACTATTCAAGTAAACATTGGCATAGAGACAGAGCCCAACTTTGTGAATATTGGGGATTACCGGGATGATGCTAAGAAAGGCATCATAAGAAATTTGTGAGTGATGAAAATAACTCTAAAACTGGACGTGAAACCTGTTATGCAAAGGCCGTATCACCTTAATCCCAAATATAAGGAAAAGGTCCGCTTGGAGTTGGATAAAATGCTTGAAGCAAGTATTATTGAACCAGTGGAGGAATTTGACTGGGTAAGACCAATGGTAGTTCAAGAAAAGAACCAGAAGGATGAAATAAGGATTTGCATAGATCTCAAAAAGCTTAACGATGCATGTGTCCATGATTCCTTTTCGACATCGTTCACTAATGAGGTACTGAACAATGTTGAAGGACAGGAGGCATATTCGTTAACTGATGGGTTCTCTAGATACCATCAGATCAAGATCGCACCAGAAGACAGGAGTAAAACAAACTTTGTGATGGAATGGGTTTATTTTCAGTATACAGTGATTCCCTTGGGACTCAAGAATGCACCGAAAATATTCTCTCGTGTAGTCATCATGGTGTTCAAAGAGTTTATTCACAAATTTTTGGAGGTCTATTTTGATGACTAGACAGTTTTTGGGCTAGCCAAGCACCATGTAGACAGTCTGCGCTTAATGTTGGATACGTGCTGAAGGTATCAGATTGTGTTGAACATGAAGAAGTTCTTGTTTTGTGTCCCCTTTGGGATTTTTCTAGGTCATGTGGTATGCAGGCAAGGACTCATGGTGGACCCTTCCAAGGTCATGGTAATAATCAATTTGGAAGCCCCAAGGAGTGTTAAACAGCTGCGCGCAACATTGGGCCATACCAAGTATTATCGAAAATTCATCAAGGCCTATTCTCAGATTACCACGCCCATGGAGAAGTTGCTAAAGAAGGACACTACATTCTGTTGGAATGAAGAATTTCAGCGTAGTTTGGATATCTTGAAGGAGAAAATGGTTACCGCACCATTCTTGGTCTTCCTGAACTAGAAGAATGAATTCCATGTGCACGTTGATGCCTCTTGTATTGCGTTGGGAGCAGTGTTGACACAGGCTCATGAAGGAGAACTGGATAACCCTATATCATTTTCTAGGAGGAAGTTTTCCAAGGTTGAAAAGAATTATTCAACGACAGAGTGCGAAGGATTGGCGATGGTGTATGCGCTCCAAAAATTTAAGCATTATCTGTTGTGCAGACATTTCAAGATGTACACATACCACTCTGCCTTGAAGTACCTTGTCAATAAGCCTGTGTTGGGGGGGGGGGGGAATATGCAGATGGTTGTTGTTATTTTAGGAATATGATTTTGAGGTAATTATGAAGCCTCGAGGGTTGAATGCAGGCCCTGACCATCTGTCGCGCATTGAGACAGGAGAGAAGCCTACTAATTTGGAGGAAGGGTTGCCCGACGCACAGCTCTTCACGATGCGTGTAGAGGATAACCACTTCGTGGATATTATCCACTTCTTAACTAAGGGGATGGCTCCAGAAGGGTATACCAGTCAGTAGAAGAAATAGTTGGTAGTGCACGCGATCGATTTCTCGGTAATTGCAAGCCATTTGTATAAGATGGGATCAGACGAGATACTTCGACGACATGTGCCCAATTTTGAATGGAATAGTATCGTCGTTGAAGCTCATGGAGAAGTTGTGGGAGGACATTATGCAAGAAAAGAAATAGTGCAGAAGGTTTTGCGCACTGGGTTGTGGTGGCCAACGCTACTTAAAGATTCTAAAGCATATTATAAGGCATGTGATGCATGTCAAAGGATGGGCAGGTTGTCATGAAGGGATGAGCTACCGCTGAATCTGTAGGTGTCATTGCAGCCATTTCAGAAATGAGAAATTGATTTTGTAGGACCAATTTAGCCCCCAGGTAGGAAGACAGGTGCACGCTACACCATCACCGTGACAAAATATTTAACAAAATGGGTGAAGGCACAGCCTGTGAAGGACTGTATAGGGGAAACAATCGCAAAGTTTTTGTTTGAATATGTGTTGACCAGGTTTGGTTTCCCGAAGGTATTGATGAGCAATCACGGTACACATTATCTCAATGAAACGATCAGCGCGCTGATAGAAGAGTTCTAGGTTTACCATCAGAAAAGTACACCATATCATCATTAGGCCAATGGAATAGTTGATTCTTTCAATAAGATATTGGAGAATGCATTGACAAAGATTTGTAATGCACAACGGAATGATTAGGACATGCATGTACCAGTGGTGTTATGGGCATACAGAACTACTTGCAGAAAGCTAACAGGTCAGACGCCTTTCCGATTGGTTTATGGGGCAAAGGTTGTAATGTCGATGGAATATATCGTGCCGAGTCTACGCATAGTGGCTTTCATAAGAATGGCAGACCACGGAGCCATAGAAGAATGGCTCTCACAGCTAATGTAGCTCGAAGAGGATAGGCTTCTAGCTGGATTCCATCAGCAGGTTCAGAAGGAACACAAAAACGCTTGGCATGATCAACATATAAAATTGTGCACCTTCAAGGTAAATGACTTGGTTTTATTATATGATAGCAAGTTCGCTAAGTTTCCAGGAAATTTTTAGATCCACTAGCTAGGGCCATATGTTGTCAAAGAAATTACAGATGGTGACGTAGTTTAGCTTTCAAAGTTGAATGGAGAACCATTTACGAGAAGGGTAAATGGAAGTTGGTTGAAGCCATACACAAGGGATCCATCTCAATAACTAAATGAAGGCAGGACAGTCTTAGTGCTCTAGGCAGCTGCAAAGGAGCGTGGGACTATAAACTACACTTCCTAGTTGGTGGAACTATGCAATAGAGGGGTTGCACGAAAGAGGGTAATGTCACAGTATCATAAGGTGCGTGAAGGGCACTGCGCTATGAGGGGAGATCTCATGTAGCACAACCAAAATATGACCGTTACAGTCATTGTTCATGATTTGACAGCTAGGAGATAGTTAAGAGGAGCGAAGAGTAGCATTTAAGGAATTTAAGGTTGAAATCATTGAATATCAGCCACCAATTCAGCATTTATGGACGGATTTTGGGAAAAACGATTGAATTTGAATTTGAATTAACCTATAAATTACGTGTGGCTATCTAGTAGAGAAGACTTTGCATTCTTAGAATTTTTGAGCCGTGTTGTGCGTCATTTATGAATCCTCAATTTTCATAGATTTAGTCGTGAGATCTATGTTTGGCACGTTACCTAAGAATACCCAACAGTTCATTCTTAGCACCATGTTTGGACTAGGTGAGACTGCAAGCACTGGAGGAACTGTTGCCTCCAAGGGAGTGGCTCCGGAAGTTGTAAGCATGGAGGTTCTAGCTCCTGTGCCTATAGTTCCAAGGTCACCTAGTTCGAAGCCCACACTAGTGCGTGAGAATCCCAAGCCCAAGAAAGACAAGCAGAAGAGGCCAATGTCGATGCATGAGTCACTGAGGAAGCATTCTACTACTCAAGCTCAGAACAAAGATACATAGCCAGCGAAGGATAAGGGGAAAGTTGTGGATTTGGAGGCCGAAGAGGGAGCAAAGGATATATATGCTGAGGGCATGGAGCCCATATCCAAACTATTGGATTACATCCCTCTGTGAAAGGGAAAGGTGAAGGTCACTAAGGACCCAAATGCAAGGAAATTCCTCCTAAATACGCCCCTGCTACCAGAAGACATCACCTTTGAAGGCCCGTTATTGGCGCGGATTCCCCATTTGAAAATGGAAGACTGGGATTTGGTTGACCATGAGTGGTTCCCCCACCTCACGAAAGAGAACTACATGAAGCGGGTGGACTATAAATAATCTGGTGTCACCGTGTTGGAGCCAATCGAATGGATTCGCGGAGTGAACCAATCGGGGTTACTGAACCTGTTGTGGGTGCCCCACTATCACTGCTCCAACATCAACATCATCATTATCAAGCAATTATTGACCCTGGTACATGATGGATGTTTGTGGCTAAGCGCACTGATCCTAATCACAGACATGCTGATCCATCAGATCACGCTCCTGCCACATTCAAGCTTGAATAAGACCAAGGAGTTTGGTGAAAAACCAGTGAGTGAAATCTGGCAGAAAAAATGAAGGAGAAGTTCAAGCTAGTTAAGAAGCTGCATGGGTACTCCATTATGTCTATCACTAACCCCGCGGTGCAAATTTCTACGCAAATCCTCTCTGGAGAGGTCAAGAGAAAATGTCATGCGAACGAGGTTCCGACTCTTGTAATTTCGTTAATAGCACAGTGCATAGAAGGCATGCAGTTTAACTGGTCACTCTACCTCTGCAGCGAGTTTCATGCAAATTGTCGCGAGGCTCAAGATGAGAGAAAAACCTTCCACTACACATGGTTGTTTCTCTCCATCATGATAGTAGCTTAAGAGCTACCGGAGGACAACCAATTTCCTCCCTTGGAGAAAGGATTGCCGAAGGCTACATAGTTTTCCTCCTTTTGGGCCACAAAGAACTCCACGCAGGTCAAAAAGACCAAATTTTTCTAGGTATTGATGGAGGCAAGCATTTGCATGGCCATCAACTAGAAGCCATGGTTGTCCCCATCAGTGTTTGAGTAGCTATCTGAGTATGCAGAGTTTAAGGTAAACTTCCACCATGTATATAGCAGGGTGCGGAAGGATCCATAGCAGATATGGTTTGACCTGCCTTATCTGGCCATAGACGATGTCATTCAGGAGGTTATCAAGCATTGGCTAGCAGATTGGCATTCTCCATATGATCTGGTAGCAAGCAATAGCAAAGGTGTGGGGAGTTCCACAGAGAATAAAAAGGAGGCATCAAAGCAGGCAGTCTAGTAGTTGACTAAGAAGCACAGAAAGGAGGCCGAGGAGAAGGCCTGGCTGGAAAAATAGTGTGCTACAAAGCAGCAGGCCAAACAGGAACAACGCGACTCTGAGTTGAGCGGTAAATCCCCTTCGCCCCAGATCGGGGAAGAGGAGCAGTCGGAGTAAGGAGGTCGTGGAGATGAAGAACAAAGCACTCCATTCCAAGTGAAGAGATAGAGGGAACAACAAAAGAGGGGCCGTAGAAGAATTCGAAAGCAAAAAAGACACCATTGGATCCCATCACACTCACAGAAGGTGATCTCGACAAGATCATAGATAATATGCATGATACCATAGTGGAATTGTTGCAACAGTTCGAACAAAATAACCTGCAGTCATTGGGTACTCTTCAGAAGGATCTACATGAGCTACAAATCTAGACCATTGGGATCCAGGTGGGCGCAGGGAAGGTGAGTGCCGCACAGACAGGTCTAGCACCAAGCACTAGTCAAGCTACTGAGATGGTTAGATTAGTGGATCTTTGAGAAGTTGCACTACCGAAAGAGTCATTGAGCGCAGAATTGAATGATAACAAGGTCATCGTTGGTACTCTGAAGAACATCGGCCTCAACCTCACAACACTCCCCAACAAGTATCTTCACATGCTGTAGACAGGCATGACAACAGAGTTTCAAGCGCGGGAGAAACACGCTCTCAACCTAATCAATGAATATCGGGTGAAAAATGAGCAGATGTTCACTGAGAAGACATACAATCTTGGAGCAAAGCGCCCAACTGACAATCGTAGTGGCAAAAGCATGCAAGACAGTGCCAGAGTTGTACATATCGGAGGAAGCACCGCCTGAGGCCAAGATCAGGAAGCTTGCAGTGGGTGTTCGTGATGCCAAGACATAAGTGGCCCGATTTCAGTTTGAGCTCAACCTGAAAATCACGGAACTGGAGCTCAGGTCACAACCTTCGACCTCGCTAGAAGTTAGGGAACAACGGAATTTGTTGTTAAAGATGGAATAGCTACTTTCAATGCCGCGGTAGTGGACTGCACAACATTGTTTGAACAGACTATGGAAGTAGTGACAGCCCTGCAAGAAGATCCCAACCTCCAGAGATTAAATACAGAGACTCACGAGCTTCAACAAAAATACAATGAAGTATAGGTGACGACACACACAGTGGCTACAATGCAGCACCTCGCCAAATTGCAGGAGGGGAAGCAACTCCTTGCACAAGTGGAAGCCACACAGAAAAAAGAGGCAGTCCTTAAGGTACGATTGGACCCTTGGTTGGAAGAATCCTACCAAGTCTCTGCCAACATATAGGACAATTTGGTGATCCTGTAGGTTACACAGAAGAAGATCAAGCAGGAGAGTGAAGGACCAACCACAGAGTAGCTAGTTGAACAGTTGAAGCAGGAAGCCACGCAAAGCACGGTTGAGGTAGCAGCAGTTCAAGTGGAGTTAGGGGATCTTCGCAGTAGGTTCTCTATGCTAGCTAAGTGACTCGAGTGTGAGTCATGATATTTGTGTTAGGGGCCTATTGGGATGGGGTCCCCTGGGTCAGTTTTGGGGCAAAAGCCCAAGTTTTGATGTAAAGTCTCTGCAAGTTGTGGTCACGGAGTGCGTAGCTAGTTAAGAGTCAAAAATGGTTTTACCCTTCTTTTATGTAACTTGAGTCATCTTTGAAGATCTACCCATGCTCTGTGGACCATGTGATTGTATAAATAGGTGTGTCTTAGAGAATCTAAGGAAAGAATTAAAGAAGTTGTCTATGGGTACAAGTGAAGAAGTCTAACGCAGAAGTAGAAGTCATAGAGGAGGGAAAGTCTTTGCAGATGAGTGCGTAGAGGCCTAGAGTAGTGTCTGTAGCTGAGTGCGCAGAACCCTGTAGTTGAGTGTGTAGGGAATTTTTTAGTCTGTAAGCTTAACTGAATATCAATAAAGAAGATTTTTTCAGAAATTGTTGTGTTTTATCTATTATCTTTTGTTATGTGAATGTGCTTTATGCTGTGATGAACAATGGTTTTATGAAATAATAATGTATTGATGCATGAATTTACCTATTCTACACTGTTATCTGAATAAAATTAATGTGGGGTGATTACGCGGATATTATAAAGCTTTATGTTAAATTTATCCAACACTTAAGTAGACTTGAGCAAATAATGGTCTAAGGGTAATCTAAAGTGTGTGTAAGTAGCTAATTGACCTATTCAGGGTCCACAAAGGCCAATCGTAGACCTTCGCGAAGGTCTAGAGGACAATTGAAGGAAGTTACAGCAATAGACTACAGGATCATAGAGGTCTATGCGAAGGTAGATCTAGGTAGCCAAAAATACATCACACTAATTTCTAGGTGCAGAAACTTGGTTCCAGCATCCCCCCATACTGCTACGGGTGATACTTCAGTCCATGCACCATGGATTGATTCCAAAAGGGCCAGTCTTGTGGGGATTTGTTTGGCGCAACTAACTTTGAACCTAGGTCAGTACCCCCTAAGCCAACACTTGCAGATTGAAAACCTCTTTAGAAGCAGTCTGTAGGTCTCAAAAAACAGAGGAAAAAGAACAAAAAACAAATAATAATAAAAAGAAGGAAGAAAAATAAATAGAGAAGCAAGGGAGCCCTTACATTAGTTATGTTAACAAATTTATTTTGCAAGGTTCCAGTCATGATTAAAGGTACAACACCCAAAAGGAGAAACCTCCATATTCCACTTCTCCACCTCCTAAGTTGGTTATATGCATGTCCTTCATCATTCCATCCATCTCCCAAGGTTCCCCAATCATCAAGAAACCCATCTCATCCAATTTTACCTTATTCCTAAAGTGCTATAGGATTGTCCTGAATTGTTATAGGATTAACCAGAATTGCTACATGATTGTGATCGACATAGAGAGAGGTGTCAGATTCTATGTTTTCCTTAGGGAAATGGAAAAATAAGTCCACCACACCTCCATCATCGCTCCTTTACACCATTTAGCTATTTTTCCATTCAAAAACTCATCTATGTTCATGAAAACATCCATTTTTACCCCTTCTTCTATAGTTTTCACCACCACCAAAGTTTCTAGTCCCTGTCCATGACCTCACCATGAATTATCAGATCCTCTGAATGCATTTCATGAAGGATATTGTGATTTTGGAAAAGCCTGTGTGACTGCTAAAGGAAAGGATCCAATCCTATAGCAGCCTGCACAAACCCTATAGAACCATAGTTGAAGACACTTGGCAACACAAAAGTGAAGACTTAGCCCTCTAGAAGCATTAAAGGGCCATCCTTGTGATCTTGGCAAGCTACACAACTCTTGAGGAACTACGACAGGGTCTGTTGTAGAGATTCTTTCAGATAAATCCCATTCATTTTGACTTGAGAATCAATGTTTCGAACCTGCAACTAAGGTTCATCATTAGGATAAAAAAATGTGTAAGGAAAACAAATCTACCTCTTTATTAATAACAAAATGGTAATAGGGTAAGAAAAACCCGACATGGAAATGATGATAATGGAGAATGGCCGACCAAGAGAATATTCAGAAAATGATTTATAATTATAAATAATGTATTTAAATAAAATTCTTAGAGATTAATACTATAAACCATTAATGTATTATTTAAAAAAAAATATTATTATTATTTTCTATAATTAATATTTTTTAATTTATTATAAGGAATACTATTTTTTAAGAGGAATTATTCAAAGAAAGATTGAGATTATATGTTCAGATTCATAAAGTGAATGAAAAGATTAATAATATGAAGAAACATTAAACAATTAATGTATTTTTAAATGTAAAATATGATTAATGTATTTTATGACATTTGAGGAGAATTATTAATGTAGGTAGTTATTATTTAAATTTATATTTTTAAAATTTAATTTATATGTTTAATTCTTATTTTTTTATTATTTTTTTTAAGAAATATATTTATAACTAAGGGATTAGGGTTAAGGAGCCTAGGGAGAATTAGTCCAAAAAATGTGAAATAGAATAAGAGGGCAAGGAGAAAAAATTTAGGTTAAGGAGTGTTAGGATTTCTGGATTTTGATTTTAATGTCGGGATCCAATTTTTACTTATGACCCAACCTTCATCTCTGTTGAGGTTTTTGGGATGTTTATTAATGGCTTCTCTGAATTTTCTGTGGAAATAGTGGTCAATTTTAGCAAGAATGCAAGTTTTCTCAATGCATATGTGATGTTTAGTATTATTGGAATGTTCTGCTAGGGCTGAGTTTTTTAACCGATTATGTTTTATGTCAGCAGAATGTTCCAGGATGCAAGTGTTGATGGATCTTCTAGTTTCACCAACATATGGGATCCCATAAGAACAAGGAATTAGATAAACTCCTTTATGGCTTTTAGGGTCAATGGGATCTTTGGCTTAATTGAGGAGGCTACGAATTTTGTTAATAGGTTTGAAAGTGGTCATGATTTTGTGATTTCTAAGGATGTGGGAAATTTTATCAATGGTACCTTGAATATAAAGGAGATTGACGTTGTTGATGAAATTGTCTAAGTTTTTGTTTTTATTTTTGAGACCAGATTATTTTTTTGCCTTATTGAGGGCTTTGATAACTTGATGTTTTTTTTTCATCTATTTTTTAAAAATACATTTACGAGATGAGATTTCTCTTTATTGAGGTGTTATTCATCAGATACTATTATTCATCTCCAACATCAGTAGGTCGATACATCACTTGAATAACCTGCATCACCAGACTTCGCTCAGTGAGGCACCTATCAAAGAATATCTACACAAATATTTTGTTCATAGGAAGTACCAATGCATGAAACAACCAACATCAAATATAGCACCTTCATAGACCAACAGATAAATCATTATATTGAAGCAGCATGCAGGCATCGAAGTAGTAAGAAGCCATCATTTAGGCATAGGTATGACACTCCTCACCTCTTCCCTTAAGTTCAAGGTAGCTAAAAAACAAATTTAATGAATGAGGAATGAGTTTTATAGGCTAGAGGTGGCCAATAAAATTGGCCACCCTCGAACATTTAAAGTGCAATTAACTCACCCATCCATGCAATGTGAGAAAAGTAAAAAATGAGAGATTGATAATTACGAGGAATGGGGACAATGATCCAAAAGAGGAAATACATAGATGGTAGGTGGGGGCTAGCTCACAAAGTGTGATGAGCCCACTACCACAAGAATAAATAAAAAGGACAGAACCAATTTCATTTGTATCAAGAAGTCATTCCTAAAATGGTAAGAGAGACCAACTAAGACATCGAGAGTGGAGTTAGCTATGATCAAGGGTCCCATAGGGTGCTACATAGAAGATACAGGGTCTAATAGAAGGTGTTAGAGGATGATAAGCATCTACTACAATATTGTAATGAATTGCTACAAGATTACAGAACAATGCTACAAGATTGGGCCAAGAGGTGAAACAGGGTTCGAATTGAAAAGAATTTTCCTCCAAACCCCCACAACCATGAAGAAATCATCTAGGGAAGGGTAAGCAGTGCATTCTCTTCACTTCCCATGATCAAATAATTTAGATAATTTGGTTAAAATTTATGCTTGTACAGATATCATGTAGCAAACCCTTGCATATTGAATTTTGTTTCAAAAAAAAAAATATATGAGGGAAGCAAGGTGGCAACAAAGTCACTTTATTTGTCATGTGGCATGCAATTCTTCTCCCTATGTCCAAAAGAATAGCATCAACCCTCTCACCTCTATCTTGAAACCCTAGGATTCTTAGAACACAACTACTCACAGAAAATTCTTTAAGAACACTTTAGTAAGTTGTAGTAGAAAACATTGGAGGGGGTTTCAATAGAAGGGAGCCCACGAAACTAGAAGAATCCATCAACATCCACCTATCAGAGATATCTTCATAAGCCAATGAAAAGATAAAAGGGTATGATGATGAGATAAACCATGAATATTCCATGGCCATGCACTCTCGGGGGAGGGGAAACAATGCCACCATGGTTGTAAGAGGACTTTCCATCCATTTTAATGTAGAGCTTTGTTAAATTGTAGCAAGAAAAGGATTCATTTGATTTATGCCTTGGTCAAATGGATAAATTCATATTTCCGCATCAGAAGGATGACTTGATTTGCAGTTAGCAGGAGTGACATGGCCAAGTCACTTAGTTAAGTCAGTCAATTCGAGTTTATGGGGAAGAATTAGGGTTGTTCATGAGTTGATTGCTAATATCTAACAATCTAGTGGAGTTATAATTAGCGAAACTCATTATTTGAGCTCTAGTCATGAATAGAGTCAGTAGGAGTTCAATTGAGTAGTTGTAATTGTTGTTAACTCATTGATCTCTCAATTAACTAGTCAATTTACTAAAAATATCCCTAGTCATGCATGCAATTCGAATTTCCTAGTTGAGTGGAGGGAAAAGGCATAATTGTATTTATTATTGTATACTAGTGAGTGTATAGAGTTTGCATGTAGTAGGTGAGGAATTCTCTTGGGATTGCACAAGAAAATAGGAGTTATTCCTATTCTTTAGGAGTAGGAATTGCACAAGGAAATAGGAGGAAGTAGGAGGCTTATTTTGGCTAAGTATTGGCTAGAGAAGACTCAGGAGGAGATCAATATTGTAGTGTAGATTGAGATTCAAGGATTGAAATAGTCATTATAATAGATCTATATACTCATATGATATAATACAAATAGAGGATGGGTTTTTCCATTTCGGTTCCCCGGTAAAAATATTATGGTCATCATGATTGAATGATTGCATGTGTTTCTATTATCAGTTTTCCCTTCCACAAATTGAGTAGAAGAAAATTTTGATTATTGTTTTCAGTCTGAATTCATTAGCATCGAAAAATTTCAAGTTATTTCTATAAGAGTATTAGCATAGTGACCATAATACCACTGGAGTTATATGGGGCAAGGAGGATAGGACAAAATCCATCACACCTAAGAATAATTTCTTCCTCCCTGAAGAAAATCTAGTTGAAGACAAGAATGGAGTTAGAAGGGAGAGTCTTCCTTACCCATGGGATAAAGTGGCTTATCACATCCTAAAATAAATATATTGTGAAGGAAGATTAAGTGTTGTGTATTCCTATTATTTTAGGCTACTCTATGAGCTAAGGTTCCAGATAGAATTTTCCATCCTAAGAAGGCTCATTATTCCCCACTTTCTCTTTCAATCTATGATTGAAATGAGACAGGGGGTAAGAAAAGGAAGCACACGTGCATTTCTCATCACGGACTCATTAGGCTCATTGTTATGAATGCCTTGAGTCACCTCAAAAACATTGTGTTATGGAATGATTTTGTGGACATGGACAGGGAGGCCTTCATTAAGACTGAAGCCCAATCTCTAACAGAACATTAAGAGGCCACCAAAAAAAGTGATGCTAAAGAAGAAGATGAAAAGGAGGAATAAATTGAAGAGAATAAGGAAGAGATTAAAGAAGGGGATAGAGAAGGAAAGGGTTAAAAATGGGGGAGCTAGATGTAGAAAAAGACACCCTTGGGGAGCCCTCTAGACCTCAGGAGAAGAGACACTAGAAGGAGCAAGTAATCCCCTCACAAGGGAATACGGAACAAGTGGTTTCCACCCTGGAATCCCTTAGTACGCCGATCAAAACCAAAAGTACATAGCCCAAGCAAGGCCCCTTATATTATAACATAAGGAAGAGCACTAGGACCAAACAAGGGAAGCCTCAGCCTCCTTCAAAAGTCCCAATTACAATTGAAGAATATGTCAACCACTGAGAAGGTGAATTGGGACAAGGAAAAGGGAAAATTGAGAAAGTAACCTCCCTCAAAGTCAAGGGAAATCAGCCTTAAACATACATAATAAGGCCAACCACTAAGGCAGCTAGAGCCAAGCAATTACAAGTAGAAACTTCCCAGTTATAGGAAGAAAAGTACTACTACAAGAAATGGCGTAATTGTTAGAGGATAAGAAGGCACTACTATAGGAAGAAGTAGCGTCACCTCAAGAGGGAGAATAAGGACCACAAGAACTCCAAGATCTTGATCCATAGCTTGACCTTGGGTCCTACTACAAGTTTTATGAACAAGGACGAATCATACCTAAAAATTTTGTAGTCCCCATCCTACTTGAGCTAGAAAAGGAGAGAAGTCAAACTCATAGGTGGATATAGATTGCTAAGTCCAAGAAAGTTGAGGATGTGGACCTCATGGAAGAAAATATGAAGAAAATGGGTGAAGAAATGGTTGAATTAATATTCAAAGATTCAATCATGAGGGAGAAGTTGCAATTAGAAAATCAAAGGCTAAGAGAGAAGCTATAGGAGAAGGAAGCACAACTTTCCACCATGGAAAGCTTGGCCATGGAGGCCATCTAGTGTAGGAAACCATCCAAATCATATGCCATTTTCCTCAAAGAAAAATGGCTGCAATTTCAAATCAAGACATTGGCACAATTTGGCTCTCTCCCATTTTAGGATTATAGGAAGTTCATTGATTTTTTCCAACAAGTCAACATTGAAGATAGGGCCAAATTAGTTGAGTTCTACATGCACAACATGATCCTCACAAACATGAACTTTTGGGACCCCAATTAAAGGTTGGGAGATGCACAACTAATGGCCCTAGCCTCTTGGCTTGTCCATGAGGAAGCAAGGGTTGAAGAAGTGAAGAAAGTTATGGCCAAGGAAGAGAGTGTGCCTCTATATATCATAGCATAATTAATAATTCCCAAGGCTATCATAAGCAACCATAGCCTCATCTCTACAGACCATAAATTTTCCCCTCACTGCCTAGAGAAACAAGAGAAAGTTATCCTCCATTTTTAAGACATTTGTAGGCTTTTTGGGACTGAGATTTTGTAGCCATGCCAGAGGAAATGGCATTATTTGCCCCACAATTTACAAAGAAGGGAATACCACTCTCCTGAAAGGTTGTGGAATTCCCTAGAGAGAAACCCACTCTACAAAAGAATTGTTCAAATGTTGAAGATCAATTGGATAGGGCTAAAACTCAGTCCTCCCATCTTATTAGGCTTACAGGAGAGAAGAGATCAAGTTGAGGAACAAAGGGAGTGGGAATACCTAGAGGTAAACGCAATTTTTTATCCATAAGATGGCAAACCATTTAAGGTGCCTTCATATGTCAAAGAACCACCAAGGTCATGCATGGGCTACAAGTTTGTGAGTAATTTGCTCAGAGGGTGAGAAACACCTTCAACATGGGGGTGATGATTTGCCCCATCAATAGGTATATTATAAGGCCCATTTTAATATCCTCCAACCTATAATTTCCTCTTTTACAATATTAATTAACATCTTTTTGTCTATAATGTGCTTAATAGGGAGACTAAAGGATGTTTGTCATACTTCATGGCCTAATGTGGTTAATATGCAGTAAAATAGAATTTTTTAGTGCATTAACTATGCAAAGGCACGTTTGAGGTATCTAGAGCAGATGTAGGAGGCTTGTCCCCTACTTTACTAACTTACAACTCAACTTGATCCCTAAAATCACTCACCTACAGCTCGAGGATCTACTAGCAGTCAATGCAGTCAAGGAATTGTGAGGATCTAAGGGAGATAGATCCACTTTATTTGATGTTTTGGAGGGAAGCAGACCTTTTTCCAAGGAGGTTTCCCCTTAGTTATTTTTTTATAAACAAACAAGCCTAGGGGCTCAATAGGATTCAAATTTTTGGAGCAGAAAAGAGCTATTGAGAACTAGGAAACTTAAGATTGTCATTTTCATTCCTTGATGCATTTGAAATATGTTTTATGTTAACGCAAAGCTTACTATTATATTTCATTTTTGTTTTCTTCAAAGGGTTGATTCCCTTTGGGTTAGGGCCCAACCTAGAGGCTCTAGTCTCTCTTTGTGTATTTTATTCATGCATTGCCTTTGATTAGCAACATCTCTTGTCTTACTTGATATAAATTTACTTGCAAAATTTGTTGGTGCAGGTCTAGTTACCACCTCTCTTGTGGGAAGTGTGGTTGAAGAATATGCATTAGCAAGCCAAAAACATGTGGTTATTTTCCTTTGCAGTTATTAGACCTTATATTAATGCTCTTTTACATACTTCATTTTTGCATACTTAGGAGTTAAATCACATTTCTCTTTAAGATTTCATGGATGTAAGTCAGATGCATGATGCAAGTGAGATTGTCTTTTGATGCAATAAAATTCAACTCATCCTTCTTTCCACTTAGTTTCATAAAATTCAACTCATCCTTTCTAATTTAGTACATTTTGTTGCAATTTTATCATTAGTTTGGCACTCTTTTCAAGTTGCAAAGAGGATTTTTTGTTTGGTTTGCAGGTAATACTAGTGGCTTGCATGGTTGTCACATTCAACATACATTCCCTCTATCATCATTAGCCTCTTCCTCCTCATCTTACAGCACCCTCAAAACTTTGCCACTAATATTACATTTCCGGGTCATTGAAGGATGCCATGTGCATTTTTTTTTTGCAAGATGAGCCTCTAAGAAGTTATAGGTTTGGAAAATGCCTCATATTAACTTCATATACCTTAATACACCATTTCCCACCTTTAAATCACCTTTTCTACCCTCAGAATGCTCATGGATCCAATCCTGTAATAAAATAGGACAATGTTATAGAAAAACAGGACAATCCTGTATAAAATAGGGCAATCCTATAACATCATATATCACCATGTGAACTCAACTAGATTTTCTCCAAAATATTGATTGTTGTCTCTTCATATTGGATAATTACCCCTAGGCTCTGAAACCATGATTGAGGAGGACCAAAGACCACTTTAAACCTGCCCTTTCTTCACTACAACATAATTTTGCAATTAGGGTTAGAGGACAAATTTATGAATTTGAAGAACAATGATGAATTTCTTATGAAATTCCTAATGAACTCTTTCACTAAATATAAATTTCTTTGAATTGAGCAATGGTAAGCAATGCAGTAGCTCCCGCTCTGCGTTTTTGAATTGAATAATGCATGCCCTTTTCGCTCCTAATGTCCCTAGCTCCGGGTGGGCTTGGCCTTGGCCTTCTTCCTCCGATGGTCTCTCTAGAGCCTCCTCCATATGGTGACTCCCCTTGTGTTCCTTCTAAATCGGCTCAGTATCCTGATGAAAATGTCGAAGCCTTTGCATCCTTTTTATCTTCCATTGGCCCTCGTAGAACTAGACCCATAGTCTCCAAATTTATAAAACAAATAGAAGACATAACTGAAATCATTCTTCCTCCCTCTCTTCCTCATCATATTGCTCTCTCTCTATGTGGTTTGGTTGGAAAATTCACAAGACTATGGCCCCCTCCCTGCTCTGTGAATAAGTGATTAGAAAGGAGTTGGTCCTCCACTATCAGTGGAAAAATCTCAATCAGGTTCTGTGGAAGAGGATACTACACATTCCACTTTGAAGAAAAAGAAGATAGAGATGTTATATTTAGGAATGGACCATATTTCATTGATAATAGGGGTCTCTATTTAAATAGGTGGACTCCAGACTTCAATCCATAGTTAGATGTGCCAAATGTTGTGCCAGTCTGAGTGCAACTCCCTCACTTCCCTCTCCATTGTTAGGGAGATGAATCGGTCAAAGAAATAGGAAATGCAGTGGGAAAATACATCAATAGAAGCAAGCCAAAGGATAATTTGCATGTGTGTGCAGGAATATGTGTTGAAGTCGACCTAGGAAAAGGACTCCTAGAAGCAGTAAAGGTCAAAGTCGACAGATGCATGCACATTCAGTAGCTGGACTACAAACAAATCCCATTCAAATGTAAGGTATGCCATGAATATGGTCATTTTTCTAATAGATGTCTGAAAAAACAAGAAAATGAAGAAGTAGAAGCTCAAGATCCAAAATGGGAACAAGTTAAAAAGAAAAAGACTGCAAATAAATCATCTTCCCAACCCTCTTCATTTCCTCAAATTTCCTCTCTCTCAGCCCCTATTCTCTCAGCTCCTCTTCCATCCCCCTCTTCTCCTTTTCCCCCTCTCATTCCTCCCCCTCCTTCCTCCAACCTTCTGGTCTCTAATCCCTTCGATCCTCTTGAAGGTCCTATCGTTCCCTCCCCCCCCACTCTCCTTCCCTCCCCTTCCCACCCCCTCCTCCCCCATCCTCTTCCTAGGTCCCCGCCCCCCCGCTCTCCTTCATGTGATCGAATCATAACAAGGAATCAGTCTAAAGATTCACTATCTTCCCTTGATCATAAAAAAAAAAACAAAACAAAACAAAACAAAACAAAACAGAACAAACAAACAAACAACAACAACAACAACAAAACAAAACAAAACAAAAAACAAAAAAAAAAAACAAAAAACAAAAAACAAAAAACAAAAAACAAAAAACAAAAAACAAAAAACAAAAAACAAAAAAACAAAAAAAACAAAAAAAACAAAAAAAACAAAAAACAAAAAACAAAAAACAAAAAACAAAAAACAAAAAAACAAAAAAACAAAAAACAAAAAACAAAAAACAAAAAAAAACAAAAAACAAAAAACAAAAAACAAAAAACAAAAAACAAAAAACAAAAAAACAAAAAACAAAAAACAAAAAAACAAAAAACAAAAAACAAAAAACAAAAAACGAAAAAAAAAAAAAAAACAAAAACAAAAAAACAAAAACAAAAAAAAACAAAACAAAAAACAAAACAAAACAAAAAACAAAAAAATAAAAAAACAGGAAGCAGGTCAAAAAAAGAACTAAGAGATGAAGTTGTTGCAAATGAGATGGATATGGGTACTCAACAGCCTATGGATTCCTTTCTAGAAAATAACATAGGGAATAGGGAGAAAACCCTCATCCTAACAGAGGGAAAGGCCCCTCTACGCCCAATCAAAATAAATAATGAATCTGTTCTCTTGGACTTGTTGAGGAATGGGAAGCCCATTGAAACTCAATGCAATCAAAGATCTAATAGCAATGGAAAATATAGACATCCTCATGGTCTAAGAGACCAAAATAAATGAACAAGACCTAGGGAAAATGATCCAGTAAATAAGGAAATATGAAGGCACAATTATCCAAGCATTAGAGGCATTGGGAGGTATCTGCACTCTTTGGAGGAAAGGGAAATGGGAACTAGTTCATCAGCTAAAAGAGAAACATTGGATTAAAATATATCTAAGAACGGAAATTACTGAAGAGTAATACTGCATAACAAAAGTCTATGAGACAAATCATTATAGAGAGAAGGAAATTTGTTGGAACTCTCTAAAACAAATTCTTCCCTAGGTTCAAAATAGCAGCATCATAGTTGGAGGAGACTTCAACTTAGTCTTGAATGTTGATGAGAAGTTTGGAGGATCGTATCACGTTGATCCATCAAGGGATTCGATCGATCTCATTATGGAATCTTATAATCTTTTGGATTTTCCTCCCAACAACAGAAAATACACATGGAGCAATAAAATAATAGGAAAAGGAAACATCAAAGAAAGGTTAGATCACATCCTTGTTTAGTACAAAATATCAAACAAATTTAGCTCAATCATCTCAAGAATAATCCATACCTTAGCCTCGGACCACAAGCTAGTGGTTATCTCTCTTGGGACTCTGGGGAATTTAGGTCCAACTCCATTTTGATATAGCCCATTGTGGAACAACATTGAGGAAGTTAAAAAAATAACAACAAAGATCTGGTCTTAAAATATCATAGGTTCTCCAATCTTTGTTTGGGAAAGAAAACTAAAAACATTGAGGAATGAAATGAAGATTTGGGCCAAGAAAAACCATAAAGAAACACAGAAAAGGAAGGCACAGTTAACCAAAAACAATGGAGATAGAACAACAATTAAAAGAACAACGGGAAGAAACAAAATAAAGTCAACTCCAGGAAAATAAAATTTACTGGGAAATTTATAGAGAAAACAAAGTTGAAGAAGAAGAATAGATATTAAAATCTCACAACCTCTGGCTGAAGGGAGGAGATAGAAACACATATTTCTCTGATAACTCACCAAAGATGCAGAGAATTATTAATCAAATAGACAACATAAAGGTTGATGAAATCAGAGAAATCAGAGGACAAGAGGAATTGAAAAAGGAAGTTCACAGTCATTTCGAAAAACTCCTAACAGTAGACTTAGCAAGTCTTGATTATGAGACCTTCACCCAGTATATTCCCAATAAAATAAGTGAAGAAATAAACCATGAACTCACTAAAGAAGTAGATGAGAAAGAGATTTATTTTGTTGTGTGGGATCTCCATCCGGACAAAGCTCCAGGCCCCGATGGATTTTCCATTGCTTTTTATCGTAACAATTGGCACTTAATCAAAAAAGATTTGATAAGAATGATCAGGAATGTTTTCAGGAAAAAGAAGCTAGGAGGATTTACAAATTCTTCTTATCTAGCTCTTGTCCCAAAAGAGGCAAGGCCCTCTACTTTCAGTAGATTCCGTCTGATATCCTTGTGTAACTCCTACAAAATCATCACTAAAATCTTAGCAAATCGTATAAAGCCTATCCTCCCTAATCTAATTTTAGAAAACCAAGGAGGATTCATGCCCAGCAGACAAATCCTCGACAACATTATGATAGTTTAATAAGACCTGCACTCTAGTATAATGAGCAAAGAGAAGGGTATCATTATAAAGTTAAAGTTGGCAAATGCATTCGATAGAGTAAATCTATCCTTCCTTTCAGTTGTTCTCAAAAAATTTGGATTCTCAAACAAGATAATTGATATAATCAAAGCCTGAATAATAGGCCCATGGATCGCTCCATTGAACAATGATAGGCCAAGTGGGTTTTTCGCAAGTTCTCGGGGATTGAGACAAGGTTTTCCTCTATCACCCTTTATTTATATAATCATGGCAAATTAATTGAGCATATATCTAGAAAAGTGCAGGAGAGATCGCATATTAAGAGGCCTCTCTATCTCCCCTGGAGTCAAAAGCATCAACCACTCATTATTTGGATATAACACTCTTGTGATGGGAGGTGCATCTTGCATAGTAGCTAGAAGGATAAAAAAAGTGCTCATCAATTTCATGGAGTTTTTAGGAGGACTCCTAAATAATAAAAAAATGTAGAACATATGAATGGAACTCCCCTCCTCACACTCTTCAAATAATATCTCATATTTTGGATATCCCCTTCCAAGAAATAGGGAGCCATTTCCTCTATCTTGACCTCCTAATATCTAAATAAAACCTAAAGAAAAAATTGTGGAATAATCATATAGAGAAAATGAAAAAAAAAATTCCAAATTGGGGGATGAATTGGCTCAATTTAGCATGTAGAGTGATCCTTATCAAATCTATGCTCATAGCTCTTCCAATCTATCAATTTGCAGTTATTTTAGCTCCAACAAGCATGCATAAGAAAATCAAGTTAATAATAAGGGGATTTCTTTGGCAAGGAAGGAATTATGATTCAAAAAAGTTTAGTTTAGTAAAATGGGATCAAGTAACCTTGCCTTATGAAAAAGGAGGCATGTCCATAAGACTCCCTGCTCATCTGAACCTGCCTCTAGGGGAAAAAATAACATGGAGGTTTATCATAGGGAAGGACTGTTGGTGGAAGAAATTGTTATCACTCAGATTTTCCTTTGAAGTTATTGGAAGAAGGAAAAGATCTGAGGTAACCACAAACCAATTTTTAGGCTTAGGTGCTAGCCCACCTAGTCCAGAGAGGGCTCTCTCTTTATGATTTAGCTATGTTTGAAAGGATTTTAGGCTAGTATTGATTTTCAATGAGGTTGTTTTGCTTGAGAGTGGTGGAGTTCTGAAACAAATGGGAAAACTAGGCTTTTAGGCCATTGGGCTATGGAGTCAAACAAGGATAATTCATTGAATTAAGTCAAATTTCTAAGGTATGAGTTCAACAGGCAGGATAACAGAGTAAAAACAAACTTTGGGGCTTGGATGGATGATATTTCTGCTCAAAACTAGAGGGCAATCAAGAATACTCAAGTTAAGATTAGAAAGAGGAAAGGAAGATAGGTCAACTAGCATAGGGAAATTAAGAATCCTATTCCAGGGACTTATTAGAGAAAAACCACAAGGATAGAGGAGCAATTAAGAATTCCTTTATCAAAATAGTTTAGAAGAAAACATATAAATGGTAGATTGTTGACAGTAGAGACCAATAAAGCTAATTCTAATATACTTTGACTTATTTTACCATTTAGATTTCAGACACATGAAACATTGAAACATATAGAAAACACATAAAATCACAAGGATAGAATACTTATTTGAAATTATACTGCACGATAATCTGATGAAATGTCCTCAACTTTCATTCCTTTTCCAGCAAAAGTTCATATTTGAGTACAAAAGCTTTCTCAGCTTGATAGCATAGATTTACAAAGATGTTATAGAATCCACCCTCAATACCTCAAATGGAGAAGTATTTATACAAAAATTACATCAAAAATATCTCATAACTACATGAGATTTAGTCAAGGGAATACAAAATATCTTTTACAAAAATATAGAGACAGATGTAAAACTGATTGCTGTTTTCCCTTTATCCATGGAAGAGATGGAGGTTGAAGCTCGAATTTGCCTCTTGCTGTTGCTTTGGTAATTGTGTGCTAGATTCTTGCTTACTTTTCCCTACTGATACTCTTTACATGTTCCTGATACTCTTTACCTATTTACCAGACTTTACCTCAGTGAATATTTTCTATTTACCTCAAATTTACCATAGTAAATTATAGGATTTCGAGCATATTGGTCCACCATTCTTCATTGGGTATCTTCATCCTGGTCAATTTCTTGTATATTTCATTAGCCTCAGTGTGCTTTGCAAAATTGGGCTGGGTTGTGAACAAGTGTTTCACTTCATGCTCAATATAGAAAAGATTTTCTAAACCATCATACAACACTTTTCCAGTGGGTAGTGCTTTCACTATGGAAGAGTTGGCTTGACTTTTGGCTTGCTGGTGCAGTTTATCAATGTAGTCTACCTGAGTCATCAGCTTGTCATTTATGACCAGTGGGTTTGGAAGTCCTTTATCCCTTAGAATGTCAAATTTTACCATGAAATTATCTATGTCCTCTTGAATACTTTGACATCTTCTTTCCAGGTTAAGCATTAAGTTATTTTTAGTTAGAACTTTCTTCACTTCAAGGATAGTACTAGTTCGATCCTCGATTTCCCATTGTTCCAGTTGTTCCCTACTTTTGCTATTCAAAAAGTTGATCAATTGAGTTTCCTCTTCAGGCTTGTCTCCCAATTCTTCCCTGGTCTTTTGTATGGCCTCAGTAGCTAGTTTAACTAACTCAATCTGTTCAAAAATGATCTGAATAGAAGACCAAATATCATTGATGGAATCAATGATATTGGTCCATAAAATATCTCGAATATCTCTTAAGTGCTTTTCAAATTTTAAGTCTTTCTCTAATGTTTTTATTCTATCAGTCATCCTTCTGTTCTTTCTCTCTTCTTCAATGTAGTTAATCTGTGATATCTCATAATTATGCTCCAAGCTAGTAACCTTTTCTTTTAACTTCTGTATCTTAGTTGCTTGGATTTTCATTTCTTCCATGGATTTGATTAAGTCCTCTGTTTTCTTTGTTGAAGTTGCTACTACTTCTGATGTACCTGTTTTTGTTGTTACTGGAAGAGTTGTTGCTAGGGGATCGTTGGGTGCCAAAACTGCTGTAATAGTAGATGGCACTACTGTAGAAACTATGGGTACTACAATTTGAGGCATGGTGGTCGACTCACCTGGTTTAGACTACAAAGCTTTTTCCAACTCTTGCTATGTTTCTTTCAGTTGTTCATTCAACTTAAGGACCAATTCCATAAGTTCCTCCTCATTTTGTTTCTCAATGACTTATGAAATTTGTGGATGTATGAGGGGAGGAATTTTGAGTTGTTTCCTGAGTGTAGCAATGTCTTCATTCTTCTTCTTTATCAAACTCTCAGCTGCTTTAACATCTTTGGGATTATGACCCAACTCAATCACCAAGTCTTCTAATTACTTTATCCTAGTGTGCTTAGCCTGAGAAGAGGCTTTTTCCAACTACAACTATGTCGTAGTGTTACTTAGAGAATTCTACAACTGATGTGCAATCATGGCTTTGCTGGTCAATGTCGAATAGACCATCTCACCTGTTTTCTTATGGAGCTCAATCTGATAAATTAGGTGGATGTCTTTGGTAAGAACTTCAAAATCTATTTTTAAATAATCAACCATAAACTTTGGCTGTTGTATTGTTCACTTCAAAAATCTCATCTGCATTTTTCCCTCTTTGATGTCAAACGCTGACATCAACCTTGTCTGATTTGTAGGAGCCATTTTCATATATCTTGTATAAGTTTGAGCCTTGAGCTCCTCATTTCTAGCCTTAATTTCCTTGTACTTTTCTTTCAAATCCTGGCTTTTCTCTGAAACTGCCCTCAGTGATGACACTTCTACACTTGCTACACTTGGCTGCCTATTTAGTGCTTGTGTTTGAGAGGTAGATGGTGTCTCCCCTGCTAGTGTTGTATGCACTGTGTCACTTCTCCTAGTTACTGTGTCACTTTCTGTTTCTTCATATTCTGGCTCAGACAGCGGATTCAATCTCTGCCTTTTCAAATATACCTGGTCCAATGGCATTGTAGAGGGACTAGCCTCACTCCTACTCCTCTTTTGAATTCTCTCCTCATTAAGAGGAGTCTGCAATACTAGAGGATTGCCCATGTTTGTATCAGTTTGGGTCACTTCCTCATAAATGCTCTGTGATCTTGAATCTTTTCTCTATTTTGAAGCCTCTGGTTGTCGTGATGTTTGTGTACTATGCTCCTGTGTTGGTTCCTGTGAAGATTCTATAGGCACCTATACAAAGGAATCCAGATCAAGTTGTCTTTCCAAATCCTTCATAGCATTTTATACTTCAACTTGTGTACTATCTTGTTCTATAAGTGTTCCCTCCATCCACTCATTTTGATTTGCATACTATTCTATCTATGGAATTCTATGATGGGAGTAGGGGTATAGCTTATGCTTTTGCCTTCTATCACAGATGAAGCTATGAGGATCATAAGGCCAGACGAAACTCTTTTTCAATCTCATTCTCTCAAGGATTTCTTCTGACTCTTTCCCTGCTCTCCTGTTGTTGCAAACAAATGGGCCTAAGTGATCCTTTATCCTTAACTGAGCTTTCTTCTTAGCTTTCATAAAGTGGATTTGATCAGAATTGATCATTTGCCTGTAGTACTCCAGGGCAAATAATCTCATGGGGACATATTTAGGCAGTTTAAAGGGAGGCAGCTCACACCCATAAATCTGATCTCGGTATGGTTCTGGTACAAGTACCAGTCCCCAACCTTGTATTGCTTGGATAATTGAAGAATTCTCTTAATATCATCACTGATTCTAGGATGGGGACTTCCTATCAATGTAGTAGTTACTGGATGCACAAATTGATCAATAAAATGTGTGTCAGGATGAGGAGAAGAAGGATAATAATGAAAAATGGAAGTCCAGAAGACGATTGACCTAGGCTTCCCTCTAGTGTCAAGATTTTGTATAGAGAAAGGGAATTTATTAGCTTGGTAGTTAAGGAAAAGATGATACAGGATTGAAGAATATTTGAATACCCTCTCATTCTCTAATCTCATGAACTGGGCATGCATCTTGTCAGCAATGAATTCAGCATAGTCATGTTTGCATGCAGGAGGTTGTCCAAGGGTAAAAATAGTCATGTAGGCAAAGGTCATTTCATCTACATACTCACTAGTGGTAAAACCCATAATGCAAGAAAACATTGTGACAATATCCCTACCCAGACTAGTAAAGGCACATGTCATGTAGGGAGGGGGGTCTTTTGATCTGTATTGTTCTTCAATGAAAGTTTGACTGACTTGGTTGATTTCAGAACTGGATAGCCTTAAAGATTTATCAAGTAAATTAGCAATTGAAAGGGGAGTGAGGTTCTAGCCAGGCTATAATTACAACATTCCATTTATGGACTCAGCTGTAATGGTGAAAATAACTTCCTGGTTAGGGGACATTACAGCTCTCAAATTGGGGTTGTAGTTTCCATGGAATTGGTGGACAATGTCTGGGAAGATATGGACAGTGGGGAACTTATATTCGAGGAGGTTGGACTCTCAAAGACCTATTTTATCAGCATTTTTCAGATAACCTGTAGTATAGTTTCAAGGGGGTTTCATCAAAAGTTAGGTCCTTAACTTGAAAATATTTATCGGCCAAGGGAAGGTAGTCCAAATCCCTGTGGGAAGCAGTGATTGGTGCCACATTTAGGGTGACAGGAGTTTCCATCCTTGGTTCTTGTGGATTCAAGGAAGAAAGTCGGGAATCTCAAGGAATTCAGATAAAACAGGTGTTTGAGGAAGTCTTGGGACTAAGAAAATAGCTTAATTGTACTGAATTATTTGGGTTTAGAGAAATTTAGTGGAAGTTCAATACAAAAATAGGGTTTCTAAGAAGGAAATGTGATAAATACCTATTTTTGGTTGACTGTCGGGACAAATGGCTATAGTGAAGGCTTTGCAGGGTGTGCACAGTAGTCCACTGTGGCTTGGAGTTCAGAAACTAATGGTGGTTGACGGTTGGAAGTCAGTTGCTGGACTGGACATACTCTATGCGTGCATGGAAGGCAGAAGTCGCTTTCTCGGTAAAAAAGGGAAAACAATGCATATTTTTGTTTTTATGCACAAAGTCAATGACTTTTGGCGGGTGAATGAAAATGACAGTTGGCTTTAACTACCCGATGGGACACTTTGTTGTTTAATGGAGGCGGTAAGCGAGAGTGGTAATGGTTTTCATCGCATAGCTTTTGGGAGGTTGGTGGTTTTGGCGGAGGGTCGCGCGATGCCACAGACTGGATGACATGTAGCATCGGCGAAAAGTCAAAACCACTTGCATAACGCATTTAACGTTTAACCCAAAGGCTTACGTGATATGGGTGAGAGCCATTGGATGTGAGAAGGCCGATTGGACGGTAGTCGGCAAGGAGAAGTGGTGGAGAGTTAATGGAGGGGCCCGATTGTAATTAAAATAACTTTAACTTTATTGGGAGAGATATGATTGGCGGAGAGGCTATTAACTAGTCCAGGTGATTAATTAATCCCTTTTTAATGCGCCAGGGGTTTGGTTCTTAATTAATCGTGGTTTGATCAATTAATACCACTTTCTTAACTTTATTATGGTTTATTTTGCAAACCATCGGGAAGGGATATTTATTAATTTTGGAATTTTTATTAATAATACGGGAAAGGGTAATTTGTTTCGGGAGTTAAATAATAATAAGAATTAGGAGTTGATATGATTTATGGAAAAAGAAAATGCATTAATTAAATGTTTCCAAAAAGATATTCATCATCCCACATTATGACTTAGGCTAAAATGTATTTTGGGGGGTTTTATAAAGAACCATTTATTTTTCCCAAGTAAAATAGTGATTTTACCTTAGGAAAAGGATTTGAAGAGAATGAATGAATTATTAAGGGGGGTGAATTTTGATGAAGGGGTTTTAACACTTAGGCCTTACAAGTTATTGGGTCAAGGGTCCAGTCCCTCCAAAAGTTAGAGAAATGCTCTGAGCCCCATTAACTTTCAGATTGTTGGTGCCATTTAGTACTTATGGGAAATTAGTAAAACTTAGGGAAAAATTAGTGAGGAGGTTAATTAGTTTGACTTTGTCCATAATGTAAATGTATTAATTGTCACCCATATCTTTAAGCGCACTTAACATTTGAATAATCATTCATCATGCATAATTCTGCAACCAATCATCTACTTGCCCTGCCTACTTATCCTATCATTTTTTCTTCTTTATTAGAGTGCACTTAAATTGGAAAACCCTTATCAAAACTTTTTCTTTTCTTTTACAATGGTATTCTAACTAAGTCTAACCTTATTACATCCAAGGGCTCACATTAAATTGTTGAGCATCCTTTTATTGACTCTACCTATCTACTTATCTGCCAAGATTAAACAATTTGATCATATTTTATTCTCTATCTCTAAGTATGAAATTGAAAACATGGAATAACCAAGATTAAACCATTTGGTTCCCATGGATTGTGGCATAAGTAACAAGTTGCACACAATATTTATTATACAAAAAGTAAAATAACAGTGGCATTTGGGCTTGCACACTTTCATGGTCTTTTATTTTTCTTAGGGTTCATTTTCTTTCAATTTTGACCTTTTTATTTATTCTTTTTGCCCTTTGATTTTTCTTTTAGGGCATACCCTCTTTACATTTTTTAATTTTATTTTTATTTTTTACAAATATGGAAAACATTTGCAACAAGCAAAGGTATGTACATATTTCAGAACTAAACCAAGTCAATCATGATATATGACACCTATTGGTATAGGAACATAACAGTGGCTCCACTTGGGGATGGCCTTCCCTAGTGGAAAGTCAAGAACTGTAGATCAATGGCCTATGAAAGACTTTGATTGTGCTCTGCAAACCTCCTTTTCCCTGTTGCTTTATTGGTATGTATGACAGTAATGCTTTTGAAGCTTAGGGCCTTCTCTTTAGGCTTCAACTTCAAAACCTTTACCATGCAATCAACACTGAACATTATGAAGGATATAGTATGTACAATATGAACTTGTAAAATTAGTAAATTGGGTCAATGTAGTGCTTTAACATTCGACCATTGACTAGTCCTCCTTCAATCTTTGCACCATCCAATTCTTTAAGAAAATATGAATTATTTCCTCTGAAAGCATATATAAGGTATGGTCCTTTCCACAGGAAGTCAAAATTCCCATGTTTCCCTTTGTCCTCTCTTCTTGAATCCCATTTCAAGACTTTTTCTCCCAAATAGAAGTCTTCTGGTTTGGTCCTTTTGTTAAAAATCTTCTTAATTTTTTCTTGCAGTACTTGGGCTCTGTTGTATACTTCCTCCCTGGTTTTCTGTAAATGGATAGTATGGTTAATTCTCATTTGTATATCATTTTGTTCCACTTGGGATTCCTAAAGTAACTTCAGATTGGAACTCCTAAAGATGACGGCAAAACTGCCTCCATTCCATACACTAGCTCATAGGGACTAGTTCCAATGGATTTCTTAGTTGTAAGCCTATCTACCCACAAAGCATTGGTTAATTTCGTGTTCCAAGTTTTCTTATTTTCTTCCAATAGTTTTTTGATAATATTCATTAGACTTTTATTTGAGGATTCTACAAGTCCATTCCCTTGAGGATAGTAAGCTATGGAATGACCAAGTGTTATATGATACTTGTGACAGAAATCAATCATTTTCTTTGACTTGAAGGTTGCAACATTATCTGTGATAATTTTGTCTGGAAAACAAAACCTAGACAGAATATTAGCCTCTAGAAAACCTATTATTACAGTATCAGTGGCCTGTAGAGGGAATAGCTTCTATCCATTTGGTGAAGTAATCAGTTGTAGTGAGTATCCATTTATCATGAGCAGAAGAGGGTGGATGGATTTCTCCAATGAAGTCAAGACCCCATTGTTGAAAAGGTTTTTCTGTGGAAATAGGTTTCAATGGAAAGGGTAAAATTTTTCTTTTGCCTTCGAAGATCTGACACTTGTGGCAGGAAGTTACAAATTTTTTAACATCTAAAAACAAGGTTGACCAGTAAAATCCAGCTCTTAGAATTTTGTCAGTAGTTGAATTCTAGTAGAGATGTCCACCACAATCCCCTACATGAAATACTTGGAGTACTTTGTCAGCTTATTCTTTTAATAAACAGTTTTAAAAAAATGCCATCATGATTTTTCCAAAATAAAGTATTATCCATAATGAAAAATTTCGAAGCCTTCATTTTCAAAAATGTACTTTTATTTCTGGATAACCCTAGAGGAGTGTGCAGATTTTGTAGAGCATATATAATATCATCATACCAGGGGGAATCTAGAAAGGGCTAGCTGATCTATGGAGTCGCCATCTCCTATTCATTATCCAGTTCTGCAATCAGATTTATGTCTAGGGCTTGGCAATTTGTTTCTGCCATAAGTTTGGCCAACCCCTGAACTTTAATTAACTTTGTAGGTTTTATCTCTATATCATATTCTAAAGTAGTAGCTATCAATTTTCCCCTCTTTCCATCAACTCCATCCTGTGTCAGGATATCTTGGACTATATGATTGGGAACATAAGCTACTACATGAGAATACAAATATATACTCTGAAATCTTTAATAGCTTGTACTAAAGAAAAAGCTTGTTTCTCCATTATTTTATACTTTAATGAGGCATCTCTAAGAGCTTTACTAAAAAAGGCTATTGGTTTTTCACATCCTTGATCATCCTTTTGTAGTAAAACTGTAGCTATGGTGTGTTCTGATGCAAAGGAAAAGATAATGAAGTCTCTGTCAAATTTTGGGCTTGTGAGGACTAGTGTTTGAGTTAAGGCTAATTTTATTTCTTCGAATGATTGTTTAGCCTCTATTGTCCACTTAATAGTTGAATCTTTTTTCAACATGTTATTCAATAATCTAATTAGTTCAGCTAAATTAGAGATGAACCTTCTTAAAAAATTTATTTTTCCTAAAAATGCCTGAAGTTCTTTAATGTTTCTTGGGTGAGGTATTTGCAAAATAGCTTCAATCCTGGTTGGGTCAATCTGGATTCCATCTTTAGAGATAATGTGGCCTAACAGTTTTCCTTCTTCCAAACCAAATAAAGATTTCTTTGGGTTTATAGAGATGCCAAATTTTCTGGATTTAAGAAATACTTGACTGAGATGATCCAGGTGTTGTTGATCTGACTTAGAAAAAACGGTTATATCGTCAAGGTATATAACCAGGAATTCATGGATTTCCTTTACAAAGGCAATGTCCATTGCCCTTTGAAAGGTGGCCCCTGCATTTTTCAATCCAAAGGGCATTTTGACATACATGAAGGTGCCCCATGGTGTTGTGAATGCAGTTTTTGCTTGGTCATCAGGATGGACTAAAATTTGGTTGTAACCTGAGAATCCATTTAAAAGTGAAATCCATGTATAACCTACTACCCTTTGCAGTATGTGATCCATTTTAGGTAAGGGATAGTTGTCTTTGAGTTAGACTTGGTTTAAATTTCTAAGGTCAACACACAGTCTGATTTCTCCTGTTTTCTTTCTTGTAGGGACAAGATTAGACACCCAATCTGAAAACCTAATGGGGGTAATGATTCCTACTTCATACATTTGTTTGCTCTCTTTTTCAATCGCAGGTAATAAAACATGATTAATTCTTCTTATCTTTTTCCTAAAAGGTTTATGATCTTCTTTCAAAGGGACAGTGTGTTGTATGATACTGGTATCATAGGATTTTAAGTTTTCGTAACTCCAGGCAAAAACATCCTGGAATTCTTTCATTAGCTCAATATATTTCAGTTTTTCATCAAGGGGTAATGATTTAGACAATTTTATCAGTTTAGGTTTCTCTTGAGTTCCTATGTTGTATTCTTCAATGCCTGCTTTCAAAGGCTCCATCTTAGGCTTTTTAGGAATATCATTAGAGTCAAATAAGTCCTCCAAAGGAGTTAATCCCTTGGGTAATTGATTATCGTTGAGATTTATAACTTCAGTTTCATCATCAATTATTTCATCAATATCCATTTGCTTTAAGTCCTGAATATTTGTTTTCATGAATTTAGTAGGGTGAAGCATGTTTATTGATTTTTCTTCCAATTTGTTAATGTCTAACTCATTAGTATGATCAAACTCTAAAACTATGTCTACATCTATATTAATGCTAGAAAATTATTCATCTAATGTTAGAAAGTGATTAATCTGCTTATCATTTTCAAAAACTTGCCAGTTCTTAAGATTATCAGGTATAGCTGGCCTGTGCCTAACTTCAACTGTATACTAGTGATTGGGCCGAAAAGGAAATTTGCAGGTGATGGCAAACATAACCAGGCTATGAGCTTGCATGTTATGTTTTATAGGAATAGTTGCAAGCTTGGTTTCTAAAAAAGTGTTAAGGATTTCTACAACTATACCTATGTAAAGTCCTAATCTAGAGTCTCTGGTTATGTAAACTCCATTAATTTGTTTAACTATTAGTTCAGAATCTCCCATGATTGATACCCTTATAGCTCCTAATCCTTTGACTAGCTTGAGGCCTAGCAGGAGTGCTTCATATTCTGCCATATTTTTTGTGCAATTGAAATTTAGCCTATAGGCATGACCTTTTGCATGATCATTTTCTAAGTTATAGATCCATATCCATGCACCTGCACCTAGTTTTTTTACTGAACCATCAAACTCTAAATTCCATAAGATTGTGTGTTCATAATTTGTATCAATAGTAATGGGATCTTTCTTAGCCAAGGTATTTGGATTTTCGTTTTCATCTGATATTTCTTGAATTTGGACATTGGACTTTTATTTTACAATTTCTTTTGGTTCTGTTGCTATGTCTTTATATTTTTTAATTTCTTTTGGTTCTGCTACTATACCATTTGGAATATTATCTGGATCAGTTTTTGCATTATAGAGAATAAAGGAATCCATATTAGAATGCACTGAGTAAATGGGAAAGTTTTGAGGCTTCTCTTGACTACTCACTACATACTTCATTAAAGCTTCCCTATATATCTTCTTTGGTTGTCCAAAAACAGATATGGTAGCGTATGACATGTCTAATTGTAGAGACCCCTGAAGTTTGGCACCCCAAGATTTGGAAAACAACATACCATACATGGGTGGAATATCTGCTACCACTATGTCCATGAGAATTGTTTTGGTAGGGTACTGAACCAAAGGGACACATAAGTCATTAATAAGTCCTAAACACCTTACTTGACTGGAATCAAAGGAAAATAAATCCTTATAGGGTCTATTGATGTCTAAGTTGAGTTTCTACATAACAGACTTGGGCATGAGATTGTGTGAGGCACCAGAGTCGAACATGGCATTATGAAAAATCTTATCATGGATATTGAGACTGACATAGAAAGGTGGTATACCTCCTTCCAATGGTTTCCCGTTTACTCCAAGGCCAAAAATAAACTAGGGTTGGTCATCAAAGATATTTACAGAATCTGCATTTTCAATAATGTTTAATGATTTGTTTATTTAAGACCTGTAAATATCATGTTTAACCAATTCTATCGAACGAACTGAAATTTTAAGCTTGGCCACCTCTGCTCCTAGGTTAAAGGGCAGGATTACTTTGTCTGTTTGAACTTTTGGATTTCTAGCAGTAGAATTTTCTATGTTTTCTTCTCTTTCAGGACTTGAGACATCCTTTGCTGATTTTCTTATCCGATCTTTGGAGACTCTTCCACTGTTTCCTTGGAGGGAAGTGAAGTGGAAAGTTGTTCATTATTGGGTTGATTATCGTAAACATATTCTATAGTGGGGATAGAGGGGTTTTTATTTGTTATTGAAAGGATCTGAAGTGTTTTGGTCACTAGAACTGTTTTACCCTTTTTAGGTTGATTAGGACCTGTTTTCTGATTTGTTTCTGGGCATCTGTACTTTTTCTGCTTCTTAAATTATATTGCTTATGTACCTCAAAAATAGCAAAGTCATATCCCTATCTGAAATCAAATGACTCTCCTATTTGGGTTTTGAATTGTTGCAGTATGTGGGACTCTTGGTCATCCTGAGTTAGGAAGACATCTTTCTCATCATCTAGACCCATTAAATTTATCTGAGTGTCTGGTTCAGGGTTTTCTTGGAAAGGTGGTCTGATGTTCTAGTTAGGTAAATTCTTCCCAGCATTTTGGTTCTAATTTTTCCTAAAGTTAGGATTTCTCCCTGAATTACCCTGTTGGCCATCCCAAGGAGATTTCCTTTTGATAATTTCAACTCTGTCAAACAATTTGTCCATTCCTTTGACAATAGCATCAATCTTTTGTTCAAAGGGTGTACTTTCATCTTTTACAGGTATTCTTCTCTCGTTCCTAGCTTTGGCTCTTTTGGAAAGTAGGTTAGCCTCAACACTTACAGCTACGCTTTGCATTTCTTCCAAAGGGGGGGTTCCTTTCTCTTAACTGGAAAGCCATATCTAAATCAAATCCATCAGGAAATTTGATCAGGGCTAAACTAGGTGGGGGCCTAAGGTCAACTAGAATGGCACTATAAACACTATTGAACCTAGTGCAATAGTCCTAAACGGTTTCATGAGGTCCCCTTTTAAGGTTCTCATATTCAGATAAAATCTAAAGGGGATCCTTCTTTTTCTCCCACCTATTCAATAATTGTTGGTAAAGGACTCTTAAACTGTCTATGCTTTGGGGAGCTAAATATCTAAACCAGGTTCTAACTTCTCCAGCTAGACTTTGGATGAAAATTCTCATTTGGACATCTACTGTGTCAATCTCATGAAGTTCAAAGTAGTCTGTCATTTTCCTAGTATGTTGCTGAGCTGTGTAGGTCCCAGTGCCATCAAAAGTAGTAATTTTACTCTGATAGTCCTGTGGCATAGCACCTGGGGCAGCAAGCATCACCAGGGGAGCATATCTATTGGCCATGATTCTAGGTTGGGTAGGAGTTGGGGTAACAGGTGGTGTCTGGGTTGTGGAAGAAGAACTAGAGGTAGTGGTAGGGTGTTGAGTGATGATTGATTGAAGAGGAAGTGAAGGGACGAAGGGAGGAGTGGAATGGATTTTAGATGAGTGAAGGAAAAATGATGAACTAGCAGAAAGAGAAGTAGTCTCAGAAATTTCAGGTGTTCTATCGGTGGTAAGATCTGACTGAGTGGAATTCTGCAGATATCGATCAATTGACAAATTGGCTCGTTGGGTTTCAAGTTCTCTGAGGAATTCTAGATCTTGGACTAGGTCCAATAACTCACTGTCAGATGTGGTTCTAAACAAAGAGAGTTCAAAGTGTTCGCCAAAATGAAGATCTTCTAGGAAAAGCCACTCAACAAGACATGATTGTGATCTAAACAAAGGTCTGGGGCTTAATGAACTTTCTTGCCTTCTAATGATTCTTGGAATTAGGTTAGGATTTTCAAACACAGGGGGAGGATTCGGATCAGGGTTAGCCCTGGTGTAATGAGTTCTTCTTGAAGCTAGATTTCAAGCTTTTTCAATGTTATTCTTTTATGGATTTTCAAAATAAATTCAAAATAACTTCAAAATAATCCTTTAAGATTCTTTAAATTCAAACTCTATGTTTCTCAAAGGTTTATTTAACTAGGGATTTGGTGTCCCCAGTATGGTCGCCACTATGTTATCACTCAGATTTTCCTTTGAAGTTATTGGAAGAAGGAAAAGATCTGAGGTAACCACAAACCAACTTTTAGGCTTATGTGTTAGCCCACCTAGTCCAAAGAGGGCTCTCTCTTTATCATTTAGCTATGTTTGAAAGGATTTTAGGCTAGTATTGATGTTCAATGAGGTTGTTTTGTTTGAGAGTGGTGGAGTTCTGAAACAAATTGGCAAACTAGGCTTTTAGGCCATTGGGCTATGGAGTCAAACAGGGATAATTCACTGGATTAAGTCAAATTGCTGAGGTATGAGTTCAACAGGCAAGATAACAGAGTAAAATCAAACTTTGGGGCCTAGATGGATGATATTTCTGCTCAAAACTAGAGGGAAATCAAGAATCCTCAAGTTAAGATTAAAAAGAGGAAAGGAAGATAGGTCAACTAGCAGAGGGAAATTAAGAATCCTATACCAGGGACTTATTAGAGAACTACCACAGGGATAGAGGAGAAATCAAGAATTCCTTTATCAAAATATTTTAGAAGAAAACATATAAATGGTAGAATGTTGATAGCAGAGATCAATAAAGCTAATTCTGATATACTTTGACTTATTTTACCATTTAGATTTCAGACGCGTGAAACATTGAAACATATAAAAAATAGATAAAATCATAAGGATAGAATACTTATTTGCAGTTATACTGCACGAGAATCTGATGAAATGTCCTCAACTTTCATTCCTTTTCTAGTAAAAATCCAAATTTGAGTACAAAAGCTTTCTTAGCTTGATAGTATATATTTACAAAGCTGTTATAGAATCCACCCTCAATAATTCAAATGGAGAAGTATTTATACAAAAATTACATCAAAATCAAAAATATCTCATAACTACATGAGATTTATTTTAGGGAATACAAAATATCTTTTACAAAAATATAGAAACAGATGTAAAATTGATTGTTGTTGTCCCTTTATTCATGAAAGAGCTGGAGGTTGAAGCTCGAATTTGCCTCTTGTTATTGCTTTGGTAATTGTGTGCTAGATTATTTCTTACTTTTCCCTATTGATACTCTTTACCTGTTCCTGATACTCTTTACCTGTTTTCCAGACTTTACCTCAGTGAATATTTTCTATTTACCTCAAATTTTCCATAGTAAATTATAGGATTTCGAGGATATTGGTCCACCATTCTTCACTGGGTATCTTCATCCTGGTCAATTTCTTGTATATTTCATTAGCCTCAGTGTCCTTTGCAAAATTGGGCTGGGCTGTGAACAAGTGTTTCACTTCATGCTCAATATAGAAAAGATTTTCTAAACCATCATACAACACTTTTCCAGTGGGTAGTGCTTTCACTGTGGAAGAGCTGGCATGACTATTGGCTTGCTGGTGTAGTTTATCAATGTAGTCTACCTGAGTCATCAACTTTTCATTTATGACCAGTGGGTTTGGAAGTCCTTTATCCCTTAGAATGTCAAATTTTACCATGAAATCATCTATGTCCTCTTGAATACTTTGACATCTTCTTTCCAAGTTAAGAATTAAGTTCTTTTTAGCTAGAACTTTCTTCACTTCAAGGATAGTACTAGTTCTATCCTCGATTTCCCATTGTTCCAACTATTCCCTGCTGTTGCTATTCAAAAAATTGATCAATTGAGTTGCCTCTTCAGGCTTGTATCCCAATTCTTCCCTGGTCTTTTTTATGGCCTCAGTAGCTAGTTTAACTAAATCAATCTGTTCAAAAATGATCTGAATCGAAGATCAAATATCATTGATGGAATAAATGATATTGGTCCATAAAATCTCCTTTATATCTCTTAAAGGCTTTTCAAATGTTAAGTCTTTCTCTAATGTTTTTATTCTATCAGTAATCCTTCTGTTCTTTCTCTCTTCTTCAGTGTAGTTAATCTGTGAGATCTCATAATTATGCTCCAAGCTAGTAACCTTTTCTTTTAACTTCTGTATCTCAGTTGCTTGTATTTTCATTTCTTCCATGGATTTGATTAAGTCCTATGTTTGCTTTGTTGAAGTTGTTGTTGCTTATGATGTACTCACTGTTGTTGTTACTGGAAGAGTTGTTGCTAGGGGATCGTTGGGTGCCAAAGCTGTTGTAATAGTAGATGGCACTGCTGTAGAAACTATGGGTACTACATTCTGAGGCATGGTGATCAACTCACCTGGTTTAGACTGCAAAGATTTTTCCAACTCTTGCTCTATTTCTTTCAACTGTTCATTCAACTTAAGGACCAGGTCCATAAGTTCCTCCTCATTTTGTTTCTCAATTACTTCTGCAATTTGTGGATGTATGAGGGGAGGAAGTTTGATTTGTTTCTTAAGTGCAGTAATGTCTTCATTCTTCTTCTTTATCAAACTCTCAACTGCTTTAACATCTTTGGGATTATGACCCAACTCAATCACCAAGTCTTCTAATGACTTTATCCTAGTGTCCTTAGCCTGAGAAGAGGCTTTTTCCAACTGCAACTGCATTGTAGTGTTACTTAGAGAATTCTGCAACTGATGTGCAATCATGGCTTTACTGGTCAATGTGGAATAGACCATCTCACCCATTTGCTTATGGAGCTCAATCTGATCAATTGGGTGGATGTCTCTGGCAAGAACTTCAAAATCTGTTTTTAAATAATCAGCCATAGACTTTGGTTGTTGTACTGTTGGCTTCAAAAAGCTCATCTGCATTTTTCCCTCTTTGATGTCAAAGGCTGACATCAACCTTGTCTGATTTGTAGGAGCCATTTTCAGATATCTGGCATAAGTTTGAGCTTTGAGCTGCTCATTCCTAGCCTTAATTTCCTTGTACTTTTCTTTCAAATCCTGGCTTTGCTCTGAAACTGTCCTTAGTGATGACACTTCTACACTTGCTACACTTGGCTTCCTATTTAGTGCTTGTGTTTGAGAGGTAGATGGTGTCTCCCCTGCTAGTGTTGTCTGCACTGTGTCACTTCTCCTAGCTGCTGTGTCACTTTCTGTTTCTTCATATTCCTGCTCAGACAGAGGATTCAATCTCTACCTTTTCACATATACTTGGTCCAATGGCACTGTAGAGGGACTAGCCTCACTCCTACTCCTTTTTTGAATTCTCTCCTCATTAAGAGGAGTTTATAATACTGGAGGATTGCCCATGTTTCTATCAGTTTGGGTCACTTCCATAGAAATGCTCTGTGATCTTGAATCTTTTCTCTATTTTGAAGCCTCTGGTTGTTCTGATGTCTATGTACTATGCTCCTGTGTTGGTTCTTGTGAAGATTCTCCAGGCACCTGTACAAAGGAATCTAGATCAAGTTGTCTTTCCAAATCTTTCATAACATTTTCTACTTCAACTTGTGTACTATCTTGTTCTATAAGTGTTCCCTCCATCCACTCATTTTGATTTGCATACTATTCTATCTCTGGAATTCTATGATGGAAGTAGGGGGATAGCTTATGCTTTTGACTTCTGTCATAGATGAAGCTATGAGGATCATAAGGCCAGGTGAAACTCTTTTTCAATCTCATTCTCTCAAGGATTTCTTCTGCCTCTTTCCCTGCTCCCCTATTGTTGCAAACAAATGGGCCTAAGTGATCCTTTATCCTTAACTGAGCTTTCTTCTTAGCTTTCATAAAGTGGATTTGATCAGAATTGATCATTTTCCTGTAGTACTCCAGGGAAAATAATCTCATGGGGATGTATTTAGGTAGTTTAAAGGTAGGTAGCTCACACCCATAAATCCTGATCTCGATATGGTTCTAGTACAAGTACCAGTCCCCAACCTTGTATTGCTTGGATAATTGAAGAATTCTCTTAATATCATCATTGATTCTAGGAGGGGGGTTTCCTATCAACATAATAGTTACTAGATGCACAAATTGATCAATAAAATTTGTGTAAGGATGAGGAGAAGAAGGAGAATAATGAAAAATGGAAGTCCAGAAGATGACTGAGCTAGGGTTCCCTCTGGTGTCAAGCTTTTGTACAGAGAAAGGGAATTTATTAGCTTGGTAGTAAAGGAAAAGATGATACAGGACTGAAGAATATTTTAATACCCTCTCATTCTCTAATCTCATGAATTGGTCATGCATCTTGTCAGCAATGAATGCAACATAGTCATGTTTGCATGCAGGAGGTTGGCCAGGGGTAAAAATAGTCATGTAGGAAAAGGTCAATTCATCTACATACTCACTAGTGGTAAAACCCATAATGGGGTCTTTTGATCGGTATTGTTCTTCAATGAAAGTTTGTTTGACTTGGTTGATTTTATAACTGGACAGTCTTGAATATTTATCAAGTAAATCAGCAATTGAAAGGGGAGTGAGGTTCTGGCCAAGTTGTAATTCAACATTTCATTTATGGACTCAGTTGTAATGGTGAAAAGAACTTCCTGGTTAGGAGACATTACAAATCTCAGATTGGGGTTGTAGTTTGCATGGAATTAGTGGACAATGTCTGGGAAGATATGGACAGTGGGGAACTGATATTTGGGGAGGTTGGACTCCCAAAGACCTAGTTTATCAGCATTGTTCGAATAATTGTCTTGATACCTGTAGTATAGTTTCAAGGGGGTTTCATTAAAAGTTAGGTCCTTAATTTGAAAATCTTTATCGACCAAGGGAAGGTAGTCCAAATCCTTGTGGGGAGTAGTGATTGGTGCAACATTTAGGGTGACGGGAGTTTCCATCCTTGGTTCTTGTGGATGCAAGGAAGAAAGTTGGAAAACTCAAGGAATTCAGATAAAACAGATGTTTGGGGAAGTCTTGGGACTAAGAAAACAACTTGATTGTACTGAATTATTTGGGTTTAGAGCAAGTTGGTGGAAGTTCAGTACAAAAACAAGGTTTCTGAGAAGGAAATGTGATAAATACCTATTTTTGGTTGACTGTCAGGACAAATGGCTACAGTGAAGGATTTGAAAGGTGCGTGCAGTAGTCCACTGTGGCTTGGAGTCCATCAACTGATGGCAGTTGATGGTTGGAAGTCAGTTTCTAGACTAGACGTACTCTGTGCATGCATGGAAGGAAGAAGTCACTTCTCGGTAAAAAATGGAAAACAATGCATATTTTTGTATTTATGCACAAAGCCAATGACTTTTGGTGGGCGAATGAAAATGACAGTTGGCTTTAACTACCCGATGGGACACTTTGTCTTTTAATGGAGTCAGTAAGCGAGAGCAGTAATGGTTTTTATCACACAGCTTTTGGATGGTTGGTGGTTTTGGCGGAGAGTTGCGTGATGCCACAGACTGGCTGACATGTAGCATCGGCGAAAAGTCAAAACCACTTGCATCACGTGTTTAACATTTGACCCAAAGGCTTGCACGATATGGGTGAGAGCCGTTGGATGTGGGAAGGCCAATTGGATGGTAGTCGGCAGTGGGAAGTGGTGGAGAGTTAATGGAGGGGCCCAATCGTAATTAAAATAACTTTAACTTTACTGGGGGAGATATGATTGGCGGAGAGGCTATTAACTAATCTAGGTGATTAA
Source organism: Pinus tabuliformis (assembly GCA_031772625.1). Classification (NCBI taxonomy): domain Eukaryota; kingdom Viridiplantae; phylum Streptophyta; class Pinopsida; order Pinales; family Pinaceae; genus Pinus; species Pinus tabuliformis. The sequence goes on from CM062804.1 coordinate 762,071,060, forward strand.
TTAATCCCTTTTTAATGCGTCAGGGGTTTGGTTCTTAATTAATCAATCAATCCCACTTTCTTAACTTTATTATGGTTTATTTTGCAAACCATCAAGAAGGGATATTTATTAATTTTGAAATTTTTATTAACAATACGGGGAAGGGTAATTTGTTTTAGGAGTTAAATAATAATAAGAATTAGGAGTTAATATTATTTATGGAAAAGAAAATGCACTAAGTAAATGTTTCCGAAAATATATTCATCATCCCACATTATGACTTAGGCTAAAATGTATTTTGGGGGATTTTATAAAGAACCATTTATTTTTCCCTAATAAAATAGTGATTTTACCTTAGGAAAAGGATTTGAAGAGAATGAATGAATTATGAAGGGGGGTGAATTTTGATGAAGGGGTTTTAGCACTTATGCCTTACAAGTTATTGGGTCGAGGGTTCGATCCCTCCAGAAGTAAAAGAAATGCTCTGAGCCCCATTAACTTTCAGGTTGTTGGTGTTATTTAGTACTTATGGGAAATTAGTAAAACATAGGGCAAAATGAGTGAGGATGTTAATTAGTTTGACTTTTTCCATAATGTAAATGTATTCATTGTCACCCATATCTTTAAGTGCTTTTGATGATGAAAGTATATGAATTGACATCTGAATAATCATTCATCATGCATAATTTTGCAACCAATCATCTACTTACCCTGCTTACTTATCCTACCATTTTTACTTCTTTATTAGGGTCCACTTAAACTAGCAAACCCTTATCAAAACCTTTTATTTTCTTTTACAATGTATTCTAACTAAGTCTAACCTTATTACATCCAAGGGCTCAGATTAAACTGTTGAGCATCCTTTTATTCACTCTACCTATCTACTTATCTACCAAGATTAAACTATTTGGCTCACATGGATTATGGCATAAGTAACAAGTTGCACACAATCTTTATTATACAAAAAGTAAAATAGCGGTGCCATTTCGTCTTGCACACTTTCATGGTATTTTATTTTTCTTGGGGTTCATTTTCTTTCATTTTTTGACCTTTTTCTTTATTCTTTTTGCCCTTTGATTTTTCTTTTAGGGCATACCCTCTTTACATTTTTTTATTTTTATTTTATTTTTTATTTTTTACAGATATGGAAAACATTTGCAACAAGCAAAGGTATGTACATATTTCAGAACTAAACCAAGTTAATCATGATATATGACACCTATTGGTATAGGAACATAACATAGAGTACTGGAATCTAAATATATGAATCATTCTCAATCTCTCCTTCTAGAATAAGGCTTCCCGATCAGACCATGCACTCAAGTTTGGAATCTAGTGAAAAAATCCCTTCCTCTCATCAAGGAGCACTCTTCCAAGCTCCATGGGAATGGAAAAAGGCATTAAAGTTTGGGAATATATATTAACGAGGAATCCTCCCCTAGCCACCCAATTAAATCTACAAAACTTAAGAAGATGGATGATCACATAGGGAATCATCACTTTGGAAATATCTATCATTGGAAAAATGGTAATTGGGTTGACTGGAAGAACCCCATACTTCCTTGAAATCTAAAAACTCAATGGAACTCATTAATAATCCTTCTTAAGGGAGTTGCTCCAATTAGCCTTGATTCCCAAGATTCTTTTATATGGGACCCTAGTGGAGGAGAGTATTCGGTGAAACCTGGATACCTGACCATTCAAGCACAACAAGACAAACAAGATTGGGCTCCTTGGAGAACAGTATGCAAATATGAAAGTTTGCCAAAGGTTAAAATATTCATTTGGACACTTCTAAAAGGAAAATTCCTAAATGTTGACAATCTAAAAAAAATGGATTCTCATGTCCTTCTAGATGTCTAATCTACTTAATGGAAGACGAATGCATTCAACATCTTTTTCTCGACTGCTCCTTTTCAAAAGAATGTTGGCATATATTAGTAATTCCCCTGGAGGTCAATCTAAATCTATCTCGATCTTTTAATGAATTCTTTACAACTTGGAAAATGGAATACCCTTACTCTATTAAAAAAAAGAATACCATCAAAAGGTACTGGAATAGTCTCCCTTCCTTCCTATGTTGGCAGCTCTGGTTAGCAAGAAATCAACAAATCTTCAATGACTGACCTCCAACCATCAGTAATGTTTTGTCAAGGACTTGGGGCTTGACATCTGAATTCCTATCTTCAAAAGGATTGAAACCAATAGACATCAATCAGATTCAACAAGAGGAGAGAAACTGGATCATTTATGCAATTAGAAGGCCTAATTGGCCAAGCATCACCAAATTAAAACCAAATATTCAGAATTGGAAAATAAGGCTAAAAAATGAATAATTCATCGTGTGGATGAAAAAATTAAATAGACCCTGCCTTTTTTTCAATGGCACTTCAAACGAAAATCCAGGCAAAGCTGGAGTTGGAGGCATCCTCATAGAACAAGTTGGAAATAACCCAATTACCTATGAATGGGGCCTTGGGGGAAATACAAACAACAAGGCAGAGGCTTACCACCTGCTGATGGGCACAATGATTCTAAAAAAAAAAGGAAAATATAGAATTCGGTCATATTGGGTGACTCAACCATAATAACTCAAGCGATGGTGGAAAGAAGTAACCCAAAAAACATGGCATTGAGTCAAATCATAAGAAGAATCAGACAAAATCTGGTAAACTTGGGCAAAGTCTCCTTCAAACATATTTTGAGAGAGAATAACAAATATGTTGACTCCCAGGCCATCCTAGCAGTGGCTTCGTCTCTCGGTGAATCTCGAATTTTACATGACACTTCTCAAATCCTAATACCTTCATTCTCCCTATGGGCTAATTATGCCAATGTGACATCATCATATGGATTGCAACTTGACTAAATTCATAAATCCTCCTTATCCTATGAATCCAAATCTCCCTCAAATCCTCCTCGTGCTCCTTTCCTACACCTGCTCAAATCCCAAGCAAGTCGAGCTCCCTTAGGCTCCTCGTGATCTCTCAGCTACTCTCCCACTCCTCCTCTCCTTTTTTCTATTTATTTGACTTCCTATCGTTCCCTTCCTCACCTCCTATCATGGCTCGATCTCTCCTATCTGCCCCACGATCTCCCCTCCATCTGCATTTATCCCCTCACCTCAGTCATATTGGATAGCCTTTCTCCTCCTTTTCTTCGGGCAAGTTCTCTTGCTACCCTTCTCCCTTCGTGATCCTCAGCCTCTTTGTCATCCTGCAACACTCTACCTCTCTCTTTCTGAGTGCAGTGCCATCTTCCTATGAGCTTCTCCTTCTTCCTACATGCAATCCATTCTTCCTCCCTATCTTCATTCATCTCCCTTCTCCTCGTTGTGTCTCCCCTCTGCTGCTCTCTCTTCCTCCCCTTTATTGCTGCAGTTTTATTTCATCCCCTGTCATAAAAGAATTGTTCGGACTACTCTCAGCGCAGCCATGGATATGAATCCATTAGACAGAGCCCCCCAAAATGAAAAATGTTTTGTTTGCAGGACACACAAATTCATGATAGATCATCTTTGTGAGACAGTTAAGGACTATAGGCTTCAGTCTAAGTCTAAGAATTCTATACTGAAAAAACATCTCAATGATCAGAACTTTGAAATAACAGCTCTCAAGGACAAGTGCCAACACATGGAGGACTTTTTCAACCATCTCAAGGGCCTTATCATCAACTAAATCGGTGAGAGATCTAACTATAGGGTAGCAGGATCTGGTATCAATAAGAACCTTCAATTAACCAATTTTAGATGATCTCTCATCAGACTCTTCTCTAGCATTCTCAGCACTGATCTAAAACTTTCATATGTTTTGTAAATGTAAATATTTTCTCAATCAGTTTATAAGCTTTTATAAGTAGAATGTAGTAGGAAATCCAAGTAATTTTGAATGTAAGGCTTGTGGAACCCGGGATTGTGCTCCCCCTTCTTCCTAAATCAGCGATTTGTTCTCCAAAAAATCTACTATATTGGGAGCTTGCTCATTTTTTCTTTTGGAATAGAAACCTCAATAGTTGATCTTGTTAAAAAAAAAAGATAAGTTTCTTTGAACACAATGATTAAGGGGTGATCCATCAATGTAAAGTATATTAGGCTTGTTTTCTTGAATTTATGCTTCTTTTACGGTTTCAATTACAAGCACTGCTAGTGCATGGGCTAATTTCCTTTTCAATGCAACTTTCTATATTTTGCAATTAGACTAGTGTTTACATTCTTAAAAGTACCATAGAGCTACAACTAGGGTTAGAATTTTTAATTAAACAAGTAGCATTCTCATTCCTTTTTTCAAGTAGAATAATATTTCCATTTTTTCAATCATGATAGAACTCTCTACTTGTGCAATTTACTTTCTTGAGTCAGCTTGTAAAGTGGTCTATTTATGCCTCGGTTTGATCCATTGTTTGAAGATGGCATGAGTAGAACTTAACTTACTATGCATATAGAATTTTTGCCTCTTATGTTTATATGAATCCTCAGTTGATAATTAAAGTTAGTAACCTTGGGAGTTGTAGCACTCTTGTTGCAATACTAGGGCTCCTTAGCACCCGGCCTAGGCCACACAAGCCATTAGCATGGTCGTATTTTTATCCATGGAGTTTCGAGCCAATGACCCTTTTCACCATGGAGTGCCTTAATAGAACACCATGTCACCGTCTATTCTACGTCTTGTGGGAAACTCTGATGGAGAAAATGTTGCTAAAATAATTCACCCAAAATAGAAAAATAAATGTTACCAATGCAAAATATGTTTTCCTTACTGTAGGACTATCTCTTTTTGAGATAACAATTGTGAATAGGATGCTAAAGTGATTATTCAAATTAGTATCTTTCATTTTGACGCATCAATTAGTGAGATCATATAAATTGAATTTTGATGGTTTTCCAAATCTATAGTAAAATGATTGCATTCAATATGTGTGGATTGTACATAGATTGTAGGAATTTACAGGGTAAGTTCCTCAGATAGAACACCAAAGGACAACGATCATAGACAAATCAAAGATCAATACACAGTATTCTTGGTATAGTTAAAACCCTCAAAGAGGGAAGCAGCCCATGGCCTGAGCCAAAGCGACCACTTCAGGTAATTTATCAATAAAACAAATAACATTTACATAAGCTTCTCTCATGAATGGTTACCCTACAAATGACCCTCCATGCTCTTTAAATAGAAATCATGGACTAATCTGGTGTTAAGCCATGAATCTCGTGTCAGTAATACCAAGGAGAGAATGAATCATCAGACCACTTCATGTCTAGAACATATCATGACCATCGGATTGTAAGTTACAAATGTATATAGTAAAGAAACACACTTTACCTAACTCTACACTAGACCAAGTTATACTTAACTATTTCCTATGTGTTGGAATATCCTAACATCCCCCCTTAAGAACAACTTGAGATAGGATTGAAGGATGTACAAATATGACATAATAGGAGAGGAAGGAGGCATTAGAGCCTATCCCCCCTTAGTGACAACTTCCTGAACTCCAACCATAAATTGAAGTTTAGTAAACTTAACCTCTGTGAGAGCCTTTGTAAAGATGTCTGCAACTTGATTATCGGTTGAAAAATATTGCACTTCAAGCACATGGTCATGAATGAGCTTTCTAATGAAGTTCATGTGTATTTCAATGTGTTTTTTCACTGATGTTGGACTGGATCTTTGCATAGTTGAATGGCACTTTGATTATCACACCATAGTGCAGTCGGATGTTGTTGCTGAAAGCCAAACTCTAACAAGATCTGACAAAGCCATGGAGCTTCCTTACTAGCTTCTACAGTGCCACGATACTCTGCTTCTGTTGAAGAAAGAGAAATGGCACTTTTTTTCTTGCAATCACATGTAATAGGTCCATAACCAAGAGAGAAGACATAACCTGCAACATACTTCTGATATCAGGGTCACCAGCCCAATCGAAATCAATGAAACCAACCAATAGAGGAGATGCTTCTGCACTGTAACGAATCCCAAATTGCATTATACCTCAAACATAACAAAGTATTCTTTTAGTTACTTTCCAATGAATTTCATGTGGGTTTTGCATAAACCGAGCAATAAGGCCAACAACAAAGGAAACGTCAGGATGGGTATGGGTCAGATACAAAAGTTTTCCTACAAGCTGACAGTATAAGGTAGCATCAACTGCAAGGGAACTACAAGTGACTGAAAGTTTGGCTCCAGACTGAAAGAGAGAAGGGGCTAGCTTACAGTCTTCTGTGTGAAAGTGGCATAGAAGGCAACAGGCATACTTGGAATGGGAAATGGAAATACCTTCCTTGGATGGCAATACTTGAAGACCAAGAAAATAATGCAAGTGTCCTAAGTCTGTCATTTCAAACTTCTTTTTAAGGCTGGATTTCACATGGTTTACAAGGTTGGGATCACTACTAGTAAGGATAAGATCATCAATATAAAGAAAAAGAATGATAAGAGACTTACCCACTTTCTTGATGTAGACAGTATTATCAGAATGACACCTAGAAAAGACAGTATCTAAAAGAAAGCTATCCATTTTGGCATACCAAGCCCAAGGGGCTTGCTTGAGACCATAAAGGGATTTCTTAAGCCGACATACAAGGCTTGAGTTTGTATGAATAAATCCAAGAGGTTGTTCCATATAGATTTCTCCATGCAATTCCCCATGCAAGAAGCCAAATTTAACATCCATCTAATGGACTTCCCATTTGAAAGAGGTAGCAAGGGAAAGAACAAGGCAGATAGAGTTCATTTTGGCAAAGGGGAGAAGTTTTCAGTATAGTCAATGCCTTCAACTTGTGAAAACCCTTAGAAACAAGACGAGCTTTATGTTTATCAACTTTTCCATCTGGTCCAAAATTGGTTCTGTAAACGCATTTGCATCTAACAATTTTCATCCCTTTGGAAGAGAAACAAGATCCCATGTATCATTTGCCAATAATGAACAATATTCTTCATTCATAGTTGTGTCCCAATCTGGATGGCCTGAAGCTTCTCCAAAGGTGTCAGGAACATAATTCGCTGAAGCTTGAGCCAGTAAAGAAGAGGCTCTATCGAACTGAGAACGTGTACATTGTTGATCTGTAGGATCACCTGCAAGAGCACCTGCTGCATCCCGAGTAGCATGGACCCATTTTGGAAGATGAGGAGCTGAAGGAGGTTCCTGAGAAGGTGGAGGAGGATTTTCATCCTCACTGTCATCATCTAAAAAAGAAATATTTTCAGAAGTAGAAGGGATAGAGAGAGGTGACAATCCGCTGAACTAGGCTTGTAGGCCGATATATTTTCATCAAACTTTACATCTCTTCTAATGCTAACATTTTTGGACTTAAGTGGAATAAGTCTATATCCTTTGACATCTTCAGAATATCCAACAAAAATACATTTTTCACTCTTAAGTTCTAAAGCTTTATGTTTCTCATCTAGAATATGGGCCCATGCTTCACTTCCAAAAACACGAAAGTGACTTACATCTGGTTTAATTGTGCTCCATTCTTATTCTGGAGTGATATTCTTTAAAACCTTAGTAGGAGTGTGATATACTATGTAATTTTCACAGTTAATTGCTTCTACCCAAAAATTAAGACTAAGTCCTTTAGATTGAAGCATATAATTAGCCATTTCCTTTAAGGTGTGATTCTTCATTTTAGCTACACCGTTTTGTTGTAGAGTATATGGAACATTATGTTGCATTTGAATTCCATGCTCAGTGCAAAAGCTGATGAATTTGTTGTTACCATATTCTTCGCCATTATCAGATCTTAGCTTAAGAATTTGATGTCCAGATTGTTTCTCAACAAAGGCCTTAAACGCCAAGTACATGTTAAATAATTCACTCTTGAGTTTTAAGAAGTACACCCAAGTGCGTCTAGAGAAATCATCAATGAAAGTTAAGAAATACTTGTATCCAAAGAATGAAACAACTGGAAGTGGACCACATAAATCACTATAACAACTGGAAGTGGACCACATAAATCACTATGTACAAGTTTTAAAGGGTCTGAGGTGTGCCAAGAGGCATGTTTTTCAAAACTATCCTAATGATGTTTTCCAAGTACACATCCGTAACAAACACCATCTCTGCAAGATACCATAGGAAGACTTATCACCATATTTTCTTTACATAGATTTTGAAGGGAGCGATAGTTTAAGTGACAAAATCGCTCATGCCAAAGTTTGCTCACTTCATCATTATGAGCAAAAAATACTGAGGGAAGAGTTTATGACCCAAAGTTGTTAAAATTATACAACCTTGTAGAATCATCAGTAATGCCAGTAGCTAAAATCTGTCTAGGATCTCTTAGGTCCTTAATTACAACATCATGAGGTGAGAATGCAACAATTTTACCTTCACCTAAATGAGTTATCTAATATACAGATAGAAGTTTGCAAGATAAGGTTGGAACACATAATACATCATTAAATTGACCATTGTCTAGATGAATAGTTCTATTCCTTATACCACTAAGAGATCTATCATCACCAACATATATATTTTTGGTGTTACAATCATTTAAAGAAGAAAATATGGCTTTGTTTTTGGCCATGTGATAAGAAGCTCCAGAATCAATGAGCCACTCATGAGAATGAGAATAAGAAGATACATTTAGTGCATAACTAGACCGAGGTTTTTGACAACCACATGCAAAAAGTGTTATTCTTGAAGATGAAGTTGAAGTTAAAGAATGATCCAAATGGATGTTATGCTTCTTCATTGTTGCTTCCAAGGCTTCCATCTTCTTAAAGAATTTGGATTCTAAGTGTCCATCTCGATTTCAAAAGTTGCAATGTCTATGAGTCTTCTTCCCTTTGTTTTTATTTTCCTTATCATTTTTTTGAATTGATTTCTCATTTTGAGACTGAAATTTCTTAGGACCCTTGTTTGGTTTAGGACCATTCTTTTTAGGATACTGTTTCTTAGGATTCTTTGAATTTTTTTGTTGCTAGGCAGCTAAGGATTTCTTAGAAGAGTTTCCAAGATTAAGAAGAACAAGATATAAGAGTTTTTCTTGTTCTCTTATTAAAGAATCACAAAAGGCATGAAAAGAGGGGGACTTGTAGTCTTTTCCTTGAGAAATAAATGCTTCTCTAATAGAATGGAAGGTGGAAACAAACACAGAGTAGGCTGGTCCCAACTTAGTAAGAATGGAATAGATAAGGCTACCATCTTCTTTCTTAACCTTAACACCTTCCAAGAGAAGTCTAAGGGCCTTGAACTTGGGCAAAAAATCTTCAATGGAAGAAAAATTATTGGGGTCCAACGTAAGCAACTCATTTTCGAGTTGATGGGATCTAATTTAATTTTTAATTTGAACAACTTTAGTGAATTGTTTCATTGCTTCATTAGGGGTATCAAGTTCTACGATATGGAATCAAAGGTCTAGAGAAATAGACATCCCTATCAACCCACGTGCTTGATCTTGCCTATTTTCCCATTTGGCTGCCTTATCTTCATCTTTAGGTTTAGTTTCTTGGCCTAAGACTATTCTATAAAGACCTTTACTTCTAAGTAAATCCACAATGTAGGACCACCATTGAAAGTAGTTGGTGCTGTCAAGAATAACTTGGCACGGACTTTCCATTTTAATAGAAACCAATTTTGTATACTTTGAAACTAAGTGTTCCAATGGAAATATCTCGAAAAATTAGGCAGATTCAAAAAAAGGGCTTTGAAAATAGCTTTCGGGTGAAGAAGTTATGGCTTTTTGAAGAAAAGTTGTTGAAGATGCCGACGAAGTGCGTGAATGTGTGAAAGTGAATGATAATGTTTGTTATCGGGAAATCTAGTGTCTATTCAGAGATGCTAGTCCCACTAGGTAGCTATCTTAGAAACAAACTGATTAAAGTCACTTATTTTTCCTTTACGAGAGAGAGATGAGAAAGAAGCAGAGAGTACCAACCTCAGTCTTCTGCTTGGCTCCTTGCTTGTTTCCTTTCTCCTTTGATAGAATCTCGCCACTGCTTCCTTACTTGTTTCGCTTCAAAGAGCACCTGTAGATTCACAACAGCATAATACCATCAAAGCATAGAGATCTATCACTGTAAACAATATAGGATCAGATATATATTGACAATACAAATGCATATATCAACACAATATTCAGAGATACACAAGAATATGGAGGAAAACTCAAATAGATTTATTAGTAAAAGTAGCAGAAGATAGGATTACAACCACTTGGTCTGACCCAGTGCCATCCTCCCAACTTGAAAGCCCTCTTCACCTCATACAAAGCAAGATCACCTAAAAATGTCTTCAAAGAGAAACCAACAACACTTCTTTGCAAATTACCCAATTCCAACCTCTAGATCTCTGGGATGGGGGATCCATTTATAGATATTTGCAGGGGGGTGAGTCAGCTTCTGGGATTTTGATTAGTGTCATCTCTCTGACAATTCTTGGTTCCACTTGGAGATTTCATGATCTCTTACTCATCCTTGGGTGAATTCAGGGAGGCAAGTGTCAAATGAGCAGCTTCTAGAAGATTCTCAGGGTCTCCACCTAGCAAACTGCTTGTGCCATTTGTCTGCTCTCGTTCATCGCACCCTATAGAAGGGCTTTCCAGTATACATCGCACTTTTTTCATGTGGAAAGTGAGATGCATCGCACCCTTTGCACTGGGCAATCTGTATGGTCCTGCTTTGACCAGTTCTGAGTGGTTTTTCATGGAAAACTTCTGGGAGATGATGTAATCAGCTAACCTTGCTCCTTTAGGGTATGAAACAACAATTTTAGGGACTTAGAAGCTCTTGGTTTATGGACATATGGGATTGGGGTTGTAGTGCCAAAATATGTCTATAATAGTTGCCCCCTAAAGCATGAGGTCTTAAATCTTTTGATGTCGGGTGAAATGCTTTATAATGAGTATCCTAGGTTTTTCGCACGGAAGGTGACCTATAATAAGATACAATACAATACATTATCTTCACAATATTTTCATGATCTAGCTGAGGTGGGCATTCCCATGCTTGGCTTGATAAATTCATTTTCATGTACATAGGACAGACAACTGTCTGTGTGCAGACTGATGATTCTGGTAGAGCCATCATCCCTTAGTTTGGATGATTATCTGTGCAACAATGATGTACATTTGATGTCTTTATTTTCCTGAATATATCGCAGCCCGGATGGATGAAACTAGATCCGGGGTCTTCAGAACTTGTTCAATCGTCGCCCGAAAGTACAAGTCGATCCGTGTGAAAAGATGTTTTGATGTCAAACATGGAAGGACATCGCCTGATTACCAGCCAATGATGTAAGCTGTTAACAGATGCGAGAGGAATCACCGATGATGATGATGATCCTCAAGGTACTGCAGTACAATTCATGTGGTGTGAATACATGAGTCGATGTCAAACACCATGCAAAATATTTCAGTTGAAGGCCATTAATGTAAACCTATCGCCGGAAGTGAGAAACTTGCCATTAAGGCATGCAAGCTTCAAAGTAGTGGAAGGGTTGTCCCTAGGCTAGCTTCTTGGATAATGAGCTGATGTCGACAAGAAGTGACCCATCGTAGGAAGGCATTAATGGATCCCACATCTACGACATGGAATGGAGCAAATGATTTTGTAGATGTGAAAACGATTTGATGATACAAGGTTTAGGGTGGCGGTAATGAAAGAATGAAGCGTGAAGGTATTGTAGCGGATAAGACACAAGTCGGGTAGGTGAATTCTCTGAGTGACTTCTCTTGAACATATCGGTGACACTGAAATGGATTGGTAGTGTTAACCCCAAAAGTGGATGGTACGGTGGACCAATGGTGATATGACCAGTGAACAGAATAACCCAACCTGACTCAATCATGGTGATGGAGTGAAAGTGTCATGTTCAAGAGTGACTTGCTACCAATAAAGTTTCTTCAAGTTTTCTTCCCAATTTTCCCCAGTCATTTCTGACCAGTACCTCTTTATTTTTGTCAAGCTTGAGGAGGATAACATATGCTTGTTCTATATTTTTCCCTTCGGGCAAACCTGTCACTATGTTTTAACGAGTCTAGTGACACTGAAACTCGCTCTTGTCTGAATGGACAAGTTTGTCGCTATTGTTTTAACGAGTTTAAAAACAAGGATAACTCAGTCCTTTTCAATTTTAGAGAGTTTGAAAAGAGACAAAAAGGAAACTCCAATATTCCTTTCTCGTAATATAATCCCTTAAGTCCGAAAAAGTATAAAACAATGTGAAAGGGATGACTTTTCGATAGTTTTAACAAGCCGAACAAGACAAACACTCGATATTTTTGTGTAATGATCCCTCAGGTCCAAAAAGATTAAAATCTAGAGGAGGGATAGCACTTCCGACTACTTTAACGAGCTGGAGAGGCCAATTGCACGGAAATATTTTCATATTTTATGAGTCAGATGAAAAGAGCTTAAAGGAGACTCGTTTTTTGAGGAATGAGTGATGTTTTCAGATAGCAGCTGGTTCCAGGTAAGGTTTGGAACTTTCCAATCACGACAGTGTAAAGAAGGCAGCTAACAGGATCACTCATCGCAGTTGTTCCTCAAAAGGGGTAAACAATCAAAAGGAGGTGAATGATCGGATAAATAGAGTGGAGGTGATGGTAAGAACACGACCAAGGCTCAAAAGCTGATGATAATCATTCACAATGGTTATTTACTGGAGGTGGGTTCATTCTTTTAATGAGCTTGAACTCTGGTGGAACATATGCTCATTGCTAGGTTTAATTTTTAACAAGCTTGAACTTTGCCTAAAACTGCTCATTCCAGTCGTATAATAAGGATGTCTCATCGATAGGTTCATTTTTTATGGAGCTTGCACCATTCGAAATTATGCTCCGACTCCTTTTATTATGTAAGCTAGGAACAACCAATCCTACGAGTTTAAAGGGTTAAGAATCTACAAACTAGGAAAATAAAAGGTTGTTTTTCACTTTCACGCAAAAAGGTTTGCATGCCCCCAGGTATAGCGAAGTATAGTTTCAAGGTTACCCTTCAATTTGCAAACAAAACACTTGCTCTATCGGGAAAGGCATACCTAGGTTACCCTTCAATTTGAAAACAAAACACTTGCTCTGTCGGGAAAGGCATACCCAAGTTACCCTTCAATTTGCAGACAAAACACTCGCTCTGTCGGGAAAGGCATACCTTCTGACAAAGGTATCTTATTCTAGTCTAATCCCATTTTCCTAAATGGACGGGTGTGTCAGGCTAGTCATATATCCTCCGCGGAAACCTACCCTATACCTGAAGTTTTCCTACCGAAGTAGACTAGGGTACATGTCCCCTGGGTTTCAGTCACAACCATCGAATCACTCGCGCTCATCAGGTGGACGGACCGAAGATTGATGAGACATTCCTTGTGCAAAAAGAACTGTTAGGGATGACATTTGACTATTAGCTACGTGTGAACCGGGGAATGAAAGTTGGTCTACAAGCTGGACCACTCTTCCTTCATGCAAAAAACATATCACTTGAAAGAGTGAGGAAACAATAGCTCCCATGCTATAAATGTAGTCACGCCCAAGGAGTAGATTGTAATCTAAAGGTCCTTGGACTACCATTACGTTCAGATAAACGGTTTTCCTTCTCAAAGTTATAGGCAAACTTGGAAGGATCCCTAACGGTTGACTGGTTCCTTTATCGAAGCCTGTCAGATTTCGCATCTCAGGCAAAAGCGATGGCGAACCAAGCACTTTCCAAGAAGTTGAGGAAAGGATACTCACAAAAGCCCCTTCATCTAGGATGGTACCAACCATGACCATTATGTAAGTTTGCACTATGATTCGGAATGGTACACTAGACGATAAACGGGGTCTGCCTAGTAGGTTACAATCAAAGGAAATGACTAGGTTACTTGGAGGTGGGACCGAATAAATGGTCAGATACATCTCTGGCGAACTTCCTTCCTGTGGTAAAGGAACGAGTAGATTTCGCCTGTGTTCATCAGAGTCTGTGTTTATGAAAAGAATTTGAATGGTGTCGTTCTCATTTTCTTTGGTGACTGTATCATCTGAAGGTGAATCCTCTGAAGACAAGATGGGGTCAATTGCCGTCTCGACCTGTTGACCTTGGTTCGATGTGGACTCAGAGGGTTTATCTTCAATGATAGGCGCTTCGACCGACAACAAAGGTGCGTTAGTCAGATTTTCAACTAGCAATGGACTCGGCAAGAGTTTCTTGTATCTAGGAGGGAGTCGCTGCAGTGATGCAGGATGGTTATCTAAGACTCTTTTAGCTTCGTCCAAGAAGGGACAACGGTGGAGTGCATGATTGCCTTCACACAGTCTGCAAGGAAATTTAGATTTTCCTTTCTGTCCAGTGACTTCATTTTCACTAGTTGACGGTGTACTCTCAACATGATTGTTAGAGGTTGATGACACTGGATTGTGCAAGCGGGGAGACCAGTCCCTTAAGATCCGTGGGATGCAAGGACAATCTCGATGATATTGGTCCCCTTTGCAGATGACACATGGAGATTTAGGTTTGTATGGTGCAGTGTGTAGATTTTCGCTAGATGATGTACGGTTGCCCCTTTTTGTCGTTGGCTCCTTCTTCTTCTTCTCCTTCCCTTTCTTCTTCTTCTCAATTACTTGGTTTTTAGTTTTACTATCTTCACTAAGCGAAGAGGAAGAAGGAGAGGGAGAAACAAACGAAGTAGAAGGTTGGGGGGTAACTCTAGTATCAAATAGTTGCTGATTTGATTGCTCAGGAATCACAGTGCTCTGAACGACAGAGGTCGAGAAAATCCATACCGGCAGGCCAATTGTCAGTCCTGGAAGGGACAATGTGGCCATATGAGGTGCACCAACATCTCCCCAAGAGGAGAAAGGACTAGGATTTCCCCCAACGGGGAATCCTTGGTTGGTGGACTCCATTTTCTCAACCTAAGATCAACGAGGGAACAGTGATGTTATTCCGATTAAAATAAATTTTAGACGCTTTGAAACAACTTGCTTTTTCAATTTTTAAGAGTCAAGAAAAAGCTAAAGATGATGTTAGAAAATTATATATTGCAGAGCAATTGGAACACATAAAATATTGTAGAAATATAAACACAGAAAATGCACAAAACAAGAGAGACACAGATATACGTGGTTCACCTAGTTTGGGCTACATTCACCCCGAACAGCTAGTCCTTCCTTTCTATTATCCAGCAAAATGAAGAGACACAACCTACAGCAAATCCACTGTAATATCCTCTGTTTTCTCTCACAGTCTCGCCTCTCTGTTTCTCGCTCACAGAATACACATCTATATCTCAGCCTCCAATACAATGCCCTCATACAAAGAGCGGGGTTGCCTTCTAGGGCAAAAAACCCTAAAATAAACATAAGTTCTACCGTCAGATCATCTGCCTAATGAACGGCCCAGATTGACTAGATATTACTATACTTTTACAAGGCAATTTTACATTTATTTTTAGCTTCGAGGGCACTACCCCCGAGCCCCCGCCGGGGGACTGCTGGCCCCCGGACCCCCCAGCCGGGGGGGATTAGCCCCCCTGCACCCCCCCGCATGGAGGGGTGTACAAAACTACCTGGGGTATGCATCCGGTTGAAACAAAGACCTCTGAACAATCATGCTCCACACACAACAATCTCCCACTTGGAGAATGATTGTAGAAACTCCACCGCTACTTCATTTGCTGGACAATGACTCCTCTTTGGACCTGGTTGTTTCTCATCTTCATCGTCATCCTTGAAGACCAATTGAAACTGAGCATATTCTCAGTTTCTCCCTGGTTACAACTTTTGTTAGCATATCTGCAGGATTCTGGCTAGTGTGTACCTTTTCCAGCTTCAACTCCCCATCTTCCAACACTAATCGTATGAAATGGTACTTGAGCTGTATGTGTTTAGTCCTAGAATGAAATGCTGAGTTCTTTGCAAGATAAATGGCACTTTGGCTATCACTGTATAACGTGCCCATATCATGCTCCTTACCCAATTCACCCATAAACCTTTGTAACCAAATCATTTCCTTACTAGCCTCTGTAACAACAACATACTCTGCTTCTGTTGTTGAAAGTGAAACAACACTTTGGATTTTTGAAACCCAACTGACAACTGTTCCTCCAACAGTAAATACATATCCTGTAGTGCTCCTCCTGTTATCTCTGTCACCTGCCATATTTGCATCAACGTATTCCTGTAGAGAAATGTTTGCACCACCAAAGCATAATGCTTGATTTGTGGTACCTTTCAGATATCTGAGAATCCATTTCACTGCCATCCAATGTTCCTTTCCTGGATTGTTCATGTACCTGCTTACAACTCCCACTACATGTGCAATATCAGGCCTTGTGCAAACCATTACATACATTAAGCTTCCAACTGCTGATGCATATGGAACTTTAGACATATAATCCATGTCTTCTTCGGTCTTTGGGCACATTTCCTTGCTAAGTTTGAAATGGCTAGCAAAAGGTGTACTAACTGGTTTTGCATTGTGCATGTTAAATATTTTCAACACCTTTTGTATGTACCCATTCTGAGACAATGTTAATTTATGATTTTTCCTGTCTCTAGTTATTCTCATACCAAGGATTTGTTTTGCAGCTCCCAAATCCTTCATTGCAAATGAATTTGCCAATTTTCTTTTGAGCACATTTATTTCCTGCATGTTAGATCCTACAACAAGCATGTCATCTACATACAATAACAATATAATATAGCTGCCATCATTTTGCTTTTTCAAATAAACACAATGATCCGAGTGACATCTAGTATAACCTTGTTCAGACATAAACTTGTCAAATTTTAGATACCACTGCCTTGGAGCCTGTTTTAAGCCATACAAGCTCTTCTTCAACCTGCACACTAGTTTCTCCTTCCCTTTCACCTCATATCCTTGTGGCTGCTGCATATATATCTCTTCCTCCAAATCCCCATGGAGAAAGGTTGTCTTTACATCTAACTGCTCAAGATGAAAATCTTCAGTTGCTACAAGACTTAAAATGGTTCTGATTGAAGTCATTTTAACAACAGGAGAAAATATTTCATCAAAATCAATACCTTTCTTCTGTGCAAACCCCTTCACCACAAGTCTAGCTTTATACCTCTGTTTTCCTCCATCTTCTTCCTTCAGCCTGTAAACCCATTTATTCTTCAATGTAGTTTTTCCTACACGCAACCTGACTAAATCCCAAGTCTGGTTATGCATTAAGGAGTCCATCTCTTCTTCCATGGCTACCTCCCATTTCTTCCTGCTTTCAACCTGCATTTCTTCTTCATAACATTCGGGGTCACCGGAATCAGTCAACAATAAATAATAAATGAAGGACAGTATCGTTCAGGGGGTCTACTTATCCTGGTAGATCTTCTAACACCACTTTCAGGTGTTTGGGGTGCCTGTTGTTGTTGTGGTGGTTGTTGTTGTTGTGGTTGTTTATTATTATTATTTTCAGGCACCTTTCCTTTTTCAGTGATTTCATCAAGAACTGCGTATTCCTTGTTTTCCTTTTCATGTTTCTTTTCCTGCAACTGATTCTTATACAAGATCTTTTCATTGAATATTACATCTCTGCTCCTAATGATTTTGTGATTTTCATAATCATATAAGCGATAACCAAAATCATTAACACCATATCCAATAAAGGTACATTTCTTTGACTTTGCCTCAAGCTTTGTTCTATTCTCTTTATCAATATGGACAAAGGCCTCACAACCAAAAGGCTTTAAAAAGGAGTAGTTTACCTTTTTACCTATCCATGCTTCCTCTGGAACACCACCATCCAAGGAACTTGAAGGCCCTATGTTTATTAGATAAACAACAGTATCTACAGCATCTGCCCAAAACTGTAAAGGCAATCCTGCATGCAATCTCATGCACCTTGCATGCTCCATGATTGTTCTGTTCATCCTTTCTGACACACCATTTTCTTGTGGTGTTCTTGGAACTATCTTCTCTCTTCGAATTCCATGCTCTGAATAGTACCTATCAAACTCTTTGCTGCAATATTCACCTCCATTGTCTGATCTAAGACACTTCAATTTCTTTCCTGTCTCAATCTCAACCAAAGCTTTCCATTTCTTGAAAGTATCAAATACATCAGATTTATTCTTAATAAAATAAATCCAAGTTTTTCTAGTTACATCATCAATAAAAGTAACATAATAACGAGAGCCATCAAGAGATGATACCTGAGCAGGTCCCCATACATCTGTATGCACAAGCTCTAATTTTCATTCTTCTTTTCTTTCCCGACTCTGAGAAATCTGACTCTCTTTTGTTTTCCATAAATGCAATTCTCACAGAAGTCCAAATCAACATTCTTCAAACCTGGCAACAAATTCCTTGAGTGAAGAATCTTCATCCCCTTTTCACTCATGTGTCCGAGCCTATGATGCCATAATGCTGCATCTGCTCCTTTGGAAGTTAAAGCATTAACAGAGTTAGAAATACCATTGCATAAATACAATGTACCAACCTTTTCGCCTTTTGCTATTACCAGAGCTCCTTTGGTGACCTTCCAAGCTTTATCTGTGAAAGTTGTCACACAACCTTCACCGCCTAACTGCCCTGTTGAAATTAGATTTTTCTTTAGATCTGGAACATGCCTTACCTCCTTTAATAGCCATTGGTTTCCATTCTGCTGTTTTACAAGAACCTTACCCATTCCAACGATTTTACAGGGTTTATCATCACCCAGATGAACTTGTCCAAAATCTCCTTGAACATAGTCATGAAAGTATTTCTTATCAGGTGTGGCATGGAATGAAGCCCCTGAATCTACCACCCAGGAATCAGTAATATTTTCGAAAGAAAGAATCAAAGCATCTTGTAACACCTCACCTGTCACATTTGCTTCATGATTGCTTTCTTGATGTGCATCTCCTTCTTTTCCCTTCCGAGATCTACAGTCTTTCTTTAGGTGTTCTTTCTTTCCACATTTCCAGCACACTATCCCCGATCTGGACTTGGATCTGCCTTTCCTTGATTTACTGCGATATCCTGAGCTCTTTCCTCTTTCCATTTTTCTTCCTCTAGACTCTGCACTCAAATCATTTCCTGATGTCTCACCGGAGCTTTTCCGTCGCATTTCCTCACTAAGGATAGCACCGACAACATCATCAAACTTTAAAGTACTAGATCCAGAAACGGAGTTACTAATGGCCATTACCAAACCATTCCAACTTTCTGGTAATGAGCACAAGAATAACAGAGCTCTAACTTCATCATCAAAGTTTACCCCTACAGAACTTAACTGACTTGTAACTGTATTAAAATCATTTAAATGGTTTGCAACAGATCCACCTTCCGACATATTCATATTAAATAATCGTTTCATAAGAAATACCTTGTTTGAGGCCGAGGGTTTTTCATATAGTTTCGACAACGTCTGCATCAAACCCTCTGTCATGGTTTCCTTCGAAATGTTGAAGGCAACTGACGCAGCAAGGCACAACCGTATTGTTCCGAGTGCCTTTCTATCGAGAAGGTTCCATTCTTCGTCTTTCATACCCGTCGGCATCTTTGTTTTTCCGCCCAATGGTAGGTATAGATCTTTCTGATACAAATAATCTTCCATCTGCATCTTCCACAGCGAGAAGTTTTGGCCGTTAAATTTCTCTACCCTAAACTTACCATCTTCCGCCATTGCTCCCACTCGAACCAGGAACCCTTCTTTCCTGCGAGTTTATCAGCCAAATAGACCTTCGGCTCTGATACCAGTTGTTAGAAACTTATATATTGCAGAGCAATTGGAACACATAAAATATTGTAGAAATATAAACACAGAAAATGCACAAAACAAGAGAGACACAGATATACGTGGTTCACCCAGTTTGGGCTACGTCCACCCCAAACAGCCAGTCCTTCCTTTCTATTATCCAGCAAAATGAAGAGACACAACCTACAGCAAATCAGCTGTAATATCCTCTGTTTTCTCTCACAGCCTCACCTCTCTGTTTCTCGCTCACAGAATACACATCTATATCTCAGCCTCCAATACAATGCCCTCATACAAAGAGAGGGGTTGCCTTCTAGGGCAAAAAACCCTAAAATAAACATAAGTTCTACCGTCAGATCATCTGCCTAATGAACGGCCCAGATTGACTAGAAATTACTATACTTTTACAAGGCAATTTCACATTTATTTTTAGCTTCGGGGGCGCTGCCCCTGAGGGACCGCTGGCCCCCGGACCCCCCAGCTGGGGGGATTAGCCCCCCCAGACCCCCGCAGGGGGGACAAGTCCCCCCCGCGTGGAGGCGTGTACAAAACTACCTGGGGTATACATCCGGCTGAAACAAAGACCTCTGAACAATCATGCTCCACACACAACAAATGACTCTAGTCGCCTTCGATTTTTAATGAGCCTGAAGTGACAAGTGCTGAAATGGACCTTTTCCTTTAAGGAGTCTGAAAAGGAACAAAAGAGACTACTCTGGAAATCTAGACAGAGGGATTACCAAACCAATCACAAAACTACAGAATACTTTTTACGGTACGGTAGTCAATCTTCCCGAATGTTGTGTTCAGTGCATTGTGATCGATAGGGTGGCAGACACGGCTTCCTAAGGATAAAGGATATAGCCTATTGTGGTCTCCCAATATATATTTGACGATATGTGGGAGCACAATTTCATACTGGCACTTGTCGTCTCAAAGAGGAGGAATCACCCAACCTACGATGAAAGTGACAGTTACCAGGCTTTACGACGCCGGAATACGTCTCCAGCCTAGACTTCTAGATGTTGTGTGTTAGGTTCCAAAGCGTTTTTATGTTCATTGAATTTATTTTATAGTTGATCTTTCTTAATAATTTTTCCTTTAAGGTTCACCGCATGATGTAGATATAAAATTCCTAAAATGCAATCTAAGATGATAAATAGTCGTTTAATCTTCTTTTTGCAATGAAAATCCTAGCTACTAAGGAAAGAGAAATGAAATCCTTTCAACATAGAGTAGAGAGCACACACTAGATGCACTGTCCTAAATCAAAATCGACAAGCAGTCTAAATGAAAATGCACATGCATGTATTTGTTTTTTGCTTTCTTAATGTGTGAATGAAAAAAAGAATGCTAAGCACAAATCTGAACTATTTCTTCTTTCAAAGCGACAATACTAACGATTTTCTTTTCAAAAAAACAAAAGGGAGACAAGATGACTCTTTGCGATTTTGGATTGAAAACTACTTTCGACACTTGAAGTACTAGTAATTCAGATCAAATACAGGAGTAACAGTGTAATCAACTATCAAAAAGAGAAGGATTCTTTTCCTTGACTGAAAACGACACTTGTGACACTTTCAAATCCAAAGACGACAGTTCGATTAAGCTACCATTTTGTAAATGAGAACTGTGAATGGCGAAAAATACATAAAGACATTCACAAATCTTTGCACAATGGAGGTTGGATGATGCAAAGGAAGGGGGTTTCAACAGTGGTCCACTGATCACAGACAACAAAACTCCTGAATAAAGCTGAAGAAAGTGAAGAAAAAACCAAAATTTGGAGGCAAAACTAGTCTTGTCTGATCATCGCACCTATAACACGGAGAAACAGGGATGCATCCCACCTACTGCACACGGGAGGTGCGATGCATCCAGAATGCCAAGAGAGAAGGTGCGATGGTCCAGGGACGAGACTTTAACTTGCTTTTTTATCATAGTTTGCAGCTTAGTTCAGGGATTTAGGCCGAGCAAATGATAGTCAGTAACTACAAAGTGCAGGGGCTGATCTAATGAGGTTACTCAAGCTACCTCTAGGGCACTTAGGATGTTTGCAAGTCAATTGTTCAGTTCATAAACAAACCCAGAGATTGACTTAAGCAACATTGATCTACTTTGCACTTTCATAGCAAATGCAACTCGAAGGCTAGTTGGCTTAAATTTAGGCTCCGTCTGTGGTTTATGAATCAAACAAATAGAGACAAGCAACCAAACTAATCGCTCCCCAGCAGAGTCGCCATTTTGTTATTGGGAAATCTAGTGTCTATTCAGAGCTGCTAGTCCCACTAAGACGGGTAGCTATCTTAGAAACAAACATATTAAAGTCACTTGTTTTTCCTTTACGAGAGAGAGAGATGAGAAAGAAGTAGAGAGTACCAACCTCAGTCTTCCACTTGGCTCCTTGCTTGTTTCCTTTCTCCTTTGACAGAATCTCGCCACTGCTTCCTTACTTGTTCCACTTCAAAGAGCACCTGTAGATTCAAAACAACATAATACCATTAAAGCATAGAGATCTATCACTGTAAACAATATAGGATCAGATATATATTGACAATACAAATGCATATATCAACACAATATTCAGAGATACACAAGAATATGGAGGAAAACTCAAATAACTTTATTAGTAAAAGTAGTAGAAGAGAGGATTACAACCGCTTGGTCTGACCCAACACCATCCTCCCAGCTTGAAAGCCCTCTTCACCTCATACAAAGCAAGATCACCTAACAATGTCTTCAAATAGAAACCAATAGCACTTCTTTGCAAATTACCCAATTCCAACCTCTGGATCTCTGGGATGAGGGATCCATTTATAGTTATTTGCAGGGGGGTGAGTTAGCTTCTGGGATTTTGATTAGTGTCATCTCTCTGACAGTTCTTGGTTCCACTTGGAGATTTCATGATCTCTTACTCATCCTTGGGTGAATTCAGGGAGGCAAGTGTCAAATGAGCAGCTTCTAGAAGATTCTCAGGGTCTCCACCTAGCAAACTGCTTGTGTCATTTGTCTACTCTCGCTCATCGTACCCTACAGAAGGGCTTTCCAATATGCATCGAACTTTTTGCATGTGGCAGGTGACATGCATCACACCCTTTGCACTGGGCAGTCTGTATGGTCCTGCTTTGACCAGTTTTGAGTGGTTTTTCATGGAAAACTTCTGGGAGATGATGTAATCAGCTGACCTTGCTCCTTTAGGGTATGAAACAACACTTTTAGGGACTTAGAAGCCCTTGGTTTATGGACATATGTGATTGGGGTTTCAGTGCCCCAAATATGTCTATAACAATGTTATATTTAAAAAAAAATCCCCCCCTTTCCAAACTTAATCTAATTAGCTCACTTTAAAAAATATTTTATGTGACCCACTTTTATAAATAAGTGAAAGTCACTTTTACAATGATACTTTATGAGCTACTCACTAAATTTTAGCTTAAATAAAAGATAAAGAGACTTTAGAATTATAAGTGACTCACTTTTTATAATGGGTGAGAACATTTTTACATAAAGTAACTATTAGATTCCTATAATAATAGGGATCATAATGTTGAATTGACTATGCTAAGTCTTGAAATATTGTACATACCTTTGCTTTTTGCAAATGTTTTCCATATTAAAAAATTAAAAGGGGGTATATACTAAAAGAATAATCAAAGGGCCAAAAGAAAGAAGATTAAAAAAGGATATAAAATATGAACCCCACGAAAAGAAACAAAAATACATTCTGAAAGTGTTGCACATTAAAATGCCACTACTCTTAGTTCACTATTCTCTTGCAAATAAAATTGTGTGCAGCTTGTCCAAAATGCCACAATTCATGATGATCATACAACTTAATCTTGGTCAATCATGCTTTAAATTTCATGTTATGATAGCTAGTGAATAAAGATCTGACCAAACCATTTAATCTTGGCAGATCAGTAGTTAGGTAGAGAATATAATGAGCTCACAAGTTTAATCTGATCCATTGGAGGATATAAGGTTAGAAATAGATTAGTTTTCTTATCAAAAGAAAATAAAAGGGTCAACAAGCTCAAATGCACCCAATAAATGAAGAAAAAATGTTAGAATAAATAAAGGGTAGGCAGAAGAGTTTGACAAGTCATGGAAAGCATCAATTACTCATTCTATATCACTAATATCCTCTAAAATCCATTTCCCCATGCTTAAAACCCTATTTGTCATTCTTATCAGGAATTATCCCTTGTAAAAAGTCTCTTTCCCTTTGAAAATATCCTTTCCCTTCATTTTAACCTTTTCCACTTATTTCACCCCTTTTCCCTTCCTAAAGACCCCTTTCCCTAGTTAAAAAACACATTTTTCCTTTGAAAATTAATTTCCCCTTTACTAATTCCATTTTTTATTTAAAAACATACAAAAAATCCACTTTATATAGTTTATATATGATCCCCCATATTAACCCGCATTATTATATTAATTCCCCATTATAAATATCCCAACCCTATTTACATATAACCCTCCGTCAATTAACAACCGGTCCCACCTCTCTGAAAACCCACAATACTCGCATATCCATCTACTACCCGATCTCCTTAAATCATATCCAATGGTCCCCAATCCCGTTTTGCACCCCACCACACCTGACAGTTAAATATTTCAAAAGGATGTGAAATGGGTGGTTTCATAACTCTGCCCTTTCGCCATGCGTCGCTCCTATGTTTTATTGCATCCACTCCTCCAAAACCACCAAACCATTTTTCACAGTGCGATAAACCATCTATCTGCCCTTGCACTGTGTGGTAAAACCACCAATGCGATAAACCACCATACTATGTAATTAAACACCGCACTATGAAAAACTCGCCAATTCCCCAAACAAGGTGAAATAACAAAAGCCCCGAGAGATTTTTATTTCTCCATTGTTGTTGAACTTGCAAGAAAAGACCAAGAGCTATCACCAACCCAAAACAGAGCTCATGCTACCGTCCGGACCCATCTGCAATCGAAATTTTTTGTTTTCCAAGTAATTCTAGTACTTTGCTCCATTAATTGAACTGAGAAATTGATAAATTGAACCAAATTAATGGCTTCTCAGAGCATTCTAATGGTAAACCCTCTTCAACCCCCAGTAGAAGATGTCGAACACCTACCCTTGGCTGATAAAGACTTCAAAATCATTGACACTGTTATAGAGTCCAACCTCTTAGAACTCCACTGTTGGAGCGATGACAAATTTATTGACTAGGCAGATGATATTCATCTCTAGGAGTCTAACCTACCCAAGTATATCTTTCCATAAACCTACCAATGCCCTAAACTCATCAGACTGTGCCAATTCAATTATTTGCCAAATGAAAGAGCCATAGTCACCCTATCCCAACAAATCCTACTTATTTTCACTACTCAATCCATCAATCAAATGCTACAAATTCAACCACAACTAGAGGAAGTACCATTCTCCATTGAAACCCTTACTAAGATTTACCTAAAGCTAGACTTTTCTAAGAGGTCTCAAATATTCCAAACCTTCCTCCCTCAGACAGCTCAAATTCCTAAAAAGAACCCACCCTACTCTGTTGCCATGTTCCCAGAACAAACCAGGAAAATTGTGACCATGTTATCTTTTATATTAGGATAATTTACTCATGAACATGTAGATGAATCCATCTTAGGTTTCCTCACTATATTTAGCCCAGACCAGCCTCCAGCTATAACCTTCAGCTATTCCCAATTCCTAGCAAACACAATGCATGATCAGCTAGTCAAGCTGCCAGAAGAAGGAACTTTCAAATACTACTCAGTTTTATTCGATATGTTTTTGTATTTCCAATCAGAAAGGTTTATAGTCAACCTCCAAAAACTGGACATAGAGGTAATCCCCAATCTATTGTCTTTTTGACAACCTTGATCAGAAAGGATCCTACACAATCTAGCTACAAAGACTTCATTGACTTATTTTTTTATCCAATTGTTGATATGCTAAGCAGTAGCATTCAGCCTAGAATCAGTGAAAAGATTAAGAAGGTATTACAGTTGTCCGATCAAAGTAAAATAGGAGACTATTATTTATACCAAAATCATATAGAGATCATCTAGTTCCATACAAGCTTCCCAAATACCTCCCAATGAGGCTATTTTCCTTGGAATACATCAGACAATTCTTGAATTCTGATGAAATCCATTTCCTTTCAGCCAAAAAGAAGACCTGGTTCAAGATTAAAAACCAAATAGGGCCTTTTATATGTTGTTAGTGTCGATCTTGAGCCCTCCATCAGTGATCAATAGCTCTTTGCATATGCATAGGTAGGAGTCTCATTAGCGTCAGTTTTGCATCCCGCTAGGCATGCCATAAAACTGAATAGAGGGCTGGTCTTTGTTCCCTTCTTGGCTTTGCTGGATCAGGTCATACCACAATGAAATTGAGTCATGTTTGTTTTTATTTTTGTCTTGAGGTCCCAGGTCTTAGGTCTAGGGTTTTGAGTCAAAATCACTGCAAGGTCATGAGTTCAAGTTCAGTGAGTGCCCAGCAAGCCAGAAGGAGGTATGTACATATGTTTCATTGTTATTTTCATCAGCTACAGGTCATTTAATGCCTTGGATTTAAAAACCCTGTTTTTAAGTTCAAGGTCATGAGAAATTTGTAAAAATAAAGAAATTTTCAAAAGTTTTCAAAAGTGCCGGCAACAACCCTGGTTCATTCGCCACAGTCCATCAGATGGTCAACCTGCAAAAAGAACGGAGTCAAACGCCTCAAAAAGCTAATTTCAGGACAAAATCAACTCAAAAACAGTGTTAAAAAGAATGCAAAAGTGAAAACATTATAAAGTGGGTTTTTCAAGTTAATTTTTTCAAATGTGAGCATATAAAGGCCAATTCCCTCTCAAAAGAGACTCATTGTGCATTTGAAGGCAAGAAAACACAAGGAGAGAGGCAAGAGGGCGAATTTGGTAAGTTTTAGCAGTTTTCAGGCTTTTTGAGGGTGCGCGACCACTCCACCAGGGTGCGCGACCACCTGGGAGGTGCGCGACCACTCCAGCAACATTTCCCTGTGTTAATTTGGTCGGGGGCGACCACTCGAGGGGGGCGCAACCACTCGAGACTGGTGCACGACCACTCGGCCAGCTTGCTCCAGAACGCATCAAAACTTCAAAAAATTTTGTGATTGCTCGTGAATTCTCTGAGGTAGGCCTCCCTTGCATTGTTAATGATTGTGCCATGGATTCAATGGATGATTATGGTCATTTTTATCATGAGAAATTAATGAAAAGATAGGTTAAGTGATTGTTTGTTTTGCAAGCATTATGCTAGGGTTATTGTTTGTTCTTCAAGGTTTTTTATTCCTTCATTTCCCTCCATGGTTTCCCATCATTATGCATAAATGTCAGAGTGTTAATTTATTCAATCTCATTTGCAAGTAATGCTAAACCCCAGTTCACTTTCCTAAAAAAACCCAATCCCTCCCTAAAACCCTATTCAAATCCTAATTTCTCCCATACAAACTTACCCAAACCCTAGTACTATGTCATACAGCAAATATATATGTAAAAAACACAGCAAAAAATGAAAAGAAACATTTTGAAAAGAAAAAATATGATGGCAAGAGGCATGCACATGAATATCATAAAAAAACAGAGTAATGTAATTATGCATAGCCTAGTAAAAGACATGAGCAAAAAAGGATATGTTGTTGTATAAATATCAGAGGTTAGATAGCTGTGGGAGTGTCCATGACAAAGTTTATCAATGTACTAGTGGTCAAAATGAACAGTTTGCTGTGCTAGGGTTTGCACAAGGGCATGATACATCTCCCTAATCCCAAAACTCTGTTTTTCTACCCTTCCCTTCACCAAAACCCTAATTCAATTGCTCTATCTCTTCCTAAAAGTTCCTATGCAATTGAAATCCCTTTCCCTTTGTCAAAGCATGTAAATGAAACCTTATTTCACCTATGACAAAAAGCATTCATGAAGCTGCCAGCATTGTTAAAGGAACTGCTGTTATAAAGTATAGTTGGCAGAGATTGTTAATGTGTTCCCCAGTCCCAAAATCCTAATTTCCTTTCTCCCTCCATCTCCCTAATACCCTTGATACAAAATATCCCTTTTCCCTTTCAAACTGTCATAAAAACCCTTCCCCTCCCCTATGATCAAATAAGTAAAGATCCCTGTTTCCCATTAAGCATCAATGGCCATTTTAAATGTTGAAAAAACAAAGTATGCTCATGAAAGGCATTCAAAGACAAAATAAAAAGGGAGCAGCCTGTTAATTGCTTGTGGTTGATGCTACCTCATACCCTGATGATCATACCCTCATTCCTTCCATGATGAAAATTTATATTGTCCTTTCCCTTGGTGATCATAACACCTATTTTCCCTAATAAAGTATTTATTTGCAAATGATGAGAGATAGAATGACATATTTGACATTATGTGATTATTTCCTTCAAAGTTCCCTGTTGTTTATATATATTTTCCCTTTCCTTATGTAAATTCCCTCCCCTAACATTTCCCTCATGATTTTTCCCCTTGAAAACAGCATACTTCTCAGCATTTTTGCAGGCAGGGCAGCAGTCATCTTGGCTTATTTGTTCCACCTTGCTCAATAACATCATGTCAACCACTGAAACTAATGAGCAAGGTGATGACCGATCTTCATCCACGAAGGTTGAGACACAGCGGAGGCCTCGTAAGGGTGGCAAGGGTGGTCACCACAAGAGAGAAGAGCCCACATCCTTGGCAGAGTTGCAGGCTTGCCCATTGGCAGTGACTGGCTTTCAGTACATGTCATGCTATCAGTTTTGCGAGAGGCTTGCACAGATTCAACATCATAGGGAGCTGGCCCGGTTATTTGTTTTACACCTTCATGACGGGCAGGGTGAAGGGGTGAATTTTGTGTTTTCTCCAGAGGCTATTTCATTGTCTACCGGGATACCCAATGTGGGTGAGGTGTGGCCAAAGCGCAAGTGGCTGGATTTTGTTTACTTTGAGCCATATGTCAGGCCAACATACATACGCAACTTGTCAGGGAACTTTCCTTTTAGATTCCTCCGAGAGGAGTATGCTCCGATCATGCGGCTTATCATGCATTACTTCACATGTGAGGGAAGGTTTTCACGAGTCTTTGCTTGTCACATTCGCCTGTTGATGCACTTTACCCGAGTGAGGATGATGAACATCCCAGTATACTTCTTCCAGGATATTCAGAGGATGGTGTCCGTGTTTCAGAGGCAGTCCCCAGCTCAGCAGCTCAGGAGCTTGTGTCATCATGGTCTCATCCAGCTGATTGTTTCCCATCAGCTGAGCCAGCAGGGCATTTCTTGGGCAGATTTTATCTCCCGTGAGTTCTTCACACAGCCACAGCCACAGCCACAGCCAGAGGTCATTCATGAGGTGGGAGGTCCATCACACCAGCCCGAGATTATTGTTCCGAGACATGTGGCTTCTTCACCTCGGGTCACCTATCAGAGAGGTCCTAGGACCTTATTTGCAGCAGCTCGACGAGTATTTTCTCCACAGCAGGTGGAAGGGGTCTCGGCATCTTCTTCAGATCAGCGAGTGTTATCTCCACACCAGGTGGAAGGGGCCTCGCATTCTTCATCAGCAGAGGCAGTACGGGAGGGCAAGCAGCCCATGATTGAGGATGAGAGAGCTGGTGATACACATGATGATTTCATTGGTCGTGATGCCCGCTCTCCTTCTTCAGATTTTTATGAGATTATCAGGCAGAGAGAGGAGGAGAACCTCGTGTTGCAGCAAAAGCTCCAAATGGCTCAATGGACCATCACTTATCTAGAACAGTGCACCAAACAATTAGAAGAAGAAAAAGAACTTGATGAGCTATGGAGGATCGGCAATGATCGAACTTTGAACCGTAGGAGGCCCGGTGACCCATTGCCTGTTGACCGGGAGTCCATGCTTATCCATGTGAATGCACACTTGGAGAGATTGTTGGAGAAGGCAAATCGTGACAAAGAGCTGCTACGCAACATGAAAACACACTATTGGGCAAGATTGCATGTTTGCAAGGCTAAAATGAAAATTCTCCGAAGGAAGCTGTCAGAGGCCCAGAAGAAGAAGAAAAGGAAAAACCCACTCCGTATCTTGGTTGAGGCATCCCTCACTCACCATGGTACTCATTAGCCTTCATCCAGCAGCAAAATCAAAAAAATTTGAGAGTTTTGGAGCATTTTGGAAATTTTTTGGAAATTTACAGGTTTTTGCCTATGGAGTGGTCTCACCCCCCGCGCGACCACTCGGGAGGACTGCTCAGAATCACAAAAAGTTGACATTTTTGGAAAGGGCATGCAAAAACTAGAATTACCTATACTTGGGGTCAACTTGATTTTGAGATTTGGGCCTCCAAAAGCTCAAAATACATCAAAATTTTGACTTTCTGCCCACTTTTTGAGTTGCAGAAAGTGACCTTGGGAGAATTGACTTTTGAGGGGTCAAATCAACTCCAAATCCAGAAATTCCACTTGGGATGGAAAGTAGACACACAGATCTTTCCAATGAGCCATATTGCACTTGATTTGGACAACTGGAACCCACTCAAAAAGTGCTGCAAAGGGGCGCGACAACTCGAGCAGGGGGCGCGACCACTCGAGCTGAAAATTGCCAGTTTTGACTTTTCGGCCTGCAAAACTCAGTTTTTACCTTGGTTAATCATTTGTACTTGTAAATGATGGATGTATGGATAATTTTCATGGCACATTGATAGATTTAATCTCTCTTAACCCTTCTAGAAGGTTCCTTGATGTAAATAGTGAATATTAAATGCATGGATGAGTTAGCTAAGTTTTAGAGGCAAGTTGTTTTGACTGCCTATTATCTAGTGCTAAGTTTAGAATTAGTTCAAACTGCTCCTAGGAAGCTGAGCTCGACCCCTAGAGGTGGGGAAAGGAGTTATATGGTCTATATTATGCCTTCTCTTGCTCATTTTCATGGTTGGACTCTTGTGGGAGAAGTATTATTGCATATTGTACATCTATTACTGCAATTTAAGGAAAAGGAAGGCCAGGGTTTTGCAGACATCATTGTGGATTCTTGTGGATTGTTGTGTTGATGGTGTGTTCTCTACATGTTATTGTAAGTGTGTTTATGTGTTCCATCTCTTTCTTTGCTGCTAATTGAACAGATGAAGTGATAAAGTTTGAATTCATGCATGCCATGCTCAGCTTTTAATTTTGTTCAATATCTATGTTTTCCACTGTCTAAAGAGGATTCAAAGTTGTTGTTTGCCCTCTTTAGCTCCTCCTCTATCATTCCTGATCCTCCATCTCAGATTAAGGCATCAGCACTCACTCCTACCTTGCCCCAAAGATCCCCCTGCAAAAACTGAGCCCAATCCCCGCACCCTGAATTGCACTCCCTCCAAATTGCCACCAAAAACCCCAAAAATCTTTAAATCAACCTCCCTTATCAATTTACTAGCCTAAAATCTTTATCCCTAATTGGTCAGCTTATCCTATTGAAATATCTACCGAATCTGACCCGAGAGAGCCTTCTCATACCTCGTAGGGCTAGCTACGAGGTGAAATGGTTTGATGTAGCCTTGAGAGTTTGTCTATCTCAGCCTAGGTGAATTCCAAGCGCTAACATATGTAACAATAAAAATGTTGGAAAGGAAGCAGATAGATGCTTACAAGAGTTCAATTTCAACAACAATTTCAAATGGAATTATGATCCTTTAGGTGTCATAAGTAAATTAAGGGTCAAATTCAAATTGACCCCCTTCATCCATGAGTCAAAACCAGAAATTGAAAAGTATTCAAACTAGTCAGAGTGGTTGGAAAATAGTCTTTAGGAGATGGATAAGCAGGTTAATACTAGTTCCATCCTGCATACAACAAACCCACATAACAGAATTTCAAAAAGGGCTAGAGAAGAAGGATCTGAAACCACCTCTGATACTAAATTTAAGCCTATGAGCAGAAAGAAAACTAAGCTGAATCCAGTAATAGAGCATGAAAAGACAGTTGAAGCATAAACATAGATTATCATCAAGGGTGATGCACCCTCAACACATGCAGAAGAAACACCTCAACCCTCATCTTCTAGTGCATAGAGCATTCAAAATCAGAATAATGCAGAAGTTTCATCATCTAGAAAAATAGTGGACAAAGAGAAAGATATCATGGAGAAATACAAAGAAATTAAAATCGGAAATGAGGCATTAAAAGATCCAATATGTACACAATACTAGAAGCAAAATCCCAATGATAAAAGTAGGTTACTTTTAGCTTTTGACCTAAAAACTAGGAAGATGCAAATGACCTTCTTACAGCTAGAGGTAAAGGCCCCAAAAACTTTAGAAGATTACAAGAAAACAACCTTTGAAATTCATGCTCAGTATGTGCACCGAATTGACCAAATTTAATTTCATAAATAGGCAGGATAAATGATATATTCAACCATGACACAAAAAGCTCTAAGTGTCCATAAATTGAAGAATTCTATAGAAAATGTACAGTCACAGTTAAAGCTAGAAAGGGCCTGATCACAAGCAGAGGACAATAGGATTAAGTCACTCGAAGAGTTGGTAATTGAAATTGGCTATAATCCAACCGATATCAGGGCATCAGAAGAACTCATAAAAAAGAAAAACGCAGACATAGTTGCACTTAAGAAACAGCTAAAGCTACCAACTATTGAACATCCACAAACCAAGGAGGTGTTGGAGACACTTAATCAAAAGGATGAGATGATGAAGTTAATCATCCCTTTGACAACTCAACTAAGAGAAATGGAGACAGAAATGGATAAACTAGTACAGGAGAAACAAGCTAGCAGAGAAGCAGTTCCCATTACTGCTATTCTCATAGGAGCTACAGCGAAAACAACATCAATATCAATTCCAGCAGCTACATCATATATAGCATCAGCAAAATCAACATCCCATCCCACTGATGAGGCCAAAAAATTGATTCAATCCATGGAAGATATGTCCACTCAAACAACACATATTAATAAGATTAAGGAGTAAGTGAAGAGCTTGGACGATGAAAATAAATTAGCAGAAGTAATGCATCAAGTTGAGAAACAAAAAGCTAATAGATTGAATGACATGATCCACCAGCTAGAAAAAGAATTGTCACTAAAGGAGCCTTTGGCCCAAGCAAATAAACATTTATGGGCCAATATCATTGACTCAGTCAATGATATTTGGCCATCTATACAAGTATTATATGAACAGAATGATTTAGTGAAGGAAGCCAATGAGGCAATTCAAAAGGTAAAAGCAGATCTTAGGGAGAAACCAAAGGAAGCCTCTAAATCAAATTTCTAAATTCTAAAAACAAGTATGAATTAGAGGAGCTTGGGATATCTGATAGAACAGAGAACATTCTAGAAGTAAAGAAAGTTATTTCCAATAGAAATATGATGATATAGCTTGAGGAGAAATGTCAAAACAGGAAACTTACAGTAAACAAGTTTTTTGACAAATTTGAAGTATTGAGACAAAAGGGTCTACCCAATCCTTTTGTAATCAATGATAAAATGATGAAACATGAAGATTATGATAAGAATATGAGAGACGTAGCCAGAGAAACTTCCAACAGTTCATCAATGAAAGGTGTGCCCACAGGAAAAGTGCTCTATCAGTATTTTGAGAATCTCTTTTACCTCCAGCATGAGGTAAAACATCTCTTTATAAACAAGCCTAATTTTGCAAAGTACATAGAAGCTGATGAAATCTACAGAAGAAGGTTAAAAATCAAATTACCAGATGAAGAGGCTTGGGAGAAACTGAATGATTTACTTTGAAAGGTAAAAGTAAAACAGGTAAAAAAACAGTCAAGGTTAAAACAAAGCATGCAAGTTAAAATAGAAACAGAGAAGTCAAAGATTAAAAGTAAAACAAGTAAAAGAGCAGTCAAGGTTAAAACAGATCTTGTAGGTTAAAATAGAAACGGATCAGTCAAAGATTAAAAGTAAAACAGGTAAAAGAGCAGTCAAGGTTAAAACGGAGCATGCAGGTTAAAACAGAAACAGAGCGGTCAAAGATTAAAAGTAAAGTAATAACAGAGTTTAAAGAGTATCAGATGACAAAGCAAAGTAAAGATGTAGCCATCCTGAAGGACACTAAACATAAAAAGAGCCATCCAACGTAAAGAAAACAACAAAAGAGATAAAGAAGCAAAATATCAGTGAAATCAAACAACAAAGCCAAATAAGTAGGGACAGCTTGCATTAGTTAGATAGTTGTCTCTATCTTCTTGCATGAAGATATTTCATTTTCCTTGAATAATTCCTAAATCAATTTTAGGGTATTTTGTAGTAGTTTTTGTATAAATACTTCATAATTTGAAGTATTAAGTGGTGGATTTCTTAATATTTCTATAGTTGAACTCATCTACAACTTGAGGGTCTATTGTACTTTTCCAGTTGACAGACATAACAAATAATAGAAGCATTTCTTTATAGGATTCATGTGTTGAGCCACTTCAATGAAGTATATTTCAATTGTTCATGTTCTTTTCTAAGTTATTCCATAAACTTGAATGTTTTTCTAAATTTCAATGGTATAACAAGGATGTTATTGCAGAATCTGTTTAAGTACACTCTGCTTTGAATTGTCATTCATTTTTATGTTTTCTTCTGATATATGGTTTAAAGGATCCTTAATTTCCCTCTAATTCCGATTGACCTCCTTCATCTTCCTTCATTATCCGGTTTAAGGAATCCTCAACTACTCCTTGATCCTAATTGAAAATTATTTCACCATCTCAGCCCTAAAGATCTATTGTTGCTCAACTACCTTTCCCTGTAACATGGCTTTATAATTGGTTTCTATTATGTTTTCTTCATATATTGACTCCATAGCCCAATGGAAAATAGACAGGAACCTATCCATCTAAACCAGTAATTCCACCAACAAATCAAAATCAAAACAAGTAAAGCAAACATAGCTAGCCTAAAATCCATTAAGTAAACAATGTTAAATCACATAAAGAGAGCCCTCTCTGAGTTTTAGGAAGGCTAGTAATTTTCAGAAAAGAAGAAGCTTTTTTTTTCTTTTTCTTTTTTTGTAGTCACTAAAGCTTTGGGGTGCATGCTTACTTGAAAAACCTATTTTTTCCCACAAAACAAAAAACCATACAACCCAACACAGACATGCAAAAAAAACCAAGCCTTATGGCTTGAAGTCAGTTTTCACTGGAAACTAAATATTTTCTTGAATGTTTCTCATTTTCCAAGACCACACTAAGGCACAGCAGAAAAGTGCATACGCATGAGAAAAATCCTTCCTTTCTATTTCTGATTTGCCCAGATCACACAGAGTCATAGGGAAAAGAGCATATGTAGAAATGAAAGGTATATATCTGGTAATAAAAAACAGAGAGCTAAATAAACCAAAATAAATAGAGAGATGAATAACTATAAGTGCAAAAAAAAATTGTATACCTCCAGATCTTAAAAATGACGTAGCTAGGGCTACTGGAAACCTTTTTGCATGAAACAAAAGGAGTTCCTCACTGGAACAAATGATCCTAACACAATAGAGCAGTCCTCTCGGCATGAAACCAGTAATAAACAATATATCTAGGAATTTACGAAAATCGGATGCATTTATACATGCTTCGGATTTGGATCACCAACGGATGCGGCCCTCAAATAGCTCTGATACCATGTAGGAATTTACATGGTAATTTCCTCAGATAGAACACCAAAGGACACCACTCACAAACAGATCATAGATCCATACACCTGTATTCTTGATGTGGTTAAAACCCTCAAAGAGGGAAACAGTCCACGACCTGAGCCAACGCGGCCACTTCAAGAAATTTATTAATAAAATAAAGAAAATTTACATAAGCTTCTCTCATGAACGGTATTACCGAGGAGAGAATGAATCGTTGGATCACTTCATGTCTAGAATGTATTGTGACCATTAGATTATAAGTTACAAATGTACATAGTAAAGAAACACACTTTACCTAACTCTACACTAGACCAAGTTATACTTAACTATTTCCTATATGTCGAAATATCTTAACATCCCCCTTTAAGAAAAACTTGGGATAGGATTGAAGGATGCACAAATATGACACAATAGGAGAAGGAAGGAGGCATTAGAGCCTATTTAGATATGAGGCAATGTCAAGGTGTCTTTAAGACAATCTCATTGAGATCTCTAATGGGTCATCTTTGTTGTTTTTAGTCGTTGTTGAATTCAAGAAGATTTTTGGCAAAAAACAATTGTTTTTTTTGTAAAATGAATTGAAGGAATTTCTCTAAAAGAAAGGAATCTTGTAAAATAGTTGAAGCCTTGGTTGCCAAACTTTATAAAATGTTTTTAAATATGCGTTTTGAAGAAAATAGTTGTAATTTTTTTGGTCAAAAATGAATGTGTCCTAAATATGCAATTAGATTCAAAGACAAAGGTTGCATAGCCTTAGTGAAAATGCAGAGAAGAAGTCTAGTTGAGAGTGTTGTGTATTACATCTTTCAATTAAAAGTATATTTTTTTGGTGTTAGACATGTGCTAGATCTGTCCTAATTTGGAATAAGGGTGTCTAGGATATTTGTGCTTGTGTATGGTGCATGATTTTCTTGGATTCTTATTATGTTTTGTGTCTAGTATTTAACACTCATTTTTACTTTAGTGAACAAAACAAGAACACAAATTCAAATTTGCATGCCCTCATTATGTGGATAAACAACAATGGTAAATATAATGGTGAAAACTATTTAAGTTCTCACAAATAAAATGTTTTTGTAAATTGGAAAATGATTCAGTGACACATTTGCCTTAAGTGAAAATTATAGTTCAAAATTTCTCTTGAATGAAGCTTGAGTCATTCATTTGTAATAAGGGTGGAAGGTGCAAAGGCTTTCAAAGTAAAAAAATTAATTGTGACTAATAAAAAGAACCACTTGAAATTGAATAAGGAGGTCATTTTTATCAAAGTATAATCATATTAAAAGTACACTTTGGGGTGAATGATTGGTGGTACTTGACACCTTAAGGTTTTTTGGTGATAGGTACAAGCAAAAATGGCACTAACAAGTAGGCGTGACAATTAGAAATTTAGAATGAGTAAAGGAGGAAAGAAATTTTAAAATATCAATCAATAAATTAAAGAATTATAGGACTCCTTACATGATTTGTATAATTTGGTTATTGATCTTCACAAGAAAATTGATTTGAAGGATAAACTAATCAAATCACTTCACTAAAAGAATTTGAGAGCAGGGAATGCAAACAATGCAAGCTGAGAACATGGTTGATGCAAATTGTGACAAAAATGACCTAATGCAAATGGTTAATGTTTCTTATGACACAATTGACCTAATGAAAGTATGTGATATAAATGAAACTGAAATTATATGACTAAAGATTCATTAAATGGTTATGAGATGGAATCATTCATTAACAATGAATTGATGAAGAGAAGTTTTTTTGAAATGAGTCACAAGCAGAATATGTCAAAGCACAGAGTGGTAACAAAAGGAAATATAAGTGAATGTGAACTTGATTTCTTTTTGAAGTTACAAAGAAAATAAAAAAACATTCATGAACATCAATAGTAAAAAATGATATTTCCAAGATTATTGTCATACTTTGGGAAATATTGTAATTAAATAGGAATCAAT
Organism: Pinus tabuliformis; assembly: GCA_031772625.1. Classification (NCBI taxonomy): domain Eukaryota; kingdom Viridiplantae; phylum Streptophyta; class Pinopsida; order Pinales; family Pinaceae; genus Pinus; species Pinus tabuliformis. The sequence continues at coordinate 762,108,217 of CM062804.1, forward strand.
GTGGCTTAGAATATGAAAAATACATCAACTTTTATTTTCTCGATTACTCCAAACCAATTCAGTTTGTGAGTGTTGGGATTCTTGCTAGTTATTAAAAAAAAAATGCAAGAATTAATGAGGTTGATGGTATAGTTGATTATAAACACATTAAGGAAATTCTTGTGTACTAGCATTGTCATCCAGTTGGCCTTATGGAGATAGAGTGTATTGATCTCCATCCTTGTCTTCATTATAGGAAGACAAATAATATTTTAGATAAATGTTCAAATAAGAAGAAATTTAAAAAGAAAACAATTCATTGTAGTTGGATAAGTTCTTAGTGATGGAATAAACAACAAAATTCTACAAAAGTCTTACCATTGACTTTAGACATGGGTAAAAAATATCTGCATGGAAAAGTTAAAAAATCATATGGGTTTCAATCAATTGTTATAAAGGATACTTTTGGGAAAGATTGGGGTCCAATTCTAAATGTCTTTTAAAATTGAAAATTGATTCAATTACCCTTGTACCTTGTACCTTAAAGGGGGGAAGCACAATGATAAAAGGAGAAATGTACTCTCTTGCACCTCAAAGGGGGGCATTCTAATCAAGACAAAATGGGACTCTCTTACACCTTAAGGGGGTGAGTACATTATGAAAATGGTTAGTGGTAAACCAAAAGTACTAGATATAGTGATGAATATGCTACTGAAGAAAATAACACTCCAAAGGTCAAGCTTGGATCTCTTTCACATACCTTTCACCCTTTAGCTAGAAAAAAAAGGAAATATTAATGATGATTATCAAACTTCAAAGTTTTGATAACAATAATAACCACAAAGTTGTAGATATTTCATTACTCCTGGTTTATCTAAATTATACATATGATGTTGATTGACATTATTTGTGTGTCATTTTTTGAAAGCGGTAGTGTGGAAAATTTGTTCACTTGGATCATTATTAGACCCAACATTATTGATTAGCACTTTCTTGTCTCGTTAAACATATTTTGGGAAGAGTTAGGCTTGAATTTGATTCATTTATCACGACTTGCTATCATTCGTTATCAGAGTTCACACCAATGGATATATTATAGATATTAGAGCTCATATGTTCAAACAAATGGGATTTTTATGTTATTAGCATTTAGATCTAGTAGTTCAATAACATCTTCATTGAAGCGTAGTTCAAAAGTTTTGGTTTGAAGATTAAAATGATACCAAATTATACACTAGATCATGTTTCATTTTTGGTATAATTATTCATACTTATGGTTGTGTCAAGGAAGGATGGGGGTAACTATTAGCTTTAGTCCCTAGAAAATCAAAAAGTCCTAGATCACTTATTGATGAGTTCTCATCTTTATCTATTGATGATTTGTAAGTGTGTTGGAAATTTCAATTCACAAGGTGAATACATCTACTTATTATACATTGATATCGTTGGATGAATAATGATTGTTGAGATTGTTGAAGCCTTTTTTTGCTAGTTCTTGTGTCATGTCTCATTGAATAGTTTACCATTAATTACAAAGGTGTACGGATAGATGGATGCCATGCTAGGATAGTAATCCGAGTTTAAGAAGGGAACAAAATGAAATATTGATTACTATCCAAAAACACAGAGACATAGAAAAATTGACTTTAATTAAATAATGGAAAATGTTGAAAATGGTATAGAAGTAGAATTAAAGCAAACCAGCTCGAATGGTGGTAGCTTATCTTTGAGAAGAGATGTGAAGGCTGCGTGCCTTCCTCAAATATATTTGTTACACTAAAATTTGTCACCATGACTATTTGCAGTTAGTATGGCTCCATCAACTATCATACTATCCTCCTTGGCAAGTCTTATACCTCTGCTCCTCATGTCAAACTCCAAGAAAGAGAGAAAGTCTTAAAAATATAAATAACTTTGGTTACGCAGTTTCTCTTAACCTTACCTGCGTGTACGCACCTCAAGTTCACAATACCTGCATACTTATACGCTCTGTCTGTAAAGGGGTGGGTGCGTACTCCTGTAAAGGTCAAAAGGCGTGAGTTTTACTTCAAAAAAGTTACTTGTGGTCGAATCTAGAGCATTCTAGAAGATGGTTTGACGTGTATTGAGTGCCTCCAGATGGTTCATGCATCCCTATGAAAAAGGAACTTATCCCATCAAGAGGGGAGCTATCCCATTCAAAGAGGGGCTTATCCCATTGATGGTGGACCTGATTAACTTCCTCCAAAGCATTATAAATATAGGCATTCGGCCAGAGGGAGGAGAGGTTGAAAGCTGAAAATTCCTAAGGGTAGATGCTGCTGAAATTAGGACTCCCTTATAGAGCTTGAGAGGAGAGATTCCCATCCTTTCTTAGCTTCATTTGGAAGTGGGTGAGCTGATCAAAGTAAAGGAGAACTCTTGCTGGACCCTGGGAGGGACCTGCACAACACCAAGGCACTGGTTGTAATGGTTTCTTTTGTTTCCACTTAATACAATTAAGTTCATTTTTCTCAACAAGTTGCTATATATAATTTGTTTCATATACTCCTTGGTCTTTATGATGAATATGTTTTATTTTATGAGTTATTCAGGTGCTATGTAATCGTTTGCTTGTTAGTGAATGCAGGTTTCAAAGAGAAGGAGGAGCTCATCTGGATCGGAGAGGCTGGACTGCTACGAACAGCGTTGGACTAAAGGTATGTTTTAAACACCTGATTACTTGTATTCTAAATGCATATTTAGGGAAAGATAGTGCTTAATTGTCTTGTTTGTCACTAGAAAGCCTTAGCTTCTAGGGAGGTCGGTTTTGTCAGCAAAATTGACTCTTTCCGCATGACAAAATGGCAACTTCACTGGGGAATCCATGGATTTGATTGATTTCTCTTTTGATTGATACTTTGATTTGAGAAAAGTAGATTTTTTTCTGGTTTTTGGCTGATTGACTGTAAATTTGGGTAGAATAGCCTAGGGTTAAGTTAGATCTTATTTTTCTTGGTTTTGCTTGCAGTACGCACCCTCTGCGTTAAGCACAGTGCGTACTTGTACGCACTGCAGCTTTGTACACAGAGCGTACACGCACCTGTGCAAACAGGCTACCTGCGTACCCTGTCAAAAGTTGAGAAAATTTCAATTTTTTCCTTTTTGCCTCTTAGATTTTGTTTATAATTTGTTTTTGCTGCCCAGATCCACTGGTTACCTGTCATAAGTCTTCATCTAAGCTTGTTTCATTAGTATCAAGGGTTTTAGTGAAATTCATAGAAGTTCTAGCCCTAGGGTTTTGATTTTTGCATTGGTCCTGTAGTGACTTTGGCTTTAGAAGTTGTAAAACCTTGGATATCCCTGGTCTTTTCAGTCTTCTTAGGAGTCGGACCTTTCATAAAATCCACCTTTGTGAGAAACCTACCTTCGTGTTGTCTCTTTGTGGAATTTCGAGAAAGCTTGTTGGTTAAGCTGTGAATTTCATTCTTAAGAAAAAGAACAAAAGATTTTGATTTTTGTTTTTGACTGGTTAATGATTCTGCATGAACTAGTCCTTGGTTGAATTGTAACTGAGTAAAACATCCTGGAATTATACTTTGTAGGCTTTTGCCTCATTAGATTTGCTTTTAGGTGAATTTCTCTTAGATTTTCTTTTAGGTAAAATTGATTTGATTGTCATAGATTTTTTAATTGATTTTTGTTAAGTAGTTTTGCATGCTTTGTTAATGTAGGAAAAAATACAAAAATCTCTTTTGAAGAAAAGTTTGTTTTAGTAGCATTTGAAGTCTTTGAAAAGAGAAAGGAGTTTTCGTAAAATAATTAGTGGTCATGTGTTGTATGCTTTGGAAAAGATAAAGAGATTGTTTCTTTGATTTTCATTGCCAAGAAAGTTGTTTTTATATCAATTTTGCATTCTCCAACTCTCTTAGCTAGGGAATTCATTGAAAAGGAAAGATAGTATAAATCATCCTAGGTGCATCTTTTTAGTGGATTTGAGTCGAGTCTACACACCATCAGTTTCATATCCACTACCTTTTGTCCTAAAGAAAAGCCATAAAATTAACGCTTAAAGTAAAATTAACTTAGTAACTTTTTATTTACTAGGGCTCTGAAACACCAATATAGATCATGCTAGTGTCTTGGAGTAGGAGAGTAATTAACTCTCCAAGACAGCAAAACCAAACAAGTAGCTCATCTTGTGGTAGGATAAATCCAGCTGTTACATTTATGCTGTGGGAAAGCTCCTCTTAAAGGAGAAGCACGAGATCGTGTCCGAACCAGTGAGGGGATCAATCCTCCTTTATTGGGAACGACGCTAGATATGCACGTACTACAAACGGTAAACCTCGGATTATTGTCGAGGAGCCTGGGGTCACTTGTCGGTAAACCTTGGATTATTGTCAAGGAGCCGGTAAGGGGATCGATCTTGACACTCTGCCCTTGCGTGCTATCGGATCGTAGACTATTCCCCCAGGTATATTTGTTGCTGTTGGTGACCTTAGTGACCATTATCTTTAGGGTTCTACCCAAGGTGACGGTGGAGGGAAGATCCCACTGTACCTGGAGCAGACGTCAGCTAGACTCACTTAGATTTTCCGGGGGGTTCACTTCACTCGAGACGGTTAAAGTGGAGGAACTTGTGCCGGTCTATTCATTAAGCAGGTTGCCGGGGTAACTGTTCCACCCGCCACTTCTGTACTGAATTCGGCGATGTTGGACTTCATCACCAACTAGTGTTTCAGTCCGGAAGGCTACTGTTTGTGTATGGTTTGACGCCCTAGATTCTTTAGGCATGTGATTCAAATTTGTTTGGTTCTTTAGAGACTTTAGGCGGTTTGCTTTGAGATTTTACTTTGTTTGCGTGTGCGGTAGTTAAAATTTTTTAACTGTGGCTGAATTACCGAGACAGTCCCGTAGACTTCAGGGCCAACCTCTTGAAGACGTCCCGGGTCATTACGAAGGTTTGAAAGTCCTTGTAACTCCTAGTGGCAGTAAAGTAGGTTCACCTGAAGAAGGAGAGTCTTCGTTGGTAGTTCATCCTGATTACCAAAGTCTAGAAACAGGTTATAATCCTGAAGCTATTGCAGTGTCTGAGCTTGCTGGTAGTTTTTCATCTACCTAGTGATATAGGCAAAGAACCTAAGATATCTGAACCTGTTACTCCAACTTCTAGTGCTCCTGATTCACCTAGGGTAGAAAGAGTCATCACCGAAAATCTTCCTTCTGGTTTGATAGCTATTGAAGAACTTGCTCCAGAAGAAGAAACAGGCGTCCCTATCCCTGAAAATCAACCTACTATTGATCTAAGGGAGCGTGAATCCATTTTTTACAGTCCACCTAGAAGTACTACTTGGTATCTTTCGTTAACTAATTATTTGGACAACTCAGGGTTAAGTTTTTCTCCACCTCGTGCTCCTTATCCACCTGGAGGTATTTATACTCCTGTAAATATGTCTGGTCAGTCATCCATGTTTACTCAATCTCCTGAATATTTCTTGTACGGCGATCCTTCTGTTCCCTCTAGGTATCAGTCACTTTCTGGTACTTTTGTGGGAGCATCTCCTCAACCCATTGAACATGGGTTATTAACTGGAAACAATGGTAATAAACCGTTGGGCGTAGGAGACATTTACATGATGTCAGGTTCAATTCCCAGTTCTCAACCTCAAGGTGGCCAGTTACCGCCGGGGGGCAACCTCAATTAACGCTTGGGGGGCAACCTCAAGGTACACAAATTGCGTCTGGAGGGCAAACCCAAGGACAGTATGTACCCGTGGTGCAATACATTCCTCAAGGTCAACCCCAACCTCAATATGTACCCCAAGGTCAACCTCAGTATCAATTTATACCTCAAGGTCAACCCCAGTATCAGTACTTACCTCAAGGGTATCTACCCCAAGGTCAGTACTCGAGTCAAGGTTATCAACCACCCCAAGGTCAATCTTATGTTCAAGGTACGGGAAATGTACCTTTCAATTATCAATCCTACCCTCAATCCGGTTATGGATCTCAATATCCTCAACCTGTCATGGGTCAATACCCCGGAATGAACATAGTGTGGGATCCATCGCAAGTTCAACAGGTATTGCAGCCAAGTGTACAGTTGTCATCTCAAGCTGGACAACCCTTAGTTTCTGGTTCACCCCAGCAACCAGTCCAGTCTAATGTTCAAACTTCTGTACCTTCGGTAGTTTCTCAGTCTGGGCCTATTGCACCTAGTACTCCATCTCCAACGACTGCTGCAAATACCGCAACATCTGTTCAATCTACCCCACTTGCTTCTGGAGTATCGACAACTTTGGTTTCTACTGTCTCTGTAACTACTCCTAAGATATCTTTACCATTGTCTGGATCCACGATTCAAACTACGGTTCAGATGCCTGTAGGACAACCTGGTTTAAGTACGGTTGTCACTAGTCAACCACAATTCACTTATCAACCGTACTAGGGACAGTACCAATACGAGCCTGTTGTCCAGCAGCCAGTTTTCCAATATCAACCGTATCCTGGGTACACTTATCAACAATCACAACAACCCCAGTACGGTCCAGTTAATCCTGGTTTTCTGGGAGGATATAATATCCCGAACGCGATTCCTATTCCAAGTTATCCTGGATATCCTCCTCCTGGCACTGGTCTAGTGACCCAGAGTTTTAGGGATCCTAATCGGCAATTACCATTTATCGCAACTTTGGATTTACCAGACTTGTCGCGCCTAACAAATGATCCAATAAATTATCTTCCGTTTTGGCTGCCAATGCCAAATAAGTTGCCCAGTGACATACCCAAGTTCGAAGGTAAGTCTGGAGAGGACCCGTCGAATCATGTGATGACTTACCACCTCTGGTGTGCCTCTAATTCCATCTCGGATGATTCAATCCGCTTACGTCTTTTCCAGCGTACTCTCATTAGTCTCGCGGCCAAGTGGTACATTGAGTTACCACGGGCCTCTTTTTATAATTTTAGCCAGTTAGCTACCTCTTTCTTAACTCATTTTCAGTTGCCGGTCAGATATGATAATGGCACGGAGTTACTAACTTCATTAAAACAATCGATTTCCACTTATATTTCCGATCATATTCATGAATGGAGACGTCGAAGGCGGTTAGTGAAAGTTTTTATCCCGGACCAAATCTTAGTTGAATGGTTTGTTAAATCATTGTTACCGAAGATTACTGAAGACGTAGCTAAGGCCGGAGTAGTTACTGAGGAGAAAGTGATTGCTCAAGCGCAGTACCTTGACTTAGTTTACACTCAGTCAGGTACGTTACACGAAAAGATCCCAGATCTTCCTAAGTCAAATCAAATCGTTGCTGCTCCTTCGGGGTCTCATGCCGCTGATGGCATGATTGGTACGGTGAATACTAAAAGCAAGAAGAAATCCTCAAAGAATTCTTCGCCTATTATAACCTTACCGGACTCCCCGACAGGAGACTCTTCTGCTGAAGTTTCCGCTGATATTCACGTTGTAGAGTCATCTACGGCTAAATCAAAATCCGGTGGGAAAAAGAAAGGCAAGAAGAAGAATAAAGCAAACAAAACTCCAAAGGAGAAAACTGAAAAGTCGGAAATGACGAAAAGCACAAACCTCGATATCCTTGTCTTATTTGTGAAGAGGATCATTTTACAAGAGATTTCCCTCATCGGGCCGAGGTTGTGAAAATCGTCAAGGGTTCCCCAACTCCTACTGTTTTGAAAGATCCATTTCCAACGCAGGAGAGTAAGATGATAGGTTCTTCCTCGAGTGCCAGTGAAGAACCCATATTGATGATGTCTCATGTAAGGATTGCGACTCGATCGCAAGATTATGGTAGTAAAAGTCCTGTTGATGGCAAAGAAGCAGAATCTTCTCATTCTAATCCATCAACCTCAGCTCCCGGTTCCGATCCATTTCAGATCGAGAAACCTAACCCGGACTTAGTAATCAAACCGCCCGCCAAGGGTGTACTTCGAAGGTCTGCTTTCAATCCACATGCGAGAGCGGCCCAGAATTACAACATTGTTGAGGATTTAGCTGTTTCACCCTCAGCAATGTCGGCTTTAGAAGTGCTGCAATCATGCCCAGCACAACGCAAATTACTTTTGTCGGCTATAGGAGCTGTTGATGTTCAGGACCCGAACCTAATAATCTTTGATCTAGAAAATAGTACACCGCGTTTACCTCATCAAATGGCTTTCCAGATCCCAATGATAGTCAAAAACAGGCCTATTCATCAGACTGTGATTGATGAGGGAGCTTCCACGTGTATTATGTCGATCCAGTGTTGGAGATCGCTTGGTTCTCCTTCACTAAATCAATCCCCGACAATTCTTAAGGCCTTTGATGGCCGTGGGTTTCATCCGTTTGGCATTCTACAGGATTTGCCTATAAGGGTTGAAGGAAAAACCATTAGTCTGGATGTGGAGGTGGTTGATGCCCCTCTAGACTACAACCTTCTCTTGGGTCGAAGTTGGTCTTACACTATGACAGCGGTCGTTTCATCGGTCTTCCGAGTAATCAAGTTTCCACATAATGGCAAGATCGTAACCATAGACCAACTGGCTTACTTTTCATCCGACCCAGCCTCTTCAGAGAGTATCCAGCATGTCGGTAAAATGACTATCCCTTATAAGGATGTTGGAGTAGGATTAGTTAAAGATGCCGGTTTACTGGGAACTTTTTCTTTTCCTCCAATCAACGCCTTGTCTTCGTTTGCATCCATTCATATGATTACATCAGATACCATTGTTTATGACGATCCTTGGATCGTTCCTTCTGAATCTGAGATAGACTCATTTGGTGATGTTATGCCTTTGAGTCCATATGAAATTGTCTATGAAGCCGTGCAGTCTTTTATCGACTCGAGTTCAACCAAAATCGACCAAATGAATGTGGTCCGTGAGGAATCACTTTTCGCGTCAACATCGGAGTTAATAGCGTTTCCCGAAGTTGTGTCATCTGACGAGCAACTTCGTGAAGTCCTGTGCGTAGACGATTTACCATGGGAAGATCTCCATCACAGATCTTTGTTTTTACCTGAGGATGATCGTTTCGAAAACGATTTCTCATCAATCTTTACAGCTGAATATGTCAAAGAAGCTCAGAATCCAATGAAACATCCTGATTCAGAGCTGAATTTGGGAAACATTTCTCACACTATTCCCATTGACATTTCAGTCAAGCCCGGAATTGTTGAGCACATTCATATAGGTGCCTCGTGTTCAGATGACGAAATTCAGACATACAAGGCCCTATTTCAAGAATTCCGCGACGTGTTTGCCTGGTATTATGAGGAAATTCCAGGAATTGATCCCGCGATTGTTGTCCATGAGATCAAGACTTACCCGGACGCTAAACCCGTCCGGCAACGTTTGCGTCAGATTCACCCACGAAAAGCAGCTGCAATTAAAGCAGAAGTCGAGAAGTTGTTGAAAGCAGGTTTCATTTATCCGATCCCGTTAACGGATTGGGTATCAAATATTGTTCCGGTTAACAAAAAACAGGGAACAATAAGAATTTGCATCGACTATAGGGATATCAATCGAGCTTGTCCCAAGGAAAACTACCCAACACCCTATATCGATCAAATAATTGATGATTGTGCCGGCAGTGAAATATTTTCCTTTATGGACGGTTTTTCCGGTTACAACCAAATCAATATTCTACCTGCCGATCAACCAAAAACGGCTTTCATTTGTCCATGGGGGACATTTTCTTATTGCAAATTACCTTTTGGGCTTAAGAATGCCGGAGCCACTTTTCAAAGGGCGATGTCTTATGCGTTTCATGACATCAAACACATTGTGCAACCTTATCTCGATGATTTGCCCGCTCATTCATTAAGTCGAGCTGATCACCTTGTCCATTTACGAGCAATCTTCATGAGGTGTAGGCATTATCGTATTCGGTTGAACCCACACAAATGTGTCTTCTGCATAGAAGTGGGATGATTGCTGGGATTTGTAGTTTCGAAAGCCGGCATTCACGTCGATCCCTCGAAGTTAGAAGCTATCATCAAATTGCCTCCTCCTTCGAGTCTTCGCCAACTCCAAAGTTTGCAGGGGAAAGCAAACTTTTTACGACGATTTATTCCTAACTACGCCGAGATTACAAAGGGTTTTACCCGGTTGTTGAAATAGAACGCTCAATTCTCTTGGGATGAGATAGCTCAGAAATCTTTTGATGCACTCAAGCACGCGTTGACCCATGCACCGTTGCTGCATCCTCCCAATTACAACCAGGATTACTTTTTGTACCTCGCCGCCGCCCATTCCACCATCGGCATGGTCTTAGTACAGGAAGACGAATTCGGAACGGAACATGTGATCTATTACCTTAGTCTGACGTTAAATCCAACTGAGCTAAAATATTCACATGTGGAGAAATTGGCCTTGGCAGCCGTTCAAGCTGTCCAACGTTTTCGTCACTACATTCTACTCCGTAAAACTACAGTCATTTCAGATTGCAACCCTATGATCTACATTTTGACTAAACAATTGCTAGGGGGCAAGTACTCTAAATGGATCGTTATCCTGCAGGAGTTCGACTTGGAGTTTGAGAAATCTAAGTCTAAGAAATCTTTAGTTTTTGCAGAGTTAATGTGTGACTTCCCGCATGCTGACACAGAAACTGTGGCAGAGGAACCCATTGCAGACGAATCTTTGTTTCTCATCAGCACTTTAGATCCATGGTATGGGTATATCATCATCTATCTCCAGACCCAATCCTTTCGGCCCGAAGTTTCAAAGTCAGAACGTCGGCAAATTCGATTCCAGTCCCAACAATACAAAATTATCGGAGATACTCTTTATCGCCGTGGGGCGGACTTGGTTTTTTGACGTTGTTTAACTCACGAGGAGGTTGAAAGGGTCTTGAATGACTGTCACTCTGGAGCGTGTGGCGGTCATATGTCTGCGTATGCCACAACCCAAAAGATATTGCGTGCTGGCTACTTCTGGCCGTCCTTGTTTAAAGATTGTATTACTGCGGTCCGGAAATGCCACAACTGTCAAGTGTTTGATCGCAAGATGCGCGCTCCACCTGCTCCTCTCCACCCTATAATTGTCATTGGTCCTTTTGCAAAATGGGGAATCGATTTTATTACATGTAACCCTCACTCGTCCGGGGGGCATGCGTATATCATCCTTGCGGTAGATTATTTTACTAAGTGGGCCGAGGCGATGCCTACATTCGAGTCAGACAGCAAGACAGCTGCAATTTTCGTATTCAATCACATTATTACTAGGTTTGGTGTCCCACAAGCGATAATCACTGACCATGGGCGCCATTTTCGAAACGTTATGATGACAGAACTTACAGGCCAGCTTGGTTTGCGTCACGATAGCTCAACTCCTTATTATCCACAAGCAAATGGTCTGGTTGAGTCCATCAACAAAGTTTTAGTTATCATGATCCGACGAATCACTGGTATTCATCGGTCGAATTGGCACAACATGTTATTTTCCGCGCTTTGGGCGTACCGAACCTCAGTGAAAACATCAACAGCGTTCACTCCTTTCCAACTAGTTTATAGTTTGGAAGCTGTGTTGCCCATTGAATGTGAAATCCCGTCACTTCAAATGGCCGTCGAATTACTTCCAGCTACTTCCGAAGAAGAGAAGCGTTTATTATACTTAGCTCAATTAGATGAGACTCGACGTGATGCGGCATTGGCAATCGAGACTCATGCAAAACGTATGAAATCTCAGTATGATCGAAATGTGACCCCTCAAAATTTTTCGGAAGGGGACCTAGTGCTATTATATGATCAAGCTAACGATAAATTAGGTGCTGGAAAATTCGTTCCTATGTGGCATGGGCCCTACATTGTTAAGCGAAAGCTAGCAAAAGGGGCCTATGAGCTGGTAGACTTTGACAGGGACTCTTTGGGTAAACCTAGAAATGGACTTTACCTAAAGAGGTACTATGCTTAAATGATGGGTATGGAGATTTTAGTTAGGTTAGGTTTTTCTTTCTAGCTGGTGTGTTTGTTAGTTTAGACAGTGTGCTTAGCTTAGAAAGTGTGTTTTTCGTCGTGTTTTTCGTCGTTATTCTGCTTATCTTGGTTTTACGCTTGATGTTTGCAGATGTCGATGCCTCTCCAAACATACGTTGGATTTGCTGATGGTGCTTGTCGTAGTACATGGAATATCTCTTCCGCAGCTTGGGTGATCTATTCGCCCTCTGATGAGTTAGTTTCTATGCATGGGGTAAGCCTCGGTCAAACAACAAACAACATTGCAGAGTACAGTGCAGTGATTGAGTTATTGTCTGAATCTATTTCATTTGGGATTCGGAGTTTGATAGTGAGGTTAGATTCTGAACTCGTTGTATTACAACTTAATAGAGTGTATGCCATTAGAAATCCAGTGTTATTAAGGTTATTTTTGAGAGTGCGTCTCTTGGAACGTGAATTTGATTACATTGAATATCAGCATATTCCAAGGTCTTTAAATACATTAGCAGATGCAATTGCTTCTCGAATGTTAAATAGACATTTGCAATAATCATACATGTAAATTTAAAAAAATTTCATCATACATGTTTAACAAGATAAGCCGGTAATAATGATATATATAGATAGGAGTGTGTCAAAAATACATCGTCTTCGATCATAGGTTGAAAAACACCTTATGATCGGCAAAAATGATAAGTACAAAAAACCAAAATGTCACATGTGTCTACAAAAAACGACCATCCAATCACTGGTGATGCTCTCTATACGACACCACTGCACGAGCCACCCTACACAAGAACCTCCTAAAAGGTCCTGGGACTGCGACTACATAGCGCTGAAGTCTGATAGGAATATCATCTATAGTAGTCTCTAGTATGTCTACTGTAAGACGCTCTAGGTCTTGTTCCAACTCAGCTAGGGTCTCTGTGGCCTCATCCCGTGGGGCCGGTGCTGCTGCAACTGGTAGTCTCCTCTCGAAAGGCCGGAGATTGGCTGGACGACGTGGGCCTACATCTGCATTTTGAAAATTATTACTGTCAGTTTTGAGACGATATTAAAAACAAAAAAAATAGATAATTTAAAAACTTGTGAAAAATGAAGTACCTGTGTCATCCCATTGTTCTCCTGGTGGAAGAACCATGTCCAGATCTCCACGAAAATCAACTCCGGCATAAGGAAAATCCTGTATAGAAAAGATCTGGTCCTCCAACCAGTGAAAATACTCCGGAGTAAATCGGACAACCTCCGTGCCCTCGTCAGGATGACGGGCCATAACCGTAACCCATCGCATCAATTTAGGCTCTCGGGGAGGCCCAACCTCAACAGTGAGCTGCTGTGGGATCAGCATCGGAACCCTCTCTAGGGCAAAACTCACAACTAAAGGCCCATAACCAAAAGTCTTTAGCTGTCCATTTTTAGTCCTAGTCAGTCGGCCCTTTAAGTTGGCCAACACAGCATCACACCAGTTGAAAATGGTGTCCTGATAGCAATCAATCGCCATCCGCATCTGGGATCCAGTGGCAATGTGTAAATCGGAAGCCCTGCAAAGTCTGGTAACTATAAAAGCAATCACCATAAGTTCAGGTCTGGATATAGTTTTGATCTCTATCCCCTTCTCCTGAGACAGAGTGTTACACCACTCTTGTCGGAGACTAGCGATGGACTGGCCACCCGGCCTAGTCCCGAACAGAGTTAAGTGTTCGCCTCTCTTGGGCAAACCAGTGAGAAAGTAAATATCTGAGGGCTCTATCTCGAGCTGGTGCCCTCCAATGTAAAAGCACTGGTCCTGGACGTTCCATCTCTCTACCAGCCACTCTAGAAAGCGCACCTGGGCCCTCATGCCAGGTATGGCCCAGTATTTGTAAAGGCCGCATGCCTTCAAAGCATCAATGGACGGTTGATGATTAATGGCAGCCAAATCAACATCTTCGTGCTCTCTCTTGCGCCAATCAAGCATGGTGGGCAATCTACACACCAAAAAACATCTGTTAGATTCAATGAAATCAAAAAAAATTGGTCCAATTTGGAGAATTTGGGGTTTGTAAACCCTTTGCGCGGAGTACGCACCCCGCCTTTAGGAACAGAGTGTGGGTACGCGGGTTCCTTTAAGGCAAGGTGCGTACGCCCGCCATTTTCCCAACTGAGAAAATGTCGGGGTACGCAGGTCACCAGTGGAGCACCTGCGTACCCCGAAAGGTGGACCTTGAAACCCCAAAGCCTCCAAAAAATGAAACTAGGGCCTAAAAACAAATTCTAAACGGATGAAAATGAAGAGGAGGATGTTGTAGAATACCTGATGAGACAGTGTTCGATTTCGACGGTCGGATTCTCCGCAATGTCCACGGGAAGTTTCTTGCCAAAAGCCCTTTTTCTCTCCTCAACAGTAAAATGGTAAAAATGAATGGGTAAAAGCCCTTTTTATAGGTTTTTTGGGTAAATAAATGGCAAATTTGTTTATTTTTCACCATGAAAAGGTATTTTTCACCATGAAAAGGTATTTTTCATAGTATTTTTATCTATCTTTAAACAGGTATGAGTAATGTGTTGGTTTTTGTGCAGGATAAAGGATTTTCAGGGAAAATTGTCATTTTTCACAAACAAAAACATCAGAGTCATCTTTAAGCCCTTTTCTGACTCCTAAAACATGAAAAGATTACCGAGAGTTTCTTTTACACTCATTAAAACGGAATTAAAAGACGGTCCTCTTATATCCTTTTTCTAATTGTAAAAACAGGAAAAGATTGCCGGATTTTTGTCGTTTCAAATTCGATACTGGAAATAAAACGACGTGTCCTTGATCGCTTTTTACTTTTCAGGTCAAAGACACTAATCATGAAAGTACTCCTTGGTCGTAAAGATCAAGCGGTTCTCTCAAGTATTATTTTATACTTTTTCGGGCTTGGGAGACACAAATTTACGAAAAAGTTCAACCCTGGAGTCTTCTTAAGTCTTTTCAGACTCTTTAAAATTGAAAAACGCTGAGTTTCTCCTATACTGGACTTGTTAAAATTTCACAGTAAAGGACCTGTTCGATTACAAACAGGAACGGACCACTCCTTCTTAGGGTTCGAATCTAAACTAAGTTGGACTCATCCGAAGGATGAGCTTATAATCAAGCATATGTTATCCTCCTCAAGCTTGTAAAAAATAAAGAGGTACTTGCCAGAATTGGTGGGGGAAAAGAGAGGAAAATGAGCCTATTTGTTCTCCTTTGTCTCAGAAGAAACCTTATCACCACTCTTGAACACGACACTTTTTCATTCACCTGGGTTGGGAAATCCTTTGCCTAATAGTTAATCAAACCACATTGAAAATCTTCAACCGGTTCCGGGTATTAACTTTGGGTCAATTGTCAGCAAGACATCTGTCGTGTCATTATGTGTTCAAGAGGTCACTGCAAATAAACCATTCATCTGCAAAATACCTGTCATCCATCTCGACCATCCTTGAGTCAGTCCTTACAGCTACATTTCTTCAACTTGATTTATGATTTCGTGTTTTGGGCTTGCCTGCAACGGGTCTCTTTCTATCGACATCAGCACATTATCTAGAAAGATGACCTAGAAATCGTCAGTACCTTGAAATCTGCATGCATCAATGGCAGGTTTCTCGCCTTTGACGACAGTTTACATCATTGACTTTCGATCGAAGGATTTCATGACATGTTCGACATCAACGCATTCATTCGCATCTCATGGATTGTACTAGGTACTTTGAGAACCATTGACATCACTGGTGGTCTCTCTCACACTTGTTAACAGTTTACATCATCGACTGGTAATCAAGTGGTTTCTACCATGTTCGGCATCGACTCATTTATTCGCATGGATAGAATCGTACCATTTCGGGAAGTAGAAATGAAGACCCTGGATCTAGTTTCCATCATCCAGGCTGCGAGGAGTTTTGTATTCATTATACAGTAGACTAATCATAAACAGATGGCTGCGTCCATACTGTGTCTACATGAGTCTACGATTATGATGTACTGCGAAATCATTCCTATATCAGAGCAGTAGTTAGTTTGTTAGTTAAAGTTTTCAATCTGAGTATGGGAATGCCTACCTCAGTGATGATATGATCTTACATATGTATTTTGTGTTGAATATTTGCAGGTTCCGACTGGTCTCTCCACAAGATAATCCTTGAAATGATAAAGTACTTCACCCTTCCTAAATGATATGAAACCCTAATCTACTACAGGCTTCGCACTTTAGGGGGCAATCTGTTACACTAAAATTTGTCACCATGACTATTTGCAGTTAGTATGGCTCCATCAACTATCATAATATCCTCCTTGGCAAGTCTTATACCTCTGCTCCTCATGTCAAACTCCAAGAAAGAGAGAAAGTATTTAAAAATCTAAATAACTCTAGTTACGCAGTTTCTCTTAACCTTACCTGCGTGTACGCACCTCAAGTTCACAATACCTGCGTACTTGTACGCTCTGTCTGTAAAGGGGTGGGTGCCTACTCCTGTAAAGGTCAAAAGGCTCGAGTTTTACTTCAAAAAAGTTACTTGTGGTCGAATCTAGAGCATTCTAGAAGATGGTTTGACGTGTATTGAGCGCCTCCAGATGGTTCATGCATCCCTATGAAAGAGGAACTTATCCCATCAAGAGGGGAGCTATCCCATTCAAAGAGGGGCTTATCCCATTGATGGTGGACCAGATTAACTTCCTCCAAAGCATTATAAATACAAGCATTGGGCCAGAGGGAGGAGAGGTTGAAAGCTGAACATTCCTAAGGGTAGATGCTGCTGAAATTAGGACTCCCTTATAGAGCTTGAGAGGAGAGATTCCCATCCTTTCTTAGCTTCATTTGGAAGTGGGTGAGCTGATCAAAGTAAAGGAGAACTCTTGCTGGACCCTGGGAGGGACCTGCACAACACCAAGGCACTGGTTGTAATGGTTTTTTTTGTTTCCACTTAATACAATTAAGTTCATTTTTCTCAACAAGTTGTTATATATAATTTGTTTCATATACTCCTTGGTCTTTATGATGAATATGTTTTATTTTATGAGTTATTCAGGTGCTATGTAATCGTTTGCTTGTTAGTGAATGCAGGTTTCAAAGAGAAGGAGGAGCTCATCTGGATCGGAGAGGCTGGACTGCTACGAACAGCGTTGGACTAAAGGTATGTTTTAAACACCTGATTGCTTGTATTCTAAATGCATATTTAGGGAAAGATAGTGCTTAATTGTCTTGTTTGTCACTAGAAAGCCTTAGCTTCTAGGGAGGTCGGTTTTGTCCGCAAAATTGACTCTTTCCGCATGACAATATTAAAATGAGGCTTTGAGACCTTTTTTCATGAATAATTAATAATAAAACCCTATACACCAAAAACCCTAACCCTAGGAGATGAAGCGTTAAAGGCTTATGGGCCTTAATACGGTAAGTTAGAATGTCAACTTCCCAAGGTCGTAACTTTGGCATATGAGATTTGTTTGGCATACACAATAGCATATTAGAAATCTTAATCTAAGGAGTACAATTTTCTACTATCAATAACATTGAATGGTCGTCGTTAGTCTCTTTTCCCAAAAAAACACAGTTTAGGGCCTCAAAATGGCTCCTGAAGTTCAAGACCTAAAAACTACAAAACTAGGAAATTGTGCTACAAATAGGAAATTATTATGTGATCCATGTGGAATAGGTGGGTGGCCGCCAATATCCACCTGGATTATTCCTCCCCCTTTAGGAAGAAATGGTCTCCATTTTTTAAGTGCCTCCATTAGACGATGAGGAAACTTATGTTGAACTTGGTCCCTAGTGAGCCACTGGCCTTGGTGCATAATTTGGCCTACTTTAACAACCCCCTATAGTTGGATCCTTTGTTGGTGATTTCTCTTAAGTTGTGTGTCCATGATTTGATCAACTATGGCCTATTCAATGCAATATGGGTTGAGCTCTATCGATGTTAGCTACTTTGTGATTTATGATGTGTCCAACAAAGGTGGATAGTATGGGTGAAGGCAGTCCACATTGAAAATGGGTGTAGGCCAAAGAAGGGGGGAATACTTAGCTTGAAAGTGTTGTCCCCCACAACCTTGGTGATGGTGTAAGGTCCATAGCAAATTGTTTGAAGCTTCTAATAGGCCCCTACAAGGTGTTCCTTCTGCAAATGTAACCAAACCTTATCTCCCACTTGAAACTTATGTGGCATCTTGTGTTGATCATGGTGTTGCTTATACTTACCATTAGTTTTTTCCAAGATATCATGGACCTGCTAGAAGATGTGTTGAATTCGTTCAATAAACTTGGTAGCTTTGTCAACTTCATATTGAACATTTGCATATTCGGCTTGTGCAATTGCAAAGGGTAGTGTGACATCAATGGGGCCCAATGGTTGAAATCCTGTGCTCACCTGAAAGGGGATGTGGCTAGTTGAGCTATGGAGAGCTCTAGTGTAGTGGTGTTGAATATTAGGGATGTAGTGTCCCCGACCTCTGGTTGGGCAACACTATTCAAAAGTACTGGGAAATAGTAAATAAATTAATATACAGGAAGCATATACATCATAATTTTTTTCCATAAATTAGCTTGTGACAAACGATTATAATTAATTATGCATTATAGTAAAAAAATTTGTATATATGATGGATACCCATTTTAGGGTTTAATGTCAGCACGTGTAAACATATACATAAAATTTACATACACAACGAGATGTTCATGGATATGACCCTAGATAGGGTTTACAGCCATATATATATATATATATATATATATATATATATATATATATATATATATATATATATATATATATATATATATATATATCACATAGATAATTCCATAGAAATCAAATGAATTTCTCCAAATTAGGGTTTATAGATGTACATAGAAATACACAGAAAAACAATATGGGACATGTTACTTCTCTATATTAACGATTCAACTAGTTAAGGGCTCCCCATGTTCCACCCAGCCATAGGCCTAGTGGTTCATAAAATCAACGACTAGGTCACCCCTGAGCTAGGACGACAACTTTAAAGGCAACAGTAATCAAAACATCCACACATTCATGGCCAAAGTATCAACCCAACAGTCATGTTTCTCCAGGGCTCTAGGCACCCTCTAGGATAATTTCAAAGGTGCAAACCCAACTATTGTATTACTCCAGGGCTCCATGCACCCTCTAGGCCATGAACCAACACCCAATTCTCACCAAGACTCCATGGCTTCCAGGCCATAAATAGGGTCAACAAACCCTCGAAGCACGAAGCTCCTAGAGCCAGCATAGGGGCTCACATCATAAATAGGATGCATATATACATTGTGATTAACTTAGTAACCACACCTCGACCATTCTAGAGTCCAACCCCAGGCATCACTGGCCATCAGTCAACCCCAAGACTCACTAACTAATTCCTCCTCAAGTCATCCTTGACTGAATTAATCAATTACAAGTCAAACCCCACCTTTTATAATGGTATGGCATTAACTAACAAAGTGGAACGCGGTGGATCCATGTAAGCCCCAGGGCACACTTTTCACCAAAAGTACCCAATTGTTTCCTTTTTGTTCTAGAGTTGTGCCCCCCATACTCATTTCGTGGGTGGGTTATATATCCAACTATAACATCCTTGGTGAAAATTCCATGTAAAATATATATAAATACCATGGATGATGGGACATGTATTCTAAGCTGAATGGTGGGAAAGACATCCTAGTGGGTGTTTATTTGGTTGTTTATGGTTAAGGAAATTGGCAAAGGCAATGGCTAAGGAATTAAAGAGGCAAAAAGGTATTTTGACACATTTATTTATGAAAATAATGGAAATTAGGAGAAAAAGGAGGTGAAAGGTCAGAGGTTGGATGTGAGGAGGAAAATGAAGGAAAATAATGGAAATTAGGAGAAAAAGAAGGTGAAGGTCACAGGTTGCATGTGATGAGGAAATTGAAGGAAAATAATGGAAAACAAAGAAAATAGAGGCCTCATTAATAAAAACGATTCTAAGGATCACTTGGCAAGCTTCTTCCTTTCGGTGTGAACCTTTTTTCAGTTCATTTTTTTAGCTCTCTCATTATTCTCTCTCTCTCTCTCATACTCTTGGAGGCTTAGATTTTTCTTGGAGCACTCTTGGTGGGTGTGGCATACTTGGATTCTTGGAGCAAGAAGTCAAAGGAAGAGAAAGAAAGCGCAAGAAGGCATCGGCATCAGCAACTACATCAGATTTTCTTGTAGGTACTAAGTTGCATGTATGATTTCTTCACTAGTTTTAGGCATGCATGGCATATGCATGTGGTTTCTTGGTTGTGATATTTCATTGGTAGGGAGGATTTCCTACTTCGACAGTGGATTTCCTAGCCTTGCCATTTCCTAGATAGCCATGGTGATTATGGATTTACTTTCATTATTTTGTTTTTGTTGGTTCTCATGTTTCCTTAGATTGGGTTGAGTTATTAGTCCTAAAAGCCCCAGTTGAACAAATTCTCTAGAAGCCCTGTAACAACTTGGGTTGAGTTACTAGTCCTGGAAGCCCTAGTTGGACAAACAATCTGGAAACCCTTGGTGGGTTAAGTTACTAGTCCTGGAAGCCTTGGTTGGAAAAATGCTCTGGAATACCTGTATAAGTTGTGGGTTGAGTTAATAGTTCTAGAAGCCTTGGTTGGACAAATGCTCTAGAAACCCTAGAAGGATTGGATGGAGACCAATCTGATGATGGGTTTTTTGGTGATTTCTAGTCGTGAGGTGGAATCATTGTTCGATGAGTTGAGGTGGATGGCCTCTGGAAGCCCTAGATGATTTTTGATTGGTGTGTTCTATGAGATCCCACATTCATGCTTGGAATATGGCACAGGGGTGAATGGTTGCAAAGATATTTGGCTCAGCCATTCTACAGTCAAGTGGAACGTGGTAGTCCCATCTCCGGTTGGTTCATTGCATTCATTAATAAGAAATCCATTCCCTTAATTTTCATGTGAAAAGGTACTGATGTATTTATGGATTTGATCACTAATATGTTTATTTTATTTTTGTTCCTATTATGTTGGTTATATGTACATTTTATGATAGCAACTATGTATGGCTTTCAACATTGTTTTTACTTTTATGTGAATGGATAATGTGTTTATGACTTAATGGAGGATAATGCAGTAAATGGCATAAGGGAACAGTGGTTCATAGAGATTCTCAGATAAGTATGAGATCCCTACACTTAATTCTGTTATTTACACTTGTATATTACATATCAATGATATGTTTGACGAAATGCCTATCATGGCTAATGGGGTTTTGATTATGATCTTGTTCAATTTATTTCTTTTTCGATTCCATTTCCTTAAAGTCACCAAGGAGGTTGAATATTATCCATAGTGGCCTCTCGTCGCATTTTTACCCTGGTTAGATGAATTCTTGGGTAGATATGGGAGGAGGTTGTTACACAGTGGTATCAGAGCAGGTTCAAACACTTGGACTAGATGGGCTCTATCATAGGTGAAATGAAGAACAAAGGTTTAAATTTTAGACATTTCTTTCATATCTGTTATAACTTTTCGTGTGTGGAATATTAGAAGTTGAAAAAAAAATCATATTGAAGGTAAATCCCACTGATAATGTGGTCAAAATTTCATATATTGGTTCACAATACTTTAGGAAATATGATCTAAGGAAGATGGCCTTCTTGAATGCACCTTTAAACAGGCCATGTTGGAATTTATGCAATAACTTATCTTCTGTAGGCTTTCAGAAGTTGAAAAATTGTCCACATTGAGGGGACATAACACCGATTATGTGGTAGAAATTTCAGATATTGGGTTGCAATATTTTTGGAGATATGAGTAGAGGGAGTCGAGCCTTTTGAATGCTCCTAAAATCAAGCCTCAAACAGGTCATGCTGAAATTTTGTTATAACTTTTCTTATGTGCACTCCCAGGAGCTGAAATTTTTTTCACAATGAGGAAAAATCCCACTAATATTCTGATAAAAATTTCAGACATTTATTCACTATATTTTAGGATATATGACCATGGAAGTCAAGCTTTCTGGATACTCCTAGAATTGTGCACCAAATAGGATTGCGTTGGTATTTTTGTTATAACTTTTCATCTATGAAATCTCAGAAATTGAAACTTGAACCATAGTGAGGGAAAATACCATTTATCGTGTTCAGTTTCCATAACTTGTACTTCTACATTTTAGGATATATGCATTGAATCATTTGCTATATTAGTTTTCATGCAAAGTGTTTGATGAAATGCTTAAATGGTTCAATGATTAATTGCATACAAACTGTTTGATAAAATGCCCCAATTAGTATGTTGTTCTTGGTTGTAGATAATATTGATGTGTAATAGTATTTTTGTACTTGATATATGCTTACTTGTATGCAAATAGTTTGCTACATTAGTTTGGATGTAAAGTGTTTGAAGAAATGCTTACATGCAAATGTAATAGTATAGTAGTTGTTTTGAAGAAAATGTAAAAGTATGGTAATTGTTTGAAGAAAATGTTATTTTTTTTATGGGATCGTATTATAGTATGATAATATGGATGTAGCTAATCTATGCCTATTTGCAAGCAAAGAATTTGAAGAGTTTCATGTAAGGAATTTGAAACGTTGCATGCAAGGAATTTGAAAATTTGCATGTAAGGAAATGGAAAAGTGGCATATTTTTTAGTTATTATGTTACAAGTGGAATAAGTGCAATGTTTTGACTTAATCTCATACAAAATGTATGAGAAATGAAAATAATTTTATTTTCAAGTGTGGTTATATTTAGTAGAGGTTTGGAGATCCCATTTCCATAATTGGACATTGGAGATCAGGCCATTATAGTAGCTTCCTCCTTCTACCTTAGTGTGTACCATGGATAGTAAGTGGGTATGTTTATAGGTTGTTTGAATGCTTTATTAAGTGGGTGATATGTGTTTGTGCTTATAAAATTGTATGTAGGAATTATCTTGTTTTAATATAGTTGTACTAACATAATATGTGTTGAGACAACTGATATGCACTTGCATGCAAGTGGGTGCTAGTTTTAGTATTATGACTATGATTATGAGTTGATTGCCAACTATGACATGGTTGTTAGTATTGGTGAAGGCTGGTTTCAAATTAATAGACACGATGTCTTGATTTTTGGAACATGCGAATGACATGTGTGAGAAGTTGCAAGGCAACGTGTTTGGTATTATCTTGACAAGGTAATAGTTGATTTGTTTATGTAACTAATATCTTGGTGAATGTGATAGAACATAATAAGACTCAATTTCAGTAAGGTAAAAAGGTAAAATGAAGGAATTGGGTGAGAATTCCTTTGGCTATGTTTGGAAACCGCAATTCCAAATGAATGAGCGCTTTGCATGAATATAAAAAGTTTTCTTAACCTTAATTTTGACTGACATTATGTTGATATGTGTTATATTCATGAATATGTATTTGATATGTTGTTATATTAAGGTTGATATTTGAGATAAGAGGCTGAGTTCTAATATTGTAAAGGCATGAATAAAAGCATGAGTTAATGTTACACAATGTAGGGAATCAAATGACAAAAGAAACTATCATAGATCTTAAATAAGGCTTGAGCTAAGCTTTCACTCATGAATCCTTGGAAGTACTAGGAAATCATGGGGGTTGAATCATGGTGTTTTTTTGGAAGTCTTGTGCTTTCAGTGTTTTAAGATTTGTTTATGCTTGATTTGCGGTTTTGATTATGTATGGTTCATGTCCATGCCACTTATTTTTAGTGTTGTATTGTTGTTGGTTTTCCATGATCTTCTTTTTGTTTGTTTCTTAACCTGCCTTTTATAGTTTCAAGTCTTGGGAATTGGTTCGGAAAGAGGAAAGTTAATGGAGCTCAAGGAGAGTTGTGTGGTACCCGGCAGGTAATGCAAGTAATGCAAGACCCGGATGAAGCTCAGTACATGAGTATGCGTAGCGAAAGGTAAGATTATGACAATCAGATTATATTGGTTCGGTCCATTGGTGTAAATGGACAGTGGCAGTATAGTCATGAGAAAGGTAACCAGAAAAGGTAAAGTAAATGGATCTGAGGCATCAGATTCCTTGGCTATGTTGGGAATTATTGTTCTCAATATCATGCATGTTGTGCATGAATAAAGGAAGTTCTCTTAACCTTGACCTTGATATCTGGTAATTATTTTATGATCATGATTATGTTGTTTTGAGCTTTGTCTTGGAGTATCCATAGTAGAAACCATATTTTCAATGTTTCAAATCCCAACAGGGATCCACCATCAAGACCAATCTGAATGATGATATAAGAAGAGATATGTGATAGGATAAATAGTTAAAGAAATAATTTTGATTGAAGGTCGGTTGATAATTTCTAATTTATATTTTTAATTTTTAATTTTAATTTTTTATTATTTTATCATAATCATTAAATAAATTGTTTCTTGTTTATTTTTATTTTTAACAGATTTCTAAAAATAAAATCCGAAATTTGAAATCTGTTAAAAATATAAATAAGAAACAATTTATTTAATTATTATGATAAATAATAATAAATTAAAATTAAAAATTAAAAATATAAATTAGAAATTATTAGTCGACCTTCAATCAAAATTGTTTCTTTAACTGTTTATCATATCACATAGCTCTTCTTATATCATCATTCAGATTGGTCCTGGTGATGGATCCCTGTTGGGATTTGAAACATTAATAAATATGATTTCTACTATGGATACTTCAAGACAAAGCTCAAAATAAATAAACCACAAATGCATAAAATCCAGATTATGTTGTTGTTTATATATGTATACATATATGTATGTATGTCATATTTGACAGGGTGATCATGAATCACGATTATTTTATGTTAATTTTTATATATACATATGTATCTATGTATGACGTTGACTGACGAGATCATTATTATTTTATGGTGTATGTATGTGTACATGTATCTATGTCATTGTCTGACAGGGTCATCAAGAATCATTCTTGTGGAGGAATGATTGCTTATGCAGGTGAATGGCATGAAGAGGTTCATAGTCTCGCGAGGAATCAAGTGGAAGAGTACTCATCACAAATATATGAGGTCAATGTCATGTGAATATGAATCTATATGCTTCTATTATGCCTGTGTTTATGTTATGACATGTAACGCTAAAGGATACACCAACGGAATGAAAGTAGTGTGGTCCACGACATGCTAAGATAAGCATGGATAAGACATGGGAAACAAGGTTTCTTGGTAAGGACAATGTGGTTTTGGATGTGTGTGTACATGTTGTCTATGTGATGTTATGTACAGAGTGTTAGTACAGATAGTGTTGTATGAATGTTTCATATTCAATGTTGGGTATAGATGGTGCTATGTACATGTTGGATATACAGTGTTGTGTGCATATTGTATTGTGTGCATGATGAATATGCGATGTTATATGTGTATAGTGCTCTGCCTGTGTTGGATATGCAGTGTTGTGTACAGATGATGCTATATACATGTTGGATATGCAGTGTTATGTACAAGTGGTGTTCCATGCATGTGTTACATTGATACTATTTACATATGGTGTGGTGTGCATAATTGTACAATTGGTGTCGTGTGTGTGTGGTGTTGTGTACATGTTGTACAAGTGGTGTTGTGTACATGTGTTGTTATGTACAAGTCATGCATGTGGCGATGGGTACATGTGGTATCACATACATGTCGTGTGTGTGATACTATGTACATGTGGTGTCGTGTACACATTGTACAGTGGTGTAGTGTACATATGGTGTTGTGTACACATTGTGCAGGTGGCACCGTGTACATGTGAAATTGTGATGTTGTGCACACGTTGTGTAGGTGGTGTGGTGTACGAGTGGTACCGTGTACATGTTGTACATATTGTATTGTGTGCATGTCATATATGTTGTGTTGCGGTCATGTGGTACTATATATGTGTATTGTGTAGTTGTGGTGTCATGACATGCATACATGTTGTGTTGTACTCTGTGTGGGTACATGTATTCTGTGGTGCTATACATCAGGTATATATGTAAGAGTTGTGTTGTATATCAGGTGTATGTGTATGCATTTGGGCGTCACACACTATGTGTGGATGCATGTCTTGTGATGTATATTATGTATGTATACGTATGTACACTGGGTGTAGGTGCATGTGTTGTATGTCAAGTATAGGTGCATGTGTTTCATGGTGTTGTATGGTGTGTGTGGTTGTATACGTGTGATGCACACTATGCATATGTGCACCTAGTGGAGGAGAAGGCACTGGGTGTTCTCTAGGTGTAGAAACCAATCCAGTGTGCGTACAAAATAACAAAGGCAGAAGTAAGGATCGATGAAGGATAAGATCAATATATTATTTCAATTTTACTATGCATGTGATTTATTATTTTGATATATGATGACTACATGTGATCTATGATTTTGATTTATGATGTTCACATGTCATTTATGATTTTGATGGTTAGGTTTTGAGCTAACCTAATGTGATATTTTTATACATGTTGATTTGGTCAAATATGCCAGTTTGACTTGCTGTGACAGGAAGTAAACAGGATCGCAAATGTACCTTATTGACAAGCTACCAATGAGGTATGTTTTGAAGTTATTTCAATTTATTTTGAATCTAATGGAAGTTATGTGCTTGGTACAGGAAGCACGGAAATGCCTAGTTGGGTGGTTAAAAATCAACTGTGAGAACTAGTAGAAACAACAAAATAAATTGGAACATGCAACAACATGTTGGTAAAGTATTCAGGAGCAAGGCCATTGTGGGACACTGGTACCCAATAGTGTCCATTAATTTCCATAAGCATGCTA
The DNA here is from genome assembly GCA_031772625.1 of Pinus tabuliformis. Lineage (NCBI taxonomy): Eukaryota > Viridiplantae > Streptophyta > Pinopsida > Pinales > Pinaceae > Pinus > Pinus tabuliformis. Next base: position 762,134,840 of record CM062804.1, read on the forward strand.
CGACCGATATGATGTTTTTAAGGCAGGGATATGCCTTGGTTACTATATCTTCTGATGCAAGCCTTGTCATGGGATGGACTGCCTAGGATGGGATGCCAATGGAACTTGGAAGGTGAGTGACTACATGCAAGGGGTGACCAGATTCCCGAGGGACTGTGTAGCAGAGAAGGGAAGGTCACAGATGGATTTGTTTTGGTCATTAGAATTGTCATATGGAATCAGATGCACATTCGGAGTGTGCCCTTGAACAATGAGCCAGTAATTGTACACTGAGAGGACAAGTGGTACAGGATTATAACTCTAGACATTAGATGCAGATTTGAATTTGCATTGGATTCTAGACCTCCTGGGAAGGAGGTGAATCCTGGTGTTACTTTGAGGGTGGAGGTGTGAGCCTTTGGACTACCTTGTTGATTGATACGAGCACCGTATCCTTTATTTATTGGTTAAGAAAATGTGTTTATGTGTATATGTGTATATCATTGTGAATACTGTAATGAGTTGTGTTATAAATCTCCAATATGCAGTATGACTTTTATTTGGTCATGTTGTCATGATGTTTTTCTTTTGAGTGGGTCATTCATTGTAAATATTGTAACAAGCTGTTTTATAAAGCTCCATGGGCAGTATGTTTTGTTTTCAGCAATCATGTTGGTTATAGTTGTCATTGAACACCGAGGACGGCATTCCCCCAAGGGGGAGGGTTTTGTAACATCCCTAGTGAAAATTCCATGTAAAAATATATAAATACCACGGATGATGGGACATGTATTCCAAGTTGAATGGTGGGCAGGACATCCTAGTGGGTGTTCATTTGGTTGTTTATGGTTAAGGAAATTGGCAAAGGCAATGGCTAAGGCATTAAAGAGGCAAAAAGGTATTTTGGCACATTTATTTATGAAAATAATGGAAATTAGGAGAAAAAGGAGGTGAAAGGTCATAGGTTGCATGTGAGGAGGAAAATGAAGGAAAATAATGGAAATTAGGAGAAAAAGAAGGTGAAAGGTCACAAGTTGCATGTGAGGAGGAAATTGAAGGAAAATAATGGAAAATGAAGAAAATAGAGGCCTCATTAATAAAAAGGCTTCTAAGGATCAGTTGGCAAGCTTCTTCCTTTCAGTGTGAACCTTTTGTTAGTTCAGTTTTGGAGCTCTCTCATTATTCTCTCTCTCTCATACTCTTGGAGACTTAGAGTTTTCTTGGAGAACTCTTGGTGGGTGTGGCATACTTGGATTCTTTGATCAAGAAGGCAAAGGAAGAGCAGGAAAGCGTAAGAAAACATTGGCATCAACAACAACATCAGACTTTCTTACAAGCATCAAGTTGCATGTATGATTTCGTCACTAGTTTTGGGCATGCATGGAATATGCATGTGGTTTCTTGGTTGTGATCTGTCATTGGCATGGTGTTAGGTCCCTATACTACTAGTGCAACCCCTTATTGTTATTAGTACAACCCCCTTATTATATTGTTGTGCCCATGTAGTCCCATATTGTTATTATTGTACCCCGTAGAAGCCCACTATTGTTATTATTGTGTGCTTACATTATTATTGTTATGTCGGCTCTGATTATATTATGACCCCTTAGACTCCTATATATAGAAAGGAGGTCCATGAGATTCAACTGTTACAAAAGGTACATATTGCATCTTTATATTTAGAACCAAATCAATTTTTATGGTATAAAGGTATTTGTTCTCGTAAAGCACTTTTCACTTGGTCAATTTTCACGGAAGAAATGATAGCACATTATGAGGATACAAAGAGTAACACCTTTAGCCAATTGATAAATCTCAAACAAAAGGATTCAATGGCAGAGCACATTGAGGACTTTCGATAATAGAATATAAGGGTAAATGATATTCCAGAGAAGCAAAGGATTGATGTCTTCATAGGGACTTTAAAGGATAACATTCAACATGAGGTTCGTATTTGTGAACCTGATTCATTGGAGAAGGCATTCAGGTTGGCAAGAAAAATTGAAAGCGAAATTATGGAAACAAGGAATCCCACCACTCACGACTATAATTATGGAAGTGTTTTTTCTCCTAGCCTTCCACAACCTATAAGGTTTACGCCACAACAATTGGAAGAAAAAAGAGAAAAAGGGCTTTGTTACAATTGTGATAGAAAATGCATTATAGGTCATAAGTGTGCTGAGAAGAAATTATTTTACATAGATTATGAAGAGGAGGAAGAAAAGGATCAAGAAACATCAAAAGAAAAGGATATACACCAGGAACAACCCCAGATAAAGAAGAAATGAATCCGAACATATCTTGTAAAGCATTGGCAAGAATTACCACTCCTCAAACTCTCAAGATAGAAGGACATATCAAGAAGAAAAAGGTTCAAGAAGTGAAAGATGACATCGAGAAAGAGGAAATGAATCAGGCCATATCATGTAATGCATTGGCCAGAATTACCGCTCCTCAAACTATCAATATAGAATGGCATATCAATAAGAAAAATGTTCAAGAAGTGAAAGATCACATCAATCATCAAGAAATTAATCCGACCATATCTTGTAATGCATTGGAAGAAAATACCACTCCTCAAACTCTCAAGATATAAGGACATATCAAGAAGAAAAAGATTTAGCCAATGAAATATCTCATTGAGCATCAACAACAAGTTCTCCAACTTTTAAAGGATAACGCCACTTTGGTGCATAATCAAATGAAACAACAGGTAGATCAACATCGTAGCGAAATAAGTTTTGATGTAGGTGATTCAGTATTTTTATGGCTACATCTCAAGCAAGCTATTTATGAGAAGGAAATGTTGGCAATACTACATGCACTTAAGAAATGGCGACCTTACCTAATGGGAAGACACTTCAAGGTAAAAATGGATCATTATAGTCTTAAATAATTTTTAAAACAAAGATTATCATTAGAAGAACAGAAAAAATGGGTCACAAATATGTTGGGTTATGACTTTGAAATCATCTACAAAAAAGGGAAGAAAAATGTTGTTTCATATGCACTCTCAAGAAAGGGTGAGGATTTCGAAGCATTGTTTTGTGATATTTCTATTATCCAACCGAATTGGATAAATGAAGCAAGGGATGAATGGAAGAAGGATGAAGAAGTGCGGCCACTCATTCAAAAGTTGTAGAAGGTCCCAGTTCAAACAATATTGCTAGAACTTGATGAAGAAGGAAAAATCATATTGGAACCTGGAGAAGTCACATAAACAAGAACCCAACAACTATGAAATCGATCAATTTCAGAGTATCTCATGAAGTGGAAGAATTACCCGGTGAAGATTCCACATGGGAGAACAAAAATTTTATACATAAGCATCAAGAACTACTCAAGCATTGAGGACAACACTTTTTGAAGGAGAGGGGCATGTTAGGTCCCAATACTACTAGTGTAACCCCTTATTGTTATTAGTACAACCCCCTTATTATATTTTTGTGCCCATGTAGTCCCCACATTGTTATTATTGTGCCCCATAGAAGCCCACTATTGTTATTAGTGTGCGCTTACATTATTATTGTTATGTCGGCTCTGATTATATTATGACCCCTCAGACTCCTATATATATAAAGGAGGTATTGTCATTTTGTATCATCGAAGAATTGTCCATTTGTGTAATGTAAAGGAAGTTTCCCCTCGAAGAGGATTATTTCTAAGGCGTTCATCTATATTTTCTATCTTTTTGTGAGCTAGTTTCATAACACATGGAGGACTACCTGGTTCGAGAGCAGATTGCCTAGCCTTGCCATTTCCTGGATAGTCATGGTGATTGTGGGTTTACTTTCATTGTTTTGTTTTGGTTGGTTCTCATGTTTCCTTAGCTTGGGTTGAGTTATTAGTCCTAGAAGCCCTGGTTGAAAAAACACTTTGGAAGCCCTGTAACAGCTTGGGTTGAGTTACTAGTCCTGGAAGACCTGGTTGGACAAATGCTCTCGAAGCCCTTGGTGGGTTGAGTTATTAGTCATGTAAGCCTTGGTTGGACAAGTGCTCTGGAATCCCTATATAATTTGTGCGTTGAGTTACTACTGGAAGCCTTGGTTTGACAAATGCTCTGGAAGCCCTAGAAGGCTTGGATGGAAACCAATCTGATGATGGTTTTTTTGGTGATGTCTGACTGTGAGGTGGAATCATTGTTTGATGAGTTAAGGTGGATGGCCTTTGGAAGCCTTGGATGAGTTTTGATTGATGTGTTATATGAGATCCCACATTCATGCTTGGAATATGGCACAGGGGTGAATGGCTAAATAGAGATTTGGCTCAGCCATTCTACGATCGATTGGAACGTGGTAGTCCCATCTCTAGTTGGTTCATTGCATGCATTAATGAGAAATACATTCGCTTGATTTTCATGTACCTAGGTAATGATATATTTATGGATTTGATGGCTGATATGTTTATTGTATTTATGTTCCTATTATGTTGGTTATATGCACATTTTATGATAGCAGTTATGTATGGCTCTCAGCATTTTTTTACTTGTATGTGAATGGATAATGTGTCTATGAATTAATAGATGATAATGAAGCAAATGGAATGAGGGAACAATGGTTCATAGCAATTCTCATATAAGTATGAGATCCCTACACTTAATTCTATTATTTACACTTGTAGATTACATATCGATGATATGTTTGACAAAACACTTGTCATGGCTAATGGGGTTCTGGTTATGATCTTGTTCAGTTTATTTCTTTTTCAATTCCATTTCCTTAAATTCACCAAGGAGGTTGAATCTTATCCATAGTGGCCTCTCGTCACATGTTTACCCCAGCTGGTCGGTTGCTTGAGTAGATATGGGAGGAGGGTGTTACACCAACCCTACTTTATTATTATAATATTTTATTACATTAATTACAATTCAAGCTTTAAGGCCTAATATCCTCTACAGGCTTATAATTATCTAGCCATGCTAGCCCCATAATTATTTAATATTTACATGGGTATGCAGGCCATGTAATATCATTCCATCTCACTAGCCTAAATAATAATATTTAATTACATTATGAATGGTGGGGATATTACATCCCCCCTCTTATTTTATGCACTATCCTCAGTGCTTGATATATCCACAATCTGATTTTTTGATGTAAAAGGACTTGAGATCCCTCTTCGTAACAACAAGTTGATGTCCTCATACATGATTTTATCATGCAGCATCCCCCATAGATCTGGTGCCAACTAAACACCAGCAAGATCTGGAGGTCCATGCCCCATGTTGTCGAATGTGCACTTCCAATACCACCAAAATTACACCTAGAGGACATCAAAAATCAAATTAATATCATTAACAATTAACCTTGATTTAAATACACATGTTCTTAATTTGAAGATAATGTCACTCATATGCAAGCAAACATTTAGCTAAATACGCAACAAAATTTGTAATTTTCCAATAATGTAGCAATGATAAAAATTCATGCCACATTGGCGTTGTTCTGCCTAAACCAAGAAGCATTGCTCCTTCATGCAATTAAAATTGAACCTACTCAATTGACATAATTTTTGCAAAGCTTTTCTTGTCACCTGATTTCCAAAATACCTAGAATTTGTTAAAACCATTTAAAGCTTCTCTTTTCTCTATTTCTTAGTATTTCTATTTAATTTAAATAATTTTCCCCTCCAAATCCCTAATAAGTTGGATACTTTCTTCATGTCATTGATTAATTAGAGCTTGAACTTATAATAAAACTTTAATCAAATATGTTGCCAAATTTATTCCAAAACTTGTTATGACTTGTGGCATAACCCTACCACAACTTGTCATTATTATTTTTTTCCATACATCTAGCATGGTATTGTGGCCTATCAAAAGGCTTGTTACAACTTGCATATAAAAAATGTCATGACCTGTCAAAGGTTTTTCTTAATATGTGGCATATTTGTTACCATCCTGTTTTACCTCTGAGATAGTAGTAGGTCAGCTACCAATGCCAGAGCATCTAAAATAATTGTTTTGAGGTTTTTGGTTTTAGTTTTTGGAAGACCAATGAATGAAGACAGATGTAGAATTGAAGTAATTAATCCTTTGGATTATATTATTATCTCAGCACATGGTTGCTATAAGACTTTACACAGTGATATAGATCAAAAATAGCGGTGAGTAGAAGACAACAAATAATATGATTATCACAGTTTCCAGACTGTAAAACAGAACAATCATAAGTTGGAAAACCTTCTAAACTACATTCCAAAGGTTCAAGGCAGTATACTTAATGCTTACACAAGATGCTATGATTTATTGATTAGAGGGGATTAGCTAAACAGGCAGTCCATTAATCCATTCTCTTAATAGATGATCACTTTAGGAGCTTATAGGAATAAATTGAGACACAATTCTTCCTACCTTGATATCTCTATAAGTCATAAGCATATGAAAAAAAACATAATGATTCATAACTGGAAAAACATATAGGATAACATAAAACTGTGTAAAACCAGATTCAGAATCCTCTACTTTGTATTAAGGTTCCAGAAAGACTGAGTACATCAAGTGTCTGCAAAAGCTTCCTTCAAAGGTGGCTTCCAGGTTCAAAGTAGAATTAACAGTCAAGATTTTATGAGCAATGAACTATGAATCTTGAACTCCGAACACATAACATCTCGATACGAGAGTTATTTATACAATAATAAAACTAAGAAATGTCCTAAAATTTATTAAGATTTATGCTAGGAAAGGAAAATATCTTCATGCAAGAAGTTAGGGGCAATTATTGAACTGCTTCTTGTTGTCCCTTTTATCCAGGTTGTGCTGGTTTTGTTTGTTGATATTTTGCCCTTTAAGCTGCTAAATTGTTTGAATCCTTTGCACTGGTCAATTCCTTCATTTGATCTTTCATCTAATACTCTTTAAACTCTGTAAATCTCCTTTAACCCTGCTATGAAACCTTTACTGTTTCTTTTTACCTTTACAGTGCATTTGAGTTTTTTACGTTGTTTTTCAACATTAAATTTATGTTATAGGTAAAGTAACTTGATATGTTCTTTGTATTTATCTTCTGACTATATACAGGCTTTTCTTTGTAAGCCTAAAACACTAAGTCTTTACCTGCAAAACACAGAAATTGTTAAGAAAAAACAAGTGACAAAGAAGGTCTTCAATGGCTTTATTTGAGCTTGAAAGGCTATTGGAAGGAGTCCATAGCGTATCGGAAGGTAAAATGATGGTTTTATTGGTCACAGAGGCTTATGGAGGCTTTTATGTGTAAAACAGGAAAAACAGAGCAAAATGGGCATTTTGGCGTTTAAATGGGAAAAATAGTTTTCTTTTGAAATATGGCACGATAGTGAACAGTAACCATTTTGTCATTTTGCGGAAGGCAGTTTTCATCGCACCACTTTATGAGGCATGGGTGGTTTTGGGAGGGGTGATCCGAAATGATATGAGCTTGACACGTAGCAAGGGAGGATAATGGAAAACCACTTTTCAGGTGGGTAATGCCCGTACAGAGAGCTAACCCGAAATCGCTAAGGGACATTGGATCTGAACGCATTGGATCAGACGATGGTGGATTGAAGGAGCAGTACAGAGGGTATGAATGATTAAATATGGCAGTAATGGCTTTATTATAGCTTAAAACCTAGATTAGAGGTGAAATGGAGGTTTAAGGTTAATTCTTCATTTAAATCGTAAAAACGATTTAACAAAGAAAACCTTCGCAAAACAGATATGGCGGACTTGAAATTTTATTAACTCGGGTGGATAATGATATTGGGTCTGAGCTAATATCGCATATCAAAATCGAAGTTTATAAAAGGACATCCCATCACAAGGAATGCGATAGGTGTTGAACGCGACGTGGAAATAAACCATATATGATATATTATCGGGTTTGGGTCCCAATCGCAATCAGAGATTGCAATGGCGGAAGGTATGTGCTTTAGTTGGGGCTTGCGATAAAAGAGGATGTCATATCATGAGTTATAATATATATAGCGTTGGGTTCGAGCCCATCGTTGATTGCATATCACAATCAGGGAAAGTGGATGCACGTTGAAAGGCTTGCGATCTGCCAATATTGCGAAGCGATATGAAAATACATCGTTTTATTATAAAACTAAGGCTTTTAGGATATTTTATTAAAGGAGTTAATAATATACGGGAAAAGGGATTTTAGGGGTTTAATACTATAGTTAATGTTAATATGAAAATATGAGCGAAAAAGGGGAAATACACGTGAAAAGGGGAAATATAGGCAGAAAAGGGAAAATAGAATTATTATAATGCCTTTTCATGGTTTATTTACTCTTCATATATGCATAATACTTAGGGTAAAACACCTTTTTGTGGGTTTTTCGGGTAAAAAGGGATTTTACATGGTAAAAGGGGTTTTACATGGTAAAAAGTGATTTTACATGGGTTTTTCACTTTTCCTAGGCAAAAAAGGGTTTTGACCTTAGGAAAAGGGGTTTTTATGGAAAATGAATGAATATGAACTGTATGAAGGTGGGGAAAGGGAAAATTAGTAAATATAGGAATGAATGGGGATGAAATTAGTAAAGTAGTCCTTCATTTGCTTTGTGTAATTGCCTCATGGACATAGAAACATGATAAATGTACATTTTGTCCAATCAATAATCAAACTTCTGCAAGATTTGCTCTACTTACCCTTTGCTTATCCTATCATCTTTTCTTCACTTAATGGGTGCATTTAAACTAGCAAGCCCTTTTCCTTTCTTTTTATTTTACAAAAGAAAACTATCTAAATCTACCCTTACAGCATCCAAGGGCTCAGATTAAACTGATGAGCACCTTATTATTCTCTACCTAACTACTGATCTACCAAGATTAAACAGTTTGGCAAGATCTTTATTCTCTAACTATAACATCAAATTTAAAGCATGAAGCAGTCAAGATTAAACTATTTGACTGTCATGGGTTGTGGCATTTAAGACAAGCTGCACACAACCATTATTTTGTAGAAACGTAGTAGTGGCATTTAAACTTGCTCACTTTCAGAGTTTATTTGTTTTCTTTTCTTTCTAACCTAACATTTTCTTTTTGCTTTGATTTTTTATAGCATCTAACCTAACATTTTCTTTGATATGGACATCATCATCAAGATATTTTATTTTAAAAATATTCTATTCACTATTGTTATGTCCATAACCTAACTTAACATTTTTTAAAATATTCTATCTTATCAAAACCAAAAAATGCTACAACATCCTATGATAACTCCTATCACAACACTGTGACATTCAAGTGGTTCCTTCTATCCCCTCTTCTCATGATTGTATAATTTTTTTCACATGTTCTAAGTCCCTATAATATTAGTATAGCCTCCTTATTGTTATTGTTAGTCTATCCCCCTTATTGTTATTATTGTGCCATGTAGCCCCCGTATTGTTATTATTGTGTGTTGAAGAAAATTATACACACAATGAGTCATTTCTCCGTAATCCTATCCCCTATTAAGATTACCAAATATAAAAAGTATATGGCTAACCCAAGACAACAAAAATTCCACAATAAACTGATCATACAAGCAATCTCCATGTAGTTTCTAATGATATATGGTTTGAGCAAGTACCTTGCCTCCTCACATGTTGGTGAAGGGTTTTGTGCCTAATGCAGAATTCTCTCTCCAGTATGTATATCTCTTCCTTCTACTACTAATCCCAAGCCTACACACAAGAAAAAACAAACAAAGACAATGAGTAGTCTTCTGCAAAAGACTGTTAGCTCAAAACATCAAGAAATACATGAAATTAAATCATTACAAACAATGATATAAAGTAAGGGAACATGAATATTCATTAACCATATAATCAAACATACATCAATAACTTCAGCTTTAGCGTTCCTCTCCTAATTATGGCAAAGTCTCCACACTATAATGAACAAGGCTTCAAAGCAGCATGAAGCTCTCCAAAACTGAATCACAATAATAGCAGCATATGACTCTCTATAGCTCTTTGATTCAGACTCACAGATTCTAACTCATAGATTATGTCTAGTTTGGCCCTCTAGGATGGCCTAGTATAAATAGGAAGAAGAAGAGTCCCAAGAGGATGAATATAGACACCTAGGACGAAGAGAAGTTAAGGAATCTTCTCAATAATGTGTCATAGCCACCTCGAAAATATGAGATAAGGTGATGAGTTGAACTGATCTCCTAGGAATTGTAAGTCTCTAGAATAAGTCTGCTAACCACACAGACCAAACTATGAAATTTCAATCATAGCCACACAAAAGGAGTGTCATTAATGTTGTTGGAAGGTTCCAACTACACTATTAAGTCTTTGTGCATGCAGTTGGGGAGAAATACTAGGAAAAAGAGTGGTCAAATCCAGGGAAAAAGGTCAAAAACATAGTGAATCGAGAGGACTAACCCTAGGGAGAAAAGTAGGTTGATAACATTATGCCCCATAGAAGCCCACTATTGTTATTGATGTGACCTTACATTATTATTGTTATGTAGTCTCTAATTATATAATGACCCCTTAGACTCCTATATATACCAAGGAGATATTTTCATTTGTATCATCCAAGAATTTTTCGTTTATGTGATGTAAAGTAGGTTTCCCCCTCGAAGAGACTAATTTTCAAGTTGTTGACCTATCTTCTCTTCTATTTTGTGATATTTTTGCTTAACATTTGGTATCAGAGCTTTAGATTCTAGGGTTTTGCTGCTTCAAATAGAGCATCTTGGAATTCTTCCTATAATCTTTTTTCTACTAGTATTAAGAAGATGAAATTTTGACCACATGAATCTGAAATCTTGTTGAACTTTGTGTAAAAAATTTAGATCTTGGCTCACTATATTCTCTGAGATATGGTCCAAAGAAGTTAGGGTTTTTTCATGCTCTAGAATTTAGTCTATAGAAGGTGACCTAGCGAAAATCATCAAAAATTTCTCTAAAATCATCAGATTTGAATTTCGTAAAAGGTTACAGAAATTACAAAAAGCATAGTTTTTTTTATATCATTTTCAAGGCTGAAGGTTGAAACAATAACACGTGACATTTCGTCCATGTTCGCTCTACTGAACCAGTCCATACCCATGTCATCGTGGGAGATTGGGATAACTTTATCTTGAAGAATATAATATCGGTCTAACTTGTGGCATTGGAAAGAAGAGTCATAGGGATACCACAAGACAAAATTTCAGACCTTGACAACCAAAATTACATAGATACAATTGTTTCAATATTGAGACCCTAAAAGCAAAAAAGTGTGTATTTTTTTTAAATTGCATAACTTTTCTTTGAAAAATTAGTTTGAAGTGATTCCATGGACATATTGAAGCATAGACATCACTATTTGGTTCTAAAATTCCTCTAAAAAAAAAGAAGTATACTCCCATTAAGCCCTTAGAAAGCTCTACCATGATGCATGAAGAGCAATAATTGCTACATGATATATCAAAATTATGGGACCAAGTGAAACAATTTTTGCTCTCACAAAGCACAGCCAAATATGAACTAAAAGGGGACATGGATGGCTTAAAAGGATACATGGATGGTTTAAAAGCATACATAAAAGGCAACATGGATGGTCTAAAATAAAAAATAAAAGGCGACATGAATGGTTTAAAAGAAGACATGGAAGGTTTGAAGGAAGTTTTGACAAAGTTGCTACAAGAAATGATTCCTAATAGTGACAAGGTATTCCATGAAACTCATGATGAGAACAAAAGAAAGGTTAATCATGATTTTAGAGACCCTAAATTTGGATTGAAGACTAAGCACATTCCAAAGATTGATATGAAGCTATTTGATGAAAAGGGTCCGGTAACATGGATACTACAGATAGAGCAACATTTTGATCTACATGATGTGCAACACCCAAAAAAAGGTATGCATTGCATATTTATATTTAGAACCCAATCAGATTGTATGGTATCGAAGGATTTGTTCTCGTAAACCACTTCTCACTTGGTCAATTTTTACAGAGGAAATGATATCACATTATGAGGATACAAAGTGAAACACCTTCATCAGCGAATTGATAAATCTCAAACAAAAGGGTTCAATGGAAGAGCACATTGGAGAGTTCCAAATATTTAATATTAGGGTAATTGATATGACATAGGAGCATAGGATTGATGTCTTTATAGGGAATTTAAAGGATAACATCCAATATGAGGTTCACATTTGGGAACCTAATTCATTGGAGATGACATTCAAGGTTGCAAGAAAATTTGAAAGAAAAACTATGGCAACTAGGAAGTCTATCACTCACAATTATAAATATGGCAGTATTGTTGCTCCTATCCTCCCACAACCTACAAGGTTAACACCACAACAACTAGAGAAAAAAATAGCGAAAGGGCTTTGTTACAGTTGTGATAGAAAATACACTAAAGGTCATAAGTGTGTTTAGAAAAAATTATTTTACATATATTGTGAAGAGGAGCAAGAAAAGGAACAAGAAACATCAAAAGACAAGGATATACACCAAGAACCAACCCTGGAAAAAGAAGAAATGAATCTGACCATATCTTGTAATGCATTGGTGGGGATTACTACTCCTCAAACTCTCAAGATTGAAGGATATATCAAGAGGAAAAATGTAATAGTGTTTATTGATTCGGGCGGTACCCATAATTTTATTCATTATAAGATTGCCAAGGAATTGAATAGCTTTCTATATCCAACATCATAGTGTCAAGTGATGGTTTCAAATGGAGGAACTATAGATTTATTTGGAAAGTGCCATAATATCAAGCTAACCATGGGCGAATATGTATTAAATAGTCCAATGCTTTCCATTCCAATGGGTTATATTGATGTTGTACTTAAATTCCAATGGTTACAATCATTTGGGATGATAGCTTTTAATTTTCAAGAACTTTTCTTGAAATTTGTCTAGGAAGGAAAAGAAATTGGATTAAGGGGTATCACGGGGAAACCAAGGAAGATAATCAGCTCTAATGTCATGACAAATCTTTTGAAGAAAGAACAATGGGGCGTAATTGTACAATTATGCTCACTAGAGGTCCGAACATCGAAATCATCCATTTCTCCAAATCTGCAAAATGTCTTGGACAACCATTCCAAAGTATTTGAGACTCCCAAAGGCCTCCCATATATTCGTTATTATGATAATGGTATTCACTTAATTCCAGGAAGTTTTCCTCCAAACATCAGGCTTACAAATATAATTATGCCCAAAAGAGTGAAATTGAACATATGGTTGCAAAAATGTTAGAGGTCAGTATAATTCAGTCTAGCAAAAGTTCTTTCTCTACTCTAGTAGTATTGGTGCACGAGAAGGATGGATCATGGTGTATGTGTCTAGATTATAGGTATCTCAACAATCTCACTATTAAAGATAAGTTTCCCATTCTTTTCATTGATGAATTGCTACATGAAATAGATGGAGCAATTTACTTCACCAAGTTGGGTCTTCATTCAGGATATCATCAAATTAGAATGAAGACTAAAGACATTCTAAAAGCAACATTCAGAACTCATGAAGGTTATTATTATGAATTTTTGGTCATGCCTTTTTGCCTTACTAATGCACCTTCTACATTTCAAGGTTTAATGAATTCCAATTTTAAAACCTTCCTTAGAAAATTTGTGTTAGCATATTTTAATTATATACTAATCTACAACAAGTCTTGGAAGGTTCATGTTCAACATGATGACACAGTGCTCAAACTATTGGAGGAGAAACAATTATATGAAAAAACCTCCAAATGTGTCTTCAGAGTACAGTAGGTGGAATATTTGGGTCATATTTTATCTCATGAGGGTGTTAAGATATACCATAACAAAATTAAATCCATTAAGGAATGGAAAATCCCCACAACCCTAAATCATCTTAAATGATTTCTCGGGTTGATAGGGTATTATCGTAAGTTTATTAAGAATTATGGGAGAATATCAGTGCCTCTAACAAAATTACTGAATAAAGATGCATTTTCTTGGACTCCAGAAGCAACTAAGGCCTTTGAAAATCTTAAAGAGGCAATGTGCCAAGCACCTGACTTAGCTACACGAGACTTCACAAAAATCTTTATTTTGGAATGTGATACCTCTAGAAATGGAATTTGTGTTGTTTTTATCCAATAAGGAAGACCCATTGCTTTTGAAATTTCTCCAATCAAGGGAAAGTATTTACAAAAAGATATTTATGAGAAGGAAATCTTGGCAATACTACATGCACTAAAGCAATAGTGACCTTACCTAATGGGAAGACCCTTAAAGGTAAAAACAGATCATGATAGTCTTAAATATTTTTTGGAACAAATATTATCTTCAAAAGAGCAGCAAAAATTAGTCACAAAGATGTTTGGTTATGATTTTGAAATCATCTACAAAAAAAGGAAGAAAAATGTTGTTGTAGATGCACTCTCAACAAAGGATGAGGATGTGGAAACATTTCTCTATTTCATTTCTATTATCCAACCTAATTATATAACTAAAGCAAGGGATGTATGGAAGAATGGTGAAGTGGTGTAGACACTCATTCAAAAGTTAAACCAAGATCCCAGTACATCTAATACATTTATCAAGAAAAATGATTCATTATGGTACAAATATTGCTTATATATATGTAAGAATACCTAACTCAAACAAAATATGTTTTTGGAATTTCACACCGCCCCCTTAAGAGGGCACTCAAGATTTTTAAAATGGAAAAATGTCTAGTTTGCCAACAAAATAACGCTGAGATAATTAAGACTTTGGATTTGTTATAACCTTTATCCATACCAAGTCAACATCGAGAGGAGGTCTCAATAGATTTTATCACAGGTTTACCCAAGTCCAAATGAAAGAGTGTCATGATGGTGGTAGATGATAGAATTACCAAGTACGCACACTTTTGTGCATTATCTCATCATTTTAAAGCCAATATAGTTGCTATTGCATTTAAGAAAACAATTCAAAAGCTACATGGAAACCCAAAAATTATTGTAAGTGATAGAGATCTAATTTTCACTGGAAATTTTTGGATGAAATCATTTTCTTGCCTTGGTACTCAATTAGCTCTTATCTCATGTTATCATTTTCAATCTGATGGGAAAACTGATTTAGTGAACAAATTTTTGGAAGGATATATTTGTTTCTTTGTATCTGGTAAATAAACACGATGAGTCAAGTGGTTACCTCTAGTTGGATGGTGGTATAACACTTCCTTCCATACTGTAGCAAAAATTACCCATTTATGGCACCATATGGATATCATTTGACGTCCATCACATAAACTTTAAGAGGAAATTATAAGGTTCAAGTAGTGGAAAATCTCATTGAGCATCAACAACAAGTTCTCCAAATCTTAAAGGATAACCTCACTCTAGCACGGAATTGAATCAAACAACAAGAAAATTAGCATCACAGTGAAAGAAATTTTGACATAGGTGATTGGGTATTTTTACGGTCCTTACAAGGTGTTGCAAAATATTAGTACCATGGCATACAAACTGGATTTCCTACATCTTCTCGAATACACCCAGTTTACATGTTTCATTCTTAAAGAAGGTTATTGATGACAAGCTCCCATTTCAAACAATATTGC
Organism: Pinus tabuliformis; assembly: GCA_031772625.1. Classification (NCBI taxonomy): domain Eukaryota; kingdom Viridiplantae; phylum Streptophyta; class Pinopsida; order Pinales; family Pinaceae; genus Pinus; species Pinus tabuliformis. Next base: position 762,150,297 of record CM062804.1, read on the forward strand.
CAGAACTTGATGAAGAAGGACAAATCATATTGGAGCCTGAAGCAGTCATGGAAACAAAAACCCGATGGCTACGGAATTGTTAAATTTTAGAGTATCTTGTTAAGTTGAAGAACATACCCACTAAATATTCCACATGGGAGGATGGTAATTTTATACAAAAGCATCCAAAACTACTCAATCATTTAGGACAACACATTTTTTAAAGTAGAGGGGCATGTTAGGTCCCTATAATACTATTGTAGTCCCCATATGGTTATTGTTAGTCAACCCCCTTATTGTTATTTTTTTCCCACATAGCCCCCATATTGTTATCACTGTTCCCCATAGAATCCCATTATTGTTATTGTTGTGCCCTTACATTATTATTGTTATGTAGGCTCTGATTATATTGTGGCCCCTTAGACTCCTATATATACCAAGGTGGTATTGTCATTTGTTTCATCCAATAGTTGTTAATTTAAGTGATGTAAAGGAGGTTTCCCCCTCAAAGAGGCTAATTTTCAAGTCACTGATCTATCTTTTCTTCTATTTTGTGATATGGTTGCATAACAACATGTCTGCGACAATCTTGTCAAATACCTTGCAATTTACTTGTAGGAAGTTTATTAAACCCCTGCGTCCTAGTTATATCACCTATACTTGGATATATCACTTGCATCTCATATCATCCAAGATAAAACACCTACACAATCCATACACAAGGTGCCTACATTTAATCCATGGTAGCCTAGCTAACTGCCATACCAGTATACAATTCTTGTTATGAGCCTAGCAAATATTATCAGGATTCTACACCTATTTTTCAACCATTGTGTTTCTTTTCCAACACTTAACCTATGTCCATGCACATTTATATTATTTCATTGCAGACCACCCAATAACATTTTGACCGATACATTTACCAAAATCAATCCTGATTTATGTGATAGTAACAATAATTTCATATCTATAAAATAAATAATTGATTGACAAATATTCTATTCTTACAAATTTCAAATCACAAACCATATATATCGATCTGCAAGAATGAACTTTGTATAGAGGATATACTTATCTTGTAAAATTCAATGGTGTGTTGACTCCACGGCTATTTGAGCCATAAACTAGAGCCACCTAAGCTCTCGAATATACTATGGAGATCACATAAAAACCAGATGCATCCAATTCAGCATTGTTAATTGAATAACCATGCCTCAGTCAATTACAGAGTCCAAGCATAGGGCACATCAACAAATTGGTCAATTACTGAGTCCAAGATTAGGACTCACTAAATATCCTCAATTTGAGTTCCACCTAGAACTCCACCACTACCAAAGCTATACACTAGAGCTCCAAGTTGTTAGAGCTACCTAGGCTCTCAACTAGGGTGCATCAAATGATTAGCCAAATAATCTCACTTTTTTTAGTTTCAAAGTTCAACCTCATAACTCACTGACTAACTAATCATTGAACATCAATTTCCTTGGGATACCCCAAGGTCTTAGTTCTTTAGCACGTACTCAAAGTATTCAACAAACAAACCAACATTTTATACTCATGTTTATACAAGAACTATTATATCCATAAGAGCTTTATTTCCTAGTTAAAGCACATGTGTTCAATCACAAGAGATAGCAACCAACACGTATCTATAAGAATTGTGGTGTTATCTTCATGGGCATCTACTCGCCCATTATTGAATACATGTTTGATATTCTTCACCAACCAAGGTACCAAGCCACAGCAAACTCCCATTTGTTACTTTTTCAGAGCCTTCAGGTACCCTTCAAGCCCTTGAACGATTCACTTTATGTCTTTTTTCATAATTTGAAACAATGATTAACATTATAACTATTAACAACCACTAATAATGACATCATAATCATAACCATAATTATTCTAAAAATATTGTCAATACCTTGATGTACTTACGTAACATTTCATAAACAAATGCATAATCAACATAAGAAATCACACCACTAGACAGTAATTTTATTATCGGGCCAGAGGCCATGAATGCCATATGAAGGTTGTAAAATTCTACCTTTTACCTTGTATGTTCCTTAATGATACCCAATATTCAAGTCAATCTTCCAAAAGTACATTTACATGCACAAATAATCCATCAAATAATCCTTTCTTGGTAAAGGAAAGCTATATTCGATTAGGATTATTAATTGACCTCAAATCAGTATACATTCTCCACTTTCACCCTTTCGATGGTGTAAGTACAACAGGGATTGCACATCGACTCAACTTTCTCAGATCAGTGCTTTATTTCTCTAACAACTCTTGGACTTGTGTATTCACCTCTTCACTTTCAACTAGAGTCATCCTATAAGGTGTTTCTTTGTTAGTAGATTGAATCCTAATATCAAATCAATTTTGTGAGAAAAGCTTCTCATTAATGTCAATCCCATTGGAATTACCTATCCAAATTCTATGAGAAACTATTCAACATTTTTTTGTACAACATTCTTCAATTCATAATTATTATCTTTAGGAAAGACGAATAAACAAACTATGTTTTCCCAACTTCCTTCAAGCACTGGTTTGTTAAACAAAACATCTCCAAGTTGATGTCGACACTCTCTTCATCTCACATTGGAAACAATTAAAACTAAGTTGCAAGAAAAATCCCCACCTGGCATTTCCTCTTTGAAAACACATTTCTAAACAACCATAAACATACCAAAATAATTTTTAAAACATACCAATTTTTTTGACCAATTTATCAAATTTACAAGATAATGTGTTATATATATTTAAATGTTTATAATTTTTATATTTAAAGAAAAAAGAAAAACGATTCCAAAATTCAGAGGTATCATGTTTTGAAGGCATACTTATTTCTATGTTTTGTCTAACTTAGAGCCAAAACTTATTTCCTTCTTTCTAAATCTAGCATTCATTTACTTTCCCACCTTGGACAACATTTCAACCATATTTCCATGATCCTCCAAGAAAAAATTGCAAGCATCTATGGGAAGTGCATCACACATCACTCGATCATGGAACTCTCCAATACGGAAACACAAAAAATATTGCTCCAACACTATGATTTGTTGTCCCTTTTGCAACCAATACACCTTTTACACACCTAGAGGATAATTTTCAAACTTTATTTCTGAATGACCATACTAATTCAACTATCCTTTGGCAACTCCTTTACCACCAACATGTAGTGGCTCGCAGCTATGAATTTTCTTACATCAACAAGTCATTCAAACAAGTTGCAACTGCCAATGGTGATAATCCAATCCATACGCCAGCAATAAGAAGTGAGGTTTTGTGTAAATTTGAGCCACGTGCTCATCCTTGCACTTACTTGGCCCACGCAATGATTTTCCCAGTGATCGACGAAGGAGAGAATTTCAATGGGATCAATGGCCCATGCAATGATTCACCCAGCGATCGATAGAGGAGAGCATTTCAATGAGATTGATGGTGAGGAGGCCATATCATGATTAAGCAAGGTGATTTAAGAGGTTGTCATTAACTGAACTTCGTTAGCATCAGTAAAGTCAAATTCTTGACCTAAATACAGATTATTTCTCAGGTGATTTCAATTATATCTTTTACATAAGAAGTTTGTGACCACAACTAACATCACGGTAGTCTTTATTTCTCTAGTTCTATTTGATAACGATCAAATTGCAGTGCCAGTATTTTCTATATAGATGTGAAATTTCATTTCAAATAACATGTTTAAAGTTATATTAGTTGTAAGGATTACATTTACTTTAAAAAAATTCTCTCTACAAACTTGGTCTCATCACACAACTTCACCAAAAATGGTTTTTAAATAGATAAATGGTATGTTATGATTCATTAAGTTTTCTAATAGATGATTTTAAAAAAAATCAATGATCAAGCAAATGATTAGTTTAAAGACAATTGAGAGAGAGACAGTCTAGCTTCGAACTTCAACAATATTCATTTTGGTGGCTTGTTTTATTTTATTTTATTTTATTTATCAGTTAGTACTTGTAGATGGCGACAAGCAACACAAATATAAATATCCAATCACTCAACCAAGATAGCACTTATTGCATTTCATTTGTAATTCAAGAATTAGAATTCAATTTGCATTTCATTTAACATTTCGGAACCTGAGTTTAAATCCAATCCCAATTCGAGAACCACTTCTAGATTTCACCAACACCATGACCAAATCATGTGGCATTATAGAAAATAATCTTAATGGCCAGCAGAATAATGCACTAAGTAAATAGTTTTAAGTCCATCAATGTTGTCATGCCCCACAAGTCGGGTAGTACTGTAATCAATACCCTCGCCTCTCCTTTTCTTCATGACTCTCAAGGTATCTACCCAGGAGGAAGTGATATACATAGTTTACTTATGTTGGAAATCAACAACCAAAATTTGAATCCCTATGCAAAATAAAGATGCACTTGTCCACACTTTCACTGCGGTGGTTAATGTTACGATACCAACCCATCCCACACTAGCCTGTACTATCAGCTTTTAGGTTATGCAAGAGCACTAATTCTCCAAGAAAATAAGTAATGTTTGAGACATTCTTGTGGATGCAGAAGCTTCCAATAGCTGGTGAATATGGATAGAGTTTGAGCGAGCATGAGAGGTTGGGTAGTATTGGATGGAGGAATGTTTCGGATGGATTTGGTGCAACATGTGTTGGTTTGGTTGTTGTTGGTGTTGCAGCCAATACTTCTACATGTGATGGGAGTGGTTTGTGTCACTATGCACTATTCATTATGTGTTGCCTGTGAGGAGCCCAAATACATGGCATGGATTAGCACTATCGTTTGGTCATGGAGTTGCATGAATAGTTTATGTTGTGATTGCAGAAATTGACAGTGCATCTACATATGGTCAGAGTGGTCTAAGTACTTTTGTCTATCGTTTCTCTAGTTCGAGCAGATGAGATAAGGTGATGAGTTGAACTAATATCCCAGGAATCGTAAGTCTCTAGAATAAGTCTTCAAACCGTACAAACCAAACTATGAAATTTTGGTCATAACCACAAGGAAGGAGTGTCTTGCGTGTGGTTGGAAGGTTCCAATTTCACTCATAAGTCATTGTGCACGTGACTGGGGAGAAAGAATGGGAAAAGGAGTGGTAAAAGCCAAGGAAAAAGGTCAAAAGCATAGTGAATCAAGAGGACTAACACTAGGGAGAAAAAGAGGTTGATAACATTATGCCCCATAGAATCCCACTAATGTGCCCTTACATTATTATTGTTATGTAGGCTCTGATTATATTGTGACCCCTTAGACTCCTATAATATACCAAGGATATATTTTCATTTATATCATCCAATAATCTTTCATTTATCTGATGTAAAGTAGGTTTCCCCCTTAAAATGGCTAATTTTCAAGTCATTTATCTATCTATTCTTATATTTTGTGATCTTGTTGCATAACATTTGGTATTAAAGCTTTGGATTCTAGGGGTTTGTTGCTTCAAACAGGACATCTTGGAATTTTTTCTATAATCTTTTTTCTTCTAGGCTTAAGAAGCTGAAACTTTTACCGCATGGATCTGAAATATTTTTGAACTTCGTGTAAAAAAATTAGATCTTGTCTTGCTATATTCTCTGAGATATGGTCTGAATAAGTTAGGGTTTTTGCATTCTCTATAATTTAGTCTAAAACAGGCGACCCAGGGAAAATCATCGTAAATTTCTCTAAAAGCATCAGATTTGAATTTCATAAAAAGCGACAGAAAGTGCACAAAACCTAGTTTTTCATATATCATTTTCAGGGCTGAAGGTTGAAACACTGACACGTGACATTTCGTACAAGTTTTCTCTACTAAAATGGTCAATAACCATGTCATTGTGGGAGATTGGGCATAACTATACCTTGAGGAATCCAATATCATTCTAACTTGTGGCGTTGGAAAGAAGAGTCATATGGATACCAAAAGACAAAATTTCAGACCCTGGAGAGCCGAAATTACATAGATACAATTGTTTCAATATTGATCTCCTAAAAGAATAAAAAGTGTGTGTTTTTTTTAAATTGCATAAATTTTGTTTGAAAAAATAGTTTGAAGTGATTCCAAGGGCATATTGAAGCATAGGAATGAGTATTTCATTCTAAAATTCATCCAAAAATAATAATTCTACACCCATTAAGCCCTGAAAAATATCTACTATGATACATGAAGAGGAAGAATTGCAACATGATATCTGGAGCAAAAAGATTGGAAGGTTGCCCCCGTTGATCGCCCTCAGCCCTGATCGCCCGATCGGCCCTAATCGGCTCTTATCGCCCTCGGCCCTGCCCTGTCCCGCCTATTCGCGTCCCTCAGGCTGCGCGCAAGTGTTCTCTCTGCTCTCTGCGGAAGGAAGCTTGCTTTATACCATGAGGCCGGCTGGTTCAATGAAGGTTTGAGTCCCGGATTGAGCTTGGCTGGCTGCTTGGGTCCATGGAGGCACTGGGCACTCCCCATGCGGCCCCTCCCCCCCCTCTGTCCTCATCAGTTGAGGCCTTTAATCGACTTCTGGAAGGTCTCCCTAAGAAGAAGAATGTTGAAGCCGCGAAATTTGTCAAGAAACTTGATGATATTCTGGAGATCTCCCTCCCTCCGGAAACCCCGATCCAGGTTGCACTGTCTTTGTCTGAGAGAGCCCTTGTAGGCCAGTTCACCGGACTTTGGCCTTCTCCCAAATCCACAGAGAACTGGGTCAAAAGGAACTGGGCGCCATTGATCCAAGAGAGTGTGACCTCTTACTTCCTGGGGCGAGGTTTCTTCCTCTTCGAGTTTACCTCAAAGGATGATAAAGACCTTATCTTTCGAAACGGCCCCTACTTCATGGGCCCCCAGGGTCTGTATCTGAACAAGTGGACTCCGAACTTCGATCCGGCAGTGGATGTACCCAAAGCTGTCCCAGTGTGGGTCAGGCTGCTAAATCTTCCAGTGCATTGCTGGAACTGGGACTCATTGAAGCATATAGGAAATGCCCTGGGGAAATTTATAGATCGGGCAAACAACAAGGACCAATATGATTGTGCCAGGATATGCGTGGAGGTGGACCTGGAGGAGGGACTACCAGAGGCCATTAAAATCAAGGTTGGAAGCTGGACTCACATGCAGAAACTAGACTACGAGCAGCTGCCCTTTAAATGCCGGAAATGCCATGTTTATGGCCATTTCGCCAGAAGCTGCCCGTCCAATACTGAATCTGTCCAAGGGAAGGAGGACGGCTGGAATCAAGTCAAGCGTACGAAAAATACTCACAAGACTCAGAAGGTGGGAGGATCCAATGGCAATCCTCATCAGGGCCCTGCTCCGCAGACCCAGCCCAAGACCGCCCTAGAAAATAGGTTTGACCCCCTCAGCTCTCAACCAGAGGACACACATGAAGTCGAGGCCCAGAAATCGGACACTCCAGAGAAAGGTGGATAGCCTAATCCTTTCAAGGATTCAGGCATAGCAGAAAGCTCAAAAGGAACCCCAGAAGAAGTTGAGGATGAGGACCAAGAATCGGAAGATTCGGAGGAATCAGTGTACTCGTGTTGAGTCTGGAGTTCCTCGAGCTCTTCCCTCATCTTTGAATTGGCCTCTTGATCCCTATCGACCAAGTCCATCTTCTTAGTCCAGAAAGCTTCCAAATCCTCCATCTTCTCCAACACTTTCTCCATGAATGCCATAGTAGCATCCTTCGCACCGTGACTAGACCCAGCCTGAGATTCAACTGCCATTGCTAACAGCTTCCTTCTTCTTTGCGATCTAGTTTTGACCATACAATAGCTTCACCAAGATGCCTGCAATTTGAACCAGCTCTTGTTCCACTTGTATGTGAAACAACTTCCTTCACCTGCAAGTACCTGCTTCACTGTCTTCAATTTCCAAGTGTATCCACACTTGCACTTCGCCATGAGAAACCCTGCTCACCAACTCCAACCGAGCTCTGATACCAACTTCACTTCAATGTAGTTGTGTAGCAACTTCAACCTTCAATGCCCGAATCAGCTGCTCTGATACCACCTATCATGCCCCCAAGCTGGCGGTAGTCTTTCAACTGCTCTTAGCGAGGTGCGGCACCACCAAATACTTTCTTTTCACCAATATTTATGTTCGTGGACTACGCCTAACCACTTACTCCTACTTAGTTTGTGTTTCACAAACAAGTATTATTATGTTATCCTTTATACCAATGAACACCCATACACATTAATTATCATCGGCAATTATAAATGAAGGACACAATTGCACAGTATAAAGGGAGGGGCAACTCCTTGAACAATGAGTATGCCTGAATAATATTATACAATCTTTAATGTTACAAGCTTTACAAGTATACTTTGGAAACACCAAGTTTCATACTTGGCCAAATTTACAATCTTGTCACACCTCCATACGACAACCAAGATTTCCTTGCCCAAGGCGGGTGGGCGCGCCCTCACATGAGTTGTCCTCCACACTTCTCAAACGAATCTTATCTTCATCGTGCACACTTGCACAATGGGCGGGCGCTCACCCAAGTCACCCAAGAACTCCTGCCAAGTCGTTGCACAACCGAGCGTTCACCCTTTGTCTCACCGTCAGGCGCTCCTTTGCACAACCCGGGCGCCACACACTCGTGCACGCCTCACACCAACCGGCGGGTGACCCTGCCCGCGCCCCTCACCCAAAATCAAGACAAGTAGTTCACCTTCGTGCGACCTTGCCCAAGAACAGGCGCATCACCCAAATCTGTGCCTTTCTTCTTAGCTGCGTCCACACTCTTGTTCTGCGCCTTCTTTACATGTTTGAGTGATGAGCGATTGTGTTCAAATGAGCTCCAACACACCTCCATATATACCAATTGTAGGGTAAAGTCTTGGCTGCCTAGCCGACTTGCCCAACGCCCCTACTCCATTGCAAACTCGTCAAAATACATGTTGGCTTGCCTTAAGTTGTAGGTCGGCTTCCATAATTTATAACTCATATCTTCACGCATATAAACTCGTCCTCGCTCCCTTCCTTGCGCACATTATCACACATAACCGTCGCACATGAAGTCCTGAGCTTGGTCTTCCATCGTTTGTTCAGGTTTCCAACCGCGTGCCCTTCGTCGGTCGCTGTTGCACTTCAGGCGGAACACGTTCAGGACTACAGGTCCTTACACCACGGGTCAAAAATTAGAGGTTTGTGGACTAAATTTAGTCACAAAAGGATAAATTCACACAATACAGATAGGCAAGGGTGAACATAAAATTTCTTTTAGTTGGGTTATGGGAATATTTCGATAATTTATGAAATAATTCTATTGCAATTATGATTACAAAGTATACAAGTCCAACGATGTTGCAAATCATTCGATAAAATGATTAAAAGGAACAAGGAGTATTGGGTCAATTGTACTTTTACTTCCCAAATTATAAGATTATGCGTCAACTTAGTTGTTTTAGCTTGATATTTATTTCTAGTGAAGAATGTGAATGTAGTTCCAATGTTATGGTAATTTTTGGGTTTTCCCTTTTAACAAGTTTCTATGGACGAAGGGGTTTTATGTGTATACATATATACTTGCATATTATTGTGATATTTTGTCATAACACTTGTGAGTTTAGTAAGGATGGTCTTTGTGACTTTTTCTCAAGGGTGCGATGAAGGGGTTTTATGTGTATACATATATACTTGTGTTAGCCTCTCTCATAAAACAATAATAAATCCAAAAATAAATTAATTAATTAAATATTCCAAGTTAGGAATTTGTGCCTAACTCTTGGGTTGTTCCTCTAAGATAGGAGTTAGTTTAGGTAACTCCTATATTGGTGTGTGTCTGGTGAGAAATTATCTCAACCAAAGGAGAAATTATCTCAACCAAAAGTGTCTAAGATAGCACACACTATCTTGAGAACACTATCTCTCATCTATTTATTTGTAACACTATATTCAATTATTTAAATAATGAAAATGTGAGAGAGAAGCATGAGGCTTCAGCCTTTTTCTGCCAATATTTTGGGTCTGGTTTTTATGTGTTTTTCTGTAATCTGTTTGAGTTAATTTCATTTTCAATATGTGGTATCAGAGCCTGGTTTAGGCTTCATGCTGCCCCATTCGTATTCAGCATTGTGTAAGGTTGTATTGAACCCGTCGGTGATCCCATGCCATGGGAATTGTGTTGGCGAGGCACATAATTCAATAGAAATTATTGCACATAGAAGGAGCATTCTCACCCTAGGAAAGAAGTCTGTTGAGGCCAAGAGAAAGCCATTGCGTGCACCTGAAAATTGAGTCATGGGTGCAAAGGAGAATTAATTCTGATTGTTTATCTGCAAAATTTGTTTTGCGTGGAGCGTGGACAACATTTGACTGTGCATTGAGAAATCTGTTATTACCTTTTGCTATGTAATCAAGCATCCAATCGGACCTCCAGAGTAACAGAAGTTGTGGAAGGCGAGCGAATATATATATCGATTTGGAACCCAAGCTATTCCTTTTGTCATTTCTGAGAAGCATCGACAAGTACCTGGAGTGAATTCTGAATGTGGATGCGTTGAATATTAAAGTCCACATGTAGCCTGGAGATGTATTGGTAAGTCGTGGTTTACTGGCTTTTGATTAAATCTAAACTTTATGAAATTTCCATAGTGAAGAATGTAGCGTGAAGCATGAAGGCACAGGTTTGAATGGTTTTAAACTCAACAAAAGACATGTAGTTATTACAGAAATGGGAGATCGATTGAAGGAATAAGCATCTGCGCCATTGGTTCTCCTGCTTTATTTGTCTCTGTTCTACATCAGAAGCAGAGGAAACGTTTTTCTCTGAGAAGAAATTGTGGTATTTGGCAGCACATTGTATCTGCAAAGACAATGATTGATATAAGTTGAGTTGAATGGTTCGATTCATAGGAATCGACATCAGTTCTTAAATCAATGTTGGGTTTAGCAATTGCCTTAGAATGAAGGTTAAATCCAATTGACATTTGCTATCAGAATTTGTTCCAGGTTTGGACGCAAACGAATGATCTGTAAAGAGTGCGTGTTGTAGTTGACTTGGAGGAAACGCAGAGACATAAGTCTGGCAATTCATTGAAGGCAGCTTTGGTAAGTATGAAGTTCTGGAATTTAATTTTAACCGGTTCATATGAAAATCCTATTGTATTGATGGTGTATTGAGTAAATTGGACAGTGAAATGGCATAGCACGGTAATTCGGACCTTCAGAAGTTCGAAGACTTTTTGCAGCTAATCATATCTCATATAAGATTTGATATTGTGGATGGAAGTGTTGAAGACGCTGGTGAATTTGTGGGGTGTATAACAGTAAGCATAGAGATTGATGGAATAAGATGGATGCAAGCTCGTTTTAAAACCGATGATACACATGTATAATGATAACCAGGGGCGCATTTGTTTGATGACTTTGATTGTGAAATCCGATCTCAAAAGGTATATGTACAAGATTTGACTTGGTAATTGAATGATGGGTGTGAAAGCGTATACACATGGATTGGAATTGAACTTTTGTATAAAGTTATATTTTAAGATTTGAGATTTGAATTTTATAAAATCCCTATGAAATGGAAGAAAGGTAAATGAGTGAGAGTGGATTTACTTGACATGTAATTGGAGATGCATTTTTATATGCATGAAAGTGGTGAGATTGTGAGTTGAAAGGATGGTTTTTGGCTCTTTGTAATTGAAGAACTAAGGAGTGTGATTGTGAGTTGAAAGGATGTTTTTTGGCTCTTTGTAATTGAAGAACTAAGGAGTGTTTCCATTTGTATTGTATTTGGAGGGATAAGGTGCATTACATTCTGTAAATTTGAAGAATATTTTGTGGAGATATAAGTGTCTTATTTTGTATTTGGAGTGATAAGGGAAAGTTGTTGTAATTCAAAGTATTTTTTTACTTTGTGAGGGATCGTGTCACTATCCATTCAGATTTTGAAAGCGAGTTGTTTCAAAGGGTTTTCAGCTTGGCATTATCATCGCTTCAGAAGTTGAAAAATGATGTACTCTAGTCATTAATAAAAACATATCATTTTTGTGGTGATTGTGTCCTAGATCCACCCGAAATTAAATAAGGGGATCTAAGGTACACTATGTATGTTTGATGGCGCATGTGTTTTATGGATTCATGTTTTTGCTTTTTGATCTGTGTCTAGTTGTGACACATCAATAATTTCATTTAATATCGCATACATAAAGCAAGCACAACACTTGTAACAAAATAGCTTCAAGGAAGGATAATTAAGCTCAACACATGCATTTGTGTCACTACAACAAATAATCAAAGTTTTCAACACCGGCATTCTACCTCAACAAACAAATTCTCTCAATACAATCAAGTTCATGACTTTGCAAACTCCAGCATTTAAAAGCAAAGTCTACATCACTACAATCAAGTTAATGAATCTGTAAACTTCTCCATTTCAGAGCACAGTCTACATCAACATTATTGCACGTGTAATCAAACTCAAATCACATTGAATTGTAAGGGTGCATTCTCGGTTGAAACCGACACCCAAGTCTTGAATTGAGTCAAATTGAATTCATTGTAGTGAGTCATTAAAATCATTAAGAGTTTTTTGGGTGCATTTTCGACAGTGTTCGACACCCTTCCTTTAAGCAGAATCAAGTGAATGCATGAATTTTAACTCTAACGCAAACAAGCAACAAGTTCACATCTCCTGCAAGCGAGCGTGAGTATTCATTCAAGCAATTTGCGTCAAAACATTACAAAGTTCAAACCTTCAAGTGAGCCAGAGTGAAGTTCATTGCAGCAACCATCAAAGCAACCAAACAAGTTCAACTCTAACACCAATCAAGCAAGTTGAGATTGACATCAAGCGAGCGTGGCTATTCATTCAAGTGAGCGTGAAGTCATTCATGCAAACACGATCGTCATAAAGTGAGCGTGAATTCCAGAGTTTAAGCAAGAAAGTTCTACAACTCTAGCAAGTGTTCCCAACAAGTGCCATAAGCAACAAACCAAGCGAGCGTGCCATTCAAGTCCCATAGCAAGCGAGCCTGTCATTCAAGTAACAAAATCAAGTGAAATGGATCAAAGCACAACATCTACGACAAGAGAGCCTGATTTCAAGTGAGCAAGTTCAGATGGCGCAACATATTCAGTTGTTAAAAATTCTTCAGAGTTTGATCATCTCCAGTGATGAAGACATGGTGCACATCAACAAAGAAACTCTTGCTGATCTTTCGCGGCATCTACAACAAATACATGAAACCATTGAGTTTCTTCAACTAGAGTCGCAACTACAAAGAGATGAGCTGCAACAAAAGAGTGCTTCTTCCAGGTCATTCAACCATACAGATGAAGATAAAGATGTTGATTCCAAATCACTCATCCAAACAACTTCAAGTGTCGAAGTTGTTCATGATCAAATTCAAATTTCTTCCAAACCCATCATCAAGCCCTGGGAAGAGATTCAAAATAACAAGAATTGACGAGGCTTAGGATATGTCACTGATGACACCAACTTACATATCCCAGATTATTCCAAGCCAATTAAGTTTGTGAGTGCAGGATTTCTTAAACAACTCACCTCAGTAGGTTCTGAGAAAATTGCAGACAAACAAAATTGCACGCAACCTGAAGTTAATGTCCAACCGAAATGTTCTCATTGTCAAAGAACCGGTCATATGGAAGATCAGTGTTTTGATCTCCATCCTTGTTGCCATTGTGGCAAGCCCAATCATTCCCCAGAAAAATGTAGCAACCAACAAAAATCAGCGAGATTGAAGATACATTATGAATGGATCGATCCTTGGGAATGGTCATCCACAGTCAAAAGATTGTCTCAGTTCTACAACCGACTACAATCACACATAGTGCAACCAGTAGTGAACAAATGATGGTACTCTCATGCAGTTGAACGAGGGAGTATAACAGTGAAACTCTCCTACACCTAAAGGGGGGGAGTTCAAATATATTTTGGAGAAGATTGTCTCTCCTTTCAGCTGACAAAGGGGGGGAAATGTCAATGAAATTGACAAGTGGTTGTCAGACTGAAAGTCTCGACAACATCATCGAAGTAGCCAGTGGGCATCTTCATCAACCAGTGGGCATTTGTCATCAGCAGTGAGCATCAACAAATTCGCCAGTGGGTGTTCATCAAATTGTGTCAGTGGACACCGGATGCTGTTTTCAAACAAAGGACAGTTGGATCCTTTTGCGGCTTGGCACGTGATGGAGTTGTCAAGCAACATTCAGAGATGAATCAGGCATGCAGCTGATTCATGTTCTCTTCAGATTTGACTTTTTTCCAGCATCCAGTTTTGGCGGTTTTTTCAGGCAATGTTTTTGAGGATCAACATGAGAACTTGGAAGATGGTTCCTCATTCTTATTTTGGATTTATCATTGAAGGGGGGAATGTTAGCCTCTCTCATAAAACAATAATAAATCCAAAAATTAATTAATTAATTAAATATTCCAAGTTAGGAATTTGTGCCTAACTCTTGGGTTGTTCCTCTAAGATAGGAGTTAGTTTAGGTAACTCCTATATTGGTGTGTGTCTGGTGAGAAATTATCTCAACCAAAGGAGAAATTATCTCAACCAAAAGTGTCTAAGATAGCACGCACTATCTTGAGAACACTATCTCTCATCTATTTATTTGTAACACTATATTCAATTATTTAAATAATGAAAATGTGAGAGAGAAGCATGAGGCTTTAGCCTTTTTCCGCCAATATTTTGGGTCTAGTTTTTATGTGTTTTTCTGTAATCTGTTTGAGTTAATTTCATTTTCAATAACTTGCATATTATTGTGATATTTTGTCATAACACTTGTGAGTTTAGTAAGGATGGTCTTTGTGACTTTTTCTCAAGGGTACGAAACCATATATATATATATATATATATAACTAAATGATAGAATGCCAAAATGGATTTATACCCTTGGACTACCTTAAGCAGATCTAGCAAGTTTATCATTACATGATTCAAAAAATTATTCATCTTGGATATTGATGTCTAGAATTCTCTTGAAGCGACATATGGAGGGTGCATCGTATGGAAGGTTAAGGACTTCAAAGTCGAATACCTTTTGGTTTGATATAGAACTTCAAAGAAAAGATGCAACACGTGAATGAATTAATGTATGTTGTGTTCGTGATAGATAATGAATGCCATGTATTTGAAAAAAGGAAGGACTGAATAGTTTTATGGCAAAACGTTATGATGCTCACGAATAACGTAGTTTTTTTTTTTTTGGTGAACAATGTATAAAGTAGTATCAGTTTTCTTGCTATTTGGGTTTTATTTAGTCACAAGCTACATGACCAACTCTGTCTTGTCTCCCGCGGAATCATATAATAAAAGGAAGAGCTTAGAATGGATTAATGCATGTTATTAATGGTATACATTTAAATTGTTTCACTCAATATACATGCTGGGTAATTTAATTGATAGTCAAGTTAAGTCATTAAATTGTCAAACCAAGGTTTGTGTACTTGCGAAGTTTATGTGCACTATATATGCTAGGATGTTTATTTTTTATCAAGAAGCTAAATTATAATTTATCAAATTAAAAATGCAAGGAAATTTATGCTAATTCAAGATTGATTCTCATCAAAGATACACACATGTTCTGTGCATAAGGCTTGTTAAATCAAAATAACTTTGAAAGTAAACTATTCTAAAAGCAAGAATTGGAAATGATAAAATGGAAACATTATGCTATTGTCTTGAAGTAAAAACTATTCTATTGAAAGAATTGAAATTTAATCTATTGACTAAGTTAAAAACTATTCTATGACCAAAATTGAAATTACCCTATTGCACTGAATCGAACGAAATTTAATCTTTTGAACTGAATTGAAAGTTGTTTCAAATCAAACTTAAATCTATTCCAAAGACTTGTCAAATTAAAGAGAAAAAAAAACTACAAGCCTTGATATATTACTTGTGTGTGCAATTGTGATTAGAACCAATTATGATCATTAAACCTATTTAAATCTAAGACTAAGCAAGAAATCTAATTAAAGAGATTAAGAAAGAAAATATTTTTGGTGTTTTGATTTTATAGGGTGCTCGACCTGTTGCAATTGAAATTAACAATAAACATGAAACCAATGATAAAGCATAAAATTAGTTGCAGAAGTAAAATTAAACTAATTGCAAATTAAAATAAAAGAAAATTAAATATCTACTCTATCTTACGACTCTCCAGGGGGCCCTCCTCATGAGTTCAAGGAAGAAGAATCTCTGATCAAATTAGTAAAAAATTCATTCTCACTGAAGTTTGGGAAAAAGTATTTGTATTGCTAAAAGTAGAGTCTTGAGTTACAAATCTAAAGTGCTTTAAGACCTTACTATTTTCCATATATGGACTTACAAATCAAAGCAATATTTATACTATTTCTGGTTTAACAACTAAAGAAAATAATGTCGCAAGGCAAGTTCTGGAATTGACAACACAATGTTTGAATTTGATTAAGAAATAGATCTTGCATGATTTGGAATATCGTAGCAATCATGAAAATCGTTTCCATCTACACATCAACTATTCAAATGCAAGTTCTTGCTCACTTGATGCCATATTTTCCACGCTCGCTTGATGTCGAAATCGATTCCCTGAAACCTTTGCGCGTAAACAGGGCAATGTTAACCTGTACTTTGACCAAGTAGTTTATCTCTCTTGATGATCTTCTTAGTGGGAGCAATAGGTGAATGTCTATGTCTTTGAAATTTAACATCTACTCATGTATTTTGTTCACATTGAAATTATTTTCATCCTGTATAACCATTGATTGAGCCACGAAAATTATAGTTAGCTACAAAAATGTCTCAATTTTGTAGCCAGAGTGATATTTCAGTCATTTTCACAAAGAAAATTTAGATTATAGGCTACAATTGTTTGATAACTTTTATTATAGATGAGGATGACCTAGCCCCAAGGGTTAGCTCAACTGGCCAAGTCCACGTTGTTAAGTACCTTGCCTATCGGGAGATCACAGGGTCAATTCTCCTCGACACCCTTGGGGTTAGGCCCTTCTAGTATGGCTGGCGGGCTTTAAAAGATTCCCTTCGGGTTTGATCTGCCTATATTTTTCCAAGGGAAAAAAGATGAGGATGACCCAAATGACTTTATGAGTTGTAAATATATAAAAAAGAGTATGGAATGGATAAAAAGAGAGGAAAAAGATGTCAAAATTGAGGACAATTCAAGGGTCCAACAACACAAAACATATAAATCAACTCTGGTTGGAAGAAAAGGTGTAGATAATGCCAATGAAAGAAAGACCATAATGTATCCATGAGCTAGTAGAAAGGAGATACACAACCACCATCATTTACAAAAGTGGTGTTGTTGTTACGGTAGTCTTAAGACTTTCTTTTGAGGGTCCTACAATGGTTAGAAATGGTTAAAGGGTTTTATTTTATATCACATTACCAATTTTTTAATAGTTTTTGTGATATGATGACATTCCTTGTGACACTAATGATGTCTATGGGGTTATTGGAACTACGTCATTGTCAAGTGGCTACAACGAGACTAAAAAAATTATATCTATGTGAGCGGTTGTTATAACATCAATTGTGATTAGTGAGCTTATGTGCACAATGCTATATAGAAGAAGTTTATTTGAAAGGTGGAGATGTTGGGACACCCAGTCACTTTTCCCAATATACAATATTGCGCGCAACCTTTGATTAATATTTTCCTAATTTCCGAATTCTATGAGAATGTCTCATAAATGGTCCAGTTGTTAAAATAGAACTAGATGGATATTTTTACCTCAAGTTTGAAAATGTATGGAGCTTATGTGATAATGCTTATATTGGGACTAAACTTATATTGAGTGAAGAGACAAGCCAAATATATTGATGCATGGAAATTGGAATTTGGCTAGGTTTATACTCCATAGATTTCCTATATTCATTCTGGTCAGGAATATCTTGGGCACTTCAAAAGAAAAAACCTAATCTTTTCATTGATCAAAAGAGATTAAATTAGCTTGTTTCAATATAGACTTCCACGTCAACTATTGACATTAACAATTAAACAACTATCCACATAGCCAATGGAAAGAAAATAACAAAAAACATCCAAAATTACATAGAACTACACAATCACCTTGGGACGACAAGATCATGACATCTTACTCAACCCGATTATTTACAAAAATAATTCCTAGTCCACCACCTCTTAGATAGTCATCACAACATAAAAAATCCAATAACTTTATGTCACGACTCGATCAAAATTACATGATATCAATGTGTCCTGCATTAATTACTGTACCCTGTTCAAAAGCAACAAAGTGTATCATACCTACATTGACCGAAACTCCTCTCTTTGATAGGGAATCTGCAACCCATTTCTATTCCCTATATATATGCATAGAGGAGATACATTGAAATGTTTGCTCTAGGGTACAAATGCATATCATCCAAGAAGATGGGATAAAAGGATTGAAATTGGTTGACCTGACCTTATCTTTGATTCCTTTTGAGTCCCTAAAAACATGAATTTCCTCGATGCCCAACCATTTGACACATAGCAAAGTCTTGCATAGCGCAATTAGTTCAACTCAACTATTTGTACCCCACCCCCCTCCCACCAGAAATGATAGAATGTACTAGGATGAATGAAAATATATGCCCCACATCCACACATTCTTTGAACACATGCCCCATCAAAAAATCCAACAAGAAACTCCCTCCAAATGTATTTCAATTGAATGTTTTTGTTACCATGTTTCTTTAGTTTTCCCAATCTCCACAATATAAGCAACAATTTTAATGATAGTTTCCTAGATATATATATATTTCTAATCAAATATATTCAGTTCCGACACCTCTAGATACCCTAGAATATGTAAAAGGGTAGTGTTGCATACTCCTTTTGTGAGTCAAACAAAGAAGAAAGACATTCCTCAATCGAGCCCTTCATCTAGTTGCAATCAATGTTTATGAAACTCAGTACCCATTCCAAAATTGAATATGAAAATGGGCATAGAAAAAAAAGGTGGTGCATGTCCTCTAGATACCCGATATAGAGAATGCATATACTAGGTCCATAAAATCCCATGTGGGTCAAATTTTCCCAAGTGATTCCTTTGTTATGGAGAACCAACCAATTGAAACATATAAGTTTCACTAGAGCTTCACAATACCAAGTCTTTTGATACCATGGGAACTTGTTTGCTTCTGGTTCCATCGATATTCTGATATATATGTCCTTGACCGCAATCTGGCCCTTTTTATACAAGCCCTCCCAACGCTTATCCTCGCTCTCTGATAGAAGCACACAAGATTGATTTAACCTGTATGTATATTCCCTCCATTTAGTCACACATCTTCCTATCAGTCCTAGCTCTGCCGCTATCAGCCATGATAAGTACCTATATAGCTATTAAGTACAACAACAATCTGACTTATATAATATATACCCATCTTGTATAAATATTGCAGTAGAGGAGTAATCAATGTATGAAAGCCATCCATGCTCTTAATTGCGTCCATACCCACCTCATTCTTTTTCCCATCGCCAACTTCCCATTGCAAACCACCAAAAATACAGTGCTTATTCCTTCTCATACTCCGGCAGATGTATGATTCCCCCTTCTTCTCCATCGACCCTCCTCTGATCCATTGTTTAGTGTTGTTGTGTTGTAGATACTTCCTAGATATGATTTACTACCATAATTCCAGAACTTGTCTTGCGACATTATTTTCTTTAGTTGTTAAACCAGAAATAGTATAAATATTGCTTTGATTTGTAAGTCCATATATGGAAAATAGTAAGGTCTTAAAGCACTTTAGATTTGTAACTCAAGACTCTACTTTTAGCAATACAAATACTTTTTCCCAAACTTCAGTGAGAATGAATTTTTTACTAATTTGATCAGAGATTCTTCTTCCTTGAACTCATGAGGAGGGCCCCCTGGAGAGTCATAAGATAGAGTAGATTTTTCATTTTCTTTTATTTTAATTTGCAATTAGTTTAATTTTACTTCTGCAATTAATTTTATGCTTTATCATTGGTTTCATGTTTATTGTTGATTTCAATTGCCACAGGTCGAGCACCCTATAAAATCAAAACACCAAAAATATTTTCTTTCTTAGTTTCTTTAATTAGATTTCTTGCTTAGTCTTAGATTTAAATAGATTTAATGATCATAATTGGTTCTAATCACAATTGCACACACAAGTAATCTATCAAGGCTTGTAGTTTTTTTTCTCTTTAATTTGACAAGTCTTTAGAATAGATTTAAGTTTGATTTGAAGCAACTTTCAATTCAGTTCAATAGATTAAATTTCTTTCGATTCAGTCCAATAGAGTAATTTCAATTTTTCTCATAGAATAGTTTTCAACTTAGTTCAATAGATTAAATTTCAATTATGTCAATAGAATAGTTTTTACTTCAAGACAATAGCATAAAGTTTCCATTCTGTCATTTCCAATTCTTGCTTTTAGAATAGTTTACTTTCAAAGTTATTTTGATTTAACAAGCCTTATGGACAGAACATGTGTGTATCTTTGATGAGAATCAATCTTGAATTAGCATAGATTTCCTTGCATTTTTAATTTGATAAATTATAATGTAGCTTCTTGATAAAAAATAAACATCCTAGCATATATAGTGCACGTAAACTTCGCAAGTACACAAACCTTGGTTTGACAATTTAATGACTTAACTTGACTATCAATTAAATTACCCAGCATGTATATTGAGTGAAACAATTTAAAATGTATACCATTAATAACATGCATTAATCCATTCTAAGCTCTTCCTTTTATTATATGATTCCGCGGGAGACAAGACAGAGTTGGTCATGTAGCTTGTGACTAAATAAAACCCAAATAGCAAGAAAACTGATACTACTTTATACATTGTTCACCAAAAAAAAAAAAAACTACGCTATTCGTGAGCATCATAACGTTTTGCCATAAAACTATTCAGTCCTTCCTTTTTTCAAATACATGGCATTCATTATCTATCACGAACACGACATACATTAATTCATTCACGTGTTGCATCTTTTCTTTGAAGTTCTATATCAAACCAAAAGGTATTCGACTTTGAAGTCCTTAACCTTCCACACGATGCACCTTCCATATGCCGCTTCAAGAGAATTCTAGACATCAATATCCAAGATGAATAATTTTTTGAATCATGTAATGATAAACTTGCTAGATCTGCTTAAGGTAGTCCAAGGGTATAAATCCATTTTAGCATTCTATCATTTAGTTGTGTATTACTATATATATATATATATATATATATGGTTTCGTACCCTTGAGAAAAAGTCACAAAGACCATCCTTACTAAACTCACAAGTGTTATGACAAAATATCACAATAATATGCAAGTTATTGAAAATGAAATTAACTCAAACAGATTACAGAAAAACACATAAAAACCAGACCCAAAATATTGGCGGAAAAAGGCTAAAGCCTCATGCTTCTCTCTCACATTTTCATTATTTAAATAATTGAATATAGTGTTACAAATAAATAGATGAGAGATAGTGTTCTCAAGATAGTGTGTGCTATCTTAGACACTTTTGGTTGAGATAATTTCTCCTTTGGTTGAGATCATTTCTCACCAGACACACACCAATATAGGAGTTACCTAAACTAACTCCTATCTTAGAGGAACAACCCAAGAGTTAGGCACAAATTCCTAACTTGGAATATTTAATTTATTTATTTATTTTTGGATTTATTATTGTTTTATGAGAGAGGCTAACATTCCCCCCTTCAATGATAAATCCAAAATAAGAATGAGGAACCATCTTCCAAGTTCTCATGTTGATCCTCAAAAACATTGCCTGAAAAAACCGCCAAAACTGGATACTGGAAAAAAGTCAAATCTGAAGAGAACATGAATCAGCTGCATGCCTGATTCATCTCTGAATGTTGCTTGACAACTCCATCACGTGCCAAGCCGCAAAAGGATCCAACTGTCCTTTGTTTGAAAACAGCATCCAGTGTCCACTGACACAATTTGATGAACACCCACTGGCGAATTTGTTGATGCTCACTACTGATGACAAATGCCCACTGGTTGATGAAGATGCCCACTGGCTACTTCACTGATGTTGTCGAGACTTTCAGTCTGACAACCACTTGTCAATTTCATTGACATTTTCCCCCCTTTGTCAGTTGAAAGGAGAGACAATCTTCTCCAAAATATATTTGAACTCCCCCCCTTCAGGTGTAGGAGAGTTTCACTGTTGTACTCCCTCGTTCAACTGCATGAGAGTACCATCATTTGTTCACTACTGGTTGCACTATGTGTGATTGTAGTCGGTTGTAGAACTGAGACAATCTTTTGACTGTGGATGACCATTCCTAAGGATCGATCCATTCATAATGTATCTTCAATCTCGCTGATTTTTGTTGGTTGCTACATTTTTCTGGGGAATGATTGGGCTTGCCACAATGGCAACAAGGATGGAGATCAAAACACTGATCTTCCATATGACCGGTTCTTTGACAATGAGAACATTTCGGTTGGACATTAACTTCAGGTTGCGTGCAATTTTGTTTGTCTGCAATTTTCTCAGAACCTACTGGGGTGAGTTGTTCAAGAAATCCTGCACTCACAAACTTAATTGGCTTGGAATAATCTGGGATATGTAAGTTGGTGTCATCAGTGACATATCCTAAGCCTCGTCAATTCTTGTTATTTTGAATCTCTTCCCAGGGCTTGATGATGGGTTTGGAAGAAATTTGAATTTGATCATGAACAACTTCGACACTTGAAGTTGTTTGGATGAGTGATTTGGAATCAACATCTTTATCTTCATCTGTATGGTTGAATGACCTGGAAGAAGCACTCTTTTGTTGCAGCTCATCTCTTTGTAGTTGCGACTCTAGTTGAAGAAACTCAATGGTTTCATGTATTTGTTGTAGATGCCGTGAAAGATCAGCAAGAGTTTCTTTGCTGATGTGCACCATGTCTTCATCACTGGAGATGATCAAACTCTGAAGAATTTTTAACAACTGAATATGTTGCGCCATCTGAACTTGCTCACTTGAAATCAGGCTCTCTTGTCGTAGATGTTGTGCTTTGATCCATTTCACTTGATTTTGTTACTTGAATGACAGGCTCGCTTGCTATGGGACTTGAGTGGCATGCTCGCTTGGTTTGTTGCTTATGGCACTTGTTGGGAACACTTGCTAGAGTTGTAGAACTTTCTTGCTTAAACTCTGGAATTCACGCTCACTTTATGACGATCGTGTTTGCATGAATGACTTCACGCTCACTTGAATGAATAGCCACGCCCGCTTGATGTCAATCTCAACTTGCTTGATTGGTGTTAGTGTTGAACTTGTTTGGTTGCTTTAATGGTTGCTGCAATGAACTTCACTCTGGCTCACTTGAAGGTTTGAACTTTGTAATGTTTTGACGCAAATTGCTTGAATGAATACTCACGCTCGCTTGCAGGAGATGTGAACTTGTTGCTTGTTTGCGTTAGAGTTAAAATTCGTGCATTCACTTGATTCTGCTTAAAGGAAGGGTGTCGAACACTGTCGAAAATTCACCCAAAAAACTCTTAATTATTTTAATGACTCACTACAATGAATTCAATTTGACTCAATTCAAGACTTGGGTGTCGGTTTCAACCGAGAATGCACCCTTACAATTCAATGTGATTTGAGTTTGATTACAAGTGCAATAATGTTGATGTAGACTGTGCTCTGAAATGGAGAAGTTTACATATTCATTAACTTGATTGTAGTGATGTAGACTTTGCTTTTAAATGCTGGAGTTTGCAAAGTCATGAACTTGATTGTATTGAGAGAATTTGTTTGTTGAGGTAGAATGCCGGTGTTGAAAACTTTGATTATTTGTTGTAGTGACACTAATGCATGTGTTGAGCTTAATTATCCTTCCTTGAAGCTATTTTGTTACAAGTGTTGTGCTTGCTTTATGTATGCGATATTAGATGAAATTATTGATGTGTCACAACTAGACACAGATCAAAAAGCAAAAACATGAATCCATAAAACACATGCGCCATCAAACACACATAGTGTACCTTAGATCCCCTTATTCAATTTCGGGTGGATCTAGGACACAATCACCACAAAAATGATATGTTTTTATTAATGACTGAAGTACATCATTTTTCAACTTCTGAAGCGATGATAATGCCAAGATGAAAACCCTTTGAAACAACTCGCTTTCAAAATCTGAATGGATAGTGACACGATCCCTCACAAAGTAAAAAAATACTTTGAATTACAACAACTTTCCCTTATCACTCCAAATACAAAATAAGACACTTATATCTCCACAAAATATTCTTCAAATTTACAGAATGTAATGCACCTTATCCCTCCAAATACAATACAAATGGAAACACTCCTTAGTTCTTCAATTACAAAGAGCCAAAAAACATCCTTTCAACTCACAATCACACTCCTTAGTTCTTCAATTACAAAGAGCCAAAAACCATCCTTTCAACTCACAATCTCACCACTTTCATGCATATAAAAATGCATCTCCAATTACATGTCAAGTAAATCCACTCTCACTCATTTACCTTTCTTCCATTTCATAGGGCTTTTATAAAATTCAAATCTCAAATCTTAAAATATAACTTTATACAAAAGTTCAATTCCAATCCATGTGTATACGCTTTCACACCCATCATTCAATTACCAAGTCAAATCTTGTACATATACCTTTTGAGATCGGATTTCACAATCAAAGTCATCAAACAAATGCGCCCCTGGTTATCATTATACATGTGTATCATCGGTTTTAAAACGAGCTTGCATCCATCTTATTCCATCAATCTCTATGCTTACTGTTATACACCCCACAAATTCACCAGCGTCTTCAACACTTCCATCCACAATATCAAATCTTATATGAGATATGATTAGCTGCAAAAAGTCTTCGAACTTCTGAAGGTCCGAATTACCGTGCTATGCTATTTCACTGTCCAATTTACTCAATACAACAGGATTTTCATATGAACCGGTTAAAATTAAATGCCAGAACTTCATACTTACCAAAGCTGCCTTCAATGAATTGCCAGACTTATGTCTCTGCGTTTCCTCCAAGTCAACTACAACACGCACTCTTTACAGATCATTCATTTGCGTCCAAACCTGGAACAAATTCTGATAGCAAATGTCAATTGGATTTAACCTTCATTCTAAGGCAATTGCTAAACCCAACATTGATTTAAGAACTGATGTCGATTCCTATGAATCGAACCATTCAACTCAACTTATATCAATCACTGTCTTTGCAGATACAATGTGCTGCCAAATACCATGATTTCTTCTCAGAGAAAAACGTTTCCTCTGCTTCTGATGCAGAACAGAGACAAATAAAGCAGGAGAGCCAATGGCGCAGATGCTTATTCCTTCAATCGATCTCCCATTTCTGTAATAACTGCATGTCTTTTGTTGAGTTTAAAACCATTCAAACCTGTGCCTTCATGCTTCACGCTACATTCTTCACTATGGCAATTTCATAAAGTTCAGATTTAATCAAAAGCCAGTAAACCACGACTTACCAATACATCTCCAGGCTACATGTGGACTTTAACATTCAACGCATCCACATTCAGAATTCACTCCAGGTACTTGTCGATGCTTCTCAGAAATGACAAAAGGAATAGCTTGGGTTCCAAATCGATATATATATTCGCTCGCCTTCCACAACTTCTGTTACTCTGGAGGTCCGATTGGATGCTTGATTACATAGCAACAGGTAATAACAGATTTCTCAATTGCTCAACTATAGGAGTTGTGGGGTTGACTCTTTTTCTTTTTCTTTTTGAATGATTGGGTTCTGAAGAGATGCTTCCTCAGAACCTTTATTGACTTTAAGAGAATCCTCCTCAAAGGTACCTTGCTCTTGAACATCTATAGAAGGTTTTTCTAAAACTCTACCAGATCTGAGTTGAACATCATTAAGAGGAACAATCATATAGGTAGGAAATTGTTGTCCTTCTACCATGTAAGCATTCTGAGGATTTTTGTTGTTGGGATTTGGCAATGGCTGGGCTGGTAGTTGATTTGTCTTTTGTTGAAATGGAAGCAAGAGTTGAGAATTTGGATTTTGTTGAGAAGGTTGTTGTTGTGGAAATGGCAATGAAAGTTGTGGGTTTTGATTTGGAAGTTGTGGATTTTGTTGATTTTGAAAAGATGGAGGATATTGATAAAATTGAGCAAATCTCCCATAAGGATTTTGCATCCCTTGTGCCCATGATTGGTATGGATTTTGAGGTTGGGGCCAAGGTTGTTGCCAAGAATTCCAATTTGGCGGGAGCTGAAAGTTCATAGGATTGTTAAATCCTTGATTTTGTTGCCCCTACCACGGTCTTCTTGAAACAAAACAAAGGGACTCTACTGAATTTGGATCTTCCTGAAAGACAACTTTGAGCCCAGGAATTGAAGGACAATCCTTGGTCTCATGACTTTTTGAGAAAATCATACATGTTTCTACAACTTTTGCATCCAAGGGGCATTCCCTTAGAGCATGTTTCTTTCTACATTTTGGACAAAAGATGGCCAAGGCATCAGCTTCTGCTTTCTGCTTGTTTTGTATTTTAAGGGTGTCTAGTTGTTCACTAAGGCTCCCTAGAATATCAGTTTTGAACTCATCAAGCATATTGCTAATCTCTGCCCTACTTACTAATCCAGTTGCAGATTTGTTTGCTCTAATAATAGAAGAATCTCTCAGCCCTTTTCTAGTTTTAGATTTTCCCCTTGAGAGATGGACACATAGTTCTGTTATGTCACGAAGTGGAAGTTGAGAAATGTATCCCTTCCCTATCATGTTTAAAATATCTATCCATTCATCTCTAATGGCTTTCAATAGAAGGGCTTTCAAGGTTTCCTCGTCTAAATTACTCATTTTTGCTCTCTTTAAGTTGTATTGAAATCTTTCAAGTAAATCCTCCAAGTTTTCATCTTGTTTTTGAATCATCTTGAATACCTCATCCTTATGATTGGTGGGCATACAATAATCCAGGTATCTATCCAAAAATGTTTGTTTCATATCATTCCAAGTCCTAATAGATTGAGTGACTAATCCCATGAACCATTTCAAAGCAGTTCCTTTCAATGTTGAAGGAAACAATTTGAGTTTTTGAGAGTCTTCCATATAGTCATAGGTTCGGCACAAGACTTCAAACTCAAATAGAAATGTTTCAGGATCCTCACTTCACAACCCATAAAATTTTGGGAGTGTTATCACTCAGGTTTTCCCAGAAGTTGTAAGAAGGGGAAAGGAGGCCGAGGTAACCACAAACCAATCTTTTAGATACAGAATCTAGCCAATATGTATCCATAGAGGGCTCTCTCTTTATGATTTAGCTTTGTTTTTTAAAGGTATTAGGCTAGTTGTGAAGTTCAAGAGTTTTGTTTGAGTTTGGGTGGTGAGATTCAATAGAGCAGAGAGGTAAGACAAAGTAGTTCAGTCCATTGGGCTAATGGAGTCAAAGAAGATGGCTTTCTGGATTGGGTTTCTTAACAGAGGATGGCTTCACAGAGCAAGGTAGTCAAACAGGGAACAAATAAAAGACTTGAAACAGATGGAATGGGCTCAAATTGGGTGGTGAGATTCAATAGAACAGAGAGGTAAGACAGAGTAGTTCAGTCCATTAGGCTAATGGAGTCAAAGAAGATGGCTTTCTGGATTTGGTTTCTTAACAGAGGATGGCTTCACAGAGCAAGGTAGTCAAACAGGGAACAAATAAAGACTTGAAACAGATGGAATGTGCTCAAATTGGGTGAAGGGCGGTTAAGGATCCTTCAACCTATTTAAAGAGGGAAATTGGATGATTACTGATAAGGAGCAGTTAAGTATTCTTCAGCAAATAATCAACATGAAAGCATTACGAAACATGAGCAATTAAGATTTCACTGCTTATCCTAATTCTGAAGAAAACACAGAGAACAATAATGACTGAAAACAGAGTGCAATCAAGCATATTCTGAAATTAAATCTTTTCTTTATCATTCAGATTGTGAAACACAGATGATATAATAAACTAAGAAAACTTTAAAACACAAGATATAGAGGACTTATTGATCCAGTGGTTGATTCAAGAAGTCTGTGACAAGTCCTCTGCTTCAATTCTTCATCTAGTAAGCCATGCAACAGTTGATTCCAATAGCTCTTTATTCCAAAAAATCAATATTACAGCAAAGTCTAGGAATCCACCCACAATACTCCAATTGAGGGGGTATTTATTCAGAAAATTATACAACAAATATCTCATAATAGAGTGAGATAATATCTAGGATGACTAAAAATAGTTTCACAAGTAAATAGAAACAGCTAGCCTTGAAAATAGGGAAAAGATAAACTGATGTTGTGCTGGTCCTGTTTTTGTTGAATGTGTTGGAGGCAGGCCCTATAATTCAGCTGGCAGCTATCTTCTTCGATAACTCTGTGCTGGTTGCTCTGTTCTTACTGATACTCTTTAAACCTGGTCTGATACACTTTGACCTGTTTACCTCTGTTCATCTTTGTCTGGAAAATCGCTCAATTTGGTAAACATCTCCATCGGTGGTTGGGACATTGGAGGTTGTTCTGCGCCTTCTGCTTCCTTTTAGAACTTTCTGTGGAGATTGCGCTAGTTTCCTGTGGAGATTCCGGCAATTGGTGCACAAATTTCTGGCCTCTGAGATAGTTGAAAAGGTACCTGTAATTGAGGAGGAAACTATATAATGGTATGAGTGGCTGCGAGCTTGTCGCTGTAGTCTTTTTGGTCAGGTGGCAGCTAAAAAACTGGAGCAGGACGTTGCTTGCATAAGAGCGCGGTATGCAGCAAACTATAGTGAAAATGACATTTTATCGGTTTTATTTGACAAAACGAAGGTTTGGCGGGATTTTTGGATTTCATTAGGCAGATGACGTCAGTGGGTGGATGACATCAGCGGAGGGTGGATGACGTCAGAGGAGGGTGGATGATGTCATAGGATGACGTCAGCGAAGGGTGGTAAGCGGTTTACCCCGCACCGCTTTTAGGGTTGGGCGGTATTGAGCGGGGAGGGAGCGAGCACACTGGCGGAGTGACGCGTGGCGGGAGTACGGGGGCAAAACCGTCGGTCGATCGCAAGTTAAAGCGCGGCGATGAAGGGGGTCGCGATATTGATGTGGACCGTCGGATGAGCGAGCGGGGATCGGACGGCGGACGGGCAGGTGACATGGCGGAGGTTTAACTGCTGCGGGCCCGGTGCAATAAACAATGCTTTTAATCATATCGGGCGCGTTTTGATTGGTTCGCGGGGTGTTTATTAACTAACCTCGATTGTTATAGACATTTTTGTGCCTTGCAGCTCCAAGCACAAAATGTCCATAAACCAAGGGCTCCTAAGTCCCTAAAAGTGTTGTTCCAACCCCTAAAGGAACAAGGTCAACAAATTACAGCTTCTCCCATAAGTTCTCCACCAGAAACTGCTCAGAATAAGTCAAAACAGGATCGTTTCAACTGCTCCACTGGCTAGCTGCGTTGCATAGCACCTAAACACACTAGCTAGGTGCGTTGCAACGCACCTAAATGCACTACCAGGGTGCGTTGAGCGGGAAATGACAAATGGCAGTGTCATTCCACGAGGTGGAGAGACAATGGAAGCTTCCAGAATCTTCTCCTATGACACTTGCCTCACTGAATTCGACCAAGGATGAGTAAGAGGCCTTCAGTCTCCAAGTGGAAGCAAGAAATGACAGAGAGAAGCCACTAATCAAATCATAAGCTGAATCATCCTCCTTGCATACATCTATATATGGATCCCTCATCCCAGAGATCCAAAGGCTGGAATTTTGCACATTGTAAGGAATTGTTGTTGGTTTTGAGATACATATCAGAGAATTGGGTGATCTATGCTTTGTTGGAGGTGAAGAGGGGCTTCTTTGTTGGGAGGTTGATGCTGGGTCAGGAATCATCGGTTGTAACTCCTCCTGGATCTTCTTGTATATCAATAAAAACTATTTGAGTTTCTCCTCCATGCTTTTGTATCATTGATGCTTGTTACATTTGTATGGTTAACTTAAATCTGATCCTAAGTTATTTATGAATATAAATCCATGTCTTTGTATAGTTTCCTTCCTCTGTGATCTTACAGGTACTTGGTGAAGCTGGGCAAGGGAGCAGGTAGCTGGAAGCTGTCAAAGAGGAGAGAGATTGGATCAAAGGACTAGCGCAAGACACAGGTTGGTTCTTCCTATTCCTCTTTGTTTATAGTTCATAAAGGAGATACAAAAGTAGTTTTCTCTGTTTGTTTCTAAGGCAGCTGTCACACCTTAGTGGGATAGAGCAGTTCTAAATAGACACTTTTCCTGGTAACAAAATGGCGACTCCACTGGGGAGCGATTGTCTAATTAGTTTGTTTATGTATCTCTTGTTGTTTGTTTCATAAACTTATAAGTAACAATTGAACTGCATTTGCCATATCAAATGCAAAGTAGACATCTGTTGCTTCAATCCATTCATTGGATCTGTTTATGATTTGAACAGCTGATTCATAGACTATCTGATTGCCCTTGTGATAACTCTTAGACCCTCCTTAGATTTACCCCTGATTGTGCATTACTGATTGCTTTTACTCGGCCAAAAACCAAAGACTAAACTGCAAACCGTGACTCAGAACCCGGATAGAATTCTCGTTTCTGCCCCAGCGCAGGCACTGTGAAGAGGTTCTGCATTTCAACGCACTTCCCGAGAGGGCAACCTGCGCTGCAATGCAGTTTCT
This sequence comes from Pinus tabuliformis, assembly GCA_031772625.1. Lineage (NCBI taxonomy): Eukaryota > Viridiplantae > Streptophyta > Pinopsida > Pinales > Pinaceae > Pinus > Pinus tabuliformis. Next base: position 762,180,906 of record CM062804.1, read on the forward strand.
CTATGTAACAGGTGCGCTGATCAGCCTAGCCCTGTGCAGCTGAGGTTCTTTGCTTCATTCTTTCTAGTTTTGTCTCTGAATTTTTGCAGCCAGTGATCAGTATATGACTGTTTCAAACCCCTTTTCTTTACTAATATTCCGCCTCATTTGTACAAAAGAACTGTAGATGTTTTTGTGTGTTTGTTGAGTCGTTTACAGTTTTCCATTGCAAAAGTATAATAATCGCACTGTCGTCCTTTGATTTAGATCTGTCGCAAGTGTCGATTTTGATCATAGGAGAAAGTTTATTTGTTGTTGATGGTCGATTATGGTTTTACTATTGCCTTTGGTTTGAATTTGTGACTTTCTAGTGTCAAAACGAGTATTTATTTCAAAATCATAAAGTGTCGTAATCATCTCTACCTTTTGATTTCGAAAAAGAAGCTTGTTTGTGTTTGTCGCTTGAAAGCAAATTCATATTTGTACATCAACTTTCTTTTTAGCATCAATATTAAGAAAGTGAAAAACAAATACATGCATGTGCATTTGCATATAGACAGTCTGTTTGGCTTGATTTAGGAAAGTGCATTTACAGTGTGCTCTTTGCTCTTTGAGAAAAGATTGTGTCTTTCTTTTCCCCTAGTAGCTAGGATTTTCATTGCCGAAAAGAGATAAAATTTTGTTTATCATCTTTAGATTGCATTTTAGGAATTACATCTACATCTCGTGGTGAACCCAAAAGGAAAACTTCATAAGAAAGATCAACTTAAAATAAATTCAATGAATCTAACAACGCTTTGGAACTTAACGCACAACATTTAGAGGTCTAGGCTAGAGACGTATTCCCGTGTCGTAAAGCCTGGTAACTGTTGTCCTCACTGATGGTTGGGTGATTCCTCCACTTTGAGACAATAAGTGCCAGTACGGACAAAGCGAGCTCGTTTAACCGGTTCCAAATCTCCTATCAAAGTTAGAACAAGTGTTCCAACAACATCAGAGACTCCGGTTACTCCAAACATTTCTGGAATCCCTGCCTCTACAGAAGAAGTTCAACAGCCACAGAAGGATAGTGATACTGATCCTAGTTTGAGAATAAGCACTTGTGTTACCGAACTAGTTACATCTACAACCGGTTCGGAGAGTCTTACTCTTCAAACATCTGTCGCTGCTGACTTCACACCTTCTTCGGCACCAGAAATATTTTACGGACCTGACGGTCTTCCCCTTCCACCTGGTCTGATTGCAATAGAAGAAATTGTAGAAGATCCTCAAACAAGTACTCCAACGCACTTTGGAGTCGGGATCACTCTATATCCTTCGTCATCAGAAGTTAGTCTACCACCAGCGGAAGCTCCTATAGAATCGCTAGGTAATCTTTTGGATAGACTACAAATGTCTGAACAACCGTCAACATCTAGGACTGTGTCATCTGACACAGCGACGGCAGAACTCCCTGCTATCACTCCGACAATGTTCGCCGGCATACCATCTGTCCCGACTAGCTCTCAACCGCTAGAAGGAGCCCACCTAGGGGCTATTTCGACAGTCTGGTCTGTTCCTGTTTGTTCATCCAGAATAATATCCAGAAACTCTTATGTTGGGTCTCAACAAATTCATCCATTTGGAGGTCAATTTGGGCAGTCCGGTCCCCAAGGGCAAACAATTCCCTTGAGTTCTGGATTACCACCGTATGGGGGGTAGTATACCCTTTCATTATCCCCTCCGGGAGGATATCCATACGGGAGTTCACAACAGCATTCAGGTTATACTGGAATTACCTCAAGTGATTGGGTACCTATACTACCTCAACAACTAAGAGTTGTGTATTCGATGCAACAATGCGTACCTATGTCGAACATCTCGACTACGCCAGCTATTGTGACAGTGTCGCAAGTTCAAGCACTGCCTGTTGTATGCCAACCTCAGGTTTCTCAGGTTGTAATGCAACAACCCCTTGACCCTGCGACTCAACCACAATTGCCGACTAGTGGGGCGACACAGGTCCAGACGGGTACAATCACCCCTCACCTTGGTCAAACGGTTAGTATCGGGCAACAGCACATGGCTTCACAACCATGGCTGGTGCAATACCAACAACCACAATTCCAACAAGTATACCAAGGTTCTGAGCAGCAAATCTTTGCGAACAATGGACAACCGTACATCCAAAAAGGTCAAAATCAACCATTTTACAATGGTCAAGTCCACCAACCTTACCAAACATACCAGCATCAAATGCATTATGCCAGTATACAAAGACCAACTGCTCAGGCGATTCCATCGTATCCTGGGTATGCTTCACCTAACCTGAATCAACAGTTACCCTTTGTGGCAACCTTAGAGTTACCTGATTTAAATCGGTTAACAAACAATCTGATTGCTTACGCCCCTTGGTGGCCAGCGATTCCGCAAAAACTTCCATCAGATACTCCTAAATTTAATGGAAATTCGGGTGAAGATCCATCGAATCACGTGATGACCTTTCATCTATGGTGTTCATCAAACACCCTAAATGATGATTCGATAAGACTTCGCCTCTTTAAGAGGACGTTAACGGGTCCAACGGCAAAATGGTACATTGAATTGCCTAGAGCTTCGTTCGACAACTTCAATACCTTAGCCACAACCTTTTTAACCCATTTTCAATTACCAATAAGGTACGAAACGGGAACAGAACTTCTGACCAACTTCAAACAGACAACGGCCACTCACATATCTGATCATATACATGAGTGGCGACGTCGTCGTAGGATGGTAAAAACGTACATCCCCAATCAGCTCTTAGCTGAATGGTTTATAAAGTCATTATTGCCTTCCATCACGGAAGATGTGGCAAAGGGGGGAGTCGTAACGGAAGAGCAAGTTATCGCTCGTGCACAATAACTGGACTTGATTTACACTCAGTCTGGCACGCTCTACGACAAAATACCTGATGCCCCTAGACCGGAATTCTCAATTCCTCCTCCTCCTAAATCGAACAATGACTCTCATGCCGGCGATGGCGTGATTGGCACAACAGACACGAAATTGACAAAGGCTACATCCAAAAAGGCCCGTAAGATTTCAGGTCAAAATGCAAAAGACGAACTTCTTGCTTCGGAAGTAAATGTCGTATCGACAGATAAGGGCAGAGAAACCAAACAACCAGGAAGCAAGAAGAAAGGCAAAGGGAAGAAGAAGAAACAGGAGGAATCATCACCTGAAAAATCTTCTTCAAACCCTCCTAGAAGTAGGAAACCAAAAACTCCATGCTTTATATACGATGAGGATCATCGGACTTTAGATTGTCCACACAGAGCTGAGGTTAAAAAATTCTTCAAGAATTCAAAAACCTCCACAGTGTTAACTGATCCGTTTCCAAATCCAGGAACAAATCTGGTTGAAAGTGGAAATGCTTCCCCGTCTCAAGTGCTAATGTTGTCGGTTTCAAAACAGCAAAATGATGCGTTGATATCGACAAGGAACAAAGATTATGGGAATCCGCAGCTGTCGAACAACAAGGATAAAGATCAACCAAGTAGTTCGACAACAACTTCGACAGAAGTTGTACCACCCACCATCCCTGAATTGACAATAAAACCGCCGAAGGGAGTAGTACACAAGTCGACATTTAATCCCCGCGCTAGAGCGGCACAGCATTATAACATAGTGGAAGATTTGGCCCAATCGCCATCCGCTATGTCGACTCTTGAAGTACTGCAAAATTTCCCATCCCAAAGGCAGGCTTTATTATCGGCCATTGGTGGGATTGATCCAAAGGATTCCAATATTGTATCCTTCGACCACAAAGGATACGATCCTCAGTTACCGGCTCAACTAGCTTTCCTTGTTCAAGTGAAAACCCTCAACAAAATTGTTCATCGAACAATTATTGATGAGGGGGCATCTACATGTATTATGTCGATGAGTTGCTGGAAAACTTTAGGATCTCCAACCTTGTCGCGATCTGCGGTGACAGTAAAAGCAATCGACGGAAGGACATATACCCCATATGGTATCCTAAATAACTTGAAAGTTGAACTAGGGGGGAAAACAGTAGAAATAGATGTTGAAGTCATCGATGGGAATCTTGATTACAACATCCTACTAGGACGACCGTGGATATATGCCATGGCAGCTGTTGTGTCGACCTATTTTAGAAAGATTGCATTTCCCTTTCAAGGAGGGATTACAATCGTCAATAAACAAAACTTCCTCCTCAATGATTCTCAAGTTATTGGAAGCATTCCCATGATCCATGGAAGCCCCCATTCGCTTCAGAATATCGGAGTAAGCCTACTAAAATATCCTATACTAATGGGAACTTTTGCTCTTCCACCTCCAATCAATCTGGCGGAAGTAGCGTCGGTAGGAACCTGCAACATGATATCTTCTATAAAGATCTCAGAAAACGATATCAACATGGATCATGCAGTGGTTTTGCCCCCAAGCCCAATGGAAATATTATAGCAATCAATGTTCCTAGCATGGGAGGCAAACCCAAATCAACGCTCATCAAGCGTTTGGATAGATAGGTCTAGAGAATATGGTACTCCTTCAGATCCTTGGTCGCGAGTGCATGTCACCGACGAAGGAATTCTCCAATCTATGGTAATTGAAGGAGCACCATGGAATGATTCCCACCATCGTTCTCTTCTTCCGGATTGTGAAGAAGATACTAAAAATGACCTTTACCATCCTTCAGTAATTGATTTTCTATCAAATACTGTAAATACGGTGGATTCCGAGCGAAACTTGTCCAACATTGAAGAGACTATAGCCATAAATATCTCAACCAAAACAGATGTTGTAGAGAATATTTATGTTGGCAAATGTTGTTCTCCTTCAGAACTGGAAATATATAAAGCTCTGTTTCGCGAATTCAGAGATGTCTTTGCTTGGTCATACAGTGAAATGCCAGGCATCGACTCAAGTATCGTTGAACACGAAATTAAGATGTATCCAGATGTCAAACCAGTACGACAACGGCTAAGGCAGGTGCACCCCAAGAAAGCCGCTGCCATTAAGGCAGAAGTTGAAAAACTTCTCCATACTGGTTTCATCTACCCGGTTCCTCTAACCGATTGGGTATCGAATATTGTCCCTGTTATGAAAAAACAGGGGACAATTAGAGTGTGCGTCGATTATAGGGATGTAAATCAAGCTTGTCCAAAAGACAACTACCCTACACCCTTCATTGACCAGATAATTGATGAATGCGCCGGATGCGAAATCTTTTCATTCATGGATGGATTCTCTGGGTATAATCAAATAAATATCCACCCACAGGACCAGTCAAAGACTGCCTTTATTTGTCCGTGGGGCACATTTGCATATCGAAAATTACCCTTTGGTTTAAAGAACGCAGGGGCGACGTTTCAAAGGGCAATGAATTATGCCTTCCAAAAAACATCGTTCAACCATACCTCGACGACCTTCCGACTCATTTGCGAAAGCAGACTGATCATCCGCAACATTTAAGAGCGATATTTCTACGTTGCCGACACTACAAGATACGACTCAATCCGCACAAATGTGTATTTTGCGTCAGTTCTGGTCGTTTACTTGGCTTTGTAGTCTCCAAGGATGGGATTCGTCTCGACCCGTGTAAGGTCCAGGCAATCATAAATTTGCCTCCACCTTCGAATTTGCTTCAGATTCAGAAACTCCAAGGGAAAGAAAACTTTCTGAGGAGGTTCATTCCAAATTACGTCGAACTTGCTAAAGGTTATACACGTCTCTTGAAAAAGGAGGTACCCTTTGTCTAGGATCAGGTCGCGCAAGCTTCCTTTGATGCTTTAAAAGATTCCCTAATGAAAGCATCATTAATGTACGCCCCTGATTATCAAAGAGATTTTAACCTGTATCTGGATGCAGCAGGTACGACCATCGCAATGGTTTTAGTTCAAGAAGTCAATGGAATTGAGCATCCTATATATTATTTAAGTAAAAACTTAAATGATACAGAAAGCAAATATTCTTATGTTGAAAAACTAGCACTTGCAGCTATTCAAGCGATACAAAGATTTCGACACTATGTCCTCTTTCGGAAAACTACCATTCTGTCAGATTGCAACCCCATGACTTATATATTGTCGCGACAGTTACTGGGGGGCAAATATTCAAAATGGATAGCAATCCTACAAGAGTTTGATCTGGAATTTGTAAAATCCAAGTCAAAGAAAGCTCTAGTTTTCGCAGAATTATTATGCGATCTCCCATCGTCGTCCAACGATGAAACATCCGAAGAATCAATCGTGGATGAAAGTTTGTTTCTGATAGCTACAAGCAATGAGTGGTATGGGGATATAATCATTTATCTCCAAACCCAAAAATTTAGGCCAAACACCTCCCACTCTGAACAAAAACGTATACGATACCAAGCAAAAGACTACATGATCATCGGTGATACACTTTACCGTCGTGGTATCGATACAGTTCTGAGAAGGTGCCTCACCCATGAGGAGGCCGAAAAAGTCCTGAATGAGTGTCATTCAGGCGCGTGTGGGGGGCATCAATCTGGATATGCTACAGCACAAAAAAATTTACGAGCAGGATACTTTTGGCTAACAATGTTCAAAGATTGCATAATCGCGGTCAGAAGTTGCCATGCTTGTCAAATTTTTGATAGCAAAACCAGAAGACCACCCGCACCTCTACAGCCAATAGTTTTTGTTGGGCCATTCGCCAAATGGGGTATCGATTTCATGACATGTAACCCCACCTCGACCGGGGGGCATGGGTATATCATAGTCGTAGTTGACTATTTTACCAAATGGGCCGAGGCGATGCCTACATTAGATAATACTGGTGAAACAGCTGCCCTCTTCTTTTTCAATCATGTAGTCGCCAGATTCGGCGTACCACAGGCTATAGTCACAGATCATGGATCGCATTTTCGCAATCACATGATGGTTGAATTAGCTGCCAAACTAGGGTTGTCTCATGACAGCTCTACTCCATATTATCCGCAAGCCAACGGACAAGTTGAAGCGATCAACAAAGTCATGAAATGCATGCTGCAAAGGATGATCGGAGTTCACAAAAGGAGATGGCACCTAATCCTGTACTCAGCTTTGTGGGCTTACCGAACATCGGTAAGGAATGCAACCGGGTTCACACCCTTCCAACTGGTATATGGCCTGGAAGCAGTCTTACCAGTCCAGTGTGAAATCTCGTCTCTCAAACTCGCAATTGATCTCCTCCCCGGAACTTCAGAAGAAGAGGCTCGTTTCTTGGAATTAATCCAATTGGATGAAACCCGTCATGACGCCGCTTTGGCTAACGAAGCCCATAAGAAACGAGTCAAGGGGCAGTTCGACAAAAATGTCAAACCCCGTGTCTTCTCAGAAGGTGACTTGGTCTTGCTTTACGACCAAGAATCCGATAAATTGGGAGCAGGTAAATTTAAGTCTTTATGGATGGGCCCCTATATTGTTAAACGAGTGTTAGCAAAGGGAGCCTACGAGTTAATGGATTATGACGGAATTCCACTGGCGCAACCTCGTAATGGGTTGTACCTCAAGCGTTACTATGCGTAATAGTAACCAATATGCTTTTGTTATATTTTTGTTTTCGCTAAAGTGTTTGTTTTGGTCAAGTAATCCACTCTTTTCGTTTATTGCAGATGTCAAACCTATTGGAGCCATGTCTTGGATATGCCGACGGAGCGAGTCGTAGTTCGCGGAACCTGTCCTCCGCAGCCTGGGCCATTTTTGATCCAAGCGGCGAGTTAGTAAGTTTCAGAGGTGTATGTATTTGTCGATCAACGAATAACATCGCTGAGTATAGCGCATTGATAGAACTTCTCTCTGATGCCATTACACATGGTATACGTCGACTAATTGTCAGGCTAGACTCACAACTCGTAATACTACAACTCAACGGTATATATTCCGTCCGAAACCCAGCTATTTATCACATGTTCCTAAGGGTTAAGATTTTGGAAAGACAATTTGATCTTATTCAATATCAACATTTTTCCAGAAACTTAAACACATTAACCGACTCATTAGCAAACTATGTGTTAGATAGACATTTGCAACATTTATAAAAAGAAACACATCATCAATGTTTTGCATGTGGATCATGTAGCTCAACCAAAATAAAACTCCGAAAATCAAAAATATATAGCTATTTATGGTTTACACATAATTTTCTGTAACCAAGACAAAATCGGTCAAGCGACCCAAAAACTCAAAATGCTAGGGGGCACCCTAGTCTAATGATGCTCGTGATAACAAGTCACAACCTGTGCGATCATGCGTAAGAGACGAGTCCATCGTCTGGGCACACCAGTAGTATGCCACTGTAACCACAAAGGTAGCTCATCGGTCCTCACATCTAGTATACCGAGAGTGAGGCCCTCAACCTGCTCCTGCAAAGCTGTGAGAGTCTCGGCCACATCGAGGTCACGAAGAATAGCCCTTCCGATGGCCTCTCCTGCTAGGGAAACAGCTGGTACTCTCAGGCGAACTACTGGACGAACGGGACCAACATCTGCATGTACACATGAGTTTTATTAAAGTCTTGATAGAATAAAGCACAAGGACATTATAAACAAAAACAGTAAACAGTAATATGGTCAGAGATTTTACCAATGGCACCCACTGCTCGCCATCCGGCAATACTAAATCTGGATCGCCCCGAAAATCCATGCCAGCGTATGGATACTCAGAATAAACCATCTCCTGACGATCAAACCACCTGAAGAAAGTATCAGAAAATGAAATCTGAGACTGGCCAGCATGCCTAGACATATGGTAAACCCATCTCTGCATACGTGGTTCAGTAGGAGAAGGTAAATCGAGTGCAATATACTGCGGCTGCATCAATGGTATCTTCTCCAAGGCAAAGGCGGTCAAAATAAAACCATACCTAAAGTTCTTCAACCTCCCATTCTTTATCTTGGTCAACTGTTCTTTCATCACAAGAAGTACTGCGTCGCACCAATTGACCACCTTCGGTTGGAGGCATTCCAAGGCATGTTGCATATAAGATCGGTTGGCTACATGAAGAGACGCACTACCAGCCATCCTAACAAAAGTAAACAGAATAGTCCTAAGGGACCTGTCAGTGACATCACGGATGATGATCTTGCCGTCTTTACTCGGCTGAGATCCTTCTCTGCAATACCGACGGACATAATCTCTCACAGAATCGCCTCCTCGGGCCGAACCTGACAAAGAGATGGGGGCACCCCACCTCGACAAGCCAGTCAAGAAATAGATGTCTACTGCAGTCAAGGGGATAGATTTGCCCCTAATCTGGAAAACCTGATTAGTAGGATCCCAAGCATCGAGCAAATGTTGCAGTAAGTTGATTTGCTGTCTCATGCTAGAAATGCGGAAGAACTTCAGCAAGCCACAATTCCGCAGCGCATTCACTGTAACTGGATCATGTAGGGAAATCATGTCCTCTTCTTCATGCTCACATTCTCACCATGTAAGGGTCATCTTACTCCAAAGATCTCTGAAAAACAAACAAGAGAGGAGTTAGATCCTGATTTTGGTAAGAAACAAGCAAAAATTCCATCAAAAATTGTGCTTCAAATTCCCTTTTTTCTCCCAACGCACCTGCAGCAGTGTTCTAGGTTCATTGAAAGCCAGATAGCCTTCAGACAGGCCAGCATTCAACGCAGATTTCGATACACTGGGGGTGCGTTGATGGCAGAACGAGTTCCTCAAAACCCAAGGGCTCAGAAAAGCTAGGAATCAAGCTCAAAAGGCAGAATGGAAACCATGAAATGAAAGAGCTCAGGTTTAGCTCCTACCCGGTCCAGACGGCGCCGAGAATCGTCCACAGAATCTCCCGAAATCAACTGATGAAAATCGAGGGGGAAAAGCACCTCCAAAGCTCCAACAAACCAAGTTCAAATGAAATGGTAAAATGAGAGGTAAAAAACACTTTTTAATTACTTTTACGTAGTTCAAAGTAAAATATTAGCATTTTAAACTCATTTTCAAGCAAATATTGTTCATTTCTGACTAGTTTGATGAAGCAGTTGAAAATACAATACGATCTTTGGAAGGACAAAGCTATTTATGGTAAAAATCAAAACAAGACCATCTGATCGAGCAGTGTTACCGCAAGGTTCAAGCTCATTAAAAAATAAACCCGCACCGAGCAAATGTTTCCATCCACGTTTAAGCTCGTTAGAAAATGAACTATTCCCTGGTAAATAACCACCGTGAATATAGCACTTCAGCCATTAAAGCCTTGGTCGTGTTTGCACCGTCACCTCCACTTTTTCATTGGCCGATCATTCGCCTCCATCTGATTGTTTACCCATTTTGAGGAACAGCTGCGAAGAGTGATTTCACTAGCCATCCTTGTGACACTGCCGTGATTGGAAAATTCCAAACCTTACCTGGAATCAGCTGCTACCCATTTTATCACTCGTTCCTCAAAAGACGAGTCTTCTTTAAGCTCTTTTCAACTGACTCGTAAAATATGAAAAGATTCCTGAGCCATTGGCCTCTCCAGCTCGTTAAAGGGACGGGAAGTGTTATCCCTCCTCTAGATTTTAATCTTTTTGAACCTGAGGGATTATTACACAAAAAGATCGAGCGCTTGTTTTGTTCGGCTCGTTAAAGCTATCGAAAATTCATCCATTCTGTATTGTTTTATACTGTTTCGGACTTAAGGGATTAGATGACGAAAAAGGAATTTTGGAGTTACCTTTATGTACCTTTTCAGACTCTCTAAAAATGAAAAGGACCGAGTTATCTTTGTCGTTAAACTCGTTAAAAAGATTAATAGCGACAAACTTGTCTTTAGACGAGAACGAGTTTCACTATTGCTAGGCTCGTTAAAACATAGCGATGGGTTTGCCCGAAGGGCAAATTATAGAACAAGCATATGTTATCCTCCTCAAGCTTGACAAAAATAAAGAGGTACTGGTCAACAATGACTGGGGAAAAATTGGGAAGAAAACTCAAAGAATCTTTATTGGTAGCAAGTCGCTCTTGAACATGACACTTCTGCTCCGTGCCCGAGTCGGGTTGGGTTGTTTCATTCACCGGTCACATCGCCATGGTCACGCCATACCATCCACATTTGGGGTTAATGCTACCAATCCATCACATCAGTGTCGCCGATATGTTCAAGAGAAGTCATCCAGAAAGGCCACCTGTGTCCCGCCCACTACCATACATTATACTCCATTCTTTCATGACCACCACCCTGAACCATATATCATCAGATCGTTTTCACTTCCATCAAAATCATTTGCTCCGTTCCGTGTCATTGATGTGGGATTCATTAAGGCCCTCCTATGACGGGTCACTTCTTGTCGACATCAGCTCATTATCTAAGAAGTTGATCTAGGAACACCCCATTCAGTACTTCGAAGCTTGCATGCCTCAATGGCAAGTTTCTCACTTCCGACGACAGGTTTACATCAATGACCTTCGACCGAAATATTTTGCGTGGTGTTCGACGCCAAGTCCTTTATTCACACCACGTGAATTGTACTGCAGTACCTTGAGGATCATTATCATTATCGGTGATTCCTCTCACGCTTGTTAACAGTTTACATCATTGAGTGGTAATCAAGCGATGTCTTTCCATGTTCGACTTCAAAACATTTCTCACATGGATCGATTTGTACTTCGAGTGAAGATCGGACGAGATTAAAGACCCCGGATCTAGTTTCATCCATCCGGGCTGCGATATATATTCAGGAAAATAAAGACATTGAAATGTACAGCATTGCAGCACAGATAATCATCCTACCAAAAGGATGATGGCTCTATCAGAATCATCAGTCTACCATCAGGCGATTATCTGTCCTATGTACATGAAAATGAATTTATAAAGCTGAGCATGGGAATGCCCGCCTCAGCTAGATCATGAAAAGAGTATGAAGATAATGTATTGTATTGTATCTTATTACAGGTCTCCTCCCAGCATTGAAAGAACTTCGGATCCTCCTAATAAAGCATTTCACCCGATAAACGGCCTCATACTTTAGGGGGCAACTGTTATAGACATTTTTGTGCCTTGTAGCTCCAAGCATGAAATGTCCATAAACCAAGGGCTCCTAAGTCCCTAAAAGTGTTGTTCCAACCCCTAAAGGAACAAGGTCAACAAATTACAGCTTCTCCCAGAAGTTCTCCACCAGAAACTGCTCAGAATAAGTCAAAACAGGATCATTTCAACTGCTCCACTGGCTAGCTGCATTGCATAGCACCTAAACACACTAGCTAGGTGCGTTGCAACGCACCTAAATGCACTACCAAGGTGCGTTGAGTGGGAAATGACAAATGGCAGTGTCATTCCGTGAGGTGGAGAGACAATGGAAGCTTCCAAAATCTTCTCCTATGACACTTGCCTCACTGAATTCGACCAAGGATGAGTAAGAGACCTTCAGTCTCCAAGTGGAAGCAGGAACTAACAGAGAGAAGCCACTAATCAAATCATAAGCTGACTCATCCTCCTTGCATACATCTATATATGGATCCCTCATCCCAGAGATCCAGAGGCTGGAATTTTGCACATTGTAAGGAATTGTTGTTGGTTTTGAGATACATATCAGAGAATTGGGTGATCTATGCTTTGTTGGAGGTGAAGAGGGGCTTCTTTGCTGGGAGGTTGATGCTGGGTCAAGAATCATCGGTTGTAACTCCTCCTGGATCTTCTTGTATATCAATAAAAACTATTTGAGTTTCTCCTCCATGCTTTTGTATCATTGATGCTTGTTACATTTGTATGGTTAACTTAAATCTGATCCTAAGTTATTTATGAATATAAATCCATGTCTTTGTATAGTTTCCTTCCTCTGTGATCTTACAGGTACTTGGTGAAGCTGGGCAAGTAAGGGAGCAGGTAGCTGGAAGCTGTCAAAGAGGAGAGAGATTGGATCAAAGGACTAGCGCAAGACACAGTTTGGTTCTTCCTATTCCTCTTTGTTTATAGTTCATAAAGGAGATACAAAAGTAGTTTTCTCTGTTTGTTTCTAAGGCAGCTGTCACACCTTAGTGGGATAGAGCAGTTCTAAATACACACTTTTCCCGGTAACATCGATGGTTAATCAAATCCTTTGTTGCGCGAGGAGGGTTCTTAATCAACTTTGGATTAACTTATTAATTCCAAACAAACACGTTTACGGTTATATTTCAACCAGGGTGGGGATATATTAAAAATCGGGGTTTTTTATATAACTAAGTAATACGGGGAAGGGTAGTATGGTTATCTGGGATTTATATATTATAAATGTTAATAGTTAATATGAAAAAATGTAATGAAAGCGCCAAGTTAAAAAACAGTTGTCTTTTGTGGTTAAACTGAGGCTTTGAAGGGGACGAAGGGGGTTTTTATATGAGAAATGATTGCCCTTTTCTTAAGTAAAATAGGGTTTTACTTAGGCAACTTTATGAAATGGAAGGAGTGGCTTTTAGTGATATTAAGAGTAGATCTTAATACTTTTGGGGGAGTTAGTGAATGATTAGGGAAAAGTATGAAGGGGAGTTAGTTATGTAGCCTTGCCTCGCTTGAGCTGCATCAAGTATAATATCCGCCTCGCACTTTGTGATAGAGATAAAGATTTACACATTTAGAAACATAATCAATCACAAGTATCATTCTACAACACCATCTACCTACCGTGCCTACTTTGGCCTAGCATTATTTATTCTTTATTTGGGTGCACTTAGACTGACAAACCCTTATCAACTTTCCTTTTCTTTTCATGGTAAGCCTACCTAAGTCTGCACTTATTACATCCAAGGGCTCATATTTAACTGTTGAGCTCCTTTTTATTTACTCTACCTATCTACTTATCTGCCAAGATTAAACAGTTTGGTCAGATTTTATTCTCTATCTCTAAAACAGGAAATTCAAATATGAACTAGCCAAGATTAATTTGTTTGGCCATTCATCAATTGTGGCATAAATTAACAAGCTGCACACAATGCTTATTACAAAAAATGAAAAAGTAGTGGCATTTTGGACTTGCACACTTTCCTGGTCTATTTTTGTTTGGGGTTCATTTCTTTCACTTTTTTGACCATTTTATTCTTTTCACCCTTGGATTTTTTTTTTAGGGTATACCCTCTTTACATTTTTTACATTTTTTGAAATTTTTGATAATATAGAAACCTTTGCAACAAGGAAAGGAATGAACATATTACAGAGCTCATCAAGTCAATCATGAAATATGACACCTATTGGTATAGGAGTATAACAGGGAGGATAGATGGTGAAATGTTTTTCATTGTTGTATGAGTTTCCTCATCGGCTATAGGGAATCCAAATGAGTTATCTCCTTCCCTATTTCCCCCATTGTTACCTCTACCTCCTCCATTATTTCCTCTTCCTCTACCTCTACCCCCTCCTCCAAATCCATCTACTACTTCCTCTGTCATGATAGTTTCCTCAGAGTCTTCTGGTTCTTCTATTAATGGTGAACGAGAGAGAGTTTCTCCCTTTCCCTCTTCTTCAGGTGATTCTACTTCTTTGATTACAATATGTTCCCCTGTAGAAGTGAAGAAAGGTTCTTCTCCTAGATCAGATTTAGTAGATAGTGTGGGAGAATCTCCTAATTCAGTTGCTGCCCCTTGAATTCCAGGAATCCTAAGGCTGGGAGTATGAGTCGGAGATGGAGGTGTATCTTGTCTATGCCTTGAAGTAGCTGGAGTTGTGAAAATCGAACTTTTGGCCCTAGCTATAAACCTTCCCCTAGAATCTCTTGCTCTATGCATGTCATTTTTTATTTTTTTATTATTTTTAAGTCGAGCTGATAATTCTCTTTATGATCTTCCAAGTCACACTAGGTGCAAGAAGAGAGCATAATCAAGAAATTATTGAACTAATAACTCTCTTTTTTGATCCTCCAAATCACACTAGGTGCAAGAGGAGAGCATACTTCAAGAAGTTATCAATTTTTCCCTTCTTTTTTTTTTGTAAGAGATCGGCTACCTAGTTACACTTCCCCGGAAACAGTGCCAAAATATTTAGTCAATTTAGTATGTCTTAAATTGCTACATTAATTATCAATCCGGGAATCATAAACTGATGAAGTGTGGCACACTATATGTGCAAGACAACCTCTTTCTTACTTTTTATTGTTTTCAATTTTATTTTGTTTTTGGGGGTTTTATCTTGGTTTGTCTCCTAATGCGAATGGAAATCCTATTCCTAAGTTTTAAGAATACTTTAGAAGGAAAGTATGGATATAGATTTTAAGGCAATTATGTCCTTTATGATGACTTCCAGAGCTTAACACTTCAGAGGATCTCAAAACATACTAGTGATGAAATTAGTACTTGAACAAGAATGTAAATGTGCAGCTATTCAAATCAAAAAAATGATAAACTACTGAGCATGAAATCACTATTTCTGCTGCTCATCTAAATACAGAAATAAAAGTTAAGCTATTGCACCCAAACAAATCAAAAACTGCAAACTAGTAAAAGTAAAACCAATTCACTTCACTTATAGTCCGATAGCTCGCCAAGTAGCTTTTCGGGGTTAATCCATGGCTCTGGAGATAACGTCAATAACATGAGGAATTGATATCTAAATTACCTACTTGCAAATGAAAATAAAATCAAGTCACTTCACTTATAGTCCGATAGCTCGCCAAGTAGATTTTCGGGGTTAAGCCATGGCTCTGGAGATAACGTCAATAACATGAGGAACCTGATATCTAATTGCAGAAATGAAAGTAAAATCAAATCACCTCACGCATAATCTGATAGCTCGCCAAGTAGCTTTTCAGTGTTAAGCCATGGCTCTGGAGATAAAGTTAAATGACATGAAGAATTTGATATCTAAACTAACTATCAACAGCAAATGATAAGACTGAAATCAAAGCATAACCGAAATTGAAAGCTAAGAAAAACAAAGTCAGCGGAGAGGCCAATCTCATGTCACTATTTATTGCAAAAATTGTATGAAAATGCCCGAGCCTAGCCTATCCCGAAACACACTGATCAGTGTTAGAAAAAATATACAATGCTTGGAAAATCATATACAGGAATGAAACATTAACACCATAACTAAAATATGAAATATACATAGGTGAACAAACTATGAAATATCTACAATGGAAATAAGACAACAACATATAAAAACTTTACAGAAATAATAATTAAAAAAAAAAAAAAAAAGACCTTAGCCAGAAGGGGCCCTCTGCACGTCCTTGGTTAACATGTTGTCAGTCTGAAATTACACTCACAAAGTCATATAAAACAGAGTCTTGTTATATTGCAAAACAGAGGAAGGATCCTCTCATTACAACAACAGGACCAATGTCACGGCACAATACATGAACTAACAGCAAGACTACCTAAAAAAACTAGCTACATGCATTTGCAAACGTGTTATTTATAAAGGAAATTACATAACTGTCTTTCCTATGGAACACCTTCAGTAGAGGACACGTAAAAAGATAGCACCTGTGAGCTTAGCGTGTTGTTTGCCATGATCATTCAATCTACCAAAAGGTGGTTGTTGGATTTGCATCGTGGAGGCAGTCTACAGCTGTCAAAATGAATCCATGCATCTAGGAACAGTCTCGGACCCTTCACGTGTTGAGATCAGAGACCTGTTTGTCGTAGGACTCCTCGTTTGACCACCATTTGACCAAGGCTTTCCTCTACGAATCTGGCTAAACCAATAGGACCTGGTCCATGTCCAGATCATTTCTGAACTTCCCACGTGCCTTGTTTTGTTTGCTGACACTTGTAACCTAGAGATCAACAAAAACAGCTGCGGAATCTCAAGTCAGCTGTGGAAAGTGGCTGCATTCCGCCGCTGATGAGAAAAATCTAAGTCAAATAGCAAACACAAAAATATAGTTATAAAACCACTTAAATGCACTCTCAGGATCAATATGTAATGATCTTTGATAGCTTATGAGGCACTGGTGAGGGGAAAAATTCTAGGAAAGTGTGTAGAAGAGATGTAGTTTCAGGGCTCAACACTCATCACATCATAAAGCATTTCATTCGACATTTACATTTTTCGACTTCATGCTTTAGGCGGCAACTGTTACAGATCCATTTGGGAATATCACTCCCATCATCCATATCAGTGTTTTAGGGCTCATCAAACCCTAATTTCGGTTTCTACATGCCCTAAACAAGTCAACCTTTTGAATGCCTCCTTCCCAGATAGTTTCATGACTTGAAGACATCCTGAAATGATCTCTAAAGGGACCAGCGCAAGTAGGCCCATGTAAGGGTGCATTGCAGAGCAGTTAAGTCCATGCCAGGGTGCTCTGTAGAGCACTTAGGCCCTCTTTGACCTGTGTTGGGTGAGATTGAGCGAAATTCACATAAGGTTTGGGGAATATTCTTATCTCTTGGAGTCTTCTAGAAGTTTCCCTCACTTATCAACTCCTATGAGCTCGAAAATGGATGAGGAAGGAATTAAATGCATCCTATCCTCTCATCCCTTCCTCCATGGAACTAATTCTAAGTATGGAAGGCCATTCAATACCCCCATTTATGACATAACCTCCTCCATCTTCCTATAAATTGAGCACTCATCTAAGTGATCAAGGGCTGGACTTTGATGAATTGTAAGGAGATAATGTTGCTATGATAATTGACTTTGAGACAAGTATTGTTATGCTGCCAGAAGGTCATGCTTTTGATGTGATGTGGATGGGATCAAAGCTGGAGGAGTGACTTCGAATCAGACTTCATGGTTGTAATTCTTCCTTCTGTTCAATAATGTATTTGAACCTTTTTTCCATATGCTTATCTTGTTATATGATGCTTATATGTGTGAATGTATTTGATTCCATTTACTTGTAATCAATGGATCTTTTGCTTTCATTGGTTATTTGTCTTATGTTGATGTTTACAAGTACTTCTCAAGCATGTTAAGTAAGGAAGGAGTGACGAGACCGATACAAAAGAGACAAGAGGAAAGCGAAACTACAAGTAGGTCTTCTCATCCTCTTTGTCTTATCTATTGCTTATAGGAAAAGGCTAAAGTGCTTTAAACTTTTTTTATAGATATGGCTACTTATATAGGGAACTAGTATTTATCTGTAGATACCAAATTCTCCAAAACAATGTGACTGCCTTGCACCTAATTTCAATTTGAGCCAACAACTTGAGAATCGAGAGAATGCGCATAGCTGCCTAGTGAAATAGAATGATCAAGCGAGTCATGCTACAAGGAGTTATGGTTTGTGAATGATGGGGGATGGCAGATAGCCAGATCAACTTTGAGACTTGATTTGTGAATGGTGATTTCCTCTTGTGGAATGGAGGAGTGAGTCTTGGTTATAGGATTTCTGAGCCATTCTGGAACTTCCTCCATGGAAGCGGGAGACAAATGAGAAGATGGGTTGGGGACATGCTACGCAAATTCCTCAGCTATGCAATCACTGAAAGGGGGCACCCACATCGGGACCAGAAAAGGAGGAGGACAAGGAACAAATGGGGTGTTGGGCTCCTCCTCTACAATCTGAGGTGCCTCATGATCTACAAGAGTTGGGGAAGTAGAAAAATCAGGAGGTTCAAGTTCACCGTATGAAGAGACACAAACCAAGCACTCGAACTTTTGTTTCAAGAAATCCCATTTCAAGAAATCCCGTCACTGCAAATGGCCATCGAGTTACTTCCAGCTACTTCCGAAGAGGAAAAGCGGTTATTATACTTAGCTCAATTAGATGAGAATCGACGTGATGCTGCATTGGCAATTGAGACTCACGCAAAACGTATGAAAGCTCAGTATGATCGAAATGTGACCCCTCAAAATTTTTCGGAAGGAGACCTAGTGTTATTGTATGATCAAGCTAACGATAAGTTAGGTGCTGGAAAATTCGTTCCTATGTGGCATGGGCCCTATGTTGTCAAGCAAAAGCTAGCCAAAGGGGCTTATGAATTGGTAGACTTTGATGGGGACTCTTTGGGTAAACCCAGAAATGGCCTTTACTTGAAGAGGTACTATGCTTAAAAGAATGGGTATGGAGATTTTGAGTTAGGTTAGTTTTTCTTTCTAGCAAGTGTGTTTTAGTTTAAAAAGTGTGCTTAGCTTAGAGAGTGTTTTTCGTCATTATTCTGGCTTATCTTGGTTTTACTCTTGATATTGCAGATGTCGATGCCTCTTCAAACATACATTGGATTTGTTGATGGTGCTTGTCGTAGTACACGGAACATTTCTTCCGCAGCTTGGGTTATATATTCGCCCTCTGACGAGTTAGTTTCTATGCATGGGGTAAGCCTCGGTCAAACAACAAACAACATTGCCGAGTATAGTGCAGTGATTGAGTTATTATCTGAATCTATTTCATTTGGGATTCGGAGTTTGATAGTGAGGTTAGATTCTGAACTCGTTGTATTACAGCTTAATAGAGTGTATGCCATTAGAAATCCAGTGTTACTGAGATTATTTTTGAGAGTGCGTCTCTTGGAACGTGAGTTTGATTACATTTAATATCAGCATATTCCAAGGTCTTTAAATACATTAGCAGATGCAATTGCTTCTCGAATGTTAAGTACACATTTGCAATAATCATACATGTAAATTTAAAAACATTTCATCACACATGTTTAACAAGATAAGCCGGCAATAGTGATATATATATAGGAGTGTGTCAAAAAATACACCATCTTCGATCATAGGTTGAAAAACACCTTATGATCGACAAAAATGATAAGTACAAAAAAAAAAAATGTCACATGTGCCCACGAAAGGCGATCATCCTATCACTGGTGATGATCTCTATAAGAAACCACTGCCTGAGCCACCTTACAAAGGAACCTCCTGAAAGGTCCCGAGACTCCAATCACATAGCGCTGAAGTCGACGAGGAATGTCGTCGATAGTAGTCTCAGGAATATCTCCTGTCAAGTGCTCAAGATGACTCTCCAACTCGGCCAAAACCTCTACTGATTCGTCCTGTGGGGCTGGCGCGGGTGCAACTGGTTGCCTCCTCTCGAAAGGCCGGAGAGCGGCTGGTCGCTGTGGACCCACATCTGCATTTGAAATTTTTACTATCAGTTTTGAGACGATGAAAAATATAAAAAAAAAATTAAATAGGGAAAGTTGAAAAGGATTTTACCTGACTCGTCCCACTGCTCTCCTGGTGGAAGAACCATGTCTGGGTCACCACAGAAATCTATCCCAGCGTAAGGGAAATCCTGAATGCAAAAAACCTGGTTTTCCAACCATTGGAAATACTCAGGTTTGAACCGAGCAACCTCTGTCCTCTCGTCCGGGTGACGGGCCATGACTGCAACCCATCGCATCAGTTTGGGCTCTCGAGGAAGCCCAGCTCCAACAGTAAGATGTTGTGGGATCAGCATAGGAACCCTCTCCAGGCCAAAACTCACGACCAAAGCCCCATAACCAAAGGTCTTTAGTCGTCCGTTCTTGGCCCTGGTCAGTTGGCCTTTCACATTGGCCAGCACAGCATTGCACCAGTTGAAGATGGTGCCCTGAAAGCAATCAACTGCCATACGCATCTGGGATCCGGTGGCAACATGTAATGCGGAAGCTCCGCAAAGTCTGGTGACAGTAAATGCAATCACCATGAGCTCAGGACGGGATATGGTCTTTATGTCTATCCCTTTGTCTTTAGCCTGGCTGTCGCAGTACTCTAGTGGGAGGCTATCGACAGACTGGCCACCTGGCCTAGTCCCGAATAGAGTCAAGTCCTCGCCTCTCTTAGGAAAACTAGTCAAGAAATAAATGTCCTCCAGCTCGATTTCGAGCTGGTGTCCGCCAATGAAAAAGCACTGGTCCTGTACGCTCCACCTATCAACCAGCCACTGTAAGAAATCTACCTGAGCCCTCATGCCAGGAATGGTCCAGAACTTGTACAGTCTGCATGCCCTCAAAGCATCCAGTGAAGGCTGATGATTCCATGCGGCGGTATCCACGTCCTCAAGCTCCCGTTCTCGCCAATCTAGCATGATATATTCCCTGCATCAAGAATAAAGGTTAATTAGATTGCTATAAAACGTTTTGATTGGTCCATTTTTTAGGAATTTTAGGTTCAAAACCCTTGTTGCGGGGTACGCACCCTCCACGTTAGACACAGTGCGTGGGTCCGCACTTTGTCTACACGGAAGGTGCGGACCCCGAGCTTTTTCCCAATGGAGAAAAAGTCGGGGTCCGCGGGTCCGCAATGGTAAACCTGCGGACCCCCGCGCGCGGGTTTTGCGCCTAAAAACCCTCCCAAAAAACAAAATGAAGGGCTAAATCAAAAAAAAACTAAACGGTTGAAAATGAAGAGTAAGGTGATGTGGATTACCTGGAGAAGACGGCGCTCGATTCCGACGGTTGGATTTTCCACAATCTTCACGGGAAGTTTTCTAAGCAAAAGCACTATTTTCTCACCCAAACTCAAACGGTAAAAATGAATTAACAAAGGCCCTTTTTATAAGTTTTTTGAGTAAATAAATCCCAAATTTGTTTATGTTTCACTTTGAAAAGGTATTTTGCAACGCTTTTATCCATTTCAAACAGGTATGAGTAATGTTTGTGTCTTTGTGCAGAATACAGGATTATTCAGGCGAAATCTATCATTTTCAACGAAAAAACAAGTAGAGTCATCTTTAAGCCCTTTTCTGACTCCTAAAACATGAAAAGATTGCCGAGCGTTTCTTTTACACTCGTTAAAACGGAATTAAAAGACGGTCCACTTACAGCTCTTTTCCGACCGTAAAACATGAAAAGATTGCCGGGTTTTTGTCGTTTCAAATTCGATATTGGTTATGAAACGACGTGTCATTGATCGCCTTTTTACTTTTTCAGGTCAGTGACACTAATAACGAAAAGCACTCCTTGGTCGTAAAAGATCAAGCGGTTCTCTCAAGTATTATTTTATACTTTTTCGGGCTTGGGAGACACAAATTTACGAAAAAGGTCAACCCTGGAGTTTTCTTAAGTTTTTTCAGACTCTCTAAAATTGAAAAACACCGAGTTTCTCCTATACTGGACTCGTTAAAATTTCACAGTAAAGGACCTGTTCAATTACAAACAGGAACGAACCACTCCTTCTTAGGGTTCGAATTTAAACTAAGTTGGACTCATCCGAAGGATGAGCTTATAATCAAGCAAATGTTATCCTCCTCAAGCTTGTCAAAAATAAAGAGGTACTTGCCAGAAATGGTGGGGGAAAAGAGAGAAAAATGAGTTTGTTTGTCATACTTTGTAACCCCTCTTGAACACGACACTTTTATTCACCTGGGTTGGGAAATCCTTTGCCTAACAGTTGATTAAACCACATTGAAAGTCTTCAGCCGGTTTCTGGGTATTAACTTTGGGTCAATTGTCACCAAGCCATCTGTCGTGTCGTTATGTGTTCAAGAGGTCACTGCCAATAAGCCATTCATTTGCAAAATATTTGTCATCCATCTTGACCATCCCTGAGTCAGTCCTTGCAACAAAATTTCTTCAACTTGATCTATGATTTTGTGTTGTGGTCTTGCCTGCAACGGATCGCTTTCTATCGACTTCAGTTCATTATTTAGAAAGATGATCTAGAGATCGTCAGTACCTTGGGATCTGCATGCCTCAATGGCAGGTTTCTCGCCTTTGACGACAGTTTACATCATTGACTTTCGATCAAAGGATCCCATGATATGTTCGACATCAACACATTTACTCACATCTCATGGATTGTACTGGGTACTTTGAGAGCCATTGACATCACTGGTGGTTTCTCTCACACTTGTTAACAGTTTACATCATTGACTGGTAATCAAGTGGTTTCTACCATGTTCAACATCAACACATTTATTCGCATGGATAGAATCGTACTGTTTCGGGAAGTAGAAATGAAGACCCTGGATCTAGTTTCCACCATCCAGGCTGCGAGGAATTTTGTATTCATTATGTTGTGGACTATTCATAAACAGATGGCTGCGTCCATACTATGTTCACACGAGTCTATACTTATGATGTTTCACAAGATCATTCCTATATCAGAGCAGTAGGTAGATTTCTAGTTAGTTTTGATCTGAGTATGGGAATGCCTACCTCAGCGATGATATGATCTCATATATATATCTTGCATTGAATGTTTTTACAAGTCCCGACCGGGCTCTCCACAAGATAATCCTCGAAATGATAAAGTACTTCACTCTTCCTATATGATAAATGAAATCCTCATCTACTACAGACTTCGCACTTTAGGGGGCAATCTGTTACACAAAAATATCGTCACCATGATTATTTGTAGTCAGTATGAGGTCTATCATCACTTGTACTGTCCTCCTAAGCAAGTCTAGAACCTCAGCTCTTCAAATCAAGCTTTGGAAGTGGGATAAAGACATTAAAAATCAATGTAACTCTGGTTCCGCACTTTCTCCCATGGTCACCTGCGGTCTCGCACCTTCTGTGTACAAAAGCTGCGTACCTACCCGCTCTGTTCCTAACGGTGCAGGTGCGGACCCCTGTGAAAGTCAAAAGGCGCAATTTTTATCTTAAAAAACTCACTTTGGGTTAATTCTAGAGTTTTCTAGAAGGAATTTTGACGTGGATTGTTCGCCCTGAGGTGGTTCATGCATCCCAAAAGAGAAGGAACTAATCCCTTGACTAAAGGAGCTATCCCTTTGAAGGAGGGTTTTATCCCTTTGAAGGAGGACCTAGTAACTTCCCTCCATTGCACTATAAATACAAGCATTGGGGTGAGGACTAGGGAGGTTAGAAGCTAAACATTTTGAGGGTAAATGCTGGTGAAATTGAGACTCTTTGGTTGAGCTTGAGAGGAGAGATCACATACCTCTTGGTTCCATTGGAGAGTGAGTGAAACTTGTCAAAGTAGAGGAGACATCTTGTTGGACCCTGGGAGGAGCTTGTACAGCGTCAAGGCAAAGGTTGTAAGGTTCTTCTTCTTTTCAATTAATACAATCAAACTCATTTTTCTCAACAAGTATCTTATGTTATTTGTTTCATGGACTCCTTGACTTTCATGTTAAATATGTTTCATGCAATTAGTTTTTCAATTGGTTTTTCAGGTGCTATTTAATTTGTTTGCCTTGTTTGTGATTGCAGATTCGCGAAGAGGAGCTCATTTGGAACGAAAGAGCGAGGGCATCCACAAGCTTGCGTTGGACCAAAGGTAGGCCCTAGAAACCTTTGTTTACTATTGTTTATTGAAGCATATTTAGAGAAAGATAGTGTCTGGTTGGTTTGCTTGTCATTAGGTCTTCTTTAGATTCTAGGAAGGTCTATCTTGTCCGCAAGATCGACTCATTCCGCGCGGCACTAGTCACAGTAGTGAGAATTCGGAGCCACTCCTCGCTCCTCAAAGAATAGACTACAGACTCTCAAGGCTATGTGGGAGGAGCCAAGGTGAAAATTCCTTTGCTCATACAATGAGGGGGTATATATAGCCAAGGGGGTATAACTGACCCTTGTGACTCTTCGACTTCCCTCATGACTATTTGACTTCCTATGACTTTTTGACTTTACATGACTCTTCGACTTCATATGTGGGTCTCTTGGACTTCCACTTTACATTACATTGATTACAACAAGTATGGCCCATAGTAGTGATGTGGCCGAGACAACTCATGACACAACTCGACATGACACTGCTGACATGTACTAGCTGACTGTGGTGTCCATGTCGAGTTATTGTGTTGTTGAGTGATGGTGTGCTCTCGATGTAATATGTCTTCACCTCCGCATGGCAAAGTGCGCAGGGTCTTCAATGGTATTGGTATTTTCTTAATGGTGCATGTGAATGTGTTCCTTTCGCTCGCTTGCTTGATGTGCTTCATGTGTTCGTTTGACCGCGAGAAAGTCTTCTAGCATGCGCCTCTTTTCCATCTTATTTGTTGTCGTGCCATGTTTCATCGATGTACTTGTTCCTACAATCACTCATGACGAGACGACATCAAATCCAAAAATATCCTAGTATATCATGATGCATTGTTTTCATTTCAGTGCAGGTGACCGGGAGAGGGACAAGGCACTGAAACTGTGTAGAGCACAACTCAGGCCAGGATGCGGGGCTCTGGAGCACTGTCAGGAAAAACTACACAGATGTCACTAGGAGAGAGATTTTCACAATCTGGGACAATAGTGACAGTTGCAGGGAAAAAACCAGCTAGGAGGCAGAATTGCGCAGTTTCTGAGAGGAAGGCCAGGCGGGGTATTAGGGAGCTACTAGGCCAATATATGC
This sequence comes from Pinus tabuliformis, assembly GCA_031772625.1. Lineage (NCBI taxonomy): Eukaryota > Viridiplantae > Streptophyta > Pinopsida > Pinales > Pinaceae > Pinus > Pinus tabuliformis. Next base: position 762,205,965 of record CM062804.1, read on the forward strand.
AATTTTCAAGGGGAACACTGGGTAGGTCATCTAACTGGGATCTGCGCAATTTCTCTAGGGAAGATAGTGTGGGCAAAAGGAGGCACTAGCAGAAAAATCTACGTAGTTTTCCATAGGAGGACAAGATCAGGCTACAGGAGCTGCTGATCAAAATTGCACAATCTTGGGAGACAGTCCAGGCCAAGACAATTCTACACAATTTATGGGCTGATTGTAGAGCATGAAAGAAGGGTTGGTGGCAGCTAAATCTGCGCAGTTTTCATAGCGAGAGGAGAGTAGATCAACAAGGAAGCCTGCCTGACAGTTCTGCGCAGTTTCTGGGATGATTGCAGAGCGAGGAAGAAGGGATGGTGGTAGGAAAACTCTACGCAATTCCTGGGTTGGTTGCAGAGCGAGGAACAAGGGTTGGTGGCAAGACAAATCTACACAATTCCTGGGCTAGTTGCAGAGCAGGGAAGAAGGGCAGGTGGAGGATAACTCTGCATAATTTAGGAGATCAGTACAGCCCTGGGTCACATCTCAAGTCATTTCTCTGGCTGATCAACAAGAGGCTTCATGGGAGATCTTGCAGGAAGCACAGACTAGATCGGGTTCCGGGACAACTTCTACATAGTTCTGGGAATCAGTCAGCTGGCTCATTTCCAGAATTTCGTTGTGTACGCTACCAGAGGACAACCTCAAGCTCTACGCAGTTCTGGGCAGCAATGCAAGGTCACTGAGATTGGGTTCGGTTGACGGAGGGTTGTCTAGTCAACAAATTTTCAGGAAAATTGACTAAGTGTGAAAACAAGTGTACTTGTGCATACATGACAATGTGATCACACACTTAGCACAACTTGATGACAAGACACCTCAAACCAACAAGACAACATGTGCTCAGTGAGACTGACTCAAAGGTTAAGAGAAACAAGTGTGACAGTTGAAATATGTCTTCGAACGACCGTGACGACACTTGCGCGACAATGTTTACAACTTTGTGTGTGAGTGCGATCGATGTTGACAGAGTGAAAACAACTCATACACACAAAGACAAACCTTCAAAATTGCTAGAACAAACTCGCAAGAATGACATAGCGATCAACATGCCAAAATACGACCGATGGTCGATCAAGAAAAAAGGGTGTGAAAACTCGACAAGAGCTCATGGGATGAGCCCGAGTGTTTGCGACCATCAAGGGGAAAAACCAAGGAAGGCTTCGAAATTTGGATGCAGGCCAAAATTTTGGAGGGTGTTGCAGCCACTACAATAATTTCCAATAGAGTATCTTGAGTATTCTCATCTAGTAAATGTTCCCTTTTTTACTAATGTATGATGAATTTTGTTCTAGATGACCTTTTCTTCTTTTTCCCATAAGTGCCACTTATGCTTCTAATGAGGTTGCCAAGAGCTATATCCTTCCATATATTTCTTATTTCAACCATATTTCACGCTTCTCTCTGATGATGTCACAATATCTTGCTTTTAATGCTTCTATGATGCCATTATGCATCCAATAATTTTCCTTAGAGATTCATGAGAGCCATATCTTACAACAAAAAACTTGAAAACGGGAATTTGAAAAGAACTAGGTGAGGAAGACTATCTCAATGATAGTAGAGATCTTTTACTTCCTCCTTTTTGGACTTCTTATTTTCAGCTTCCTCCACTTCTTCAGTGATATGGGATTCTTCTCTACCTCTTTTATTATTATCCTTCTTGAGCTTAGGACATTATCTTTTGTAATGCCCATATTCTTGACATCCATAACATTAAATCTTAGCAATGTTCCTTTTCTTTTTCTAAGGACCAAATTTCCCAGATTTTCCTCTTCTCCTTGTCATAGTAGCATATGCTTGATTTTGATCACTTGATCCCACATTAGTTTTAGCCTTCATCCTGGTTTCTTCAGTCTTACATAATGACCATAGATCCTGGAATGGAGTAGATTCTTTCTTCCCATATATGCTTGAAGTAAAGTTACCCCACTTTTGTGGTAGTGCATTTAGTACTATGTTGGTCATCTATTTGTCATACATTATTTCTCCCATATCTTGAAGTTGATCTCTTATTTAGGATATCCTCATAAAGTATGAGGCTATCCATTCTTCTTTTGATATCCTTAACTTGTAGAGTTATTGCCTTAGAGAGATAACTCCTCTCACAGCGCTTACAAAAAACAACTCTACCAATTTGTCATATATTTCTTTTGAGGTGCCGAGTTTAGATACATATGGAATGAGGGGATCCTTGATGGATTATATGAGAACCCTTTGAGCCCTCACTCCCTCTTTCATAAACTTTTCAAGTGATTGAGCACCTTCTTTCGTTGGTTTGGTGATAGATCCTTTGACATGATACATATACTCATTTTCAGTGAGATTTAGATCTTTCCTCTTCTTCCATGCAAGATAGTTGGAAGCCCCAACCAATTTGTTTTTTTCCTTGCAAAAAGACATTTTGAGAGATTCAAACATAAATATACTTACTTGTGAAGATGCTTCTTCCACTCGCTTCCTCCTTGAATTTGATGATAATATAGATGACATAGAACTTCTCCTTGATGAAGATACATCTCTTCAAGAGTGATCCTTGACTTCACAAAGAAGGAGATCACTTTAGATCCTTTGATGGAGATGTCCTTGTTGATGATGATCAATGATGACTTCTTGATGCTTCTTGGATGATCTTCTATAATGGTAAGGTCCTTGCTTCAACGAGAGGAAATTGCCTTAGAACTTTTGAAGATGATGACAACGTCCTTGATCTTGCTTCTCTAGTAAGAAACTTGATGTATAAGTCCTTCAACTTGAGTAGGGTCTTTGTGGTCTCTTGAGATGACTTGAGGATTCCAAGACTTCTTGCTGGTGTAGACTTTCTTCTTCGATCTAGGGTTTTGAAACTTCTTGACTTCACTTTGATATCCTTCAAGATTTGATCCTTGATTGCTTGTGTGTCTCTTGATGAGATGCCCTCCCTTGACTTTGTCACCTTAGCTCTGAAACCATGTTGAGAAATATATGGCATCAAGATGAGGTGATTTCTCTATAATGATAACTGCTCGTGAATGCTTGTTACTACTTTAGATTAGGATATTCTCTTAGATTATTATTATGATCTTCTTCAGCAAACAATTACCAATGCATAAACAATAAAGAGACAAGAGACACAAAATGTAGGTGACCAACTAGAGCCAAAACCTCTCCAACTTGAGAGGAAAACCCAAACAAATTCTTCTTCTTATAGAGACTTCAATTGACGAATACCAAGATCAATACCCTTGACCTATTCACCTCTCCAAGGCCATGTCACAAGGATTCTTAGCTTGACCTTTACTTCCTTGAGTCAACGATGGTCAAACGATTGAATTTACTTTCCTTCTCAGCTACTCTTCATATTCCAGCCTCCTGCAATTCTCAAAATCTTTTAGAAGCCCTAGTTGTAGCACATGGGAAGTGTCACCTCCTAGTTTGTGCCCTTGTTTCCTTCGCTCTAGATATAGACTCCCTTTTCTTCAACTCAACTTCCTTCTTGACTTGTCTTCTCCCCTAATTCAGTTACCTGAGATGACTGTAATATTCTTGACTTCTCCCACAAAAAATTATGTCTCTCTTCTTCGCATGTATGACATTAAATAGCCCTAAAACAAATCCAAAATTGACTCTGATTCTAGTCCCTTTTTTTTCTTGGAAGGAGGCTTCTCTCATGAGATTCTCACACTTCTTCTTGCTTCAAATCTTGACAAAATTTGTTATCCTTCAAATGAGGCCGAGCTACCCTATTTATAGTGGTTTTTGCATCCATAATAAGCCGACTTGAACTAGAGTCTAGGCCGACATGTCATTCTGGAACCATCCTTAGGCTGACATGATGAATAACTTGTGACAAGGTCTTGGAGGGTTATTAACACATTCAAAATTACTTCTTACAATATGTAACATGTTTTCAACACATGACATTGACTCCCTAGTGATCTAGAATGGATCTTGTAAGTCAAGTCAGAATATTACCATATGTTGACGACCAAGATGGTCCTAGGTGGCAAAGTTGTTCTTGACTTGTGCAGAGTTTGATTGTCTCAATTGACTACGAAACTAGTGCCAAGATGAAGGGTTCAACGCACTGATTCCAGCGATGTCTCCGGATTTCCGTTTGGCCTCCCGGTGATGGAGAAATCATCCGTCGAAGTTGAAGTGTCGAAGAAGGCCTTGTTGACTATGTGACTTGTCGCAGTTCCATAAGGCACAAAATTAATTCCTAGGTTCTGCAAAAGAATGATGGTAAGAAACAGATGTCGATTAATGTTTTGGCACATTTATATTTGGCAAGTTACAAGGGTCATATTATTTTCAATGATGTCAAAACATTACATTAAAGTGTATTCTATCCTAATGCTATGGTGGCCATAGTAATATGTTGAATTCCTAATAGTGCATGGTTGCATTACACTATGGCGCATTTGCTAAACCTAAGGTGGGGGCATTATTAAAATGCCCAAGCGTGTCGAGCTAAGGCAAGGTGAGCGGAAAATTATGTTCATAAACTATATCATAAAGTTTGAAATCAGAATTATTTCATACCTTAGTGCAAAGGTGGCAATGGTTATGAGCGCATATTAAATCCAAGTCAAATGCTGGATTTTTAATGTTGGAAAACATTACAAACAGGTGCATTAACTATATATGTCGCATTTTAAAACTATATGGTATATGCCTTGACAGAATGTTCTATTGTTACGTCAATTGCCAAGTCATGGCAGAGTCCATTTTCAAAGGTGCAAATGTATATGACATATTGTTATCAATGTATTCCGATGCATTACGAAAATGCAAGTCACAGTGACAAACATAGCTAGGTCAGCATCAATGAGTAGGCAGAAATGGTTGTGCAAATATATTGACCGCCGAAATGGTGGGCCAACCTGTCCACAAAGCACCCGCATGCAAATCCATTGCAGATCTGGTCAGTGCCGGGGATTGCGAACAACTCATGCCATGACAGGGTAGTTACCATGCAACGGAGGTATAGCCAAGTCAACAGTTTATCCAGGCACAGATTCAGCACATGGAGCCAAGGTGGCTACGTCAGCAAACAGGTGGATTCAGTGCAACGAGGCTACGTGCATCATCCAAAGTCCTGTCACCTGCACGAAACTCAAAAACAGAGTTATATTAAGGTTCTGATCCGAACTATGATGCATGCAGATAACTCAACCAACAATGTGGCTTCAATCATTAATGTATTTCGAAAATCATGGTATTGTTACCATTCGAAATATTTTGAAGCTAAGGTCTAAAAGCATAAAGTTTAGATAAATTTAATGCATTTCAAAAGTCATGGTATTATTTTCCATTCGGAATACTTTTGAAGTTAAAGTTTAAAAATATAGGAGATAGTTTTGCGCTATATTGATATTTATGATAAAGTTTATTGAAACTAAATTCATAATGTATCAGCACTGAGATTTCTAATTGGACCACAAAGAATTTGTTAACAAACTCCAAAGTTAGCTTTGGATTTTCATATAAAAGGAGGTGAAAGTCCATCCTTTATACAAGTGAATTCAAGGAAGCTAATTCAAGGAAGCAGAGTTCTTTGAAGATAGGCTTTCGAAGCCTTTGGAGGAGGCAGAGATTTGTAGAAGGCAAATCCAAGGGTTCACATTTGTGAAGTGGAGATCACATTTTCAGTGTGAGAGCACTTTTTGAAGCCTTGGCAAGAAGAGAAGAGAGGCGTTTTAGAAGTCCATCAGGTCTCTTCCATTTCCAAAGGTGAAACCCTTCAAGAAGGAGGTTGCGCTTCAGTTTTCAAGCGATAGTTCAGTGAAAGAAGCTTCAGGGTCAGAGTTTCGACATTTGTCTGCAGATGCTCTTTTGAGCGTTTCCTGGCCATCCTTGGGCCTATTCAGGAACAGAGACAGATGATGGAAAGATGTTGCAAACAACTTTCTTTCTACAGTGACCAACAGTGCCTGCGAGCACAGATCAGCTGGTAAAATCACATGTAAATAAACTCTTGAAGCACTTCTAATAGAACAGTCACACATTTTGAAGCGAACCCATAGACGTAGTCCAGGAGGGACGAACTTTGTCACCAAATTCTTACTAAGTTTTCATCTTTGATCATTGTTGCTTATGCGTCATTTAATTTTGATGTTAAAAGCTTAACATATGTTTAAGTTGAACTAAATCAATCACCTGACAATTCCATTTTAGACTTGAATTTGTAGAGAGAAGACAATCTAACTTCTGCATTTCAGATCATTTTTGGTATTAGAGCAGGTTGGCTCTTTTTGGTGCAAGAATGGAAAAGAGTTCTAGGCAGCTCAAGCGGGAGAACGATGCTTTGTGGCAGATGGTGAAATCTCTAGAGGAAGACAAGAAAAGACTCCAGACAAAGATTGAAGCTTTGAGAAACGATGCTTTGCGGTGGATGGTGAAATCTTTGGAGGAAGACAAGCAAAGACTCCAGACAGAGATTGAAGTTTTGCAAAAGAGTCGAAGGATAAACAATCCATCAGTTCACAGTGCATCCACTGAAAGGAAGAATGAGGTCTCCCCTCTTCATCTGGATGATGAAGATAGTTCATCATTATCCACGACTCCAAAAGCTCAGTTGGTAGAAGAAGCTATCAAAATATTTTCCTCACCTTCTAAAGAAACTTCTTATGCACCAGCCTCACCAAGAAAAGACTTGGAGAAGAATGAGTCTTCCAGCGATCAGGAGATTGGAGCATTTGAAAAGCATACTAAAAGAATGGGTATGAAGCTAATGCAGAAGATGGGTTACCAGGAAGGACAAGGTCTTGGAAAACAAAGCCAGGGTAGACTCCAGCCGATCTCAGTACGGGAGAGGCCGAAACATGAAGGCATAGGCTTCGACCAATCAATCTGTGACTACTACAGGAAGAGCGGTCACATTGCAGATCAATGTTGGTCCCTACATCCCGACTTGATGCCAAAGAAGTTGAAAGACCGAAAAGGTAAAAAGACATATCACTCAGAAAGTGATTCAGAAGGTGAGTCCTCAAGTCAAAACTTAATGTTAAAAGTTATCAAGAGGATTTATCCATGTACCTTTTGTGGTAGTAATTCACATTGTGTAGAAGAATGTTGGAAGCATAAAATTTTCAGCAAGAAAGTAGGTGCTATCAAAAGTCAGCCACAGAAAGATGATGTAGCACTGCAAGTAAAGAAGTGTCCCGAGAAGATCTTACTTCAGTCAGACAAGGACTCTACAACATCTAGACAAAGTACGGGAAAGTCCAATAAAAAGGCAGCTAGCACAAACTCCGAAGAACGAGTTTGTCGAAATTGCAAGCTGAAAGGGCATTCGAAGAGCAAATGTCTGATGCTACCCCGAGAGACAACATCAACATCAACAAAGTAAGAGACATCAAAAAAGCACCTGGAGCTGAGGAACGTAAGTCTTCAGATTGGAACTGGGCAAATTATATGCCATATGTATAAATGTGAGTTTGTAAATTGTCGACACATTAGTAGGCCTAGTCAAAGTTTGTAACTAGAGTCTAGATGGTTTTTACATTAACTCATGTTTGTAATCAAGTTCATGTTGTAATAAAACTTTTGGAGGTCCAAAAGTTCTTTATGTTGGGAGGTGTGATCTAGAATGGATCTTGTAAGTCAAGTCAGAATATTACCATATGTTGATGACCAAGATGGTCCTAGGTGGAAAAGTTTTTCTTGACTTGTGCAGAGTTTGATTGTCTCAATTGACTGTGAAACTAGTGCTAGGATGAAGGGTTCGACACACTGATTTTGACGATGTCTCTGGATTTCCGTTTGGCCTCCCGGTGATGGAGAAATCATCTGTCGAAGTTGAAGTGTCAAAGAAGGCCTTGTTGACTATGTGACTTGTCACAATTCCATAAGGCACAAAATTAATTCCCAGGTTCCTGCAAAAGAATGATGGTAAGAAACAGATGTCGATTAATGTTTTGGCACATTTATATTTGGCAAGTTACAAGGGTCAGATTATGTTCAATGATGTCAAAATATTACATTAAAGTGTATTCTATCCTAATGCTATGGTGGCCATAGTAATATGTTGAATTCCTAATAGTGCATGGTTGCATTACACTATGGCGCATTTGCTAAACCTAAGGTGGGCGCATTATTAAAATGCCAAAGCGTGTGGAGCTAAGGCAAGGTGAGCGAAAAATTATGTTCATAAACCATATCATAAAGTTTGAAATCGGAATTATTTCATACCTTAGTGCAAAGGTGGCAATGGTTATGAGCGCATATTAAATCCGAGTCAAATGGTGGATTTTTAATGTTGGAAAACATTACAAACAGGCACATTAACTATATATGTCACATTTTAAAACTATATGGTATATGCCTTGACAGAATGTTCTATTGTTACATCAATTGCCACGTCATGGCGGAGTCCATTTCCAAAGGCGAAAATGTATATGAGATATTGTTATGAATGTATTCTGATGCATTACGAAAATGCAAGTCACGGTGACAAACATAGCTAGGTTAGCATCGATGAGTAGGCAAAAATGGTTGTGCAAATCCGTTGACCGCTGAAATGGTCGACCAGGCAAGAGCTAACCAGCCTACCATAGGGTATTAAATGCCCCTATGGAGGCTGGCCCATCTATGGATGTCGAGTGGGTCATGGGGGCGCATCCATCTCCATGCATTGTAACTCCGGCGGCCACCTTTGCGTTTCCGGCAACGAACGCGGGACCCACCAACCGCGAGCCCGCCCCGTCTTGCCTTTGACAACAGCGACCTCACGCCAAAATGGTATTTTCGCCATCCGAACTCCTGTTCGAAAATAATATGCCTCTGCAACCCGCCTAGACGAAACGCAAGAGCTCTGTTCAACCGCCGATTGCTTCCCCTCGCACGCTGGTTCCCAGGCTCCTGGTACATTCCTTGCCTGTGATTATTATCTATAACATCGCTTTGCATTGGATTAGATTTCCTTTTGTTGTCAAAGTCATGACATAGTAAAAATCATGACAAAAATTGACATGTAGACGTGTAAACTTAGTGGTAAAGATATGCTTATATGTATATGAAGGATATGCACTTGCGTTTAGAAGCACTTGCAAAAATGTTTTTAAGAGGCGGAAACTATTTTGCATTCGTTGTCTCAATTTTGTCTAGAACTAATGCTGACAAATGAGCACAGATCATGGTGATACGTTTATGTCAGTCTATAATGCAATTTAAACATTTGTTTGAGATGTGCGATGGAAAAAGTGTTCCAAACTCGAAGCTTTTCTGATAGCATTTCATAAATTTCTTGGTGATTATGAACCAGATGAAAATGTTTGAATTTAATATTCCAGCTACTTTTAAATACAGTAAGGTTTCACCAGTAGAGAGAGATTAATAGTCAAGTCGGATCCTTGTTCTATGGAAACCGGTTTCTATATGTCATTTCCAGGAGTTGTGATCTGTCACTTTAGTTTAATTAGTTGATTTTGACTTTTATTTTGAGCCGGTGAAGCTCAGGGCTAAAATGTAACTTCATGATTATTGTGTTCATGTCATGCATCTGGCTGGTTGGCTGTTGAAAGTTTACATCATTAAGAGTTTGCAAACTGCATCTTTTGAATCTTAAATATTTTGATATATGCAGGCTTTGGTCATTAAGAAACCTTCCTTGCTTTTACATTATGTGAAGAATACTGGCATTTCTACATTTAACATGCATTCATCCCAACATCTTCTGTGCATACAAAGTGACAAGTTCCTGCCCCATAGGATTTCTCCATCCATATATAAAATTAAACACATTCGAGTTAAAGTTTGTTCTTTATGCCCAAAGTCTTATCACTGATATTTGATTTTCTGTTATTTTTCAAGGATGTGCATTCAGACTTGAGGTAGCATAAAAATAATCAATTTCAATCAGGATATTTTGTCATGTTAAAGTATTCTAACATGAATCTATTTTGTTGTTGTCACTATGCAGTGCTTCTAAGCTCACGGAATGGTGGAAAAGTGGACACTGTGCATTGAAGTATCATGCCGCCCCAATCCGGGTCCAGCATCTTTAAAATTTGTCCTTCACAATGGGGCAAAAAATCATGTGATTTATAGAATATGGGAAGTGCAGGGAAAGACAACCAATAACGAAGCATACTACATTACACTTGTTGCAGGTTTAAAAGAGGCAAAACACAATGGGGTGAATAACATAATAGTGCTGACAAACTTAGATTTAATCTGTAATCACATGGAAGGCATCTACAATGTTCGCGAAGACAATTTGAAGCCCCTCTACAGAGAGGCAAAAATCTGGAGTGCTCGATTTAATTCTTTTTCGATAAAGCACCTTGCGGAGATCCATAAAATCTCTACTGATCTAATGGTTGGAGCAATCTCAAGTGTAGATGCAGGTGCCAGAGATGATTCAGGATCATCGTTCATTCCACTGGCAAACATTGATCAGCATCAATATAGGTCTCGACTATGTGTATACACCATGGTTGTCATTTTTCTTGGGATTCTCATACCGTGGTTCTTTCAGTAAAGTACTCGTTAATGTACTTTTTTTTGGTTTTGTAATATCATTCACCTTAGATGTCCAATCATGTTATAACTGAATTCATGTGTCCAATTATGTACATTATATTTGAGGTGAACTAATTATTCTTAACCTACTAGTGGTTCAACGAATATTATTGTAGCTCCGTATGAATTTAATTTTAATTTCAAGTTTCAGATGCTACCTCTTTAATAGTGTTGATTTCCACCTGGATGGATGCCATGGGAATAAATGAAAGTAACAAAAGAAGGTTATTTACATCTGGTTTGTTGGTTTTCACAACATTTAAGAAGTATAAGTCATTTCTGATGCAAACCCTAGCTATATCCATATCTATATGATGATAGGCCAAAAATCGTTGATGCGTAATCTAATGTGAGATGAAGAATTCCATACCATGAAACCCTCCTAGGAACATTGATGCATAATAATGACAAACTCTAACCTAGTATGAAGTTAATTTTCTTAGGTACATGGTTTGCCCTAGAATGATGCAATGTACGCATATATCAATGAAGCCCTACATGCCCATGATGCCTTTGAAGATGCCATAATATTAATAAATAAAGTTAATAAATAAAGAACACAAGTGAAGAAACGCTCATCTTTCAAAATTGCCTAAAAGATTAAAAATATGGAGTCCGTAAACTTTGTCAAAATCATAATGATAAATTTTGCTTCAAAAAGCTTAATCCCCCATTTTCTTGACATTTGTTTTTCTTGACATGTCGCTTGTTCATCACACCCACACTAATCTTCCAACTAGGACACCTTTCTTACAAGCACAAGAAATGCTCTAGAGTCTAGTGTCCCATGTTTCCAGCACCGGAACCAAAAACTAAGGCTTTGGAATTTGCAAGAATGACACCAACAATAACAACTACAAATTTAAAGCGTAATGCCCCATAATATTGGCCATCTCGTTACCACAGGTCTAACTCAGCTAATGGCCATAGCTAATCATCTAATCAAGAACACTCACTATTGACTTTACACCAGAATCAACGGTGATGTGCGACCATAAAAAGCATGCCATAAACCATAACAGGGAAGTACATCATCACCATCCATATTCATCAAAGTGTAACGAAGAAAGATGTAACAAAATACCATGCTTATTAACATATACACAGCAACTACAAGAATCCTGATGGAACAGAGTAGGTTATCAAACATTTAGAACAATGCTCCATTCAATATCCACACAATATGGCAAGAACCCTTCAATAGCATGCCAAAACTAAACAATGTTCCCACTTGTAACAACCCAAAACTAGCAACAACCCTAAACTGTTCAGAGCTCAAGTACTTGTACACCACTACCTACTCAATGGCAATTTAGGTAACCTTTACAACATTCTGTTACCCTGATGTACATGCATCTTTCACATCCAAACTAGTAAGTAAAGCAGAGTCTTTTACAAAGAAACGTTACAATGAGTTCGAAGCTCTCTTAAAACTTCAAAGTTTAAAATGAATATCACTTTACATTTGACCAAGTGAAATAATATATCTAAAACGAGGATTAATAACTCCCCAACCAAGTCAAATAATATATCTAAATGGAGGATTACTCGCTGTACCATATAATTCATCTTTAGATCCCGTGTAATGCATAAAGAGGTGGAATACTATGTTATGGAGCCCATGTACTATTATCACAAGCATCACTTTCACTTATATGAAGGTGTCAAGGTTATTTCTATATTATATGTTAATTAGAGTCTAGCAGTGAGCAGCTTGATTAATTCATATATCCTGAAGCCTTATGAATAATTGTATAGCTATGCTTTTATAGAGATGTAAAATTGGTTGTGTGAATGGCCTAGAGATGGCCTGTGCTCATGGTTTTTTGGAGCCAAGGCTAGTTTACATATGACATCACTATGTTTTCACAATCATAACAGATTATATCAGTCCATATACTAAATGAACTAAATTATGGTGCATCCAGAAACCAGATTAGTGTGGTATTAGACATTTTATTCATTAGATTTCAAATCCAGAATGTTTCAGTGTAATGCCTTCTGGACCTATTTTCACAATCATAACAGATTAAATCAGTTCATTTACTAAATGAATTAAAATATGGTACAGCCAGAGACCAGATTAGTATGATATTACAGCTTTTGTTCATTAGATTTAAATCCAGTGTAATGCCTTTAGGACCCTCTTTGGTATATGGGTTGTTATCTATGTAATGTCCTTAATAATTGCAACTTTTACAATAATACTGTCTTTCCTCCTCCTCACTGATTGAAGAACAAGGATCCATTAAGCTGCCAATATCCTCCATAGACAAGATAACCGCTTAGCCGTATGGCTAGTTACACAGATCAAACTTTACAAAAAAAACTCGTTGAAAAACCATGGTGCTTTACAGGCCTTATCTTCCCAAGAATATACTAAAAGAATACAATTTTGTATAAATATAGTGAAAAATGCTACAAATTACAATGACATTTGAAAAACTCCATCACTAACTCTGCTTTCCAAAGCAATGGGTGTCTCACTTGGATGATACATAATATAGCCGAAAAGATATAACAATAACCAGATCGTTCTGCAGGAAAGTGATATAAGGTTAGACTAAACATCTGAAAAGAAACCTAATATATTCTTAGTGTGAACAGGACTTTATTAGTTATGACTTCCACCTGTTGCACCTTGTCACCATCCTATACGAACCAGCTGACTCCCTGATCAGAGAATATGTGAGATGGCTTTCCAAACAAACTTGGAAAGGCTGATTGTATTCACTTTCATGGACATCAAAAGACAACTATAGCTCATTACAATGCATCGTTGGATGCCTAAATTTAGGATCTGTGACAGTGTGGCTACCTAAGTGGAGCAACACCCAGAGCAATCTTTGGGTCAGGTCAACTAGATACTCAACAATTGGCAAATTAAGCTGATAGCTTTGTTCTATGCCATTGTTCCCTTCCTTGTCGGTTGAATGTATGCAAATGTGCATATCTATATAAAAATAAGTGGAGTCCTAAGCATGAAACCTCTAGCCTTGAGTTTTGGCAAACAAACAATATCCAAATCCTTCAATGTCTGGCACAACAGGGGTTTGAGAGACCTTGCTCTTACCTAGGTTTCATTCTAATATCCATACTACGATCTTCCTCATTAATTACCCCAAATGAATTGGATACCAGTGCCAGAATCAATGGAAAAACTTCGTGTAGTGTCTTAGGTTTCTTTGGAGGTGCTTCACCTTCGTTGTTTTGTCTGTGTGTTGATTCAGGTTGGGCAGATATGGAGCATGCCTTTTAGTGTCACTGTGGCTTTGACAAGCTGCCCAATCGTCTTGGCTAGCATTTAAACTTTAAATCCAGAGGGGCCTACTAAAGAGCTTGAGGTTCAGGAACTATAGTCTGCAACTTAACCGTAAGGATGCAGTCTTTAATATGGTGCTTCAGGATTTGACAATATTCCTACAGATCCAGGTCTTGCAGCCTTGCACTGCATGATACTCACAACTTTTGTTAATTCATTAGAAACCTAAACATAAAACCCCCCCTGTTGGATTTCTCATGCTCGGGAAATGCCAGCCAAATGGATCCTGGGCTTCTAGAATCCAAGCCCAGATCATGTTCTTAGAGGGGTTACAACTGACAAACTATCCAACAAGGTTATGGCTGCCATTTTCATAAAGTATCCTTATATTCATCAGAAGTAATTTTAACTTGAGGATGAACAATGCAAACCAAAATATGGCCTTGCAGTAAGCTTGGGGACAAAGTTGCAGGCCTTCTTGGGTGCCCATCTTCTCCAAGGTCATCTCAAGGGCCGGGCAGCTGACTGGAAAGGCATACCTACTGACGCTTGAACTAAATGCACAGTAAGACCAGCAGATCTAAAGCATGCAAAACACAATAACAATGAAATCAGGAATAAATTCGACAGGACTACCAACAAACCCTCCTAGGTCATGATCCCCACCAGAGGTTGTTCATTACTTAGAAAATTTGAAAAAGCTTATAAAAAATGATGAAGACCATCCTGGATTTTGGCTTTAGCTTGTGGGTGGAAACTTCATTGATTAAATTGTTCATGTTCTTTGATTGGCTCTTTTATTAACAATGTTTTCCAAATTTGCAAGGTCTGAAGCTTTTCCTCATATTGTATCTGAGAATTTGACAAAGGTATTTATGGTCTGATTACATCTGGATTCCTTTTTTCGGTAGTCTCTTGTTTGCCTAGATCTTTTGCTTCCATGGTGATTCTTCCCTCTGGATTTCAATCGATGCTGTTGCAGAAGAGCTAACTAGCTCATTTCCTAGGTATTTTGATTTTTCCCACCAGACTCTTCTTCCTTACTTTGTGAAACCACTCAGGTATGTGGTAATGCAAAATTTTCCTTCTGTTTGTTGCAACCTTTTTGGACACTTAGCCATCTGATTGTCTGTTCTGTTTTTTTGTAATATCTTGCATCTAAAAGGCATATTTTTATAACCTACACGCTGCCTACAACAAGCCCCATCACACTTAAGGATTACACTATCCAGCAATCCGCAGAGCCTCAAACCATCCTTGAGCTTACATTTGTCAGGAAGAATGCAATTATCCAAGTATTGCCAACTACCATGCCAAAAATGTAAGGGAAGTCTTACCCACACAGGGGTTGTGTATATGACATGGAAATTGGATCAAAGTCTGGAAATGGTGGTTTCATAAAACGACCAGGTGTACTTTTGACCCATGGTTCTTCCAAGATTAGCTTTCTGCCTTTTGGGTTCTGAAAATAATCTATGAAGAAAACCTTTGGCACATAAGTTTACCACAATGTTTATAGATCAGTTTGCAACAATTTAGACCAGAAGTGCTGAACAACTTGGCTAGAAGCCATTGAAACAACAGACCAAGGCTCTTTCCTGTCTCAGGTCATCCTAGAATAAACTTGCGCCACTGGAGAGAGTTTATTAGTTAGTGACATGAGGGTTAGTCCAAGGACCAAGACTCCTAACATTTCAATACACAGAGACCATGGACACACAAACATGGATTTTTCATATTTTCATGAACCAGATGTTTGGATGGCATTATGCACGTGGAATATTACCCTAAAAGTGACACATCTCTGAAATGGAAAAATGTCTGCTAAGTGGTTTGGGTGATAGGTACTGGTTTGTCTTATAGATGCTAGTCTACCAAAGCCTAAAGGGGTGAATGCCACATGGATCAAAACGTAAAATAGGTCACATAGCTGAAGGAAATATCAGTATCACCCCTTAACCAATGGATCCAGCACATTGAAATGTCTGGGCTGCTAGTAAATACTAAAACTTTGACAAAAGACAATTAGTTGTAACCAACTCTTCTTTCTTTGTAGCATGTAGGTCAAGGAAACTTTCAAAAAGATAAGGTCTCCCGCCTGTAATTCCAATTTCAGACTGGAGACAAAAATGGTGAACATACAACTTATTCTCTGAAACCAGAATTAAATGGTTCTTTCTCAGAAAAACAAGAATTTTTGGATCCAAAGAAGGTTGCCCCTCACGAAGAACCTTAGGAACTAAAGACTGGATGGCATTTAATAATAATATTCAAAATTAAGGACCACTACCTTAAGTGGTCATGTTAGTCATGCAGCTTGGCATGCTTTAACAAGAAAATTTAATGTTTGGCCTTTCGAAGGTCAGATTTGTACCCTTTGATCTTTGAGGCCACTTCAGTAAGACTCTAGTGAGAATTTGGTTTCTACTGACTGAGCAAGCTACAAAAATATTGGTGTTTACCTGGCCTCAATCTTAGTGAAAGGTTACTATGTAGTTAGGCCACGTTATTCAAATATGCAGCTGTAACAGAAAATGCATATTGTTTATTTAAGCCTGCCCCTGAAGAACTTTTAGGCTTCTTTCCAAAACCAAAATGTAATAATGTTTCATTTGGTATATCATTTTTGTGCACTTGAAGTTTAATTTTCGGCAAATTTATAGTATGAATTATATGGAATGACAACAATGGTTGAAGCAGTTCAATTCCTTTTATCACTTGAAGATTAGGTTTAGCCTTTAGGAGACTTCCTATTAGGGTTTGCATGGATCCTCTAAAAAATACAAGGATATTGAAGCAAAAAGGGCAACTGCAAATGGGTAGAAATGGAAATGTAAACAGTAAGTCAGCAAGCATGGATCCTTGGGCCTGTTATCTGTAACTCCCAATGTTTAAGCAAGCAATATCATTATGGAGGCCTAAGAAGTGATGAAAAATGGTCAAACTGAAAAAAAATAAAAAAAATAAAAAAATAAATAAATAAAAATCTTAATAATAATAATAATAATAATAATAATAAAAAATAAATAAATAAATAATAAAAAATAAAAAATAAAAAAAATCAAAAGAAATATGGGGAAACTCACCTTGTGGTAACTGATAACGAGATGAACTGTGGTTTGAAGAGCATTTGGAAGGCTTGTGAGGCTGTTAAGATTTTTCTTTCCTAGAAGGATTAGTTTCTTAGATATGGCATGTCATTTCATGATCACCAGCTGTGGTGGTCCCCTCTTGTGAAGTTTGAGGGCAAGCTGCTGTTCGAACTCCACAATTTTCAATCATTTCCAGACACCAAAGGACTGACTTTGAGCATGTCAATAATTTTCACCAATTTTCACCAATTTTCATTGAAATTCATTTTGTATTGAAGCAACATGCCAAAATAACATCTACAATAATGAGCCAGCCTGATATATAAGAGTTCCAATTCTGCCTTTATGTACAATACACTATACTGTTATCCAAAAAGGATGTATCAAGCTTATAGTAGAAAAAAGGCAAATAACCTTTTCCTGGAGTTTGTTAGAGTTCAGCCAACATTTACACTGAGATTTTATATGCTTTGAGTTCAACAAAAATATTTCAATAGCTCAATACAATAACCATACAAAATTGAAATTAGATAATGTTGTACATATCCAAAAACATTTTCAACCCATCATGCACACAACATGTTCTTGGATTAGGAGATCCCTTTATAGGGTTATGCCCATATTATATCCATGAATACTCATTAGCTCGAATATTTGTCATCTTGCCATTGATTGTTGGCACTTTGATTGTTCTCTTCACCCGCTATTTCCTGTATAGAGTGCAAGTGGCGATACAATCCGACTGGTTGTACAATAGTGGGCATCACCCTAGGGTGTGGAACCAAAATGTTATGGGTTGAAGTAGGCTGCCCAATGAATGAATTTGGTGCCATTGGTGGAAACAACCAGGGGGTTCGATGATCAAACGGGAGAGGTGGACGTGGTGAATCAAATGGAAAATGAATCAATGAACCCCCCATATTTGGATCCACATTATTCTCATGAAATAAACGCACTTGGCAACTTGAAGTATTATGAGATGTGGATTCTTCAGCTGTAACAAAAAAGAAAAAAACACGTTGTTATGCAATTGCATTGAAGGCAATGAAGATAATGATATTTTGAATTTCACATTAAATGGTACATCAATTAATATTTCCATACCAGTATTTTGCAAAATAGAACCTTGTACCCTTCTAGATGTGTGGTCCAGATTGATTTCTTTTGTAGAAGAAATCTCCAATTGTTCATTCATGCTTCTTTTCCTTCCACGACACCGTCCAACCTTTAGAAACTGTGGTCCATATTTTCTTGATTTCAACGCAGGAACACTTTGCCCCCCTTTTTTTGTTGGGCTCAAGAAACTATGTCGCCTCTTGGTAGTGACCTTGGATGGAGTTACAACATCAAATTTCTTATTATTGTACTCTTGGCTTACATTTTTTACCAATTGATTTAGTGCATATGCCTGCTCCAAAGATGTGGGTGTTATTTGTAATAAACCCCTCAATCTCTTATGAGTTGATGACATCACAAGTTTAATTTCCTCATCGATTGTTAGGGCGCTATCTTGCCTTACAATGGTTGAATCAGTGGAAGGAGAAGCTGGAAGGTTCATTTCAATTTCTGGGCTCATTACAAACGATTCATTTAAATCAAGTAAATATCCAGGTCTTTCTGTAATAGACCTACAGACATTAGGCAATTCATTGCCCCTTGAAACCTTGCTAGTCACTACCATCTCAACTTTTAGAATATGCTTACAAATATTGCCATTTAGGGCCCATTTGCAATTACAAAAGTTTAGGTTCAGCCCTTTATAGATGACATGATACCATGTATCACGAGTTGTCGTAGTTTGGCTACGAACCAAATACTCACTTTCCTTGTTTCCATCAGCCATACAATCTTCATCTGGGATATTCTTTGCTTTGCACTTACTTAAATTTATTTGTTGCTCAATTTTTGAAGCTCGGACAAAACCAGCATTTTTTAGACGTTGCATGTGAATGTAATACAACTCAACCTTTTTTAATAATAGGTGCAACAGCCAATCCACCCTTCTATGGGACGCATTATTCTTCTCACAGAGGTACCTTTGCTTTAGATACCGGTGATAAGATTCGATAGCATTATTAGTATCCTGGTTGGAATGTGGGAAGTCCCTATATGCTTTTTCCCACATATCTGGAAAAAAAACATATATTAGATGCGAAAAAACAATAGAAAATGGTCAATTACAAAATAAATTGATAAAATGCAACCTTAGGAAACTTACATAGCTTGTTGTTGTTTAACCAGTTGGTTGCAAAATAATCCAAAAACACAGTTTCTTCTTTGAATTCATCAAAGAAACTTTGAATTTCATGTTGCACAGATGCATCATCTTCACACGAATGCATGATTAATCCCAGAGCACGGAAGATACGGACTTTATTTTCCTTTCCCCTGACTTTCGTTCCAACATTTTTCAACCAGGCTCTACGGACATGCCATACACACAATAATAGTGTACAGTTTGTGCAAGTCCTAAAATAATATAACATTATAAGAGAATATCCTTGAACATTATTGCTTTTTATCTCTTCTAAAAAGAAAAAACTGGTTCACCTTAATGCCTCGATTTCCGCTGCTGCATCATCTGTGATGACAGCTCGGACATGCCAATCTGGGTTTTCCTTTTTCCCATTTGCAAATAATTGCGACATCCATTTACAAATATCAGGAGTACCATTCCGTGATGATATTACCCATGCCACTGGAATCCCATTGTGATGATCATCAAAAGCCATTATGGTGTACAGTTGATACTGCATTACAATAAGAAAACAAGATTATAAGCATATAAGAGGATGACATTGAAATAAAGTAGAATAAATGAAGTTTTGGTAAATATGTTTACCCCATATTTGTTAGTGCTAAAAGTGGAGTCCATTGATAACATGTTGTTGTGTGAGTATCTCACCATCATTGAAAGCATCCACTTAGTTTGTATGCCTATAATGAAAGGAATGTTTTTAACAACATCTTGTTGTTGGTAGAAGAAAAAGCTCTCTGGGCACTCACTAACCCAACAATCCACACTCATTGGATCACTTTCATGCTTCACATACTCTAGCCTCTTGATATTATTGTACATGTTTGACACATCCTTTCTTGTCATGAAAGAATCTCGAGGTGCCCCTGTGAAAAACTCACCAGATCCATACCTTAAATCAAAGATAAATTTTTCCCAGATCATCGTAGCATTAAAACCATCACGAACCAAATCTTCAACAATAGTTCGTATATGCTCTGTTAAATGCGGCGCAAAATTGAATTTCTTGGGCATGTCATTTGCCTCATTTCCATGACAAACCACATTTTTGTCATCAATATGTCTACATGCTGTATATATTAGAACGGCATCATTTGGTCTAAGAGCAAGTCGTCGCATAATAAAGTGACACTGACAACCAACTTTGATGCTGTGACGTGGAAGACGTTTCTTAGTTGTGGATCCAGGTTCAGCCACATTGCTGGATTGTACATGATTTGGACCATAGGCACACCAATATCTGTGATCAAGAATTCACCAAAAATTAAATAAAATATTTATGCATGTTTGACATAGTGAACTTAAAATCAAAATTATATATATATATATAGATAGATAGATAGATAGATAGAGAGAGAGAAAGAGAGAGACTCACACAACATATTCTAGATATGTTGAAGAATTTGTCCTCTTGATATCCTTCACATCTTTAATTCGTCGAATTTTAGCAACAAATTGAGTAGGTGCACTTTCCCTCATTTGCTCTCCCCTTATAAAATCCTCAAGTCGACAATATGGAATAATCACGACTTGGTCTCCTGCTACTTCTGTCCATGTCAAATCTTCCGCTGAAAACTCTATCATCCCTTCTGGGTCCTCAACCTCCAACTCATTGATCAATTCCCACTTCCTCATTCTTCAAATCCCTATACAAATGAGGGAACACGAATATTGACTAAAGATATGAGCAACAGTTCATACTATGAATATTGAACACCACTTGAAATGCAATTTTTTGTAGTGTGTAGAATTTACACTGAAGACCCCACCAGATATAAACACATTTACAGCATAATTCCCTATCTCCCCTTCAATATTTCCTACCCATGCACAAAACAATATTATAGACTTTCAAATGCTTCATCTTGGTATAATCAATACATTGCTGAAAGAAACATAATAACATGCAAAATCTGTTGCAAAGAAAAAACTGTTATACAACTTTAATCAGTTTGTTCCACTTTGTTATGCTCAGATGAAGTCCAAAACAATTACATAACAAAGTGTCCATATGATATGCATGTTATTTTTTTAGAAGCTTATGATTGAATATCCTAGGGGAGATTACTCTTTAACTGGCATTGCATTCAAGGGCTGGCAGTTAAGATTACAGCTGGGCTTGGCATTTTTGGGAAAGATGTAGAATCTTTCAAAATTGTAGCCAAAGTGGTTAAGCTGGCTATTTTTGCCTACACAAGGTGGGACAACTTGTATATTTCTTGATATATATTTGTTCAGTAGTGAAATATAAGATACATCATCTAAAAAACAGAAAACGTTTATATTGATGGTCAGAAAATTGTTATCCAAAAAGTTTTGATTGCATGGCTGAAACTCACTTTACTTCTGTATATATGATCAATGGAAGAAAGACAACTTGCATCATGAATAATATTGACTGGAGACAATTTCTTCACTCTGAATAGACCAAGGTCACCTTTCTTCTTTGAAAAATGTGGCTCTGGGCTGAGCAGAGGTGGAATAGCCTGGGACTAAACAATAGGTGGAACTAGAAACTAATCCACGTTTTAATCTTCTGTCTATGCAAAGAAGGCATATATCTGAGCATCAGGACAATGGGAGCGGAGACCTTCTCAATGAAAAGAGTATTTTGTCTATCACTAACCCAGGACATTAATCTCTAACTCTTCTTCCACTAGAATGGGGTGAGGCTTTCCATCCAGCTCTTACACAAGTAGTCTCTTCTGATTAAACTCCAAAGAATAATGGTGTAAACCAATTCAGCTGAACAAGAGTCTTGATTTCTGATGAATCTACCACAATGACGATCCATTACAAATAATAGAGTTCCTTGCACGAAAATAAAACTTCCATCATATGAATCTCTGTTTGCTGCTATGTGGTTCTTTAAGGTTTCATATTCAAATTCATACTAGTAATTTACAAATGTTCAGAACAACGTAAATAGTAGAACAAATGAGATGCATTATAGAACAAACTTTAACTCGAATGTGTTTAATTTTATATATGGATGGAGAAATCCTATGGGGCAGGAACTTGTCACTTTGTATGCACAGAAGATGTTGGGATGAATGCATGTTAAATGTAGAAATGCCAGTATTCTTCACATAATGTAAAAGCAAGGAAGGTTTCTTAATGACCAAAGCCTGCATATATCAAAATATTTAAGATTCAAAAGATGCAGTTTGCAAACTCTTAATGATGTAAACTTTCAACAGCCAACCAGCCAGATGCATGACATGAACACAATAATCATGAAGTTACATTTTAGCCCTGAGCTTCACCAGCTCAAAATAAAAGTCAAAATCAACTAATTAAACTAAAGTGACAGATCACAGCTCCTGGAAATGGCATATAGAAACAGGTTTCCATAGAACAAGGATCCGACTTGACTATTAATCTCTCTCTACTGGTGAAACCTTACTGTATTTAAAAGTAGCTGGAATATTAAATTCAAACATTTTCATCTGGTTCATAATCACCAAGAAATTTATGAAATGCTATCAGAAAAGCTTCGAGTTTGGAACACTTTTTCCATCGCACATCTCAAACAAATGTTTAAATTGCATTATAGACTGACATAAACGTATCACCATGATCTGTGCTCATTTGTCAGCATTAGTTCTAGACAAAATTGAGACAACGAATGCAAAATAGTTTCTGCCTCTTAAAAACATTTTTGCAAGTGCTTCTAAACGCAAGTGCATATCCTTCATATACATATAAGCATATCTTTACCACTAAGTTTACACGTCTACATGTCAATTTTTGTCATGATTTTTACTATGTCATGACTTTGACAACAAAAGGAAATCTACTCCAATGCAAAGCGATGTTATAGATAATAATCACGGGCAAGGAATGTACCAGGAGCCCGGGAACCAGCCTGCGAGGGGAAGCAATCGGCGGTTGAACAGAGCTCTTGCGTTTCGTCCAGGCGGGTTGCAGAGGCAGAGTATTTTCGAACGGGAGTCCGGATGGCGAAAATACCATTTTGGCGCGAGGTCGCTGTTGTCAAAGGCAAGACGGGGCGGGCTCGCGGTTGGTGGGTCCCGCGTTCGTTGCCGGAAACGCAAAGGTGGCCGCCGGAGTTACAATGCATGGAGATGGATGCGCCCCCATGACCCGCTCGACATCCATAGATGGGCCAGCCTCCATAGGGGCATTTAATACCCTATGGTAGGCTGGTTAGCTCTTGCCGACCAACCTATCCACAAAGCACCCACATGCAAAGCCGTTGCAGATCTGGTCAGTGTCAGGGATTTTGAACAACTCGTGCCACGATAGGGTAGTTACCATGCAACAGAGATATAACCAAGTCAACAGTTTATCCAGGCATGGATTCAATGCATGGAGCCAAGGTGGCTATGTCAGCAAACAGGTGGATTCAACAGAACGAGGCTACGTGCATCATCCAAAGTCTTATCACCGGCACGAAACTTGAAAACATAATTATATTAAGGTTCTGATTCGAACTATGATGCAGGCAGATAAGTCAACCAACAATGTGGCTTCAATCATTAATGTATTTCGAAAATCATGGTACTGTTACAATTCGAAATATTTTGAAGCTAAGGTCTAAAAACATACAATTTAGATAAATTTAATGCATTTCGAAAGTCATGGTATTATTTGCCATTTGGAATAATTTTGAAGTTAAGGTTTAAAACTATAGGAGATAGTTTTGCGCTATATTGATATTTATGATAAAGTTTGTTGAAACTAAATTCATAATGTATCAGCACCGAGATTTCTAATTGGACCACAAAGAATTTGTTAAAAAACTCCAAAGTTAGCTTTGGATTTTCATATAAAAGGAGGTGAAAGTCCAACCTTTATACAAGTGAATTCAAGGAAGTAGAGTTCTTTGAAGATAGGTTTTAGAAGCCTTTGGAGGAGGCAGAGATTTGTAGAAGGCAAATCCAAGGGTTCACATTTGTGAAGTGGAGATCACATTTTCAGTGTGAGAGCACTTTTTGAAGCCTTGGCAAGAAGAGAAGAGAGGCGTTTCAGAAGTCCATCAAGTCTTTTCCATTTCCAGAGGCGAAACTCTTCAAGAAGGAGGTTGCGCTTCATTTTTCAAGCAATAGTTCAGTGAAAGAAGCTTCAGAGTTAGAGTTTCGACATTTGTCTGCAGATTCTCTTTTGAGCGTTTCCTAGCCATCCTTGGGTCTATTCAGGAACGGAGATAGGCGATGGAAATCTGTTGCGGACGAATTTCTTTCTACAGTGACCAATAGTGCCTTCAAGCATAGATCAATTGGTAAAATCACATGTAAAGAAACTCTTGAAGCACTTATAATAGAATAGTCGCACATTTTGAAGTAGACCTGGAGACGTAGTCCAAGAGGGACGAGCTCTGCCACCAAATTATTATTGAGTTTGCATCTTTGATCATTGTTTCTTATGCGTCATTTACTTTTGATGTTAAAAGCTTACCGTCTATTTATGTTGAACTAAATCAACTGCCTGGCAGTTCCATTTAGACTTGCATTTGTAGAGAGAAGACGATCTAACTTCCGCATTTCAGATCACCTAGACTTTATGACTTGATGACAAAACCTAAAGGCTCACAATGGGAGCCTTTACTAAAATAAAATTCCTTGCTCATGAAACTCATGAGTCAAACATTAAAAAAAATAATTTTATTTCTTCTTCTTTACATCAATTACATAAAATCATAATTACATATGTCATTATGAAGACCAAACCTAGTTACCTTTTCAACAAGTGGAGATAGTGATTCTCTTGATACTTGCCTTAGGGCTGAAAGATCACCCTTAAAGAGAGATCATACCCTTGGATCAGGAAAACCTTCACTAA
This sequence comes from Pinus tabuliformis, assembly GCA_031772625.1. Lineage (NCBI taxonomy): Eukaryota > Viridiplantae > Streptophyta > Pinopsida > Pinales > Pinaceae > Pinus > Pinus tabuliformis. The sequence goes on from CM062804.1 coordinate 762,230,920, forward strand.
AGCTTGGTTCACGTAGTGGTATTAGTCATTGTGGTGCTTACTGTGTGATGTAGTTGATAAATCACGTGGACAATGAACTCCCTCTCTGATATGGTTGACTTGTTATCAATGTGAAATTCCCTTCAGCAAATAACCCCCCTAGCTCTTAATCCAGCTCGGGGATGGTCCATTGCAAGAAATATTTCAATGTAGCTAGCCTATGGTTGGGTGGGAGAGTTGAAGTCCCTCCCTTAGTTGTTAGTCATTCAAGTTAATCTGATAAGTGTTTTACTCCTATATGTACTTGTGCCATGGATGAATAATGATGTTTAATATGTAATATGAAAGTGTGTGAATTTATACTCACAATGGAGGAATGCTACATACTTTGCCACATATTTTAATGCTATCTAGTTAATAGATATGAGTACTGCAATTAACCTAGAAAAGCTTGATTTTGATATAATTAAATGGGTCCCCATATGTGTGTGTGTGTGTGTGTATATATATATATATATATATATATATAAGCTTCAAAGACGATGTGTTATATTTTTCCACCTAACAAAGTTTGTGTTTACATTTGTTTTGTACATCACCGTCAAATAGACAAAGGTCATCGACTGAAGGAATAATGGTTATACACACACACACACACACACAACCCCTTCGGTATTAAACCATCGTTGGCCTAGACTGGGGTTACTGGCCGACTCTATGTGGCATATTTTTTACATATGTATATAACTCCATCCATGTACACACACACACATAGCCCCTTCGGTATTAAACCATCGTTGGCCTAGATTAGTGTTACTGGCCGATTCTATGTGGCATATTTGTTACATATGTATATAACTCCATCCATGTAGGGTAGGGGTTTCTAAAGTGTAAGGGACATATCCATCGTTTTTGACCCAAACTGAGGCTACGAGGCCAGTGGTTGATTATATGTGTTAAATTTATCAATCGTCGGCCCAAACACACTAAATTGTTGTTGTCCACGACAAAGGTCTCGAATGGCCATGTTATGCTGACTCTTGTCATCTTGATCATGGTCGACCCTAATGCACTAAAACACTAACTTGTGGAAAAGTAGATTTAAGTGAAGTTACTTGGGACCCATGAAGGGGAGTGAGGTAGTGGATGCCACTATAGCTATTATAGTTGCGTGATAGCTCCGTGGGCTTCACAATATGCCTCATGGGAATAGAGGATCCAAAGATCCAGGCGGTTTGTGGGTGTGAGAAATATTGCACTATGGAAAAAGTTGTGCGCCCAAAATTTTCCTTTGAAATTAGATATAAAGAGTAGCAACGCAAGAATTGCAAGATCGGGTCTGGTGGGACCGATGGCCCTGAGCCTATGTGGACTCCATGAGGTAGTGTGGTGTTAATGTGGCGACATGTGATTGATCGAACTTTGAACACATATATCTTTCAATCCGAGAGTCAAATTGAGATAAAGTTTCTATTGCCTAAAAGCTCTCGATGAGCTGAATATGTTGGTGATATCAGAAATTCATTCCATAAGCTTTGGAGAAGGAAGATTTTGTAACCCCATATTCATAGTGAGACCATGGAGGCCAGGTAATTAAAATTAACACCTCCCATCAGCCCAGCATGGTTCGAGGGGGGGAGAGAGAGCATTACAAATAGAAATAAACAAAGACAAATATGTCTCAATAATACATTTGATTAATCTTGATTATATATAAAGCTTGGTTTACAAAGATTTACATTTGTAATCAGAAATAAAAGAGCTAGAAAATGAGAAGCTTAAACTCAAAAATAAAGAAGAATAGGGATCTATGAATGAGAAGTGAATCTCTGGAAGGTTTTACTGATCTTTAAATCACAAACAACCTCTGCCACAACATAACCTCTTGTTGCCAACCAAAAAATCTACCTCTTCCTCCCCTCTTTTCCTCTTCAACCTCTGTCTTTATCTTGATCAGATATTGATTTGGTGCCTTGAACTTTGGAACTGAACACTAAAATTAGATTGATGATAAGGCTATTAGAGAAAATTTTTGCACCAAAAAGAGATTCTCTGCTCCACACTTGTCTCATAATATCTTCCTTTACTGGAATTTTGGGGCCAAAATCATTTTATGTGGAAGGCAATTTCTTGTTAATATTTTAGTAAATTTTATTTATTTTTATTTTCACTTACTCAAAACCTCTACATTCTATTTCACAAATTAATATTATATTTTTAACAGTTAATATTATGTTTTTACTGTCTATTAACTTTTGACCTTTATTTAGATATATTATAAACTATTTTACACAACTCAACACTCTAGTATTAAAATATTAATATGTTAATGAACCCCTGTGCCTTGTTTCATTATTAAACATTTTAAAGGTCCATGCCTTTCAACAACTATGATTAATTTCTGGGAGGGAGAGGGAGGTCTGAAGTAAAACAATGGTGGTGAATCACCTGGGTAATGTGGGTGTTCCCAAGGATTACACACCCTTCCCCCAAACCACCGGGTCCAGAAATAGAAACCATAATGTACCCCTGTCTTTAGGGTTCAAATCCTCACTCTTTCATAGTTGTAATCTAGAATGGAGTTTCTACCCCATAAAAAGAATGAAGAATCCATAATTTGGGTCTTTCATGGCAAATAAAGTTGAATGCATTTCTTCGTTGTGGAGAAAGTTGAATGCACCTATTTTACAAATTCATTTGCAAGTGATCAGTGCGTTCATCAACAACTATAAGGAAAATGTATTAATCTATACATTTTGGCCATCATATACAACTATCATTAAAGGGATAGACACCAACTTAGATTGTAAGTCTATACCCTAAAGTTATTATTGTTATAATTCAAAAACCCAAAAGATTGTACAAGGCCATGGATGTGAATTGTAGTTGTTTCTTCTTCCAATCATGGCTTCCTAGATCAAACCTACCCAAGATCCATTTCTTCAACTCTACCTCAATGTTCATTTCATTAATGCTAATTTGAGTGATTGTTGAATCTTTCCCTCCACTCGTTGGAAGAGGAAAGCCGAAAAAATTGAAAAGTCTTTGAGAAAATTTATTAAGATAGATCCAAGCCAAGTGGATAAGCGTGGATTTTTTTCTTTTTAATCCCATGTAAGAGTTTGCATAGAACTTAACATGAATAAAGCTTTATTAGAAAATATCGTAATAGAGTGTGAAGATTTTAAATGGACATAAGGGATGGCTTACAAGAATACGATATTTGAGTATAAAATTTGTCTAAAAGCATACCATCCGAGGAAGTTTGCTTAAGAGCCAAAGTCCCTTATGCAAAAGAAAAGAAGGATAACAAACTTAAAGGATGGGATGACTTGGTGATGAATGACAACCAAACCCTTTAACTAAGCTAGATAATGCAATGCAAATAATGTTACTAAATACAATTTCAAATTAATTGTTCAAATAGATAGAAATAATGAAGAAAGAAATAGAAAAAAAAGAAGTCTATTAATGTGTAAGATCCTTGGCCACGAGATTTAAAAGTACATCTCTCTTTGAAATTGGAAACAATCGAGTTATCATTTAACCTCTTACATACAAAAATTGTAAGTAGTCTTTTTAAACATGGAGAAAGGGTGAAAAGATGAATGTCTTAACCCTAATTTAGAGTTTAGTTGGGGTCAAAATGTTGAATATCAAATTCTAGAAGGGTAAATCATATTGCAAAATTTTTCCACTAGCAAAATATAAATTTTATCTATAAAAAAGCGCACACAGAAATCATACAATCTCACACAGTTAACAACCACAAACCATAATTGACTCGGAAGGCATGACATTGTCAATGCTAGTGCTAGTGCTAGAGTGAGGAAGGATCCACACTAGAAAGCAACTCCAAATCAATAAAGCTTTTTGTTGTAGGCAATGCCTTATACATCCTTCCACTCTCACCACTATGATGTATATGAGATTATTCATAACACACACAATTAGAAAAAGAATGTTAATGTGGGAATAAATCTCAAGATAATGGAAATATGCAACCATGAGGCATAATATTCATTAAAAGAAAAATACTTTATAAAACATGACATCAACAATTTTAATATTAAAGTGAAAAAATATGTTATTATACCGAGTAAAGAGTTTACTGTATTAAAATATAACATTATGGTATCTATTGCTAATATTAAGGGTTTGAGTGGGCCTAATGGCTAAAAGCATATTTTTCCTCCAAAAAAGTCACAGGTTCAAAACTAGACAAATAAAATATATATACCTTGAATCCTTCGTAGAAAAAAAACATTTGACTTCACAAAACTTTTTTATAATTTGGTATAGTGACCCTTGTAGAAGAAAAACATTTTACTTCACAAAACTTATTCATAACCAAAAAAAACATTTTTATTCATAACAAATCAAGGTGTACTTACCTTGCAGAAGGAAAACATTTTACTCCACAAAACTTTTTGACGAAAGGTGAACATTTTACTTCACAAAATTAAAAAGAGATAATGAATGTGTTATACCAACTAACAAATCAACGAAACTCAGCTCATGTTTTAATTTGTTAGGGTGGACGAGAAATAATACACGTATATGCATCACGGCACGGACACGAGCGAGCGAGAGTTTTCCAATCTCTTAATGGCTGATGCCGATACAGCAAGCGGCCAAAGAAATGGGACCTCCACCGTCTGAATATGGTTTAAATTGTTTTGTTTTGTGGTCCCTTTACTCTGCGTCTCGTGCACGTCATTACAACCCATTCATTCAATCTCCCACGTGACCTCGCTCATTCATTCCATCTCCCACGTGATCTCGCTCTCAGTGAGCAAGTTATACTCTCGTTAGTCTCAAGTGATCAGGGATACGTTTTAGCCAAAACTCTATCTATAATAAAATTAGTGAGTAGAAGAAAGAGATAAACCTGTTTATAACTCTGCTAAAAGGCAAGTAGGGTTTAGACCCAAATATTTCACAGTTGATCATTGCATAACTTTAAAGCACATTTTGAGAGAAAAAGGAAGAAGTCTTTTGTTGCTTTGTTGATTTCAGAAAAGCATTTGACTCAGTTCCTAGGGATAAACTTTGGCAAAAAATGGAGGAACTTGGGGTTCCTAAACATTTGAGAGCAGCGGTGCATAAGTTGTATGAAGAGGGGAAAGTCAAAATTAAAACTTTAGCAGGCATTTCTGAAAGTTTTAGAAGTGATATCGGGGTCAAGTAAGGTTGTCCACTGTCTCCTACCCTTTTTGGTTTATATATCGACAAGCTTGAGGAGTGGTTAAATTCGCAAGGGGGTGATGGTATCTATTTGTGCAAGTTTGTTATAAGGTTTCTTTTGTATGCAGATGACCTTATTCTGATTGCTAAATCGGCCCTTGGTTTGCAAGAGCACTTACTATCCCTTGAGCATTTTTGTAGAAGTGTGGGGATGAAAAGTCAATATCAACAAAACGAAAGTAGTGGTCTTCTCTAAAAAAAGAAAACATAACCAGCGTAAGTTCTACTTTGAAGGCAACATTCTAGAAGAAGTTGCGGATTACAAATACCTCGAAATTGACTTGAACAAAAATCTAAGCTAGAATGGTTGTAGAAAGAAAAAAACTTTGGGAGGTTGGAAAGCGTTTTATGCTTTTCAAAATAGGTGTAGAGACGCAGAGTTACGGCACTGGAAGACCATTCAAACTCTTTTTGGGCTTCTAGTGATTCCGGTGATTCTCTATGGTTGTGAACTGTGGGCTAGCAGTACCTCCGACATGCAGTGGAGACAAATTGAGAAAATTCAGAAGCGTTTGATTACAAACAAATTTAAGATTAAAAGTGCAATTCCTTATGATATCTTGTTAAGTGAAACAGGGACTGCCCCTATTGAAGCAATTGCTATGGTGCGAGTCAAAAGGTATTTAAAAAAAAATTGAGCAAATCGAAGATGGTAGATGACCTAAGGTTGTTTTTAATGATAGATTGTGCAAGAGCAAAAAAACTTGGATGCAACAAAATAACAAATGGTTTAGTAAATGTGGTATTTGCTTGAACACGTGTTTCATAAACAACAAAGAGATAAATGCTTTTGTTATGGAAAAGTTCTACAAACGTACTTGGGATAAGGAGCTAGGAAGAAAGAAAAATTACTATATTGAAGTGTTTAATCCCACTCATAATCATCAACCAAAAGCATACATAGAGGCCAATATCTTTTGGAGAGCCAAAATTATTATTGCTCATTTAAGGACTAATTTTCATCAACTCCGTTGTGACACAGGGCGCTGGAAAAGGCCAAAGGATGTGTGAGAGGAAAGGGTATGCATTTTTTGTTCTTCCGGAAAGGTAGAAACAGAAAAACATTTCATTTTTCATTTTAGAATATGAAGCCTTCAAAGACAACAGATAAAATTATGCAGATACGCTGGCAACTAGCGCTTGGGATAATCTATTTAACGAGAAGTTGGGAACATTTATTGTGAAGCGTCACAGAAAAAGGACCAAATACATCAATCACATGAAGAAGCAATCTGTCCCATAAACTACCATAAACTATCTTTAACGTTATACACATTAAAATAATTGCTGTCTTTCTATATATCACAACAACAATTACAATTACAAACTGCATTCTTTCACTCTCCTCAATGGCGCTCTGCACATTTCCAGTGATATGCAAGGCTGCTGTATTGCACGACTTCTTATCCCTGCATTCCACACCTCTTAAGAATGGCCTCTGTATCGACCCAATTCCCCGTGGACCTGCGCAATTCTCTACATTGACGATGAATAACACTGCGTGGGGCCTTCTCAAATACAAAGCCATGGCTCAAAACGGCCAGCCTAATCGAAACTCCGCTGTCCTCGCCACTTCTACAAGAACGGAGATTGTTCTGTCACCGCGTTCTGCATCGGAGGTTGTGAGGGAGTTCTATTCTAGGATCAATAGCCATGAACCGGAGCTTGTTGGGGAGCTCATAGCAGAGAATTGCGTATATGATGATCTCGTTTTCCCGCAGCCATTTGTCGGCCGAAAGGTATGTCTCTCAGCTTACAGTCAACCCATTCACGAAGTTCAGTGGAAGAATATGAAATCATGAATTGGGTTCGACTATATTAAAATTGGAGGTCCTCTTGCGGCAATTGACTAGTCTGGTTTTTTGTTCATGTGGGAACCAGACCTATTCCCGTGTTCTTTTTCTTCTTGTAGTTATGAGAAAACAAATTATATTACCGAATTGCAAAAATAGATGATGTGCAGGTCGGAGATTGGTTCCCACATGCTCACTAGGTGCCCCATAGATTCCGAGACCCTACCATAGTTTAAAAGGACACGATCTTTGGCATCTATTTGAAATGCTGAGGCTTACGATCCTTCTACCTACTTTCGGCCATGCTTGCGGGGCAAACCTGCCACTTATATGAGTTTTGAATTCTGGCGGGGGTAAAACAATACCCTGCTTTAACCGACCCTGTTAACCTCTCGTGGCCACCCCAAGAACCTCTAAAAGACCTCCTTGCTACCTTCAAAAGTACATTTACAACAATTAAACAGAAGAAAAAAGACTCTTCCATCTAAAAACAGAGAAAAAACGCTGAAAGGCTGCAGCAAATAAAGCTGATTCACCAAGAAGAACTGCCCTCCACTGGGCAGGGCAAAAATGGAGGGAGATGCCAACAAGGACTCAGCAAATCCATAGTCCCAAAATATATGCTTGATGTGTTGCTGTCTCCCATACTGCACACAAAAAATTGTCCTGATAACTTGTCTTCATTAGGAAAAGCTTGAATAAGGACGAACCATCCAGTTACTCCGAGTATAAAGTCACTCATACATCTGCATATACATTGACTATTTTTAGTCACCGATCTTCTTCGTCATTTAATTTCCATCGGTGATTTACTTGGTCAGCAATTGAATGTCGCCTGATCTACCAATGAAGTGCATGCATATGATGTTGTAATTGGATTTGCTATTAGGCTGCATGCTTTCTTTCCAGCTGGCATCTTTACCATTTGAAGCTACCTTAAATCTATCTCATGGGTCAAAACTGAGACAATGTCTACGATAAGAGTTATTAGTTTACTACCTTGATAGATTCCCCCAATGGAAGCAATCGCCTCTCTGCTGGTCCCAAATATCTTAGCGTAAAAGCACACCCTTTGGCAATGTCTACGATAAGACTTATCAGTTTACTACCTAGATAGATTCCCCCAATGTAACCAATCTCATCTCTGTAGGTCCCAAATATCTTAGCGTAAAAGCACACCTTTTCTAGGAAGAAACTTTCCTTTGGTCTTAAATCCCTCCAGAAGATTTGAATCCCAAAATTAATATTAGAAAGGCATTTCTATAAAGATCTTGCTTAACACCCGTGCTCAACAATCGTTGGAGAAGATGACGAAATTTAGCACAAATTTGTGTTGCTAATGTATGCATAAAGCATCAAACGTCTATGAATACCCATGGCTCATCAGTCGTTGGAGATGTATAATGCTACTAAACTTCTCCTATGAAATTCTGGTCAAATCTCTCGCCTTGGATTTAAGCATGTCCTGCCTAAGATAGTGTGTCCAGAAAAACATGCTTCATCCAAGGTTGCTTCATTTTGGATAATGCATGTTACAGAACCATACCCAAAGGGCAGCAATCTGTTCCAAAAGCACGTTCCCTTGGGGTTTGTTTTAGCAGTGGTCCAGGGTGCATGCTCCCAAAATGATTCTGTCTTTTGAGTGTTCCTGGAAGACCGCTCCCAATGCTTTAAAAATCATCTATGTTCATTGTCCGAACTTCGATCGGGAACATACTCCCCCATGCTCCTACCTCACTCTCGGCCTTGCTGTCAAATGCTCCTGGTCACATTCCCTCAATGCTTCCGAATGCTCTCAGAGAATCCAAAAGATTTTCCCTTTTTTGCTTTTTTGTTTTTTAAAGACATTATGGGGCCTACGGGAAGGCCCAATTGGCACTTGAGGTCAGGGCAAAAGCTGAGGAAGTGTTAAACCCCTTCTTCGTCATGTTTGTTATTCCATTTCATCATTCCATGTATACAAGGCTCTAGGGTTCTGACAGAGGAGCTTGCTGGTTTCTGAGCAAAGCATATTGGTGAGAGCTTGGAAGAGATCGAAGGCTGCTATATTCACATTCCACTATTCTTAACAGTTAGAGAGTTGAAGAGGTGAGCTGAAACCCCATTATTTGGATTTTATTTTTATTTCTTTGTGTTGGTTTTTTTTTTTTTTTTTATGGATATGTTCTCTTCTATTCTTTACCATTTCTTCTTCTCCCTCATCCTATTGCAGGTTTGTCATCCAAGACTTGAAGAAAATGTTCTTCATTTGGTGTATGCTTCCATTTTTTATGCTTATGGTGTTAGTAGGGAATAGGCATGATAAGAAAGAATAGGATGATGTTCAGAATGACCGGACCCATTCTTTAAAAATGGTGAAGGTTTGGAAGGGGATGAAGGAAATGAAGGTCAAAGTGAGGATGAAGTTACAAACAAACTTGATTCAACAGCCTTATGGAAGTATGTGACAAAACTTGGTAAAGGAAAGAGGGCGAAACTACAAAATTTATGTACAAAAGTGATTGTCATGAGGGCAAACCTTGCACTGGTTCATATGCTTGCCTGGGGATGTATCTTTGTGGGACATCGCTGGCTGACAAGGCCACTGTTGGCGTAATTAAAGTTTGCCCCCTAATATCAAATGAAGAGAATATATCAAGGAAGGGGAAGCACACAAAATGTGTCCTAAAAGATAAATATTTCAATTTGATGCCACATAGGGAGTGTTTGACCATTCTAAATTTGCCACATTTAGTTCCCTTGATGCTAGTCACTAGTGGGGCCAAGGGCTCACATGTGGAGGAGGGAAGTACAAGTAGAACCATATCAAATCTCCTCGATGTTGATGGTAGGGATGATGTGGATGCAAAAGTCATAACTTTACCCTATTTATTTGGTATACCATTTAATGTTCTTCTCTCCCTCTATGCACATGCTATGGTTAAAGCCATCTGTAATGGCCTTAAAGAATACAATAGTTGTGGATATGAGAAAGATGGAACTATATTGCTAGATAAGGAAAAAGCTAAAGTCTAGAGAACTCTAGGGAGTGGATGGATAGCAAGGTTTTTGTTGTATTCGACGTTTGGACCAATGTTAAAAGGCAACATTTAATAAATGTTCTTGGTGCGTCGTTAGTGGTGCAATGTTCCTTGCAACCCATGACTCCTCATCATTTGTTGCATCTTATAAATTTGGAGACCTCCTATTAAAAATCATGGGTCATCCAATGTGATTCAAGTAATTACTGATAATGTAACCGATTGTAAGTGAGTTGGAAAAAATTATTGAGTAGGTACATCCTCACCTTTTTAGGTCTTGTTGTTTGGTTCACACGTTGAATTTTTTGATGCATGATACTGTGAAGCATAAATAGTGTGATTGGATCAATGCCTTGTAGGCTAATAATGTGGTGAATGATTCATAGGAGTAGTTGAGGATGCATAATACATCAGACGGAGATAGTGCTTCTATGGTGCAAGCTACCATTCTTGAATCCTCATTTTTGGTCACAAGTTAAGCATGTTTTGCATTTCACCAAGCCAATTCTTAACATGATTAGATTTTTTTTGTATTCAGGGTTATGTGATCCATAATCAATTAAGCAAAGTCTTTCGGTAGAAATCACATAAGAGAAATTTTTGGCCGATGATGAACCACACTTCTTGTTTCGAAAAGTTGGCCAAAAATTTCTCTTATGTGATTTCTACCCAAAGACTTTGCTTAAATGTTTAGATTTGCAGATTTAGATCAACTAATGATTATTAGCATATGAAGCCTTAAATAATCATGAAGTCAGAGAACAATACTTTATGAGTTGTAACTTGTCATCCTTATCCTTGATGATGTGTCATCCCTATTCTTGATGAGGAGTCATCCTTATCTTTTTATGAGTTGTCAATGTCTTGGCACTCAATGTGATTACATCCATGTACTATATATTGATATCATTGAATGAATATATTGTTGGGATGGCTAAAGCTTTTTTCCATCAGTTCTTGTGTCATGTCTCATTGAATAGTTTAACATGGTATCAAAGCCTCTTGAGTTTCAAAGGCCCGATAACTCCATGGTGGCAATTCATGGAAGGTGAGGTATGTAGCTCCTCGTGGTAGTGATCCATGAGAAATGTAACTTACGGTAAAGAGCATGCTAGTGCTGTTCTATGTAATGAGCTACAGTGGCTATAGTGATGACGTCGCAATGAGAATGATGGATATTGACTGTTATGGGCCTATTGAATAAGGGCAATAGTGAAGAAGAGAGAACCAACGTTGAAATACACACAATCCAAGGAGAACACGTTATTAAAGGGGAAATTCACTATTTTTGGAGTGTTTGTTGGTAAAATTAAGATTTCTCTTTCATTTTTATTTGTTTTCAGTGATTTTAGTTGCATTGGAAAATAGATTCAAAAGAGTACAGAAAAGTATTTTTATAATTTTCAAGATTCATTTTCGATTTCTAGATATTCATCTCGTAAAAACTGGATTATATGCAATCATTGGATATATAGTCATTAAATGTAGATTATAGTCATTATACACAACCAAATTAAGCATACTATGTAGCATTGGAAAGGTCTTTTAGAAATCTATCAAAGCCCTTTAAAGATTGACTAAAAAATCAACTCTAATGGAGAAAATCTCGCTGAAACAATTCACCCAAAATAGAAAAATGAACGTTACAAATGCAAATTGTGTTTTCCTTACTGTAGAACTATCTCTTTTTGAGATAACAATTATGGATAGGATGTTCAAGTGATTATTCAAATGGGTATTTTTCATTTTTTCAACTGAAGTCTTGATTAGTGAGATCATATCAATGAAATTTTGATGGTCTGCCAAAGCTATAGTAAAATAATTTCATGATTTGTAGATTGTATATAGATACGAGGCGATGTGAAGGTGTCTTTAAGATAGTGTCATTGAGATGTCTAATGGGTTATCTTTGTTAATTTTAGTCATTTGACTAAAAACAATTCAGGAAGGTTTTTGACAAAATCATTTGTTGTGTGTGTTTTTTTTTGTAAAATGAGTACAAAGAATTCCTGTAAAAGAAGGGAATCTTGCAAAATAGTTGAAGGCTTGGTTGCCAAACAATGTAAAATGTTTTGAAAAACAAAATTGTAAGTTTTTCGGTAAAAAATGTACGTGTCTTAAATATGCAATTAGATTCAAAGACAAAGGTTGCATAGCCTTATTGAAAAGGGGAAAAGAAGCCTAGTTGAGAGCTTTGCGTGTTACATATTTTAATGAAAAGTATCATTTTCTGGTGGTAGATATGTCCTAGATCTGTCCTATCATTGGAATAAAGGTGTTTAGGACATTTGTGCTTGTGTATGGTGCATGATTTTCTTGGATGCTTATTATGTTTTGTGTGTAGTATTTGACACTCAACTTTACTTTGGCAAACAAAACAAGCATACAATTGAAATTTGCATGCCCTCATTATGTGGATAAACAACAATGGTGCATATAATAGTTAAAAATATTTAAGTTCTCGCAAATTTAACGCTTTTGTGAATTTAAAAACGATTCGGTGACACATCTGTATTATGTGAAAATTGTAGTTCAAAGTTTCTCTTTAGTGAAGGTTGAGTCATTCATTTGTAATAAAGGTGGGAGTTGCAGAGGCTTTCAAAGTAAAATATCAGTTGTGACTAGTCAAAAAGACCCACCTCAAATTGAATAAGGAGGTCTTTTTTATCAAAGTCTAATCATATTAAAAGTACACCTTGGGGTGCATGATTGGTAGTACTCGACACCTTACAGTTTTTTGGTGACAGGTACAAGTAAGAATGACACTAACAAGTGAGTGTGACAATCACAAATTTAAAATGAGTAAAGAATGAAAGCATTTGCAAAATGACAATAATGAAATTAAAGAACTATAAGACTCCTTACATGATTTGTATAATTGGGTTATTGATCTTCACAAGAAAATTGATTTGAAGGATAAACTATTCAAATCACCTCACTAAAAGTAATTGAAAAGGAGCAGGAAATGTTAACAATGTGAATTGAGGACACGGTTGATGCAAATTGTGACATAAATGACCTAATGTAAATGGTTAATGCTGTTTTTGACACAAATGACCTAATGCAAATGGGTGATATAAATGCAACAAATATATGATTGATGATTCTTTAACTGGTTATGAGATGGAATCATTCATTAACAATGAATTGATGAAGAGAAGTATTGTTGAGATGAGTCACTAGCAGAATATGTCAAAGCATAGAGTGATATCAAAAGAAAATATAAGTGAATGCGAACTTGATTTCTTCGTGACGTCACAAAAAAAAACGTTCATGAACATCAACAAGCACAAAATGATCTCTCCAAACTTACTGTTAGACTTCGGGAAAATTGTAATTAAGTAGGAATCGACATGGTTTAGAATATGAAAAAGACATCAACTTTTATATTGTCGATTACTCTAAACCAATTCAGTTTGTGAGTGCCGGGACTCTTGCTAAAGATTCAGATTTTTTTGATGCAAGAGTTAATGGTTAATGATATAGTTAAGGATAAACACATTTGGGAAAGTCTTGAGTGCTAGCATTGTCATCGAGCTGGCCTTATGGAGACAGAGTGTTTTGATCTCCATCCTTGTCTTCATTGTGGGAACACAAATAATCTTTTAGATAAACGTTCAAAGAAGAAGAAAGTTAAAAAGCAAACAATTCATTATGGTTGGATAAGTTCTTAGTGATGGAATCTGTTGAGAAATATAGGGCAACATAGTTAGGGCTTCTTATTAAATTGATTTCTCTTTCACTTGACAATTTCTTGTGATTAGTTCTTATTTCTTCTTCGTTATTATTATGTTTATCATCAAGACAATTGCCAAAACTTCAAAGACAACGAGAGAACACAAGATGTAGGCACTCAGGCAGGGCAAAACCCCTAAGGAAGGGAAAACCTAGTCAAACTCTTCCTTAGTAGAATCAAAATCAAATTGAGACCATCCTAGACCCTTGACCTAAACCTCTCTCCATCCATCAAGTCAAGCCTTTTAGTTGGAGTAGTCTTCTTCCAAAACAGCTCTTCAAGAACAAGGGTTTCGACCCTTTATGTCATCTCTTATTTTTGTCTCCTGCAATCATAGAAACTTCGGCCCTGCACTACCTTTATTCCTCTTCATAGGTATTTCTTCTTTATTGCTTATACAAACTTCTTTTTTCAATAGAATTGTAGATTGAATGGTGCCTGTTACCGCTCAAACTAGCAGGGGACCTAAGGGGGATCCCTAAAGGGAAAATGCTAGGCCAAGGGCAACATATGGAGACTTGGCCCACTGTCACCTTAGCTAAGGCTCCCTTCTATTTACGGACTTTCACCGATGGGAGGAGATTCGATATGTATGGAGTCACTAATGAATGATAAGTCAATGGACATGAGTGACCCAAACCCTTTCCCAAAAAGTTTGAAGCATAGAGCTTGCTTGCTTTCTAAGCAAGGTACTATGTATTTCTAAAGAAAGGAAGAGAGGTTTTTGAGGGCTAGGTTTATGGGAATAGGCTTGTGAAGGAGTTCCCCAATCACTAAAATGCTTGTTAGAATTGGTATCTTGGATGGTTCTTGAAGAATACTCTTTTGAACAGTGTTACTTGGGAGCGGGAGCGAAAGCGGGGAGCGGGAGTGAAAACGGGAGCGGGAGCGACATTTTCAGAAGCTCCCGGTTTGGGAGCGAATCCCGGAGCGTTTTTTATATAATATATATATTTTTTATATTTTGATACATATATGTCAACAAAAACATGTAGATAATGAATTAGATATAAAAAACATATAAAAAAAAAAAAAAAAAACATAGATTGAACCATACAACAACAATCATCATCTAGAAGTTATAATCTTCATCAACCACGTCCACAAGTTAGTAACATAGTAACATACAACATATTGAGTCTCATGATTCATCAATCTTAAAGTTTCAGGCTTTCAAAATTCAATATATAACATTTATTATCATTGATCACCAATGTTGTACTTGTAAGCTAAGTGTAACCATTACAACAAATAATATCTAACATGAAATGAAATGTTATAAAATGAAATGAAATAAAACAACTTTCAACTTTCATGAAGCATCATATTCATAATTCATTACTAATGAGTTATAATTGCCAACTTCAAACTTAAATTGTCATATATTGTTTAAAAAAATATCATAATAATTATGAAAGAGTCAATAGTTATAAAAGCTACTAGAAACTAGAAAAGAGAAGTAAATCTATTATCTATTTCTTATGCTTGGGCCTGTTGCCACCACGAGAAATGTCTAATTTTTTAGTCTTGTTGGAAAATTAGGATCTTCGTCATTAATATCACCCTCTAAGCATTAATATCCAGAGGTATCTTTGTCATTACCTCTGTCTCTGTATAGGGATCTTTGTCATTAATATCACCCTCTAAGCATTAACATAAGATAGAACAAGCATAGCATGTCAAGTCAAGATTTTGTTTGAGTGATGCATACATTTTTAGGAGGTTCATGATAGAGGAGTTCGACAACCAATGTCACTAACATCAAGGTACATAGAGGGATTGGTGCTCTTGATTAAATACGAGTTCCATACCCTAATACATGACAAAATTCAATGGAAACATTGCAATCCCCCAATCCTGAAATTCTGAAAAACTGAGAAGTCTTGGATTTTGAATGAAATCTAAATTTCTACTTTCTCTATATGAAATCCAATGAGGCCGGAACCACTCTCAAACATCCTGAGTCATTTCATGGTAATGTTAAAAATTTAAGTAAAAGGATGAAAATGAATATTAAGGAGAATAGCATATCAATACTAGGGCCTAGACTTGATCATTAAACTGCCCCACTCAAAAATTATTTGTTTCTTTAAAAAAAAATTGCATTTCAAACATTACTACAAAAAAAAATTGCAAAAAAGGCAGGGAGCGAATTTTTTTTTAGGGAGCGCGCTTCCGACCTGCTCCCGAGTCACTCCCGCCCGGTGCGCGGATTGGGAGCGGGATCGAGGGGGGGGGCGCTCCCCCGCAACACTGCTTTTGAAGGAGCGGGACCACACGGGGCCAAGTGGACCTGGTCTAGGATATGAGGAAGGTATGAAGCAACCAATGATATTCTTACCCTAGACAAAGTGGGGAGAGGATCAAGAAAATAATTTCACTAGAAGAGGTTGTCTTGACCCTATGAGGTACTAGCCTTGGGGATGCCAGGGCAAGTTTTGATCCCGAAGCTAGGGCTTGACTTTTCTTCAGCTCCACAGTCAGAATGGCTTCAAAATTGGAGGAGGGGTAGAGGAAAGGCTAGTGTAGGAGACCCTAGGAGATAGAAATTTTTTGATGGCTAGCTTGCTGGGAAATTGATACCCTCGTCACCTCAATATGGCTAGTCTCGGAAGGATGTGAGAAAATGTAGATTTTAGTGACCACCCTTGGTAGATCAGTGCCTTAATATTTGGGAGAATGGAGTCTATGTTGAGTAAGAGTAGGATTTCTTGGTTCCCAGTCAAGGAGGCCTCAAGATCACTTCATTTGCCTTCTAGGTCAAGAAGAAGCAACCTTGCAACTTTTATACTTCGATGTGCAAGAGAAATGGCTTGTCAAGGTCAAATTTTACCCCTAGGAGATTTCGCTCCTATTACATGGCCATACATTGAAGGAAATGCTATAATAGAGACAAATTCTACAATATTAAGCAGTAAATGCATGCAACAATTATGCCCTAGAACAACGAAAATCCCAGTCCAACATATATGACAAAAGTAAACAAGAATAACATCAAAAGCATGTACTTACATGTAATAGAGTATATCCAGCCATTCACAATTGACAATAAAGAAGCTCCAAGAGAAGATAGACCAATATCCATACATCAAAACTCATCCATAAATCTCCAATTCATCCTTAGAAAAAGTGCGAAAATCTCAAGAGAGATAAGAGATCCAAACCAAAGTGATGATGAGAAAATGAGCTCATCTCACTTATATTTATATACAACTTAGGAGTTCGAATTAGCCTCCTTGGCTTACATAAGCCCCAAAAATAAAATATGTTCTAATAATTCAACTTTTGGTGACAAGCCCACCAAACTAGCTCAAAAATGAAAAAGCAAGCCTCTCAAGAGGTCAAATAATAATATATGCATGTCGTAGGGCCCTCTAAGAGGCCTAATGAGGTCCATGGGTGCCACAATGAAGAATAGGACCCTCAAAAGCAGTGGACAAGGGGTTGGCCCCTTGTAATAACTTGTGGTGCTCTAAATGACATGTGAGGGCACATAAGTGTCCTCATGGGTCTCCAAACAAATCGAAGATGCCTATAGATCGCCTGCAAGGGCTAGGATGATGGTGTAGGTGATGCCACATCATCGTGCAAGTCCTGGATCATCTGCCAAGTGTATGGTGTAGATCTAGGGCCAACTGGGCATGATGGATCAGGTGCATCCTCTTCGTCCATGCAGTGAACCATGAGTGATCTCTGAATGACCGTGGGGATCCATGGAGTGCAATTTGCTGCTATGGAGGCCCATGGCTCTCAACGCTCACCTTACATGTGCTAATGTAGCCCTCTGGAGGATTAGGACCCCATATAGGGAGACCAAACCCAAGATGGAAACCATCTGCAATCCTGCATAAGATCCAATGCATCCCCTAGTCTTCCAGTACAACAAGTCATTAGAGAAATCGAGTAAATGAGCTTACCAAATCATGGACCACAGGTGGGGACTTCATAATGGCGTGCCCTTCCA
Source organism: Pinus tabuliformis (assembly GCA_031772625.1). Taxonomy (NCBI): domain Eukaryota; kingdom Viridiplantae; phylum Streptophyta; class Pinopsida; order Pinales; family Pinaceae; genus Pinus; species Pinus tabuliformis. Next base: position 762,248,659 of record CM062804.1, read on the forward strand.
TAATGGGTTGCGGGATGTGGCAATGTTTCTTAAACTCCAAATGCAGTTAACCAAGAACCCTATTAGGTGGTTTCTACTTCTAAAGGGGATAATATGTTCAAGGTACATCCTTCAAAAGGTGGTGGCATGTGACAGATAGGTGAATGAAGTAGGGGATGAGAAGGGGCAGCCCTGGGTCACATGCTAGGGTACAAGGATAGCTAATAAGAGGGAAGCCCATACTTGGGTCTATAATGTATAGGAGGGAGCAATCGTGGTACATGAGGTGTCCCGACCTTGATTTTTCCACCCTCCTTTTTATGCCTTTTGCCTTTTTATGATTTTCTTTGATTAACTGCTCGGGGCTCAAGAGGTTAGAGCATGATGTATAAGATATAGCAGTGAATCCCCCTTTTAAGGTGGGACAGTTCAACACCCACCAAGGGTTGGGACAATCATGGGCTCCTATATGATGAAGAAGGCTCATAGAACTTGTAGGAACTAGGGTGATGGCCATGATGATGGGGTAGAGCTCATGTTTTGGCTTTTGCCCACATGCTAAATGTATTTGTCTCGACCATCTTTTGCATTATGTGGTACATTTTCCTGTTGAATGTGGCCATATATGCTTTTATCTTTCTTTTCAGCTGCATCAACCTCCAGGCTTCATTCCAAGCCATGACCGAAGTTGTGGGCAAGGGGAAGGGGAAAGCTAACCCTATGCAGACCCAATGGAGAAATGTGGACCCAGGCAGGAGAAATGATGAATGAGGTAATAATGAATGGAAAGGGGGGTAATATAAGCAGATAACGGAGCGGGATTACGCAACCAAAATCAGGGTTTCCCGTGAAATACCATCGTTGGAACTAAATTGTCAGTAAAAGAGATCCCATAGGACTAGAATCCAAGGTTAATTCTTAAAAGGGGGCTAGGGGACAAAAGCATAGACCTAGCCCATTCTTTCGCCGAATCCCCCCATTAATCCATGCCCAGAAGTGTCCATGATAAGTAAACTACAATACTCAATTTCCAAATGACAAGGCATACCTTTAGATTCGGGAGGCCCACCTTCAAACATACGATCATGGCAGATGGGTGAGGGGCCACATGGCTGGCTCAGGGAGTGGAGAAATGGCACAATGAACTAGCTGGTGGTTGCAAGGGGCTGCTGGTTGTCTGTCGAGGACCGTCTCGGAGAAAAAATTCTCCTAGGGATATTACCCACAAAATGGTGGGTAACGTCTGGCTCCAATTGGGATGTGATCTCTCGAAGAAGTGGGGAAGCTACTCGAACGGGAGGTCACAAGAACTCTAGCAATCTCTTGGTTATCGTAGACCTATCACCTGCACATATAATAGATGGGAAAACACGGGGCAACATGCTTTCGCGACGTCTCATGATTGCACATGCTATATCTTAGGCCGTAAAACCAACATAAAATAAAATATGCATATTTTAATTCAGATGCATCTAATCTACCATGAGAAATATCATATGATCTCAGTTCTAATGTGAAAATAAACTTGCAATGAATCCTACCCTAACATGCATATAGTAAGGCTAATACTAAGTGTAATCATAAAGCAATGCAACCAACATATCATCACATCAATATACATATGCCCGCCAGTATGATTACTCATGTAGCAACCCCCAAATCGAATGTGGGCATAGTCACATGGCAGATGAAGTGGGAAAATATGATCTCCATCTAAGGCAAAGGGAAGTCCTAGGAGAAAGAAAATTGGTCAATCTAGAGGTCCCAGGGTTTCCTTCTAGGTACACAATGGTGGAATGAATGATCACTCTCAAAAACTCCTCATCACAACCATTGTTTGTAATATCATGCTTTGAGGATGTCACACGGTTGTGATGAGAAGGGAACGAAGGGTGAGAGAAAGAAGGAGTGCAACAAATAGGTCTCTCCATGTGATGGTCACGTCGGAGAAGGGAGGTCGCAGAGTGATCATAATCTTGAGGATGGGTCAAAGGGGATAAAGTATATTCAATGAAGAGTTCTTTCTTGACAACATATTCAGAAGGGGTAAAAGGGGCATGGTCACTCGAGGTCATATCAAAAGAGATGAGGGAATTACTTGAGAAAGACTCAAGGTGATGAACAAGAGGGAAAGGCAAAGGGGAGGGCGAAGTATCATATTCAACAGGATTTGCTTCCCCACAATCTAAAGGCTCAAGTGATTTGAATACATAGTCACAAGGTGGGTAGGTGGGAGCCTCATTACTTTCCTCATTATAAGCATCAAAGATTGGGCTTTTGTTAAAAGGAGAATCAATCACTTCCAATTGTCTTTCATGCAAGGGAAAATAATAAATCTCCTTCCCAAAGGTATTGATGGATATGTCATCGCAAGTAATGTCTGGGATAAAGGAAAAACAAATCTTAATCTCAGCTTCCTCGTCAGTATCATAAATGGAAGCACAATCAAATTGGGGCCCAACAATCTCCCATTTCTCCTTTTCAATGCAGAAATAATCTCCAATGTCATTTTCCAAGGAGCTCACGGGATAACCTTCCTCAAGGTTCTCAAAAGGAGAGTCACCAGGACTGATATCCTTTAGAAAGGTAAGGTCAGTCTCGACCTTACTTTCCATAACTTCATTTTCCTCAACACATGTGCTCTCAAAATCATCCTGCCTGTCCTGCAGCCCCAATGAGGACTCATCTTCCAGCTCATCATCGAGATCCATAGACCAATATCCATACATCAAAACTCATCCATAAATATCCAATTCATCCTTGGAAAAAGTGCGAAATTCTCAAGAGAGATAAGATATCCAAACCAAAGTGATGATGAGCAAATGAGCTCATCTCACTTGTATTTATATGCAACTTAGGAGTTTGAATTAGCCTCCTTGGCCTACATAAGCCCAAAAAATAAAATAATGTTCTAATAATTCAACTTTTGGTGACAAGCCCACCAAACTAGCTCAACAATGAAAAAGTAAGCCTCTCAAGAGGTCAAATAATAATCTATGCATGTCGTAGGGCCCTCTAAGAGGCGTAATGAGGTCTATGGGTGTCACAATGAAGAATACGACCCTCAAAAGCAGTGGACAAGGGGTTAGCCCCTTGTAATAACCTGTGGTGCTCCAAATGACATGTGGGGGCACACAAGTGTCCTCATGGGTCTCCAAACAAATCGAAGATGTGTGTATATCGCCTGCAAGGGCTAGGATGGTGGTGTAGGTGATGCCACATCATCGTGCAAGTCCTAGATCATTTACCAAGTGTATGGTGTAGATCTGGGGCCAACTGGGCATGATGGATTAGGTGCATCCTCCTCGTCCAATAAGTGAACCACGAGTGATCTTTGAATGGCTGTGGGGATCCATGGAGTGCAATCTGCTGCTGTGGAGGCACATGGCTTTCAATGCTCACCCTACATGTGCCAATGTAGCCCTCTAGAGGATTATGACCCCGTATAAGGAGATCAAACCCAAGATGGAAACCATCTGCAATCTTGCATAAGATCCAATGCGTCCCCCAACCTTCTAGTACAACAAGTTATTAGAGAAATTGAGTAAATGAGCTTATCAAATCATGGAACACAAGTGGGGACTTCATAATGGCCTACCCTTCCATAATAGGCTTTGGGATGTGCCAATGTCTCCTAAACTCCAAATGGGGTTAACCAAGTACCCTATTAGGTGGTTTCTACTTCTAAAGGGGAAGGTACATCCTTCAAAAGGTGGTGGCATGTGACAGATAGGTGAATGAAGTAGGCGATGAGAAGGGGCAGCCCCGGATCACATGCAGGGGTACAAGGGTAGCTAATAAGAGGGAAGCCCATACTTGGGTCTATAATGTATAGGAGGGAGCAATCGTGGTACATGAGGTGTCTCGACCTTGATTTTTCCACCCTTCTTTTTATGCCTTTTGCCCTTTTATGATTTTCTTTGATTAATTGCTTGGGGCTCAAGGGGTTAGAGCATGATGTATAAGATATAGTAGTGAATTTCCCCTTTTAAGGTGGGGCAGTTCATCGCCCATTAGGGGTTGGGACAATCATGGGCTCCTATATGATGAAGAAGGCTCATAGAACCTGTAGGAACCAGGGTGATGGCCATGATGATGGGGTAGAGCTCATGTATTGGCTTTTTCCCATGTGCTAAATGTATTTGTCCCGACCATCTTTTGCATTTTGTTGTACATTTTCTTGTTGAATGTGGTCATATATGCTTTTATCTTTCTTTTCAGCTACATTAACCTCCGGGCTTCATTATAGGCCATGACCCAAGTTGTGGGCAAGGGGGTGGGGCAAGCTAACCCTATGCAGACCCAGTGGAAGAATGTGGACCCAGGGGGGAGAAATGATGAATAGGGTAATAATGAATGGAAAGGCGGGTAATATAAGCGGATAAGGAAGGGGGACACGCGACCAAAATCGGGGTTTCGCGTGAAATACCATCTATGGAACCAAATATTCAGTAAAAGAGATCCCACGGGACTGGAATCCAATGTTAATTCCTAAAAGGGGGCTAGGGGACAAAAGCACAAACCTAGCCCATTCTTTCTGCAGAATCCCGCCATTAATCCATGCCCAGAAGTGTCCATGATAAGCAAACTACAATACTCAATTTCTAAATGACAAGGCATACCTTTAGATTCGGGAGGCCCACCTTCAAATATACGATCATGGAAGATGGGAGAGGGACCACATGGCTGGCTCAGGTGGCGGAGAAATGGCACAATGAACTAGCTGGTGGCTGCAAGGGGTTGGTGGCTAACAACTGAGGACGGACTCAGAGAAATTTTTTTCTTAGGGATATTACCCACAAAATTGTGGGTAATAATGGCGTCTTCAAGGTTGAATGCTTCTTTATATATAGTCTTCATAAGGTGGATGTGTCCCTTCATGAGGCCAACTAGACAACTGCTTGTGGCCGACTTCTTGTGTTTGATGTCGACTTCTTGTGATTGAGGTTGACTTGATGGTGGAGGGGTTAACATGACTAAAATAAATTTCTTTCTTTAATACAATGAACCCAAGAAGGGTCTTATACATCATGACATTGATTTTTGACATAAGACACAAACCCTAGAGCACACAATGGGTGCTTTTGACCTATTGACCATTGACCCAAGCATGAAACCCATGCTTTAATAAGTCAATAAAAACAATTCTTTTATAAATATATTTTTTTTTTCATGACTCAAATACAATTATGAAGACCGACACTAGATACATTCTTCAACACTCCCTCTTGACTAGGGAGGTATTCATAATTACATATATATAGAGGTACATGGAAGATCTCAAAATAGTATACTCTACGAAGAGTCACAACACATACAATGCTACAGATTAGATACTTAACCGAGGTATCTAATCTGGTTGACCAAGCTTCAACCACTCTAGGTACTATTAAACTTCCACTTTAACACCAACCCACGGATCTAGGTGCGTATCCAAGGTCAAAGCTCTAAGACCAACGCCACCCACCCTACTTTGGGATCTAGATATCATCACAGGCCGACTAGATGTCCCCCCAAGCATCTTGTCGCCCCAAGATGCTTCATCTCTCCTTATCAACTAAACCAGATATATCCACCAATCCAAGCATGCTTCAAACTTTTAACCTCTTACAAAGAGATCCTGCATAATCACAACCTGAATCAATAATAAACTTTCAATATATATACATATATGTTTAGCACAAACCTTTGGGGTTTTTGGTTATTTCGATGCTGCTTAAATCATCATCTTAATTCATCTCGTTGGAAGCTTCCTTTTTCAATTTTCCAACAACACCAAACTTAGCCTCAACACTTTTTAATGTAACCAAGTTTTTGTTTGCAACTTCACCAATCATAAACAACCTGTCTGTAGTGCTTTAGCTATTCTTCGATCTCAAACGTCCTCATGGCCTTTTCTCCTCAGGGCTCAGGCTCCCTCTCAACTAGGGAGATAACTAGGGGGAGCCAATGCTACAACCTGGGAAACTCTACTAGTAGGGAGCCAATGCTCCCACCCGAGAAATTTTGCCAACGGGGAGCCAATGCTACAACTCGGGAAACTCTGCTAGTGGGGAGCCAATGCTACGACTCAAGAAACTCTTCCAACAGGGAGTCAATGCTACAACAGGGGAAACTCTGTCAGTAGACCCAACATGACCCAGAAGAGTCAAGTGGTAGACCACTTGCATCTCTAGCTTGAGTGGGATGCCACTTACCATAAATAGTAAGGATCGTGCCTAACTCAAGTAGCTAGCACCCATTAGCCAGATGGGTGGGAAAGACAGATGCCAACTGGGGTATACTTTGCATAGACCAAGATAGGGGAACAACATCTCCGACCCTATGGGTGACAGATAGGGGTGACATCCTAATGTCCAGAGATCCCTCAACCCCAGGAGCTTTACATCTCAATTCCTCACCCTGGGAGCTCAGACAGGGGGGAAGAGCCAACTCAGTGTCCTCTATCAGCCCAAACCCTTGTTTGAAAGGGTCACATCAATCCATGATGCAATCTGCTCATCAATCTAAGTATGACGAAATCTGGTGTATCCATATAGACTCATATCTCTCTAAGTATATCTCGGACCACAATCCATACTATGCTTAATCACCTGAGGCCTGCTACATGTCAGGAATAGATCATCAATATATAAAGTCAAAGTCAAATTCATACCTTGGACCAATTTGCTTCTTGAGATATTAAGCTTCAACAAGTAGTTGTCAATACGGGGGTAGGCTAGGGGTGCTTGCTTTAAACTGCTAATAAGAAACTTCTTGCCCTGCACATCAAACCTTTGAGATTGATCGATACATACTTCCTACTTGTACCTTTCAAAGCTAATGTCCCAAACATTTTTCTTCATAATTGATTCTTTGGCCATAGTATCCTTCCAAACCTGTTCTCTCATTGCTCCAATATCCTGTTCGGAATTATCAGCAGACTTGATCCTGATAGAGGGGAATGGTCGCCAAGACTTCCTTTTATTTCGGTGCCATATCTTACTCTGATGATTGGTGTCATGGATCTTTGCTAAAAGAGGTATTCCAATGATTCTATACAGTCCTCCCATTCTAAATCCCAAAGTAAAGGAATCTTTCATACGAGATCCCTTCAGCCAGGAGAGAACCTTTCCATTAATGAAGGCTATTCTCATTCCATTATTTTCCAAGGCAGAAATAGATATCAGGTTCTTCTTTAATTCCGAAACATACATTACTTCATGAAGAATAATAGATTTCCATAGTCCAAATCAAATCTGACAGTACCAAAGCCCATCACTGAATATGTAGAGTTGTCCCCGAGAATAATCTTCAAACTAGTCTCCCTCTCAACCAGATTTGAGAGAACTTCCTTATACCCGGTGAGGTGTCTAGAAGCCCCACTATCAACCAGCCAGCTATTGTATGAATCTGGAGGAGAAGAACTAGAGAGGGCTGAAATAAGAATGTATTCAGATTGGATAGTAGCTACATTACTTTCATACCTGGAGTTTCTTGACTTCTTTTGAGGACGAGGACTTTCTTCACGATCATTTGGAGTATCTCTTCTTCTTCGATCATCTCTCTCTCTTCTATCATCTCACCTTCTTTTATCATCACTTCTTCTTCGATCATTGCTTCTTCTTATATCATCATACCTGTTGTTGTACTAGCTTCGATTAGATCTTGGAGAATCTTTCTTTTTTGGATAGTCTCGGGCATAGTGACCATGCTTGTGACAATTGAAACATTCGACATCCCTTAGTCTTCTATAAGAGTCCCTTGAATCGGGAGAGGACCTTTTCGAACTAGATGATCTTCCGTTTCCCCTTTTTTTTTTTATCTTGAGTAGCAAATGTGACGGGTTCTTCTCCATATGATTTTGAATTCTCCCTCATGAAATCATCTTGGATTCTTCTTGAGTGAGCTTTCCAACAAGTTCATCAAATGACGGAAAATTGTTGTTGTTGCTAATGGTAGTAATGAAGGTTTCCCAAATAGAAGGGAGATCTCTAAGAGTCACAATAACCAATTCCTTGTCAGGTACAGTTTCTCCAACTCTTTGCAATTGATCTTCAAGATGAGAGATCCTCATGATATAGGATTGCATAGTCTCTCCTTTATTCATTTTTGTGTCTTTCAGTTGATTTTCAAGGTGATGATTTTGTTCAAATTGTTGACTTCATACAAGCCGACCAACTTATCATACATATCCTTAGACTTATTCAAATTCCTGTTGACCCCTACTGGTCAACTTCCCATGCAGTGCACCCCGTCTTTTCTTGACAAGAAGAAGCAGCACCTGATCAGCATGTCCGTGCCATGCCATCATCAGCAGTTTGATCTTTCTGATTGTAAACCCAGTCTGCATGTATTAACTGTAAATAATCTTAGCAGACATGAAGTCATGTATGTAATTTGCCTAGGTGGACCTAACTTTCTGATGATAATCTACGTCCCGGAAGGTTTTTTGTCTCACCGATCCACGGATCGGCAGAGTTTTCCTTCAAACCTGACCCCAAAGCCGGGATTGATTTTGTCATTAGAACTTTAGGAGAATCCTAGTGTGTTGATCTGCTAGATTATCGTTGTGTCGCAGAGCTGGGTGTTTTGTGAGGGTCTGTATTAAATGGGTTTGTCCCTTAAGATGTAATTTTGTAAAAGTCATGATGTAATGTGTCCTGAGGGTCGAGAAATGTTGTAAATCCCCTCATGAGTCCTAGGTCCTAGGTGCTAGGTGATGTTTCCGAAGGTTTAGTTCAGTGATCCATTTTAAAATGAATTAAAATATTAAAAAATGAATAAAAATAATAAAATAATGAAAAATAATAAAAAATTAAAAAATCAAGCAAAAACCCTAACTAATAAAATAATAATATTTTAAGTGAATAAATCGACGGATGAGATCAAGAGATGTCTTGATCCTCATCAGCGGTCGAGATCATTTCTACATGGATCACTCGAACTAGCCGTTAGGATCATTTCCTTTATATAGGGTCTTAGGGGGTCATTTCAATTCATTCGATCTGTGAGTCTAAGACTGAAGAAGCTCTCTTGTAAATCTGTTTCTGGTTAATAAAGAAGACTTTGGGGTCCATATCTTGCTGGTGTTACTCTCTTAAATGCTGTGAGATTGTTTTAGTTTCTGCATATTTTACTTTCAGTCATCGATAATAGCTTTTTTTTAAGAGTATTGTGAGCACAGGTATCTTGTTCACCTGCTAGGGTTTGGGTGCTGTTAGGGTCTTTGAAATAATGGCAGGTATCTCCATTATTTCCTGAGATCTAGCAGCATTCTCTCTCTCTTTGCTGATGGCTGCTTGAGATGTGCAGGAAAACCTTTTAGTGAAGAAGATTTGGTGGGCGTTAGGGGAAGTTCTCGGCTGAACCAGCCAACTCCCACAAGCGTTTTTTGTTGAGCCCAGCTGGATTTGATCCTGGGTCTATCATTCGGTTTTATGTTTTAGTTTGCATGAGAAAATTTCTGAAGTTTCTCACAGTGACAATCTGAAATTTCTTATCTTTAAAAATTTTCCTGTTCTTATTGTTAAATCTGGCTGTTAAAGGGGCCAAATCTGTAAATTTATTAGCTGATCTAGGGTTTCAAATTTTAAATTTCTACTTTTCATAAATTTTTTATTAGGGTTTGTTTTCTTTTGTTTTTTGCAGGTACAGGTTTTCTCTTCAGGGGTTTATGAGCAGAAAGTTTTATGATCACATCCCTGTCCGCCAAAACAATCCACTGTATATTGGCCAGAAATTTTCAATAACTGCAATACGTCCGTCATCCTCACCATCGGGCCAGGATTTTCTGCGGCAAGCAGTGGCTGTGGTTTCACAAGATACTGTCTTGTTTAATGACACAATTTTCCACAACATATTGTATGGCCTACCTACAGCTTCAGAGGCGGATGTAATAAGGACTGCTAGGCAAGCACATCAACATGAAGCAGTGCTGCAAATGCCTAAAGGATATATGACTGTTGTTAATGAGCGTGGTCTAAAGTGGAGGAGAAAAACAACGAGTCGCAAGAGCATTTCTCAAAGGATCACGGTTTTTAATTTGCGATGAGGCTACTAGCGCATTAGATTCATCCACAGAGGCATTGATCTTCATCCTTCTATGCATGGGCATGATTGAGTGTGATGCCAGGACAACGTCAAACCGATTCAAGTTCCTTTCTGTCCACCATCACAGAAAATACGCCAGCAAAATCCGTGTTTTGAGCTGCGTCCTTCCACATTCACGCAGGCCTGCAAACACCGTGATATTTCATTGGAATAGTGTGTGGGTTCGATTCAGGTTCGTATTTTTTATAGAGAAGACCGTGGCCCCTTGCTGCAGACGAGATACCTACAAAACAACGAGAGAAGAATTAGCTCCAATCCTCATACACGCCAGAGCATTTCGAAACAAGTTTCAAATCGTCTTTGCTCATTCACCATTGACTGCGTAAGCTCAGGTACGCGTTTTCATCGTCTGCTTGACAATCTGGTTCACGTTTCTGACCTGGGCATTTGCATTCTTCATTTTTTCAATCTTTCGTTCAGGGCTACGATTTTATCATAGTGTTTTGTCCTCCTTCGATTTGTGCCATTGACGCCCAGGCTCAGCGAATAGTCGTTTTGCTGTTCTGCGTGGTTATTTTTATGACGGCCAGGGTTTCCATACGATACCTGTGCCCTCACTCGAAATTTTTCTGAAGCGATTCCGTTTTGGGCATATCGTTTTCGATTTATACGTGGTTATGTATGCGGCTAGGGTTCACTGTGAGACTCGTTGGCATTTTGATTTCATGCGTTCCGCTTTTTGTTTTTTTTTTTTGTGTTTGTGATATGCATATCGTTGTTTAGACTTAGGTTTAAGTTTCCATATAGTTTTGTTTAGATTTTAATCTTAGCTTTAGGTTTAGCTTTAAATTTGTATAGTTTTATGTTATTTTTAGATTTAACGTAGATTTTAATTTATGTTTAGTTTAAGATTGTTGTAGTTAGATTTTAATATTTAGTTCTTTTTATATCTTATGTTTTAGATTTTATTTATTTATTTATTTTTTTTTAAATAATAAAAAATAAAAAAGATTTTATTAGGTTCATCTTTTTGTATAGTTAATTTTTAGATTTTTTAGAATAGATTTTAAAATTTTAATTTTTTTAGATTTTTAGATTTTCATTTTTATAATAAAAATTAAAAAAAAAAAAAAAAAAAAAAAAAAACTTTGAAAAAATAAAAATTTTTGTGGAAAATTATTTTGCGAGATTCAGTTATTATCATGCTATATCTTTCATGCTGAATATTCTGAGTCGAGATACGAAATTGATATCTGGTTTCTCTGTTGTTTGAAGCAATTTATTTCTTTTAAGTTGCTGGATATCGTTATTTGAAGAGCTTTGTGGTTTACTAGATATTTAAAGCGTTGCTCTCTTTATCTGATGATTGCTGTCTGTGGCTCTCGTTCTTATATCATCCAGCTAGTAATCATTTAGATCTTCTTAGGCACTGGTCTATCAAATAAATAAAACCATTTTAGTGCATCTCTTCTCCCTGCCCAGCTGTTGTGGCAGTTGGCCTTTATCTTTCCTCAGGGCCTACCCCCCTTAGCCGTGGGAGACAGGCTTAAACGGAGAGACCGGGGATCAGAGTGACAGCCCCTGGTCTGAGCGTTGTCGTGTCAGTTTGCGCGACAACAATTCCCAACATAAGAAAGTAAATGATCTTTTAAACCATCAACAATAATTTGTTTTTCTTTTAACTCACCTTTCTTGTGCTTGTTCTTGACAACAGCAGAAGCATTCTTCGGGGGCTGAGGTACTTTTCCTTGCATGAATTCCAAAACATCATTGTTATTAGCTATGGTTTCGAACCTGACCTTCCATGCATCAAGGTTTGATGAGTCGCCCAACTTCTCATGTTCCTTGAAGAATGAGGAAGACATATTGACTTGATTAGATAGGCTCCTTCAACTTTCCAAAGATGATTGCTTCAACTCTTGTCTCCTTATGCGCTTGTCCTTCAGCTTAGCTCTGATACCATGTATATTTTTACACTGCTCTATTCTGTATCAATTACTTTAGCCCAATTCAATTCTTCAATTAACAATCTTTTCAACAGTAATTAATTCTTCCATTCATCAACAGTGATTGAAGATAGAACAGTAAATGCAATGACAAATAGGAGACAATCAACACATCAACAAGAGACATCAGTTTGGTCAAAGACCAAGGAAAAACCCCACAAGGGGGAAAACCCTTTGTAATTCTTCTTCTATTAGATTGTCATAAAATGTTCAGCAGAGAGTACAATGAGCAATATCTATCAACAAGAGTCAAAGTCAAAGGCTTTGACTATCAACCAAGTCAACCAACTATAAATACAATATACCAATGATGAAAAGTCAAATCTGGTCAACTGTCTCAAATCTGAAATTCTGTCCAAGTCAACAGCAGTCAAAGTCTGCCCTAACCAGTCCACAACAGTCAACGGTCAACCCTCCAATTAACTTGGTCAAAGCAGCAATAAATGCGGCCTTGAATGCTGGTCAAGTTTAGCCCAAAACAGTCAAAGATATCCCTGTCAAAATCGGTCAAAAGAGAGAGAAAACTGCTGTCACAGTCTGCAATTTCCTGCAGTCAAAGTCTGTGGTCAACACTTGGTAAAACTGCCCAAATTTTCTCGGTCTTAGTGCCAGTCAACTTGGCCTCTGAAAAACGAAATTTTCACACTCAAAGCAAGTCAAAACATGAAGGCAAACACGGTCAAACTATGGTCAAAATCTGCAATTTCCTACGGTCAAAGTCTGCAATAGGTCTGTGGTCAAAGTGCCCAGACTTCCTCAGTTTTTATGCCAAAAATTGCGGCCTACCAAGACAGAAATTCCCTCAAAAGATCGAACCAAAATTTAGCCCAGAATGTCAAAGTCAATGTTGGTCAAAGTTGCAGTCTGCTTCAGATTGTGTCCATCCTAAATTTCGTCCTTCTTTTCCAGCCCACACGTGTGAAGAGACCCTGCACTTTGTACAAAACAATGAGGAGAGGAGAGATGAGAAGTTGTAATGATGTGTTTCCAAATGAGTTGGAGGTCACTTGTATTTATAGGCATTGGAGGAGGGCTAATTAGTCTCTCTAGGCCAACTTGCCAATTTGTGCAACTGTGGGCTTCACTTAAAATGCCCAATTTCCCTTGTCCAAATCAAGTGCTTCAAAAGTCAAAATTGGTCCTCTCGAAAAGAGGAATCTAGTCCTATGGTTGGAATTTGTCTCTAAGCTGCCAAAAATTAACACACCGTCTCAACTAGGGGGAAATTCCAACTGCATCATTTTATCATTGTAAGTACCCTGTCATCTCATCTCTGCTCGACTCCATCTGCTAAAACATTCTCAAATATAAAGAAGAAAAATCATAGGAGAGCTTCAACTACCACCCTCTATCCATCAGGGAGCCACTTTCTACCACCCAGAATCATTGCCAACGGAGAGCCAGTGCTATGACCCGGGAAACTTCTATTAGCGGGGAGCCAATGCTACGACCTGGGAAACTCTGCCAGCGGGGAGTCAATGCTACAACCTGGGAAACTCTGCTAGTGGGGAGCTAATGCTACCACCTGGGAAACTCTGTTAGTGGGGACCCAATGCTACAACCCAGGAAACTCTGCCAACGGGGAGCCAATGCTACGACCCGAGAAACTTTGCGAGCGGGAGCCAATGCTACAACCATGGAAACTCTGCGAGCGGTCCCAACATGACCTAGAAGAGTCAAGTGGTAGAACACTTGCATCTCTAGCTTGAGCGGGATGCCACTTACCATAAATAGTAAGGATCGCGCCTAACTCAAGCAACCAACACCCATTGGCCAAATGGGTGGGAAAGACAGATGCCAACTGGGGTATACTCTGCATAGACCAAGATAGGGGAGCAACATATTCGACCCTATGGGTAACAGATAGGGGTGACACCCTATTGTCCAAAGATCCCTCAACCCCAGGAGCTCTACATCTCAATTCCTCACCCTGGGAGCTCAGACAGGGGGGAAGAGCCAACTCAGTGTCCTCAGTCAGCCCATAACCTTGTTTGGAAGGGTCACATCAATCCATGCTGCAATCTTCTCATCAATCGAAGTATGATGAAATCTAGTGTATCCATATAGACTCATATCTCTGTAAGTATATCTCAGACCACAATCCTTACTATGCTTAATCGCCTGAGGCTTTCTACCTGTCAGGAATAGATTGTCAATATATAAAGGCAAAGTCAAATTCATACCTTAGACCAGTTTGCTTCTTGAGATATTAAGCTTCACCAAGTAATTGTCAATATAGGCATAGGCTCGGGGTGCTTGCTTCAAATTGCTAATGAGAGACTTCCTGTCCTGTACATCAAACCTTTGAGATTGATCGATACATACTTCCTCCTTGTACCTTTCAAAGCTAATATCCCAAACATCTTTCTTCATAATTGATTCTTCGGCTATAGTATCCTTCCAAACCTGTTCTCGCACTGCGCCAAAATCTTGTTGGAATTATCATTGGACTTGATCATAATAGAGGGGACTGGTCCACTGTACTTCCTTTTATTTCAGTGCCATATCTTACTCCGATGATTGGTGTTGTGGATCTTTGCTAAAAGAGGTCTTCCAATGACTCTATATAGTCCTCCCATTCTAGATCCCAAAGTAAAGGAATATTCATACAGGATCCCTTTGGCTAGGAGAGAACCTTTCCATTAATGAAGGCTATTCTCATTCCATTATTTTCCAAGGCAGAAATAGATATCAGGTTCTTCTTTAATTCCAGAACATGCATTACTTCATGAAGAATAATAGATTTTCCATGGTCCAAATCAAATATGACAGTACGAAAGCCCATCATTGAATATGTAGAGTTGTCCCCGAGAATAATCTTCAAACTAGTCTCCCTCTCAACCAGATTTGAGAGAACTTCCTTATACCTGTTGAGGTGTCTAGAAGCCCCACTATCAATCAGCCAACTATTGTATGAATCCGGAAGAGATGAAATAGAGAGGGATGAAATAAGAATGTATTTAGATTGGATAGTAGCTATGTTACTTTCATACCTGGAGTTTCTTGACTTCTTTTGAGGACGAGGACTTTCTTCACGATCATCCAGAGTATCTCTTCTTCTTCAATCATCTCTCTCTCTTCTATCATCTCACCTTCTTTTATCATCACTTCTTCTTCTATCATCGCTTCTTCTTCTATCATCATACCTGTTGTTGTAGTAGCTTCAATCGGATCTTGGAGAATCTTTCTTTTTTGGATAGTCTCGAGCATAGTGACCACACTTGTGACAATTGAAACATTCAACATCCCTTAGTCTTCTATAAGAGTCCCTTGAAACGAGAGAGGACCTTTTCGAACTAAATGATCTTCCTTTTCCCCTTTTCCTTTCATCTTCAGTAGCAAATGTGGCAGGTTATTCTTCTCCATATGCTTTTGAATTCTCCCTCTTTAAATCATCTTGGATTCTTCTTGAGTGAGCTTTCCAACAAGTTCAGCAAATGACGGAAAATTGTTGTTGCTGCTAATGGTAGTATTGAAGGTTTCCCAAACAGGGGGGAGACCACTGAGAGTCACAATAGCCAATTCCTTGTTAGGTACCGTTTCTCCAACTCTCTGCAATTGACCTTTAAGACGAGAGATCCTCATGATATAGGATTGCACAATCTCTCCTTTATTCATTTTGTGTCTTTCAATTGATCTTTCAAGGTGATGATTTCATTCAAATTGTTGACTTCATACAAGCCGACCAACTTATCATACATATCCTTAGACTTATTCAAATTCCCAACATAAGTAAGTAAATGATCTTGTAAACCATCAACAATAATTTGTTTTTCTTTTAACTCACCTTTCTTGTGCTTGTTCTTGACAGCGGTAGAAGCATTCTCCGGAGGCTCAGGTACTTCTCCTTGAATGAATTCAAAAACATCATTGTTATTAGCTATGATTTCGAACCTGACCTTCCATGCAAAAAAGTTCAATGAGTCACCCAACTTCTCATGTTCCTTGAAGAATGAGGAAGACATCTTGACTTGATTAGATAGGCTCCTTCAACTTTCCAAAGATGATTGCTTCAACTCTTGTCTCCTTATGGGCTTGTCGTTTAGCTTAGCTTCGATATCCTGTTAATTTTTATGCTGCTCTATTCTATATCAATTACTTTAGCCCAATTCAGTTCTTCAATTAGAAATCTTTTCAACAGTAATTAATTCTTCCATTCATCAACAGTAAATGCAATGACAAATAGGAGACAATCAACACATCAACAAGAGACACCGGTATGGTCAAAGACTAGGGAAAAACCCCACAAGGGGGAAAACCCTTTGTAATTCTTCTTCTATTAGATTGTCATAAAATGCTCAGCAGAGAGTACAACGAGCAATATATATTAACAAGAGTCAAAGTCAAAGGATTTGACTATCAACCAATTCAACCAACCATAAATCCAATGTACTAATGATGAAAAGTCATATCTGGTCAACTGTCTCAAATTTGCGATTCTGTCCGAGTCAACAATAGTCAAAGTCTACCCTAACCAGTCCACAAAAGTGAACGGTCAACCCTCCAATTAACTTGGTCAAAGCAACAATAGGTGTGGCCTTGAACGCTGATCATGTTTAGGCCAAAAAAGTCAAAGATATCCCTGTCAAAATCGGTCAAAGGAGAGAAAGTTGTTGTCACAGTCTGCAATTTCTTGCGGTGAAAGTTTGCGGTCAACACTTGGCCAAACTGCCCAGATTTTCTCGGTCTTAGTGCCAGTCAACTCGGCCTCTGAAAAACGAAATTTTCACACTCAAAGTAAGTCAAAACATGAAGGCAAACTCGGTCAAACTGTGGTCATAATCTGCAATTTCTTGCGGTAAAAGTCTGCAATAGGTCTATGGTCAAAGTGCCTAGACTTCTTTGGTTTTTATGCCAAACATTGTGGCCTACCAAGACAGAAATACCCTCAAAGGATCGAACCAAAATTTAGCCTAGAGTGTCTAAGTCAACACTGGTCAAAGTTGGTCAAAGTTGTACTTTGCTTTAGATTTTGTCGATTTGAAATTTCGTCCTTCTTTTCCAGCCCACGCGTGTGAAGAGACCCTGCAATTCATACGAACTAATGAGGAGAAGAGAGATGAGAAGTGAGCCGATGTCTTTCCAAATGAGTTGGAGGTCACTTGTATTTATAGGCGTTGGAGGAGGGCTAATTAGTCTCTCTAGGCTGACTTGACATTTTGTGCAATTGTGGACTTCACTTCAAAAATCCAATTTCCCTTGTCCAAATCAAGTGCTTCAAAAGTCAAAATTGGTCTTCTCGAAAAGAGGAATCTAGTCTTATGGTTGGAATTTGTCACTGAGCTACCAAAAATTAACACCTCCATGAAAGGGTGAAACACCAAGTGAAAGCGAATGATAGGGCAAGTAGAGGATGACGATGGAATGAGGAAGCCAAGGCTCATCATGCAAAAATAGGCTGATAGAATGTGAGAATCACGAGGGATAGAGCGTAGAATCCTCCTGGGGTAAGGCTAGAAATATGACAAAGAAGAGGACATGAGGCTCAAATTCCAGGTCATGGTGGGTCAGAAGGAGGGATTTTGAAAGAGAATAAAAACGACTGCATGGATACCAAGACGACAAAAATATGCTAAACTAGGGTAGCTATATACAGGTAGGCTCTACTATCAAATTACGACATGCATAGAAGAGGGCGGCTAATGTTGCAACTTGATGGGGTCGGACTTACGACACAATGATGGCACTGACAGTGAATAATGTTACGGTGATGGCGATATGTGACCTACCCCTATATGCCAAGTTTAAGAGAAACACACCTAAGGTCCAATGGATGTCGCAATAAAAATTCCACCCTATCCTGTAAAAACCATCTAGAAAGACTAGACCCATGGTTAAATCACATAATGAAAGAAATAAAACATGGATGAGGTAAAAACATGACCATATATATTTTTTGTTTTTTGGATTTTATGATTTTTTTGGATTTTTTGGCATATATGATCTACTAGGAAAATATGTGCATCACACACCAAACCAAAAGAGGGATAAAAATATCACACGCACTCCTATGTACAATATGTACAAGCGTAACTCAGGCTAATAGGTCACGTATAGGTGTGCTCGCTACCAGGCACAAGCCAAGGATTCCTATACATGAACACATGGATTGGAGGTATAATACGGCACACCATGATGGGGCCATGCCATAGAAAGTTGAACTGCCCAATTCCTAAAGGTTGATGATGCCAGGGAACACCTAGAACCATAGCATTATCAGGAATGACCCGAGGACATACAAGGTGAGTGGTCTCGTGAGCTAGTGGAGCTCCTTGACAAGGACTATCAAGACATAAAGTGGGTACAAGACACTTGTCGATAGGCAAAGAGGAGTTGGACAATTCATTGGCAAGTTCAGCGTTAGAAACACAAGACTTGACTCAGTCCAAGGGTGGCACTTCCAAAGAGGGCCGAGGAGATGCCCCCTGGGTCGATTCAAGATTTTGTTTGCCAATCTCTACCTTTTCCAAAGCGGGGGGACTGGAGGCATCAAGAGGCATAATCTTCGTAGGAATATGAATGGGCAAATCCATGACATCCAAGATGACTTGTTGAGAAAGCTTGTCATCAAGGGAGTCATGTGGAAGATGTGGAGTGACTACCCGTGTGGGCAAAGGATCCTGATCATATTCCATATTGGGATGGAGTTTTTGACCAACGTCAGGAGGTACTAACGGCACTGCCAAGGAGGCAATCTCTTCCACTAAAGGCGATTTATGCTCACCATGCCGATCTACATTTATAGAAGAAGACACCTCCCAAGGGTTAGGAGACCTATGGGGCCCATAGGTGACAGAAGAGACCATGTTCATGGGAACACTAGTAGAGGAAGAAGGAATGTCAGGTGGGGGTAAAGGAAAGACACCAATAAGGGATGAGCTTTTGAATAAACCCACACCAACACTCTCATAACTCCCAGGGTTATCTCCAACAAGTGGGACAAAATTCTTCATAGCGGTAAGCTGGGTCAACGGTACACAATAGTCCAACTGATCGATCATGACTATCTTGCCTTCATGGGGAAAGAAAAGAACACAAAATACCGAAGACACGACAACGCACATAGCATAAAACCAACTACAACCAAGGAGTATGTTATAGTCCAAGGGAGCGTCGACGACTTCAACATCAATGTAGGTAGTCTTGCCCCCTAGCTCGATGGAAAACTTAGGAAGAACCCCCTGAGGTACAAAATGGTGTCCATCAAATGCCTGAAGAGTGGTAGTAGACTTAGTGAGTGCTGGCGAACTGCGAGCTTTCCAGCATGATGCTAACATAACATAGGTAGAAGAGCCTTCATCCACCAGAGTTCAATGAATATCTGTATGAAAGATTCACACATAAATCTAGAAGGAAACTTGGTGGGAAAGCCTATAACCAGGAGCATCAACATTAAAAGTAATGAGATTAGACTCTGAGATATCTACCCCCCCCCGATTGCAGTCAGCAAGGCTTTGCGTTGCTGAGGGTAGCTCTGCAAAACCTCCAAGGCAGACAGGGCACAAGGAGCATGGGCTAAATCCTTGACAATATTGTAGTGTTGGGCTGGCTGTGCAGATGGATTATGTGTTGACTTGCGAACAACACCCTTAGGTGAGCGATAGACGGGCTCCATAGGCTTATCTAGCGTGAGAGGTTAAGTGAAAGTAGTTAGGGTGGTTGAGCCCTTAGATGAAGAACTTGACTCAAGAGTATCATAAGACTTATCACACGTAGTCACATTAACTTTCTCTTGGCACATAAGGACAAACACATTATTGGCAGGATGAAAATATGGCCCCTCATTGCCCCCTTGTGGAGGTTGAGGAGCTTGGGCAACCATTTGTTGTTGAGGCTGTGCAGGGAATGGATGAGTCAAGACAGTTGGCTGTTGAGTAGTAGGTGGTGGTGCAAGAAGTTGGTGGACTTCATCCATTCGAGGGCACTCGTGAGTCAAATGCTCACCTTGACAAATATTACAAGGGAACTTGATCTTGCAACATCGTTCAATTGTGTCCCCACCTTGATTAGATGGATTTGGTTGAGTCTCCTAAGCATGTTTATTCTTTTGTTTATTTTACCACCAGGTTGCTGAGTGTTCTTGGGTGCTGTGGACTTCACCGTGAGAACCTCGACGAGTTGCTTAGAAGAGGGTGCTTTTTTAGAGCCAGACGCACTTGCCGGGGCTTGCGATGTAACAATCAATTTCCCTAGTTGGGCAGCAAGTTGGCTCACGAAATCAAATACAGAACCAATCACACCATTAGAGTGTGGTCCCGGGGTAGGTTTGGGTGGGTCTGTAGAAGGGTGAGGAGCATTAGGAATTATGTCATAAAGCATGCCCGACTGAGAGTAAATCAAATCTAGTTGTTGGGTAGCTAAAATAGCTTGTTCCTCAGTAACAACCCTGAACATAGACACATCCTTGGCTATGGGAGGTAACAACGATCGAATGAACCATTTACGAAGAATCTCATTAGGGAGCTTGGTTCGAACTAATCTTTTACGTCGTTGCCACTTGTGGATATGATCAGAAATTAGAGTGAACTTGTCTTGTTTAAAGTTGGACAAGAGGTCAGAATCAATGTCGCACCTCATTGGTAATGCCCTGGCCAAGGAAGAAAAATCATTGAAAGATGTTGTATCCAATTCAATATACCATTTAGCAACATCTCCAGTCAGGGTTCATTGGAACATACACAATTTGATCGAATCATCCACCAAAGAGTTTGATGAGCACCAAAGATGGTAGGTGGTGATATGTGTCAATGGGTTCTCTCTAGGCTTCCTTTCAAACTTAGGGATATCAGATGGCAACTTTGCAGGCATGGGTGGCCACCAAGGATCATTACGGATGGGGTCATTCGTCAGCTTAGCTAAATCTGAAAGATTAAGAGAAGATAGGAAAGGATTATGTTGTTGACTGAATGGGTCATAGGAGGAAGAACCCCCTGACCAACCGTGAGGCCCCCCATACCCTGGTTCTGAGTAACAGTCTATGTACCATGGTTATAATTCATCTTAGTATATTGAGGATACGGGCTAGTATGAATGGTTAAAGGATTTTGCTCCCCAAGGTAAGTGCCCCTAGAGAGTGAAGGACCCCCAAGAACATGGCTGCTAGTGGGGTTGTACCCGACAAAAAAAGAAGGGACTCCTTTCACATAAGCACCAACAAAGGGAGGATAAATCACATGGCTGAGCAAAACTAGGAGTAGATATTCTCGATCCTATAGGCTGGCTAGGGTTTTCTCCCATGGCCGGAATAGATGAAGAAATGGGCACAAAGACACTAGGGAAATCTGTGGGAGTCATAGAAGCAATTGGTGGTATGCCCCAAGAGGATGTGAGAGGTGTTGAAGGTGTATATCTTTCCACAATCAGTGGTGGCAATGTGTCATAGCAACAGAAACGGAAGATGCAAAGGGTAAAGGAGAATTGAACTCACTAATAGGTGGTGAAAAAAAAGGGCTATAGACGTAGGCATGTGTTAAACCATTTGGATTCAACCACAATAACTCTGGTCCTAATGGGTCTGTCAAAGGTGGATTAATAGGAGAGACATAATTGTCCGCAAGTGTCTCGATATATATCAAGTCACTACTAGGAGGACTAGGAATATATTTCACAACTAGAGGTTGGTCTAGGTCTTGAGTCCTGACAGGCACCCTACTAGTAGGAGTCAACAATTCACCTCTCAGGAGGTAGACCTCGAATTCTACATGACTGATGGCGACTGGGTTCAACCAGGGTGAATAAATGTGTTTTATCCAAATTAAGTTAGTACAGACACCCCTATGGCCAAACTACTGACTTAGACCAAACAACACACACTAGAAAAGCTCTAAAAGGTAGTCACATGTAAACCAAAAACAAAGAAGCTGGCGGTGGGACAGTTATACTAGCGACTTGCTTCCCAATCGCTTTAGTCGCGAACTTGGCCCATGTTCCCTTATAAGCCGTGGGTTACCCGCTGAGAGGACTGGGGGAGTATGCCTAATATATGTTCCGGGTACAAAGAAGATGAGCCCCTGTTCGTCACCTGTGTATGAGCCCTAGAAAAATGACCACTAAGGTCACCACTAACAATAATACGTCCTAGGGGACAGTCGACAACTTGCTTCACATGCAAGGACAGGAAACCAAAGTCCGAAACCCCCTTGAGAGATCCCTCAAATCGAGGTATAGTCCTCCCAAGTGGCTCCCAAGTGCCACAAACAGTGCTAGTGAGACCATTTGTAATACGTGCAACCCCCAAGCAATACTCACCACCTAAAACTAAGCAAAATGGGGAATGTCACCTCACCGAACCCCATGTGTGACCTCATGATTAACCCTCTTGTTAGAAGGGATTCCCAGACCACACTACCGAGAGTGGATTTTCACTCCCTACCACAAGCTGCTAAGTTGATTTTGTGGGTCTTGGAGCAGTTTACTCACACCTAGCTCCAAAACCCTAGCCTAATCTAATGTTGGTGTGCTACTAGAAAAAATAAAAGACAAGTCTGATAAATATTATTAGAGCGTTTATTTTAGTGGTTGTTTACTCAGTTGGGTAATGGTGTGAAACACAGAAGGTGTGATGGACTTCTGTTATCAAAACCCTAAATGCAGCTACATAGAGATGCACTCTTTTTATTTTTGTTTTTTACAATTCAATGAAAACTAACTAGAGAAGGGGCAAGAATCTTTTCACTTTTCAAAAGCAAACAAATGCATACCAAATGCACCTCTCACTTATCCTAAAATGAAATCCCCAAATTTATAAAAATCCAAACCCAAAAGACAATTCAAAAAACAAAATCCAAAAAGAGGTCAAAACGTACCCAAGCTAGAACACAAAGCACTCAGAAAGCATCAAAACTCGGAATCAATGTCAAAAAAACACTCTCAAGCAATTGACAAGAAAGCCAAAAAGTCGAAAGAGGGAGGCAATGCAAACAAGTTAGGGTTGTAGCACAATGTCTCAATGAGAGGCAATGTTCTACATAGTCAAAACCAAACCCTAATAGCAGGAAAGACTAGGAAAGATTGAATGGGAGCGACAAAATGTGAATCTGAATAAGGAACAGACAAAACACACCCAAATCAACTTTTCAAGTCACAATTTGCACAACCACAAACTAGAAATACCACCTCTTGCAAACAAAGGTAAGCACACAAGAAAGAATGCCTCACTCAATCAAAAGCGACAAGGCAAATGAAGCCAATATGGTTGCAATATTGGAATCAAAAGCAAATCTTGGCTGTTACTTGATCAACTAAACATATATGAAAAATTGGGTCCAATTGTTTAGGACAATAGCCCCAACCAAAGCACACTAAAACTCCAAGAAAAACCCTAGAGTAGTACCAAAGGAAGAATCCAAAACGAACCAACAAGAGTGCACTTAAATTTGATATGTTTCACAACTGAAAGCAACAGTAGCAAACATATCCAGAAAGCCAAGAATAGTTCAGAGAGAAGGGAGTTGGAGTTGAAACCAAATCAGCTAGCCAAGAAACCGTAACAAGACAAGCAAACAATTCCAACCCAAATAAACAGAGATGGATTAGATTTGTGACAGATCTGGACTTAGAAAAGAAGCTGAAGAACAGAGTTGATTAAAAAGACAGAGTCCTGTAGGATCTCTCAGAAAACCTTAAGATTCCCAGCACAATCACAGGTAAGGAGACCTGAACAGTGCAATTCTGTAAGGTACAGTCGCAGGGAAGAAATGATACACCCAACGATTTTGGCATAATCGCTCTGTAAGCCCTTATGTGGTAGCAATTATGGAAGAAAATTTGGTTTTTTAAAAGGCGCAAGAAACAAAATGAAATCAAGGTTGAATTGCAAGATTTATAACTCAAAATAGCTCGCAACTGTACAAAGAAATTTGGGAAGACCACAAAAATCAGTTCCAAAGCGAAAGAGAAGAGATGTAAAGACAAACAGGGCAGACTCGCCAATGGAGTCGCCAGTTTTGCTATGGCTATGTTTGCACAGCTACTAGGAGCTATTGTTTCGTAGTCTTGGCCCTGACAAGACTACCAGACAAAGGAGTATATGGAATGTGACAAGAAGTGTACAAACAAATAGATCCTTAAACCATACAAGCAAATCAATTATCCATGCAGGTTGATGGTGAGTGTTGGATCCGATGCAAAGAAATCTCGCTCCAACCAAGAGATCATGTCCTCTACACTAGATCTGAATCCTGCACACAATCACTATCAAACAAAGCACACAAATGGACTTCCACGGAGGACCGTTAGCTCAAAATAATCAACATGAACAATAGATTATAAACATAGATTTAATAGAAGGGAATCTTTACTTCTATTGATCACAAAATGAAATAGATACAAAGAGTGTTATACCATCACATATGGATCTTCTCCTCCAGATCTCGATGGAGTCTCCCCTTCTCCAAGCAATATGACCTTGAGACCAAAATAGCTCACAATCTCTCGCAGAATCAGAATAGCAGAATGACTCTCTAACTCTGGAACTAGCTTGACCCTCAAGGGTGGACCAGTATATAAAGACCCAAAGGACTTCCAAGGAGGGTGAATGTAGACACTTAGGGTGAAGAGAAGTTAGGAAGCTTCTCTAATAATGCACCCAAGCCAACTTGATGGGATAAGATACCATGTGGCTTCAAATTGATCTCCTAGGGAAAGTAAGCATCTATAACATGAGCTAGGGTTGCAGGGACTTAATTGAAAAACTTCGACCCCTGTCTCTATTATGCTAGGGTGCACCATGCGACTCTAAGGCTAGGGTCACTCTGTTAGACACTGGGGCCCAATGACTGTGGACAAAACTAGGTCAAAAGAAAGGTCAAATCTCAGACAAGTGGTCAACAGTAAAAGGACTCATGAGTACTGACTCTAGGGAGCAAAATAGGCTGATAACAACAACCATAAATTAGAGAAGGCCCACAAGGCATGACACCAAAACTGCTAGTGATGTTAGTACTAGATTTGTTTGAAGTAGCTTGAGAACTAATTTACACCTGCCAAAATTTAGTTCAATCTAGTGAAACTTATTCTACTTAACTATTAGAGTATTCCTTACTAGATTGCAGTATTATAAGGCAAGTTTAGAGATTTATTGGTAACTGAACTAGGCACAGTTTGCTGGCCAATCCAAAGTAGCCCAAAGGTTATCATGGCTATGTACTTTAGAAGAGGAAAATAGAACCTAGGCCTCTGAACACAATAGGTTTGACCTGACCTGAAAACTCTGAATGCCATTGCTTCTCTCAAACCTTTCTCGTTATAATCCAATCTATTGGATTTAGCATGTATATATGTATGCATGTATGAGTTAAGGCCCTAACTTTGTTGTAACTACGTACTTCAAAGTTCAAAGACACGTTTCTAGAGAAACATAAGGATTAGATCGTCTTTTGATACAATAGTTGTAGGGCAAATGAGTTTATAAATATCTGCTGAGATAATGCTATGTTCATAAATCCTCTAAGTTGTGTTTAGACTTTAAAGTAGGATGTGAGAATATTTAATGTAAACCCAACTTGAGTGGATTATTGGACTGATGGGACTGCTCGATCAGTTCTTCATTTATGACTGCCACTTTAATGGTTATTGCAGTCCCACCATTTGGGGTCTTAGGGATAAACCTTAAACCTATTTATTAGTGAGGCTTTAGTCTATGACATGCACAACATGCACATTGCATACCCACAACGCATTGTTTTCTTTGTTATCTTCTTACAAAGATGTGCTTCATTGTTTGAAGGTGTTTTTGAATGTCATTTCTCACTCAGATACCATGGGTTCATCTCAAAACCCTAACCATACCTGTCCATGCCCTTTTAGATTGGATCTGGACTTGGAAGGCTACCATGAGAGATGTATGCAATCAAGAATTCTTCTCCTATTTTGCGTTTACTTTGAATACTTCATCTTATTTGATTATTCTATTATTTGGATACACATTCTCTAGAGTGTAGATTTTCAATACGATATTCTATTGGTTCTGTTCTGGGTATCCATGCCATATTTAGTATTTACTAGTTAACAGTTACTGATCAGTGGCGGACCTTGTCAGACCATTATGGCCATATATAGAATTCGCATGTTTTGGAAAATAAAATAATAGATGACAGTTAAACTTGATCAAATGCATGGAGTGCTAATGAATACAAAAACATGCTACAGGCACCTGTCACATTTTTTATGAATTCCATTTTCTGGTTCAGTAAGTCGTGTGAAAGCAAAGTTTTTTATTAGCCTTTACTAGCTGAGGATTCTTTTGAAATTTACATGTAGTGTATGGTAAAATAAAATTAAGCTAGATGCTACGGAGCATTGTCCTGTATCAGTCATCATTTCCCGAGAAATGTGGTGTCTTGTGCAGTGGGACATGTATGGCTTATGACTACTCACAGAGGAGTACATAATCCTATTGATCAAATTCCATCCTCTGGAATCTGGATGCATAAGTCACTTATGGAGGGGAAGATTGATTTGTCTCTCAGCTTGTTATAGCTGAGGGTTTTCAGAACATGAATGAGAATAACCATCTCCAGAAAACTCACCCAAGTTTCTAAATAGTCATGATATTATGAAAATAGCCCCAGCAGCAAGAGTACTTTACAAACAGAGTTTGTGTTCTTCATGCATTCTATCTTTTCAAATGAATTAAACTGTACTGTCTGTTTGAACTTTGAAGTTTGTGAAATTTGCACTCTTATAACACATAAAAAGCAACACACCTGCAATAAAAGCTTTTGTGTGTCTACGAAGGCATGCTAGAATGCAGGCCTATGAAGAATGGAGAATGCATTTGAACCTTCAGTCTATACAACTAAAAATAAAATATACTTAGCCACACCGTTGGTACTGTATATTTGCTAAACAAAAAATTGAAAAGAGAGATTCTGAAATTATTTTTAGCTCCAGCAAGAATTCTAGGTTCTTCATATGAAAGGCCAGTTAAGGGCTCTAAAAAATGTATTTTTTGAGACATAGTTGGGAGGTTTATTAATGCTGCCTGTGATAAAAATTTCAACTTTATCTTTTCATTTCACACTGAATTTTGAAATTAATCCACAAGAACTAATGTACAACGTAGAAAGGCATCCCCTGGTTTTAGGCTTAAGTGCAAGTCAAAACATATTACAAATTTCGTTTGAAGACTCTGGGTTGCTCCCAATATAGTCAACTACCTTAAGTGCTTAGTCTTACCCTTGGAGACCATTTTAGTTTTGAGAGGATTAGCCTCCCTTCTAGCTCTCCATGTGATCATCCTCTAAGAATTAGGAGTTAAACTGATCAAACATCTGCGTGTTTTCAGCGGTGCTGTTTGAATGTCATATCCTAACAACTTGTTCTTGATCATTGTCGAGTGATTAAATCACTTGTATTGGGCTTGCTATGTTAAGGATAACTCAGAAACAGAAAGCTTAGTAGAATTTCAATCGGGATCTCATTTTGGTTCTTCTGTTTTAATGATATCTCAGGAACAGAAAGCTTAGAAGGGTTCTCCTTGGAATCTCATTTCTTGGCTATTAGTTTTGGTTTCATAATATCTCCAAAAACATAATCCTATATATTTTTTCTTGTTTGGTAACAATAAATGGTCCTATGTTTTAACGAAGTGAACTCTACCTTTAGCTTAAATGCCATGGTCACGGGGTACCTATTCCATCAAAATCACCAAGGACTTGAATCTGGTCTTATCACTTTATGAAACAAATGCAACCGTGAGCCATCAAATTTTGCTAACTTCCACCAGGTCTTTGTTGTGAGAACTGTGGAGCTTGCTTTGCTGGTAACAGTACCTGGGCTATTTATGCAATGTGCTGCAACCTGCAAGTTGCCACTGGACCACAGCCTGCTTCCCGACAGACATACCAGTTCTATCTTTTATAATTTATGAATAATTATGGTGAATGGTAGGGCTGCCGATACAAGAAACTGCCTAAGATCATCTTTAGTTCAATACTGCAGTTTCTTTCAGCCATTCAAGAGCATTTTCAGGCTTGCTGGTCTGTCTTTTAGTACCGGTAGTTTT
Source organism: Pinus tabuliformis (assembly GCA_031772625.1). NCBI lineage: Eukaryota > Viridiplantae > Streptophyta > Pinopsida > Pinales > Pinaceae > Pinus > Pinus tabuliformis. The sequence continues at coordinate 762,276,682 of CM062804.1, forward strand.
GGAGACTCTCTAGTTTCTTGGTGTTGGGTTTTCATAGCTTTATCTTTAGCTTTTCTTGTGCACTCTTGGTTTTGTCTTTCAGGATTAGACATTTTATGTTGCAGGTTATTATTGAATTTTTCAAGAAGTTCACTGATGCTACGAGTACAGACTTACAATTTGTCATTGATGATATTACCAGTCAAGATTCAACTGCTGTCGGAGTAACATGGCACCTAGGTAGGTATCCTCTTCCTGCCATTTTCTACATGTATGAGGAACTTGAGTCATGCCTCTGCTTGTTTATATGAAAAAAAAACCTTTTGAACATCAGAGTTCTATCTATTCAATCTTCATTTTATTTTATCCCTAATTTTTTAAGCATGTAGCCTTACCTAGGAAACCTATTAGGAACAATCTTTGCATAGTTGCGGTTAACTACATTCACCTGTTTTCTTGCTTTCAGAGTGGAGAGGAAAACCTTTTCCATTTAGCCGGGGATGCAGCTTTTATCGCTGTGAGATATTTAATGGAAAACAACAGATTATGTGAGCCTGACCTATGCTTGTTTCTACCCTATTTAAAGCTTGATGCATCAGCAGTTCAATATGTTGTTTATATGCTAGGAATTTTAATCTTTGTTCCAGAAGCTCTTTTAGGCATTACCTACTGTCTGTTGTGTTTTCATTAGATATCTTGATTGAAAAGAAAAATTGCAACATAATTCTCAAATAGAGTTCGTGTTTACAGCTATGGCAGAGATAGTGTTGAACCTGCCACAAAGCCTGGCGACATGGCATTGGTATATCAGATTTTAATCCATTCCTTGTACTGAAGTACTTTTTAAACAGATTAGCAAACAATGATAGCTACTGTGATCTAATCTTTCATCCTGATTCCTTACTCTAATGTATGGGCAGGTTGCTATCAAAGCTGTGACTTCACTGTTGGACCGTTTCCCTCAGCTAGCTGACAGGCTTTGACGTTCACTTCCAAGCCTTTCTTCTGAAGAGGTTTCTTATTGCCTACTTTGTGTGTGTGCCAGTCAGTGGTTAGTTTACTTGCATGGAAAGTTCCTTTGGAAGATCACTTGTTTTTCGGATGTAAAGCTCTGAGCAACCCATCTTATTGTAAAACAAAAATTGAAATTCCTGTGTATATGACTGCATAGCACTTTCATTTTGAATATGTGAATTTATAGGCCAAGTTATGGCTACCTGTAATTATAAAATAGTAACTATACGAAGAAAAAAGGGCAATCGACAACTCCTATTCAAAGTACTTAGTATTTTCTTGAACGTCATGCACATTGATAAAAAAAAAATTAAGAATTCCTAGATATAATGAATATTGGTTCTGAAGAACCAGAAGATTCAAGAGCAAATGACTGGAAACAACGGTTAAAATCTTATGGTGCGTATAATTTATTTTTACAGTTATGGTTTAGAATAGCACAACAAAGATGAAGAAATAGAGGAGTCATCTTATTTGTGCTGATTATTTCACATTTCTGAAAAGTTTCTGTTTAGGGAATCAAGTTTTTTTCAGTATATGAACTTCTCAACTTCCAATGTATTTTAAAATTGCTTGTATATTACTGCATTTAATCATTACAGTTTTGAGCCAAAACATGAGAATTCATACACTGATATTAAGTATTTGGAAATGTTACCAAAGCATAAACCTATTTGCTTGATCCTTTCATATGATACATATTTCTTTTATTGTTATATAATTGATTCGGATTTCTTACCCTTAGCTTCTAAACGTCCACAGAAAAGACGCCATAAAAAATGGTTATTGTCAATAATGGCCATGATTTTTTTTTCAAAAAGCAACCCCAAAGAAATCTTTTTCGGTTCCCATCAAGTTCATCAACGAGTCGAATCGATTTCAATGCCCACATAAACCACAGGGAAAATGCTTTAAATTCCATGTTCTCTTCAAGAATACATCAAGCCTATAATGTCTTGACATGTTGATCCATAGCTTCGATTATATCCCTTTGTTTTAAGAACAATGTATGCAACTCCACAAGATGCCACCCATTTTATACAAAATCTGTACCATAAGACAGACAGCAGAAGCCACTTAGATCCATACTTTTGATTCCTCTTAGAACTACTTGCAAACTCCTCCAATTTTTTTTTTAATGGATGCATGGAATTTCCTTTACGGGCTTTTCAAAAGATAGTATCCTTTTTCATCGAAAGCAAAAATTGTAGCTTTGCCCTTCAGGTGGGAAGAATCCCAAGCATTCACTTGTGTTCTTTATGCATCTGAAACTACCTTTAATTATACATTACTAGTATTTTCTATTTATCGTTGTTTATTATTATTATTATTTTATTATCATTATTTAGAGTTAAACAAAGTATTTCGGAATCACAGAAGAGAAAATTTTTCCGACGTGTTTCGAACCAACAAGTGTGGTTCATCATCATGATTAATCACATCATGTTTTTTGACTTGATGTTTCGAACCACCACTGTGGTTCATCATCAGGGCATAGCTGGAGGACTCATCTAACAAAATAAATAAATAATGACATAGCTAGAGGACTCATCTAACAAAATAAATAAATAATGAGGAGATGCTCGAGGAGATTCAATATAACAAGTGCTACATAGTAGCTAGTACTTGCTGCCTAGTTTTAATATAGCTAAATTAAAGTAAAAAAACAATAAAAAACTACAATTGCCTATAGTTTGAATGATGTGAAATAAATGTGAAAATTATTTATTAAAAAAATCTCTGAAAATTAGAAATGAGACCTAGTTAAAGGGAAGAAAAATCATTAAAATTAAAAAAATTAAAATCGAACCATTCTTTTCATAGATAGATATAAGAGATCTGTGTTAACTTGTTTTGTTATGTGTAGTTTCTCTTGTACAAAAAAGAGTCTTTTTTGTAATGTTCTTCTAAAAATAATATGTTAGAGTCACAAACCAAATCTTTTACTTGTCGAGAGACCAAACACATATTGGTTAGAAAATACTACGATATTATTAAATAATATAATTTAATGTTGAATCTTCAATGCATATGGGAGCTCTTTTACTAATATCAACACTTTCAAGAAAGAAAATCAATTTGTTCAACATGTTCGAGCAAAAAAACATAAAATATAATCATGCTTGTTTGCATAAGAACATAACATAATAATAAACTAATGAAATTCATAAAAACCCAATACAATTATCAGCATAAACAATATGATTTCCAGCAGAAAACACATGCAAAAGATAAAAAAATATGTGAGGAAATAGATCATTGGAATTTCTGCAATTAAAACCCTGCTATATCATATAATTTCCAGTTATTAAAACACATTTTCCAGCTGAAAAATTATGCATAATTTCAACAATGTATAATGAAAAAGATGACTGAAAAAATCTGGAATCAACCCATGGTTGTCCCATGAAATCTCCAATTTCAAATGAGAGCTATAGTTTTCTATAAAACAAACTATGAAGACAAATCATTGTACTAATAATTATTATGTAAATTAATAATACTACTTATATTAATGCCCAATACATAGTGACAACTTGTATAATATTAAAAGAGGTGAGCTCATTGAGATCAACTTGTGCAACACAAAATGATACTAGGTTGATTTGTAACACACACCCGCCTATTGAACAATTTTTATAGGGATCTATTACTTCACAATTTTGGATGGGTCTATGATGAGCATTCAGGAACTGACCCTTGAGGGATTGTGCTGTTTTTAGAGGCTTTATTTCCATTTAAATACAAGCTATCCTTCATAGGAATTACACATTCGAAGAGAGACTTGGAGAACTTGTGAAGAGGCTAAGCTTTGGCCTTTAACTTGCTTATGAGTTGGAGATTGAATTTGTTGAGTGTTGAGATTGTTCTAGAGAGAACAAGCATTGTAATTTCATTTTGATTTTCCAGATTAATACAAAACATGTAGTGGGATTTTGAGTTGTGGCTTTCCCTGGATATTTATTGTGTTATGTGCCTTTGATTATCTTTCTCTATTGATTATTGTTTGCTCGATGTTTATGGGCTTCCACTGTAAAAAGTAAGTAGATTCTTGTCTCTTGCTTTAGCAAATTGCATTAGCTTGTGAATCTACATTATTTTCTACATGGTATCGGAGCTGACAACAGTATACTAGAGGAGATTTTGAAGTTTTGAGTTTTTGGGTTACAGGGGAAAGTTGAATTTGCAATACATACTTCAAGATCGACAGATGGCGTTCCATGGGTTGAGGCTTGAGTATTCCTTGGAAGGCAACTCGAATTTCATAGTCTGGAGGGACAGGATGGAGGCTATGCTAGAGGACAATGGCTTGAAGGAATTTGTTGAACAAACAATTCCTAAGCCAACAACGATTGATGCACAGAACTTGGCCGAGTGGAAGAAGTGTTTGGCGAAGGCAAAGCAGATAATCCTTGAGGGAGTTCGAGATTATATTGTTTCGAGTCTCCATGGAAAGGAAACATTGACGGACTTGTATTAGAATAGTAGTGATCAAAGGAAGTTGGCACTAAAGGATAAACTTCGTAAAATCAAGATGGAGAAAGGCAAGACGATTCCAAAGTACTTGACCAAGTTCACTCAATGTCGGGATGAACTTGGAAGTGTTGGAATCACGATTGTCGAGGAGGATATGGTGAGCCTTGCTCTTCTTGGACTCCCAAAGAGTTGCATAGTTATCGGGACTCTGTCAATGGTCGGGAGAAGCTGCTAGATTGGGAACGACTATGGTTGGATTTGATACAGGATGAGATCAGGAGAAACACCAGGGATTGCTCTTCATCAAATTCTTATGATGAGGAGAACTGTGCCTTAGCAATTAAGGCAAGGAAGGGGAAAGGTAAACTTTCCCATTTCAAATCAAATTCTTATCATGGAGGTAAGAAGAAGGACATGATGAAAGTTAAATGCTTTCATTGTCACAAGATGAGACACTTTGCTACAAATTGTCCATTTAAGAAGTCCAAGGAGAAGTCCTCAAGAGGAATGGCGGGTGAGGCTTTGGTCTCCCAATTTGAATTAGACTTTTCCCTCATTGCATGCATGGTGTCTTCAATGATGGGAAGTGTCTGGTAACTTAAAAAATGGAGCTTCATTCCACATCACTGGTGACAAAGAGTTATTCAGTGAACTAGAGGAAAAAGATCTTAAGATGCATATCGAGATGGGTGATGACAGTAAGTATAGTGTTACTAGTGTGGGAACTATTATTTTTCAGAGGGAGCATGTGGCTCCACTCACCTTGAAGAATGTTATGCATGTACTCGGACTGACGAAGAACTTGGTATCCATTTCCATGTTTGAGGATAGAGGCTATGATGTGATATTTTCGAAAGGAGAGGCGTTCCTTCGAAACATAGCCACGGGTCAAGTAAAGAAGATAGGGATTCGAGTTCAGAATCTCTATAAGATAGAGGTAGAGGATTGTGTTTCTTTGAGTTAAAAGGCGGAAAATATGATGAGTCGAGATGTCAGCGAGTGTGGCACAGGCGATTGGGCCACTTGCATCATGGGGCTTTGAAGATATTGCAGCAAATCTCTACCGGTCTTCCCAAAGGTACACTTGAGCAAGTTGATACATGCAAGGGTTGTACTTTGGGAAAATACACCAAGTCTTCCTTTAGAGACAGAGACAGTCGAGCAGAGTCTATTCTGGAGAGAGTCCATTCAGATGTGTGTGGACCATTCTCGACAACATCCACGGCCAAACACAGGTATTATGTTATATTTGTTGATGACTATTCTCGTAAATGTTAGGTATTTTTTATGCAGAAAAAAGGATCAAACTTTCACAAAGTTTTGTGAGTTCAAAGCATTGGTAGAGAAAGAGTCTGGAAAGAAGGTTAAAGCTCTACGAAGTGATAACAATGGTGAGTATGTCTCCAATGAGTTTAAGAACTTTTGTGCAGCGGAAGGGATTAAACGAGAGTTGACGACACCCCATAACCCTCAACAAAATGGGGTTGCTGAGAGGAAGAACAAGAGCATAGTAGGGGCATCAAGGGCGATGTTGCATGATCAGGGCCTACCACTACACTTGTGGGTTGAGGCATGCAACACAACGGTTTATGTTCAGAACCATAGCCCACATCAGATACTTGAGATGAAGACACCAGAGGAGGATTATTTTGGTAAGAGGCCAAATGTTGGTCACTTCAGGATTTTTGGGTCATCGGTTTATTGCCATGTGACCAAAGATGCACAGAAGAAGCTTGATCCAACAACAGAGTTGGGGATCTTTGTGGGGTACACTGATACATCCCACAACTATCGAGTGTACATGCTGACCAGTCGGATGACAATGGTTTGTAAGGATATCAAATTCGATGAGGAAAAGGCCATGCGAGTATCCCTTGAGAGGGAGCTTGAGCTACAAGTAGATGAGGAGGATTTAACTCCTAAGGTTGAGGGGCCTCAGATTGATGTGGAGCAGCCACATGCAGAGGTTCAGAGGGTGGAGACATCTAGTCAGGCAGAGTCTTCCAGAGAGGGAAGAAAGCACACTAGAGATGCTGACAAATTGTTGGATGATGCACAGAAGAATGTGGGAGCACCCTCTTCTCAGTGTAGGCAGAGGAGGTCACCAGAGAGGTACACTGGATATATGGAATTTATGGGTGCATGTGTTGTGACAGAGCCATCTTCCTTTCAAGGAGCAGTGCAACAACCGGTTTGAGTTGATGTGATAGTGGAGGAGTATGTCTCCATAGTTCGAAACAATGTTTGGGATGTGGTCCTGATACCATAGGATAAGTCATTTGTGAGCTCCCATTGGCTTTACAAAGTAAAACAAGTTGCAGATGGTAGTGTGGAGAAGCATAAGGCCAGATTTGTGGCCCGTGGCTTTTCACAGGTAGAGGGGATTTACTATGACGAGACCTTTGCCCCTGTTGCAAGGTACTTGTCAATCAGATCTATTTTGGAAATATCGGCAAAGATAGGTTGGAAGATCCATCAGATGGATGTGAAGATTGCCTTCTTCAATGGCATGATTGAGGAAGAGGTGTACATAGAGCAGCCCGAAGGTTTCAAGAAGAGGTGTACATAAAGCAGCCCGAAGGTTTCAAGAAGAGGTGTACATAAAGCAGCCCGAAGGTTTTGAAACCTTGGACCATGAGTCGCATGTGTGCTGACTCAAGAGAGTGTTGTAAGGGTTGAAGCAAGCATCCCGTGCTTAGTACACTAGGATAGATAACTACTTCACTGGGATGGGCTTCATGAAGAGTGAAGCGGATGAAAACTTGTATCACATAGTGGTGGAAGGTAAGATGTTGATCATTGTACTTTATGTAGATGATTTGATACTGACAGGTGATGAGGCTCATCAAATCTTGCAAGGAGGAACTTGGAATAGAGTTTGAGATGGACGTGGGGCTCATGCATTAATTTCTTGGCATGAAGGTATGGCAGGGAGATGGGGAGTTGTTTGTATCTCAGGGCAAGTATGCCAACGAGATACTCAGGAGATTCCACATGGAAAGCAATAAACCCATGGAGACTCCTCTAGCTGGTGACTGGAGGAAGGAGGATGTTACTTCAGGGGAAGTAGTGGAAGCTACTATTTACAGACATCTTGTGGGTTCACTCATGTACTTGGTGAAAACATGACCAGATATGTGCTATGCAGTTAACTAGCTTAGTCATGCGATGGTTAGGCCTACCAATCTGTATTGGAAGGTGACAAAGCATGCATTGAGATACTTCAGAGGCACCACTCAGTTTGGGTTATGGTACAAACAGACAGAGGGAGTGAAGCTTCAAGGCTTCAGCGATGCAGATTGGGCAGGGAGTCCATCCGACAGAAAGAGCACATCAGGAGGGATCTTTAGTATTGGGTCAACTATAGTTTTTTGGTACAACAAGAAACATAGATCAGTTGTAGTTAGTTTGATAGAGGTAGAGTAAGTGGCTACAAGTCAGGCAACATGTGAGGCTATCTAGATGAGGAAGATCCTGGTTGTTTTGTTTGATCAACAGATGGATCCGACAATGATTTATTGTGATAATCAGAGTTGTATTAAACTCTCTGAAAATCTAGTCTTTCATTGTCAGTCCAAGAATATTGATATCCAGTATCATCATCTAAGAGATTGTGTATTGAGGTGGATCATGTTGTTAGATTACTTTCCCACAGAGGAGCAAGACGCTGACATCTTGACGAAGACATTGTCAAGATGAAAATTCGAGTTTCACAGAGACAGGATCAGGGTAGTTGCTAACCCCTTTCTTGTTGAGAGGGAGTGTTGAGAAAAGACAACAAGAAATTCTAGTTTAATTTGTCCTTGAATTAAACTGTGAATTAAATTTGAATTCTATTCTCATAGAAACTTAAAATTAGTTAATTAAGTTTATTAAACTTACTTAACTTAGGAAATTCAAGTTGGAAGTCTTTCTGTCGTCATGTGTATGTTCTCCCTACTTTGTAGGAGTCTAGTGTGAGTTAATTGTGAGTTGTAAAATAGAAGACTCAGTTTCATGAGTCAGTTCAGTTAAATTAGTTCTCAAACTGATTGAGAGAACTAATAGTGAGTTAACAGTCAGTGTTGTCACTAATTAACTACACCAGTGCTACTTTAGTTAACTGAATATTTATTCATGAGAAACTCATGCATGTCGATTCTGAAAAAGACCCAGTTGAGACTAGAGTGTAGGGACAATGTACTATTTGTTTTAGATTTTTTTGAGTTGCACTGATAGTACATGCATTCAAGAACTGACCCTTGAGGGATTGCGCGGTTTTTAGAGGCTTTATTTCCCTTTAAATACAAGCTATCCTCCATAGGAATTACACATTGGAATAGAGACTTGGAGAACTTGTGAAGAGGCTAAGATTTGGCCTTGAGCTTGCTTATGAGTTGGAGATTGAATTTTCGGAGTGCTGGGATTGTTCTAGAGAGAACAAGAATTGTAATTTCATCTTGATTGTCCGGATTAATACAAAACAGATAGTGGGGTTTTGAGCTGTGGCTTTCCTCGGATATTTATTGTGTTATTTGCTTTTGGTTCTCTTCCTCTATTGATTATTGTTTGCTCGATGTTTATGGGTTTCCGTTGTAAAGAGTAGAAGTAGATTCTTGTCTCTTGCTTTAGCAATTTGCATTAGCTTGTGAATCTGTAGGATTTTCTGCACATTTCACCTAAAATATAAATAACCACAAAAAGAGACAACTAAATCCTCATAAGCACAGATGAAAATATGAATATGTTAAATATTTTTCTAAAACATACAACATAGAGATATAAATAAATATGTTTTTAAAACATACAACATAGAGATATAAACCAACATAGATCCATCTTAACCATGGATCTAACATGAGCCGACAGAGATCAAATTTCTTAAGTGCAAACTTCTTTTAGAGTGCAAAAAACAATGTTTAATTTTTTAATTGTTTAAATTGTATTTTTGAATATTATAAAGATTACATAACATGTGCATTGCGTCATTTTATTAGTGCACATTAAACTAATTTTTTTGTTATTAATATATTTTTAAGTATACGTCAATATTAATTCATATTAAAATATTTTATTGCGTCCAGAGGCTTATTCTACAACCCAATATGACCTCGAATAAAAAATTAGAAATCTAATTAATGTTTATGTTCATCTTTCCAATAAATAATAATAATGAAAATAGAAAAAATTAATGTTGGCCCAAAATAAAAATGAAAATAACCATATAGAAAAAAAACTACAATACAATTATCTCGTGCCTTTAGATAAAAAATTAAAATACAATTATCTCATGTATTTAATAGTTCTTTTATCATATACGTTGAATTTGAATGGATCATAAATTTACCTTCAACAATTTTTTTACCACATTAAAATTCCAAATTAGGTAAAATTCTAAATATCTTTACTCTTTATTAAAGCCACTACAATTTCTTAAATCAGAGTAAAAAGCTTAATTCAACACAAAGGATAAAAAATCTTGTTCTAAATTTTTTTAATATTTCTTTTAATTAATTATTTGTAAAATTAGTCTTTAAAAGGAAAACCATATCCTATGGATATATTAAAATCTCTATACACATAAATAAATATTTCCTCATCAAAGTTGTGATATTCCAAAATATTCATATTAATATTATTATTAAATCTAGTACTAATATTAATTTTATTCAACTTAATAACTTTAAATTAATACAATATTAGATTTATTATATTATAATGATATATGTTAACTCTAGATATATATGAGAGGGAAGAACAAATACATAGAGTGAGAAAGGTGGAGAGATATAGGGAGTGAGAAAAGGAGGAGAGGGAGGGATAGAGAGATGGAGTTGGAAGAAGAGAAAGGGAGGGAAGAAGAAAGACACAGAGATAAAAGTGGAGAGAGAGAGAGGGAGTGACAAGGAAAAGATGGAGAGAGAATGTTTATGCTTGGGGTGAGATAGAGAGACAAAGGAGAGATAGAGAGAAGGGGGGAGAGAAGGAGAGGGGGGGAGATAGTGACAGAGTTGGAAGGCAGAGAGAGAGAGAGAGAGAGAGTTGATGGGGAGAGATAAAGGGAGGTGCGAGAGAAAGGGAGAGAGAGGAAGGAAAAGGGCGAGGACGTGAGCGAAAGAAGGAGAGAGGAAGGAAGAGAGCGAGGATGTGAGGGAGAGAAGGAGAGAGGAAGGGAGAGAGAGAGGAAGGTAAAAAGAAAGACACATAGAGAGAAAGGTGGAGAGAGTGAGAGGGAGTGATGAGGGAGATGAAGAGAGAGGAGAGCAGGAGGGAAGAGAGATAGAATGGGGGAGAGAGGGAGAGAAGGGGAAAAGAGAGAGTGAGGGAGAGGAAGAAGGAGGGAGAGATAGATATGGAGAAAGAGTGTGTATTTTTTGGAGGTGATATAGAAAGACAAAAGAGAGACATAGGGAGATAGAGATATATATGGAATGTGAAGAGAGGGAAGAAGATAGAGATAGAGAGAGGGAGAGAGATAAATATGGAGAGAGAGGGCATGTGTGTTCAGGGGGGTGAGATAGAGAGACAAAGAACGAGAGATGGAGGGAGATATAGATATAGATGGAGGGGGGAGGGAAAGGAAGAATATTTCTTTTGTTAGATGCATTGATTTCAATGTAGATGATGATTTCTAATCCTATTTGATTGCTTTCACTGAACTAAATTAGAGGGGAGAGGAGGAATGAAGAGAGAGAAGGAGAGGAGTGAGAAAGGGTGAGAAGGCTAAGAGAGAGATAGAAAGGCACTAAGATGGAGGGGGAGAAAGGAGGGGAGATGAATGGAGAAAGTGACAGGGTTGGAGGGCGAAGAGAGAGAGAGGGAGTGACAAGGGAGAGATGGAGAGAGTGTGTATGTTTGGAGGTGAGATAAAGAGATAGAGAAGGAGAGATGGAGGGAGATATAGATATTGATGGAGGGTGGAGAGAGGGAAGGATATTTCTTACACTAGATGCATTTATTTCAACATACATGGTGTTTTCTAATTATACTATTTGCTTGCTTGAACTAGATTCATTGATTTAAGTGTAGATGTTGATTTTTAATGATATTTGATTGCTTGCACTAGATGCATTGATTTAAGTGTAGATGTTTATTTCTAATCCTATTTGATTGCTTGCACTAGATGCAATAATTTCAATGTAGATGTTTTATAATTCTAATTGTTTTCTTGCATTAGATGCATTGATTTAAGTGTAGATGGTTATTTATAATCCTATTTGATTGTTTGCATTAGATGCATTGATTTCATTGTAGATGGTGATTTATAATCCTATTTGATTGCTTGCACTAGATGCATTGATTTCAATGTAGATGTTGATTTCTAGTGATATTTGGTTGCTTGGACTAGATTAATTGATTTCAGTGTAAATTTGATTTTTAATCTTATTTGATTTCTTGCACTTGATGCATTGATTTTAGTGTAGATGTTTTCTAATTCTATTTGATTTCTTGCACTAGATGCATTGATTTTAGTGTAGATGTTGATTTCTAATTATATTTGATTGCTTGCACTAGATGTATTGATTTTAGTGTAGATGTTGATTTTTTATTATATTTGATTTCTTGCACTAGATGTATTGATTTCAGTGTAGATGTTGATTTCTAATCCTATCTGATTTCCTACATTAGATGCATTGATTTCAGTGTAAATGTTTTTTTAATCATATTTGATTGCTTGCATTAGATGCATTGAATTCAATGTAGATGTTGATTTATGATTTGATGTAACTAGATGTTTGTTGGTACATTAATTTTAAAGTGATTGGATTAACAGTGTGATTGATTTTAGTGTATGTAATGTTCCAAACTTAAATAAACAATGATATGCAAAGCAAAACCGATTTATACACATAAATTTTCAACAATCGGTAAATGCTCATACAAACTCCAGAAATAGAACCAACTGAGCTATTTTATTAATCAATGGAGAAAGTACAATAGTATGGAGGAATTCACCTGGGATTGTCTCAATGGAAATCATGATAGAACCCAGGTGATGAGACAATGATATCAAGTAATGGAGAATGACTGCTCTAATGCTTTGTGCTGCCTAGAAGACTACACTGTCGGCTAGAAAGGAATTGCAATAAACTCCACTTTCGCTGCTCTGAAAATGCTACAAAATCAGCCCCAAGCGCCTTGACCAAAACCCACAAAAACCTAGAAAGTGTTTGGTATGAATCCAACCTCCCAAATTCGGCCTTGGATATGCCTTGCGCCCTCCAAACTACTCAAGAATATGGCTTGCAAGAAATACAAGAAAAAACCTCTTCCCAAGCTCTGGAAATGTAGCAATATCCTCCACAAATTCTTCCCTTAGCCCCCCCTACAAATTTCAGCCTTAAAGACTGATGCTCTACCTCCCACATGTGCACCAAATGCTACCTCTGCGCTGGCCCAGGAAGTGTGAAAGTCACACTGCCAAGAAGCACTCTCCTCCAGCTCCCAAACTCTCCAAAATGAAAACAAACCTCCTATGCCTCTTCTCCTAAAAATCTCCCAACCAAACTCCACTGCAAGACACCACAAGCAAAATCGGCCTCCTCTTCACTGCGTCCTCTAGTAATACACACCACCTGGAGATGAATGCAATTGCTGGAAGCCACAATGAAATCCTCCTCTAGAAGAATGAAGAAAAACCTTCCTAGGGTGGCACTCGAAGTCCCCCGAAGAAAGGGTTAGACCTTTTCTTGAAGAAATCTTGCTGAACAACAAGTGACTCGGCTAAGCAGCTCGAGCAACCAAAGAGAAATCAATATGCCAAAATGAGGAGAGTTGCCTTATATAGATTTCATGAAGCACTTTCCCCTCTAATTTTACCTCCATCATGGGCCCTCACTTAACCATCGAATTTTCCCCTCCATGCAATTCGAACTAGGGAGTGTGTATTTCCCTAGTGTGGGTGCCCCCCACATGGAACTTAACCACAAAAAAACAACTTTTCCTAAGTCTAATATCCTAATAAAATCGAATGGGCCCCACTATCTCCAAAATTGGCCCCAAAATGCAATAATTAATCTTGTTCCAAATTAATTTAGGAAGGACATGACAGTGTAAGCACAAAAAAATTATTGACAATGTGCATTGATTTTTGTGTTATAGTAATTCAACTTATTCATATTGGAGAGCAAGAGAGAAAAGGTAAGATGTTTACTACAATAGCTTGAGTTAAAGATTTAAATGGTTTATGATTTCAACTGCACTTTTCATATAATTGATATGAAAATATGGAAAAACTAATAGGAGTGACAATAAAAATAGTTGAAGAAAATAGTTGAGCTTGATCACAATGAAGACTATTTGTAATTGACTACATTCTTATTATTTACATTTTTTTCCATTAAACACTATGACATTGTCAATTTGCATTCAAAATTTTTATTTCATCATTTTTCATAATTAAAGTTATTAACAATATCTATCATCTCAACAGATTGAGATAACTCAACAAATTTAAAATTAAAACTACTCTTCAAGATATATTTAGTAATACCTAGAGGGAAACTATTAAGAATTAATTAGTTGTCAAAAATTATGATACCTAAAATTAAATGAAATAGATGTGCAATATCAATCTTCTTGCGAGCTATTGACAAGATTGTCTTCATTCTGTTAAAAATATACAACTGCGGTCAAATTCCACTCTGGACTACTCATTTGATGGAGATGATGATGGAATTTAATTCCTCTTTTCGAGAGGACCAAAATCGACCTAAAGATCACATCGTTCGGACAAGTAGAAGTTGGTTTTTGATTTTGTGCAGCCACTCATGGATATTAGATCAGGTTAGCCTCACTCTCATGCAGGTCGGCTTCAACATCAAGTGGACACTGTTGAACACTCCTAGAAGCCTATAGATACAGTGACCTAGAAGCTCATTTAGACATCATGACAACATAAAGCTTCTCCTTCTCTTCTATCTGATTTGGTTCGGCACATTGGCGAAGGAAAAGGTCGTACGAAGGTCTGAAGTCTTAGATCGAAGCTCGCACAAAATTAGGGTTTCTGTTCTAGATGCTAGCAGAGAATGGGGAAATTTCGTCTTTGGATGCACACATGCTATGATCAAGGCAACATCTAGGAAGTTACAAACACACACACGCTAACCTGAAGGGAGAATCTAGGGGTTTGACTATAGTTTACCATCATCTGAAGTTTTCTGAAGCTGTCTGAAGTCCGAATCATGTTCCCTCTGATATATTTTGCCACTGTAAACTGGTTTCTGAAGTTTTTGGGTTGTATTATGGATCATATTGTATTGCGATCATTGTACTCTTTGCTGAATATTTTATGACAATATAATAAAAGAAGAATTTCAAAGGGTTTTCCCCCTAGTGGGGTTTTTTCCACGGTCTTTGACCAAATCTGATGTCTCTTGTTGATGTGCTGATTGTTTTCTTTGTCATTGCATATATTTCTCTATCTTCAATTACTGTTGATGAATGGAAATACTAATTGTAATTTGAAATATTGCTAATGGAAGTTTGGAATTGGCCTAAAGTAATTGATACAACATAGAATAATCTAAAAAATTAACATGGTATCAAAGCTAAGGTGAAGGACAAACCCAAAAGGAGACAAGCCTTGAAGCACTCTTCTTTGGAAAGTTGAAAGAACCGATCTAGTCAAAGTCAGATGACTTCCTACTTCAAGAATTATGAGAAGTTGGGTGACTCATCTAATTTTTCTGCATGGAAAGTTAGGTTGGAGATCATGGCTGATAACAATGACGTTTTGGACTACATTCAAGAAAAGGTACCAGAGCCTCCAGAGAATGCATCCATTGTTGTCAAGAACAAGCACAAGAAAGGTGAGTTGAAAGAAAAACAAATTATAGTTGATGGTTTACAAGATAATCTACTTGCATATGTTGGGAACTTGAGAATTTCTAAAGACATGTATTATAAGGTAGCCAACATGTATGAGGTCAACAATTTGAATGAAATCCTCACCTTGAAAGATCAACTCAAAGACACTGAGATGAAAAAAGGAGAGCCCATACAATCCTACATAATGAGGATCTCTCATATTAGATATCAATTGCTAAGAGTTGGAGAAGTTGTGCCTGATAGGGAACTGGTCGTCATGACTCTTAGAGGTCTCCCTCCTATTTGGGAAACATTCATCACTACTATAAGCAACACAAATGTCCTCCCTTAATTTTGTGAAATTGTTAGAAAACTCACTCAATAATAGTCAAGGATGATAGTAAGATTAAGGATTCAAAAGAACGAAGAAGGAGAACCCGTTGCATACATCGCTCATGACAAGAAGAAGAAGAAAGGGAAAGGAGGTCCATCAAATTCAAGAAAGCCTCCTCCTCGAAATTCTGGTGGAAGAAAGGAATATGTGAACATTGAATGCTATAATTGTCATAAGAAAGGGCACTATGCGCAAGATTTACCTAAGAAGAACAATGGACCATGTTATAATACTAGAAGCAACAACAAAAATTTCAATAATCAAAGAAGGAGAGATGGCTGAAGCAATGACCACAATGGAAGAAATGATAGAAGAAGAAGATATGCTCCAAGTGACCATGAAGATGATCATCGCCCACAAAAGAAGTCAAAATTCTCCAGGTATGAAAGTAACATTGCAAATCAATCTGAATATATTCTTATTTCCACTCTTACTAGTTCATTTCCTCTGGATTTGTGGGATAGTTGGTTGGTTTATAATGGGGCCACTCATCACTTCTCTGGTTACAAAGAAGTTCTCTCTAACTTTGTAGAGAGGGAGTCAAGTTTGAAAATAATTCTTGGATACAACTCCACTCATCCTGTTAAACGTTTTGGATTTGCCCAATTTCATTTGAATTATGAGGAATCATTGTACCACATGATGTAAGGTATGTGTCTGGGTTAAAGAATAATTTGAATCAAATGAACGGTTCTTACTTGGCCTGTTGGATCACTTATGAGGATGCATTCACTTTGGAAACAAGATATGAATGACTCTACAGGGTCACTGGAATACCACTACTAGCATTGGTTCACAATACAAATCATCTAAGCGAATTATGGCACTGAAGGTTGGCTCATATTCATTATGATGTTCTTCCAAAATTGGAGAACTTGGCCTCATGGATTCCAAAGGTTCAAGCTCAACATGATGGAGTATTTTCGGGATGTGCTAGTGGAAAAATGACAAGGGGACCATTCCCCTCTAGTGAAAACAAGACCACTGACATCCTCCATCTCATTCATTCCGACATATGTGGAGCGATTCTCATGCACTCTATTAGTGGATATATCTACTACATCATATTCGTTGATGAATTTTCAAGAAAGACATGGATATACTATTTGAAGCATAAGGATGAAGCCTTCGAAACATTTAAGGAGTTCAAAGCATTGGTTGAAAATCAAACAGGGAAGAAGATAAAAATATTCAGGTCCAATAATGGTGGAGAATACATGTCAAATGAATTCATTTACTTTTGGAAAAAGGAAGGTATCAAGAAGGAAACAATTGTGCCATATACTCCCAAACAAAATGGTTTAGTTGAAAGGAAGAACAAGTCTATAGTAGAACCCACTCAAGTGATGCTTCATGGTCAAAAGTTGCCTAAATTTCTTTGGGCTGAAGCTTCAAATGCCGCTGTATATGTTCAAAACAGGGTGCCTCATCAAGCTTTGGTAAACAAGACTCCCGAAGAAGTCTTTTTCAGGTGTGAAGCTCGACATTAGTCATCTTCGCATATTTGGATGTCCTGTATATTTCCATGTGTCGAAGGAAAAAAGGAAAAAAATGGAGGCCACAGGAAGAAAAGGTATGTTTGTTGGGGATTGTGAAAATTCTAAAGCATTTAGAATAAATATTCCTGGTCAAAGGAAGTTTGAAATTAGTAGGGATGTTACATTCGATGAAGATGCTGCTCTTGGAAAATCAAGATACCTTCCTCCGCCTCCTCCTCCCAAGAAGAATGGTGATATGGATATATTGGATGGTCCGTCTGTTTCCGAATCCGAGACTGATATTGTTGATGATCCCATGGAGCCCATGGATCCCTTTGATTCTCCTCCTAGTAATCCTCCTACTAGGAAGAGACCACTTTGGCTCCATGACACTCTTTAGGATGCTTGTAGTCATGTGCCCATCCGAAGATCGTTTATAGAAAGGAAGAAGCCATGCATGTAGTAGGGATATGGTACAACCATGAGCACTATGATTCAAGCCGAACCTTCCACATTCGAAGAAGCCGTAAAATAAAAAGTTTGGAAATATGTTATGGTCAAGGCATATGAATTATTATGAATAATCATGTACGGGATGTTGTGCTGAGATCAAAGGGGAAATATATGGTAACTTCGAAGTGGATATTCAAGATCAAGCATGAAATTGATGGAAGCATTGAAAAATACAAGGCGAGGTTTGCGGCTCGAAGATTCTCCCAAAAAGAGGGAGAAGATTATGATGATATACTTGCACCCGTGGATCGATATACAACCATTCATTTGATAGTTTCCTTTGCCACAAATCAACGATGGACCCTTCATCAGATGGATGTAAAGACCACATTCCTCCATGGCATGTTACAAGAAGAAGTATACGTTGAGCAACCTGGGATTTGAAGTAGAAGATCGAAAGACACACGTTTGTAGATTGAAGAAGGCATTGTATGGTTTGAAGCAAGCCCCAAGAGCATGGTATGCTCATGTAGACAATTATTTGGTGAAGCTAGGATTCACAAGAAGCAATGTCGATCTCAACCTATACTTCAAGGTAGTCCTCGGTATGATGCTGATTCTGATTTTATATATTGGCGATCTACTCTTGAAAGGTAGTGAGCCCCTAATGATCGAGTGTAAGAGGGAGCTATCCTTTGAAGTCGAGATGAAGGACCTTGGACTCATGCACTATTTTCTAGGCCTTGAGGTGTGGCAAAGGCCCATTGAGATTTTCCTTTCACGAGGAAAATATGTTGTGAAGTTGTTGGAAAGATTTGAAATGATAGAATGCAAGTCCCTACCCACATTGATGGAAATGAACTTCAAGGAGTTATGTGGAGAAGCTTCAGGACCCGATTTGGCGAATCCATACAAATATAGACAGTTGATTGAGGCTCTGATGTTCCTTGTGAACACTTGTCCGGACATATGTTATGTAGTGAACACGTTGAGTCAATTAATGACTGAGCGTCTCCATTGACATTGGACCGCTGGAAAACACATTTTGAGATATTTGCAAGGAACGATTGCACTTGGTCTGAGATACTCTACCGGAGATGTTCGACTTCATGGATACATTGATGTTGACTGGGTGGGAAATGTTATCGACAAGAAAAGTACGTCAGGATGTTGTTTTAGTCTTGGATATTCCATGATATCTTGGATGAGCAGGAAGTAGAAGTTCGTAGCATTGAGTAACGCTGAGGCAGAGTTTATTACTGCTAGCATGGCTAGTTGCGAAGAAGTTTGGTTGAGGAAGCTCTTTGGAGAGCTATTTGAGCAGGTTCTAGACACTACAATGATATATTGTGACAAGAAGAGTGGGATCCATCTGGCATAGAATTTTGTGTTTCATGACAAGTCCAAGTACATAGAGATCTGATATCACTTCATTTGTAATATGGTACAGAGAGGAGCCGTTTAACTCCATCACATATCAACGGATGAGCAGATTGCATATATTCTCACCAAGGCTTTGTCGAAATGGAATTTCTTGGTCTTCAGGGAGAAGCTTAGACTGATGGATGTGACCCCTCCTAATAAGGGGCACCAATGATCAAGGACACTGAGCCATACTCTTCCCCCCTGTCTGAGCTCCCATGGTGAGGAATTGAGATAGAGGGCTCCTGAGGTTGAGGGAACTCTGGAAAATAGGGTATCACACCTATTTGTTACCCATAGGGTTGGAATAGTAGCTCACCCTATCTTGGTATTTGCAGAGTATACCCTTGTTGGCATCATACCCACAAAATGGGTTTGTTGGGATTATCCCTCCCTGTTTGGCCAATGGGTGAAGAGGCTTGGGGGCGTGAGATCCTTACCTTTGGTAAGTTAGGTATCTCACCCAAGATAGGATTATGATGAAGGTGTTCTACCACATGAATCATAAGGGTCATTGTTGGGAGGATTGATATGCAATAGGATGGTTTGAGTAGTAGCTCCCCTACATCACCTATCGCTTGATATGGGTTGAGTTGTAGCTCCCCCATGATATTTTGGCTAGTATCCCAATGACATAATTTCGGGTAGTAGCCCGATGACACATTTCCGAGTGCTAGCGCACTGACAGATATTTCGGGTTGTGGCCCGTTTAAAGAGGGTGGTAGATTTTACTCCCCATGATTCTTCTTGTCTAGATTCAAGAATTTTTCAACAGACAGAGCTGATAATATTTGTACACATGATGATAGGATGACACATTGATCGATGGATAGGTTTTTCAGGTGGAATTCTCAATAGTTGAGAGGGAGTGTTAAAAATACGCAATTGTGATCAAATTCCACTTTGGAATACTCTTTCGATGGAGATGATGATGGAATCGAATTCCTATTTTTGAGAGGACCAAAATCGACCTAAAGATCACCTTGTTTGAACAAACAGAAGTTGGTTTTTGATTTTGTGCACCCAGTCATGGATATTGGATTAGGTCGGCTTCACTCTCATGCAGGTCGGCCTCAACATCAAATGGACATTGTTGAAAACTCTTAGAAGCATATAAATACAAGTCACCTAGAAGCTCATTTGGAAATCATCACAACATAAAACATCTTCTTCTCTTCTATCTGATTGGCTTCGGCACATTGGCAAATGGAAAGGTCGTATGGAGGTTCGAAGTCTTAGATCTGGAGCTCGCACATAATTAGGGGTTCTGTTCCAGACGCTGGAACAGAACGGGGAAATTTCGTCCCTAGATGCACACATTTTATGGTCAAGACAATGTCTTGGAAGCTACAGACACACACATACTAACCTAAAGGGAGGATCCATGGGTTTGACTACAGTTGACAATCATCTGAAGTTTTCTGAATTTGTCTAAAGTCTGAATCAAGTTCTCTCTGATATATTCTGCCACTGTAAAATGGTTTCTGAAGTTGTTGGGTTGTATTGCTAATCATATTGTATTGGGCTTATTGTACTCTTTGCTGAACATTTTATGACAATCTAATAAAAGAAGAATTTCAAAGGGTTTTCCCCGTAGTGGGGTTTTTCCTTGGTCTTTGACCAAATCTGGTGTCTCTTGTTGATGTGCTGATTGTCTTCTTTGTCATTTCATATGTTGTTCTATCTTCAATTACCGTTGATGAATGGAAAGACTAATTGTAATTTGAAATATTGATAATTGAAGTTTGGAATTGGGCTAAAGTAATTGATACAACATAGAACAATTTGAAAAATTAGCACCTTCTTCATCACCAACTAATTACTAATAGAGAATTACATAAACATATAGAAATCTAACACAAAAACTGTAACATTCACAAATATTAGCATCCAAATCCAAACACACAAACACACAAACTACTCAAAGCATCTAAACACAGACACAGACAAACCACTCAAAACATCCAAACACAGACGTACAAACCATTCAAGGCCAACATCATAGACTAAAAAAAAGAACATAATTATATGACCATGTCAAGCAAAGAAAACATAATGTAAATTTCAAAGTATGAAGTTTATCTCAAACATATACATATAGTCTAAAGATATGGCATTGCTTCCCTAAGCTGGAACCAACCTAGATCCAAATCTGAATCTATCATGTGTTGAGAGGGATCAAATCCCTCGAGGTGCAAACCTTTCCTCAAATTCTACACTCCAAAAAGAAGGTTTGCACCTCGAAGGTTTGCGCCTCGAGGGATTTGATCCTTCTCGGCGCATGATAGATCTAGAGTTAGATGGATCTAGGCTAGTACATAACCCATATTGCATATTTTATTCTTTACAACATTAAAATATTTTCTTTTAACATTTCTTTTCTATATGAAGTTGATATCACATGTTAAAATATTATAAGGTTTAAACATCTTACATTTTTTTTTACTTCTAATTACTTTACATGAAATTATATTAGGTCATATGGACAACTTATTTTTATTTTTTTTAGCCAACATCACTAAACTATTGAGAGAATAAATTATTTTTATTTTACGAGGGACCTTTCGCACTAGGCTGTAAAATGAGCTTATGGGCTCAATAAATAGTTTTTTTAAAACATACACCATAGAGATATAAATAAAAATATGAATATATTAAATATTAAATTCTAAATAAAAATAAAAATTAATCTCACCTGTATAAGTCATAACAACTATCTTGAATAATAATAACACAACAATCACAAAAATTACATTGCCAACTTTAACTTCACAAGTTTTCATTTTCCAAATGGCTCATATTTGAGTGTTGACAATAATGAAAAGAGGTCTTTAAGATTTGAGTAGAATTAAAAATGAAATATGTATATATAAGACAACAACAAAACATTAAATTAAAATTTTGTTTTAATTCTAATAATTTCTTAATTTTAGAATTGTTTTTTACTAATTTAATTATATTCATTGAAATGAAAGTTTTATTGTATAGTTGGGAAATAATATTATAGAAAAGTGAAGGGAAAAAATGAATTCAAATTTAAAATTAACAAAAAAAAACTATGATTAATGGAATTGGAATTGAAAGTAGAGAAAAAAACCATAGAAAAAGACAAAAAAAAATGCAAGTCAAATTGAAAAGTAATAAAACTAAAAATTTAAAAAATATATATTGGAAAAATTTATTTTATTATTTTTTCCTCTTTAGAATTTATCTTAAATTGAAAATATGGAGAAAAATTTATAATTCTTGAAAATGGAAATAATAGAAAAAACGAAAAATAAATAAAGATAGAAAAGTTAAATAAAAATAAAATAAAACTAAAAAAATAATTAATAACTAATAGAAAAATGGAAGTTACTAAACAACACCCATGATAAGGCCTCAACCAATCACCTTACAAATAAATAAATTTAAATAATAATAAAAAATAATAAAAAATGAATTCGCAATGTTAAATTATAAATAAGCAACATAATGTTTTGGTCAAAAATAGTAATATGGAGTCAAAAGAAAAAATAATGCGTAATACCATGCCTCCAGTGAGTATATATATATATATATATATATATATATATAATACTAGCAAAAGCAACAAACTATATTATATAATAAGAACCTCAAAAAAACCTAAAATATTTTTTATACCTAACCTTTATATTTAAGGTTAAATATATTTGACTTAGAAAGGGGGATATTGGTTAGAAACAAATTTCTATTATTTATTAATTATTTAATTTAATTAGTTTATAAATCTATATTTATGTTAAATTAAAAATAATAATATAAAGAAATGTGTCGAATATTTTGAATTAAATAACTACATATTAATAATATGTATATGATCAATCATAAATTATTATTATTTTTTAAAACATAATGGATACTTTATATTCAAAATCTAGATTACACAACCAGAACCATTTTACATTATTTCAACAAAACTTGCTTCAGTCTTAGCAGGTGCTTCCATATCCCAGTACAACGATGAAATTATTTTCTTTCCCCTAGTAGCCCTGTATAATATGAGAAAAAATTGAAGTCGACCATAAAGTCGAAAATATAATCCTAATATAAAAAAGAAAATGACAATTCATAAGTGAATGTTATCCGATATTGGACTTCCCCTTGTCCTCGCTTACATGTTTGCCTTGACTGCTTGGACCTGCACCAGAGTCGCCATCTCCTCCCTCACTCTGAATTTGAGCCACAACCTCCTCTAGTAGTCATGTGATAATTTCCTTGGCTTTTGCAAATATTCCTTCGCTGACCAACTCTGAATTGGTAGTTAGTAAATTAGTCTCCATCTTCACGATTTTGTGCTCCATTGTTGCCTCCACAGTCTCAAAATTTTCATTAATTCTCTCAGCCTTGGCGGCCCGGTATTTGTCTAGTAATTCCACTCGACGAGTGATGAGGTCGAGTCTCCCCATTACTAGCTTAAACAAGAATTCGACGACCCTCTTCTAGCGTGCCAAGTCCTCCTCGGGAGGATTCCTACCATGGCCTCCCAGCACATCCATATCGGCGTTCCTCCAACTTATACTGCTATCAATTCATTGCACCAAACCTTTAATAATGATTGTCATGGAAGAGGATGATGAGTCCTTATGTAAACCCCCTCCTTCTTGTGCTCCATATTCTGCTGCTCGTGCCATAATATCATGGAGATCCTCGAGTTGGAGTCCCATTAGATACACATTCTATCCTAGGGATCTGGAAAACTAATTTTGCAGACAATTTGCAGAATAACACCTCTCGCCATTAATTCTGCGTTGTTGTTCACAGTCCTGCACATTCTCTGAAATTATGGATTCCTTGCAGCCTCCAAATACTGGTTTAATAATTTCCTTATACCATACAATGGAAATTCCTAGGGATCCAGGAGGACGCCATGCATCCTATCCTTTCTCCTCTTGTCCAACCTTCTAAGTATGTTTCCTGCATCATCCCTCTAATGTTTTTTTTTTTCTCGATAACACTGATCTATTTATATTACAAAAAGTCAAAAATATTACAAAAATTACATCTGGGCCAAAGCCCTGTACCTTCAGAGAAGATATCAGTCATTGCTACCTTGCATAGAAGAGCGACACGTAGCATACAGTAATCGACACGGTGGATTCATTACATGACACGGTGAGTATCGAAACTGACACGATGGATGCATTACTGGACAAGGTGAACACAAATCGACACGCTGTGTATGGAAAACGACATGGTGAACATGTTGAACGATGCGTGGGCTGAGACTATGGTGATATGGACCGAAATTACAGACATAAACTCCATAATATATATACAAAATCATGAAAATGAAAAGGTCAGAGAAATTCATTCCTTGCTGCCCAGACTTGGCGACTGCTGAGTTAATCGTCATCCGTGGTGTGAGGTTCATCAGATGCTGGACCCTTGAGCTTTTCCGCTGCATCCTTACCCTGGCACGAGCTCCTTTGAGCAGGTTCCTTACCCTGGCACGAGCTTCTCTGAACAGGTTCGCTGGGGCCAGCTTCATCCGTCTGAACCGGACGCGTGAAGTCTACAGTGGGAGTCTCCATGTCGACCCGCGGGACAGTCACCGTATCCAAGCGCCCACGAGCACTGCTACAATGCTCCACAGTAACCGACACTATCAGAGTGTTATTAGCAAAAGCACAGGGAATTCTATAACGAATGGCCGGATGTTCCGAGTGACCACACTCCGGAATGCCCCAATTGCCTCTAGCATTGCGGCCTGGAGGCCTGTTTTGCTCAGAGGTAATTTCAACTGAGGACGTTGGAGAAATCTCAGGCCTCTGAGAGGCAGAATGCCCTCTAGCCATTCCTCTGCGACTGCTCATCCTGAGCCTCTCCCTTGGCATTTGGCGATGGCTTCCCTCACCTACAATTCCTCCAGAAACCTTGTTCCAAGCAATAACCCACTCAAACGGCCTGGTATGCGGCAGAGAGGTCAGGGAGGCAACCTTAATAGCTCCCATGCTCCTCGGATATTGCAGCGCATTGAATGGCGCCTGCAACCTCCTGTACATTCCCCCGTCGTTCCCCTGCTCCAGACTAGACAGCCTAACTACATTCCTCTCCTCGCAAAACATTGCGAATTTGCTGATTGCATCGCCTTCCGGCGAATTTAAGGAGCCTGCTCCTTGGCTTGGCGTGGCTTG
Source organism: Pinus tabuliformis (assembly GCA_031772625.1). Taxonomy (NCBI): domain Eukaryota; kingdom Viridiplantae; phylum Streptophyta; class Pinopsida; order Pinales; family Pinaceae; genus Pinus; species Pinus tabuliformis. The sequence continues at coordinate 762,301,845 of CM062804.1, forward strand.
TCCGGGCTGACAGAGGCCCATGTGACAAGCCACATGCCTCATAACTGTTCTAACACGCGGCATGGACAGTGATGTCACCCGCATCCGGGAATCATCCCTCTAATGTTGATAGTCATGCCGAGATTAATTATCGCACTGCCCATCATTTAATTAAGATATGTGAAGGTGACCAACATTTCTCCCTGTTAGTGTCAGTCTTTCCAGCCTTCCTCCAGTGATCAAATATGCTCTTACAAAGTGATCTCAGAGTGTCAAGGTCAAATTTTGTCATTTCAAAGAGTTTTCAAGCAAAATTTGGTCACTAGGCATTAGGTCTAGGGTTTGCTTTAACTCCTTCTAAAGTTGTCCAAATGTCGGTCCATGTCACTATTTCAGCTGAGTCTATCATCATTCATAGGGTTGTCACTATCATGTCAATGTCTAATGAGTCATTTTACATCTTGTTCATGCTTCAGTGGCACCTAGGCAAGGTCATTTCCTTCTCCTAGGGTTTTGATGGCAATATCTCTTGGACAGTCAAATCATTAGCGAAACTTGTATCCTGATGTTCATACACCTTCCCCTATCCTTAAAGTACCTTATCAAACACTTTCCATCACTGAGATCCCCCAAATTCCTCATTTTTGCACAAACCCTAGTTTCTAGCTACAACCTGGCAATTTTCTAGGTTGGGCCTGTGTTTTTACCTTTTGGACCCCTTCCCCTCACTCAATCTCTGAGATTCCACTTTCCCCTGATTCCTAACATCCCGCACCACTCCCAAAAATTTCCCCAAGAATTTAGAAGCCCCCTATCCCCTTCATTTCGCTCCATTTCGACAAAATTCCTTGTTTCACACATCGGGACAAGTCACACTCAAATGATGTTCCAGAGCAATAAAAGATGAATTTTGGAAAACTGAGAGAGGTTTTTGTTCAAAACATGCCAAGAAAGAAAAAAATCTTTCAATTTTTTCACAAGTGTCATGGTTTGAGATAAATGTCAAGAATACCGTTGCCTCAGGAGAATCAAAGACACCTCTGAAGTGACCTTGGGAAAATCAAGTTTTCTCCTAGCTTGGTTGGCCAAATGATTTTCTTGATGGGTAAAATGATAACTAGTCACACATAGCTTTCCAATGAGCTATCATTAGCTCACTGTGGGGTTGAGGAAGGCATTCAAAAGTTGACTGCAACAACACTCTTCCTTGAGGCAGCCTCATTTGGCACTTTTTGACCAGTCTTGGGAGATTTGATTTTTGACAGGGAAAATGAACTCAAAATTGAAAAATTCTAGTTGGGTTGGAAATTAGACTCAAAGACCTTTCCAACGAGCTATCCTGCACCTGATTCTGACACCGGGAAGGCCTCCAAAAGCCTCCTGCAAAAGCGTGACCCGTTGAGCCTGGCGCGCGACCCGTCAGGGCACCTCCAGCAGTGTAAAAATTACACAGGCGCGACCCGTTGAGGGCGCGCGACCCGTTGGGCAGTGCGCGCGACCCATCAGGGTTTCCTCCACAGAAAATTACCAGCAAGCTGCCAAGGAACCACAAATTTCCAAATTTTGCAAGCATTCTAATAAGCAGTTTACAAAGCAGAAGCAGCAGTACATTTCAGCCACTTTGCTCTTGAAACCATGTCAGGAAACGAAACCGACCATGAGCAAAGTGATGACTGTGAGATTCTCCGGGTCAATGCTCACTTGGAGAGGCTGTTGGCTAAGGCCAACCAAGATAAGAAATTGTTGAGAAACATGAAGAACCATTATTGGGCGCGGATGCACGTGTGCAAGGCGAAGATGAAGATGTTCCAAAGGCGGTTGGCCAAGGCACAAAAAAGGAGAAAGAGGCCCGATCCCCTCCATATCTTGGCCGAGGCCTCACTGAAGGACCAAGGCACTAAATAGCCTAGCCACAACACAAATCCCAAGAAATTTTGAGCATTTTTGGTAAATTTTGGTTTTTTCAGGCAATTTACAGGTTTTTGCTCATTAACGGGTCTCACCCCCCGCGCGACCCTACATCATGGCAACTCCATTTTGTAAAAACTTAGCATTTCCAGATTTTTCATGAGAAGTTACATATGCTCATCAATGGACTTGAGATTTTATGAAGTTTTGGGCCTCCAGAAAGTCAAAAAACAAGCAAAAATTGACTTTCTGCCACATTTTTGAGTTGCAGAAAGCAGTCTTGGGAGATTGCAATTTTGGAGGGGAAAATGACCACCAAATTCAAAAATTATAGTTGGGTTGGAAAGTAGACTCACAGACCTTTCCAACAAGCCTACTCTTGCTCAGTTTGGACACTGGGAAGTGCCCCAAATATGGTCCCAAAGGCGCGCGACCCGTCAGGCAGAGGCGCGCGACCCGTCAGGCAGAGGCGCGCGACCCGTCAGGCAAACTTCTCCAATTTTCAGTGTACAGCTCAGAAAAACGCAGTTTGACCCTGTTTGACTTTTTGGGGTGGATTATTAGGCTCTTTGATGTAATTATTGTACTTTTATGATACTTTTACTCTTATGTACCTCTTCTAGAAGATTCATTCATGAAAAGGGTGAAAATTAAATGAATGAATTGGTTTCCAAGTTTATAGAGGCAAGTTGTTTTGACTGCCTAGTTTGTAGTGCTTAGTTTAGAAGTGGTTGAAACAGCTCCTAGGATAGTGAGCTCGACCCATGGAGGCAGGGAAAGAGGTTAGATCATCTATATTATGTACTTTCTTGCTCATTTTCATGGTTGGACTCTTGAGGGATAAGCTATCATTGTATTATTCATTGTATCTCTGCAATTTTTGGCTAAGGAAGACCAGGGTTTTGCAGTCCTTTTTTGGGATTCTTGTGGTTACATGTATTGATGGTGTGTTTCTCTATGTACCTGTAAGTGTGTTATGTGAATCATTTCCTTTCTTTTCTTTCTGCACATTAAACAAACGAAGTGTTAAAGTAAGAATTCATGACTGTCATGCTCTGCTTTTAAGTTTGTTTAATTTCAATGTTTTCTACTGTTTAAGGAGAATTCAAAGTTATTGTTTGCTCTCCTTAGCTCCTCACCTGTCATTCCGGACCATCCACCTCAATCAAAAGCATCAATACTGTCTCCTACCTCGCCCCAAAGAACTCCCTGCAGAAACTGTGTCCAATCCCCGCACCCAAAATTGCCATCCCCTCAATTTGCCACCAAAAACCCTAAAAACCCCAAATCAACCTTTTTGATCAGTTTACTAGCCTAAAATCAGTGTTACCCTATTGGTCATCTCATCCATTGAAGATTTCACCGAGATAGATCGGAGAGAGCCCTCTCCAGCCCCGTAGGGCTAGCTACGAGGCTAAGTGGTTTGATGTTGCCTTGAGGTTTACCTTTCTCAGCCTGAGGTGAAATTTCAAGCGCTAACACTCCCATTGATATCATATATCCCTACTCCCAAGGGCACTCCACAATTTTCCATTTAGTTGGCATACTTATTCAAGTGACCAAGAACATGAAAGAAGATGTATTGCTCAAATTGCGCCAGCTGGTATTTGATTGTTTTGACTATGGGGGTATTGTTGGAAAAAAATGTACATTTGAGAACATTCTTATAACCAACATGGAGTCCCCTACAATGTTGATTCTCTTTATTCCAAGACTATGAGCAAGGTCCAAACCTTTCCATAAGGCGAAAAACTCAGCCTTGTTGTTGGTGGCCACTTCCAATCCCCACACATATTTTATCTCCAGTTGTTCCTTGGGGCTACAAAGGACCCCTCTCGCTCTTGCTGCCCTTGATCAATCATAAATTATTATATCTAATAAAAATACAATTAATTAAATTTTAATATAACAAATGAATATGTATATCATTATTCATACATTATTATTTGTAATAAAAAGTCAATCAATTAATATATATATATATATATATATATATATATATATATATATATATATATATAGATATATGTGTGTGTGTGTGAGAGAGAGAGACATAGATTTTCAATTAATTGATAATATGTGTTAGGATCTAAATTAATATTAAAAAGCATAATAACTAAGTAATAAATAATATGTATACCATTATATTCTATTAAGATAATATTATTAACTATATATCATTCAAAACTAAATAAAAAGTTTTATTTTATATATATATATATATATATATGTAATCAAAAGAATAACACAATATAAAAGAACACATAATAGGGTGGGTTTTCAAGATAGAAGACATTAAGAAGCAAGGGAAAGAATATAATTCCTGCTTATCTTCCACCCCTTGTCTCTATTCGGATTGTTAACATGCTTCTCAATTTCAATAACCTCCCTCAACTTCCAATGATGAAAGTGATCAATATTGGAAATGACTTGGGATTCCTCAATACATATATGGTGTTTAGTTTTTTTGGAATGCTTAGCGAAGGTCGAGGAGCAGGACCTATTATGTTTGATGTCTGCTGCATGCTCCTGAATTTTTTGATTTATTGAGCAGTTGGTTTCCTAAATGTATGGCAATCCACAAGAGAATGAGATTAAATAAACACCTTTCATGTTCTTCGGGGTCTACTAGGTCTTTCACTGATCTAAGGGAAGTACAGATAATGTTAAGCGGCTTAAAGGTGGCATGCACCTTATTCTTTTTTAGGATGCGAGCAATTATGTCTATGGTACCTTGAATGAATGGAAGGTGAACACAGTTAAAAAAATCAATGGTGTCCTTCCTTTTCCTTGGTCCTTTATAATTTTTTTGGAAATCTTTGAGACCTAGGTGTATAATCCAGGGGATTAAAAATATGCTAAAAAATCAAAGTGCTCAAATTCTCTCGAAACCAGTGCCAAATTATAGATCTCGTTGTTATGATTCCAATGAAGCTTGAATCCCCTCAATCCGACATTATATGATCAAGTTATCACGTTCTAAAATTTTGGCCAAACAATAAAAAAAATTCAACTTGTAGGGTTGATTGTTGAGAGTACGAACGCTGACATGACAATCCAGTTGAGAGTACGAATGCTGACATGACAATCCATACGTTGATAATCAACTTGTAGGGTTGATTGTTGAGAGTACGGATGGTGACATGACAATCCATACATTGATTGTTCAGAGTACGGATGGTGACATGAAAATCCATACGTTGATATTACAAGTTGATTGTTGAGAGTACGGATGCTGACATGACACTCCATACGTTGATTGTTCATAGTATGGATGTACGTTGATATGGTATTGACATCATCTATTGACTAGGATGTACGGATGGCAAGTGGACCAATGGAATTGAGGGCACGCGGCGCACGATTATTGTACTTATGGTTGATTTGGTGGATCATAGTTCCCCTTGATTGTTGAGAGTACGGATGGTGACATGACAATCCATACGTTGATTGTTCAGAGTACGGATGCTGACATGACAATCCATACGTTGATATTACAAGTTGATTGTTGAGAGTACGGATGCTGACATGACAATCCATATGTTGATTGTTCAGAGTACGGATGTACGTTGATATGGTATTGACATCATCTATTGACTAGGATGTACGGATGGCAAGTGGACCAATGGAATTGAGGGCACGCGGCGCACGATTATTGTACTTATGGTTGATTTGGTGGATCATAGGTCCCCACATGGGAAAATTAGAGGGAGACACGTGGCCCTATGAAAGGCCACCACATGACCTTGGTAAATGTGTCAAATTTTTGTTATGGATCGAACCAGACTCCGCGGGATTCAAACCTGTGTCCTCTTAACTGCCAAACCAATGCCCTACCGACGTGCCACATATGCTGCTTATTAATTAATGGAGGGACAATTATATTTATGGTAATAAAGGTTGGTGGTTGGGAGTTGTGGGTGGGCTAGTAGGCACGCTCGATCGACCAGACCCATAGTTTTATTTAACACACAGGATCGAAGGTATCGGAGGTGGACACAAATGATGGGCTAAGGACCCATAATTGTATAGTTTAATGCGAGCGCAAATAGAAGGTTTGGGGTTGGGAACGTGGCACCACCACTCCCGTCGATGGCCTATGGCCATGTGATTCAATATAACTGTCCGTAGAATCAAAAGGGGCAAGGCAATCGGCCCCATTTAAATTTTTATTTAATATAAACAACAAACAACATAATCACTGTCGGGAATTGTGACTCGAACCCGAAACCTCCACACTACAACTACAAAGCACCACCATTAGGCCACAGGGCGGGTTTTTGATCACTTTGTAGAGTCAAGCTATTTTGTAGTCAGTTTGGAGAGGAGGGCATATTTTTCTCAAATTTTAACCTTTTTGAGCTCAAGAAGAGACTAGATGGGGGTTTTTGAGCATTCTAGACACAATGGCAGTGTTATTTTGCAGATTGAAGCTTGTATGCTAATGTATTGATTATTTTATCATATAATAAAGTGGTCACCACTAGAAGTTGGACTTGAAGACGTAGCCTAAGATGGGTGAACTCCATTATCAATTTTCTTGTGTTTGATGCTGTATTTTTTCCCTCTTTTAACTGATAAAAATTTATGCAAATTAACTTAAATTTGTATACTTTTGAAACCATGATCCATTACCTAAAGGACATAAAATAACTTGCAAATTATTTAATGAAACTTCACTTTCATTTTTAGATTACTTTGGTATTAGAGCATGGCTTATGTGAAGGTTTGACATAATTTGCAAGGTTTTTGAATGCTTACAAGGTCTAGATTGAAAAGAGGAGAAGAAGAACTTGAAGACCCTAACCCTCAAGTTGGCTCAAGAATAAAGCATACTCCATAAGTCATGGCACATGAAGGAAAAGGACAAGAATTGATGTCCGAGGATGAGAGATTTCTCATAAAAGATTTCTTTGACATGATTGAAATGGTGAAAGTGTTGTATAATGAAAGAACAACATGGTTGCAAGGAGAAAGTTTTATCAACCAAAAGATGATGGTGGTAATGGGAGAAAGCCTCCATCTCCTCCTCCTCCTTCACCTCCATCTTCACCTCCTTCTTCACCTCCATTTTCTCATAGACAAACTCAAACATCTCCAAGAGGACATGCTAAGTCTCCTTTGATTAAGCTTGAGTTCAAGTTTTAATTTCCAATGTATAATGGCGAAGTAAATGTTGAAAGTTGGATAATTGGGTTCGTCAAAATTAAAGTTTATTGTAGGAGTCAAAAGATTGATGAGGATGTCACAAAGATTCAACTTTCTTCTCTTCATTTGGAAGGTGCAACTCTCATTTTGTGGTTGGCTAGAACTCAAGAGGATTTGAATAAAAGTGGTAAAATTATCTCTTCTTGGAATGATTTTATAGTTTCATTAAGAAGACAATTTTATCCATTAGCTTACATGCAAGAATAAATAATGGTTTGGAAAAAATTTAGACAAGCTAAAGGTCGGAGTGTCCAAAGTTACACTCAAGAATTTAGAAAAAGAGAATTTATCTTGGGTGTTGATTTGACCTCATAATATACTCTTTTTAAATATATAGGTGGACTGCATAGTTATTTGAGACATACTATACTTATGTTTAATCCCACCAATCTAGATGAAATATGTGTTCAGGTTACTCATTTAAAATTAAGAGGCAAGAATGTTACTGAATAGTCCAACAATAAACCCTTTAAATTTGGAGACAAAGGAAAGGGGAAAGCTAAAGACAAAGGAAAGAAGAATGTTACAATTAATGAAGAGGGAGATAAACTTACTTGCAAACATTGTTCCAAAGATGGACACGATGAAGACCATTGTTGGAAATTGTATCTAGAATTGAGACCAAAGAATTTTAATAACAATGGGAAATAAAAAATTGTTGCTACAACTAAACAATATCTAGGATCTGATTCAGGTGATGAAAATAAAATCACAACCATGGGGATGAAAGGTATAGATTCTAACACAAGTAATAGCTCTTCTAACAAGCCCGTTGAATCTCAAAATGATAAAGAAGGTGTCAACTTTTTCATATCAGGGTCATTACAAAACATACAAAGGTTGATACACTTTTTGATAGTGGAACCCAAGTCAATCTTATCTTTGAAGAAATTGTCAACAAACTTAATTTAAAGACTGCACCTCATCAAAAACTTATCGTTTGGGTTGGGTATGTGATGATGCCAAATTACAAGTAACAAGAAAATGTGTACTCAAATTTTCCATCATAGATGAGGTTGAGCTTGATGTTGTATCACTTGACATTTGTGGGATTGTTTTAGGGAGCCCATATTTATATGATTGAAAAGCCACATTCTATCATCATGATAATAAGTATCATCTTTTCAAAGATGGAGTTGAGTATATTGTTAGAGCACATTGCAGGAAGATGAACTTATCTCTTGTTAGTGCAAGCCAAATGAAAAGGCTTGTGAATGCTAGTAAGAATTTTGTGATTTTGATGATTAAAGCTAAAGATATTGCTGAATTTGAATATTTCTAAATATGTGATTCTAAATTCAAGCATGAATTTGTTGAAGTTGTTAATACTTATGACAAGACGTTTAAGGAACCTGAAGAGTTACCTCCAAAAAGAGGGATCCAACATGAGATACAACTGCAACAAGATGCACCACTTTCGAATATTGGCATGTATACAATGTCAGTTTTGGAGAATGCAGAGATCAAGAAGAAAATACAAGAGCTGCTTGACAAAGGGGTCATGAGAACTAGTACATCTCCTTGTCGGTCTCCTATAGTTTTGGTTCCAAATAAAGATGGTACATTGCGCATGTGTGTGTATTTCTAAGCTTTGAACAAGATCATGGTAAATAACCGTTATCCTCTTCCTTGCATTGATGATTTGGTAGATCAATTGAAGGATGTTGTTTGTTTTACTAAGTTAGACTTGAGAAGCATTTATCATCAGATAGGGTTTGCTGAAGATGATATTTGGAACAATTCTATTAAGACAAAACAAGGACTGTTTGAATGGTTAGTTATGCCATTGGGCTTTGTAATGCACCTGTTACATTCATGAGAGTTATGGATGATGTATTGTGACCATTCCTTGATGATTTTTTCATAGTCTACTTAGATGATATTCTATTTTTTAGTAAGACTTGTGAAGATCATGTCAAGCATGTAAAGTAAGTTTCAAATGTCTTGAACAAGGAAAAGTTGTAATTGAAGATGTATAAATGTGAATTTGGGAAAACCTCTTTAGTATACTTAGGTCATATTGTAGGAGGTGGTGAATTGAATATTGATTTATCTGAACTTAAAAAAGAACGCAAAAAATTATAGAGATAAACATAAATATAGAGATGCAACAAAAATAACACTTCATTTCATTAATATCAAATACTGAAATATGCTTACAAACATAATGGAAATAAGGCTAGCTCGGGCGATGGTTGCTTATCTCTAAGAAGAGATGTGGTGGCTAAATGCCTCTGAAATGTGTTAAAATGAGGCTCAGAGGTCTATTTATTATTGAGAAACAATGGAAAACCCTAAACATCCAAAAACCTAACCCTAGGAGATGAAGCGCCAAAACTATGTGCCCCATTTGGGTAAATTGGTACATCAACTTCCCGAGGTCGTAACTTTGGTGTACGATCTCCGTTTGACGTGCACAATACATCATTAGAAATATCTATCTGAGGAGTAAAACTGGCTCAGTTTTCCCAAAAAGCACCATTTAGGGTCTCAAAACGGCTCTGGAAGTTCAGAACCCGAAAAACTGCCAAAAATAGTAAACTATGCTACAATTAAGGAAAATGAAAAACTGAAAGAGATAGTGGTGGGGGTCCAAGTGGAATAGGTGGGTGGCCACCAACATCCACCTAGATAAGTCCTCCCCCCTTAGGAAGAATTGGTCCCCATTACATTGAGTGCCTCCATGAGATGGGGAAACTTCTGCTGAACTTGGTCCTTGGTGAGTCACTTGCCTTGGTGCAGGAGTTGGCCAACTTTAACAACCCGATATAGTTGGATCTTCTGCTGGAAAGTGTTCTTGACCCGTGTGTCCATAATCCGATCAATTGTGGCCTATTCCATGCAGTATGAGTTTAACTCTATTGGTGTGAGTTGTTCTGCAATGTCTGATGTGTCTAGTAATGGTGGGAAGTATGGTCGAAGGCGGTCCACATTGAACACTAGGTGTAGGCCAAGGAATGGGGGAATGCTGAGCTCAAAATCATTGTCTCCCACAACCTTAGTAATGGTGTAAGGACGATATTGGAGTGGTTTGAGCTTATGATGGGCTTCGGTAAGGAGTTCTTTATGTAATTGCAACCAAACTTTGTCGCCCACCTGAAACTTGTGTGGCACCCGATGTTGATCATGTCGCTGTTTGTACTTGGAATTTGAATTCTCTAAGATGTCATGAACTTGCAAGCCGATGTGTTGGATGAATTTAATAAATCTGATCTTTTTATTAGCCTCGGACAATACATGTGTGGATTTTTTCTGTGTAGTCACCCGAGGCATGGAAACATCAATCAGACATAATAGTTGAAATCCTAGACCCACTTAAAAGGGATTGCGACCAGTCGAGCTATGGAGAGCTCTATTATAGCTATGCTTCACATAGGGAAGACTCTCATCCCAGGTTCGTGGATGCTTGGAGTTGTACATCTGGGGTATTGCACTATCATCCTATTGACGACCTCCATTTGACCATCAATTTGGGGATGTAAGGTAGTTGACTTGGTGAGATTGGTGTTCAATAGTGTCCAGAGGCTTGACCAAAATGTGCTTAGGAACCTGCTATCCCAATCTGATATAATGGTCTGCGGGATCCCAAAATGTACCCATACTCGTTCAAAGAAGAGTTTGGCAGTTTCCTCTGCTGTGATACTCTTCTTGCAGGCCACCAATATAGCCATCTTAGAAAATCTTTCCACGACAAAAAATACATAGCTATTACCATGCTTGGTAGAAGGGAAGCCATACATATGGTCCATGGGGATGGATTCCCATGACTGGATGGGAGTAGTCAGAGGAGTGTACATGCCTTACTTCTTTATGGTTGGCTTGGCGATGGCGCAGACAGTGCAAGATCTGATATATTTCCCAACATCTAGTTTGAGTTTGTGCCAATAAAATTACTTTTCTAGTACAACCACAATTTTCTCCAGAAAAAGGTGTCCTGCGACCCGATTGTAGTGCACCTCCTAAATCAGCTTGGCACGCTCGCTTAAAGGAACACAAAGGTGGACCAGGTAGCATAATAATGCACCCTAGAGGTGGAAATTAGGAAATTTCTTTCCATCTACTGGTATTTGGTATGTGGAAGCAAACTATGGATCATTTTTGTATAGTTGCATCCATTTAGAGGTCTCGTGGTCCCGAGAGTTGAGAACATTAGTTAGTGCTGCAAATGGGGGTCGGTTGAGGCAGTTTGCAACATTATTGGTGCTACCCTTTTCGTATTTAATGTTCAAGTGGAACTGTTGCATATATAGACCACTTCTCATGTTGATCATTTTGCGACTTCCCTTGTGTCTGTATAAACTAAAGAGGTCAGTGATCGGTGTGCATGACCGTCTCCTTCCCCAGAATGTAATGCTTCCATTACTGGTAAGCCTGCATGATGGAATACATCTCTTTATCATAGGTGGGGTACTTCCGGAAATTGTCTCACTATGATAGGCCACTGGATGCCCGTGATGGGTGAGGAATGCACCAATAACATAGTCTAAGGTGTCTGCCTCGATTTCAAATAGTTATTGTAGGTTTGGTAGTGTGAGTATCGATGCGGAGAAAAGTCGGTGCTTCAACTCAACGAATGCCTTCTGTTGGGACTCAGACCAGGAAAAATTTTCTTTCATGCCACGCTTGGTAATCTAACTCAAAGTCCAAGTGATATGGGAGAATCCCAACATGAACCTTTGATAAAAATTTGCAAGGCCCAAAAAGCTGTGAAGCTCCATTAGAGTGGTCGGTGCTAGCCAATCTCGAATGACTTGGATCTTAGTCGGATCCACATGCATGCCATTCTCATCTATGACATAACCCAAATATTAGACTTGGTTCATGCAAAAGGTGCATTTCTCGAAGTTGGAACACATTTTTTGTTGCCGAAGGGTTTGAAGGACCTGTTGAATGTGTGGCAAGCATTCTTCCCAACTCTTGCTGAAGATGAGGATGTCGTCTAGATAAACAACCACGAATGAGTTGGTGAAGGGCCACAAGATTTCATCCATTAGCCTCATAAAATTAGTAGGGGCATTTGTCAACCCGAAGGGAATAACCAACCATTCAAAAATGTCTTCCTTAGATTTGAAGGCGGTCTTCCATACATCTATGGACTTTATTGGAACTTGGTGATAGCCAGACTTCAAATTGATCTTGCTGAAATACTTGGTCCCCTTGATTTGGTCCAGAAGGCCATCAATCCATGGTATTGGATACCTGTTCCTGACAATGATTTTGTTTAGTGCCTAATAATAAACGCATAGCCTCTAGGTCCCATCCTTCTTATGTACAAGTACAATCGGGCTCCCACAAGGCGAGGAACTTGTTCGGATGTGCCCATTTTGCAGCAATTCCTGGATTTTTTGCTTGATCTCTTTATTTTCCAAAATGGAGCGACGATATATTGGCCCGTTGGGTAGAGGTGCTCTCATATTCTTTGAATGCTTGACTTGACAATGCAAGGGTACCTGTGTGGGTGAGGAGAAGATGTCCTTGTATTCTTCCACGACCATATCCACCTGCTTCTGATACATGGAGGAACCCTTCCTGGGGGCCATGGATGTGGATATTATCTTCACCTTACTTTGAGAGCGAATCAGAAAGAAAAAAAAATCCCAGTCTGGGAGATGATCTTATTGCATTGCTTAGCAGAGATCAAAGTGATCGAGGGAGGTGGGGCTACCTATGGTATCCTATATAAATTACTACCCATATAAATAATAACAGAGCGTGTTCTAGACTCATATACAACATGACACTTCCATAAGTATGGTTGACCTAATAATAAATCACAAACTTCAAGAGGAAAAACATCACACAATACCTCATTTGTGAAAGGCTTGATTGTTGGGTTGTGTTATATTCTTTCCACGACTAGCCCACGTAGTTAGCGGGGGGGTTAGACGGGGGGAGGAGCCCCCCCTTCATTTCGCCTATTACATAGCGGGGGGGTTGTTACAGGGAAAAGTGTCTATGCAGAACTGCTAATCCCACTAAGGCGGGTAGCTATCTTAGAAAAAAACAAAGTAAAACTACTTTCGTTTTCCTTTATGAAAGATAGATGAGAGAAGAATAAAGGAGACCAAGCTCTGTCTTGTGCTTAGTTCCTTGTTCGATTCCTTCTCTCTCTTCTCATAGTCCTTTGCTACTTGCTTTCTTGTATACCCAGCTTCACAGAGTACCTGTAGAATCAAAGCAACATAACACTATACGAGAACATGGATCTATTATCATAAACAATCTAGGATCAGAAGTAAATTGACCATACAAATGCACAAAACATGAATTACACAAGAGTATGGAGGAAAACTTGAATAGCTTTATTGATAATCAAGAAAGAGCCAAGAGAGTTACAACCAGTTGTTCTGACCCAACATCATCCTCTCATCAAGTAAGCCCTTATTCACCTCATGCAAAGCTTAGATCACCCAACACTATGATGTTGCCTCAAGAAACCAATAGCAATTCCTTACAACATGCAAAATTCCAGCCTCTGGATCTCTGGGATGAGGGTTCCATATATAGATGTCTGTAAGGGAGATGAGTCAGCTTGTGATTTGATTAGTGTCTTCCCTCTGATAGTTCTTGATTCCACTTGGAGATTGATGATCTCTTACTCATCCTTGGTCGAATTCAGAGAGGCAAGTGTCACAGGAGAAGTTTCTGGAAGATTCCATGCTTCTCCACCTCGCGGATTGACACTGCCATTTGTCTCTTCTCACCCATCGCACCCCATAGAAGGGCTTTTTGAAATGCAACACACCCACTGTGTGTATTTAGGTGAGATGCAACACACTTTGCCTATGGAGCAGGTGAAATGATCCAGTTTTGACTAGTTTTGAGTAGTTTTTCATGGAGAACTTCTGGGAGAACTGAAATCAGTTGACCTTGTTCCTTTAGGGGTTGGAACAACACTTTTAGGGACTTAGGAGCCCTTGTTTTATGGACATTTTATGCTTGGGGTTGCAGTTCCCAAAAATGTCTATAACAGTTGCCCCCTAAAGCATGAGGTCGTTAATCTTTTTTTATGTCGGGTGAAATGCTTTATCATGAGGATCCAAAGTTCTTTCAAGCTGGAAGGAGACCTGTAATAAGATACAATAAAATACATTATCTTCATAATATTTTCATGATCTAGCTAAGGCAGGCATTCCCATGCTCAGCTTTATAAATTCACTTTCATGTACATAGGACAGACAATCGTCTGAGTGTAGACTGATGATTATGGTAGAGCCATCATCCCTTTGATTGGATGATTATCTGTGCAGCAATGATGTACATTTGATGTCTTTATTTTCCTAAATATATATCGCAGCCTGAATGGATGAAACTAGATCCAGGGTCTTCAATCTCGTTCGATCTTCACTCAAAGTACAATTCGATCCATGTGAGAGACGTTCTGGAGTCGAACATGGAAAGACATCGCCTGATTACCAGCCAATGATGTAAGCTGTTAACAGGCGCGAGAGGAATCACCGATAATGATAATGATCCTCAAGGTACTGTAGTACAATTCACGTGGTGTGAATAAAGGACTTGGCGTCGAACACCACGCAAAATCTTTTGGTCGAAGGCCATTGATGTAAACCTGTCGCCGGAAGTGAGAAACTTGCCATTGAGGCATGCAAGATTTAAAGTACTGAAATGGGTGTCCCTAGATCGACTTCTTGGATAATAAGCTGATGTCGACAAAAAGCGATCCGTCATAGGAGGGCCTTAATGAATCCCACATCAATGACACAGAATGGAGCAAATGATTTTAATGGAGGTGAAAACGGTCTGGTGATATAAGGTTCAGGGTGGCGGTCATGAAAGAATGGAGTGTAAATGTATTGCAACGGGTGAGACACAGGTGAATTCTCTGAGTGACTTCTCTTGAACATACCAGCGACATTGACATGATGGATTGGTAGCATTAAACCCAAATGTGGATGGTGTGATGTGACCATGGTGATGTGACCGGTGAATGAAACAACCCAACCCGACTTGGATGTGGAGTGAAAGTGTCATGTTCAAGAGCGGCTTGCTACCAACAAAGTTTCTTCAAGTTTTCTTCCCAATTTTTCCCCAGTCATTGCTGACCAGTACCTCTTTATTTTTGTCAAGCTTGAGGAGGATAACATATGCTTGTTCTATAATTTTCCCTTCAGGCAAACCCATCGCTATGTTTTAATGAGCCTAGCGATAGTGAAACTCGTTCTTGTCTGCTATGGACAAGTTTGTCGCTATTAGGTTTTAACGAGTTTAACGGCAAAGATAACTCAGTCCTTTTCAATTTTAGAGAGTCTAAAAAGGGACGTAAAGGAAACTCCAACAATCCTTTTTCGTCATCTAATCCCTTAAGTCCGAAAAAGTATAAAACAATACAGAAGGGATGAATTTTCGATACTTTTAACGAGCCGAACAAAACAAGTGCTCGATCTTTTTGTGTAATAATCCCTCAGGTCCAAAAAGATTAAAATCTAAAGGAGGGATAGCACTTCCGGTCCCTTTAACGAGCTGGAGAGGCCAATGGCTCGGAAATATTTTCATATTTTACGATTCAGTTGAAAAGAGCTTAAAGGAGACTCGTCTTTGAGGAACGAGTGATAAATTTGGGTAGCAGTTGATTCCAGGTAAGGTTTGGAATTTTCCAATCACAGCAGTGTTACAAGGATGGCTAACAGGATCACTCTTCACAGCTGTTCCTCAAAAGGGGTAAACAATCAAATGGAGGTGAATGATCGGCCAATGCAGAGTGGAGGTGATGATGAGAAAATGACCAAGGCTTTAAAGGCTGAAGTACTACATTCACGACGGTTATTTGCCGGAAATTGGTTCATTTTTTAATGAGCTTAAACGCTGGGGGAAACATTTGCTCATTGCTTATGTTTATTTTTTAACGATCATGAAGTCTGCGTTAAAACTGCTCGATATATCCAGTCGTATAATAAGGATGTCTCATATATAAAAACGACAATTTCTCAAATCTTTGCCCCACATCCTTTCTTTATGCAAGTTAGGAAATGACCAATCCTACGAGTTTAAAGGGTTAGAGGACCTACAAATTTAAAAAAAATAAATGGTCACTCTTCGCTTGCACGCCAAAAGGTTTGCATGCCCTCAGGTATAAAATAGAGTTTCAAGGTCACCTCTCAATCTACCGACAAAACATTTGTTTTATCGGGAAAGGTTTACCTCTTTCAGGCTACCAAAGATTGTTTTATCTGCACCGCAAACAAACACTTCTTTGGTGATGCCTACCGAAATAGACAAAGGCGAGTGGCGTAGACGCCTCCACCCACATAACTTTGACAAGGGAATCTTATTCCAGTCCAACCCCCTTTTCCAATCACGGACGGGAGTGCCAGACTAGTCATATATCTCTCGCGGAAACCTATCATATACCTGAAGTTTTCTTGCTGAAGCAGACCAGGGTGCATGCCCCTTGGGTTTCAGTCATGTACCCCGAATTACTCGCGCTCATCAGGTGGACAGACTGGGGATTGATGAGACATTCCTTGCGTGAAAAGATCATTCAGGGATGGTATATGACTATTTGCTATGCGTGAACCGGGGAAAGAAAGCTGGTCTACAAGCTTGACCACTCTTCCTTCGTGTGGAAAACACATTACTCTAAAGAGTGATGAGACAATGGCTCCCATGCAATAAATATAGTCTCGTCCAAGGAGTAGATTATAATCCAGGGGTCCTTGGACTACCATTACGTTCATGTGAATGGTTTTCCCTCTCAATGTTATGGGCACATTGGGAAGGATCCCTAACGGTCGACTGGTTCCTTTGTCAAAGCCTGTTAGATTTCTCATCTCAGGCAAAAGCGATGGCGAACCAAGCGCTTTCCAGGCAGTCGAGGAAAGGATACTCACAGAAGCCCCTTCATCTATGATGGTACCGGCCATAACCATTCTATATACTTGAGCAATGATTCGGAATGGTACAGTAGCCGGTAAACGGGGTCTGCCTAGCTGATTCCAATCGAAGGAAACAACTAAGTTGCTTGGAGGTGGGACCGAATAGATGGCCAGGTACGACTCTGACGAACTTCCTTCCTGCGGTAAAGGAATGGGTAAATTGCCCCCATGTTCATCGGAGTCTGTGTTTACGAAAAGAATTTGGACGGTGTCATCCTTGTTCTCTTCGTTGACTGTATCATCTGAAGATGGAACCTCTGAAGGAAAGACCGGGTCAACTACCGCCTCGACCTTTTGACTTTCGTCTGGTATGGGTTCAGATGGTTTATCTTCAATGATAGATGGTTCGGCAGACCACCTGGGCGGGTCAGCAGGATTTTCAACTAGCGACGGACTCGGCAAAAGTTTCTTATATCCAGGAGGAAGTCGTAACGGTGAAACCGGACGATCGTCCAAAACTATTTTAGCCTCGTCTAAGAAGGGACAATGGTGGACGGCGTGATCACCTTCACACAGTTTATAAGGAAATTTGCACTTTCCTTTTTGTCCAGGGGCTTCACTTTCACTAGTCGACGGTGTGCTTTCAACATGATCATCAGAGGTTGACGACACCGGGTTGTGCAAACGAGGAGACTAGTCCCTTAAGATCCGAGGGATTCAGGGACAATCTCTATGATAGTGGTCTCCTTTGAAAATGACACATGGCGATTTAGGCCTGATCGGTGCAGTGTGTGGATTTTCGCTAGACGACGCTTGATTGCCCCTTTTCGCCTTTGGCTCATTCTTCTTCTTCTCTTTCTTCTTCTTTTCCTTCTTCTTCTCAGGTACTTGATTTTTGGCTTTACCAGCCTCATCAAGCGAAGAGGAAGGAGGAGAGGAAGAATTAGATGAAGTAGAGGGTTGGGGGGTAACTCTGGAATTGTCTAGTTGCTGACTTGATTGTTCAGGAATTGCAGTGTTCTGAACGATGGAGGTTGAGAAAAGCCATACGGGCAAGCCGATTTTCAATCCTGGAAGCGACAATGTGGCCATATGGGGTGCACCAACATCTCCCCAAGAGGAGAAGGGACTAGGATTTCCTCCAAGGGGAATTCCTTGGTTGGTGGACTCCATTTTCTCAACCTAAGACCAACGTAGGAAAGGTGATGATTATTCCGTTTAAAATAAATTTTAGACGCTTTGACACAACTTGTTTTTTCAACTTTAAAGAGTCGAGAAAAAACAAAATATGACTCTAGTCGCCTTCGATTTTTAATGAGCCTGAAGTGACAAGTGCTCAGATGGACCTTTTCCGTTAAGGAGTCTGAAAAGGAACGAAAGGCACTACTCTGGAAATCTAGGCAGAGGGATTACCAAACCAATCGCAAAACTGTAGAATACTTTTTACGGTACGGTAGTCAATCTTCCCGAATGCTGTGTTCAGTGCATTGCGATAGATAGGGCGGCAAACACGGCTTCCTATGGATAAAGGATTAAGCCTATTGTGGTCTCCCAAAATATACTCGACGGTACGTGGGAGCACAAGTCCGTACTAGCACTTATTGTCTCAAAGTGGAGGAATCACCCAACCAACAGTGAGGACAATAGTTACCAGGCTTTACGATGTCAGAATACGTCTCTAGCCTAGACTTCTAGATGTTGTGCGTTAGGTTCCAAAGTGTTGTTAGATTCATTAAATTTATTTTATAGTTGATCTTGCTTAAGAAATTTGCCTTTCAGGTTCACCGCGTGATGTAGATGTACAATTCCTAAAATGCAATCTAAGATGATAAACAATCGTTTTATCTTCTTTGTGCAATGAAAATCCTAGCTACTAAGGAAAGAAAGACAGAATTCTTTCAACAAAGAGCAAAGAGCACACACTATATGCAATGTCCTAAATCAAACCAATCAAACAGTCTAAATGAAAATGCACATGCATGTATTTGTTTTCAGCCTTCTTAATATGTGAATGATAAAAAGAAAGCTAATGCGCAAATCTGAATTACTTTTTCAAAGCGACAATTACTAACAAGTTTCTTTTCAAAATCAAAATGAAGACAATGACGACACTTTGCGATTTGGAAATTAAAACTTGCTTTCGACACTAGAAAAACTAATAATTCAGATCAAATACAATAGTAACAGGGTAATCGACCATCAAGAACAATCAGATTCTCTTCTATGACTGAAAAAGACACTTGCGACACTTTCAAATCAAGAAACGACAGTACAACTACGTTACTTTTTTGCAAAGGGGAACTAAAAATGACTCAACAAATACACAAAGACATTTACAGTTCTTTTCACAATGGAGGTGGAATAACAGAAAGGAAAAGGGTTTCAAACAGAGGTGTAGTGACTACAGGTAGCAAAATTCTTGAATAGATCTGAAAAGAGTGAACACAGAAACCAAAATTTAGGAACAATGCCTAGTCTGATCAACGCACCTGTAACACAGTGAATTTGAAATGCAACGCACCTTCTACACTCGGGAAGTGCGCTGAATTTGAGATTCACAGAACAAACAGTGTGCTGGACCAGGGACGAGACTTTGCTTGGGTTCCGGGTCACAGTTTGCAGTTCAGTTCAGGGATTTTGGTCGAGCAAGTGGTAATCAGTAAATCAATCACAGGGGTAGATCCAAGGAGGTTACTAGAGCCACCACAAGGGCAATTAAAGAGTTTGTAAATCAGTTGTTTAATTCATAAACAAGACCTAGAGATTGACTGAAGCGACATTTATCTACTTTGCATTTGCATAGCAAATGCAGTTCGAAGGCTACCTGGCTCAACTTCAGGCTCTGTCTATAAGTTTATAAAGTAAACAAATGTAGATAAACAAACAACCTAGTCACTCCCCAGCGGAGTCACCACTTTGTTACAGGGAAAAGTGTCTATACAGAACTGCTAATCCCACTAAGGTGGGTAGCTACCTTAGAAACAAACAAAGTAAAACTACTTTCGTTTTCCTTTATGAAAGATAGATGAGAGAAGAATAAAGGAGACCAACCTCTGTCTTGCGCTTAGTTCCTTGTTTGATTCCTCTCTCTTCTGATAGTCCTTTGCTACTTGCTTTCTTGTATACCCAGCTTCACAGAGTACCTGTAGAATCAAAGCAGCATAACACTATACGAGAACATGGATCTATTATCATAAACAATCTAGGATCAGAAGTAAATTGACCATACAAATGCACAAAACATGAATTACACAAGAGTATGGAGGAAAACTTGAATAGCTTTATTGATAATCAAGAAAGAGCCAAGAGAGTTACAACCAGTTGTTCTGACCTAGCATCATCCTCTCAGCAAGTAAGCCCTTCTTCACCTCATGCAAAGCTTAGATCACCCAACACTATGATGTTGCCTCAAGAAACCAACAACAATTCCTTACAAGATGCAAAATTCCAGCCTCTAGATCTCTGGGATGAGGGATCCATATATAGATGTATGCAAGGGAGATGAGTCAGCTTGTGATTTGATTAGTGTCTTCCCTATGATAGTTCTTGCTTCCACTTGGAGATTGATGATCTCTTACTCATCCTTGGTCGAATTCAGAGAGGCAAGTGTCACAGGAGAAGTTTCTGGAAGATTCCATGCTTCTCCACCTCGCGGATTGACACTGCCATTTGTCTCTTCTCGCCCATCGCACCCCATAGAAGGGATTTTTGAAATGCAACGCACCCACTGTGTGTATTTAGGTGAGATGCAACGCAAGTTGCCTATGGAGCAGGTGAAATGATCCAGTTTTGACCAGTTCTGAGTAGTTTTTCATGAAGAAATTCTGGGAGAAGATGTAATCAGTTGACCTTGTTCCTTTAGGGGTTGGAACAACACTTTTAGGGACTTAGGAGCCCTTGGTTTATGGACATTTTATGCTTGGGGTTGCAGTGCCCAAAAATGTCTATAACAGGGGTCACAGGGGGTTTGAGGGGTGCAGGTAACCCCCTCTATGGGGTACGGGGCAACGCCCCGAAAAATTTTGTTTTTTAGACCCTATATTAGGTTGGGTGGACCTACCTATGGTTTTGTGCATGATTTTCGCACATGGTTTTGGTCGCGATGGTTTTCGGTCCATGGTATTAGATGCTTCGACATGTATAAATATGTATTGTAACATTGAAAGGAACATAATGAAAAATCAAGCTGGTAGTCCCGGTTTTGGGATCCAAGGGAAAATCTTTGTGTATATGTGTTTTATGTGTTATGCTCTCGCATTGTTTATTTTCTCTGTTTTAGAATTCGTATACAGGTAATTTCTGTACAGGGTTAAAACCTACATTTGGTATTAGAGTTGTTTTGGCTTCAAGGGGATGCCTTTGTTGCTGAGGGGTTTCGCTCAGGCTTGTGGTAGACCTTGTTCGGTGGGAGATCTTTGAGATCGATTCTGGTGGTGAAAGAAGATGGTGAGTAGTGGGAAGATAGAGATCGAGAAATTTAATGGTCAGAGTTTTGAGTTATGGAAACTCAAGATGGAGGATCTGTTGGTGGATAAAGATCAGTGGATCACGATAGATCCAGGTACTAAACCAATGGGAGTGTTCGATGAAGAATGGAAGAAGTTGGATCGGCAGGCAAAGAGCACAATACAATTGTGTGTCTCAGATTCAGTATTGCTAAATGTATCAGGGGAAGCTACGGTGAAGAATTTATGGGACAAGTTAGGGACTTTGTACCAATCTAAGTCTCTAGTGAATAAACTGTTCCTACGGAAAAAGATGTATAACCAGAGGATGAAAGATGGAGAATTAGTGTCAGAGCATATGAACGCATTTAAAACTGTGGTAAGTCAATTATTATCTGTTGATATTAAAATTTCAGATGAAGATAAGTGCATCAGTTTTTTGTGTTCTCTACCAGTTTCGTGGGATAGTCTGGTTATTGCAATAGGTAGCAATGCAATTGCCTTGCAGTTTGATGAAATAGTCTCATCCTTGTTGACGGAGGAAATGAGATGGAAAAATATGAACAGCCAGAATGGTGATGCCTTGTCTGTATGAGGACGGTCCTAGAACAGAAACAAAAATAATTCATCGAGTGGGAGATCTAAATCTACAAGGAGATCTAAATCTCCAGGAAAACCTGTAGATGTGGTGTGCTTGAAATGCGGAAAGGAAGGGCACTACAAAAGGGACTGTAAATCTAAAGCTCCTGTTTAAGTAAAGGGATCTGATGATGCTCTTGCAGAGGCAAAAACCACCTCAGATGAAGGTGGGGATGTGTACTTGGCTTCTTCAAGTACACGTGTAGATCATGAGGCATGGTTGATTGACTCAGGTGCATCCTTTCACATCACTCCCCATAGAGAGTGATTCTATGAGTATGAGAAATACGATGGTGGTGATGTCTTCTTAGGCGATGATAGGAATGCTAGAATTGTTGGTCGTGGAAAAGTAAAGTTGAAGTTGCAAGGTGGAAGGGTTAGAACACTTCTGGGTGTTCTGCATATTCTTGCATTGGCTAGAAATTTGATTTCTGTAAGCAAGTTGGATGATGCAGGTATAAAAACAATGTTCGAGAAGGATACTTGCAAGATGGTTCACGGAGCACTGGTATTCATCTGGGGAGTTTGGATTAGAACTCTGTACAAGCTGCAAGGTAGCATTATTGTTGATGGGTGCAATAGTTCTGTGGTTCTTGAAAGTGGAGCATAAAATCTAGTGGTCTCTGGAGAGAAGACCATGTTGTGTCATCAAAGGCTTGGGCATATTGGAGAGAAGGGCCTTTGAATACTCCATGGTAAAGGTATGGTAGAAGGTATGAGTAATAGCTCTTTGGATTTTGATTTCTGTGAAAATTATGTATATGGGAAGCATAATCGGGTGAGTTTTCCCTCTGGTGGTAAGAGGGCGAAACATATATTAGAACTTGTGCACAGGGATGTATTTGGACTGTGAAGGTTCCATCACTGGGTAAGTCTATGTACTATGTATCATTTATAGATGACTTCTCAAGGAATACATGGATATATTTCCTTAAGAAGAAATCTGAAGTCTTTGACAGGTTTAAAGAATTTAAGGCTCTGGTGGAAAACCAAACAGAGAAGAAGATAAAGGTGTTGAGGATAGATAACGGTGGAGAGTTTTGCAGCAAGGAATTTGAAGAATTCTATAAGAAGTGTGGTATAGCACGACAGAAGAATACTCCATACACACCTGAGAAAAATGGAGTTGCAGAAAGAATGAATAAGACGTTGATGGAAAGGGAAAGAAGCATGCTCAGTGGTGCCGGGTTAGGACAGGAATTCTAGGCAGAGGCGATGGAGACAGCATGTTACCTGGTCAACAGATCACCTTCATCAGCATTGGAGGATAAGACTCCACAAGAGGTATGGACTGGTAAGAAACCCTCTCTTTCACATCTGAAGGTATTTGGATGTGATGCATATGTACATGTTCCAAAGGAGAAAAGAACCAAGTTGGATAGTAAATCTGAAAAGTGCATCTTTATTGGGTATAAGGATGGTTTAAAGGGTTATAAGCTTTGGAACCCAGTAATAAGGAAGGTTGTGTACAACTGAGATGTGGTGTTTAGAGAGGTGAAATATGTTATTAAAAATGAAGTCCAACCAAAGGAACCTGAGAAGATAGAGTTTGAGCTTAAGGAGGAAGAATCAGACTCTACAGCAGAGTAGGAATCAAAAGATGAAGAGCCACAAACTCTGAGTGTGAGAAGATCAGTTCGAGAAAGAAGGCAGCCAGAAAGGTATAGTCCATCTGCTTTCTGTTCAAATTTTTCTTTATATAATACTGATGATGATCCTAGAACTGTGAAGGAAGCAATATATTCAGAGGATGGAAAACTCTGGAAAGAGGCCATGGTTGATGAAATGGCATCTTTTCACAAAAATGAGGCTTGGGATCTGGTGGAGTTGCCGGCTGGAAGGAAACCCATTGGCAGCAAATGGCTATTCAAAAAGAAGACAAATGCAGAAGGAAAGGTGGAGAAATGCAAAGATCGGTTAGTAGCAAAAGGTTATTCCCAGGTGTCAGGAATTGATTTTGGTGATATTTTTTCTCCTGTTGCCAAGGTAGCTTCTACTAGATTAATTTTATATGTTGCTGCTACTTTTGATTTTGAGGTAGAACAGATGGATGTGAAGACAACATTTCTTCATGGGGATCTGGAAGAGGAAATCTACATGAAGCAACTTGAAGGTTTTGCGGTGAAGGGTAAGAAAAAAATGGTATGCAAGTTAAAGAAGTCTTTGTATGGTTTAAAAAATTCACCAAGGATGTGGTATCAAAAATTTGATACATTTATACGGGGACTTAGCTTCACGAGAAGCAAAGCAGATCACTGTGTGTATTTTAAATTAATTGGTGACCATGCTATTTATCTGGTCTTGTATGTGGATGATATGTTGATGGTTGGAAAAAACAAAGAAATTGTATAGGATTTGAAGACCCAATTGTCCTCCAAATTCGACATGAAAGATATTGGTGCTGAAAACTATATTTTGGGCATGGAAATTAAAAGAGACTGGGAAAAGAGGAAGCTTTGGTTAAACCAGAGGAAGTGTTTCGAGACAATACTGCAGAGGTTTAATATGCAGGATAGTAAACTGGTGAAGGTTCCTATTCCTGTAGGTGTGAGTTTATCTGCTGAACAGTGTCCCAAGACACAAGAAGAGGAAGAGGACATGTCCCGTGTTCCATATGTAAGTGCAGTCGGTAGCCTGCTGTATGCAATGGTCTGTACTAGACTAGAGATTGCACATGCAGTGGGAGTATTGAGTAGGTTTAACTCAAAACCAGGGAAGGAGCACTAGATAGCAGTGAAGCGGGTTTTCAGGTATTTGCATGGCACTAGTGATTATGGTTTGTGCTACCAAGGAAGACCAGGATTGGATAGAGTGTTGGATATTCATGGCTTTGTTGATGTAGACTGGGCTAGAGATCTGAATCAGAGAAGATATACAAGTGGGTATGTGTTTAACCTATTTGGAGGTGCAGTCAGTTGGATGAGTAAGAAACAATATGTAGTGGCACTATCAACTATAGAGGCAGAATACATGGCAACCACTCATGCAAGAAAGGAAGTAGTTTGGTTGCAGAGATTGTGTTCAAGTATGGGGTTAGTACAGGGAGCTATAAGGATAGACTATGACAGTGAAAGTGCAATTTTATTGGCAAATAACCCTACATATCGTTCAAAGACAAAACACATTGATGTTTAGTATCACTTTGTGAGGGATATGATAGAAGACAAAAAAGTGTTGCTAGTAAAGGTGGACACTTTGAAGAATAATGTAGATGAATTGACAAAATCTGTGAGCTCTGAGAAGTTCTCTTTGTGTAGAGAAACAATGGGCATTGCAGGGTTGGATAAATGACTAAGCTCTCTTGTGGCCCCCTGTGGAAAGAAAACAACAAGTGGGAGAATGTTGGGTTGTGTTATATTCTTTCCACGACTAGCCCATGTAGTTAACCGAGGGGTGAGAGGGGGGGCGGAGCCCCCCCTTCGTTGCAACGATTGCGTAGTGGGGGGGTCACAGGGGGTTTGAGGGGTGAAGGTAACCCCCGTCTATGGGGTCTGGGGCAGCACCCCGGAAAATTTTGTTTTTTGGACCCTATATTAGGTTGGGCGGACCTACCTATGGTTTTGTGCATGATTTTCGCACATGGTTTTGGACGCGATGGTTTTAGGTCCATGGTATTGGATGCTTTGACATGTATAGTTATGTATTGTAACATTGAAAGGAACATAATGAAAAATCAAGTTGGTAGTCCCAGTTTTGGGATCCAGGGGAAAATCTCTGTGTATATGTGTTATGCTCTCGCATTGTTTATTTTCTGTGTTTTAGAATTCGTATGTAGGTAATTTATGTACAGGGTTAAAACCTACATTGATGTTGTAGGGAAGGCGACACTGCTAGATGATGCAATGATATCGTCCTTGGTGAAGCCACCCAATGGTGTATGACTGTACATGTGCTATAGTCGGTAGGCTCAAACACTTCATGACCTCTACTGAAATGAGGTTCTCTTGGATCCCCCTGTCCAAAATGAACTGCAGCGGAGAATCCTTCACCCACATCTGTGATTGGAATAGGAATTCCCCCTCCTCTGGATCTTTAGGCTCAATCTTTTGGATCTTGGTGGTGGCCACAGTGGCACTGAGCTCCACGTCAATGATTTACATCCCTTTGTCATTCCCTTCTCGGGTTCTGACTCTAAGTCGGAACATGTGTTTGACTTAGAAGTCTTCAGCTCGGCCACCAATGACTGCTTGGCTCTACACTCACTGATGTTGTGAGTGGAGCTCTTATGGAACTCACACCAGTTACCCTTGTCCTTCTTTGTATTCATGGTGTTGTTCTTTGCTTGTGGCTTTGGCGGGTTATCTTGGGTCCCCCCGCCTTGGATTTTCCCTTTGCTCTATGGTTTGGGGGCACCTTTCCCTCGCTTCACATTCAAAAATCTAAAGTCTCATTTTTTCTGTTTAAAATTATGCTCAATCTTGACAGTGAATCGGTGCGCCATGCCGAGTGAGGAGATGTCGAGGAACTCCATCTCATCCTGGATGAACATATGTAGGCACCTGCGGTACTTGAGTACCAAATGTTTCTCAAAATCCTTGATACCCAACTTCGTGCAAAGGGTATGAGAAACATTAGTAAAATCCAGCATGCCTTGGTCCCTTCCCTACCGCAATGTGGTCCACTTTATGCATTTATCCTCATAGCTCTCGACAGGGTAGTACTGCTCCTTGATGGCGTCCTGAAATGAATCCCAAGTAGGTGTGACCGAATATAGTGAGGGTGTACTTTCATCCTTATTATCATGGCAGGTTTCCCGCCAGTCCTTGACGTGGGGGGTAGCTTTAAGAAGTGCAAAAGTAATCTTTTTCCTGCTAGAAAAATCATGAACAAAAATATCATTCTAACAAATTTAACCATTTATCTATGGCGTCCACATCTATCTGACCCTCAAATATGGGGATGTCAAAGTTAACTTGTACCTTAAAGGGTGTGGTGCTTCTAGAGTAGCTGCTAGAGGGAGAAGTGTCACCCTTGGGTAGCCGCTGAAGGATATGGGAAAGTTTCCCATCATCGTGTTCCTCTATCACTTGAGGGCTTCTTCAAACAAGATTTTGAAAGGATCTCCTTCGCCCTCATCTTTCTTCTCTTCCACCATGAGAGGCCACCGAGATTTGCGAGGCTGGTCTTGCAAAGGTTCGACCAGTTTGAGCCCTAACTCCTTATATCCCAACCTCAATGGGGACATGCAAATAAAAACAAAGAAATAGAAGACCACTCTGATGCCACTGATCCAAATTTAAATAGGAATGAAAAAATTACAGATATAACCATAAATACAAAGATGCAACAAAAATAACACTTCATTTCATTAATATCAAATACTGAAATATGCTTACAAATAGAATGGAATTAAGAGTAGCTCGGGTGATGGTAGCTTATTGCTGAGAAGAGATGTGGTAGCTACATGCCTCTAAACTGTGTTATAATGAGCCTCGAAGGCCTATTTATTATTGAGAAATAAGGGAAAACCGTAAAAATCGAAAAATCTAACCTTAGGAGATGAAGCGCCAAAACTATGGGCCCCGTTTGGGTAAATTGGTACATCAACTTCCTGGGGTTGTAACGCTGGCCTACGATCTCCGTTTGACATGCACAATACATCGTTCTAAACATCTATCCAAGGACTACAACTTCTGAGTGGCGAACATGGGTTAAAGATCCAAGTTGGCCTCGGTTTTCCAAAAAAAACATCATTTAAGGTCTCAAAACGACTTCGGAAGTTTAGGACCAAAAAAACTACAAAAAATAGTAAACTGTGCTACAATTAAGGAAAATGAAAAACTAAAAGAGACAGTGGTGGGGGTCCAAATGGAATAGGTGGGTGGCCACCAACATCCACCTGGATCAGTCCTCCCCCCTTAGGAAGCAATGGTTCCCATTGTGTTGAGTGCCTCCATGAGATGGGGAAACTTCTGCTGAACTTGGTCCCTAGTGAGCCACTTGCCTTGGTGCAGGAGTTGGCCAACTTTAACAACCCGATATAGTTGGATCTTATATTGGTGAGTGTTCTTGACCTATGTGTCCATAATTCGATCAGTTGTGGCCTATTCCATGCAGTATGGGTTTAACTCTATTGGTGTGAGTTGTTCTGCAATGTCTGATGTGTCTAGTAATGGTGGGAAGTATGGTCGAAGGCGGTCCACATTGAACACTGGGTGCAGGCCAAGGAATGGGGGAATTCTGAGCTCAAAATAATTGTCTCCCACAACCATGGTAATGGTGTAAGGACCATATCAGAGTGTTTTGAGCTTCCTATGGGCTCTAGTAAGGCGTTCTTTCTACAAATGCAACCAAACTTTGTTGCCCACCTGAAATTTTTGTGGATCCTGATGTTGATCATGTCGCTACTTGTACTTGACATTTGACTTCTCCAGAACATCGTGAAATTGCTAGTGGATGTGTGCGATGCATTCAATAAATATTGTCTCTTTATCAACCTTAGAAAATACATGTGTGGATTCTGTCTGTGTAGTTGCATGAGGCATGGCAACATCAATCAGACACAATGGTTGAAATCATACACCCACTTAAAAGGGACTGAAACTAGTCGAGCTATGGAGAGATCTATTATAATTGTGTTACCCATAGGGAAGACTATCATACCAGGTTTGTGGATGCTTGGAGTTGTACATCCAAAGTATGTGCACTATCATCCTATTGACGACCTTCGTCTGGCCATCAGTCTAGGGATGGAAGGCAATCGATTTGGTGAGCTTGGTGTCCAATAATGTCTAGAGGCTTGACCAAAATGTGCTCAGGAACCTGCTATCCTGATTTGATATAATGGTCTGTGGGATCCCAAATGTACCCATACTCATTCAAAGAAGAGTTTGGAAGTTTCCTCTGTTGTGATGCTCTTCTTGTAGGCCGCCAATATAGCCATATTAGAAAAATTTTCCATGACCACAAATACAGAGTCAATACCATGCCTGGTAGAAGGGAGGCCAGACATATAGTCCATGGAGATGGATTCCCACGAACGGTTGGTAGTAGGCATAGAAGCGTACATGCCTTGCTTCTTGATGGTTAGATTGGCGATGGCGCAGGCAGTGTAGGATCTGATACATTTCCTAGCATCCAGTCGGAGTTTGTGCCAATAAAAGTACTTTTGCAGTACAACCATAGTTTTCTCCACACCAAAATGTCTCGCGACCCGACTATAGTGTGCTTCCTAAATCAGCTTGGCACACTCGCTTGAAGGAACACAAAGGTGGCCCATGTAGCATAATAATGCATCTTGGAGGTGGAAATCATGAACTTGCTTTCCATCTACTAGCATTTGGTATGTGGAGGCGAACTTTGGATATTTTTGTATATTTGCGACGATCAAGAGGTCTCGTGGCCACAAGAGTTGAGAACAGTAGTCAGTGCTACAACTGGGGGTCGATTGAGGTAGTCTGCAACATTATAGGTGTTTACCTTTTTGTATTTAATGTTCAAGAGGAATTGTTTCAGATATGTAGACCACTTCTGATGGTGATCGTTCTGCAACTTCCCTTATGTCTGTATAAACTGAAGAGGTCGGTGATTGGTGTGGATGACCGTCTCCCTCTCCATAATGTAATGCTTCCATTGCAGGTAATCCTGCATGAACACATAGGTCAAGAACACTCACCAGCATACTGTAGGATACCTCCATCTCTTTGATCTATGCTAAGCAATGTAGTAAGATCATCTCCCATACTAGTTGAGACTACACCAATAGAATAGTATGAGGTGTTTGTCTCGATTTCAAATGGCTGCTGTAGGTTTGGCAGTATGAGTACTGGTGCAGAGAAAAGTTGGTGCTTCAACTCAACGAACGCCTTCCGTCGGGACTCAAACCAGGAAAACTTTAATTTCATCCCGTCCTTAGTAATATGACTCAAAGGCAAAGTGATATGGGATAATCCCAACATGAACCTCCGATAAAAATTTGCAATGCCCAAAAATTTGCGAAGCTTCATTAGAGTGGTTGGCGCTGGCCAATCCCGAATGACTTGGATCTTTGTTGTATCCACTTGCACGCCATGCTCATCTGTGATGTAACCCAAATATTGGACCTGGTTCATGCCAAAGGTGCATTTCTGTAATTTGGCACGTAGTTTGTGCTATCGAAGGGTTTGAAGGACCTGCCGAATGTGTTGAAAATGTTCTTCCCAACTCTTATTGAAGATGAGGATGTCATCCAGATAAATAACCACGAATGAGTTGGTGAAGGGCCACAATATGTCATCCATTAGCCTCATAAAAGTAGTAGGGGAATTTTTCAACCCTAAGGGAATAACAAACCATTCAAATATGCCTTCGTTGGATTTTAAGGTGGTCTTCCATAGATTTGTGGGCTTTATTGGAACGTAGTGATAGCTAGAATTCAGATTGATCTTGCTGAAATAATTGCCCCCCTTGAGTTGGTCCAAAAGGGCATCAATCCATGGGATTGGATACCTATTCCTGAGAGTGATTTTTTTACTGCCTGATAATCAATGCAGAGCCTCTAGGTCCCATCCTTCTTCTGTGCAAGTATAATCAGGATCCCACAAGGCGAGGAACTTGGCCGTATGTCCCCTTTTTGCAGCAACTGCCAAATTTTCTGCTTGATCTTTTCATTTTCAAGAATGGAGCGATGATATATCGGCCTGTTGGGTAGAGGTTCTCTTAGATCGATTGAATGCTTGACCTGACAGTGCAAGGGTACCCCTGTGGGTGAGGAGAAGATGTCCTTGTATTCTTCCACGGCCGTATCCACCTACTTTTGTTGCATGGAGGAACCCTTCCTGGGGCACATGGATGTGGCTATGATATTCCCCTTACATTGAGAGCGAATAAAAAAGAAAAAAAATTTCCCAGTCCGGGAGATGATCTTACTGCATTTCTTAGCAGAAATCAAAGAGATGGCGGTAGGCAGGGCTACCTCCGGTATCCTGTATAACTTACTACCCAAAGAAATAATAATAGAGTGGGGTCTAGAATCATATACAACATGCTGCTTCCACAAGTATGGTTGTCCTAATAATAGATTACAAACTTCAAGAGAAGAAACATCACACAATACCTCATCCGTGAAGGGCTTGATGCTGTGGGGAAGGCGACACCGCTAGCTGACGTGGAGATCTTGTACATGGTGAAGCCACCTGATGGTGTACGGATGAAGATGTGATGTAGTCGATAGGCCCAACCGCTTCATGACCTTTACTGAAATGAGGTTCTTTTGGCTCCTGCTATCGATAATGAACTACAGTGGGAACCCTTCACCCACATCTATGAGTGGAATAAGTGTTCCCCCTCCTCTGGATCCTCAGGCTCAATCTTCTGGGTCTTGGTGGTGGCCATAGTGGAATTGGGTTCTGCATCAATGAACTTCTTCCCTTTATCGGGTTCTGACTCAGAGTCTAAACATGCATCTGACTCGGAAGCCTTCTGCTCGACCACTAATGATTGCTTGGACCGACACTCACTTATGTTGTGAGTGGAGCTCTTATGGAACTCACACCACTTTACCATGTCCTTCTTTGTCTTCATGGTGTTTTTCTTTGCTTGTGGCTTCAGTGGGTTATCCTGGGTCACCCCGCCTTGGATTTTCCCTTTGATCTGCGATTTGGGGGCGCATTTCCCTTGCTTCAGATTCACAGATCCTAATTCTCATTTTTTCTGTTTAAACTTCTTCTCAATATTGATAGCGTATCGATATGCTGTACTGAGCGAGGAGATGTCTAGGACCTCCATCTCATCCTAGATATACCGATGTAGGCAGCCACGGTACTTGAGTACCAGATGTTTCTAAGAATCCTTGATATCCAACTTTGTGCAAAGGGTATTAAAAAAATGGTAAACTCCAACACGTCTTGGTCCCTTCCCTACCGAAGCGTGGCCCACTTTATGTATTTATCCTCATAGCTCCCAACAAGGTAGTATTGCTCCTTGATGGCATCCAAAAATCAATCCCAAGTGGGTGTGACCGCAAATAGTGAGGGTGTACTTTCATCCTTCTTCTCACAGTAGGTTTCCCACCAGTCTTTGGTGTGGGGGTGACTTTGAGAAGTGAAAAAGTAATATTTTCATGGCTAGAAAAATCATGAACAAAAAAATATCCTTCTAATATATTTAACCATTTATCTACGATGTTCGCATCTATCTAACGCTCAAATATGGGGACGTCAAAGTTAACTTGTACCTTAAAGGGTGTGGCGCTTCTAGAGTAGCTGCTAGAAGGAGATGCATTGTGTGTGGAGCCTGATTATCTTCTGTATTCAAAAATATCACCACATTGGACCCCAGTTTGGAATGGAGCGGCAACGCCACCCATAAAATATTCGCTGCAGGGGGGGTCTAGGGGGGGCGGCAACGCCACATTGGACCCCAGTTTGGAATGGGGCGGCAACGCTGCCCGTAAAATATTCGCTGTAGGGGGGGTCCAGGGGGGGCGGCTGCGACCTTTGGGGAGCCCCCCCCTGGCGAGAGGTTTCGGGGGCAGCGCCCCCGAAGCTAAAAACATATGTAAAATCGCCTTGTAAAAGTATAGTAATTTCTAGTCAATCTGGGCCATTCATTAGGTGGATGATCTGACAGTAGAACTTATGTTTAGTTTAGGGTTTTTTACCCTAGAAGGAAACCTGTTATCGGGATAAGTGTCTATTCAGAACGACTCTATCCCACTAAGGTGTGACAGTTACCTTAGAAACAAACAGATAAAACTATTTTTGTATTCTTCTTTATGAACTATAAACAAAGAGGAATAGGATGAACCAACCTGTGTCTTGCGCTAGTCCTTTGATCCAATCTCTCTCTTCTTTGACAACTTCCAGCTACCTGCTTCCTTACTTGCCCAGCTTCACCAAGTTCCTGTAAGATCATAGAAGAAGAAAACTACACAAAGACATGGATTTATATTCATAAATATCTTAGGATAAGATTTAAGCTAAACATTCAAATGTAACAAGCATCAATGATACACAAGCATGTAGGAGAAACTCAAATAGTTTTATTGATATAACAAGAAGATCCAGGAGGAGTTACAACCGATGATTCCTGATCCAGCATCAACCTCCCAGCAAAGAAGCCCCTCTTCACCTCCAACAAAGCATAAATCACTCAATACTCTGATATCTATCTCAAAACTAACAACAATTCTTTGCAATGTACAAAATTCCAGCCTCTGGATCTCTGGGATGAGGGATCCATATATAGATGTATGCAAGGAGTATGAGTCAGCTTATGATTTGACTAGTGTCTTCTCTCTGTCAGTTCTTGCTTCCACTTGGAGACTGAGAGCCTCTTACTCATCCTTGGTCGAATTCAGTGAGGCAAGTGTCATTGGAGAAGATTCTGGAAGCTTCCATTGTCTCTCCACCTCGTGGAATGACTCTGCCACTTGTCATTTCCCGCTCAACGCACCTTGGTAGTGCATTTAGGTGCATTGCAATGCACCTAGCTAGTGGACTTGGGTGCTATGCAACGCACTTGGCTAGTGGAGCAGCTGAAATGATCCTGATTTGACTGATTCTGAGCAGTTTCTGGTGGAGAACTTCTGGGAGAAGCTGTAATTTGTTGACCTTGTTCCTTTAGGAGTTAGAACAACACTTTTAGGGACTCAGGCCTTGGTTTATGGACATTTCATGTTTAGAGCTGTAAGGCACAAAAATGTCTATAACAGTTGCCCCCTAAAGTAAGAGGCCGTTTATCGAGTGAAATGCTTTATTAGGAGGATCCGAAGTTCTTTCAATGCTGGGATGAGACCTGTAATAAGGTACAATACAATAAATTATCTTCATACTGTTTTCATGATCTAGCTGAGGCGGGCATTCCCATGCTCAGCTTTATAAATTCATTTTCATGTACATAGGACAGACAATCGTCTGATGGTAGACTGATGATTCTGATAGAGCCATCATCCTTTTGGTAGGATGATTATCTGTGCTGGAATGCTGTACATTTCAATGTCTTTATTTTCCTGAATATATATCGCAGCCCAGATGGATGAAACTAGATCTAGGGTCTTCAATCTCGTCCGATCTTCACTCGAAGTACAAGTCGATCCATGTGAGAAATGTTTTGAAGTCGAACATGGAAAGACATCGCTTGATTACCAGTCAATGATGTAAACTGTTAACAAGCGCGAGAGGAATCACCAATAATGATAATGACCCTCAAGGTACTGCAGTACAATTCACGTGGTGTGAATAAAGGACTTGGCGTCGAACACCATGCAAAATCTTTCGGTCGAAGGTCATTGATGTATACCTGTCGCCGAAAGTGAGAAACTTGCCATTGAGGCATGCAAGATTCAAAGTATTGAATGGGGTGTTCCTAGACCAACTTCTTGGATAATGAGCTGATGTCGACAAGAAGTGATCCGTCATAGGAGGGCCTTAATGAATCCCACATCAATGACACGGAACGTAGCAAATGATTTTGATGGAGGTGAAAACGATCTGGTGATATATGGTTCAGGATGGCGGTCATGAAAGAATGAAGTATAATGTATGGTAGTGGATGGGACACAGGTGACTTTTCTGGATGACTTCTCTTGAACATGTCGGCGACACTTATGTGATGGATTGGTAGCATTTACCCCAAATGTGGATGGTATGGCGTGACCATGGTGATGTGACCGGTGAATGCAACAACCCAACCCGACTCGGGCACGGAGTGGAAGTGTCATGTTCAAGAGCGACTTGCTACCAATAAAGTTTCTTTGAGTTTTCTTCCCAATTTTTCCCCAGTCATTGCTGACCAGTACCTCTTTATTTTTTTCAAGCTTGAGGAGGATAACATATGCTTGTTCTATAATTTTCCCTTCGGTCAAACCCATCGCTATGTTTTAACGAGCCTAGCGATAGTGAAACTCGTTCTCGTCTAAAGACAAGTTTGTCGCTATTAATCTTTTTAACGAGTCTAACGACAAAGATAACTCGGTCCTTTTCATTTTTAGAGAGTCTGAAAAGGTACGTAAAGGTAACTCCAGAATTCCTTTTTCGTCATCTAATCCCTTAAGTCCGAAAAAGTATAAAACAATACAGAAGGGATGAATTTTCGATTAGCTTTAACGAGCCGAACAAAACAAGCGCTCGATCTTTTTGTGCAATAATCCCTCAGGTCCAAAAAGATTAAAATCTAGATGAGGGATAGCACTTCCTGTCGCTTTAATGAGCTGGAAGGCCAAAACTCGGAAATCTTTTCACCTTTTACGAGTCAGTTGAAAAGAGCTTAAAGAAGACTCGTCTTTTGAGGAACGAGTGATAAAA
Source organism: Pinus tabuliformis (assembly GCA_031772625.1). Taxonomy (NCBI): domain Eukaryota; kingdom Viridiplantae; phylum Streptophyta; class Pinopsida; order Pinales; family Pinaceae; genus Pinus; species Pinus tabuliformis. The sequence continues at coordinate 762,337,080 of CM062804.1, forward strand.
TGGGTAGTAGCTGATTCCAGGTAAGGTTTGGAATTTTCCAATCACGGCAGTGTCACAAGGATGGCTAGTGAAATCACTCTTCGCAGCTGTTCCTCAAAATTGGTAAACAATCAAATGGAGGTGAATGATCGGCCAATGAAAAAGTGGAGGTGACAGTGCAAACACGACCAAGGCTTTAATGGCTGAAATGTTACATTCACGATGGTTATTTACCGGGGAATAGTTCATTTTTTAACGAGCTTAAACGTGGATGGAAACATTTGCTCATGTCTTATGTTTATTTTTTAACGAGCTTGAACTATGTGCTAAAACTGCTCGATTAATCCAGTCATATGATAAGAATGTCTCCTATAAAAACGGCAACTTTTAGATTTTTGCCCCACATCCTTACTTTATGCAAGTTAGGTGACGACTAATCCTACGAGTTTAAAGGGTTAGAGGTCCTAAAAATTTAAAAAATAAATAGCCGCCCTTCGCTTGCACGCCAAACGGTTTGCATGCCCCCAGGTATAAAATATGGTTTCAAGGTTACCCTTGCAGACAAAACATTTGTTCTATCGGGAGAGGCCTACCTCTTACAGGTCACCCAAAGATTGTTCTATTCGCGGTGCAAACAAAACACTTCTTCGGCGATGTCTACCGAGATAAACAAAGGTGAGTGACGATGCCCGCCAACTCACTTAACTTTGACAAGAGAATCTTATTCTAGAATAACCCCTCTTCCACTGATGGACGGGGTACAGACTAGTCATATTCTCCTGCGGAAACCTACCCTATACCCGAAGTTTTCCTGCCGAAGCAAACCAGGACGCATGCCCCGTGGGTTTCAGTCATATCCCTCCGAATTACTCGCGCTTATCGGGAGGACGGACTGGGGATTGAGGCATTTCTTGCGTGAAGAGACCATTTAGGGATGGTATATGACTATTTGTTATGCGTTATCCGGGAAATGAAAGCTGGTCCACAAGCTTGACCACTCTTCCTTCGTGCGGAAAACACATTACTCTAAAGAGTGAGGAGACGATGGCTCCCATGCAATAAATATAGTCTTTTCCAAGGAGTAGGTTATAATCCAAGGGTCCTTGAACTACCATTACGTTCATGCGAACTGTCTTCCCTCTCAATGTTATGGGCACATCGGGAAGGATCCCTAAAGGTCAACTGGTTCCTTTATCAAAGCCTGTCATATTTCTCATCTCAGGCGAAAGCGATAGCGAACCAAGCGCTTTCCAAGCAATAGAGGAAAGGATACTCACAGAAGCCCCCTCTTCTATGATGGTACCAGCCATGACCATTCTATATATTTGAACGATAATTCGGAATGGTATGCTTGCTGGCAAACGGGGTTTGCCTAGTTGATTCCAGTCGAAGGAGACAACTAGGTTGCTTGGAGGTGGGACCGAGTAGACGGCCGGGTATGGCTCTGACGAACTTCCTTCCTGCGGTAAAGGAATGGGTAGATTTCCCCCATGTTCGTCGGAGTCTGTGTTGATGAAGAGAATTTGGACGGTGTCATCCTTGTTCTCTTCAGTGACTGTATCATCCGAAGATAAAACCTCTGAAGGCAAGACCAGGTCAACTGCCGCCTCGACCTTTTGAATTTCGTCTGGTATGGATTCAGTTGGTTTATCTTCAATGATAGGCGCTTCAGTCGACCACCTGAGTGGGCCAGTTGGATTCTCAACTAGTGACGGACTCGGCCAGAGTTTTTTATATCCAGGAGGAAATCGTAACGGTGAAACCGGGCGATCATCCAAAACTCTTTTAGCTTCATCTAAGAAGGGACAGCGGTGGAGGGCATGATTGCCTTCGCACAGTTTACAAGGAAATCTAGCTTTCCCTTTTTGTCCTGGGGCTTCACTTTCACTAGTTGACGGTGTGCTTTCAACATGATCACCAGAGGTTGATGACACCGGATTGTGCAAACGAGGAGACCAGTCCCTTAGTATCCGGGGGATGCAAAGACAATCTCTATGAAAGTGGTCTCCTTTGCAAATGAAACATGGCGATTTAGGCCTGGTCGGTGCAGTGTGTGGATTTTCGTTAGACGACACTCGTTTCCCCCCATTCGCCATTGGCTCCTTCTTCTTTTTCTCTTTCTTCTTCTTTTCCTTCTTCTCCTTAGGAACTTGGCCTTTAGCTTTACCAGCTCCATCAAGTGAAGAGGAAGGAGGAGAGGAAGAATTAGAGGAAGTAGAAGGCTGGTGGGTAACCCTGGACTCGTCTAATTGCTGATTCGATTGTTCAGGAATAGTGGTGTTCTGAACGACATTGGTTGAGAAGAGCCATACTGGCAAGCCAATTGTCAGTCCTGGAAGCGACAATGTGGCCATATGGGGCGCACCAACATCTCCCCAAGAGGAGAAGGGACTAGGATTTCCACCAAGGGGAATTCCTTGGTTGGTAGGCTCCATTTTCTCAACCCAAGATCAATGTAGGAAAAGGGTATGAATATTCCGTTTAAAATAAATTTTAACACGCTTTGACACAACTTGTTTTTTCAGTTTTTAAGAGTCGAGAAAAAACAAAAGATGACTCTAGTCTCCTTCGATTTTTAATGAGCCTGAAGTGACAAGTGCTCAGATGGACCTTTTCCGTTAAGGAGTCTGAAAAGGAACGAAAAGGACTGCTCTGGAGGTCTAGGTAGACGGAGTACCAAACCAATCGCAAAACTGCAGAATACTTTTTACGGTACGACAGTCAATCTTCCCGAATGTTGTGTTCAGTGCATTGCGATCAGTAGGGCGGCCGACACGACTTCCTATGGATAAAAGGTTTTAAGTCTATAGGGGTCTCCCAATATATACTCGACGGTACGTGGGAGCACAAGTCCGTACTAGCACTTACCGTCTCAAAGTGGAGGAATCACCCAACCATCAGTGAGGACAACAGTTACCAGGCTTTACGACGCCGGAATACGTCTCTAGCCTAGACCTTTAAATGTTGTGCGTTAAGTTCCAAAGCGTTGTTAAGTTCATTGAATTTATTTTAAGTTGATATTTCTTATGAAGTTTGCCTTTTGGGATCACCACGAGATGTAGATGTAATTCCTAAAATGCAATCTAAAGATGATAAACAAACTTTTATCTCTTTTCAGCAATGAAAATCCTAGCTACAAGGGGAAAAGAAAGACACAATGTTTTCGCAAAGAGCAAAGAGCACACTGTAAATGCACTTTTCCTAAATCAAGCCAAACAGACTGTCAATATGCAAATGCACATGCATGTGTTTTGTTTTTCACTTTCTTAATATTGATGCCTAAAAAGAAAGTTGATGTACAAATCTGAATTTGCTTTCAAGTGACAAACACAAACAAGCTTCTTTTCGAAATCAAAAGGTAGAGATGATTACGACACTTTATGATTTTGAAATAAATACTCGTTTCGACACTAGAAAGTCACAAATTCAAACCAAAGGCAAAAGTAAAAGCATAATCAACTGTCAACAGCAAATAAACTTTCTCCTATGATCAAAATCGACACTTGCGACATATCTGAATCAAAGGACGACAGTATGACTACTCTACTTTTGCAATGGAAAACTGTAAATGACGTAACAAACACACAAAAACATCTACAATCTTTTTGTACAAAGGAGGCAGAATTACAGCAAGGAAAAGGGGTTTTTAAACAGACACATACACTGATCACAGGCTGCAAAAATCAGAGACAAAACTGAAAAAAAATGAAGCGAAGAACCTCAGCTGCACAAGGCTAGGCTGATCAGCGCACCTGTTACACAGAGAAACTGGATTGCAACGCAGGTTGCCCTCTCGGGAACTGCGGTGAAATGCAAGAACTCTTCACAGTACCTGCGCTGGGGCAGAAACGAGAATTCTATCCGGGTTCTGGGTCACGGTTTGCAATTTAATCTATGGTTTTTGGCCTAGTAAAAGCAATCAGTAATGCACAATCAGAGGGATAGATTTAAAGAAGGTCTAAGAGCTATCACAAAGGGCAATCAGATCATTTGTGAATCAGCTGTTCAAATCATAAACAGATCTAGTGAATGGATTGAAGCAGCAGATGTCTTCTTTGCATTTGTTAATGGCAAATGCAGTTCGATTTACTACTTCTAAGTTTATGAAACAAACAACAAGAGAAACACAAACAAACTAACTAGACAATCGTCCCCAGCGGAGTCACCATTTTGTTATCGGGATAAGTGTCTATTCAGAACGAATCTATCCCACTAAGGTGTGACAATTACCTTAGAAACAAACAGAGAAAACTACTTTTGTATTCTTCTTTATGAACTATAAACAAAGAGGAATAGGATGAACCAACCTGTGTCTTGCGCTAGTCCTTTGATCCAATCTCTCTCTTCTTTGACAGCTTCCAGCTACCTGCTTCCTTACTTGCCCAGCTTCACCAAGTTCCTGTAAGATCACAGAAGAAGAAAACTACACAAAGACATGGATTTATATTCATAAATAGCCTAGGATCAGATTTAAGCTAAACATTCAAATGTAACAAGCATCAATGATACACAAGCATGTAGGAGAAACTCAAATAGTTTTATTGATATAACAAGAAGATCCAGGAGGAGTTACAACCGATGATTCCTAATCCAGCATCAACCTCCCAGCAAAGAAGCCCCTCTTCACCTCCAACAAAGCATAAATCACTCAATACTCTGATATCTATCTCAAAACCAACAACAATTCTTTGCAATGTACAAAATTCCAGCCTCTGGATCTCTGGGATGAGGGATCCATATATAGATGTATGCAAGGAGTATGAGTCATCTTATGATTTGACTAGTGTCTTCTCTCTGTCAGTTCTTGCTTCCACTTGGAGACTGAGAGCCTCTTACTCATCCTTGGTCGAATTCAGTGAGGCAAGTGTCATTGGAGAAGATTCTGGAAGCTTCCATTGTCTCTCCACCTCGTGGAATGACTCTGCCACTTGTCATTTCCCGCTCAACGCACCCTGGTAGTGCATTTAGGTGCGTTGCAACGCACCTAGCTAGTGGACTTGGGTGCTATGCAATGCACTTGGCTAGTGGAGCAGCTGAAATGATCCTGATTTGACTGATTCTGAGCAGTTTCTGGTGGAGAACTTCTGGGAGAAGCTGTAATTTGTTGACCTTGTTCCTTTAGGAGTTAGAACAACACTTTTAGGGACTTAGGAGCCCTTGGTTTATGGAAATTTCATGCTTAGAGCTGTAAGGCACAAAAATGTCTATAACAAAACCCCTCTCTTTGTATGAAGGCATTGTATTGAGTCTGTGTAATATATGTGTATTCTCCGAGCGAGAAGCAGAGAGGTGAGACTGTGAGAGAAAACAAAGGATATTACAATGGATCTGCTGTAGGTTGTCTCTTCATTTTGTTGGATAATAGAAAGGAAGGACTGGCTGTTTGGGGTGGACGTAGCCCAAACTGGGTGAACCACGTATATTTGTGTCTCTCTTGTTTTATGCGTTTTCTGTGTCTATATTTCTATAATATTTTATGTGTTTTATTGCTTCATAATATATAATTTTCTAACAACTGGTATCAGAGTCAAAGGTCTATTTGGCTGATAAACTTGCAGGAAAGAAGGGTTCCTCGTTCGAGTGGGAGCAATGGCGGAAGATGGTAAGTTTAGGGTCGAGAAATTTAACAGCCAAAACTTCTCGTTGTGGAACATGCAGATGGAAGATTATCTATATCAGAAAGATCTGTACCTTCCATTGGGCGGAAAAACAAAGACGCCGACGGGAATGACAGATGAAGAATGGAACCTTCTCGATAGAAAGGCACTCGGAAGAGTACGGTTGTGCCTCGCAGCGTCAATCACTTTCAACATTTCGAAGGAAACAACGACAGAGGGTTTGATTAAGGCGTCAGAGAAACTATATGAAAGACCCTCGCCTCAAACAAGGTATTTCTTATGAAACGGTTATTTAATATGAAGATGTCGGAAGGTGGATCTATTGCAGACCATTTAAATGATTTTAATACTGTTACAAGTCAGTTATGTTCTGTAGGGGTAAACTTTGATGATGAAGTTAGAGCTCTGTTATTCTTGTGCTAATTACCAAAAAGTTGGAATGGTTTAGTAATGGCCATTAGTAACTCTGTTTCTGTATCTAGTACTTTAAAGTTTGATGATGTTGTCGGTGCTATCCTTAGCGAGGAAATGCGATGGAAAAGCTCCGGTGAGACATCGGGTAATGATTTGAGTGCAGAGTCTAGGGGAAGAAAAATGGAAAGAGGAAAGAGCTTAGGATATCGTAGTAAATCAAGGAAAGGCAGATCCAAGTCTAGATCAGGGATAGTGTGTTGGAAATGTGGAAAGAAAGGACACCTAAAGAAAGACTGTAGATCTCGGAAGGGAAAAGAAGGAGATGCACAACAAGAAAAAAATCATGAAGCAAATGTGACAGGTGAGGTGTTACAAGATGATTTGATTCTTTCTTTCGAAAATATTACTGATTCCTGGGTGGTAGATTCAGGGGCCTCATTCCATGCCACACCTGATAAGAAATACTTTCATGACTATGTTGAAGGAGATTTTGGACAAGTTCATTTGGGTGATGATAAACCCTGTAAAATTATTCGAATGGGTAAGGTTCTTGTAAAACAACAGAATGGAAACTAATGGCTACTAAAGGAGGTAAGGCATGTTCTAGATCTAAAGAAAAATCCGATTTCAATAGGGCAGTTAGACAGTGAAGGTTGTGTGACAACTTTCACAGATAAATCTTGGAAAGTTACCAAAGGAGCCTTGGTAATAACAAAAAGTGAAAAGGTTGGTACATTGTATTTATGCAATGGTATTTCTAACTCTGTTAATGCTTTAACTTCCAAAGGAGTAGATGCAACATTATGACATCATAGGCTCGGACACATGAGTGAAAAGGGGATGAAGATTCTTCACTTAAGGAATTTGTTGCCGGGTTTGAAGAATGTTGATTTGGACTTCTATGAGAATTGCATTTACGGAAAATAGAAGAAAGTCAGATTTCTTAGAGTTGGGAAAGAAAAGAAGAGCGAAAAATTAGAGCTTGTGCATACAGATGTATGGGGACTTGGTCAGGTATCATCTCTCAGTGGCTCTCGTTATTATGTTACTTTTATTAATGATGCAACTAGAAAAACTTGGATTTATTGTATTAAGAATAAATCTGATGTATTTGATACTTTCAAGAAATGGAAAGCTTTGGTTGAGATTGAGACAGGAAAGAAATTAAAGTGTCTTAGATCAGACAATGGAGGTGAATACTGCAACAAAGAGTTTGATAGGTACTGTTCAGAGCATGGAATTCACAGAGAGAAGACAGTTCTAAGAACACCACAAGAAAATGGTGTGTCAGAAAGGATGAACAGAACAATCATGGAGCGTTGAAGGTGCATGAGATTGCATGCAGGATTGCCTTTACAATTTTGGGTAGATGTTGTAGATACTGCTGTTTATCTAATAAACAGAGGGCCTTCAAGTTCCTTGGATGTTGGTGTTCCAGAGGAAGCATGGACAAGTAAAAAGGTAAACTACTATTTTTTAAAGCCTTTTGGTTGTAAGGCCTTTGTCCATATTGATAAAGAAAATAGAACAAAGCTTGAGGGAAAGTCAAAGAAATGTACCTTTATTGGATATGGTGTTAATGATTTTGGTTATGACTTATATGATTACGAAAATCACAAAATCATTAGGAGCAGAGATGTAATATTCAATGAAAAGGTCTTGTATAAGAATCAATTACAGGAAAAGAAACAGGAAAAATGAAACAAGGAATACGCAGTTCTTAATGAAATCACTGAAAAAGTAAAGGTGCCTGAAAATAATAATAATCAACAACCACAACAACAACAACCACCACAACAGCAACAGGCACCCAAACACCTGAAAGTGGTGTTAGAAGATCTACCAGGATAAATAGACCCCCCGAATGATACTCTCTTTCATTATATTATTTATTGTTGACTGATTCTGGTGAACCCGAATGTTATGAAGAAGAAATGCAGTTTGAAAGTAGGAAGAAGTGGGAGGTAGCCATGGAAGAAGAGATGGACTCCTTAATGCATAACCAGACTCGGGACTTAGTCAGATTGCCTGCAGGAAAAACTACATTGAAGAATAAATGGGTTTACAGGATAAAGGAAGAAGATGGAGGAAAACAGAGGTACAAAGCTAGACTTGTGGTGAAGAGGTTTGCGCAGAAGAAAGGTATTGATTTTGATGAAATATTTTCTCTTGTTGTTAAAATGACTTCAATCAGAACTATTTTAAGTCTAGTAGCAGTTGAAGATTCACATCTTGAGCAGTTAGATGTAAAGACAACCTTTCTCCATGGGGATTTGGAGGAAGAGATATATATGCAACAACCACAAGGATATGAAGTGAAAGGGAAGGAGAAACTAGTGTGCAGGTTGAAGAAGAGCTTGTATGGCTTAAAACAAGCTCCAAGGTAGTGGTATCTAAAATTTGACAAGTTTATGTCTGAACAAGGTTATACTAGATGTCACTCTGATCATTGTGTTTATCTGAAAAAGAAAAATGATGGAAGCTATATTATATTGTTATTGTATGTAGATGATGTTGGGCAATTTATTGGGCTTAAATTGCTGCATTAAATTATCAACCAGGGAAACTCGTAAGCTTGTAATGGTGCCAGCAATATATATGCAGGAGTAGGAAACTAACTCTATGTCTAACTAAATTATTTATGATTCAATATAATATGCAAGGGAAGAGGCTCCTAACTAAGGAGGTCCTGGTTGTCTTTCCCTACAGTATCATAGAGAAATCATTGATTACATAAAACTAGAAACTTGAAATGAAGACAAGAGAATGAACTTTAATTGTTGTTCAGATTCAAAGAGAAAGAAAGACTAACTTAGTCTCTTGATTGTCTTCTCATACTAATCCAAACTAAACTAAGATTCATTCACAAGCATAAGAAATGAAATAACTTGAAACACAAACACAAAAGAATGAATTTCAATTACCATATAAATCAATGGAGAGAGAGCCTAACTTAGACTCTTGGTTGTCTCCTCATATGATACTTTGAAACATAAAAGCAAAAGAATGAATTTCAATTATCATACAAATCAAATAGAGAGAGAGAGCCTAACTTAGACCCTTGGTTGTCCTCTCATATGCTGATTAGATTCTAATTTAAAACTCATTCATCATTCACAAACAAATCCTCAAACATCTAAGCAATTAAATGAAATAAGATCTAATATGAAATAACATGTTTCTCTCATCCTTTTAGAGTGAGCTCAATTCTCTTAAGAACAAGACAAATTATTCCATATACTACATTAAGGAAACTTATATCTAAAAACTACATAATGGAAATAAAACTACATAATGGAAATGTATGTAAAATGGAGCTTTATTCTATTCCATCATATGCTCGATACATGCTCTAAGAGTCCTCCCTTTGGAATGGAGGAGGTACTCCTATATATACAATGAGATGAGATAACAAACTCATAATGATGATCCACTAATCTCTCTTTAGTTCCATACATTTCTCAACCATCTAGACACATAACCCTATCCTCCATGATCTCCTCCATGAGGTCCATGATTTTCTCCATGATCTTTTCCATGAGGCTTATCTTATCAAATTCGAACTTGATCATTCAAGGCCACATAAAGATGCCCTGGAAGCTTCCTTTGTGCCTACACATGTCAACAAACTCATTCTAATTGTTAGGTATAAGTATAAGCATCTTATTTTCTAAAGTTTAGCCATAAATTCACTTAAAAATGTTAAGAATTAATAAACTTTGGAAAAGCATTGTTATAACCCAATAATGAGGTAAATGTAATGATATGGAGGTGGAATGGAGGTGACATGAAGGTAAAATGTGAAGATATTGGTGAATAATGGAGTGAAAATAGGGACTATTTTGAGGCCCAACATCTCCCCCAAACTCAAGATATTGCATGTCCTCATGCAATCTATTACAATACTTTTTGAGCTTTGGCTTAAACTCTGCATGATATCATTTACTTAGCTTTTGCAAAGCGTTATTTTGATGAACTACAACTTGGTTGGTTCTTGTGTTTCAACCATATTTTGTTTGTTGCATTCAATGTATGATCTTTGCATATTGATAATGTGATTTTTATTGCAGAGTATTTTTGTTGGAATGCATCATGGTTGGTTCTTGTGTAACAACCATGATTGTATTGGCATCCAATTAACTTTCAAATACTTTTGTCAAAGCCATTTGTATACTCATGTAATAGTGGCAGAGTATTTTTGTTGGAATGCGTCATGGTTAGTTCTCGTGTAACAACCATGATTGTTTTGGCATCCAATTAACTTCTAAATATTTTCGACAAAGCCATTTGTATGCTCATGTAATAGTGAATATATTTTGAAGGTAAGTGGGGTTGTGATATATGAATGTGACAAAGCATGTATGTAAATGTATTTTTCCATTAACGGATGGCTTTGGCAATGAAAGGAAAGGAAGTGAAGTTTTTCCAAAAATTATTATTCTAACATTTCAAGGAATTTAATGAATAAAAGTTAGAAAATATCATACCTTAACTTACCCTTCCAAAAATGGATGAGAGTTGTGCATGTGTGGCTGCAAAAACTGTTGTTCATGGTCTTCTTTATTTGGTTGGGAAAATGGTGGATGAAATCGAAAAAGTGAATCTTTTATTGCTGCTGCATTTGCTGTTGAAACTGTTGTTGGATCTTCTGCTGAATTTTCAGAATCTGCTGCTAAATACGGCTAAAAATGTATAAGGCATGGAAGGTATACAAAATATAGAAGTTACATTTCCCCCCAGCCTTATTTATTAACTTGTCCTCAAGTGATGACAAACTGAAAAACAATGAAAGGAACTCAGCTTCATCTGCTACAAAATATTGGTCTTCAAGTCTTCAACACTCAATGGCACAAATCTTACTATGTGATTAAATGTGTCGATGTCGAACATAGCAAGAAGTTGTTGACTTAGTGGCCGTTAGTGAATGCCCCTAGCCAACACAAGAGCTCCCACCATTGATTCCAATGGGAGTCAGGATGCCTAACACATCTTTGTAGGTACGAATAAATTTGTCGTGGTCGAGTCACCTACAAGATCCAACGAACAAGGGATATTAATGTACTCCCATTGTTCATTGGCAAGAGTACTTGCCATTAAGGCATGCAAGCCTCTAGGTGTTTTTCCAATGATACTTAGACTCTAGGACTTTGACTCAAGCAGAGTTTTATTGCGGAAATGAAGGGGAATGGTAATGACATGGAAAATGACAATAAGGAAATGCATGGTGTATGAATAAGAACTCTTGCTGTGAAAAATGGATATGGAAAGGTCATGCTTTATGGTTTAACAATAGGTGGAATTGAAAATCTTTTGCAAAAAGGGAGTGCAAAGTAATGGTTGTGGACATGGATTTGTCTTTTAGGATTTTTCATGAAATTAGTCGTTTGAAGACTAATTGTGCGCACAATGTAATCTCCTTAGTGAATATTTGATTGTCCTGTAACCTGTAAAAAACTTGGTACAAAGAAAACATAAGTGTTCTCTAGAAGAAATGGCCAGTTTCTTCATCATTCTTACGCAAAAATTTCATACCAAATAAAACAAATTAAGGACTGACAAAGTGTTAAATTTGACTTAATCATGATATTAATATCAATCCGTTTGTGAAAATAACCATGAAGAGTAATACTCCCTGTTTGTGTCAGCTGACTTTTGTGCATGGTGAAAAGTTTGGCATCATAGATTTGTTGTGTCCTGCAGATTAGTACGTTATAAAAGCATACAACAATATCAATTTGCCAACTCTAAACAAGTTAGTCAGCATTTAAATAATCCACCAAATGTTCTTTCAAATTATGCTTCCAAATGTTCCATTCTTTATTTTCAAGCCTGCGTGAATTTTGTGAAAAGTGTGTTTGTTTGTTTGTGTTTTTTTTTTTTTTTTTTTATTCTTTTCTTTCATCCTGTTCTCATGTTTTTCTCAATTTTCATGCCTCCAAAGTTTTTCATCCTGTTCTTGTAATTCCCCTGATTCTCTCAATTTTCATGCCACCAAAGTTTTGTTTCAAAAACAATCACAAAACACTTAATTTTTTTAACAATGTATTAAGACAATCATATATTATAACCACATAATAAAAAACAATCAATAACCAACATAACGATAATCAAATAACAAGAAATTATAACTATATTAATTAATGCAGTTATAAAACATATTAATATAATTAATATATTAATACAATTTTTATATCAAACATTAATTAATAATTAAATAAAATAATTAACAAATGTATACAACAACTTATAAAAGGAAAATATAACAAATTACAGTTAACAAATATTAATATATACAATGAAAATACAACAAAATACAAATATATACAAATACAAATATAATAATAAATTAATATATTAATACGATTATCATATTAATAATAAATTAATATAATAATAATACAACAAAATAATAATAAATTAATATATTAATACAATTAATATATTAATATATCAATATATTAATTATAATAACAAACATTAATAGATTACAACAAATATTGAAGAAATCAAAACAAAATAAATAAAAACAAAATAACCCTAAAAATACCAAACAAACCAAAAGAAATGCAAAACAAAACTGATGGCAGCGGTATTGAAGATTTTTAGTTGAGCATTGTATACCTCATTGATGGCAGCGCTCTTGGCGAGCTGGTAAAATAATTTTTCTGCTGGAAAATCTCCAAATATTAGCAAGATTTCCATCGAAAATTGTTGCAAGAAAAACAAGTGCGTGGAATGAATCAACAGTGCTCGTTCTCAAACCTTGCATAGGAGCTGTCTAACATGCAGGAAATAAATGTGCTCAAAATAAAATTGGCAAATTCATTTGCAATGAAGGATTTGGGAGCTGCAAAACAAATCCTTGGTATGAGAATAACTAGAGACAGGAAAAATCATAAATTAACATTGTCTCAGAATGAGTACATACAAAAGGTGTTGAAAAGATTTAATATTCACAATGCAAAACTAGTTAGTACACCTTTTGCTAGCCATTCCAAACTTAGTAAGGAAATGTGCCCAAAGACTCAAGAAGACATGGATTATATGTCTACAGTTCCATATGCATAAGAAGTTGGAAGCTTAATGTATGCAATGGTCTGCACAAGGCCTGATATTGCACATGCAGTGGGAGTTGTAAGCAGGTACATGAACAATCCAGGAAAGCAACATTGGATGGCAGTGAAATGGATTCTCAGATATTTGAAAGGTACCACAAATCAAGCATTATGCTTTGGTGGTTCAAACATTTCTCTACAGGGATATGTTGATGCAGATATGGCAGGTGACAGAGATAACAGGAGGAGCACTACAGGATATGTATTTACTGTTGGTGGAACAACTGTCAGTTGGGTTTCAAAAATCCAAAGTGTTGTTGCACTTTCAACAACAGAAGCAGAGTATGTTGCTACTACAGAGGCTAGTAAAGAAATGATTTGGTTACAAAGGTTTATGGGTGAATTGGGTAAGAAGCATGATATGGGCACGTTATACAGTGATAGCCAAAGTGCCATTCATCTTGCAAAGAACTTAGCATTTCATTCCAAGACTAAACACATACAACTCAAGTACCATTTCATACGATCAGTGTTGGAAGATGGAGAGTTGAAGCTCGAAAAGATACACACTAGCCAGAATCCTGCAGATATGCTAACAAAAGTTGTAACCAGGGAGAAACTGAGAATATGCTCAGTTTCAATTGGTCTTCAAGGATGACGATGAAGATGAGAAACAACCAGGTCCAAAGAGGAGTCATTGTCTAGCAAATGAAGTAGCGGTGGAGTTGCTATAATCAGTCTCCAAGTGGGAGATTGTTGGGTGTGGAGCCTGATTATCTTTTGTATTCAAAGGTATTGCCACATTGGACCCTAGTTTGGAATGGGGCGGCAACGCCGCTTGTAAAATATTCACTGTAGGGGGGTCCAGGTGGGGCGGCTGCGACCTTTTAGGAGCCCCCCCTGGTGGGGGGTTTCGGGGGCAGTGCCCCCGAAGCTAAAAACAAATGTAAAATTGCCTTGTAAAAGTATAGTAATTTCTAGTCAATCTAGGCCGCTCATTAGGCGGATGATCTGATGGTAGAACTTATGTTTAGTTTAGGGTTTTTTGCCCTAGAAGGCAACCCCTCTCTTTGTATGAGGGCATTGTATTGAGTCCATGTAATATATGTGTATTCTCCGAGCGAGAAGCAGAGAGGTGAGACTGTGAGAGAAAACAAAGGATATTACAGCGGATCTGCTGTAGGTTGTGTCTCTTCATTTTGCTGGATAATGGAAAGGAAGGACTGGCTATTCGGGGTGGACATAGCCCAAACTAGGTGAACGACGTATATCTGTGTCTCTCTTGTTTTATGCGTTTTCTGTGTTTATATTTCTGCAATATTTTATGTGTTCCATTGCTCCATAATATATAATTTTCTAACATTCATCTGTCGCTCGAGGGCTTCTTCGAGTAATATCTTGAAAGGATCTCCTGCCCCCTCATCTTTTTTATCTTCTGCCATGAGAGGCCATGGGGATTTGAGAGGTTGGTCTTGTAAAGGTTCGACCAGTTCGAGCCCTAATTCCTTATATCCTGACGTCATTTGGGACATGCAAAGAAAAACAAAGAAATAGAAGATTGCTCTGATACCACTGATCTGAAGTTAAACAAGAACACAAAAAATTACAGATATAAACATAACTATTGTTTGGTCAATTTAGTGTGTCCTAAATTGCTATATAAATTGTTAATCCGGGAGTCGTAAAATACTGAAGTGAAGTGCACTATATATGCAAGATAACCGATTTCTTAATTCTTTGTCCTTTTTGATTTTTGGTTTGTTTTTGGATTTATCTTTTGTTGATTCCTTAATGTGAGATGGCAAAAGTCAAGTATGGATATAAGTGTTCAAGGCAATGGTGACCTCTACAATGATTTCCAAACTTCAAAGTTCTCAAAAAGGTTTTAAAACTTGCAGTGATGAAATCAATTCCTAAAAGAAAATAAAAATGTACCAAACAGTGAGCTAGTGACAATGAAGCCTAGTATCCTTGCTGCTGTATAAAAAGAGAAAAAAACTGAACTTAAAGCAATTCAAAAACTGTAAGCAAAGTAAACTAAATCATACTACTTCAACTCATATTCTGACCCCTCACCATTCGACTCGCTCTGGCTATAGGAGGTAATCATAAACAGATATCTAAATTGCATAAAATGGAGTTGCATAAAATGAAACTAAGATCAAACTACGCATTCATACTTCAATCCCTCACCATTCGACTCGCTCTGGCTATAGGAGGTAACTGAAAATGACATGAGTAATCTAATCACTAACTTGCAGAAAAGTAAACTAAATCATACTACATCAACTCATATTCTGATCCCTCACCATTCGACTCACTCTGGCTATAGGAGGTAATCATAAACAAATTGTGTAATCTGATATTTAAATTGCATAAAAGTAAATGAGCAAAACAAAACTGAAAGAAATAACAATGCTGGAATTAGAACTCAGAAAATAAATCAGCAGAAGGACAAGATGATTTCATGTCATTAGTCATTAAAAAGCTATGTGAAATTGCCCGGGCTGTCTACAAGAACCTGAAAGAAAAACAATGATCAGTTAACAATCATGAGAAAGCATAAAATAAAATATGGACAATAGTTAACATAGATATCAAAAACAGTATAATATATACAAGCAAACGATTATGGAAACAGTAACATAATGGAAAAAAGCAAGAAAATATACAGTAGTTACAGAGCCTTAGTGTATAGGGGCCCTCTGCAACATCGGCCAATCAGCAATTAGTCACAAATTTAACTTAAGAACACTGTCTTCTCATATATTAAAATGCAGTCATAAGATAAAGATAGAGCACGGCATAGTGGGCTCGTAAAACAGTCAAAATTACATATCAAGATAACTAATAAGCGTATGATAACGCGTTATTTATAACTTAGGATGCTACAACTACTTCCTAAATTCTGCGCTGATAAACAGACACGTGAATAACCACGTCCGGAGATCTAGCAATATGGTAGCCGTGACAATTAAATCCAAGGAGTGGTGGCTGTTGGATTTGGGTTCACGAAGCAGTCCACAGGTGTTAGCACACCTCCTGAGATTGAGGAATTTGCCACGCAAGTCTTCACGTGGTGAAAAATAGAGTCCTGCCACCGCAAAACTCTTAGATTGACCACCGCTTTGACTTTCCTTGACCATGGCCTTTTGTGAGTGATTCGGCTGAACCAAGGGGACACGTTCCATGTACACATCATTTTCAGCTTGCTCATGTGGCCGGATTCTCCAGTAGACACCTGTAACGTAAAATTCAACAAAAATGCTGCGGAAAGTTGAGCTGGCTGCGGAAACTGACAAGATTCCGCAGCTGACAGTGAAAAAATCTAAATCAAATAGCAGTCATAAGACATAGTTAGGAAACCATTTTATAAGCTCTTTTTAAACTAATATGCAATGATTTGACAACTTGGTGGTTCAAGTAACTGGAAAAGAAGGCTAAAAAGGTGTATAGGGAAGATGCAAGTTTGGGACTCAACAACTATAGAGATGCAACAAGAATAACATTTCATTTCATTAATATCAAATACTGAAATATGCTTACAAACAGATTGGAAATAAGACTAGCTCGGGCGATGGTAACTTATCTCTGAGTAGAGATGTGGCAGCTACGTGCCTTTGAAATGTGTTAAAATGAGGCTTGGAGGCCTGTTTATTATTGAGAAACAATGGAAAACCCTAAACATCCAAAAACCTAACCCTAGGAGATGAAGTGCCAAAACTATGGGCCCCATTTGGGTAAATTGGTACATCAAATTCTTGGGGTTGTAACTTTGGCGTACGATCTCCGTTTGATGTGCACAATACCTTGTTAGAAATATCTATCCAAGGAATACAATTTCTGAATGGGCAACATGGGTTCCCAAAAAACGTTGTTTAGGGCCTCGAAACGTTTCCGGAAGTTCAGGACCCGAAAAGCTACCAAAAATAGCAAACTGTGCTAGAATTAAGGAAACTGAAAAGCTAAAAGAGACAATGGTGGGGGTCCAAGTGGAATAGGTGGGTGGCCACCAACATCCACTTGGATTATTGATCCCTTTGAAGTTGATGTTATTGTGAATTGGCCTAAGCCCAATAATGTAACATAAGTTGGGAGATTTTTGGGAGCAACCCAATATTGGAGAAACTTTATTGCTAACTTCTCATCCATTGCATCACCATTATATGATTTTACAAGTGTGAATAAGGTCTTTCAGTTGGGAGGCAAGCAACATAAATCCTTTGACACTTTGAAAGGGGAAATCAGTTCAGCACCAGTTCTAGAACTTCTAGATCTCAAACAATCATTTGAAATTAAAACCAATGGAAGAGACTATGATATGGGAGCAGTATTGATACATCATGGTAAACCAATATGTTATCATTATGATAATTTCTCCAATGCAGTAATTAATTATCCAACTTATGATAAATATTTGTACACTTTAGTGCAAAGTGTGAAGAAATGTAAGAATTATTTGATGGGTAAAGAAATTATTATTCATACTGACCATCAAACTTTGAAATATCTTCAATAAAAAAGTAAGGTACAAAAAGTATATACATTTCATATGGATGGGATTTATGTGGAAATTTCATTTGGTTATCATGTATACAAAAGGTATTTACAACAAAGTTGTAGATATGTTATCAAGGCCTATTGTTCATTCATCTGTCATTCTTAAGCATAACTCAATCATGCATGAAAGTTATATTCAATAATATGCCCAAGATGAAGATTTAAAGATGTTTATGCAACTTTGAGTCAAGGAAATCATGTTGAAGAGTTGGATTATCATGTTCATAACAAGTTGTGTATTCCACAGGGTGAAAGAGTTAATGTCATAAGATAAGCCCACACTTTCTCTTATTGCTGGTCACTTTGGTGTAGGAAAAACAATTTCTCAACTACAGAGGTATTATTATTGGCCTAGTATGAATGAAGTTGTATCAATATATGTAAAAGGATGTTCTATATGCACTACTAGTAAGCCGATTAATAGGAAATTGGGTTTGTATACTCCACTTCCTATTCCTTCTCATTCTTGGGAAAGTGTTTCTATGAATTTTGTAGGGGAAATACCTATTGTTGAGATTTGTAGCTTGGGAGGTATTCCAAAACCTAGTATTGAGGGTTGTGGAGGAGTTGGCACAAAAGTGTGGCTCGTGGGCTTGAAACCCAAGCTTGGGGTTTTGTACCCATCGATGATGGGGCCAAAAACATGAGGATATTTATACATGTGATGGATGGAGATGATAGAGAATGTTGAGATGAACCGGAAATAAAAAAAAGAATTGAAATTCGAGTTGTAGAAATGAAGATATTAATTTTTGAAGTCAAAATGTGGGCTTGGTCAAGGTCGGCTAGGTGTTTAGAGACCTTGTGAATAGTTGTCAAGCCCACACATGTGATTTGATGGATCCCTTGTATTGTGTATAAATATAAGGTATAAGAGAGTTATTACACACATCCAAGAAGCATCATTCATAGTCTATACATCTAGAAAGGAAACACAAGTGCAGGAAACTCGACTGTGGGTAGCACGAGCGTAGGAATGCAAGTGTAGGAACATGTGAGTGCAGGAACATATGAATGCAGGAACAAACGAGTGCAGGAATGCACGAGTGTAGTAACATGCGAGTGCAAGAACATGAGTGCAAAATTGTGCAAGTGAAGGAACATGAGTGCAGGAAACACGAGTGAGGGCTGAGCGTGTAGTAGACTGCACCAGGGTGACGCACAAGCTGAGAAAGGCTTGGTATGTATTGTATTGATGTGTTAAGGTTGAATTGATGCTAGTGGATGGTGTCCTTGGAGAGGACTATTTAAAATTCTATTAGTAGCCAAGAGGAAGGGTTTCCTAGGTTGGATGCCCTAACCGGGAGCATATGCTACAATAAGGATTGGTCACTTGTGGTACGTTGGAGGGTAGCATGAGAGTTGACAAAGTGTGGATAGTGATTGGCCATTTATGGGCTGCTGGAGGACAATGTGATAGTGCCAAAGTTGGAGCCCAACGTGCACACTTTTATGGACAAAAGTAGTTGTTAGAGTGGAAGTTGTTGAGCTCAAGGGTTGATGAATGAGAGGAGCAGTTGAGAAACCCCAGAATTATGTGTGGATAAGTACTTCTACAACAGATGATGGGAAGTACTCCTAGCCCGTGTTCATTGTGGGAGATGGACATCTTGCAGTGATAGGTGGCAACCCTCCGTGCCCTATGTTAGTCTTCATTGAAGCAGCACAGGAAGACTATAGTGGATTGAAGTCCCTGAGTAGCTGAGAAGTAGCAATGGGAAGATCGAGATTTGTTCACAAGTGGCGCACTATGTACAACTCGACATGAGTCTCGATGTGTTGTGCCATTGATGGAATAAGGTACAACTAGTGAGAATATTTTCAGCCGAGTTTCAGTGGTGAGATGGACTTGGATAGTCAATAGAGGCAGAAGCTACAGATCGGGAGCCAAAGGACCGGGCAAGTACATGGTACAACCAAGGCAACTATGAGGATCTCTACATCAGCTAGACAGTAAAAGTATCTTGTAGATGGCAGATTAGTTGTCGGTGAACTGCCACCAAGCCCCAATTTTGTATCTTGTATCAGTGGATGTATGAGGGCCATTATCCCTGGTATGGGAGTCCTAGACTGTTGTATTAGATGCTGATTAATATAACAAAGTTGGGTTGAAAATTGTAAAAAGTTGTCTATGTTCTATGCACTAGTAGATTTAATGTTGTTTATATTTCATTGTGAAAATTAGTATTGTTGTGATTCTTGGTTTGGTAGTGTCAGAGATTCTAAGATTCTATCCTAGACCCAAGATCGTGGAAAAAAAAGCACCTAAGTCTAGAAAAGGACATGATTATTTGTTTGTTGTAGTGGATCGTTTTAGTAAAATATGTATTTATGCCTTGTAAGAAATAGGTCACAACTAAGCAAATCACACATACATTCTTCCAAAATGTTTGGGTTCATTTTGGGTTACCTACTTTGATTGTTTCTGATTGATATTCTCGATTTATTGGGAAGTTTTGGTCAAGTTTATGTGAACTCATGGACACAAAGTTGAAGAAGAGAACAAAATTTCATCCACAAACCACCGATCAGGAAAAGGTAGTGAACAAAATAATAGTGCATCTCCTTTGAGGATATTGTGGTAAGCATCCTAAGCTTTGGGATGATCATTTTCATTACATCCAACATGGCTACAATCATGCCAAGCATTCATCTACACAATTATCTACATTTTAATCTTGTTTGGGCCATTTTCCAAAGTCTCCTTTGGATTTCATCTAAATTGGTAAAGACATTGCAATATATGGATATAGTGATGTGGACAAAGCCAAACATTTTATTGACAAATTCTAGTTAGTTCATCAAAGCGTACAAGAACAACTGGAGAAAAATCAAGCCAAGTAGAAAGTAAGGCATGATAAGCATCGGGTTGATCATGATTTCCAAGTGGGAGATAAATTTTGGTTGTACATCACAAGGTGGAGGTAAAAATATCAAACCAATCAAACATGGTCCTTTCAAAATTTTGGAGAACATTGGTAACAACGCTTTTCGATTAGATTTACCATCTTACATGCAAATTTATTTTGTATTGAATGTGGAAAACTTGAGATTGTATGAACCTCCTATGATCATTAATCAAGAAGATAATATTCATATTCCACCTATGGAATATTTTTCCCCTGAATTTTTGAATGAATTGTAGGAAGACACTATTCTTGACAAGAAAATAAGGACTTCACGCAGAAGCAATGTGGAGTATCTTCGTGTGGGGCTCAAAGGTAAAAATCCAAGTAAATAAAGGTGGGTAGATATTGGGAAGGTGCGGGAGATGTAGCTTCACTTACTTGCTGAGTAAAAAAAAGCTTTTGGTGGTCTAATAGCTTCTAGTGGGGAGGAGTGATCTAGGGGAACAAAAAATATGTCCAATTCTCCTAAAACTAGCTCCAAATCATAGATATTTTCATTATGATTCCAATGACTCTTTAATTGCCTCAATTCAACATCATATGAGCAAGTTATCACATTCTGAAGTTTTTGCTAAACAGTAAAAAAAGTCAACTTGCAGGGTTGACTGTGTAGGGTACGGATGCTTACGTGGTAGTTTGTATGCTGATGTCGTGCTGATATCATCTGTTTATTGGGCTATACGGATGCCAAGTGGACCAATGGTGTGAGGGAATGTGGAGAATGGTTATTGGGTGTACGGTTGATTTGGTGGACTAATCATAGGTCACCACTTGGGCCAATCAGAGGGTGCCACGTGGCCCTATGAAAGGTCGCCAAAATTTTATTATGGATTGAACCATACTCCACGGGATTCGAACCCAAGGTCTCTTAACTACGAAATAAATGCCCTACACGCACACCACATATGGTACTTATTAATTAATGGGGGGCCAATTATATTTATCATAATAAACACAGGTGGTTGGGAGTGGTGGGTGGGTTGGCATGAAGGATGGGTCCATTACCCATGGTTGTATAGTTTAATACGACCACTTGTATACAGTTTGGGGCTGGGTGCATGGGACAACTGCCCACACCCATGGTCTATGGCCATGTGATTCAATATAGCCGTCGATCGAATCAAAAGGGGAGGGGTAATCAACCCCATTTAAATTTTTTATTTAATATAAACAACAAACAACATAATCACCACCAAGAATTATGACTTGAATCCAAAACCTTTGTGTTGAAACTACAACATGCCACCATTCTGCCACAGACTAGGTTGTTGATTACTTTGTAGAGCCAAGCTATTTTGTAGACAGTTTAGAGAAGAGGGCATATTTTGCTCAAATTTTAACCTTTTTGAGCTCAAGAAGAGCCTAAATGGGGGTTTTTGAGCATTATGGACACAATGGAAGTGCTATTTTTGTATATTGAAGCTTGTATGATGATGTATTGAGCATATAATAAAGCATTCACGATTGGAAGCTGGACCGGAGACGTAACCCAAGATGGGTGAACTTCGTTATAACCTCCTTTACATTACATAAATGAACAATTCTTTGATAATACAAATGAAAAGGCCTCCTTTGTATATATAGGAGTCTAAGGGGTCACAATATAATCAGAGCCTACATAACAAAAATAATGTAAGGGAACAATAATAACAATAATGTGATTCTATGGGGCGCAACAATAACAAATGGGGGCTACATGGGCACAACAATAACAATAATGGGTCTATAATAACAATAACAATATGGGGGCTACATGTGCACAACAATAACAATAATGGGTCTATAATAACAATAACAATAAGGGGGCTACACTAGTATTATAGGGACCTAACATACCCCACTCTTTCAAAAAAGTATTGTCCTCAACGCTTGAGTAGTTATGGATGCTTTTATATAAAATTCTCATCCTCCCATGTGGATTTTTCATCTGGTAAGTTCTTCCACTTAATGAGATACTCTGAAACTGATTGATTTCGTAGATGCCGGGTTCTTGTTTCCATGGCTGCTCCACGCTCAAAAATGATTTTTCCTTCTTCGTCAAGTTTTGGCAACACTGTTTGAATTGCAATATTTTCAATGATAACCTTCTTTAAGCATGAAACATGGAAAATTAGGTGTACTCGGGAATATGCAAGCAACACCAATTTGTATTCCATAGTACCAATATTTTGCAACACCTTGTAAGGACTGTAGTACTTGGGTGGTAATATATTATCTATCTTAGCTTACTTGAGAGACATTTGTTTGTATGGTTGTAGCCGTAAAAATACCCAATCACCTACATCAAAACTTCTTTCATTGCTATGCTAATCTACCTGTTGTTTCATTCAATTCTGTGCCATAGTGAGGTTATCCTTTGAGAGTTGGAGAGCTTGTTGTTGATGCTCGATGTGATCTTCCACTGCTTGAACATTATAGTTTTCTCTTAAATATGAAGTGATGGATGGTGGATGATATCCATAAAGTGCCATAAATGGGGTCAGTTTTGTTGTAGTATGGAAGGAAGTGTTATACCACCATTCAGCTAGAGGTAACCACTTGACCCATTGTGTTTGTTTATCAGATACAAAGCAACGAAGATATCCTTCTAAAAACTTCTTCACTATCTCAGTTTTTGTTATAGACATTTTTGTGCCTTACAGCATGAAGCATGAAATGTCAATAATCTAAGGGATCCAAAGTCCCTAAACATGTTGTTCCTACCCCTAGAGGAACAAGGTCAGCAAACCACAACACTAAATATCAGTTCTCCACCTGAAAACACTCAAAAACAAGCTAATTCTGGATCATGTCAGCTGCTCCACTGAGCATCTGCGCTTAATGTCAACTGCTCCACTATGTACCTGCGCTGAATGTCAACTCTAATGAAGGCTACCTGTGCTGGGCGAGATTGGCCAAGTGGCACAGTCATTCTGCAAGGTGTCAAATGCCCAGGAAGCTTCCAAAATGACACTTGGATCAGGGAATTCGCCTTATGATGAGTAAGAGGATCTAGATCTCTAAGTGGAAGCAAGAAACTCCAAGTGGACTCAAGAACTAAAGAATAACTGAAGTGGGAGAGGACACTAGTCAGCCTCATGCCAGCCTCAAGCTGACTCATCCTTTCTCCAAAACTCCTATATATAGAGCTCTCTCATGAGGTCTAGAGAGGCTGGAATCTTGTGAATGTAAGGAAGTGCTGTTGGTTTGAGTATAGAACTATTGGGTGATTTCTTTGAAGGAGGTGAAGAGGAGATTTCTTTCTGCTGGGAGGTGTTTCTGGATTGGGCCTCTTATGGTTGTAACACTCTCAGAACTTTACTTCTTCCATTAATAAAGCATTTGAGTTTCTTCTATATGCATGTGTCTCTGTGGCGTATTGATGCTTGTATATCTGACTTATTCTAATCCTTGAATCAATTATGGATGTATGCTTCTTGTAGTTTCCTTTTCTTGTGCTTTTGCAGGATCTTTGTGTAGCTGGGCCAGTGAAAGAGCAAGGAGCTGGGAGCAAGCAGCAAAGAGGGAAGATTGGATCAATCATTAGCGGAAGATAATGGTTAGTGGATCTCTCTCTCCTCTCTCTTACATCT
The DNA here is from genome assembly GCA_031772625.1 of Pinus tabuliformis. Lineage (NCBI taxonomy): Eukaryota > Viridiplantae > Streptophyta > Pinopsida > Pinales > Pinaceae > Pinus > Pinus tabuliformis. The sequence continues at coordinate 762,361,187 of CM062804.1, forward strand.
CATAAAGAAGTAATCTTGAATAGCTTTGCTTTGATTGTTGCTGAGGTACTATCACCCTTAGAGTGGGATAGGGTCATTCCGTATTGGATACTTTTCCCAACAACAAATTGGCGACTCCGCTGGGGATCGTATCTTGTTGGTTGTTTGTGTTTTTTCTATTCATTTCATAAACAAAGGGAGTACCGAATCGAACTGCATTTGGATCTTTCAAATGCAAAGTAGAGGGCAGCTACTCTAGCTCAGTTTCTGGGCAAGTTTATGATTTGAAGAGCTGATCCACAAGGACTCGAATAAGCTCTTAGTGATAGCTTTTCATCCTCCTTGTCATCCCTTAGTGTGTCCTTGACTGATAGCTTCTGATTTGGCCAAAAACTGTGAATTTTTGAGCAATTTGTGACCCGGAAACCAAGAGAAACGAAAGTTTCGTTCTTCAGTGCAGGCTGTGTGAAGGCTGTCTGCATTTCAACGTAGTTCCCGAAGGGGCTACCTGCGCTGAAGGTCAAACTGCCTGTGTACCACCTGCGCTGGACCAGTCTTGCCTTGTGTTACTGGGGTTTCCTGCTGTTTCTTGCCCCGTTTTCACTCTTGTTTTGCTGCCTGTTACCAGTCAATGTGCCTATCTGAAACCAACTTTCCTTGCCACTATTCCGCCTCTGTTGTATAAAGAAACTGTGTTTGTTCTTTGTGTATTTCTTGTATCATTTATAGTTTCCCATAACGAAAGTGAACTAGTCTTGTTGTGACCTCTTAGATCTAGACCTGTGATAAAGTGTCGTTTTGATCTTAAGAGTTAGTTTGTTTGCTGTTCATAGCTGATTGAGATTTTGCTTTCGTCATTTGGTTTGAATTTATATATTTCTAGTGTCGAAACAAGTAGATCTTAAGGTGTCTTTCGATTTTGGACAAGCTTGTTTGCTTTCACTTGAAATTGAATTCGAAATTATACAACAGCTTTCTTTTTGTGTCGCACAAACATTAAGAAAGAGAAAAGAAATACCTGCATTTTTGCATTTTGCATATAAGTTTGTATGTTGATTTAGGGAAAAAGTGCATTAGCGAGTGCTCTTTGATCTGTGTGAAAAGATTTTGTCTCTCTTTTCCCTCAGTAGTTAAGATTTTCATAAGTCGAAAAGATTGAAAAAGCTTGCTTCTCATCTTAGACTGCATTTAGGAATTTGTATCAATACATCTCGTGGTGAACCTTGAAAGGCAAACTTTAAAAAAGATCAACTTAAAATATATTGAATGAACCTAACAACACTTTGAAACATAACGCAAACACATAGAGGTCTAAGCTAGAGACGTGTTCCGGCGTCGTTAAACATAGTGACTGTCGATCTCGACGAAGGTGGGTGATTCCTCCTGAGAGTCGGTGGCACTAATACGGACTTGTGCTCCCACGTACCGTCGCTTATATATTGGGAGACCCCTATAGGCATATATCTTTTATCCATAGGAAGCCGTGTCGGCCGCCCTACTGATCGCAATGCAGTGAACACAGCATTCACGAAGATCGACCACCCGTACCGTAAAACGTATTCTGTGGTTTTGCGAAAGGTTTGGCACACCCTCTGCCTAGATCTCCAGAGTAGTTTCTTTTGGCCTTTTTCAAACTCTATAACTGAAAAATTCCAACCGAGCATTTGTCACTTCGGGCTCGTTAATACATCGAAGGAGACTAGAGTCATCTTTAGCTTTTTCTCGACTCTTAAAAAGTGAAAAAGCAAGTTGTGTCTAAAAGCGTCTAATAAAATTCATTCAATTCGGAAACACAAATTTCCCCTTTTAATATTTTGGTTGATCGAGTAATCCGCAATCGTGAAAGAAAGTCAATTGAAACCCCGTCGTTCGCGGAGGCTTACGAGTCAACCGTCTTTGTCTCCGGAATCGAAAACAGTACGGGCAAAGCGAACTCGTTTAACCGGATCAAAATATCCTTTGAAAGTTAGAACAAGTGTTCCAACTGCATCTGAGGTTTCGGTTACTCCTAACATTTCTGGAAACCCTGCCTCTCTAGAAGAAGTTCAACAGCCACAGAAGGACAGTAATACTGATCCTAGTCTGGGGGCAAATACTTGTGTAACTGAACCAGTTCCATCTGTAACCGGTCCAGAAAGTTTTGTTCCTCAAACAACTGTCGTTGTCGAAGCAACCACTTCTTCGGCACCAGAAATATTTTACGGACCTGACGGTCTTCCTCTTCCACCGGGTTTGATTGCGATAGAGGAAATTGCAGAGGATCCGCAAGCAAGTACTCCAACTCATTTTGGAGTCGGGGTCACTCTATTTCCTTCATCAGAAGTTAATCCACCACAAGTGGAAGTTCCTGTAGAATCGTTAGGCAATCTAATGGATAGACTTAAAATGTCTGAACAACCGTCATCGTCTAGGACTGTGTCAAATGACACAGCGACAGCAGAAGCCCCTGCCGTCACTCCAACGATGTTTGCCGGCATACCAGCTGTCCCAACTAGCTCTCAACAGCTAGAAGGAGTCCACCAAGGGACTATTTCGACAGTATGGTCTGTTCCAGTTTGTTCATCCGGAGTAATACCCGGCAACTCTTATGTTGAAACTCGCCAAATTGATCCATTTGGAGGTCAATCTGGGAAATCAATCCCCTTGAGTTCAGGATTGATACCGTATGGGGGGCAATATGCCCTTTCATTACCCCCTCCGGGAGGGTACCCATACGTGAGTTCGCAACAGTATTCAGGTTATACTGGAATTGCATCAAGTAGTTGGGTACCTATGCTACCTCAACAACCAAGGATTGTATATTCTATGCAACAATGTGTACTTGTGACGAACATCCCAACCACACCGGCTATTTAACCGTGTCGCAAGTTCAAGCGATACCTGTTACATGTCAACCTCAGATTTCTCAGGTTGTAATGCAACAGTCGCTTGACCATGGGTCACAACCATAATCGCCAACTGGTGGGATGACACAAGTACAAACGGGTACAATTACCCCACACCTTGTTCCAACGGTTAGCATGGCACAACAGAACATGGCGTCACAACCATGGCTTGTACAATACCAACAACCGCAATTCCAGCAAGTGTACCAAGGTTCTGAGCAGCAGATCTTTGCGAACAGTGGACAACCGTATATCCAAAACGGTCAAAACCAACCACTTTACAGTGGTCAAGTCCACCAACCGTATCAGTCATACCAACATCAATTACATTATGCTGGTATGCAAAGACCCACTGCTCAAGCGATTCCATCGTACCCTGGTTACGCTTCGCCTAACCTGAATCAACAGTTACCATTCGTGGCAACTTTAGAGTTACCCGATTTACACCGGTTAACGAACGATTCGATTGCTTATGCCCCTTGGTGGCCAACGATTCCTCATAAACTTCCATCTGACATTCCTAAATTCAATGGAAATCCAGGTGAAGACCCGTCGAATCACGTGATGACTTTTCATCTGTGGTGTTCGTCGAACACCCTAAACGACGATTCGATAAGGCTTCGCCTTTTCCAGAGGACATTGACAGGTCCAGCGGCTAAATGGTACATTGAATTGCCAAGAGCCTCTTTCGACAATTTTAGTTCCCTAGCCACGACTTTCTTAACCCATTTTCAATTACCAATAAGGTACGAAACGGGAACAGAAATATTAACCAACTTCAAACAGACAACTGCTACCCATATATCTGATCATATACATGAGTGGCGTCGTCATCGTAGGATGGTGAAAACATATGTTCCCGATCAGCTATTAGCTGAATGGTTTATAAAGTCGTTACTTCCGGCTATTACGGAAGATGTGGCCAAGGGGGGAGTCGTAACAGAGGAGCAAGTAATTTCTCGTGCATAGTATTTGGACTTAGTTTATACTCAGTCCGGCATGCTCTACGACAAAATACCCGACGCCCCTAGACCAGAATTTTCAATTCCTCCCCCTCCTAAATCAAATAGTGACTCTCATGCCAGTGATGCCGTGATTGGCACGGAAAACGTGAAATCGATAAAGGCTTCGTCAAAGAAAGCCCGTAAGAATTCAGATCAAAATGAAAAAGAAGAAATTCTTGCTTCGGAAGTAAATGCCGTATCGGAAGATAAAGGCAAAGAAACCAATCAACCAGGAAGCAAGAAGAAGCAAAACAAAGGGAAGAAGAAGAAACAAGGTGAGTCATCCCCTGGAAAAAATTCTTCAAACCCTCCTGGCAAAGGGAAACAAAATTATCCATGTCTAATATGTGATGATAAGGATCATACCACAAAGAATTGCCCATTCAAAGCTGAGTTAAAGAGGTTCTTTAAAAGTTCCCAAACCTCAGCTGTGTTAACTGATCCATTTCCCAACCCAGGTCAAAATCTGGTTGATAGTGGAAATGCTTCCCCGTCGCAAGTCCTTATGTTGTCGGTTTCGAAACAGCAGAATGATGCTTTGATTTCGACAAGAAACAAAGATTATGGGAATCCTCAGCTGTCGAACGAAAAAGGTAAAGATCAACCAAGTAGTTCGACAACAACTTCGACAGAAGTTGTAACGCCCACCATCCCTGAATTAACAATAAAACCGCCAAAGGGTGTAGTACACAAGTCGACATTTAATCCTCGCGCCAGAGCGGCGCAGCATTATAACATAGTGGAAGATTTGGCCCAATCGCCATCCGCTATGTCGACTCTTGAAGTGCTACAAAATTGTCCAACCCAAAGGCAGGCGTTGTTATCGGCAATTGGTGGGGTTGATCCCAAGGATTCCAATCTTGTATCCTTTGATCACAAGGGATATGATCCTCAGTTACCAGCTCAGCTAGCTTTCCTTATTCAAGTGAAAGCACTCAACAAAACTGTTCACAGAACAATAATCGATGAGGGAGCCTCGACATGTATTATGTCGATGAGTTGCTGGAAAACTTTAGGATCTCCAACCTTGTCGCAATCATCGACAACATTAAAAGCTTTCGAAGGAAGGACTTATACCCCATACGGTATCCTTAATAACTTGAAAGTTGAACTAGGAGGGAAAACAGTGGAAATTGATGTTGAGGTCATTGATGGAAATCTTGACTATAACATCCTACTGGGTAGACCATGGATTTATGCCATGGCAGCTGTCGTGTCGACTTATTTTAGGAAGATCGCATTCCCATTTGAAGGAGGGATTACGATCGTCGACCAACAGAATTTCCTCCCTAATGGTTCACAAGTTACAGGAAGCATTCCCATGATCCATGAGAGCAACCATTCAATTCAAGATATCGGAGTAGGATTATTGAAAGACCCCACATTGATGGGAACTTTCGCGCTACCACCTCCTATTTTTATGGGAAATGTACCATTTGTAGCAACCTGCAACATGATATCTTCCACGAAGGTCGACATGGATCGTTCAATGGTTTTGCCCCCAAGCCCTTTAGAAATATTGTAGCAATCAATGTTTCAAGCATGGGAGGCGAGCCCAAATCAACGCTCGTCAAGCGTTTGGGTAGATAGGTCTAGAGAATATGGAACCCCATTAGATCCTTGGTCAAAAGTACATGGGACTGACGAAGGAATCTTACAATCAATGATGATTGAGGGGGCACCATGGAATGATCACCACCATCGTTCCCTTCTTCCGGAATATGAAGAAGATACTCAAAGTGACCTTTATCACCCTTCAGTCTTTGAGTTCCTAACAAATACTGTAAATACGGTGGATTCCGAGTGAAACCTATCCAATATTGAAGAGACTATAGCCATAAATATCTCGACTAAAACGGATGTTGTAGAGAATATTTATGTCGGCAAAGGTTGTTCCCCTTCAGAACTGGAAATATATAACGCTCTTTTTCGCGAATTCAGAGATGTCTTTGCTTGGTCATATGATGAAATGCCAGGCATTGACTCGAGTATCGTTGAACATGAAATTAAAATGTATCCTGATGTCAAACTAGTAAGACAACGGCTTCGGCAAGTGCACCTGAAGAAAGCCGCTGCCATTAAGGCGGAAGTTGAAAAACTCCTCCATGCTGGATTCATCTACCCGGTTCCTCTAACCGATTGGGTATCGAATATTGTCCCTGTTATGAAAAAACAAGGGACGATTAGAGTGTGTGTTGATTATAGGGATGTAAACCAAGCTTGTCCGAAGGACAACTACCCTACACCCTTCATCGACCAGATAATTGATGAATGCGCCGGATGTGAAATCTTTTCATTTATGGATGGATTTTCGGGGTATAATCAAATTAATATCCGCCCACAGGACCAGTCAAAGACTGCATTTATTTGTCCGTGGGGCACATTCGCTTATCGAAAATTACCCTTTGGTTTAAAGAACGCAGGGGCGACATTTCAGAGGGCAATGAATTATGCCTTCCATGACATCAAGAACATTGTTCAACCTTATCTCGACGACCTTCCGGCTCATTCGCGAAAGCGGATTGATCATCCGCAGCATTTAAGAGCAATATTTCTACGTTGCCGACACTACAAGATAAGACTCAATCCACACAAATGTGTGTTTTGCGTCGGTTCTGGTCGTTTACTTGGCTTTGTAGTCTCTAAGGACGGGATTCGTCTCGACCCCTGCAAGGTTCAGGCAATCATTAATTTGCCTCCACCTTCAAATTTGCTTCAGATTCAGAAACTCCAAGGGAAAGCAAACTTTCTGAGGAGGTTCATTCCAAATTACGCAGAACTTGCTAAGGGTTATACTCGTCTTTTGAAAAAGGATGTACCGTTTGTCTGGGACCAGGTGGTGCAAGCTTCCTTTGATGCTCTGAAAGATTGCCTAGTAAAAGCATCATTAATGTACGCCCCAGACTATCAAAGAGATTTTAACCTGTATCTGGCTGCAGCGGATACGACCATTGCAATGGTTTTAGTTCAAGAAGTCGATGGAATTGAACATCCTATCTATTATTTAAGTAAAAACTTAAACGATACAGAAAGTAAATATTCTTATGTTGAAAAACTAGCGCTTGCAGCTGTTCAAGCGATTCAAAGGTTTCGACATTATGTCCTCTTTCGGAAAACTACCATCTTGTCAGATTGCAACCCCATGACTTATATACTGTCGCGACAGTTGCTGGGGGCAAATATTCAAAATGGATAGCGATCCTTCAAGAGTTTGATCTGGAATTTGTGAAATCCAAATCAAAGAAAGCTCTAGTTTTCGCAGAATTATTATGCGATCTCCCATCGTCGTTCAACGATGAAACATCGGAAGAGTCAATCGTGGACGAAAGTTTGTTTCTGATATCTGTAAGCGATGAGTGGTATGGAGATATCATAGTTTATCTCCAAACCCAAAAATTCAGGCCTAACACCTCTCACTCCGAACAAAAACGTATACGATACCAAGCAAAAGACTACATGATCGTCGGTGATACACTTTACCGTCGTGGTGTCGATACAGTTCTGAGGAGGTGCCTTACCCATGAGGAGGCTGAAAAAGCCCTGAATGATTGTCATTCAGGCGCGTGTGGGGGGCATCAGTCTGGATATGCAACAGCACAAAGAATCTTACGAGCAGGATACTTCTGGCCAACCATGTTCAAAGATTGCATAACCGCAGTCAGAAGTTGCCATGCTTGTCAAATTTTTGATAGCAAAACCAGACGACCACCCGCACCTTTGCAGCCGATAGTTTCTGTTGGGCCCTTCGCCAAGTGGGGCATCGATTTCATGCAATGTAACCCCACCTCGACCGGGGGGCATGGGTATATTATAGTCGTTGTTGACTATTTTACCAAATGGGCCGAGGCGATGCCTACATTGGATAACACTGGTGAAACAACTGCTCTTTTCTTTTTCAATCATGTAGTCGCCAGGTTCGGCGTACCACAGGCCATAGTTACAGATCATGGGTCGAATTTTCACAATCACATGATGGTCGAGTTAGCTGCCAAGCTAGGGCTATCTCACGACAGCTCTACCCCATATTATCCGCAAGCCAACGGACAAGTTGAGGCAATCAACAAGGTCCTGAAGCGTATGTTGCAAAGGATGATCGGGGTTCATAAAAGAAGATGGCACCTAATCCTGTACTCAGCTTTGTGGGCTTACCGGACCTCGGTAAAGAACGCAACCGGGTTCACACCTTTTCAACTGGTGTATGGCCTGGAAGCAGTCTTACCAATCCAGTGCGAAATTTCATCGCTTAAACTCGCAATCGATCTTCTCCCCGGAACTTCAGAAGAAGAGGCTCGTTTCTTGGAACTAATCCAATTGGATGAAACTCGTCGTGATGCTGCTTTGGCTAACGAAGCTCATAAGAAACGAGTCAAGGCTCAGTTCGACAAAAATGTCAAACCCTGTGTCTTCTCAGAAGGTGATTTGGTCTTGCTTTATGACCAAGAATCCGATAAATTGGGAGTAGGAAAATTCAAGTCCTTATGGATGGGCCCCTATATTGTAAAAAGGGTGTTAGCAAAAGGAGCCTACAAGTTAATGGATTACGACGGAATTCCACTGGCGCAGCCCCGCAACGGGCTGTACCTCAAGCGTTACTATGCTTAAATAGTAACCTGCATGCTTTTGTTGTATTTTGTTTTCGCTAAAGTGTTTGTTCTGGTCGAGTGATCCACCTTTTTCGTTCGTTGCAGATGTCGAACCTTATGGAGACATGTGTTGGATATGCCGACGGAGTGAGTCGTAGTTCGCAGAACCTATCCTCCGCAGCCTGGGCCATTTTTGATCCAAGCGGCGAGTTAGTAAGTTTCAGAGGTGTATGTATTGGGCAATCAACGAATAACATCGCTGAGTATAGCGCGTTGATAGAACTACTCTCTGATGCCATCACACGTGGCATACGCCGACTAATTGTCAGGCTAGACTCACAGCTCGTAATACTACAACTCAATGGTATATATTCTATTCGCAATCTAGCTATTTATCGCATGTTCCTAAGGGTTAAGATCTTGGAAAGACGATTTGATTCAATTCAATATCAACATATTTCAAGAAACTTAAACACATTAACTGACTCATTAGCAAACTATGTGTTAGATAGACATTTGCAACATTTATAAAAAGGACACATCATCAAAGATTGTATAAATGGATCACATAAATCAACCAGAATAAAACTCGAAAATCAAAATATATATAAGCTGTTTATATAAGTTCATACATAATGTTCTGTAACCAAGACAAAATTGGTCATATGACCTAAAAACTCAAAAGATGCTAGGGGGCACCCTAGCCTAGTGGTGCTCATGATAGTACGTCACGGCCTGTGCAATCATGCGCAAGAGACGAGTCCATCGTCTAGGCACGCCGATAGTATGCCGCTGCAGCTGTAAAGGTAACTCGTCAATCTGTACATCCGGAAGACCGCGAGTAAGGCTCTCAACCTGCTCCTGCACAGCTGTAAGGGTCTCAGTATCGTCAAGATCGCGAATAACAACCCTCCTAGCAGGCTCCACTGCCGGGGCAGCAACTGGCGATCTCGGACGAACTGCTGGACGAACAGGACCAATATCTGCATGCACCCAAGAGTACAATTAAAAGTCTTGATAGAATAAAGCACAACAACATTATGAATAAGAACCGTAAACAGTAATATGGTCAAGGAGTTTACCAATGGCGCCCCACTGTTCGCCATTCGATAGCACCAAATCCGGATCACCTCGGAAATCCATACCCACATATGGATACTCGGAAAACACCATCTCCTGGTGCTCGAACCACCTAAAGAAGGCCTCAGTAAAAGTAATCTGAGGTTGACCAGCATGCCTAGACATGTGGTCGACCCACCTCTGCATGCGTGGCTCGGTCGGAGAAGGCAAGTCGAGTATGATGTACTGAGGCTGCATCAGTGGTATTTTCTCCAAGGCGAAGGCAGTCAGAATAGAACCAAACCCAAAGTTCTTCAGCTTCCCGTCCTTTACCTTGGTCAATTGACTTTTCATCTGAACAAGTATTGCATCACACCAATTGAATACTTTCGGTTGGAGACACTCCAAGGCGTGCTGCATATAAGATCTGTTGGCAACATGTAGAGCTGCGCTGCCGGCCATCCTACCAATAGTGAACAGAATGGACCTGAGAGCCCGATCAGTAATCTCACGGATAACAATCTTGCCGTCTCTGCTCGGCTGAGAACCTTCCCTGCAATACTGGCGGACATAATCTCTGGTGGAATCAGTCCCTCGGGCTGTACCTGACAAGGAAATGGGGGCACCTCGTCTTGACAGCCCAGTAAAGAAGTACATGTCCTCTATGGTCAAGGGGATGGCCTTTCCCCTAATCTGGAATACTTGGTTAACAGGATCCCAAGCATCAAGCATATACTGCAGTAAAGAAATTTGTGCTCTCATGCTAGAGATACGGAAGAACTTCAGCAGCCCACAGTTCCGCAGCGCGTTCACCGTGACCGGGTGATGGAGGGCAATCATGTCCTCCTCTTCATGTTCTCATTCTCGCCATGTAAGGGACATTTTGTTCAAATTTCCATGCAAAGCAAACAAGAGAAGGAGTAAGTTCCTGATTTTGATGAAAAACTGGCGGAGAAATCATCAAAAAATGACCTTAAAAACTCAGTTTTTGAGCCCAGCGCAGGCAGAGAGTCTCCCACTTGCACTGAGTGTCAGGCTGCCTTAAGGCAGCTTGACCTTCAGCGCAGGTTTCGAAAGGGGAACCTGCGCTGGAACTAGGGCGATTTTGCAAAACCCCTGGGGCTTAGAAATACTGGAAAACAGGCATGAAACAGGAAAATGAAACCATGAAAAGAAAGAGCTAGGGTTTAGCTCCTACCTGGTCCAGACGGCGCCGAAAATCGTCCGCAGAATCTCCCGGAATCAGCTGGTGAAAATCAAGGGGGAAGAGGCACCTCCAGATCTCCAACAAACCAAATGCAAATGAAATGGTAAATGAAAGGTAAAAACACCTTTTAATGGATTTTTACACAGTTTAAAGTAAAATATTAGGGTTATAATCTCATTTTCATGCAAATATTATTCATTTCTAACAAAGTTTGTTGCAGCAATTGAAAATGCAGTACTTGAAAAGAGAAAAGCTAGTAATGGTAAAAAAAAAAATCAAAATCTGACCATATAATCGAGCAGTTTTACCGCGGAATTTATGCTCGTTAAAAAATAGAAAAGCGAAGATCCGAGCAGTTTTAGCACATAGTTCATGCTCGTTAAAAAATAAACATAAGATCGAGCAGTTTTACCGTGGAATTTATGCTCGTTAAAAAATAGAAAAGCGTGAGCAAAAGTTTCCTCCAGAGTTTAAGCTCATTAAAAAATGAACCTATGCCGGTAAATAACCATTGTGATCGTAAATTTATTAGCCTTAAAAAGCCTTGGTCGTGTTTTACACCCGCCACCTCCATTCCATTTGGCCAATCGTTCACCTCCATATGATTGTTTACCTATTTTGAGGAACAACTGCGAAGAGTGATTTCACCTAGCCATCCTTGTGACACTGCCGTGATTGGAAAATTCCAACCTGTACCTGGAATCTGCTGCTATCCCTGTTTATCACTCGTTCCTCAAAAGACGAGTCTTCTTTGAGCTCTTTTCTCCTGACTCGTAAAATATGAAAAGTTTGCCGAGTTTTGGCCTTCCAGCTCGTTAAAGTGACCGGAAGAGCTATCCCTCCCGTAGATTTTAATCTTTTTGGACCCGAGGGATTATTGCACAAAAAGGTCGAGCGCTTGTTTTATTCGTCTCGTTAAAATTATCGAAAACTCATCCCTTCTGTATTGTTTTATACTTTTTCGGACTTAAGGGATTAAATGACGAAAAAGGAATTTTGGAGTTAACTTTCTGTACCTTTTTAGACTCTCTAAAAATGAAAAGGATTGAGTTTTCCTTGTCGTTAGACTCGTTAAAATGATTAAATAGCGACAAACTTGTCTTTAGACGAGAACGAGTTTCCCTATCGCTAGGCTCGTTAAAACATAGCGATGGGCTTGCCCGAAGGGCAGGTTATAGAACAAGCATATGTTATCCTCCTCAAGCTTGACAAAAATAAAGAGGTACTGGTTAGAAATGACTGGGGAAAAATTGGGAGAACCTCAAAGCTTTAATGGTAGCAAGTCGCTCTTGAACATGACACTTTGTCCTCCGTATCACATCGGGTTGGGTTGTTTCATTCACCGGTCTCATCACCATGGTCTTCGCCAAACCATCCACATTTGGGGTAATGCTACCGATCCATCACATCAGTGTCGTTATATGTTCAAGAGATGTTGTTCAGAAAGAGTCAACCGTGTCCCATCCACTGCCATACATTATCCTTCATCCACCCATGATCGCCACCCTGAATCATATTTCACAGATTGTTTTCACCTCCACTAAAATCATTAGCTCCGTTCCGTGTCACTGATGTGGCATTCATTATGGCCCTCCTTTGACGGATCACTTCTTGTCGACTTCAGCTCATTATCCAAGAAGTTGATCTAGGAACAACCCCCTCAGTACTTTGAAGCTTGCATGCCTCAATGGCAAGTTTCTCACTTCCGGCGACAGGTATACATTAATGACCTTCGACCAGAAGATTTTGCGTGGTGTTCGACGCCAAGTCCTTTATTCACACCACGTGAATTGTATTGCAGTACCTTGAGGGTCATTGTCATTATTGGTGATTCCTCTCGCGCTTGTTAACGGCTTACATTATTGACCGGTAATCAAGCGATTTCTTTCCATGTTCGACTTCAGCGCAATTCTCACATGGATCGACTTGTACTTAGAGTGAAGATCGAACGAGTTTTGAAGACCTCGGATCTAGTTTCATCCATCCGGGCTGCGATATATATTCAGGAAATATAAAGACATTTGATATGTACATCATTGCAGCAGATGATCATCCTACTCAAAGGATGGTAATTTCAGCAGAGAATTATCAGTCTATCATCAGACGATCATCTGTTATATGTACCAAAATGAATTTATAAAGCTAAGCATGGGAATGCCCGCCTCAGCTAGATCATGAAAGCAGAATGAAAAATAATGTATTGTATTGTATTTTATTACAGGTCACCTCTCAGCGATTGAATGAACTTCGGATCCTCCTGATAAAGCATTTCACCCGATAAACGACCTCATACTTTAGGGGGCAACTGTTATAGACATTTTTGTGCCTTACAGCATGAAGCATGAAATGTCAATAATCTAAGGGATCCAAAGTCCCTAAACATGTTGTTCCTACCCCTAGAGGAACAAGGTCAGCAAACCACAGCACTAAATATCAGTTCTCCACCTGAAAACACTAAAAAACAAGCTAATTCTGGATCATGTCAGCTGCTCCACTGAGCATCTGCGCTGAATGTCAACTGCTCCACTCTGTACCTGCGCTGAATGTCAACTCTAATGAAGGCTACCTGCGCTGGGCGAGATTGGCCAAGTGGCACAGTCATTCTGCAAGGTGTCAAATGCCCAGGAAGCTTCCAAAATGACACTTGGATCAGGGAATTCGCCTTGTGATGAGTAAGAGGATCTAGATCTCCAAGTGGAAGCAAGAAACTCCAAGTGGACTCAAGAACTGAAGAATAAATGAAGTGGGAGAGGACACTAGTCAGCCTCATGCCAGCCTCAAGCTGACTCATCCTTTCTCCAAAACTCCTATATATAGAGCTCTCTCATGAGGTCTAGAGAGGCTGGAATCTTGTGAATGTAAGGAAGTGCTGTTGGTTTGAGTATAGAACTATTGGGTGGTTGCTTTGAAGGAGGTGAAGAGGAGATTTCTTTCTGCTGGGAGGTGTTGCTGGATTGGGCCTCTTATGGTTGTAACACTCTCAGAACTTTACTTCTTCCATTGATAAAGCATTTGAGGTTCTTCTATATGCATGTGTCTCTGTGGCGTATTGATGCTTGTATATCTGATTTATTCTAATCCTTGAATCAATTATGGATGTATGCTTCTTGTAGTTTCCTTTTCTTGTGCTTTTGCAGGATCTTTGTGTAGCTGGGCCAGTGAAAGAGCAAGGAGCTGGGAGCAAGCAGCAAAGAGGGAAGATTGGATCAATCATTAGCGAAAGATAACGGTTAGTGGATCTCTCTCTCCTCTCTCTTACATCTCATAAAGAAGTAATCTTGAATAGCTTTGCTTTGATTGTTGCTGAGGTACTATCACCCTTAGAGTGGGATAGGGTCATTCCGTATTGGATACTTTTCCCAACAACAGTTTTCCCATCCGATTGGGGATGATAAGATGAGCTATGAGCTAATTGAGTACCAAGAAAAGAAAATGATTCTGTCCAAAAAATTCCAGTGAAAATGGGAGCTCTATCACTTACTATAATCTTTGGGGTTCCTTGAAGTTTTTGAATTATTTCCATAAATGCAGTAGAAACTATACTAGCTTTAAAAGGATGAGATAATGCACAAAAGTGTGCTTACTTGGTAGTCTATCAACTACCACCATGATGAAACTCTTTCCTTCAGACTTGGGTAAACCTATGATAAAATCGATTCAAATCTCCTCCCAATGCTGACTTGGAATGGATAAATGTTGTAACAGAGTCTCAACTTTATTTTGTTGGAAAACCAAACATTCTTCCATAAACTTCTGAATATAAGATTTATCGCCATCCCAAAAAAATTCATTCTTGACCCTATGGTAAGTTTTTAAAAATATTGAGTTCCCTCCTAAGGGAGAGGTGTGAAATTCGAAAAGAATATTTTGTTTGAGTTGGGAATTCTTGTAAATATATAAGTGATCTTTGTACCATAATGAATCAATTTTCCAGCTAAATGTATTAGATGTACTAGGATCTTGTTGCAACTTTTTAATGAGTGACCACACCTCTTCATCATTTTTCCACTCATCGCTTGCTTCGGTTATCCATTCAGGTTGGATAATAGAAATGACACAAAGCAATGCTTCCACATCCCCATCCTTTCTTAAGATTGCATCTACAACAACATTTTTCTTCCCTTTTTTGTAGATGATTTCAAAGGCATAACCCAACATATTTGTCACCCATTTTTGCTGCTCTTTTGAAGATAATATTTGTTCCAAAAATCATTTAAAACTATCATGATCTTTTTTTACCTTGAAGTGTCTTCCCATTAGGTAAGTTCGTCATTGCTTTAGTGCATGTAGTATTGCCAACATTTCCTTCTCATAAATAGGTTTATGTAAATACTTTCCTTTGATTGGGAAACTTTCAAAAGCAATGGGTCTTCTTTCTTGCATTAAAACAACACCAATTCCATTTCCCAAGGTGTCACATTCCACAATATTTTTTTTTGTGAAGTCTAGCATAGCTAAGACCGGTGCTTGGCACCTTTCCTTTTTATGATTTTCAAAGGCCTTTGTTTCTTTTAGATTCCAAGAAAATTCATCTTTCTTCAGTAATGATGTTAAAGTTTCCGATATTCTCCCATAATTATTAACAAACCTACGATAATACCATGTCAACCTGAGAAAAGCTCGAAGATGCTTTATGGTTGTGGGGATTTTCCATTCCTCAATGAATTTAATTTTGTTAGGGTCTACCTTAACACACTCATGAGATACAATATGACCCAATTATTCCACCTCTTTTACTCCAAAGAAACATTTTGAGGTTTTTTCTTATAATTATTTATCCTCCATTAGTTTGAGCACCCTATCAACATGTTGAACATGCTCCTTCAAAGACTTGCTGTAGATTAGTATATCATCAAAACATACTAACACAAATTTTCTAAGGAAGGGTTTGAAAATGGAATTCATCAAACCTTGAAATGTGGAAGGTGAATTAGTAAGGCCAAAAGGCCTGACCAAAAATTCATAATGACCCTCATGAATTCTGAATGTTGTTTTCAGAATGCCTTCAATATTCATTCTAATTTGATGATATCGTGAACGATATCTATCTTAGTGAAGTAAATTGCTCCATGTAATTCATCCAAAAATTCATCAATGACAGGAATGGAAAATTTATCTTTAATAGTGAGCTTGTTGAGCTCCCTATAATTCAAACACATACATGATGATCCATCCTTATTCTGCAGCAATACTACTGGATCAGAGACAAAATTTGACGAGGTTGAATTATACCAACTTTTATCATTTCTGCAATCATATATTCAGTTTCGCTCTTTTGGGCATAAGGATATCTATAAGGCATGATGTTTGGAGGAACACTTCCTGGAATCAAATGAATAGCATGATCATGATCACAAATATGTGGGATTCCTTTGGGAGTCTCAAACACATTGGAATGATTGTCCAAGGCCTTTTGGAGATTTGGAGAAATATATGATTTTGATGTTTAAACCTCTAGTGAGCATAATTGTGAAATCACACTCCATTTTTATTTATTCAGAAGCTTTGTCATTCCATTAGAGCTAATTATCTTTCTTGGTTTCCTTGTGATACCCCTTAATTCAACTTACTTTCCCTCCAAAAAAAATTTCAAGAAAAGTTTTTGAAAATTGAAAGCTATCATCCCCAAAGATTGTAACCACTAGACTCCTAGTAAAACATCAACACCAACCATTGGAATTGAAAGCATTGGACTATTCAATACATATTCCACCATGGTTAGCTTGATATTATGGCACTTTCCACAACAATTTTTAGTTCCTCCAATTTCAACCATCACTTGATACTCTGGTAATTCAATTCCTTGGCTATCTTACAGTGAATAAAATTATGGGTACTACCCGAATCAATCAACACTATTACCTTTTTCTTCTTGATATATCCTTCTATCTTGAGAGTTTGAGGAGTGTTAATTCCTGCAAATGCATTACAAGACATGGTCAGATTCATTTATTCTTTCTCTGGGGTTGGTTCCTGGTGTATATCCTCCTCTTTTGATGTTTCTTGTTCCTTTTCTTCCTCCTTTTCACAATCTATGTAGAATAATTTATTCTCAACACACTTATGACCTCTAGTGTATTTTATATCACAACTATAACAAAGCCCTTTTTCTCTTTTTTCCTCCAATTTTTTTGGTGTCAACCTTGTAGGTTGTGGAAAAATAGGAGCAATAACACTTCCATCTTTATAATTGTGAGTGGTAGACTTCCTTGTTTCCATAATTTTGCTTTCCCCTTTTCTTGCCTTCTTGAATGCCTTCTCCAATGAATGAGGTTCCCAAAGGAGAAACTCATGTTGGATGTTATATTTTAAATTCCCTATGAATACATCAATCCTATGCTCCTATGGAAGGTTACTCAAATATTCAATTTTTGGAAGTCTTCAATGTGATTCGCCATTGAACCCTTTTGTTTGAGATTTATCAGTTGGCTAAAGAATGTGTTTCTCTTTGTATCTTCATAATGTGTTATCATTTCATTCATAAAAAGTGATTAGATGACAAGTGGTTTACGAGAAGAAAACCATCTATACCATACAAACTGGTTAGGTTCTAAATATAAATATTCTATACATACCTTTTTTGAGGGTTGCACATCGTGTAGATCAAAATATTGCTCCATCTGTAATATCCATGTTACTGGATCATTGCCATCAAACTTACTCATATCTATGTTTTGAATGTGGTGGTTCTTAAACCCCACATTGGAGTCTCTAAAATCATAGCTAACATTCCTTTTGTTCTCATCATGATTTTCATGGATTACCTTGTCACCATTGGGAAGCCTTTCTTGTAACAACTTTGTCAACCCTTCCAACTTGACATTCATCGCATCCATGTTTGCTTTAAAAACATCCATGTTGCCTTTTATACCATCCATGTTGTCTTTAATACCATTCATGTCCCCTTTTAAGCCATCCATGTCATCTTTGGTTTCTCTTGTGAGAGCAAAATTTGTTGCACTTGGTCCCGTAACTTTGATGTATCATGTCGTAATTATTCTTCTTTAGGTGTCATAATAGAGCTTTTTGAGGGATTAATGGGTTTATAATTTTCTTTTTTGGGAGACATTTTTGAACTAAATATTGATATCTATGCTTCAATATGCCCTTTGAATAACTTGTAAATTATTTTTTAAACAAAATTTATGCAAAATTAAAAAATACAAACCTTTTTCTTGATTTTTAGGAGCTAGATATTGTAGCTGATGCATCTCTTTAATTGCGGATCTCCAAGATCTAAAATTCTGTTCTCTAGTATCCCTTTGTGTCATCTTTTGAACCCAACTAGTCCGTCCAATATTGGATTCTTCAAGAGAGAGTTATGCCCAATCTCCCATGATGGCCTGATTATAGGCTGGTTTAGTAGAGCAAACTTGTACGTAGTGCCACATGTCACTGTTTCGAACTTCGGCCCTGAATTTGTTACATATAAAACTACATTCTGTTCTCTTTTAGATAATTTTGATAGAATTAAATTTCGATTCCTCAAACTAAATTTATGATAATTTTCGATAGGTCACTTGTTTGAGACTGAATTTTAGATCATGAAAAAACCCTAACTTATTTAGACCATATCTCAGAAAATATAGTGAACCAAGATCTGGAATTCGTACACGAAGTTCACCAAAATTTTGGCCACTTTTTTGCAATTTCAACTTCTGAAGATATGTTTAAAAAGCGTTATAGTTAAAATTCCATGATGACTTGTTTGAAGCAGTGAAACCCTAGAATCCAAAGCTTTGATACCAAATGTTATGCAACCAACTAACAAATAGATAGATCAACGACTTAAAAATTATCCTCTTCGAGGGGGAAACCTACTTTACATTACATAAGTGAAAAATTCTTGGATGATACAAATTCCAATACCTTCTTTGTATATATAGGAGTCTAAGGGGTCACAATATAATCAGAGGTTACATAAAAAAATAATGTAAGGGAACAACAATAACAATAGTGGGCTTCTATGTCGTAGAACAATAACAATATGGGGGCTACATAGGGACAACGATAACAATAATGGGGCTACAATAACAATAAAAATAAGGGGGCTACACTAGTATTATAGGGACCTAACATTTTCTGCATGCATGAGCTAATTTAGGTTGATTGATCAGTTAATTGGTTGATCACTGAGTTGTGATTGACTACACACCCCACTACTATACCCTCCACTAGTTCTCTAACAATTAGAATTAGTTTAACTCACAATAACTCAAATTAACTGAAATAGATTGCTAGAAATTAAGAATCAATCATACTGAACTGAAATCAAGTGTACCCAACTCGAATTAACTAAGTTATCTGAGTGACAAGTGACATGTCACCTCAGTTAACTACCTCCATGTATTTTACTGAAATTGAAATTCGAATTTTAATCTAGTTTGACCAAGGAAAAGTCAAAACTAGATTTTCTTGCTGCATTTTCAACACTCCCTCTTAGCAAGAAAGGGATTCACATCTACCTCGATCCATAACCTTTGGAATGTACAACGTGAAACACTTCTATGTTTCTTCTTCTACTATGAAATATGCAACTAAGAAGCACCCATAAAAATAAAAAAAATAATCATTGAATCAATCTACAGCTGTTTACTGGGAAAATTGTGTTGTTGTTGACTCTGATACTGAGACTCCTACTTTGCTGTCAACACTACTTTGAACTCCTCAGTATCTGACTGATAGTGATCCTCCTGCTACTGAATATTGTGGGTCCCTAGCAAGGGTAATTATCCATGACACAAAAAACATCTCAATGGACCCTGCCCAAATATATGAAACTCTTGGACTAGGGATTCACATCGCCCCACCTCACACCTCGAGGTATGGATGCATGTGCTCCCTTTTCCCACTTGGCTAGAACTCTCCCCCTACTATAGGTCTCTGCTTTAGTGGATGTCTCCACTCTATCTCCTTTCTTCTTCTCCATTTGTGGATACTCCACAAATTCTTGAGGCTCCATTTTGAGAGGTAAATCATGCTCCATCTCAACCACCAAGTCTCTAACCCTTGCCTTTCTCCTCAAGGATTTTCATGAATATTCTACCTCAAGTGCATCAGGTTCTTGAGTCAAGCACCAATCTATTGAACCTATCCCATGGCTATCTGTCTTAGGAATACTTTCCCTTTGATGAAGATCACATCGTAACCATGGTTTTCCAAAATTGCAATGGAGATTAGATTAATCGTTAGACCTGGAACAAACATCACATCATTGAGCTTGAGAGGGGAGCATGAATCCCTATCAAAGGTTACTATATCAATCCTAGTAGCACTGTACCTTGCGTCATCTCCAAAATCAATTTTCCTCTGGATATCTTTCTCCTCCAAGTCATTGAAAAATTCTCTATTCTCCATCATGTGAAACGAGGCACCATTATCCAAATACCACCCACCACCCATCACCATGATCACCATGCATGCGATGAGGGTGATATCAAGCTTGAACTATGAAGCCAAAGCTTCACCCACTGCTGCTACTGTAGGCTCATTATTACTCTCCTTCTTATGTGGACACTTCATGACCTAGTGACTGAATTCATGACAATTGAAATACCTGATTTTGGACAAGTCTTTGCTCTTTCCCTCTCGGCTAGAGTTAGCCTCACCTTGGGACTTCTTTCCCTTGGTCTTCATACCTTTGCTGGATAACGAAAAGTCCTCTTCCACTTCTTTGTATGAGGTCCCATATCTGGTATTCCACATTATCTCCTCCTGTACCAAATCAGATCAAAGGCATTCCCAATTTTGTAGCTTCTCCCTCCCATTTACTGAATCCTGGTAGCTATGCCAGATATTGGGAAGGCCTAGATGGGCCAGGCTCATGAGATCATCCTACATAACGGTAACCTTAACTCCTCCAATTTCATCATGAAATTTTGTGAACTGACTCAGGTAATGTTGAATAGGTTCAATCTTTTGCATCTTGATATTAAGAAGCTTATCTTTGAGTGCCAGTTTCCTGTGGTCGCTGTTTTAATTGAACAAATATGTTAGTTCTTGCCACATTGCATACGAGGTTTCTTTCCTATGGAGATTGGGGATAATGTGATCCTTGAAACCTTCCAATATGATTCTCCTTTCCTTGGTGTTGTAGCGGATACAACCACCCTCCAAAATTTTGGCTCGCATGCAAATTTCAGAGCCTACCTTGGATCTTGTGATCGATCATCCTTGGTAACTTGTTGGTAAGCTGATGATTTCAAGCTCCCCTCCTTGACCATAAGAGTTGTTTGTGTTCTCATATTTATGTAGCATGTGTCATCATCAGGCATAGGGGTTTTTGTTTGTCATGCAAAGGGAATGTTGTCTTGCTTCAAGCGAATTGTGTGCGTATGAGTGGTTGTCATCACATAGGCATGTTTCACACTCACTTCATGCACTCTTGTCACGAAGGTTGTTGCATCAAGAAAAGTATGTATTATGCATTTTGGATGGTCTAAGTTGCATTTTGGATGGTCTAAGTTGTGTCACTAAGTGTTCATTTGCGATCACAGTCAAGTCCTACCATTGTTTACATATGTTTCACTGATCTCACACTTAGCCATTTTCCCAAGCAACCTAACTCCATCTAGCTTCCCAGAACTGTGCAATTTGCTTTTGCAATCATCAAGCTTCATCCATTTCTTGTTGAAACCCCATGGTGCATAGAGACACCAACCTACCTTACCTGTTGAAACCCTGCAGTGTGCAGAGACACCAACCTCCCTTGCCTGCTAAACCTTGTAGCCCGCAGAGACCTCGACCAACACTGGTTTCCAAAAATGCGCATAAAATTCCAGCTGCGCTACACTCATAAATTGCACAGAGGTTTCCTACCAGGAACCCCATCCCATAGCAGTATCCCGTGCCTCAAAAATGCACAATGTTGTCAAAGCTTGCCTATCTGTCTTTCATGCAAAAACTACGCAAATGAGACTCCTAAGGCCTCATTCCAACAATAATCACTATCTGCTGAAATTGCGCAAATATACCTCTCAGTGACTACAGGAAAAGGTGACATGATGAAATCAATTCCAAGGAGTTGAGGAGAAGGACCAAGGAACCAAGTAATGGAAAATATCAGGACTGCATGCAAACTCCGTTGAATGCATGATCATCTTGAGGGTAAGTATGGTAAGTAAAGAACACCTTCTGAAGTACACCTCTTAGTTGAGTTTGCAGGATGACTTGTCAATGTCATATCATGCCATCCTCAGTAACACACATGTGCGTAAACATAAAGGGTCATTGTATGTGTTCCTTCTACATGTCTTGCTTCCTTTTCACTTCTTCGACCAATTGTAGTCTTAGAAATGCTGATTGTTATGTCATGCTTGCGACCTTGTTCTGGTGATGTTGAAGGTTGTGTTTGAGTTGTGTTCACTATGTAAACATCTATCACACTCACACACGATGTTGTAAGCACTATCATGCAAGTGTCATCACGGTTGTCCAAATGTCTATCTCAAGTGTTGCGCTTGTCACTCGCACCCGTCAGTTTGTCACACTGAGTGTATGTTGTCTTGATGGTTCGAGGTGTCTTGTCATCGAGTCATGTTGAGTGTGTGTTCACAAGGTCATGCATGCAAGTTCACTCGCTCACACACTTAGTCATTTTTCTGAAACTCTGTCGATTGAACCCTCTTCCAACAGCCAGACCTTTGCTAAGTTGCACTACGTAGTTTCAGCTCTTAGTAATCATGTACTGCTACCCAAAATTGCACAAAGCTTGAGTATGCCTCCCAGGCAGTCTGCATTGCACAATCTTGGAATCAATTCGACTGACTGTTACCCTGAATAGCGCAAAGGTTTCCCAGCAAGTCATTTCATTCTGCGCTTCCCACAGGCACATCAAACGAGCCTCCAATTTGTCAACTAGAGAGTTTGACCGAGTAGTGGCTCCGGGCCTCACTCCAAAAAATTGCGCAGAAGTTGCCAGCATGCCCTCTTCCGTTGACAAAAAAAATTGGGTAGAAATGCTAGACAGACACCCTATGTCTGTCACTATATTGTCCTAAAAAATTGCACAATTTTTCCATCCTTTCACCCACTCAGCCAGCCTGTTGCTCACCCAGAAAACTGCTCAGTTTTCATGAGTAGTCCCCCTGCTTCCCAACATCTCGCTCTGCTCAGAAACTACTCAAGGATGTCTAGCAAGCCAACCTCCTAGCATTGCACAATTTTTTCTAGCAGCTTCCTGCAACCCACTTCCATCTCCTTAGAACATTTGTGGAATTCTTCCAAGAAGCCTCCCACAGTCGGTGGCATCTCCCCATAGAAATTGCACAATTTTTGTTGCAATTCTCCCTCTACTCCTACATTGTCTGCCTCAAAAAACTAGGCAGATCTGCCCTCCATCCGAGCCAGATCCTGCAAGAAGTCATTGCTGGTCTAGATTGCCCATTTAAGCCTCCTAGTGACCTCTGCACAATTTTAATGAATAGTGCCTGGAGCCCACATCTCGGCTTGAAATTTGCCTTTCATAGTTTCAGAGCCTTGTCCTCTCTCCCGGTCACCTGCATTCGAAAGCGAATGACAATACATCATGGTAGACTAGGATATTTCTTGATTTGAAGTTGTCTCATCATGAGTGATTGTAGATACAGGTACATGGATGAGACATGACACGACGACGAACGAGATGAACAAGGAGCACATGTAGGGATATTTGTTCATCAAGGGACGAACACATATAACATACCAAAGTACAAGCGAAGAAGCGATGTGCACATGCTACATCGAGCGATCATCAAGACCATCGAAGACTCCACACACGTTGCCATGTGGAGGTGAAGATACGATACACCAAAAGCACATCCATTACACAGGAACACTGCAGCTCGACATGCACACCAGTAGCAGCATGAACACATCAACTTTGTCGTGTCGAGTCATGTCACGAGTCACCTTGGCCACATCACTACTGTGGGCCACACTGTTGTAATCAATGTAATGTAACGTGGAAGTCAAAGAGACCCACATGTAAATTTTAAGAGTCATGTACAGTTGAAGAGTCATGTAAGTCAAACAGTTATGAGGGAAGTCGAACAGTCCCAACGACCAATTTTACCCTTGGCTATAAATACCCCTCATTTGTACATGCGAAATACTTTTCACCTTGGATCCTACCACATAGCCTTGAGAGTCTGTAATATTTTCTTTGAGGAGTGAGTAGTGGATCCAACGCACCGCTATCAGGGTTAGTGATGTAATGGTGTATGAATGTGTCTTGGAATTTTCTCTTAATTCAGAAGCCTGTTAATAGGCCAACACATTTTCACACATGTATTGTATTTGTTTGCAAGACCATTCTTTGGATGTGTGTAATGCATGTTGCTTTAACCTGTATTAAGACAATTGAACTATTTCAGTTGTTTTAGTACATATATTATTAGAAATGTGTTCTATCAGTTGTTAATGTTGTCATGCCCGTGTGGGGTAACCCGCCAGACACTCGATAGATTCATTCTTGTAAAATTGTTATAACGCGTGTCGCACTCGTGTAAACTATTCCGCTGGCTGTTGTACATGCTATCTATTCACCTTGTGTCTGTGGCTGCCGCATCCGTGTGGACTAATTTTCCGGAAGTTGCACATGTCCTATTGTGTTGTGTGTCTCTAGAAAAGTTGGGAATATTCCCTTTCAACTTGAGACTCACGTTTTCCCTCTCCCTCTGCAGTGAAATAAATTTGACACAAGTGACACCAAGCACTCACCAGGCATGAGAACCTTGCTATTTGAAGACAAAGAAAACCACTCTCATGTGCTAACAAGAAAGAGCTAAGGCATATCTTTAAGATAATCGCAACCAGGCCATGTTACTGAATGAGACTCCCACACCAAACGGTGGGAGGTCTAGTTGGGACTTCATACGGAGGAGATCCCTTGAATGTTGGCGGGTCTAGCACCATCAACATTTATGGCGCAAGAAGGAGGGCCAGATGACAAGCTAAGTCCCCACAATCTGTTTTGAATATCCACATAATTATCTTGACTAAACACAAAATTTCTCTTCCGGAGTGTATGTCTTATGGAAATGACTTTGAAATCTCGGAAGAGCTTTGGAATAACTCATCATGTAAAACATACAATGGTGGAGGCTAAGTAGCCCTTGTTAGACACGTGGTTGGTGTTGTGGCCTCCTGTGAAAGGCATAAAATATTTGAAGATTACATGACCTACACATTGTTCGCATGCATGCTTCGAGGGCACCCACTCCATTGGTGTGCCATGCTGCTCGAAAAATCTATTCACTCTCTCCCTCATCTAGTTGCAGAGATAGATCGTGCTTTCAATAATTTTGACTGTAAATCACTCAATCTAGAAACTATGAAATTACAGAAAGCACCTGATGAATCTATTGAGGAATTTCGCACATGCTTTTGTAATCTTGCATACCGATTTTTTGAAGACAAAATTGATTGGGAATTTCTCGATGGAATATTTAAGTATATTCTTCACATGTATGAAAATCCACAATTCTTAGAATCATTCAAACCCCTCCCAACATACCTTAGTGTTAGAGATGCCAAATCTAAGATGTATGAGGTCACTGTCACAAGTGACCATCCATCCTCTTCTCATCAAACAGCTCTAGCTCCGCAGTGCGAGGTGGGAGAAGGTGTGCACACATCTGTTGAACTGTCACATCCTCCCATCCCACCCGTTCTTGATATCTGTGCAGATTTGGCTTGCAAGCCTGCTGGTTGTCATGTGGACTTGTTACCTCAACCTCTGCCCCCGCGTTCTGCTGATCCTCCAGATTGTAATCTCTTGTGTTCTTCCATTCTGGACTTCACACGTGTTGTGAACGAGGATCAAGTTGTCGACGGAGTTGGTGTCGTGCAACCAACCTATGCTATCGTTCATGATGAGAGTGTACGGGAATCTAAAGAAGAACGTGTTGTGAAGGATGAATCCCTTCCATCTGCGCCTTATCCACTCTATCCTGACATCCCTTGTGATTCTGACACTTTTTATTCTCCCTGTGAAAACTCATTTTCGGATGTTTCTACTTCTGATCATTCACAAGACATACCAGATGTCAGTTTGTCATTACATTGCAGAGAGGATACACCTTCCTCTGAAAATTTGTCCCATCTGTCATCTATTATTTCTAAAACACAGAGGGTGAACATCCTTGCTTCTCATCTACCCCTCTGCATGATTCATCAAATCATGAGGATGTCGATGGACATCCCAAATTTTCTGATCATGGTTGTCGTTATCTATGTACTTGTTCATTTGATCACAATGTTGATTCACTCGCTATTAATATGTCTGAGCCACTGGTCTCCGATGATCTACCTATTGACGGAGGGGAAACCCCGTAGGATGTCCTAGGCTGATGGTTATGTCAGGCCCTCGTTGTCCTGAGGTTAGTTCCACTTCCGATCAGAAAATTTTCAAAACACCCAAGGCTCCTCATCACTCTCTGCTTCGCATTAAAGATCAACCAAACACCCAGATTTCACTTCCTCCACTCGAATCACATGATCCCATCACTCAAGCTTTGGAGGAATCTTACACAATGAGCGTGCTTGCAAAGCATAAGCTATTGGTATTTCTCATGTTCGCTTGTATGTAAGAGTCCAAAGAGTGTGTATGTTTACCGTCTACACGCAGTGCATTGAAACACCATGGTACGTCTGTAGAATGTTTGTTTTGTGCATTCACTCTTTTCTATTCTATGGATGTTTTAGAACTCGGAGCGTGTTGGTATTCGCTAATATATCTTTCTTGTTCGTTGGTTTACATGCAATTTTTTTTTTTAACCATGCCTTCACCAACATGGGCCAGCGAATGCACTGGTGGGTGCATTGGAAATATCACTGCACATGAGTAGGCCCATGCAATGTTTACAATAGGAGTAGGAGTAGTGTTTGTTTCTTTGCTTCGCTTTGCTTTGCCTTCTAGTTTGTATGTTTGTTTACTTGCTTACATGGTTTGGTTTGCTTGCTTGCTTGCTTTGCTTACTTGCTTGCTTTGCTTACTTGTTTTTCTTTCGCTTTACTTCTACTTTTTCCCTTTTGCTTTCTTCGCTTGCTTGTACCTATAGGTTAGCCTCTCGTGAAACCATGTTTGGCTCTTGAGACAAGCTGGGAAAATCTAAGAGGATTTGTACAACTATCAACACTTGGTTATCTATTGTCCTCTCTCTTTATGAAGATCTTGTTGTCTTCAGTCGATGATGCCTTGATGGAAAATACATTCTGTTTAGAGTGAGTCTTGGTGAAAACACAATGCTTGCGCTCTAACTAGCACCACCTACTCTAGTCGATTGTTTTGGGTTAACCCTTGTCAGCTCAGTCAAGTAGAGTAAGGTTAAGGAAAAAAGCTTAAAATTTATGTCATAGGTATACATAACATGCTTCTCTGAAGGAACAATCTCTTCTTCTTTCAATAAGTCGGGATCCCCCTTCCGCCTCTAAAATAAATAAGTTCCTACGAGTTCTTTGAAAAATGAAAAAATGAAAAAATGAAAATTCTGAAAAAATTAATAAGGAGAAAGAAGAGAAAGGCTTACTACACCTAGAGGTGATGCAAGTAACTCCACTGGGATATTGACCAAGCTCGCTGGCAGTGGAGCGATGCTTGTGTTCCCGTGTGACTTCGTCAGGGTACTGTCCAGGCCTGTTGGAAGAAAAGAAACATGAGAGATGAAAATTAAACTCTGACTGTCATATTACTTGTGCACCAACATACCCCTCATCCCCAATCGAAATAACTAGGTTAACTTGGCTTGGATGTGTGCTGATCGACCAAGAGAATGGTAGGGACTACATCTTTCAACCAACTTAGTGTGGAAACCACGATGATCAAAGAACCGAACAATACTTCCAAAAGGGTTAGACTCGCTTTTCACGAAACAAGATCCATACAGAGAGCTGGAGTTCTACTAGTGTGTCACCAAGTGTTGAAGTGACTACAACCAGCCTCAAAAATTTTGGCTCGTATGCAAATTTTGAAGTCTACCTTGGATCATACGATCGATCATCCTTGGTCACTTGTTGGTAAGATGATAATTTCAAGCTCCCCTCCTTGATCCTAAGATTTGTTTGCGTTATCATCTTTATGCAACATGTGTCATCATCGAGCATAGGGGTTGTTGTTTGTCATAAAAAGGGAATGTTGTCTTGCTTCAAGGGAATTGTGTGCGTATGAGTGGTTTTCATCACATAGACATGTTTCACACTCACTTCATGCACTCTTGTCACGAAGGTTGTTGCATTAAGAAAATTATGTCTTATGCATTCTCGATGGTCTACATTGTGTCACTAAGTGTCCATGTGTGATCACATTCATGTCCTACCAATGTTCACACATGTTTCACTGATTTCACACTTAGCCATTTTACACAACAACCTAACCCTATCTAGTTTCCTGGAACTGTGCGCTTTGCTTCTACAACCATCAAGCTTCCTACCTTGCTTGTTGAAACCCTACAGTGCACAAAGACACCAACCTACTACTGGGCCTCCAAAATGTCTTTAAAATGACATCCACTTTCACCTTTATCGCCATCATTTCACTCACATGTCCCAACTCCATAACCATATAATCTTTCATTAGCCACCATTTTCATAAATATATGGGTTAGGATCCTTATTTACCAAAGTTATTTATTTTATGTGTTTAAAGTTAATTTATGATTAAAAACTAGGAAATTAACATGGTTTCATGTATCTATATATGTGGCTTGAGTTTCATGACATGGGTAGGTTATTTGGAAGCTTCCAAAGCACCCTTATGTGGCCTCCAATGCTAAAATTTGAATTCCCTTCAAAGGAGATTTGGATAAAGGTCAAAGAAGGATATGTGTCCTATTTGGATTGTAACTCTATGAGGTGTCTCATCATTTCTTATTTGGATTAGAACTCTATGAGACACCTAGGGGATATGTGTCTCATTATGAGCTATTTGGTTGTAACTATATGATATTTTAGTGGATCCTCATTAAATTGGGTAGCTTCTTATGTTTTTGTATAAATATGAGAGTCTTTTTCTTTGAAGACATGTGGAAAGTTGGAGAAATTCTCATGTTTTTAATAGAGAATTTGGAGCTTATACTTGGAGATTTGAAGATTTAGTTTTGCTTGCATATGGAGCTTCTTCACTTGCCATCCTCATACACCATTGGAATGACAATCTAATGATTGTGAGATTTAATTGCTTTTATAGATTAAAGTTCATTTGCTTTCTTAGTATTAGTTTTAGAATGACTATGTAATCTTTGCTTTTTTAAAAACAATTCAATAGGGAAGAGTTATGTATTTTCTAATTGGCTTAAGTTTGAGGCAAGGGCTCATAGCTATTTAGTTTCCTTTCATGTTCTGTTATTTACTTTCTTAGATTAAACCATCAATTCATTGTATAATTGAATAAAGGATCAGGCCAAGAAGGTGACTTCAAATTGGGTGATTGAATGTTCAACTTATGCAATCATTGAGCTTTACTTTTTCATGCTTTTATATTTGATTTTAATATCCTCATTTAATTGCATTAACTGATATTCCTAAAGATCATTCTAAGAAATTTTTTTAATCATATTTCAAGATTGAATGGTTGAATATTTGATACATGCAATTACTGAGTTATTTTATGCACACTTTACTTGTTTTTCTAGGACATTAGAAGTTAAAGTATAAATAGTTGCTTACACATCATCTCAAGAAGGTAACACTTCATAATTGAATGCTGGAGTAACTAAGCATACATTAGTTGTTTTTGATTTCACAGGTTTGTTGAACTTCATTTTCATTATTTGATTTCATAGATTAGATGAACTGGTTTTCATTATTTTGTATTTAGATTGATCGAAACTGAAAGACAATTTCTAGCACATAAAGTGCATGCATGCTTCACAAGTTTAGGAAAACCCCGGGTTGAAAAATTAAATGACAGGCAATCACTTTGCCCCAACATTTTGGCGCCGTTGCCGGGGAAGTGTGCATAGGAACTAACTTCAAGTTTAGAGTGTATTTTATTTGTTTTTGTTTTTACTAACAATTTATGGACAAAGGATCTATAATGCATCCCAAAGACTACATTGAGGAATGGTATCATGAAGCGGTTACGCCACAATATTCATCAATTCTTTAAGAGATCATTGCAGCAATCTAAAGGTTAAAACGATTTCTCATTTCCTCATGCACAATCAGGTACATTTCACAAATTTGGATATGGACATTTTAGAAAGTTTAATCTGTAAATAGCTCCATTGGAAACATTCATATACTTAAAAATAAAAAAAAAATCTTTCAAGTAGGATAAACTAGGAAATAAAATCAATCTTGATTGCATTTTTTTAGAGTTCTTGATTGCATTTTTAAAAAGTTTTTAGACTTTAAAATCTTCTAGAATTTTATTTATTTTATTGCATTTCTTCATTAACCTCACAAAAATGTTTTCAAAAAAAAAAATATTATGTTTTGATTCTAAATAAAAAAATATAAAAAAGAAATTATGTTAGATTTTCAATAAAAAAGTAAAATTCTTGTTTTGAATAAGGGAAATGTAGAATTTTAAATAAAAATGATTAATTGATAACTGGCTCTAATGCGGCATGCAAAGAAAAAAAATTGTTAGCTTGGAATCCAAAATTCAAAAATCCATCATAATAATAATAATAATAAAAAAATAAAAAAAAATCATAGAGGTTGCGGTTTGTGCAACATAGCTCAAAAACAGTTCTAAATTCTAATATTCTTTGCATGTGTTCTGAACTGTATCATACGAGCTAGCTGGTCTGGTCATTCACACCAAAGAGGAGTCGAATTAGATTGGTAGGGTGGTTCTGTTTTGATCCAACTGCTTTGGTAGGTTTAGCTGGCTAGATTGACTGGTTATGGTTTGTAGTGACCTTCAAAACGCCGTGTCCTGTTTATGTTTTGCTATTTGAATCAGTTTTTGCAAATTAGCTACAGAAAGCAGCCTGTTCTGTAGGTAACCGTGTGTTCCGTAGCTAGGTTTCAAATGTAGAAACTGGCCACATGGGCATCTCTGGAATCGTCTCGACATGGATTCTATCCTAGTCACCCAGCCCAGATCGATAAAAAAGCCAGCTCAAGACCACAGTCAAAGGTGGAGTCAAACATATGAAACTCGGAAGCAATAGGACTCTTTGTCTACTCTTTCGTCCAGATTCTGGTTTTGACACTTGCTTGTTGACAGCCCTATTTTTAGGTTCTAGTACATTCACTGTGAAGCCTTAGTTGCGTGACATTGAGAACCATTAATCATTTCTATAAAGATTCACAATTTCAGAAATAAAAATCAAAGCTTCCAATCTGTTGAGTAATATTTCATGAGGATAAATAGCTGGTAAGAGTTTTCTAGGTAGGATCACCATGCCCAGATTTTTCATCCTTGAAATGTAATATGCGAAGATCTCAAATGCTATGGTGTTTGCCCACGAATACCTTCTTTTTCCATGTCTTTTGAGTTGTTGAACACTGAAAATTCTCCCCTGTTTTAAGATCTTCATTCAACTCAGCAAACCGTTTTCATAAGCCTGCTTCTCATGTTCTTCTAGTACCTTTCTCTTTTTAGCTATCTGTGTCAAAAAAAAATATATGTGAAAGTCAAGATTCTGCTAAATGAATTGATGCTTGCATCTGTTGAAGCTTGAAATTTCAACCTAAGATCTTCCAACTGCTGAATGTATTGCTTTCCAATAGAGGCAATAGAGCTTTGTGCTTCAAAGCAGTGTGAGATTGGCCGGAGAAGCAACAACCATTATTTAATTTCAAGGCCAGTAGTTACCTGAGCATTTGCCAGAAATGTGTAACAACTGAAAAATGTCAATTGTTAAATACGATTTCAAGCCAAATGAAAACGAATTTCAGAAAACCAAGACGTGGGTTTTTCTCAAGATAGGCTGAGTTAAATAACCCAGAAACGGTTTCCTCAATTTCACAACCGTTTGAGAGAAATTGGAGATTCTTTGGGACATTGTTTCACTGACTGCGTGAGAAAAAAACGGATTTAGAATTTAATGCACAGATAAAAGTTGCAGCCATGCAAATCTGATTTTGGATGCTACGGTTGTTTGAAGAAATCAAGATTGTGATTGTCTGTCATTGAAATCCATGGATTTGCTGCCACATAAGAAAAACGTGTAAAAATGAGCTACAAAGGAGGTTTGGGGATTTGCCTTGAGATTGTGCTAAGGAAGCTGCTTGACGATGGTTGAATAGTCTGGATTCGATCCGGCTCTTTGAGAAGGTTGTGGAACTTGTGCTGGCTCAATGTATCTTTGTGTTTTCACCTTTTCGATTTCCAGTTTACATCTTCATCTTCGTGCTACAATTTTTAGTTCATTTCTTTGATTTCTTACTACGGGGCTTTTCTGTTTTGGTTTGATTCCATGGGTGACATTTCCGTCCTACCCAGGTTCCATTTCAGGGTTATAATATCATCAGATGGAGTTATCTGGCTTCCTTGGAGTCAGCTGAGACCAGATCTCAGCATGCTACCTTTACTGTTCAAGTGACTCCTCCCTTCTAAGTTTGGGTTTATTTCATGGCTCTGTACATAAGGATTTTAGCGCCCTTCTGGGCTCGAATTTTAGATGATGCAAGATTGAGAAACTATACACTACCAATATTAGGCATGACCTTGTTTTTCTCTTGGTTGTATGTATGCTTTTGCCAACCGCACTCTGTATCTCTGGAAATTTTGACGATGCATTACTTTTTTGACTGAATTTCTCGTTTTCAAGTGCCACTATTGAGGATTTTCTACTTATTGTTTCCACTGCTGCAAATTCAGAATGGACATTAGGTTTAAAACTTAAGTTCTTTTGTTTTTAGAAATGCGTATTTTGCAACAGTGCTTCACCATCTATATTTAGTATGGTGATGCCAGGGTTTTAAATGTAAATTACATTATTGTGGAAAAAATGTATAGTTAAAAAAAAAATTACTAATAAGAGGCATTGCAATTATCACTGGATTTTGGCTCCAGTAAACCACAACATTGTTTCTTGCTCTTTGAATTCATTTTTGGTTATTTACTGACTTGGGTTGTTTGCTCAAGATTTTAGCTACGGAAACTGTGCGCATTCTGTAGCTGAACATCAATTCTGCAGCTATGCATTTAACTCAATGATTTATTTATCAAACAATGCATTCTAACCAGAAATTCATGATCAACATAACCATTTCATCTGCTTACATCATCTTTCACTGTAGCATGATGTCCCCATGCCATATTTTACATGACAATTTTCACTGTTTCATAAAAATTTCAAAACAGTCTAACTTTCTCATATGACATCAGAATTCGATGATTCAAGCGTCAATGGAAATATCTTGACAAGATCTACAAAATGAGGAAGCTATTATAAGATTTTTAAATAGTAAAGAATGAAGAAATTGATGAAAAGAAACAACAGGTAACTTGAGGCACTACTTTCAACACAGGTATAAACTCTTTTGGTTTTCTTTCATGAACTTGTTTAATAGTACCAATTCTTATTTTATTTTATTTTATTTATTTATTTATTTTTTTATGTAAATGTCATTAACAGATAAATTGATCACCTCTCTATTTTGATAACTTTACAATCCATTGGAGAAGAAGTACTAGTTTTTTGTAGGTTCCAAGAGGAAGAACAAATGACCATAAGCAAATAGTGTCTCTCAAAGACCACATTTATTTCACAAGAAAATTATCAGAGCAGCAACATAAATGAAACATCAATGCATGAGCACATGCTAATGCATATTAGATCCAGTGGTTGAAAACCTTTCATATGCCAGCGTTTCCATTGCATCCATACTCCTTCAGTCAATAAAACCTTCATCTCATTTCCTTTGCAGTCGCATTGCATTTCACTTAGTCAGTCAATAAAATTCTCATCTCATTTTCCTTCACTGCTCATTTTTATTCATAGAAACTATATTTTCCTGCCTTGCTTTCACTAAATCATAACCCATTTTGATAAAAACATTCAGCTCGCTTACATGCTGATTTGTCCTTTTACTTTCCATTCACTTGTCATTTTCCTTTTCGTTAAATAAACCTTGATCCACTGCAAAATTTTCCATTCATAGTCCTTCAAAATCATTGTTTCATGCTCACGTTAGATGATGGAGGATTCCTTAAGGTCTTCCTTATAACAAGCCTTGGACTATCGACATCGACACATTATCTAGGTTCAGGGCTGGAGTCCTCATTTGTACCTTGAGGCTTTTATGCCTTAATGATAGGCTCTCTCGCCAACAATCATGGGAATACATCAATGTCCCTTGATTGTTGGATCTTGCAAGTGGCTCGACATCGACGCATTTATTTTCCCTTCACAAGATGTACTTAGGTACCTTGGCACTCGTTGACATTAATGGTGATTTTTCCTTGCATTGGTTAACGACATTCATCAATGGTCGGTAATCCAATGACCTCTCTTCATGCTCGACACAAACACACTTATTTGCATGACTAGAGTTGTACCATCGGTTTTATAGTGATTGAAGACTATATCATTTCAGCGTTTTGCAGTAGATACAACAGATTTAGCAGCAGAAATAAAGAATCCACTTCACAACCTCATCCACCATTTATGCAACCAAGAAGCAGATGAATTCTGCATTTCATTCCATGATCCGGAAGCAGCCACACTCTTCAAATTCCATAACTCATGCACATTGAAGGTAAGTGAAGGTATGTGGTTTTCTAATTTTTAGTCATGCAATTCCTTAAAATACTAAAATTGTAACTTTGGGAAATTCCTCACTTCCTCTTTCACATTGTCATATCTTTAGTTGGGGGGAAGGGACATCATTTCATATTCATATATCATACACCATCACACATTTTCATTTCATCATAACATACTTGTCCTAATCAATTATGATTGCATTATGGTTTAAAAAGTTATATGATTTACAAATAATGCTTAAATTATGAGCACACTATATGGCTGATTTTAAAGATGCATTCTTAAATATGTTCAATGAATATTGCTGCAACAAAAAGAAACAAGGTATTGAAACACAAGAACCAATACCAATTAGAATTTGGTTGAAACACAAGAACCAACCAAACATGTTGCAATTCAATGTATGACAAGGAATACTTTGCAAAAATAAATAAAATTGTCAAATGCAAAGTTTAAGGACATATGATATAAGCCAAGCTCATTCAAGAGAAAAGATGTTGTGAGCAAATCAAAGGAATTGATGCAATATTTTCATGAGGACATGCAATTACTCTAGCTGGGGGGTATGTTGGGCCTCCAAAATGTTTTTAAAATGACATCTACTTTCACCTTTATCGCCACCATTTCACTCACATGTCGCAACTCCATAACCATCTAATCTTTCATTAGCCACCATTTTCATAAATATATGGGTTAGGATCCTTATTTACCAAAGTTATTTATTTTATGTGTTTAAAGCGAATTTATGATTAAAAACTAGGAAATTAACATGGTTTCATGTATCTATATATGTGGCTTGAGTTTCATGACATGTGTAGGTTATTTGATGGTTCCAAAGCACCCTTATGTGGCCTCCAATGCTCAAATTCTAATTCCCTTCAAAGGCGATTTGGATAAAGGTCAAAGAAGGATATGTTTCCTATTTGGATTGTAACTCTATGAGGTGTCTCATCATTTCTTATTTGGATTACAACTCTATGAGACACCTAGGGGATATGTGTCTCATTATGAGCTATTTGGTTGTAACTATATGTTATAGACATATTTGGGCACTTCAACCCCTATCTTATATGTTGATAAACTAGGGCTCATCAACCCCCAAAAGAGTTGTTTCATACCCTAAAAGAACATGGTCATCTAATTACATTATTCCCCAAAAGTTCCACTTGAAAAACCATCCAGAAATGGCCTAAACTGAACCATATTGATCGCTACATTGGTCAGGTGCGATGCATACTAATTAGGCCTTCTATAGGGTGCGATGGGCGAGGATGGACAAATGTCGGAGACAGTTTGCTAAGTGGAGGATCATGGAATCTTCTAGAAACTTCTCCTATGAAACTTGCCTCTCTGAATTCTCCCAAAGATCAGTAGGAGATATAAACTTCAGTTATCTCTTCTCTTGTGGAACCAAATGTAGCAAGTGGAATGACACTAATAAAAACCCAGAGATGACTCACACCCTTGCACACATCTATAAATGGATCCCTCATCTAAGAGATCTAGAGGCTGGAATTTTGTGAATTGCAAGGAAGTGTTGATAGTTTGTATTTGAGAAAGAACATTGTATTGTTGGTGTGATCTTGCTATTTCGTGAGTTGAACAGGGCTTCATGCTGGGAGGATGATGCTAGATCAAACAACTGGGTTGTAATTCTCCCTTCTATATAATAAAGTTCTTCAAGTTTTCTTCCATATAACTGTGCAATTGTGAATGTTATTATTTATGAATGCCATTGTATGTTCATTATATTTCTAATTTCGTAATGATTCTAATATAATAAATCAAGATGCTTTGACGATTCTTTGTTACTGTGTTTCTATAGGTACTCTCCAAGCAGGATAAGTATGGAGATGAGTTGCAATCTCTGTCAAGGGGGAGAGGGATCAAGCAAGGGATTAAGCGGAAGTTCCAGGTTGGTTCCATTATCTTTCTCTTATATATTACACATAGAAGAAATCATCAATTGCTTTAAACTGTTGTTTCTAGGGTAGCTGCCAAACCTAGAGGGCTAGTCACTCGAAAAGACACTAGTTTTCCCAGAAACAAATTGGCGACTCCATTGGGGAGCGAATAGATGTTTGTTTATTGTTATTGTTTGTTTTATAAAATATAGACAGAGCCTGAAGTCAGCTAGGTAGCCTTTGAACTTCTCTTTCTCTGCAATTGCATAGTAGATGAATGCTGCTTCAGTCAATCTATGGTTTAGTTTATGAACTAAACATTTGAATTACAAGCATTCTAGATGCCCTTTTGGTAGCTCAGTACCCTCTCAAGACATTTCTCTGTACTTTGTTCTTTACTTTCCATCATAGCTCAGCTTAACTCACTAAAAACAACTGCACATCTGAGCCAAAACCCACTTCAGTTGCGCTCCCTAGCCCATCGCACTGTCTGTCACTGTAAACCAGTATGAATTGCACCTCTTGAGTCTGTAAAGTGCGATGCATCCCTGTTTCTGTGAAGCCCAAGTGTGATGACTGACTGAACCTATTTCCATTCTAGAAATTGGGGGTTTTTGTCCTTGTTTTCAGTTTTGTTTAGTTGTTTTGTTGCTTATGAATAGTGCCTCCTTACTGAAGCCTGTTTGCATCACATAGATCAGTCTCCATTGATTAGGATTAGTAAATATTTTTATGTATTTTTCCATCATTTACAATCCTTTGTCGAAAAGTTGCTTAAATCGATCTGTCGTTTTGGTACAAAAAGTGTCGTAACTATCGTTTTGTGTCAAAAATAGAAGTGTCATGGTGTCTTCCTTCCATGAATAGTCAATTGAAATTTTTATCATGTATTTGGTTTGACTTTTTGATATTCGAAGTGTCGAAAGCATTTTTTTTTATTCAAAATTGAAAAGTGTCGTTTAGTCTTCCTTTCTCTTTTGAAGAAGAAATTGTCAAAAGTGTCGCTTTGAAAGAAATATTTCAGATCTTTGCTACACTTAGTTTTGCTTGTTGGCATTTTCCACATTAAGGGAACAAAAAACAAGTACATGCATTTGCATTTGCATTTAGTTTGTGTGCGAAAAATGATTTAGGAAAATGCACTAGTGTGTGCTCTTTGCTCTTTGTTTGAAATAAATTGTAATCTTCTTTCCCTAGTAGCTAATATTTTCATTGATCAAAATAAACAAAGGTTGTTTATCATTGTAGATTGCATTTTAGGAATTTCAAAATAATCATCACGCGATGAACCATTGAAAGGAAAACTTTAAAAAAGATCAACTCTAAAATAAATTTCAATGAATCTAACAACGCTTTGGAACTTAACGCAACATATCTAGAGGTCTAGGCTAGAGACATGTTCCGACGTCGTAAAAACTAGTAACTATCGTTTTCATTGAAGGTTGGGTGATTCCTCCTCTTTGATATGACAAGTGCTAGCATGGACTTGTGCTCATCATACCGTCGCGTATATATTGGGAGACCACAATAGGCTTATATCCTTTATCGATAGGAAGCTGAGTTTTCCGCCTTATTGATCGCAATGAAATGAACACATCATTCGGGAAGATTGACTACCGTACATAAGTCCTTGGTAATTTCTCTTTAATTTATCACCAAGGTGTATTTTGCAGTTTTGTGATTGGTTTGGTAATCCCTCTGTCTAGATTTCTAGAGTAGTCACTTTCGTTCCTTTTCAACTCTTTAAAAGAAAAGGTCCATCTGAGCACTTGTCACTTCATGCTCATTAAAAATTGAAGGGGACTAGAGTCATCTTTAGCTTTTTCTCAACTATTAAAAACTGAAAAAGCAAAGTTGTATCAAAGCGTCACTAAAATTTATTAATTTAGAATAACATCCTTGTTCCTTAGTTGATCTTAGGTTGAGATATATGGAGTCCACCAATCAAGGAATCCCTCTCGAGGGGAATCCTAGTCCTTTTAATTCTTGGGGAAATATTGGTGCTCCTCATATGGCCACATTGTCCCTTCTGGGACTTACCATTGGCCTACTAGTATGGCTGTTCTCGACCTCTGTGGTTCAAAATACCATGATTCCTCAACAATCAAATTAGCATCCAATTGATACTGAAGTTGACCCTTCGCCTTCTTCTTTGTTTGTTTCTCACTTCCCTTCTTCCTCTTCTCTCGGCGAAAGTAGTGATGCTAGTAACCGAGTGGCTGAGAAGAAGAAGAAAGGGAAGGATAAGAAGAAGAAACAAATTCAGCAAGGGGGAAACCATGCTTCATCTGGTGAAAATCCACACATTAAAGCTCCTAAACCCAAATTTCCATGCATAATTTGTAGAGAAGACCATTTTCACCGAGATTGTCCTTGCTTTCCTCGAATCTTGAGAGAATGGTCCCCCCATTCACACCAATTGGTGTGATCAACCTCTGGTGATCATGTTGGTAATACACCATCAACTAGTGATAATGAAGTTCACGGATAGAAAGGAACGGTTAAAGTTCCATGTAGGTTATGTGAAGGTAATCATTCCCTTCACTGTTGCACTTTTTTGGATGAAGCTAAAAGAGTATTGGATAACTGTCCTGCTTCACCGCACCGACTTCCATCTGGTTACTAGAAACTCTCCCCAAGTCCTTTACTAGTTGAAAAACTGACTGACTTAAATCAACCGTTGGTCGAAACCACTCTCTCTCAAAGCGAAACTTATGAGTCTATAGCAGACCAAAGTCAACAAGTCGAGGTGACAGTTGACCCAGTTTTACCTGTAGAAAATCGTACCCTTCCCGAAGAGAGTGAGAATGATACCGTTCAAATTCTTTTTGTTACTTTAGAGTCCAATGAACTTGGGGGAAATCCACCGGTTCCTTCACAACATGAGGAAAATCCTCCAGTTCTTGAAACTTAAGGGGCTAATTCAACCGTTTATTCGGTACCCCCTCCAAGCAATCTAGTCACTTCCTTTGATTGGAATTGACTATCAAGATCCCTCCTTCCTTCTTATGTACCTTTCCGAATCATAATACAAGTTTACAAAAAGATCGTATCGGGCACTATCATAGATTAAGGGGCATCAATGAGTATCCTTTCCTCAACTACTTGAAAGCGCTTGGTTCGCCATCACTTATGCCTGTTACACAGAATCTATTAGGCTTTAACAAAGGAACTAGTCAACCATTAGGGGTCCTTCCTAAGTTACCAACCACTTTAGGAAGGAAAACCGTTCATATGAACGTGATGGTAGTCCCAGGACCATTAGATTACAATCTACTCCTTGGATGTGACTATGTTTATAACATGGAGGCTATTGTTTCAACACTCTTCTGAGTGATGTGTTTCCCACATGAAGGCAAAATTGTCACCATTGACCAGCTTTCATTTCCTGGTTCAAGCATAGCTCCAAGTCAATCATCATCCCTAAATGGTCCTTTTATATCAACGGTGTCTCTTCAACCTTCATTCCATCCACCTAATTTCCATGAGTAATCTGGTGAATGTAATGAAGCTTAGGGGGCATGCACCCTTGTCTATTCTGTGGATGAACCCAGCTGAAAAGATAAGTTTCCCTGTAGAGATAAGTTTCCCTGTAGGTTATGTGATTGGTCTGACACACCATTCACCTTTGTCTATTCTGCGGACGAAGCCAAGGAAGTGTTTTGTCTATTCTGTGGACGAAACCATCCTGCATAACCACAGTAAGTTTCCATATAGCTACTAGAGACTCTCCTTTTCACCATGCTGGGGGCATGCAAACTTTTCATTTCTTTTTTCAATTTTCATTCTCTAGCTTTTTAGTTTTGAGCTTGCGTAGAAATAGAAACTAGTTCAAGCATATCTTTCCATTTTAAGCTTGTAAAAAAATGAAACTGAAACCGAGCATAGTTCCCCTAGGATTCAAGCTCGTTAAAAAATGAACCTTCGAGTAAATACCCTTTGTGATTGCTGTTCTATCAACCTTTTGAGCCTTGGTTGTGTACCTCCCATCACCTCCATTCTTTTAGCTGATCATACGCTTCCACCTGGTTGTTTACCATTTTGAGGAACAGTCGCGATGAGTGGTCTTGTTAGCCATCCTCTTCCCAGAAACGACCATGTTTTGAGAAGTTCCAAGATTACTCAAAACCAGTTGCTACCCTAGACACCACTCATTCCTAAAAAATGAGCCTTCTTTAAACCCTTTTCAGACTCTTTAAATATGAAACGATTGTCGAGCATTTGGTATTTCCAGCTGGTTAAAATGATTGGAAGTGCCATCCCTCTTGTATATTTTAATCCTTTTTGGACCTAAGGGATTATCTCATGAAAAAGTTCGAGCGCTTGTCTTTTTTGGCTCGTTAAAGTGATTGGAAAAGTCATCCCTTTTATATTATTTTAATCTTTTTCGGACCTAAAGGATTATGCTACAAAAAAGAACTTCTGGAGTTTCATTTTCATCCCTTTTCAAACTCTCTAAACATGAAAAGGACCGAGTTATCCTTGTCATTAAACTCATTAAAACAATAGCGACAAACTCGTCCATTCCTAGACGAGACAAAGTTTCCTTTTCATCCTTTCTCAAACTCTTTAAACATGAAAAATACCGAGTTATCCTTGTCGTTAAACTCACTAAAACAATAGCGACAAACTTTTCCACCCAGATAAGAATGAGTTTCACTGTCGCTAGACTCGTTAAAACACAACAGGTTTGCCTGAAGGGAAAAGTATAGAACACGCATATGTTATCCTCCTCAAGCTTGACAAAAATAAAGAGGTACTGGTCAGCAATGACCAGGGAAAAAGGGAAGAAAACTTGAAAACTTTATGGTAGCAGGTCGCTCTTGAACATGACACTTTCACTTCATCTCTGTGATTGAGTTGGGTTTGGTTATTCCGTTCACTGGTCGTCTCACCATTGGTCTTTCACACCATCCATCTTTTGGGGTTAACGCTACCCATTCATCTCAGTGTCGCCGATATGTTCAAGAGAAGTCATTCAGTCGAAAATTCACCATTCAGTTAATGTCTTATCCACTGCAATACCTTCATTTTTCATGACTGCCATTCCTGAACTTCATGTCGTCAGATCGTTTTCACCTCCAGAAAATCATTTTCTTCATTTTGTGTCGTAGATGTGGGATACATCAAGGCCCTCCTACGATGAGTCACTTCTTGTTGACA
The DNA here is from genome assembly GCA_031772625.1 of Pinus tabuliformis. Classification (NCBI taxonomy): domain Eukaryota; kingdom Viridiplantae; phylum Streptophyta; class Pinopsida; order Pinales; family Pinaceae; genus Pinus; species Pinus tabuliformis. The sequence goes on from CM062804.1 coordinate 762,402,616, forward strand.
TCAGCTCATTATCCAAGAAGTTGACTTGGAAACAACACTTTTAGTGCTTTGAAACTTGCATTCCTCAATGGCAAGTTTCTTACTTCCGGCGACAGGTTGACACCAATGACCTTCGACCAAAATATTTTGCATGGTGTTCGACATAGAATCATATATTCACACCACGTGAATTGTACTGTAGTACCTTGAGGGTCATCATCATTATTGGTGATTCCTCTCATGCCTATTAATAGCTCACATTATTGGCTAGTAACCAGGCGATGCCTTTCCATGTTCGACTTCAGAACATCTCTTCACATGGATTGAATTGTACATCAAGTGAAGATTGAACGAGTTTGAAGACCCCGGATCTAGTTTCATCCATCCGGGCTGCGATATATTCAGGGATATAAAAACATAAAATGTACAAGGATGCTGCACAGATGGTCATTCGGGTTGAAAATGCAACAAGATGATGGAGCTTAGTGGAAAGGAGTCGCCTTCATTAAGTGGGCCCGCAGGCTATTTTGGCACAAAGTCTATTTTTAGACTATGTCTATTTTAGACATATGGATCATGGTCTATGAGTTGCAGGATGCTATTTGTGGATGATTGGTCATGTTGGTAAAAATATATGGACTTCTATTTTTAGAAATATGGGCGGAGTCTATTTTTAGACTGTTAGGCTAAAAATAGAATAGTCGAATATTATTAACTCATAATAATATTTGGACTATAAACATTATCTTATCCTCTTGGAGCACTTCAGTTCGAGCTACAGATGTGGCACATGTAGCTTTCAGAAGGAAATACGCTTTTCTTATGGGTCATTTGAGCTATTGCATGATGGACTTCAGTTAGAACTCATGTGGTTGAGTTTGGTGGAGTTGATTGAGGAGTTGATGGAGTTGTGTTCATTTTGACTTGGTTAAACTAGTTGTATTTAGTCTAACTGCAGAATACACTAGTGATGAGTGATGTGAATTAATTTTTAATTAATTCACTAATTATTAACTCATAAAGCAACTAAAGAATACATTAGCTGACTCAATGCATGGACAATTCAGTGGAGATAGGTGTTAGAGGTTGAGATTGCTATCAGTTGTGACTATAGTTGTGCATGAGATTTGCACAATCAATGGATTGAGTATTGCCAATGAGGATTGCATGGTTCAGCCAAGGGAAATACGAGTTTGGATCAGCCATTCTCATCTATTCTCATGCATGATTGCGCAGTGGAGGAGATTTGAACCTGTGATTGATTTAGATCTGAGCTAGTTTTGTGTATAACAGGTGGAGATAGTACTGAGTACTTGCGAGGAGTATTTTACTATGTATTGTTACATGTTCTCAATCAATATAATATACAAATAGTTGGGGGTTTTCAGCTGTATGCTTTCCCCGGGTTAGATACTGTGTTAATGTGCACATGCGATTGTGTTTCATTGTTTTTAATTCCGCAAAATTGATGATCAACGTAGAGGAGGTTACGTATTATGCATGCATTCCACAATAGTGTATAATTAGGACAATATTTGTGAATAAGTGTCATATTATTCAAAATTTCTACAATTCGGACCAAGGATGATGACTCTACACCTGAAGAATCACCAGTCTGCATTTGCAGACAACTATCTAGTCTATATACATGAAATGAATTTATAAATATGAGAATGGGAATGCCCGCCTCAGCTAGATCATGAAAAAATTATATTATGATGATGTATTGTATTGTATCTTATACAGGTCACCTTCCAGTTCGAAACCTCGGATCCTCATGATAAAGCATTTCACCTGACATCAAGATTTACGACTTCATACTTTAGGGGGAAACTATTATAGACATATTTGGGCACTTCAACCCCAATATTATATGTCGATAAACTAGGGCCCATCAATCCCTAAAAGAGTTGTTTCATACCGTAAAAGAAAATGGTCATTTGATTACATCATTCCCCAAAAGTTCCACATGAAAAACCATCCAGAAATGGCCTAAACTGAACCATACTAACTGCTACACTAGCCAGGTGTGATGCATACTGAGTGGTACACTGCTCAGGTGTGATGCATACTGATTAGGCCTTCTATAGGGTAGGATGGGCGAGGATGGACAAATGTCAGAGACAGTTTGCTAAGTGGAGGCTCATGGAATCTTCTAGAAACTTCTCCTTATATGACACTTGCCTCTCTGAATTCGCCCAAAGATCTGTAAGAGATCTAAACTTCAGTTATCTCTTCTCTTGTGGAACCAAATGTAACAAGTGGAATGACACTAATCAAAATCTAGAGATGACTCACACCCTTGCACACATCTATAAATGGATCCGTCATCTAAGTTATCCAGAGGCTGGAATTTTGTGAATTGCAAGGAAGTGCTGATAGTTTGTATTTGAGAAAGAGCATTGTATTGTTGGTGTGATCTTGCTATTTCATGAGGTGAAGAGGGCTTCATGCTGGGAGGATGATGCTAGATCAGACAACTGGGTTGTAATTCTCCCTTCTATATAATAAAGTTCTTCAAGTTTTCTTCCATATAACTGTGCAATTGTGAATGTTATTATTTGTGAATGCCATTGTATGTTCATTATATTTCTGATTCCGTAATGATTATGATATAATAGATCAAGATGCTTTGATGGTTCTTTGTTACTGTGTTTCTATAGGTACTCTCCAAGCGGGATAAGTACAGAGAGGAGTTGCAAGCTCTGTCAAGGGGGAGACAGATTAAGCAAGGGATTAAGCGGAAGTTCTAGGTTGGTTCCATTGTCTTTATCTTATCTATTATACATAGAAGAAATTATGAATTGCTTTAAACTGTTGTTTCTAGGGTAGCTACCAAACCTAGAGGGCTAGTCGCTCGAAAAGACACTAGTTTTCCCAGAAACATTATATGAGATTTTAGTGGATCCTCATTAAATAGGGTAGTTTATTACGTTTTTGTATAAATAGGAGAGCCTTTTCCTTTGAAGGCATGTGTAAAGTTGGATAAATGCTCATGTTTTTAATAGAGAATTTGGAGCTTATACTTGGAGTTTTGAAGATTTAGTTTTGCTTGCATATGAGCTTCTTCACTTGCCATCCTTATACACTATTGGAATGGCCATCTAATGATTGTGAGATTTAATTACTTTTATAGATTAAAGTTCATTTGCTTTCTTAGTATTAGTTTTACAATGACTATGTAATCTTTGATTTTCTAAAAACATTTCAATAGGGAAGATTTATGTATTTTCTAATTGATTAAGTTTGAGGTAAGGCATCATAGTTATTTAGTTTCCTTTAATGTTCTGTTATTTAATTTCTTAAATTAAACCATCAATTCATTGTATAATTGAATAAAGGATCAGGCCAAGAAGGTGACTTCAAATTGGGTGATTGAATGTTCAACCTATGCAATCATTGAGCTTTACTTTTTCATGCTTTTATATTTGCTTTTAAGATCCTCATTTAATTGCATTAAATGATATTCCTAAATATCATTCTAAGAAATTTATTTAATCATATTTCAAGATTGAATGGTTGAATATTTGATACATGCAATTACTGAGTTATTTTCTGCACACTTTACTTGCTTTTCTAGGACATTAGAAGTTAACGTATAAATAGTTGCTTACACATCATCTCAAGAAGGTAACACTTCATAATTGAATGTTGGAGTAACTAAGAATATATTAGTTGTTTTTGATTTCACAGGTTAGTTGAATTTAATTTTCATTATTTGATTTCATAGATTAGATGATCTAGTTTTCATTATTTTGTAGTTAGATTGATCTAAACTGAAAGACAATTTCTAGAACATATAGTGCACGCATGCTTCACAAGTTTACGAAAACCCCGGGTTGACAAATTAAATGAAAAGAAATCACTTTGCCCCAACACCTGCCTTGCTTACTGAAACCCCATAGTGCACAGAGACACCAACCTCCCTTGCCTGTTGAAACCCTGCAGCTTGCAGAGACCCAACCAGCACTGCCCTCTAAAAATGTGTAGAACAATCTAGCTATGCTACACTCTAAAAATGCGTAGAGGTGTCCTTCTAGGACCTCCATCCTGCAATAGTATCCTATGCCTCAAAACTGTGCAATGTTGTCCAAGCTTCCCTGTCTATCTTGCATGTAGAAACTGCATAGACATGCCTCCCAGGGCCTCATTCTGACAGTAGTCACTGTCCACTGAAATTGTGCAAATCTACCACTCAGTGACTACAGGAAAATGTGACACACCGAAATCGCTTCCAAGGAGTTGAGGAGAAGGACCAAGAAACCAAGTAATGGAAAAGATCAGGACCACATGTAAACTCTGTTAGATGCATGATCATCTTTAGGGTAAGTATGGTAAGTAAAGAATACCTTCTGAAGTACACCTCTTAGTTGAGTTTGTAGGATGGCTTGTCCATGTCATATCATCTTGTCCTCATTAACATGCATGTGTGCAAACAGAAAAGGTAATTATATGTTCTGAATGTCTTTCTTCCTTTTCACTTGTTTGACCAACTGTTGTCTTCGACATGTTGATTGTTATGTCATGCTTGCGACCTTTTTCTGGTGATGTTGAAGGTTTAGTTTGAGTTGTGTTTGCTATGTAAACATTTATTGCACTCACACACGATGTTGTAAGCATTGTCGCGCAAGTGTCATCACGGTCATCCCAATGTCTATATCAAGTGTCGCACTTGTCGCTCGCACCCGTCAGTCAGTCACACTGAGTTTATGTTGTCTTAATGGTTTGAGGTGTCTTGTCGTCGAGTCATGTTGAGTGTATGTTCACATGGTCATGCATGAACAAGTTCACTCACTCACACACTTAGTCATTTTGCTAAAGCTCTATTGACCGGACGCCCCTCCAACAACTGGACCTTCGCCGAGCTGCACTACATAGTTTCAACTCTCAGTGATCATGTAATGTTGCCCAGAATTGTACAGAGCTTAAGGCTACCTCCCAAGCAATCTACACTTCACAATCCTGGAATCAACTTGACCGACTGTCACCCAGAACAACGCAGAAGTTTCCTAGCAAGTCATTTCAATTTGTGCTGCCTGAAAGCAAATCAACCAAGCCTCCAGTTGGTCAATTGGAGAGTTTGATCGGGTAGTGACCCCATGCCTCACTGCTCCAAAAAATTGCACAGAAGATTCCAAGCATGCATGCTTCCACTGACCGAAGAAACTACGCAGACATGTTGGATAGACACCCTGTGTCTGTCACTTCACTGCGCTAAAAAAAAATTGCATAGTTTTTCTAGCCAGTCACCTAGTTAGTGGAATTGTTGCTCACTCGGAAAAATGTGTAGTTTTCATGAGAAGTCCCCTAGCTGCCCAGCATCCCGCTTAGCTCAGAAATTGCACAAGGATGTGCATCAGGCTAGCCTCCCATCATTGCACATTTTTTTCCAATTGCCTCCCGTAACCCGTTGCCAGCTCCCTAGAAAAATTGTGTAATGTTTCCAAGCATCCTCCCACAGTCCATTGCTAGCTCCCTGGAGAAATTGCTCAGTTTTTTCTGCCAGTATCCCCCTGCTTCCTGTAATGTCTCCCTAAAAAAATTGTGCATATCTACCCTCCAGCCAAGCCAAATCCCGCAGATAGTCACTGTTGAGCCAAATTTCCCATCTCCACCTCCCAGCGACCTCTGCGCAATTTTCATGAATAGTGCCCGGAGCCCACATCCTGACATGAAATATGCCTTGTGTAGTTTCAGAGCCTTTTCCTCTCTCATAGTCACCTGCATACGAAAGCAGACGAAAATGCATCATGATAGACTAAGATACTTATGGATTTGACGTCGTCTCGTCATGAGTGGTTGCAGATATAGGTACATGGATGAGACATGACGCGATGATGAACGAGATGAACAAGGAGTGCATGCGGGGAGATTTGTTTGCGAACGGACGAACACATGGAGAATGACAAAGCACAAGTGAAGGAGTGATGTGCACATGCTACATCAAGAGAACACCAAGAACATCAAATACTTCCCACACCTTTCCATGCAAAGGTGAAGCTATGATACACCAAGAGCACATCCATCACTCAGCAGTAGTGCAGCTCGACATGCACACCACCAGTAGCATGAACACACCAGCTCTGTCGTGTCAAGTCATGTCATGAGTCACCTCGGCCATATCATTACTATGGGCCACACTGTTGTAATCAATGTAATGTAATGTGGAATTCCAAGAGACCCACATGTAAATCTGAAGAGTCATGTAAAGTTGAAGAGTCTTGTAAGTCAAATAGTCATGAGGGAAGTCGAACGATCACAAGGGCCAATTTTACCCTTGGCTATAAATACCCCTCATTTGTACATGCAAAAGAATTTTCACCTTGGATCCTCCCACATATACTTGAGAGTCTGTAATCTTTTCTTTGAGGAGCAAGCAGTGACTCTAATGCCCTCCTATTGGGGTTAGTGATGTAATGGTGTACATATGTGTCTTGGAACTTTCGATTAATTCAGAAGCCTATAAACATGCCAACACATTCACACATGTATTGTATTCATTTGTAAGACTATTCTTTGGACGCTTGTAATGCATGTTCCTTTAACCTGTATTATGACAATTGAAATATTTTGGTTGTTTTAGTACATATAATATTGGAAATGTGTTGTATCAGTTGTTAATTTTGTCTTGCTTGTGTGGTCTACCCTATCGGACACTCAATAGAATCATTCTTGTAAACTTGTTATAACTTCCATCGCGCTCGTGTGGACTATTCCGCTCAGTGTTTTACGTGCTATCTGTTCACCTTGTGTTTTTGAATGCCCCATCCATGTGGACTACTCCGTCGGAAGCTGCACATGTCCTGTTTTGATGTGTGTCTCTAGCAGAGCTGGGACTATTCCCTTTCAACCCGAGACTCACTTCCACCCTCTCTCTCTGCAGTGAAAGAAATTTGACACAAGCGACAATAAGCACTCACTAGGCATGCGAACCTCGCTGTTCGAAGACAAAGAAAACCACTCGCATGTGCTAACAAGAAAGAGTTAAGGCATATATTTAAGATAATGGAAATTAGGCCATCGTACCGGATGGGAATCCTATACCAAAAGGTGTGAGGTCTACTTGGGAATTCATACAGGGGAGATCCCCTAAATGTTGGTGAAACCAACACCGTCAACACTTGGCTACACACTTCCTCCATTCTTCTAGATCCTTGATGTCAGATGATCCTAGTTTTGGAATGTCAATCTCAACAAATTCTTTCAACCATGGTCCTCCAGTACTTCCTCCATGTGGTCCTTCCAAACAACAAAGTTAGAGCTACCCTCAAGGGCATACTCAAGCCTTAGACCATAAAACACCATGTTGCTAGCTCTAAAGAAGTGATCCTCAAAGTTCGATCCTCCTGCAATAACTACTTTGAATTCTCTTCTATACTATGAATCCTGCTTTGATACCATGTAGAAATTCTATGTAGATTCAAAGATTCTCATGTAATTTACTAAAACATAAAACTTGAATTTAGTCTACTCATCTGTGGAAAACAAATTACGATCGAGAAAGGAAATCATAAACATGTGACATGATTCAACACAAATACATAGATATTTATCTAGGGGAAAGAAACTACGCAAAACCCCTTCCTATATGTAATTCATTAATAAGAAAATAGGGAAGAAATATAATGATTTCTCAAGCCTGTGTAACCTCTGGACTAGTATAGTCTATCTCTCTGCCTGACTGACTGAATCTGGCCAACTCTTAGCCAGTTTTATAGCCTTCCAAGCTTCTAATTCCTTGTGTTGTTCATTGAGGAATTAGAACCCTATTTCATAGGAAGTTTCCTCCAAGGAATTGTGCATTTTATTAAGGCTCTTCCATTGACTACATGCACCACCTATACAACTTGGAATTATTTACAACTAATAGTACACTGCCCTTGAACTCCAATCTCAATTGGGTAACTCTTATTTTCTGCATTCATGAGTAAATTTAGGTTGATTGATTAGTTAACTGGTTTATCACTGTGTTGTGACTGACTACACACCCCACTACTAGACCCTCCACTAGTTCTCTAACAATTAGAACTAGTTTAACTCATAATAACTCAAATTAACTGAAACAGATTACTAGAAATTAATAATCAATCATATTGAACTGAAATCAAGTGTCTCCAAATTGAATTAACTGAGTTAACTGAGTGACAAGTGCCATGTCACCTCAGTTAACTACCTCCAAATATTTTACTGAAATTGAATTTTGAATTTTAATCTAGTTTGTCCAAGGAAAAGTCAAAACTATATTTCCTTGCTACATTTTCAACATTCAACACACAAAAATTTCGAGAGGGATAATGATGAGAACTTGCATAAAGGTATTTCTCAATGTGATTTTTAAATTATTTTTAACAACAACACCCATTATATCATGTCACATTGAGGACTTAGATGTAATATGCAAGTACATCCAAACCATTTTAACTTGGTTCTGTGGTGGAAAAATTCTTACCAATTTACCTTTATACAACGACAACTCAGTGGACATTGCTCAAATATTATTACTAGCATATGGAAACTATTGAATGGGAACACTAATCAAGAAAGAGCTTGTGATATATCCAACATAATAGAGAGGAGTACCCCTAACTAGTTACCTCAGTAGGAATTCATCATCAACGCAGTAGCAGTTGCCACTGAAGATCACTTGCCTTAATCAAGTGGAGAAATTGTTTCATGCCTCTCTACTCTGTAAGGAACTTTTCATGCTATAATATAACAAATATAGTTTTGAATATGCAGCTTTGTCAACAATTTATCGATAATGTTGGAAGGCATATTAATGTGTTCCCAGATAGTCAAACATTGTTGAAAAATAATGCGATGCTTCCATGAGCCACATTCAAAAGAGAGAAGCAGTGTGGTTGGTTGCATACTAAAAAAATGTCACAATGTTGGGCCTCCAAATCTTCTTTCAAAAGAGAGTCACAATATTCTTGGATTTCCGCTCAACTATTATCACAATATTGGCCTTGATACTCTCGCTTGGGAATGATGTGTTAATTTTCTTGAAACTATGAAACTACTTAGGTGGATTACTCTAAAAAAGGCAACTAAAAACTAAAACCAAATTTACTTTCATCAAGATACAAAGTTTCTTAACAATATACAAGCAACGAAAAACACTAGAGATAAAAGCACATGCACACAAAATTGACACGCTTTTTTTACCCATGAAACCCAAAAGGTAAAACCTTCTTTCTTTGTTGTAGTATATCATTGATTGTTGTTTGAGAAATTAGATCTATTACGATTCACGTTGCTATTGTACCCAACAATCTTGTAGAATTTCCCACTGTAGATCACCTAATAATGCAATATACTAAAGCAAAATACTTGATATACTTCTACAAACAAACTTACAGAAGCTTAATCGATTATGAGCAAGATCAAATAGAACACATATAAATGAGAATGAGAAAGCAATCACACATGAACACAAAAGAATACTCTAGGGAAAGCCTCAGCTAAAAACCCCAATCTCTATATTATCATACAAGTGGAAATATGTCCGGATTACACAAAGCATTATCTCACAAGTATCATGCTCTCAGTACAATCCCTTTGTTGCTCATAGACAGTCAAAGGATTCTCACAAACCTTCTCCTCTGTCCTCCAAGTCCTATTTCCTTGCGTAGTTTCTCCTGGGGTCCAATGCTGCCACCTGTGTGAATTCACCTTTCGCACTACTCACTAAACTCAGAAGTAACTACGCAATCCTGAAGGAGATAATTCCTTCTGCATGGATGAGTTTCCTATATAGGAAAAATCCTCCAACTGATAGTACACTGTCCCTTCCTCTGATCTCAACTGGGTCTCTGACTGAACTGACATGCATGAGTTATTTATGAGAGAATATTCAATTATCTGAAGTGCAGCAGTTACATGCATGCATGCATTAACTAACTGAACTCACAATTAATTCCACAAACTATTGGAACTAATCTAACTGGACTTAACTCAGTTAACTGAGCTAACTAATTACAACTCAAAGTACAACTCATCCTGATCTCCTTTAATCAAGGGATAACTTCCTCAACCAATGGAGAAACTGTTGCATGTCTTCACATAGACTTCATGTTTGATTTCCTACAACTAATTAACTCAAGATGAACTAATTAATTATTTTTTAAATAGCTGCTAAGATCAAATTCGAATTTTACTTCTCAATTTTAGTTTAAGGACTAACTAAAATTGGAATCTATCCCGAAATACTATTTATAGAAATGCTATTTTTAGCATTTCCATTTTTTCATTCCTTGTTGCTATATCCAACACTTGTACCTGAGATTCTACTTATTGCAATTCTATTTATATCATTTCTATTTTTAGCATTTCTTGTTTCCATTTTCAACAAGTCTATCTCTGATAAAGTGGTAGGATTCTCCTCACTAATATTAGCTTCTACAATTGATCTCGACCTGCCTTGATCACTCTTGATCTCTGTCATGCACACAACTGTTCCCCTACTCAATAACCTTGACCTGCTCTATGAATCCTAATACCCTTAGCTCTACAATACTTTTGCACTAGGGTCCTAAATCCTTGTGCACAATCTTCTATTTCCTTGTCCACAAGCTCCTATTTCCTAGCACACTTGTGTCTCCTATTTCCTTGTGCACTTGAGCCCTATTTCCTTGAACACAATTGCCCCTCAATTATGTGCACTCCTCACACAAAGAATGATATAATTTGTGCCTTCGTCAGTCTATTTATAGATATAATTTGAACCATGCAAGGAGACCTAGTTCAATTAACAGTTCACTTGAGTTTCTTTCAGTTGTGATTGCGAGTTCACTGAGAACTCAACTAATTCTCACTCCAATCAACATTGTGTTCTTAACTTGTTCTCTTTCCAATCAACACTGAAGTCTTAAATTGTTCTAACTGAACTCTAATTGAACTTTCCATTGCCACCCCTTCCTGTAGTTTAACTGAAGAAATATCCACTTAATTGAATCTACAACATTATGCATGAAAACTTTATGACCATTCCAATAAACTGGAAATCAACTCATCGTAACTGAAGTTGATCTCATGAACTCGCACTCATGCTAGAGAAAGAAAAATTCATGGTCTTTATTGGCTGAGACACAAGCTAGAAGACCTTCCATTGCTACATTTTCAACACTCCCTTTTAGCGAGGAAGGGATTTTGTACAACTCCCAACTTATCTCTGAAATAGATGAAACTGCCTCTTTTCAATGCCTTGGTCAAGATATTTTTTTCTGCTCCTCTATTGGAATATATGGTAGCTTCAATATCACTTTTTGCACATAGTCACTGAGATGATGATACCCAATTTCAATATGCTTGGAGCGACCATGAAACACTGGATTCTTAGAAAACTTAATGCAACTCTGACTTTCACAGTGGATCACAATGGGCTCCATCCCTTACTTGAAAAGTCCTACAATAAACTTCCTTGTTTAGATGGATTCATATGCTACCAAATTGGCAACCATGTATTTGGAATTTTTTGAACTAAGTGCAATTGACCTATGCTTGTTGCTAAACCAGGAAACAATTGCTAACCTCCATCAACTTTTGTGTACCATAATCCATAATTTGTCATTTCTCTGAGATACCTCAAAACATGCCTTGCACCGATCTAGTGAACTCTGGTAGGATCGATCATGAACTGGCTCAACTAATTCACTGCAAAAAATATTAGGTCGTGTGTTAACTAAGTACATCAATGACCCAATGAACTGCTTATACAAGGTGGCATCTACTTGCTTTGCCCTACTAGCATCCACCTTTCTCTAGTTTGTGACTAGAGGCATGGTCATGGGCCCACAATCTTGAATATGAAACATCCTGAGAATCTATGTAGTTTACTTCCCCTACCCCAAGAATATTTCCCCATCACTCTGCCATAGCTCCAACCCGAGGAAATAATGCATAAGCCTTATCTCCTTCATCTCAAACTCTCTTGCAAGATCTACCTTGCAATCCCAAATCAAGATGTATGCTCTAGTCAAAATAAGATCTTCAACATAGAGCACTATAATGAGCGGAATCCCTCCAACGATGATGACAAGTTGGATTCTGCCTCACTATTAGTGAAGCCCAATCCTTGAAGGTAACTATCAATGCAAGTGCACCATGTTCTTAGATCCTACTTGAGTTTGTAAATATAACTCTTCAGTAAAAACTGTTGAAAAGTGTGCAACAAGAAATGCTTGTTGAGAATGTAACAAGATGATGGAGCTTAGTGGAAAGGAGTCGCCTTCACTAAGTGGGCCCGCAGGCAAATTATGGCGCAAAGTCTATTTTTTGATCACAGTAGGAGTGATCACAGCAAGAGTGATCAGAGTCTTTTTTTGGACTGCTAGTCAAAAATAGAAAAGTCAAATATTATTGTCTCATAATAATATTTAGACTATAAACATTATCTTATCCTCTTGGAGCACTTCAGTTTGAGCTACAGATGTGGCACATGCAGCTGTCAGAAGGAAATATGCTTTCTTTGTGGGTCAGTTGAGCTATTGCATGTAGGACATCAGTTAGAACTCATGCATGTGAGTTATGTGGAGTTGGAGGTGGAGTTAATGGAGTTGTGTTCAGTTTGACTTAGTTGAACTAGTTGTATTTAGTCTAACTGATCAATAGACTAAGTGATGAGTTGTGTGAATTAGTTATTAATTAATTCACTAATTATTAACTCATAATGCAACTGAATAATACATCAGTTAACTCAGTGCATGTACAGTTCAGTGGAGACATGTGTTAGAGGTTGAGATTGCTATTAGTTGTGACTATAGTTGTGCATGAGACTTTGCACAAGAAATGTATTGAGTATGCCCATGAGGATTGCACAACATATGCCCAGTAGAATAACCTATGCTCACGTGATTTCCAGTGTGAGTGATTTTCCAAGGTAAATAGAACTTGGAACGAGTTTGGATTCATTCATTCTGAGCAGGTATTGTGCAGTGGAGGCAGGCAAGTAGCAGAGGCGATTTGGAGATCAGATCTGAGTTGTATTGTGTGTAACAGGTGGAGCTAGTACTGAGTACTTGTGAGGAGTATTGTACTATGTATTGTTACATGTTCTCAATCAATATAATATACAGATAGTTGGGGGTTTTTAGCGAGATGCTTTCCCCGGGAAAATACTGTGTTGATATGTATGATTGATGCTTCTATGTGCGCATGTTATTGTTTCTGCTTCTGTAAATTGATGATCAACGTAGAGGAGGTTATGTATTATGCATGTTTTCCACAATAGTGTATATTCGGGATAATCTATGTTGAATAAGTGTTTATTATTCAAAATTTCTACAAAAACACATGAGTGTCCCTGCTAAAAGTCTCAAACTCCTCTAGTCACTCCATATAAATCTCTTCCTCAACCACCCTGTTGAGGAATGTTGTCTTCACATCCATCTGGTGGATCTTACACCTCATCTGAGGTGCAAGTGCCAAAATCATCTTGATGGATGAATAATGAGGCATTGAGGAAAACATCTTATCATAGTCGATTCCATCAACTTGTGAGAAGCCCTTGGCCACAAACCTGGCCTTGTACTTCTCCACACTTCCATCTGCTCCATGCTTCACCTTCTACACCTAGCATGAGCCTATTACTAATTTTCCATTTGGCTATGGCATAATCTCCCAAACATCATTATTAATGATGGAGGAATGTTCTTCCACCATGGAATCCCACCAAACCCACTGAGAGGCTTCCCCCTCATAGCAAGAAGGCTATGTGTCAAACAACTCAGTCAGTAGTTCCATATATCCCGTGTACCTTTGTGGTTGCTTCCTCTTCTGGAACATAGAGCTACGAGTCTCAACTTGCTCATGGTCCTATTGAATCAACCTATCATCACACTAGACTCTCTTCCTCCTTGTGTTGGAAGTCACTGACTGAGTGGCTGCCTCCAATCATCTTGATCTCTCCTCCTTATCTTGTAATGTATCCTGGTCATATTTCTATGCGACTCGCTTGCCACTTGACTAAGATTCAATCTGTGATACTGGCTGAGGCTCCTACTTGGGAGTGAGTAGCTCCTCTTTAGGTACTCAAACTTTCTCTCTCTCCAAGGATTCCCTTAGATCCTTTCCTCATCAAACCTCATGTCTTGCTTGATAACTATCTTCCTGAGAGATTGTATATACACCCTGTATGCTTGAGATGTCTCACTATAACCCACACAAATTCCATTTTCAGCTATGGGCTCAAAATTCTTCCTACTCTCTTTGGACACATGGCAGTAAACTTTTGTCCCAAATATGTGGAAGTAAGAAACACCATTCTTCTTTCTAGTCAGATCCTCCTCCGATGTAACTCATCCAAGCACTTTGTGTGGATTCCTGTTCTGCATAAATACTATAGTGTTGCATGCCTCTACCCATAAGAACATGGGTAGCCCCTGGTCATGCAATATGGCCTTGGCCGCTGTAACTATGTTGCGGTTCTGTAACATGCCCTTGTTAATACTTTCTCTCTTGTAAATAATTGTAATTATTTAAATGGCTAAGATAGGGACACAAATTCCATTGCTTGAGGGAATTGTTGTTTTAAATATAAGTCCTGTTTGGTTGAGTTGTTTTAATTGGGATGACTATGCCATAAATTAACTAAAAGAGGAAGGACATGCCCAAGTTTCCTTTGAACTCTAACCATAAGCAACAAATGAACAAAATTTAAGGAGAGGCATGGGTTGCATTGTCTAGTGGTTGACTAGTAGATAGTTAGTTAGTTAGGGAATTCCCTTAAATATTGCATCATCAATGCAAACCTGTATTGGAAAGATCCTTTAAACATCCTTCTTCTCTGTCTAACTGAAAATGAAATAGAAGGAATAATAGATCAGTTCCATGCAGGGTTTTGTGGTGGACATTATGCTTGGAGAGCAACAACCTACAAGATTTTGAAGGCAGGTTTTTATTGGCCTTCACTTTTCAAAGAAGTTGCAGCAAGGGTAAAAAGTTGTGTGCCATGCCAAATTTTTGCAAGAAAACAAAAGTTGTCATCACTTCCTTTAGTTCTAATGTCATTTCAAGCTCCTTTCCTACAATGGGGGTTAGACTTCATTGGGGAAATCCATCCTCCATCAAGCAACCAACATAGATGGATTTTAACTGCTACTGATTACTTTACCAAGTGGGTAGAAGCCATACCTGTAAAGAATGCTACTGATACTGTTGTAATTAAGTTTCTTGAGGAAAATATTTTATCAAGGTTTGGATGTCCTCAACAAATTGTAACAGATAATGCAACAACTTTTAGCAGTATAAAAATGATTGAATTTTGTCAAAAATATTCAATTTTATTGCATCATTCTTCACCTTACTATCCACAGGGTAATGGGTTGGCAGAATCTTCCAACAAGAGCTTAGTTAAGGTTATAAAGAAGACTCTTGAAGATCACAAAAGGAGTTGGGATGCACATTTGATCCATGCTATTTGGGCAAACAAAGTTTCTCCTAAAAGGTCAACAGGCAAGTCTCCTTTTCAATTGGTTTATGGTAAGGAAGTTATTTTTCCCACTCATTTAGCTTTACCTGTAATGAAATTTCTTCAAGAATCTTATGAAGAAAAGGATGATTTTTCAAGGAGAATTAATCAAATCATTGAGCTAAATGAAGATAGAGATGAAATTCAGTATCAGCTGAAGAAGTATCAAAACAAAATGAAGGACCTTTTTGACAGAAAGGCAAGAGAAAGAAATTTCAGAAAGGATGATCTTGTGCTCAGATGGGATTCAAGAAGAGAAGACAAAGGAAAACATCAGAAATTTGACAATCTCTGGTTTGGTCCATTCAACATTGCAGAAGTCAAAGGAAACAACACATATTGCAGAATCTGGAAGGAGAGTATTCCTCATTGCCAGTCAATGGGAAATACTTGAAACACTACATTCAGTATTAGTTTCTCATTTCATCCACCATATGTAAATATTCAGAGGGTTTAATTTCAAAATCTGCAAGTGAGTATCTTTTGCAGCAAAGACTCCATAGCCCAAGGTGAAGGCACTTGGATCTACTTGTTCTCTGCATCCCACAGGGGGAAGCAGTCCCCAGATGGAGCCGATGTTGTAACATATTTAGTTTTGATAAGTTAGTATATTAGATATATGAATTTGGAAAATGTTAAGGTAGGATGTGGATGCAAAAGAAAAAAGATTGGTTTTAAAAATGTTAGGAAAATTGATTATGATAGGCATCCACATCAATAAAATGTTAGGTGTTAGTTGCTTTAAACAAAGAAGGCAGAATAAAATGTTAGGCAAGCTAAAAGAAAAAGAAGCTTCATTTAAAAGTTTTGGAATACATAAGGTTGCTAGCTCAAATGCACCATCATCATGTTGATCCTATGTTGTATATGTAAGGAAGAATTATCAAAGGAGGTCATGTTCCCATTCTTACACTAAAAATCCCCTTCCTACATTATAATCCCCTACACATTCATTTCCCTAATTCCCTTCTTCATTACACACTCCCCTCATAGTTTTATCCTAAGTTTTATTTCCCAATAATTTATTCCCGACACATTATGTTTCATTCCCTACCTCCATACCATATAACTTTCCTAAGTTATACTCCCGACACATTACCATTTTACCTCATATATCTCATCATGTGAACATTGGATTAAGAGTTTTAATGTGGTTTTGGGCCCCGCCATTAAAAGCTGACTATTTTTCTTCTCATCCCCGACCGATAAAACTAATCCAACGTCCCTTATATGATTTCAGACCCCATCCACTATCCGACCTTTATTAGCAAGGGGGGGGGGGGGGGGGTCCAAAATAAGTTGTATTACCATACCACCCACCCACTACATGTCACCATCACAGGATTTCAGACCCCCCTCCATCAAAACTATAAACAACCTCACCCCCCCTTCGAAAGATGTTTCTCCAAAACAACTTACCATTGACCGTTGATTACTCCGCCATCCCGCCGTTGCCACATAGCTTCTCATCAACGAATAAAATCACCTCCCTCCATATTCCCATTATTCATTTATTACAATTTCCCGTTAACCCCGCGCCATCAACAGTTGAAAATAAGTTTGTTATAAACTCATTTCAAACCCTCTGTGAACTTCCTATTTTCATACTACAGTCTACAGAGCCAGAATTGCTGTCAATTTTCGATCACAGGTACTCCATTGATTCTCAAAGCTACATCGCCTGTTCGAGCAGCATCTGAATTCACAAGTACACTTCCCCTCTTCATATATTGGTCAAAAACCTTCTTTCCATTATAAAACTCAATTCTTTTGTTATAATTTAAAATCCACTGTCAAATTTCTATCAGTATGCCTCCTAAATAGAAGAAACCATAGGAAGATGTTAACCCTCTCATTTTTCCCTCTGTTGACATTCACCATATTCCTTTAGCCGATAGAGACTATATGATTCATGAAACCAATTGTGAGATTGATCTTTTTGAATTATATTGTTGGCTAGAAGATAAATATGTCGACCAAACTGATGAACTTCAACTATGGAAATCAAACCTCCCCTATTACATCTTTCCTCTCACCTTCAGTGCTCCAGAATTTATCAGAAAGTGTCAAGCTTCTTATCTCCCAGATCAGAGAGCCATTGTCAACCCTCAAGGCCAAATTCTGTTTACCATAACCCCTGAATCTATTGACCAGATGATGCAAGCTCCAACTGTCAAAGATACCACTCCATTTTCTCATGAAGCCTTAGTTGAATTATATCAAAAACTAGATTTTACCAAGAGAGCTGAAACCCTGGAGTTATTCCTTTCAAAAGATGCCCCTATGCCTAAAAAGAATCCTCCCTATCCTTCATCCATGTTCCCAGAAAGAGCCAGGAAAATTATCACTATGATTTCTTATTTACTTGGCTATTACTTTGATGAATGGGTCAATGATGCCATTATTGGATTCCTGTCAATATTTTATAATGATGCCCAACCCACCATTGTGTTTAATTTCAGTAAGTTTTTAGCAAAGTCTATCCACCAGCAGTTTGTTAACTTTGATACTCAAGAGGTTTTTAAATATACTTCTGTTCTGATCTATATGTTCATATACTTCCAAGGATATCATCTAAATATGTCATTGTATAAGTTAGATGATAAAGGAGAACAACAACTAGTAATATTTTGGACTACCATGGGCAGGAAAGAAAAAAATGAATATTCATTTAAACAATTCATAGACATGTTTGTTCATCCTGCCATGAATCTTTTGAGTGGCAGTACTGAGAGAAGAATAAGTGAAGAAATTCATAAAATTTTGCATCTTACATAGCAGGCACAGACTGGAGATTGGTATCTCTATGAGAACTACACTGAGATTAGAGTTTTTGGTTGTGAACTACCACCTTTCAGGCTACCTAAATACCTCCCAATGAGGATTTTTTCACTTTAATATATTAGCCAAATGATAAGCATGGACCAGATTCACTTTACGTCTTCCAAAAAGAAATCATAATTAAGAATAAAGACTCAGGTTGGTTAGTTTATTTGTAATAGCAGGGTAGTAGGAGAAGAGGCAGAGAAGATATTGAAAACCATGAATTTGATTTGAGTTTCACTTGGTCTTATGACCCTTTAGGAATCATTTCTAAGTTAAGGGTGGACACCAAATCTACACCTTACTTTCATACAGCAAGGCCTGGGATTGAACAATACAAAAATAAAAAAGAATGGCTACCAAATACTCTACAGGAATCAGAGGAGCAACAAGTCTCTACTTCTTCAGTGAATACACCTTCCCTGCAAGAAGAAAAGACAGGAAAGAGAAATAGAGAAGAAGTGTCTCCCATGGAAACTGACATTATCAACTCAGGTTTCAAACTTATATATAGGAAAAAGGAAAAACTCAGTTCAAGGCTGAACTTCAGCAAAGATTCACAACAACAACAGCCTAACACTTCAAAGGAAATTCCTACAACTATATTAGGAGAAGAGCAATCAATAGATCCTCTTGATTCTTCAACACCTTCTCAAATTCAACAGCAACAGATCATACAGAAAGAAGCATCTTCATCAAGCAATCCTGAGAAAATTAAAATGGACATCTACAAAGAAATCAAGCTAAAGAATGAAGCTTTAAAGATCAATGTCTATAATCAATTCTGGAAACAGACATCTAGAACACAAAGAAGATTGCTAACTGCCTTTGATTCAGAGAAAGGAAGAATGCACATGGAATTTCTCCAAGCTCAAGTATCTCAGCCAAAAGGAGAGGCAGATTACAAGAAATCCACCCTTGAGTTTGATATTAAGGATGTGCATTTAATTGATCATATGGAAATGCACAAACATATAGGAGAGATGATATTTTCTTCTGCTACTAATACTGCCATGACATTGTCTAGATTATAGGCTACATTTGCCACCATTCGATCATAGCTTGACATGGAAAGGGTTTCTTCGCATGCCAAAGACTCTAGGATTAAAACACTAGAAGACCTAGTAATCAGATTGGGTTATGACCCTGTAAATGTTAAAGCTGCAGAGGAATTAATCAAAAAGAAGAATGAACATATTGTTGC
Organism: Pinus tabuliformis; assembly: GCA_031772625.1. NCBI lineage: Eukaryota > Viridiplantae > Streptophyta > Pinopsida > Pinales > Pinaceae > Pinus > Pinus tabuliformis. The sequence goes on from CM062804.1 coordinate 762,422,091, forward strand.
ATTAAGGAAACAACTCAAACTCCTAGCAACTGAAGACCCTTTGGCTAAGGAAATAAGTGAGATAGAGAACCAAAAAGTAGATATGATGAAGATCATTATTGAACAAAATTCACAGATAAAGCAGATGGAAGTTCAAATAGAAAGACTCATTGAAGAAGCCAAGAAATCAGCTGTTCCTCTACAAGCACTTCCAATCACTAATATTCCTTCAGCTAAACCTACCACAAGCACTCAAGGAGATGCTATCAAACTGGCCCAAGCAGTTCAGAAGATGTCACTTCAATCTGAAGAAATCCAAAAGTTGGAGAAAAAGGTAAAGCAACTGGAAGACATTAAAAGTAGGTCTAACACCAATCATTCAATAGAACTCCAGAGAGCCCAAACTCAGATAGAGAATTGGAAGAATTCAGCAAATGAAAATTCCATTGGTACTCCCCTTGCTTAGGTTAAAGAAATCATTTGGAACAACATCATCAATGAAATGAAACAAATTTGGCCCTGCATCCAGATTATGTTTGAACAAAGAGAATTAGTAGAAAAATCCAACAAATCTATTTATGAAATAAATGATCAGTTAGGAACAATGCCTACAACAACAAACAAAATCATTAAGTTTTTGAATTCTAAGGATAAATATGAGCTGGAAGAATTGGGAGTAGAAGACAGAACCGAAACAATCCTTGAAGTAAAAAAGGTTCTTACTAAGAAGAACTTAGTAACACAACTAGAAGAAAAATGCCATACTCTGGAATTTGGCATTAACAGATTTCTGTCAAGAATTGAGACATTAATTAATAAAGGACTACCTTCTATTTTTGTGTTGAATGACAAGCTGATGGACAAAACAGATTATTTTCAAAGATTACAGGAAAAGATGAAAACTTCAATTGCTGCATCATCTTCAATGAAAGGATCAATCACTGGCAGAGCTTTGTATGAAGCAGTTGGAAATATTTGTTTTATTCAAAATGAGATTCAGCATGTTTTTCCAGTAAAACCTACCTTTACTAAATACACTGAGGTAGATGAAATCTACCGAAAGGCTATAAAGGTAACAATTCCAAATTCAGAATGTTGGGAGAAATTGAAAGAATATCAAAAGGAATAAAGCCTGCCAACATATTATTCCAACACATCACTCCAACACAACAGTCAGTTGCCAGCATATCCAGAAAAAGAGGTGACTCAGCAACAAATTCCAGTAGAACAGGGCCAGAACGCAGATGCATTCTTCCTAGATCGAATCCTTCAATTCTGTTTTAGTTTTAGATATTTTAGCATGCCTAGTCAATAAGGCATTAATTGTAAAACTCCTTTTTGTAAATACCTCATTCTGATAAAGAATCAGGGGTTGCACCTTGGAATTAGTTTTTAAACATAATTGTACTAAGCTGGAGCTTTTTGAATGTCAATAAAGGATTCTGAGTTATCTACACATGGCTTGTCTTCTAGTGAGTTCTTCTTTGTGTTTATCATAATTGTTTCTTCATATAATTTATCTTATAGACAGTTATCCAATTAAAAATCTTAATTGAGTATCAATTTCGTTTTTAATTCATTGTGAATTGTAATTTAATTAAGAGACTAAGTTACAGAGCTGTTTTCTTCTACTACTTCCTCTTGAAAGTTAAATTGCATTAGGTTTCTGTTATAATTTGGTTGTATTATGTTGATCATTGAAACACAATTTTAATGATTTCTTCTTGTAAATGTTTAAGTATTCTGTCTGAGTATATGATCATTTACATTTCCTTTTTCTTCTAAAAATCATCACACATCAAATTTAAATTACTATGTGTAAATAAAAAACAACCCTTCATTATATTTAAGATATTTCTAAGTTTTGAAACACTTGTTTTAATTAACTGTTCTCTGGTCATCCACAAAATCAAAAACCCCAAAATATTCCAAATGCTTTGGCATAACCAACTGACCTAGGGTTAGCTCAAAGTAAAACAGATGCCACTATGCAAATTTTAGCTGAAAGGAGTGATGACCCGAGAGCCTTACTTTGATAAAAATTTATCTTTCTTCAACTATAAATAATGTATATATTATTTTTACGGTTGTTTGCAATTTAGTTTAGGCATCACTATGTAAATATGAGGATTTCTCTTATTTCTGGGTGTGCTTAATAATTGTCGTTCAATCAATTGAACAGTTGTTGTTCAATTAATTGAACAACTCCAATATTTCTTTTTGTGTGTTTTGCTGTTCAAATCAATTTAACACCATTGAACAACACCGATTTCTTTTTATGTGTTTTGCTATTCAAATCAATTGAACAACAGTTGTTCAATCAATTGAACAACACCAATTTCTTTTTGTGTGTTTTGCTGTTCAATCAATTGAACATCCGTTGTTCAATCTATTGAACAACATCAATTTCTTTTTGTCTTTTTTGCTGTGCAAATCAATTGAACAGCTGTTGTTCAATCAATTGAACAACACTGATTTATTTTTGTGTGGTTTGTTGTTCAATCAATTGAACATCATTGATTTCTTTTTGTGTGTTTTTCTGTTCAATCAATTGAACAACTACTGTTCAATCCAATGAACATCACCAATTTCTTTTTGTGTGTTTTGTTGTTCAATCAATTGAACATATGCGGTTTAATCAATTGAACAGATGCTGTTCAATCAATTGAACAACACCGATTCCTTTTTGTGTATTTTCTGTTCAATCAATTGAACAACTTCTGTTCAAATCGATAGAACAGTTGCTGTTCTGTAGAATGAACAATTGTGATTTCTTTTTGTTGTTCCATTGCTAGTAATTCTTTTTGCCATTTGTTTTCTTTTCCATGTTTTTTTTTAAACCATTTGTTTGGATTTGGAATTTGTACCTGAGACAAAAGAAAAATAGTAATATTAATACCATTATGATTTGTAAAACCTTTGATGGTCATCTTTATTTTGAAATTGACCTGCTTCATCTATATAATCATTGGTTGAATATCTTCTCTTTGGACACATCATAAAATGATTTACTATCTTAATGCCATGCTGGTTTATCTTTTACACTTTCAATTGATAATTCCCTTTGGTATGGTGATATAGGGATAAAATCATAACTTTCATTGGCATTTTTTTTACTTCCTTCACCATCCTTGACTCTTAAGGAGTAAATGAGCCTCCCTCCCTTTACAATAAAAATATGAGGATATGAAAATATGAAAATATGAAACTGCAACACACATATTCTTAAAGAGGATAGGGGGTCTCATCACGAGCCAGCCTACCATGATCATAAGGGTGTAACAAGTGACATTCCATTATGGCCACCACACCAGGGTAATGACCTTCTTGATAATTAAAACTGTTAGAAGGACAAGAGGTCTCATCATGAGCCGACCTGATCACTTTGTTATATCCTGGTGAATGGCACTATGATTATCTGGTTACCATGCCAACATAGTGGTCTCTTTATAGAAGTGAAAGGGAAAATCATCTAAATACTAAAAGGAGGACTTTGGATCATTTTTCGGTTAAAAAGAAACCATGTCAAGGCTATGAACACCTGCTAGTAGTAGTGGCTTTGCTTGTGGTATTGAAGTGCTATGTTACATTTCCAAATATTATTTATCCCATCACCCCCTATTGATTCATTTCTAAAGGTGAATTTACCATTTGAACAACATTTCTAACTAAATTAACCAACATGCATGGTAAACTATATCTTTATATGCATTATGTCATTATTCTCCAATCAATTAATACCAATAGTCATTAAAATTTATCACTGGTCATGCGTTCGTCACCTTTTCCACCTAAGGTAAATATCTCTTCACATAATGATATAATCTCTATTTTAATCCTTTTATGGGCATTTCAAATCTTTTGACCTGTACTCCTCTGACTGTTTTTTTTCTTCATATTTACACCACTTTGATTGATTGTCCGACTGCATTTATCACTTCTTGATGCCCTCTCCCTTTTTCCCATGCTTTGTGGGCATGGACGCCCTTTTCTGATTGGAGGAGGGAAGGACTGCATTATGAATGCGCGCATGTAATAATTATTAAACTGTTTTCTGATTGGAGGGGTGAAGGTAAGCATAACGGATAACATGCAAATTAATTGTGAATTTGCGCCAAATACTGTTGATAAGACAAATAACATAATTTCCTTTGATATTAACTCTAAAACAATGCCATTACTCTATTAATAGCTTTAACGTTTTACGGTGCTATTCCAAACTGTGAAATTGTGAGAAGAGTGCATGCAAAAGTGCAAGAGAAACAGCTACTGAGAAACAACAATCATGGGAGGAAAAGCCATCTGCAGTGAACCTACAGTGCTCCAAATATTAGAACAGGCTCGTGAAATTCTTGAGCATGCCGGCTGGCTTCAATACTTGACCAAATTACAAGGATTCCATGAGGAAATAACACTTGAATTTTTGCAGAATATACAAAATGGATGCATGACAGTGAGGGGAAAAAACATAATAGTTTATGAAGCAGTTATAACTGAAGGCTCTTCCAGCAGAAGGCACGAGATGGACAGATAAGCATGTTCTTCTATAGGACGTAGTCGCAGTATTCCAAGACCCAGATGAAAAATTGGTATGCAAAGGAAAATGGATTCACCCTACAGCTTTAAGGCAACCATCGCAGGAATTGGCGACCATTGTTCAGAGGTATATCACTTGTGACAGACGTTAGGACGTGGTAAAACCTTGAAAACTCAAATTGTTAGCTATTCTGATGTAGAAAATTACACTTAATTTGCCATTTTATTTAAATTATTTATTGCATGACGTTTCTAGTTGGGTCAGAAAGGCTAAGGACCCACATTTTGTCATCAACCATCATGGGATGATTAAATTAATCATCATTCATGGACTGGCCCAATAACTATTAACATGGGATAACCTTGTAAATCCTGCTTTGACCCCACTTGAAGAAAACCCAGAGACTGAAAATTAGGGGTAAGAGTAATAGGTTTGAAAAGGACAAGAAAAATAAGGAATCCTTCTTTGGCCCCCAACCCAGTAAATTGTAGGCGCTCTGTGAGGATAAAATCGCGACAACACACCCCAATTTCGATAGAAGAAGTAGGGCCATCTCATAGGCCCTCTCCAAGTCAAGAAGATGACTTTTTCTAGGAATATGAGGAAGAAGTTTCCTGAGTATTGGAGAATATGGGGACATTCTGTGAGGAAAGGGAGCCGTCTGGAAACTCTAAAGGGAAAAATCATGTCCTTAACCAGTCTCCCTCTGCTAAGAGTTATGGCCATGCTGAAACTTTGCCATTTGTTGATAATTTAGAGGGTCAACGGGAACCACTTCCCTCTATGAATGAGCCCCTTGAGAAAGAGGCCCATGTAGAGGAAACCCTCAGAGATGGAAATCAAACAGAGGTTACTATTCCATTGGAACCCCCAACGAAGGAAAACCCTACAGAAGAAACCCTGGAGGATGAAAATCAACTAGGGGATACTGTCTTATTGAAGTCCCTAGAGGACGAGGCCCATACATAAGAAGACCCCAAAAATGCTAATCACTCAAGAGACACTATTCCATTGGAGTCTCTTGAGAGAGAATCCTATGAAGAAAAAGACCTGGAAGACGATAATCCATCGGGAGACATAGTTCCATTGGAACCTCATCCTAATATTGAAACAACTCCACCTGAACCTAAAATAAACACAGCTGTGCCACCACCAATAAAAGACTCCACGACAAAGAAAATGTATAAAGATAGATTAAGGAAGTTTCTTAAGAAGTACAAGAAGAATAATAAAACAGTTAAGCAACTGAGAGAATGGTTGAAGGAAGCAGTTAGGGTCTGGAAACTGAAAGTAGAATTGGATATCGTAGGGACCCAAACAAAACATTGTTCTTGGGAAGATATTGAAACCTAGACTGAGAGTCCTATTGTTTGTTCAAAAGGAACCCAAACATAGCAATGTCCTCTAAAGAATATTGAGATTCAGACTGAAGGTCCTTGCTCTTGCTCAATGGAAATCCAAATGGACTTTCCCACTACAAATGTTGTTTTACAAACTAATTCTGAGGAGAATACTCAGGAAAATTATTGTATGCCCCAAGGAAGATTTGAAGTTGCTATTCAAACTGATTTGAAGGAAATGCCCAAGTAGATTTTTGTATGTCTCGAGAAGCGTCTGAGGCTGTCGTTCGAACTGAATCAATGATAACACAGGATGATGAAACTCAAACAGGGGAAACACCTTATTACATTCCTTTGGTAAGGGAAGTTGTTATCATAAAATTGCAAAATGAACTAGCCAAGACTCAATAGGAGTTGGCTCAACATAAGGAAGAAGTAGTGCTGTTACAAGTACACCAGGAATTGTAGAAGAAATTTGAGGCACTTACTGTAACAGAAGATGAGACTTTCACCAATTTCAAATATGAGCAGAAGAAAGTAGAAAAAGAACAAGCCAAGCTGCAGAAGGCCAAGGAGAAAATTGAAACTATTTTCTCTCTCTACTCTGATGCCTTGTCTTGTCGATCACTTGCCACCAATTATGCACTATTCTTGTTATAAAGATACCTCTTACTAAAGGTTAAATCGACCAGGGCTGGTAAGTTAGTGGAATGCAAGACCACTCCATACTTTGTCAAATATTCCAAGGAACAAAATTAACAGGTACAGTGCCTTTTATGTGAGTTATACATGTACATTTTTTTCTTGGAGGACGAACTAGATAGTAATCCTGGCCCCTTCATTGGGGATATTCAATTTCAAGATTTTCTTTCTTTTGCCACTAATTAGATTAAATGGCCTAAAGCCTATAACACTTTTCAAAAAAGGGAATATGGTCTAGACTTATGGGTTAGGGGAGAACCCACAAAACCCCTACATCTTTCGGTCCAACATAAACAGTTCATGAAACAAACAGGCATTGTGGCACAATTAGGACCATTCCATATAGATATCATACATGAAGGAAAGGAATACTTTCAGGAAGTTAAGGAGGAAAATTTTTCAACAGCAAGACAAAGATGGGAAGCTTCCTCTAACAGTGTCAGGAACATGGAGCCATTTGGGTATAGAAATTTCAAAGTTGCCTCTACTTGCCTGCACAAATACAACAATATGGTCCTAAGCATGGGCCCTGACTGGATAGGGTGCCGTTACAGATGTATGATTATTTGGTACCCTCCTGATGGGTATTACAATGATTACAATTTTCCAGATTACTGGGTAAACCAGGATTTTGCAGTAATCAAACATAAAAATGGTTTTAGGCTATATAAGGAAGAAGTTTATCCTGCTTATTCCTTGACACAACTGCACCTCAATCATCTTATTGCATGAGGACATGAAAAAAGGTAAGCAGGGGAGTATGTTGGGCCATGGAAAAGGTACGTTTTATCCTCATAATAGCTTAAATCAATCATTTGTCTTTATTTGTTTATCTTCGTGTTAGGAATAAATATAGAAGAAACAATCGCAGAAGCTGGATAAAATCGATCATTAACAAATTGGGTAAATCTGGGCATGAAAAGATAACTATCGTTATGTTTATATGCAGGAACATAAATCGAATGATTTCTATTCAAATGACAGAACAACAACGATCAAGAAATGGAAAGGACAACATATCAATTATGAAGGACAACCGAAGACTAGGAGGATTAATTTTATTATGTGATGAAATCAGATTCTTGGTTGCGAAATCCTCAAGGTCTCCTGATCCCGAGGATTTACTTTTATCCATTTATCTTTCCAAGGTTATATAAAGCCATTCAACGAAATGAACAGCTAGTTATAAGTTTTAAGATTGTAACTATTCATTTTGGACACAAAGTACTTTCATTACTGTGATGCTGTAACTCTATTATCAAGTTTAATGAAGAAGACTGTGTTTTACCTATATTCACATTGTGAGTGTCTTTCGACAGTGAGTTCTGGAGACTTTGGGCCCAGTCGATAGGATATTTACTACTTTAATTGTGTCATATCTATTTCTACTTATTCTTATAATCGTTTATTAATGTTAGTTTGTGAAATTATAATTATTCTGATTGCGATGAGTATTGATGATTATGATTTTATTTTACCGTTCAAACTAGATTCTATATCTTTCCATGTTTTACATCTGCGTGTTAATATTTACCGAATTTATTAGGTTAATTTAAGTATTCGATTGCTGTTCATTCTAAAGTAATGTTACCCGAGATCTTAATCTTATAGTTGATTTCTTTCCATGAGATGTTTGCATAGTTACTTGTTATTCAATTGCTATAGCTTTCCTTCGTGTTGAACGAATTATTGTCTATACTAGTTAGATTTGCTAAGAGTGATTCCTTTTACTTTCATTCCAATTCAGTTCATTGCATAATAGATTAAAGTAGACTTGAAAATGATTTAAATATTTCTTTCAGGATTGTTTGGATTGAACTTAGAGAATTAGATATTATTGCAACGATTCAAAATCATTTCATTATGAATTAGCTTCTGAATTCACTTGCATAGATAATGCTGAACACTCTTGAAATAAACAGACTTGCCCTGGTTTGATAACTAATGTAGGTATTAATGTTCCTTTAATAGTCATCTTAGTTCACCAATAGGTACATGTGCAGATTGTATGTAATATCTTGTCAAATGTAAGTTCAAGTGTTGATAGTTGGATGGAACAATCATAGAGTAGATGAAGAGTCATAAGGGTAGATGAACTATCACAAAGGGGAATGTCAATGACCACCCCACCCTTTGCTATATATAGTCCCTCATAGCTCATTGTAGAGGCTTTCGTTCAGCCAAGCTTCCGATAGGAGTATCTTAGAGAGAGCTTGGACAGTATTGTAACAAGCCTTGGCTTCTCCATTATGCAGAGCTACTATATCTCTTTTGAGGAGCAGGCGGCGGTGACTGTAACATTCCGCTATCGGAACTAATGGTTGGTCATGGTTGTATTTTATGACTGGAACTTACACTTTTTAATATAACAGAGCCAACACATTTCATGCATATGTCGTATTGTATTTTAGCTATCTTGTTTACTCTAAATGATATACGAATCTATTTTCTTATGCATACATGTGTAGCTATTTTCTGTACATGTATGTTTGAATCTTATTGAAATACGCTGTTGGTTTAACCATCACTTTGGATTACTAGCTTACTTGTTGTCCATGTTGTGATGCATCTTAGCTCATGTGTTCCCTTCTTAACTCCGTGCTTTGACAGGTTTCCAAGGGGCGCACTCACCTCACCCTCTGTGTGTTAGAACTACTCATGCACCTTCCTTGACTTGTTGCATATGTCACACCCTTGCTACCAATAGGGACATCTTACTTGCCTCTGTGCAAAACCATGGTCAAGGTGATACCGTACGACCTAGTACTAGGACTCCTACACCAAATGGTCTAAGGTCTAGTTGGGACTTATTACCGGGGAGATACCTTGACATGTTGGTGGGTCCAACACCATCAACATGTTCCAAAGAAGATTGTGTTAGATGGGGATGCAAAGTTCATTCCAAGTTTTGGAAGGAATTGTTTACAGGTTTTGGCACAGAGTTGGCCTTAAGTACAACATATCATCCGCACAGATGGGTAGACGGATAAGTTCAACAAGATATTGGAGGACATGTTGAGGATGTATGTGATGCATCAACAACAAATGTGGGAAGAGTATCTTCCACTGGTAGAGTTCGTTTACAACAATGGGTATCGTGAATCTTTGAAGATGTGTATGTTTGAGGCATTGTATGGGCGGAGTTTCAATACTCCCATCAGTTGGAGTGATTCAGTTAACAGGGTGTTGATTGGAGTAGACATCTTGGTGGACATGGAACAAGAAATGTAGGTAATCAAGAAAAATATAAAGGCAACAAAGAATATGCAAAAGAACTATGCAGATCGAAATAGTTTGTTTAAGGAGTTCCAGGTTGGGGAATAGGTGTACTTGCGCATCAAACCAAAGAAGATCTCATTACAGATTGGACCATGTGCCAAGCTAGCACCATGGTTTTTTGGACCCTTCAGTATTGTTGAGAGGATTGGGCCAATAGCCTATCGACTTGCATTGACTCCGACAATGAAAGTACATGATGTTTTCCATGTGTCATTTCTTAAGAAGTATGTTAAATATGTTGATCATGTGATTAACTAGTATGCATTGCAGGTGGAACCAGATGGAGAATTCCAATCGGAGCCTCAGTGTATATTGCAGAAAAATGTGCTTATGCTTTGGAATTGAGCAATCGAGTAGGCTAAAGTGTAATGGAAGCACTTTGGGCTCGATGAAGCTACATGGGAGATGATAGATCAGATGCATGATATGTATCCTTCCTTATTTTCCAGTTGAGGAAAATCAATTTTGGTATGGTGTTTTGGTATTTGTTTTGGTACATTTTCGGTGATGTTTTGGTATATGTACATATGTATATGGATATAAATACTACCATGAGATATGTTATAAAGCTCTAATAAGTGGTATGGGTGTCATGTCATCACGATGTTATGCTTGTTATGTTGTCATGTTGGTTTTCTTCTCAGCAGGGTGATCATTGTAAATACTGCATTGAGCTATGTTATAAAGCTCCATGGGAAGTGTGCCTATTTTTTAGTGGTTTTGCTGAGGTATAGGTGTGGTTGAACACCGAGGATGGGGAATGTCCATAGGGGTTGTTAAGCTTGGGGACATAAGTTCCCCCAGGATAAGGAGTTCCCCCTTGACTCATTTGAGGTTGAGAGTGGGGTGCCCATATGGATTGAGAGAGACCTTGTTGATGGATCCCGATAGCCATGTAATTACCCATAGGCCCTTGAATGAAATATGGAGGATTCATTTCAATCAATGACCGTCCATTTTGTCCTATAAACAAAGGGGGAACAATAATTTTCCCGACCGGTATATGCATATTGGGAATAATGACCCCAGGCATTTGAACTTGGGGGTTGGAACTAAATAATGGATTCCAACCAAAAGGGTTGCTGAAGGGACCCATGCTAACCGTGCTTTATGGAGTGCTATAAGGAGAAATATATGGAGCGCTTGTCGATGGTCCAAGAGCTGACACAAAAGGGGCGAAAACTGGTATGTACTAGGTTCCACTCATGTTGGGTGTAACTATGGTGCTTGGACATGGCATAGTTAGGATAACTGGGTTTTCCATCAGCAGTTTGGTACTGACTGTCGACTGGGGAAGTGGAGGTGGACCAAAAGTTTCCACAAAAGCCCATGACCCATTAGTCGTTGATGGGATGGTGGGTATAGGTTTAGCCAAAAACATAGGAGGTACAGGTGCAACTGGAATCAATAACAGTCCCAATAGATTCATGATCGGAGGATTATAAGGAGGAACAAAACCTTTAGTAAATAAATCTTCTGGTAAACTTGGGTCATGGGATATCCAGACTGATTTCGTGTTAGATCTTAGAGACTGATTAACCAAAGATGGGTAATCTAGCTCAATAGGGCTCGACGGATCCTCCACAGTTAGTGGAGGAAGACCTTGTAGCTGTATAGATTGATGACAAGGGCTGTATGTATCCACAATGACTGATAAATTTTATCAATAGATTTTACAGTGATATTTATTAAAGTCTTAGTGATAACAAACTAGCACCTAAAAATAAAAAATACTCTAAATAAGTCAATCAACAAGTAAAGGGTATGAACCTGCCTAATAACAACCATTTGCTGGAGATGAAACCAAGTATCAGAATGGATAAAAGAGAGAGTTGGCCAAATGTACAGTTACGATTGCTCTTGAGCTTCACCTGAACCTCAGATTAAGGGGCCAAGTACTCTTGTGAAGATGAGCACCCTCCCAAAAATAGAAGACAGAGTAAGTTCATCTGTTTACGTACTAGGGAAGCCCACCCCAGTCACCTTGTGTTTGTCCCTAAAAGTATGGCCACTATGGTTACTTAACATCACAGACACTACCGAGGGGACATGGTCGTAGAAATTATGCTGTGTGGGTAGGATACCTGAGTCCCTGACTCAGCTCCGATATTATTGAAGGGATCCCCGATACACATAATACCCAAAGGAGATGTAAGCGAAGGTGGTATACCTTCTTTTACAGTCCAATGTTGTCTCGTTTTTAGCTCCAGTTTGACTAGAGTGGTCCCATATAGTATGATGCAGAAGGATTTCCTGTGTTAATGACACTAGTTTTGGTGTATGATCTTGGGCAGTTCACTAAAAAATGGCTAACCCAAGATCCTAGCCTAAACTAATATGTGTTTACTCAAAAAATAGTTTCTGATTGATTTTACTACGATGTAAAATTTAAATGTACTTTTTTAATGCCTTCGGTGGGGGTGTTGATGTATGAAGTTATGTGGGACTCTGACTCAAACCATGCAGAAAAATGCTTTAAATTTCATTTCGATGAATGAGTTGCTTCTACAAGGAAGGAATCATTTATACATCAATATATACCATGCATCTAGTACAATAAAACAAAAGCACAACTGATAGAAATACAATGCTCTCTAACAACTTTTAAAACCAAATAAATGTAGATCTAACCAAGTATAAAAACTGTAAAAATTTTGTATTTTCTTTTTTATGAAAAGCTTAAGCAGTAAAGCTATTTTCCTAAAAAGAAAAAAATGTTTAGGAAATAGATATCAATAAAAAATGCACAGTTGCACATCCCTGATTAGTCTACAAGCAACTTTTCCAACCCATGAGTTCACATAGCCGACTGCTTATCAAGAAGTGGTTGGTTAACGCACTGTAACAGAGGACATATAGAGTTAGTGACTGCACTAATGCTCTACTTGTAGGCCACAATGCTTTATAAAGCACTTTTGTCACTGGTAGGGTGCATTAGTGAGTAATAGGTTCTAAAATAAGGCTGTGGGGATCAGATCTAAGGCTGAGCACTGAGAGAAGGGTGATGTATAGTCTTGAGTGGTTAGAAAGGGGATAAAGAAATACACAAAGGTATGGAAGAAAGAGAGATCTGGGAGCTTTATGGGAGAAAACTGAGAACCAAGTGTAGTCCCCAATGGAGTCACCAATTATGCTATAGGGATTAATGCATGGGTGTTTTATGGTGGTGATACCCTCAAGGATCTTCTCGGGATCCTTGGCAAGTAGTCAAATTAGCTGCAACTAGCCCAAAGATACATGCACATATCCGTATTAGTTAAATGATAATCGAAGTAAGAAGAAGGATTATTACCTCAGATCTTGGTGTGGTGTTGCTAGAGAACGCAAAGTAGCGGAGTGGAAGACCCCTCAAGTAGCTCCAAGATCAATATCTTCACATAAAAAAGATGAGGCATAATATCACAACATATAACTTCAACAATCAATACAATAATACATAGGGATATATATCTGCATACATCCAAGCCACTCATAATCATTAGCGTTGCATAAATATGTAAATAAATAAAAATACCAACTCCATGGAGTGGGAAACACAACTACAGGTCTATATTAATGATAGGAAAGAGTGATTACAACCATCTATTTCAACAACCTTCCCTTACTCCTCCAGATCCTCTCTCTCTCTCTCTTCTTAACCTCTTGAAAAGCCAATGTCTAATACAAGCTTCGACAGTCAATAGGAAATCCTTTCAATACTTTCGACCTCTTTCACAATGATCCTAGCCTCAAATATATAACATGAGAGGGTAAGCCTTACCAAATCCTTCATGTGTTCTTTTGGGAAAAATCACAGATGTTTCCATGCTTTATCACTCTTTCCCTGTTTGTAGAATCCATTAAGAATAGAAATTCCTCAAACAGGTCAAATCTGGATGTTTCCCTGCTTTATGAGATGACATAGGAGTGAATATAGGGATATTATTTGGTAAACTTGCTCCTTTAACGTCCAGAACTCACTTAAGTTGACTAATGCACCTCCCAAGGCAACAAACAGAGTTACCCTAGGGACTAATGCACCTAATGCATGGCTAGGAAGATTTATAAAGCATCTTTCTAGTTCCTGGAGAGCATTAGCTTGGAAAATAGGCCTGTGAACTTGGTCAATCTTTCAGTCATCTTTCCCTTCTCCTCTAAGCTGATGAGGTTCCACTCACCTCTTCTTGAGCTCCATTAGTTTTCCTCTTTCCCTAACAAATTCCCAAGATCCCCAAAACATAGAAGGTCATAATAATAATAAAATGAAGGAAACCTAGAAGTTCAAACAACATTACAAAAAAATAAACAAAGTGGCATGACCATGCACCAATCATAGTCAAAATCGCAAATCAAGCATAAAACTTGTTGAAAATGCAGCAAGAAAATCTATTTTTGACTTTTCCTTGGTCAAACTAGATTAAAATTCGAATTTGAATTTCAGTAGAATACTTGGAGGTAGTTAACTAAGGTTACATGGTGCTTGTCACTCATTTAACTCAGCTAATTCGAGTTGGAGACACTTGAGTTCAATTCAGTATGATTGATTGCTAATTTCTAGCAATATATTTTAGTTAATTTGAGTTATTGTGAGTTAAACTAGTTCTAACTATTAGAGAACTAGTGGAGGATCCAGTAGTGGGGCGTGTACCTTAGTGATCAACTAGTTAACTATTCAATTAGCCAAGATTAATTGATGCATGTAGAGAATTCAAGTTACCTGATTTAGATTGGAGTTCAAGGGTAGTGTACTATCAGTTGTAGACTATTCCGAAGTGTATAAGTGGTGAATGCAGTTAGATAAGGGCCTTAAGGAATTGCACAATTCTCATTGAGGAATTTCCTAACTAATAGGGGCCTAATTACTTACGGAACAATGCAAGGAAATAAGAGCTTTGCAGGTTTCAAAATTGGTTAAGTGTTGGCTAGAGTTAGTTTGTGAGGCAGTGAGATAGACTATACTAGTGTAGAGGTTGCTCAAGCTTGAGAACGAATTATATTTATTCTTTATTTTCTGATTAATGAATTACAAATAGGAACGGGTTTTGAGTGGTTTCTTTCTCCTAGATAAATATCCGTGTATTTGTATTGAATCATGCCGCATGTTTATGATTCCCTTTTTCGATCGTGAATTTATTTCTGCAGATGAGTAGAGTAGATTCAAGTTTTCTGTTTTAGTAAATTACATGAGCAATTTTGAATCTACATATATTTTTTACATGTTATCAAAGCAGGATTCATTGTAGAAAAGAGAATTCAAAGTTTTTATTGCAGGACGATCGAATTTGGAAGATCAATTCTTTAGAGCTAGCAGGATTGTGTTCTATGGTCTAAGGATTGAGTATGCCCTTGAGGGTAGCTCAAAATTTATTTGTTGGAAGGACCTCATGGAGACAGTACTGGAAGACAATGATTTGAAGGATTTTTTCGAGACTGACATTCCAAAACTAGGATCATCATACCTCAAGGATCTAGTAGAATGGAGGAAGTTTATAGCCAAGGCGAGGAGAATCATATTGGAGGGTGTGAAGGATCACATTGTATCCAATCTCCATGGGAAAGAAACCCTGTATGCAATGTGGCAAGCACTGAAATATTTTTTCCAAAACAACAATGACCATAGGATATTGGCACTCAAAGATAAGCTTCGAAATATAAAGATGTAGAAGAATGAATCTATTCAATAGTACCTTGGCCGGTTCACAAAATGTTGTGATGAACTTGGAGGAGTTTGGGTTACTGTTGTTGTAACAACCTTGGTGAAAATTCCATGTAATAAAATTTAATAGAAGGAAAAATAATAACCATGGTTGATGGGACACTTATTCCAAGCTGAATGTTCTGAAAACATTCCAGTGTGGGCATTCATTTGGTTTATTATGGCTAAGGAAATTGACAAAAGAAATGGCTAAGGCTTTGGAAAGGAAAAATGGAATTTTTGGCACATTTATTTATGAAAATAATGGAAATTAGGTGAAAATGAAGGTGAAAGGTCACAGGTTGCATGTGAGGAGGAAAATGAAGGAAAATAATGGAAAGTGAAGAAAATAGAGGCTTCATTGATAAAAGGGCTTATGCGGATCAATTGTTAACCTTCTGTAAGTTTAGTTGTGGAGCTCTCTCATTCTTCTCTCTCTCTCTCTCACTCTTTGGCACTTAGTTTTCTTGGAGCACTTTAGCATTGGATAAAAAAAGGAAAATAAGAAAAAAGGAAGTAGAGATCAAGCAAGGAAGAGCAGGATCAAGCAGCTACAACAATATTATTTGCAGGTATCGATTTGCATGTGTATTTTCCTTGCTAGATTTTACAAGCATGGTATTTCATGTGGTTCTTTTTTTGTTATGGCATGGGGTTTTTCAGGTGTGATAATGTTTTCAGCCTAACCTTGCCATTTCCAGACAGCCATAGTGTGATGGGATTCTCATGTTTTGGTTGACTTGGATTGATGGATGGATTCAAAGTTGAGTAAGTTGGATCTCTAAATGATAGAACACATGGCCTAGTAACCCATGAACTAGACTGTGGGTTACGGTAAAGATATATTTTGTGTTGCCTCGATGGGCCTAGGAATCATTACCGATGAATGTCAGGATATAAGGTAAAGATAAGAGGTGGCTTTCTCTCCACTGGGCCTAGTAATCCCGGGTTGGATATGCGGTAAAGCCTCGAGAGTGGGTCTCAGTTTAGGGCCTAGTGATCCTATGTGGATTGCAGTAAATCCCGAGAGACTAGGAGACATGAAAATTCCTCTCGGTGTAGGTGGATAAATTTGGTGGAATCCACTCTTGTTTGGCCTAGTGATCGGGTGGAGATCATGGTAAAGCTTTGTTTTCTACGTAAATCCTCTCTGTTGATAGAGATGATCCCTCTAGACCAATGAATGGGACTAGCAACCTAAGTGAAAATCTACCAGACACTTTCCTAAGTTACAATTGAAATGAGAAACAAAGAAGATGGCCTAGCTCATTCTGATGCTATCTCGATCGCTTTTGTTGAAGACTTCGAATCACTTGCATCATGGGCTCGTTCTTACTACTCACAATGTTTATGCACCTAGGCAAGAGATCAAGACATAACAAGGCATGTAAATACCAATATCATATTCAAAAGCAACCTAATTAACTGATCAAGGAATGTTAAGATAGATGATACACGAGCATAGACATGAATGGAAAATGAACAAGTAGTTGTATATTAATAGAAAAGAAGGGGAAGCATACAACCAAGCCTTGATATTGATAGGCTCTCCTTGAATGAATGTCCAAGTCCAAGCTAAGCTCTCCAAGCACTCCTTATCCAAGCCAAATGAGTAGCATATAGGCACAATCTTAGCATAAGGGTGCAAATAGACATAGACCAACCATTTGGGAATGGGAGAGGATGAATATATAGGCAGGGAAAGGGAGTTAGGATCTCTCCAAAGATAGGAGTAGGTCCTCATCTCAAGGAGGTAACTCATAGGGATAATACCAAGAGGCCAAGTTGGGAGAAATCAACCTCATCTATGCCGAACAACCTTTAGCTCACCGCTCTGGAGTCTTCTAGATCACGAAGCTTCTCATCTTCTTTGGGAAAATTTCCTTTTTGGGATCATCGTAGGTATACAAGTAAATAGAGTGATTCCATCATGGGTCAAGTATAATACAACAAGATACCATCTTATTTTTCAGTCTCATAAGAGCGATGATGCTCAAATTAGGGTTTAAGAGCTGTTTCCTTTAGGGGAAGCTCAAGGCATTTTCCAATCAATGTATAAATAAGGATCTGAGATGCATATATGAATTAGTACACTGCATAATGGTCATGTTTTGGGAACTTCAGGGTATGTCACAGGGAAGTGCAGGAGGTGTGATAAAATACTATGTAACAAGCCTATTATGACATGTTCATTGTGTTGGCCTAGTGATCTAGGATGGATTATGATAAAGACTAGTTTCTATTGATGAGGGTGAGGTGGTTTAGCCTCAGGATGCCCTGGTTGGTTCTTTTGGTTTGAGTCCCACATTCATGCTTGGAATATGGCACAGGGGTCAATGACTGAAGAGAGATTTGTCTCATCCATTCTATGGTCGGGTGGAATGTGGTAGTCCCATCCCAGGTTTGGATTTTTCATCATCAATATGAGGTTATTTCTCCTTGTATTTCTATGAGTATTGTACTAGTTTATATGTGGATAATATGGCTTTGATTTCATTAGTATTATTTTTTTCTATTATGCTGGTTATGTATATGCTTTATGATAGTGGCTAACTATGGATCTCATCATGTTTTTACTTGTAAATTAATGGACAATGTATGTATGACCTAATAGATGATAGTGCAACAAATGATATGAGGGAACAATGGTTCTTAGCGATTCTTAGATAAGTATGAGATCCCTATGCTTAAATATGTTGCTTACACCTGTAGATTAATTTGTGATACATTTGACGAAATTCCTGTCATGGCTAGTCAAGGTCTGGTTAAGGGATTTTTCAGGTATTTATTTTGCATCACTGTTTCCCTGTTATCTTACTGTTCTAAAGGTGTCATTCAATTTTGGGCAGTGACCTAGGCTTTGGGCCTGAAAAAAGTGGCTCAAATCCTAGGGACACTGGCACAACACTAAGAAAAATAGTCCCTGGACACTGGCATGCCTTGTCATGAGAGCATCTAGGGCCTCCTGGACGCTGGTAGGCCGATAGCATGAGAGCATCCACGGTCAAGTGGTGAAAATCTTCAGTGGGACCTAGGGGTTAGCTACTTGAGTGGTTGGGATGGTTCCTAGGAGTCCTGTAGCTGATGTGGAAGGTCTATATGTTGTGTTTCCATCGATTCCACTTCCTTAAGGTCACATAGGAGGTTGAATCTAATCATAGTAGCCTCGTGTCACATATTTATCCCAGTTGGCTGGTTACTTGGGTAGATGTGGGAGGAGTGTGTTACAGGGTGGTTTTAGAGCATGGTTCACCCCTCAGACTGGATGGGCAGTGTGTTGGTCATGCATTCATGTTTTTTGCACATGTGGTTAATCATTCTTGTGGTTTATGTTCTTGTTTCATTTGCATGGCGTCAGTCATGGTTGTAGTGATCTCACCATGTGAAAGAGAATGTTGTTGTTTTAATGTGTCATGAGTGTATGATTTGATACATGTTGTTTATGCTTGTATATTGTCAGTGTACATCGATATGGTTGTTGTTTTCATGCATGAGGTCATGGTATGTGTAGTTGATATGGTCATGCATTGATGATTGGACTCTAGCTAGACTAATGGTTACATGGTTATGTTCTTATGTATTATATGTTTATATGCTATTATGATTATTTTATACATGTATCATGTTGATTTGACGATCTTGCATATGAGATATCCTCCTTGAATTTTTCTAAGGTACATTGGTTTATTATGATTTGGTTTAGTTGACATATTATGCCTTGTAGGAAAGGGATCAAAATTACTAGCAATATGGTAGACTACAAAGACTCTCCCTATAAGTCAAATGAGCAACGCGGTGTTGGGCACTCTTTTGATTTGAAAAACACATTTAGAAGCTTGAAGAAATAAATAAGGAGTTGTAAGGCAAACAATGTCAGGATCATACAGGCACAAGAGAAACAAGCAAATGTAAATGCTATACTTCTTCAGAGTTTTTCAGAATTGCAGTGACAAGGGCCAATTCGGATCAGCATGGAAAGAAGGACAAACCTTATGGGGCATATGGAAATAGGTCTCATGGTGGGTACAGGTCAGATAGAGATGACACTCTTAGAGATGGCATATTTTTGGATACTCCAGATAGGAGAGGAGATGGATATATGTACTATTATAGTTCTGGTTCTGATAGGCATCATGATCGTCATCATTATCATCTATACAGGAGGAGTGATAAGAGATACTTGTCAAATGAGTTTAAGAAAAAAACCACCTACTCTTGATGGAGATGTGAGGAAGCTGGAAGATGCAGAGTCTTGGATACTTGGGACGAAAAAGTTATTTGAGTTGCATAATTACATAGATAATATGAATGGGAGAGTAGCTATCTTCAACCTGGGAGGTAAAGCAGACATCTAGTGGGAATATGTGAAGCGGGTTAGAGACATCAAGACCAATGACTTGAGTTGGCATGAGTTCAAGGGGATTTTCAGGAAATAGTACTTGTCGTAAAGGTACTACGACAGTAAGGCCAAAGAGTTTTATGAGCTAAATATGGGATCAATAATAGGTGAAGAGTACACGACCAAGTTTTTGGAGCTATTGAGGTATGTATCCTATCTTAAATATGGGAAGGCTAAAGTTCAATGATTTGTGAGTGGATTTCCATTAGAATTTAGAGATCAGATTGAGTATGATGAGCCCCAGTCACTTGAGGAAGTTATTGGGAAATTGAAGCATTTATATGAACATTCAAAGCGTAAGAATGAATCTCAGCAAGGTTGAAACGAGAAAGAGAAAGGTAAAGGTAAATGGAAGCCTGAGGGAGCAAGGCCTCAGAATGTAGAAGAGAAATAAAATGTGACACCAAAAAAGAGAATCACTGCAGCTAGACAAAGACATAGGTCACAACAACAAAAACATAGAGGAGAGGGTAATAGTTGGTTGGAGTGTTGGACATGAGGAAAGGAGAATCTTAAGAGAGATTGTCCACAAAATGAGGGTGGTAGGCCTCATATATATAGTGCACAGGAGGCACAAACTATTGGGGATGTTGGTCAGAGCGTTTCTCGTATTTATGCAGCATTGGATAACAAACAGGAAGACCATCAGACATCTATCATTGAGAAGGATGATAAGCTTTGTGATCAAGTTATTTCTATTTTGATTGAACCTAGATCTAATTATAGTTATGTTAGTCCTGACTTGGTGGATAAGTGTGGTTTGAGTAAGGAATTGCATGCAAAATCTTGGTTAGTGTAGTTGGATATAGGTACAAAGAAGTGAGTTCATCATTAGGTAAGATATTGTGCATTTGATTAGAATGGTATTCCTACTGCAACACATTTGAATGTATTACCATTGGGATTATACAATATGTCATTGGGCATGGATTGGTTGTACCTTCATAGAAACAAGGTAGATTGTTATGACAAAACCATTGAGTGTGTTGATGAAAATGGGGAACCAAGAGTCTTACGAGGAAAGAAGAAAGCCACATTAGTTAGGAAGGTGATAACTATGTAGGCAAAGCACAGTCATAGGAAAGGGTGTGCATTATTTAAAATTCATATTTCTAGTGAAAATTTTAAGGAAGTTGAGGATGCAGATATTTTAAGCAGGTACCTAGTTCTACATTAGTTTCAAGATGTGTTTCCCAAGGAGATTTTAGAGTTTCCACCTCACAGGGAGGTAGAGTTTTCTATTGAGGTTGTGAATGGGCAACTTCGGCCTCAAAGGCACCTTATAGGATGAGAAAACATGAGTTGGTAGAGTTGAAGTTGAAATTGAAGAAAATGTTGGACAAGGTAAACATTAGGCCAAGTGTATCACCTTGGGGTGCATCAGTGTTGTTTGTGAAGAAGAATTATGGTACTCGTAGATTGTGCACCGATTACAGGCAGTTGAACAAAGTGACCATCAAGAAAAGGTATTCGTTGCTGAGGATTGATGATTTGTTCAATCAGTTGAAGGGAGAAGTAGTGTTCTCTAAGATTGATTTGAGATATGGATATCATCAGGTATGCATCAAAGAAGAGGACATTTAAAAGACAACTTTCCAGATCAGGAATGGGAATTATTAGTTTGTTGTAGTTCCATTCGGTTTGACTAATGCTTTAGCTACATTTATGTGCTTGATGAATAGTGTGTTATGTATGTATTTGGATAAGTTTGTTATTGTGTTCATTGATCACATATTGGTATATTTTGAAAATCAGGAAGAGCATGCCAAGCATTTAGAAGAAATGTTGAGGTTGTTGAGAGAGCATGAATTATATGCTAAGCTCAAAAAATGCAATTTATTTTAGGCCGAGGTACATTACTTTGGACACATTGTCTCCAAGGAGGGCATTGAATTAGATCAAGAAAAGATAAGGGCCAATGTGGAGTGGGTAGCTCCCAGGTATGTGGATGAGGTGAGACCCTTCATGGGATTGTAGGTTATTACATGAGGTTCATCATAAAATTCTTACATATTTCTTATCCTATGACATCATTGTAGAGGAAAGGTAAGAAGTTTGACTAGACCGAGGAGTGTGAGGCCAATTTTGAGCATCTTAAGAAGTTGTTGGCCCATGCTCAAGTGTTAAAGATTATGGATCTGAATAAGGAGTTTGTAGTATATATAGATGCTTGCAAGAGAGGAATTTGTGGAGTCCTTATGTAGGATGGACAGGTGGTATGCTATTAGTCACAAAAACTAAACGAGCACAAGTAGAACTACCCAACACATGATATTGAGTTAGAAATGATCATACATGCATTGAAGATGTGGAGGCACTATATTCTTGGAAGGAGGTTTGTACTGATGAGTGATCAAATTGGGTTGAGGTATTTGTTTGAACAACCAAATCAGAACGCCAAGTAGGATAGATGGTTGGCCACAATCAGTGAGTTTGATTTCAAGATCAACTACATCAAAGGAAAGGAGAACAGGGTGGCAGATGCTCTTAGCAGGCAGATACAGCTAAATCACTTAGCAGCTATGAGCTCCTATGGGACAAAATTACAGGATAGGATATTGCAGACAAGTTAGCAGGATGTCAGGTACATGGAGATTGTGCGAAGGTTGCAGCAGAGTACAAGTATAGGTACATGTATAGGTACAAGTAGTAGTACAGACACAACTATAGGTATAGGTACAGGTAGTAGTACAAGTACATGTATAGGTATAGGTACATGTATTGGTACAGGTATAGATACAGGTGGAGGTGTACATGATATGTATTATTGTCTTACAATAGATGAATTGGTAATATTTAGAGATAAGATATATGTGACGGACAAGAGTGAACTCAAGAACGTGATCTTGATGGAGTTTCACGTGAAACCTTATTCCGGTCACCCAGGCTACTAGAAGACATTGACTACAGTGAATAAATTTTATTATTGACCTAATCTGAAGAAGGATGTAGCAGTGTTTGTGGCTAGGTGTTTCGATTTCTAGCATGTGAAGGCAGAGTGTAAGCATCCAGGTGGATTGCTACGTCTGGTTTCGATTCTAGAGTGGAAATGGGAGGTCATTTCCATGCACTTTATCACAGTGTTGTCGATGACAGTGAGACAACATGATTCCATCATGGTTTTGTGGAAAGGTTGACAAAGGTCACACACTTCATTCCAGTGAAGTCTACATTCTCAGCTAGTGACGTAGAACAGGTATTCATCATAGATGTGGTCATATTTCATGGTGTTCTATTGTAGTGGCTACAACCACCCTCCAAAATTTTTCCTTAGCTTCTTTTTGGAGCCTCCCCATCAACCATCCTTAGCAGCATGTATTGCACTATCAAGTACATGAGCTTCAGTGATTTTCTAGCAGCATGACAGCCTGTGCATGATGGCTTGCTTCACTCCTCTCATAGGTTGCTTCCCCAGACTTGATCCAGCTACTCGTTGGGAAATTCCCTCAAGAAATTACACAATTCTGGAGGGAAACCAACCTTCCCTCTAGAAATTGCGCAATCCTCTCTGGTAGTCTGCTGGGCTCAAAAATTGCACAATCCCATCAGTCAACCTTCCCAGATAAAACTATGCAATTAGATCCAGTAGGACTGCTCAACCCAAAAATTGCACAATTCTGGGCAGCAGTAAGTTTCCTAGCCCAAAAATTGCGTAATCCCTCTAGGCATCCAACCCAGCTCCCTCCTAGAAATGCACAAATTTCTCCCTCAGGCAAGAAGGCTGTTGCATGTGCCATCAAGTTGAGCGGTTCCACTCGGGACCAATAAAACTTGACTTGCATGCATGGGCTACTTTTTCCTGAAATAGAAAAAAGCAACATGCAAAAAAGCATCCCTAGATTTTAGGGAGCTATTTTTAGCAACTGAAGCTTACATGCAAAGATCGTTTCAGAAACTTTCCTCCAAGTGTCACTTTTTCCTAGATTTGTGGCATGTGCATCATGAGCATCAAACTTGTTTATTCGATGCTTCAGAGCTCATTCCTTCACATCGATCTTGGAGCTCTGACATCCTGCATCACATCCAAGAGTCTTTGACACATCCACCACAATTATTTCCAGGTAAGTCGGCTTAACTTGTCTTTTGTAGCATTTCTGTTGCTTTTGTGTTTTGGTTTGTGTGAGTGTTGTTTGCTAGATTTATGTGAATGCTTGCTATCATTTGCATGCATATTATCTTGTACTAGCACCATTTCAGTTTTTGTTAACATATCACTATTGTCTCATGCACGACAGTGTTTTACACGAAGGGTCGCCAATTCAGTGACTCGCTTCACACACATGCATGTTGTTCCATTTTCTGAATCTTGCATTCATTCTTCACATGCACAATCATTCACTCCTTCTTACAATCAATATCGCCATCGATTCACATTCACATGTGATTTAAGTTGCCCGTCGGCGGGTCTTGGAAACATCAACTCGAACTTTTCCTCACCAAGGTAACATTCTACAATCCTAAGAGGGAAGGATCTGCCTTCCTCCCAAAAAATGCGCATTTCTACCCAATGACTATCCTCTAGTCTTGCCTTGTGCAATTCTAAGAGGCAGTTATTGTTGGCCCAGAAAATTGCGTAATGCAGTCCCTGGGCCTACAACCCTTGCCATCTGAAATTGCGCATTGCACAATCCTAGCAGCCGACAGGACAATCTGGATTGCACATTGCATAATTCCAGTAGCCAGCCAGACTCCCAGTAGCCCAGACTTCCTTTACGTAGTTTTGGTAGCTAGTCTCCCGGCCTCTCAGAAAAAATTGCACAATCCTTGCCAGTTAATCCTCAGTTATGTTGCATGTCATCCCTCAAGTTTGCTTTGGTTTTAGCTAATAGATTTCTTGCCATGCATGTTGTAATGTCTCTAGATCTATCAGGTGTTCATTCGCCTCTCAGTAGTTTAGGATCAATGGCCTCCAAGAGAGCAAGATGAAAGGACATCGACAATAAGTGTAACTGGAGCAGCAGTTGAGCGAGTGTCTACAAGTTTTCCGATCTATGAAAACACCAAGCTGATTGTAGACAAGGACATCAAGCTGAAATGGAAAGAGGTCAATGATGCATTTGCAGACACATTTGGGGAAGACCTCGAAGACTGCCAAGTCTATGTGAACATGCACAAGTTCGACTTATACCAGATTGTGTGCAGGTATCCCGTGTTCCCATGCATGGACATGACACATTGGATCGTCCAACACATTGATCCTGAGACGATGACATTGAGTAGTGTCAACAAGATGAAGATTACTACCTTCAGGGCATAGGATTATGAATAGATGTACCATATGTCGAAATCAGTGATCACCATGGAGACACCCTTCAACATACCCAACAACAATGCCAACTCTAGGGATACCTTGAAGAACTGGGTGAAGGAGCTGGCCAAATTTAGGATGACACCAACTAGGTTTACAAGACAAAGATACTACAGAAGGTGTGTCAATACCTGGTCATCTTTGCATGTTGCCCGTATGGCGGGTTTTTAGCTGAGGCTTTCCCCTGAGTATTTTCTGTGTTTCATGTGCATTGATTCTTCTTCTTCTGGTTATATGTGTTCAACTCAATCTTGCTCAATCTTTAAGCTTCCGCAAATTCATAGTAGAATCAGATTATAGTATTTTGCTTTGGTATATTTCATTATTAGGTTATTCTATAGTTAGAACTTCTACATGATCTTAGAGGTAGATTTGTAGAGAATTTGCAGAATTTCTACAATTTACAAGACAAAGATACTGCATAAAGTGTATCAATACCTGGTCATCTTTGCATGTCGCCCATATGGCCAAGAGAGCATGGAGACCTTCCCACAGAGTTGGGTAATCGCGTTAGACCTACTGGCCATTGAAGGAAAAGCATGCAACTGGTCTGACATGTTGGCTCACAGGCTGAAGGAACAAGTAACAAGAGTTTGAAAACCGCCCAAAAGTCAGCAATCGGAAATCTACATGTCCGCTTACATCTTGGAAGCAATCTGTGCCCGTCAGGAGTTCCCGGTCTTGAAGTGGGCATGGAAATCGGTGGAGACCTCTGTGAACACTTATTGTAAGATGTTGTCCGAATTCAACTTCAGAGGAGTTATCACATAGCTACCAGATTATTTTGTCACCCTGGTGTACAAGATGATATTTGAATAGCTTCCACCTTGCATGTCGAAGGTAGTGATGGAGGCACTCATTGATATAGCAGATTGGTACACCTCACCATCTAACACCTTCATATGGATATAAAATGTGGAGAAGCCTCCGCATGTTTTAGCGAAGTTTTCCTTTGACAAGCTTGTCATGCAGGAAGTATCATACCACATCTCGACAGGATTTTCAGCTAGGCTGCACTGGAAGAAGAAGGCAACTTGCCCCACTCTTCCATTGTAGATCGGTTATATGAGATACAAATTTTAAGCATGCGGATGTCGAAGTAGAGGAGATCAACAAATATCCATTCGACACCCGAAGCTACAATCCTTATGATCTGCATTGTTTTGTAAAAGATCATTGCACGAGAGTACAATTTCAGTGGATCCACGGGGCGTGTCATTGGGTAGAGGAGGACCCATTGAGATATTGTTACAGCGTCTCTAGGCCCAATGAACTAGTTGGAATCACTGTGGAATGGTTTGAAAAATAGCGTGAAGCAACATCCAGGAGAGCACCAACAGTAGATGTAAACATACTAGTGTGCAACAAAGTCAAGAGGAAGATTGTCGATAGCATGGAGGCATAACAAAGCTGCAAGTTCAGAGCAGAACCACTTATACAGAAAGCAGCTCTAGGAATAGAGGCGAAGAGGAAACATCACAATAGGAGGAACACGCAAAGGCAAAGAGAAAAATAGAGAATGGAGGAAATAGAGCGCTCGTACAGGTAGACGACTCATCCGAACAACTGTGACGAAGAGGTAGGGCGAGAAGTCGCAGGAGCAGGACTTTTCTCAAGAGATTGAACAAGAAATTGATCATATGGATATGAATATGGAGCAACAAGAGTTAGAGAGACATCGACCTCATGCCTCACCACCAAGAGGTCAACCCACCAACTTCACCAGATCCGGAAGCGGAGCAAGTCCCAAGTGACCAAGGAGACATTGAGGTCCTTGGAGACAATCCGGAGGGAGATGCACAACATCTCATTCGATGAGTCCCAACATATAGTTGTGAAATCTCGCAGAGTGTCGAATCCGGATGATCACATATCTACTGTGCATTTTAAGGAACAAGTGATCATTTCTAGCATGCATAAGCATCCAGTAGCATTGGCTGATGCTACCATAGAATATGCCGAAGCCACTAGCTCTAATGTTCGCTTCTTCATAGCTGAGAATGAGCGAATGGCAAAGGAGTTACAAATGAACAAGCAAGGAGTATAATTGGTTAAAACATCCATTCGAGCATATTTGAAGAAGGCAATACTGGATGAAGTATTGTCCCTTGACACAGTCATGCGGGCGTTGTATTCCAAGTTGGGTACCATGCATAAGGTAGTTTTCCATCTCAACGGCTGGTAGCAACGATGGGCGAGGAGAGCACGTATCTTCTTGAACATGCATGCTATTTTTTATTACATGAAAACATGGAAAATGAGATACAAGGGAGCCTCGTTACACTTGCTTAAGATGATGAAGCCTAGAGCTGTCAAGATGAAAGCACAGTATTCAGGAGCATGGATGTTGTTATGCATGCACATGCGAACCCATCTATTGGGACACTCACCTAGGCAAAGACAAAGGCACAGGTCTGACTGGGGCTTGACTCGTACTTTGATGAGTTGATCTGCATAGCCACCAATACAGAATTGGTGATCAATGCAAACACCATGCATCAGTATTTTTCTGGTCCGAATGTGTTCAAGACAATGATGCACATGTTATCAAACAAGTTGGAAAGAGGGGCTCGAGAAGTGTACCCGGATGTTATGGAGGCAAGAGTTCATTTCTAGAAAGATGTCACCATAGAGTACATAGACACCATTGTAGACTACCAAGCATGGTATTAGTTCGCCACCGTCGACACCATGAGGAGGTCGAAGAGTTGGTCTTTCCATAGTTTTCTGAGTGATAGTGATGTCTTGCATGGCTTTCTCAAGCCTATTTTGTCTCACATGGGAACATGTGTAGATTGTATGTAATGTCTTGTCAAGTGTAAGTTCAAGTGTCAATAGTTGGATGGAACATTCATAGATAGATGAAGAGTCATGGGGGTAGATGAAATGTCACAAAGGGGAATTTCAAGGGCCACTCCACCCTTTGCTATATATATTCCCTCTTAACTCATTGTAGAGGCTTTTGGTTAGCCAAGATTCTGATAGGAGTATCTTATAGAGAGCTTGGATAGTATTGTAATGAGGCATGGCTTCTCCACTGTGTAGGTGACAATGACCGTAACACTTGATTTTTTGTAGAATATACAGAATGGATGCACGATGGTGAGAGTCAAAAACATAATAGTTCTGACGCAGTTATAACTGAAGTCTCTGGACTTCCAGCAGAAGGCACGAGATGGACGGATAAGCATGTTATTCTGCAGGACGGAGTCACAATATTCCAAGACCCAGATGAACAATTGGTACACAAAGGAAAATGGATTCACCTTACAACTTTAAGGAACCATGGCAGGAATTGGTGACCATTGTTCAGAGGTATATCACTTGTGACGAATGTTAAGACATGTTAAAAGCTCGAAAACTCAAAATGTTAGCTATTCTGAAGCAGAAAATTACACTTAATTTGCCATTTTATTTAAATTGTTTATTGCATGACGTTTCTAGTCGAGTTAGAAAGGCTAAGGACCCACATTTTGTCATCAACCATCATGGGCTGATTAAATTAATCATCATTCTGTTGGCATTATGATTCAGGTGTTGTCCTTGATGGCAAACCCATTCAGGTGATAAATCAAGAAGGACGCAGGAAATATGTTCAGCAAGTGCGTCCCCGCAGGTATATCATACAGAACCCGCGTCCAGGGACGCCGGCCAGCCGTTCAGGAAGTGCGTCCGCCCAGTGCACACATTTCAAGGCAGAGAAAAGCACGTGGGGGTTTCTTGCGTGGTATCTAGCCGACGGTTTTGTGTTTCTATGGTGTCGGCTCGTGGTATTGTTCCATGTTTTGGGGAGAAGCTTGCCTATATAAAGCAAAGGAGTTCATTTGGATTAAGCATTATCTTGGTTGAATATCTTTTGGGGAGATCTAGTCCAGATCTATGAGGGCGAATCTTCTAATGGACTGTGATCTCTATGGCGCATGATCAGATCTGTGGATCTGAGTGTTTGGGTTGGTTCTGAAGTCCTCATATCTTTTATATCTGAAGGGACGCAGGTTCAGTGAAGGGCAAGTGCGCCGGGACGCAGTACAGTAAAGGCTCAGGGGCGTCTCTGAGGCAAAGGACGCGGTGCGACTGTGTTATTGGGTGCGTCTCTGAAGCAAAAGACGCGGTGCGATAGTGTTTCGGGGTGCGCCGGTCGCAGAAAAGCATAGAGGAACAGTGCGTCTGCACGCAGAACAGCGGAGGGTAGACTGCGTCCAGTCGCAGGCCACAGAAAGAAAATATGCGTCCCTGTCTTAAGATGATCTGTTGACTGTATATTTCTGTTCATAAAGTGTTCTGGGTTATTTCTGTAATTACTGATCTGATATCTGTAGTGGACTGTATCTGTTATATACTTGTTGATCATTTGATTCTTCATGAAAAGAAGTAGGGGGTTGTAGCTCCCTTCCAGGAGAAACTGGAAAACGAGAGAGAGTTGTAGCTCTCTGCAGGTTGCAGCCTGCGTGCTGGTAAAGGACTGCACCAGTACAAAATCATTGTAAAAGAATTTCTTGAAAGAAGATAGAGACATATTGCAGCAGGTGGTTTTCTCCCGCATTGGGTTTCCACCTTACATCTTGTGTTCTTTGGTGTGACTGTCTATTTTCTTTATTCATGCTCATTATTTTATGGTACTGATATGCAAGAATAATTCAAAAGATCAAATAAGGAAGATTTGGTAAATTGCTTAATAATACTGATTCACCCCCCCTCTCAGTATTATTTCCAACAATTGGTATCAGAGCAGGTCCTTCAGAAAAGCTTGATCGCTTGAAGGTAGATCGTTCATCATGAGCAACTACGAGAGAGAAGCATCAATCAGGCCACCAGTTTTTGATGGGACAAACTTCAATTATTGGAAGGTAAGAGTTACTGCATATCTTCAATCTCTTGGTACTGAAGTTTGGGACATTGTAGAAACAGGCTATGCTTTTCCTTCAGCTACTCCTACAGATCCAGCTGAGAAAAAGAAGTATGAAACAAATGCAAAAGCAGTCAGTACTCTATTAGGAAGTATATCCCAAACAGAATTCATGAAGGTAATGCACTTCAAATCAGCAAAAGAAATATGGGACAAAATGATCACAAGCTATGAAGGAGATGAACAGGTAAAACAAGCTAAACTTCAAACTCTCAGGATTCAATATGAGACTCTCAAGATGTATAATGATGAAAGTGTGGCTAATTATTTTCTTCGGGTAGATGAGATTGTTAATTGTATGAAAAATTTGGGTGAAGAAGTAAAGGAGTCCATAGTAGTTCAAAAGATTCTAAGATCATTATCCCCCAAGTTTGAATCCAAAGTATCTGCAATAGAAGAAAAAGAAAATCTCCGTGTTCTTACTATGTCTCAGCTACATGGAATTCTAACTGCTTATGAAATGAGAAAGGGAGGACCATCAGACAGAAGGGAGGCTGCTTTTAAAGCATCAGGCAAAGAAGATTACTATGAAGCAAGCCATGATCCAGAAGAAGAGGAAGAAGAATCAAATTTTGTCAGAAATCTTCAAAGAGGTTCTGGAAGGTTCAGAGGTAAGCTACCTTTCAAATGCTTTGCTTGTGGAAGAGTAGGTCATTATGCTGCAAAATGCTCTTATAAGGATAAAGGAAAGGAACCAGTTAGATGGAACAAGAAACAAAGCGCAAATAAGAAAAGCTACTACACCCATGAAGATAGTGATGGCTTATCAAACAGTGATGAAGATGAACAAGGTAATAAATATAGGTTGTTAATGGCATTTGAAGATGATGATTATGAGGATGCTGTAGATGTGGATAACCTTTATGATGAAATTACTAGACTCAAGAGATGCATAGAAGAAAAGAACATGATTATTGATACTCTACAATTCCAAATTGATGAAAAGGAAAAACATCTTGAAAAATTAGAAGGTGAAATTGTTGGTCTTAGAAAAGAAATTGAGAAAACAAAAACTATTAATCTCAAGTTTGTCAAAGGATCTGAAACTTTGGATGAGATTATCAGTGTGCAGCGGTCTCCACTAAATAAGACAGGTTTGGGCTATAATGGAGAAACTTCTCAAGCATCCACTTCAAAAAGTTATCTTGATGCAGCAAGAAGAAATGAGCAAGAGCACAAGGAAGATCATCAGGTAAAGCAGGGACAAATGTCAAACAGAAACTATCAGGGGCAATCCAGCTTAAGGGTGAACAAAAGCCACAACCAGCCACAGGTAAAATCTTCTCAATTTGGTTCAAGAATAGATGAAAATAGAAATTACAATCAGTTGGCTGGTAGATCCAATAATCGCAGAAGCTTCTTCAATGGACAATGCTTTTCTTGCCATAACTTTGGTCACAAAGCAGCTCAATGTGTTGCGTATAAAACAATCATGACTAGGGAAGCTCAAAAACAAAGAAGTATGACAGGGATTACAAAAAGGACCTATAACAACTTTTCAGCTCTTGAAAATGAAGTTGAATGTTCTATTTGCAATAATTTTGGACATAAAGACTTTGAATGCAGAAGCAGGTTTCCGGAAAGAAAGGTACAAGAGCAGAAAAAGGAACAAGCCTCAGGCACCAAAACATGGAGAATAAAGGAACCTCAAACAGAAAGATGTGGGATAGCATTTTATGCAGAAGGACAAGAAAATCTATGGTACATTGACAGTGGATGTTCGAAGCATATGACAGGTGATAAAGAAAAACTTGAGTCTTATTCTAATTTAGAAAAGGGAAAGAAAGTCTCTTTTGGAAATGATACTCCTGCAACTATAAAAGGAAAAGGTATTGCTCCTTTAAAAGAAGATGTTAAGGCTGGAAATGTTTTGTTTGTTGATGGATTGAAGCATAATCTACTAAGTGTCAGCCAGATGTGTGATCAAAGAACCGAGGTTATATTCAGATCAAATGGATGCCTTGTTCGTGATCTTGATACAGGTAAAACAGTTCTCAAAGGAAAAAGAACTCCAAATAATCTATACATATTTGATGAAGGACAACAACAATGCTATCTAAGCAAGGATGAAGAGCACTGGTTATGGCATCGAAGGTTGGGACATCTAAGCTTCTCACAAATAAGGAAAGCTTGCAAATATCAGGCAGTTCGCGATCTTCCAGATATCAAAATTCCTGACAACACCATATGCAGATCATGTCAGTTTGGAAAACAAACCAGAACTAACTTTCCAGAGAAAGAAGGATCAGCTAGCATGCCTCTTGAGCTAGTACATACAGATGTATGTGGACCATTCAGAAAAAGAACACCTAGAGGAGAGGAATACTTGATATTATTTATTGACGATTTCTCCAGGTTTGTTTGGTTAGGACTTATGAAGCACAAAGATGAAGCATTCGAAAAATTCAAATCCTTCAAAGCCTTGGTTGAAAATGAATCAGGTCACAAAATTAAGTGCCTCAGATCTGACAGAGGTGGGGAATTTACTTCAAATGAATTTTTCGATTTCTGTGATGAACATGGGATAAGGAGAGAATTTTCTACAGCTAGAACTCCTCAGCAAAATGGAGTTGTTGAAAGAATGAACAGAACAATCCAACAAATGGCTCGTGCTATGCTTGATGAATCAGGAACCCCTGCAACCTTCTGGGGTGAAGCTGCACATGCGGGTTATTATTCTCAACAAGACAAATGTCCGAGTGAACAGCACTCAAACTCCTCATGAGCTCTGGAGTGGTAAAACTCCTTCGGTAAAGCACTTCAAAATCTTTGGGAGCAAATGCTATATCAAGAATACTGAGGAGCAGCTTGGCAAACTTGATCCTAGAGCAGATGAAGGCATTCTTCTTGGCTACTCTCCACATAGCAAAGCATACAAATGCTACAATAAAAGACTTGGCAGAATTGTTGACAGCATTGATGTAGTGGTTGATGAGAAGGGATACATTCCTAGGCAAATACATCGTGAAGACATCGAAGAAGATGAAAGCTACCCTCAAAGACAGAATGATGAAGAAGAAGAACCGCAAGAAGAATCTCAAGAAGAACCTCACGAAGAAGCAGAAGAACGAACAAGAATAGAAGAAAAGACTCCATCCAGATATGTTCAAAAGAACCATCCAGAATCTCAGATCATGGGACAGAAAGAAGCAGGTATACAAACTAGAAGAACAGTTGCAGAAGCTTCAAGTTATTTGGCATTACTCTCCTCTACTGAACCACAAAATGTGAAAGAGGCATGCAAAGATGAATGTTGGGTGAAAGCAATGGATGAAGAACTTGAGCAAATCGAAAAGAACAACACTTGGGAGCTGGTTCCTAGACCAAAGGATAAGAATGTTATCGGAACAAAATGGGTCTTCAAAAATAAATTGAATGAAAATGGAGAAGTAATTAGAAACAAAGCCAGACTTGTTTGTAAAGGGTATGCACAGCAAGAAGGAATAGACTTTGAAGAAACTTTTGCTCCTGTTGCAAGACTTGAGGCCATCCGAATGTTCCTTGCTCTCTCAAGTTTTCAGAACTTCAAAGTATTTCAAATGGACGTGAAATCAGCCTTTCTGAATGGAGACTTGGAAGAAGAAGTGTACATTGAACAGCCAGATGGGTTCATTCTTGGAAATGATCCAAATCTTGTATGCCGATTGAAAAAGGCTCTCTATGGTCTCAAACAAGCTCCAAGGGCTTGGTACTACCGGTTGGACAAATATCTTCATCAACAAGGTTTTTCAAAAGGTTCAGCAGATAGCAATCTATATATAAAAGTTGAAAATGACAAATTGCTAATACTTGTTGTGTATGTAGATGACATTATTTTTGGCAGCAATGAAGAAGCTATGAGTCAAAGCTTTGCCTCAGTCATGCAGAAAGAATTTGAAATGTCCTTGCTAGGAGAACTGACATACTTTCTTGGTTTGCAAATCCAACAAAAGGAAGGAGGAATCCTTTTATCTCAAACCAAGTATCTCAAGCAGATTTTGAAGAAATATGGCATGGAAGATGCAAAACCAGTATGTACACCCATGGTCACAGGATGTAGTCTCAGTGCAAATGATGAATCTGCAGCAGTACATCAACCAACCTACAGATCTATGATTGGAAGTTTACTATATTTGACAGGTACCCGACCAGACATCATGCATGCAGTTGGAATAGTTGGAAGATTTCAGGCAAATCCGAAGGAGACTCATCTTCAAGCAGTGAAGAGAATTTTCAAATATCTTCAAGGGACTCAAAATTATGGCTTATGGTATCCTAGAGATACAGATCTTACTCTTCATGCCTATACAGATGCAGATTGGGCCGGAAGCGTGGATGACAGGAAAAGCACAAGTGGTGGTGCGTTCTTTATGGGTCCCAGACTGGTCTCTTGGTTCAGCAAGAAACAGAGTTCAATTGCCTTGTCTACAGCTGAAGCAGAATATGTTGCTGCTGCATCTTGTTGCACCCAACTCCTTTGGATGATGCAGACTTTGCAGGATTATCAAATCACTTGTACACCTCCAATCCCTATCTTATGTGACAACACAAGTGCAATCAGCATCTCAAAGAATCCGGTTATGCATTCAAAAACCAAGCACATACCAATCAAGTACCATTTTCTCCGGGAACAAGTACTTGAACAGAAGGTCAAGTTGGAGTATGTTCCTTCTAAGGAACAAGTTGCTGATATTTTCACCAAACCATTGCCCAGGGACACTTTTGAATACCTCAGGCAAAAGCTGGGGGTTGTTGATGCATCATCTTACTGTTGATCATCTTCCTATTGGTGGTATAGGCTCAGGGGGAGCACATAATGCATTGTTGGCATTATGGAGAAGGAGATCTTGGAAATAGCTGCAATATGTCTCTATCTCCTTCATGATGGATTTCTGGTTACAGATCTGGAGATGCATGAGCATAGGGGGAGCATACCCTTTGCTCTTGATGTCAAAGGGGGAGAATGAAGCTGAAGATTATGTGGTTGCCATCAAGTCCAAAGGGGGAGATTGTTGGCATTATGATTCAGGTGTTGTCCTTGATGGCAAACCCATTCAGGTGATAAATCAAGAAGGACGCAGGAAATATGTTCAGCAAGTGCGTCCCCGCAGGTATACCATACAGAACCCGCGTCCAGGGACGCCGGCCAGCCGTTCAGGAGGTGCGTCCGCCCAGTGCACACATTTCAAGGCAGAGAAAAGCACGTGGGGGTTTCTTGTGTGGTATCTAGCCGACGGTTTTGTGTTTCTATGGTGTCGGCTCGTGGTATTGTTCCATGTTTTGGGGAGAAGCTTGCCTATATAAAGCAAAGGAGTTCATTTGGATTAAGCATCATCTTGGTTGAATATCTTTTGGTGAGATCTAGTCCAGATCTATGAGGGCGAATCTTCTAATGGACTGTGATCTCTATGGCGCATGATCAGATCTGTGGATCTGAGTGTTTGGGTTGGTTCTGAAGTCCTCATATCTTTTATATCTGAAGGGACGCAGGTTCAGTGAAGGGAAGTGCGCCGGGACGCAGTACAGTAAAGGCTCAGGTGCGTCTCTGAGGCAAAGGACGCGGCGCGACTGTGTTATTGGGTGCGTCTCTGAAGCAAAAGACGCGGCGCGATAGTGTTTCGGGTGCGCCGGTCGCAGAAAAGCATAGAGGAACAGTGCGTCTGCACGCAGAACAGTGGAGGGTAGACTGCGTCCAGTCGCAGGCCACAGAAAGAAAATATGCGTCCCTGTCTTAAGATGATCTGTTGACTGTATATTTCTGTTCATAAGGTGTTCTGGGTTATTTCTGTAATTACTGATCTGATATCTGTAGTGGACTGTATCTGTTATATACTTGTTGATCATTTGATTCTTCATGAAAAGAAGTAGGGGGTTGTAGCTCCCTTCCAGGAGAAACTGGAAAACGAGAGAGAGTTGTAGCTCTCTGCAGGTTGCAGCCTGCGTGCTGGTAAAGGAC
Organism: Pinus tabuliformis; assembly: GCA_031772625.1. Taxonomy (NCBI): domain Eukaryota; kingdom Viridiplantae; phylum Streptophyta; class Pinopsida; order Pinales; family Pinaceae; genus Pinus; species Pinus tabuliformis. Next base: position 762,458,150 of record CM062804.1, read on the forward strand.
TGCACCAGTACAAAATCATTGTAAAAGAATTTCTTGAAAGAAGATAGAGACATATTGCAGCAGGTGGTTTTCTCCCGCATTGGGTTTCCACCTTACATCTTGTGTTCTTTGGTGTGACTGTCTATTTTCTTTATTCATGCTCATTATTTTATGGTACTGATATGCAAGAATAATTCAAAAGATCAAATAAGGAAGATTTGGTAAATTGCTTAATAATACTGATTCACCCCCCCTCTCAGTATTATTTCCAACAATTGGTATCAGAGCAGGTCCTTCAGAAAAGCTTGATCGCTTGAAGGTAGATCGTTCATCATGAGCAACTACGAGAGAGAAGCATCAATCAGGCCACCAGTTTTTGATGGGACAAACTTCAATTATTGGAAGGTAAGAGTTACTGCATATCTTCAATCTCTTGGTACTGAAGTTTGGGACATTGTAGAAACAGGCTATGCTTTTCCTTCAGCTACTCCTACAGATCCAGCTGAGAAAAAGAAGTATGAAACAAATGCAAAAGCAGTCAGTACTCTATTAGGAAGTATATCCCAAACAGAATTCATGAAGGTAATGCACTTCAAATCAGCAAAAGAAATATGGGACAAAATGATCACAAGCTATGAAGGAGATGAACAGGTAAAACAAGCTAAACTTCAAACTCTCAGGATTCAATATGAGACTCTCAAGATGTATAATGATGAAAGTGTGGCTAATTATTTTCTTCGGGTAGATGAGATTGTTAATTGTATGAAAAATTTGGGTGAAGAAGTAAAGGAGTCTATAGTAGTTCAAAAGATTCTAAGATCATTATCCCCCAAGTTTGAATCCAAAGTATCTGCAATAGAAGAAAAAGAAAATCTCCGTGTTCTTACTATGTCTCAGCTACATGGAATTCTAACTGCTTATGAAATGAGAAAGGGAGGACCATCAGACAGAAGGGAGGCTGCTTTTAAAGCATCAGGCAAAGAAGATTACTATGAAGCAAGCCATGATCCAGAAGAAGAGGAAGAAGAATCAAATTTTGTCAGAAATCTTCAAAGAGGTTCTGGAAGGTTCAGAGGTAAGCTACCTTTCAAATGCTTTGCTTGTGGAAGAGTAGGTCATTATGCTGCAAAATGCTCTTATAAGGATAAAGGAAAGGAACCAGTTAGATGGAACAAGAAACAAAGCGCAAATAAGAAAAGCTACTACACCCATGAAGATAGTGATGGCTTATCAAACAGTGATGAAGATGAACAAGGTAATAAATATAGGTTGTTAATGGCATTTGAAGATGATGATTATGAGGATGCTGTAGATGTGGATAACCTTTATGATGAAATTACTAGACTCAAGAGATGCATAGAAGAAAAGAACATGATTATTGATACTCTACAATTCCAAATTGATGAAAAGGAAAAACATCTTGAAAAATTAGAAGGTGAAATTGTTGGTCTTAGAAAAGAAATTGAGAAAACAAAAACTATTAATCTCAAGTTTGTCAAAGGATCTGAAACTTTGGATGAGATTATCAGTGTGCAGCGGTCTCCACTAAATAAGACAGGTTTGGGCTATAATGGAGAAACTTCTCAAGCATCCACTTCAAAAAGTTATCTTGATGCAGCAAGAAGAAATGAGCAAGAGCACAAGGAAGATCATCAGGTAAAGCAGGGACAAATGTCAAACAGAAACTATCAGGGGCAATCCAGCTTAAGGGTGAACAAAAGCCACAACCAGCCACAGGTAAAATCTTCTCAATTTGGTTCAAGAATAGATGAAAATAGAAATTACAATCAGTTGGCTGGTAGATCCAATAATCGCAGAAGCTTCTTCAATGGACAATGCTTTTCTTGCCATAACTTTGGTCACAAAGCAGCTCAATGTGTTGCGTATAAAACAATCATGACTAGGGAAGCTCAAAAACAAAGAAGTATGACAGGGATTACAAAAAGGACCTATAACAACTTTTCAGCTCTTGAAAATGAAGTTGAATGTTCTATTTGCAATAATTTTGGACATAAAGACTTTGAATGCAGAAGCAGGTTTCCGGAAAGAAAGGTACAAGAGCAGAAAAAGGAACAAGCCTCAGGCACCAAAACATGGAGAATAAAGGAACCTCAAACAGAAAGATGTGGGATAGCATTTTATGCAGAAGGACAAGAAAATCTATGGTACATTGACAGTGGATGTTCGAAGCATATGACAGGTGATAAAGAAAAACTTGAGTCTTATTCTAATTTAGAAAAGGGAAAGAAAGTCTCTTTTGGAAATGATACTCCTGCAACTATAAAAGGAAAAGGTATTGCTCCTTTAAAAGAAGATGTTAAGGCTGGAAATGTTTTGTTTGTTGATGGATTGAAGCATAATCTACTAAGTGTCAGCCAGATGTGTGATCAAAGAACCGAGGTTATATTCAGATCAAATGGATGCCTTGTTCGTGATCTTGATACAGGTAAAACAGTTCTCAAAGGAAAAAGAACTCCAAATAATCTATACATATTTGATGAAGGACAACAACAATGCTATCTAAGCAAGGATGAAGAGCACTGGTTATGGCATCGAAGGTTGGGACATCTAAGCTTCTCACAAATAAGGAAAGCTTGCAAATATCAGGCAGTTCGCGATCTTCCAGATATCAAAATTCCTGACAACACCATATGCAGATCATGTCAGTTTGGAAAACAAACCAGAACTAACTTTCCAGAGAAAGAAGGATCAGCCAGCATGCCTCTTGAGCTAGTACATACAGATGTATGTGGACCATTCAGAAAAAGAACACCTAGAGGAGAGGAATACTTGATATTATTTATTGACGATTTCTCCAGGTTTGTTTGGTTAGGACTTATGAAGCACAAAGATGAAGCATTCGAAAAATTCAAATCCTTCAAAGCCTTGGTTGAAAATGAATCAGGTCACAAAATTAAGTGCCTCAGATCTGACAGAGGTGGGGAATTTACTTCAAATGAATTTTTCGATTTCTGTGATGAACATGGGATAAGGAGAGAATTTTCTACAGCTAGAACTCCTCAGCAAAATGGAGTCGTTGAAAGAATGAACAGAACAATCCAACAAATGGCTCGTGCTATGCTTGATGAATCAGGAACTCCTGCAACCTTCTGGGGTGAAGCTGCACATGCGGCGGTTATTATTCTCAACAAGACAAATGTCCGAGTGAACAGCACTCAAACTCCTCATGAGCTCTGGAGTGGTAAAACTCCTTCGGTAAAGCACTTCAAAATCTTTGGGAGCAAATGCTATATCAAGAATACTGAGGAGCAGCTTGGCAAACTTGATCCTAGAGCAGATGAAGGCATTCTTCTTGGCTACTCTCCACATAGCAAAGCATACAAATGCTACAATAAAAGACTTGGCAGAATTGTTGACAGCATTGATGTAGTGGTTGATGAGAAGGGATACATTCCTAGGCAAATACATCGTGAAGACATCGAAGAAGATGAAAGCTACCCTCAAAGACAGAATGATGAAGAAGAAGAACCGCAAGAAGAATCTCAAGAAGAACCTCACGAAGAAGCAGAAGAACGAACAAGAATAGAAGAAAAGACTCCATCCAGATATGTTCAAAAGAACCATCCAGAATCTCAGATCATGGGACAGAAAGAAGCAGGTATACAAACTAGAAGAACAGTTGCAGAAGCTTCAAGTTATTTGGCATTACTCTCCTCTACTGAACCACAAAATGTGAAAGAGGCATGCAAAGATGAATGTTGGGTGAAAGCAATGGATGAAGAACTTGAGCAAATCGAAAAGAACAACACTTGGGAGCTGGTTCCTAGACCAAAGGATAAGAATGTTATCGGAACAAAATGGGTCTTCAAAAATAAATTGAATGAAAATGGAGAAGTAATTAGAAACAAAGCCAGACTTGTTTGTAAAGGGTATGCACAGCAAGAAGGAATAGACTTTGAAGAAACTTTTGCTCCTGTTGCAAGACTTGAGGCCATCCGAATGTTCCTTGCTCTCTCAAGTTTTCAGAACTTCAAAGTATTTCAAATGGACGTAAAATCAGCCTTTCTGAATGGAGACTTGGAAGAAGAAGTGTACATTGAACAGCCAGATGGGTTCATTCTTGGAAATGATCCAAATCTTGTATGCCGATTGAAAAAGGCTCTCTATGGTCTCAAACAAGCTCCAAGGGCTTGGTACTACCGGTTGGACAAATATCTTCATCAACAAGGTTTTTCAAAAGGTTCAGCAGATAGCAATCTATATATAAAAATTGAAAATGACAAATTGCTAATACTTGTTGTGTATGTAGATGACATTATTTTTGGCAGCAATGAAGAAGCTATGAGTCAAAGCTTTGCCTCAGTCATGCAGAAAGAATTTGAAATGTCCTTGCTAGGAGAACTGACATACTTTCTTGGTTTGCAAATCCAACAAAAGGAAGGAGGAATCCTTTTATCTCAAACCAAGTATCTCAAGCAGATTTTGAAGAAATATGGCATGGAAGATGCAAAACCAGTATGTACACCCATGGTCACAGGATGTAGTCTCAGTGCAAATGATGAATCTGCAGCAGTACATCAACCAACCTACAGATCTATGATTGGAAGTTTACTATATTTGACAGGTACCCGACCAGACATCATGCATGCAGTTGGAATAGTTGGAAGATTTCAGGCAAATCCGAAGGAGACTCATCTTCAAGCAGTGAAGAGAATTTTCAAATATCTTCAAGGGACTCAAAATTATGGCTTATGGTATCCTAGAGATACAGATCTTACTCTTCATGCCTATACAGATGCAGATTGGGCCGGAAGCGTGGATGACAGGAAAAGCACAAGTGGTGGTGCGTTCTTTATGGGTCCCAGACTGGTCTCTTGGTTCAGCAAGAAACAGAGTTCAATTGCCTTGTCTACAGCTGAAGCAGAATATGTTGCTGCTGCATCTTGTTGCACCCAACTCCTTTGGATGATGCAGACTTTGCAGGATTATCAAATCACTTGTACACCTCCAATCTCTATCTTATGTGACAACACAAGTGCAATCAGCATCTCAAAGAATCCGGTTATGCATTCAAAAACCAAGCACATACCAATCAAGTACCATTTTCTCCGGGAACAAGTACTTGAACAGAAGGTCAAGTTGGAGTATGTTCCTTCTAAGGAACAAGTTGCTGATATTTTCACCAAACCATTGCCCAGGGACACTTTTGAATACCTCAGGCAAAAGCTGGGGGTTGTTGATGCATCATCTTACTGTTGATCATCTTCCTATTGGTGGTATAGGCTCAGGGGGAGCACATAATGCATTGTTGGCATTATGGAGAAGGAGATCTTGGAAATAGCTGCAATATGTCTCTATCTCCTTCATGATGGATTTCTGGTTACAGATCTGGAGATGCATGAGCATAGGGGGAGCATACCCTTTGCTCTTGATGTCAAAGGGGGAGAATGAAGCTGAAGATTATGTGGTTGCCATCAAGTCCAAAGGGGGAGATTGTTGGCATTATGATTCAGGTGTTGTCCTTGATGGCAAACCCATTCAGGTGATAAATCAAGAAGGACGCAGGAAATATGTTCAGCAAGTGCGTCCCCGCAGGTATACCATACAGAACCCGCGTCCAGGGACGCCGGCCAGCCGTTCAGGAGGTGCGTCCGCCCAGTGCACACATTTCAAGGCAGAGAAAAGCACGTGGGGGTTTCTTGTGTGGTATCTAGCCGACGGTTTTGTGTTTCTATGGTGTCGGCTCGTGGTATTGTTCCATGTTTTGGGGAGAAGCTTGCCTATATAAAGCAAAGGAGTTCATTTGGATTAAGCATCATCTTGGTTGAATATCTTTTGGTGAGATCTAGTCCAGATCTATGAGGGCGAATCTTCTAATGGACTGTGATCTCTATGGCGCATGATCAGATCTGTGGATCTGAGTGTTTGGGTTGGTTCTGAAGTCCTCATATCTTTTATATCTGAAGGGACGCAGGTTCAGTGAAGGGCAAGTGCGCCGGGACGCAGTACAGTAAAGGCTCAGGTGCGTCTCTGAGGCAAAGGACGCGGCGCGACTGTGTTATTGGGTGCGTCTCTGAAGCAAAAGACGCGGCGCGATAGTGTTTCGGGTGCGCCGGTCGCAGAAAAGCATAGAGGAACAGTGCGTCTGCACGCAGAACAGCGGAGGGTAGACTGCGTCCAGTCGCAGGCCACAGAAAGAAAATATGCGTCCCTGTCTTAAGATGATCTGTTGACTGTATATTTCTGTTCATAAGGTGTTCTGGGTTATTTCTGTAATTACTGATCTGATATCTGTAGTGGACTGTATCTGTTATATACTTGTTGATCATTTGATTCTTCATGAAAAGAAGTAGGGGGTTGTAGCTCCCTTCCAGGAGAAACTGGAAAACGAGAGAGAGTTGTAGCTCTCTGCAGGTTGCAGCCTGCGTGCTGGTAAAGGACTGCACCAGTACAAAATCATTGTAAAAGAATTTCTTGAAAGAAGATAGAGACATATTGCAGCAGGTGGTTTTCTCCCGCATTGGGTTTCCACCTTACATCTTGTGTTCTTTGGTGTGACTGTCTATTTTCTTTATTCATGCTCATTATTTTATGGTACTGATATGCAAGAATAATTCAAAAGATCAAATAAGGAAGATTTGGTAAATTGCTTAATAATACTGATTCACCCCCCCTCTCAGTATTATTTCCAACAATTGGTATCAGAGCAGGTCCTTCAGAAAAGCTTGATCGCTTGAAGGTAGATCGTTCATCATGAGCAACTACGAGAGAGAAGCATCAATCAGGCCACCAGTTTTTGATGGGACAAACTTCAATTATTGGAAGGTAAGAGTTACTGCATATCTTCAATCTCTTGGTACTGAAGTTTGGGACATTGTAGAAACAGGCTATGCTTTTCCTTCAGCTACTCCTACAGATCCAGCTGAGAAAAAGAAGTATGAAACAAATGCAAAAGCAGTCAGTACTCTATTAGGAAGTATATCCCAAACAGAATTCATGAAGGTAATGCACTTCAAATCAGCAAAAGAAATATGGGACAAAATGATCACAAGCTATGAAGGAGATGAACAGGTAAAACAAGCTAAACTTCAAACTCTCAGGATTCAATATGAGACTCTCAAGATGTATAATGATGAAAGTGTGGCTAATTATTTTCTTCGGGTAGATGAGATTGTTAATTGTATGAAAAATTTGGGTGAAGAAGTAAAGGAGTCCATAGTAGTTCAAAAGATTCTAAGATCATTATCCCCCAAGTTTGAATCCAAAGTATCTGCAATAGAAGAAAAAGAAAATCTCCGTGTTCTTACTATGTCTCAGCTACATGGAATTCTAACTGCTTATGAAATGAGAAAGGGAGGACCATCAGACAGAAGGGAGGCTGCTTTTAAAGCATCAGGCAAAGAAGATTACTATGAAGCAAGCCATGATCCAGAAGAAGAGGAAGAAGAATCAAATTTTGTCAGAAATCTTCAAAGAGGTTCTGGAAGGTTCAGAGGTAAGCTACCTTTCAAATGCTTTGCTTGTGGAAGAGTAGGTCATTATGCTGCAAAATGCTCTTATAAGGATAAAGGAAAGGAACCAGTTAGATGGAACAAGAAACAAAGCGCAAATAAGAAAAGCTACTACACCCATGAAGATAGTGATGGCTTATCAAACAGTGATGAAGATGAACAAGGTAATAAATATAGGTTGTTAATGGCATTTGAAGATGATGATTATGAGGATGCTGTAGATGTGGATAACCTTTATGATGAAATTACTAGACTCAAGAGATGCATAGAAGAAAAGAACATGATTATTGATACTCTACAATTCCAAATTGATGAAAAGGAAAAACATCTTGAAAAATTAGAAGGTGAAATTGTTGGTCTTAGAAAAGAAATTGAGAAAACAAAAACTATTAATCTCAAGTTTGTCAAAGGATCTGAAACTTTGGATGAGATTATCAGTGTGCAGCGGTCTCCACTAAATAAGACAGGTTTGGGCTATAATGGAGAAACTTCTCAAGCATCCACTTCAAAAAGTTATCTTGATGCAGCAAGAAGAAATGAGCAAGAGCACAAGGAAGATCATCAGGTAAAGCAGGGACAAATGTCAAACAGAAACTATCAGGGGCAATCCAGCTTAAGGGTGAACAAAAGCCACAACCAGCCACAGGTAAAATCTTCTCAATTTGGTTCAAGAATAGATGAAAATAGAAATTACAATCAGTTGGCTGGTAGATCCAATAATCGCAGAAGCTTCTTCAATGGACAATGCTTTTCTTGCCATAACTTTGGTCACAAAGCAGCTCAATGTGTTGCGTATAAAACAATCATGACTAGGGAAGCTCAAAAACAAAGAAGTATGACAGGGATTACAAAAAGGACCTATAACAACTTTTCAGCTCTTGAAAATGAAGTTGAATGTTCTATTTGCAATAATTTTGGACATAAAGACTTTGAATGCAGAAGCAGGTTTCCGGAAAGAAAGGTACAGAGCAGAAAAAGGAACAAGCCTCAGGCACCAAAACATGGAGAATAAAGGAACCTCAAACAGAAAGATGTGGGATAGCATTTTATGCAGAAGGACAAGAAAATCTATGGTACATTGACAGTGGATGTTCGAAGCATATGACAGGTGATAAAGAAAAACTTGAGTCTTATTCTAATTTAGAAAAGGGAAAGAAAGTCTCTTTTGGAAATGATACTCCTGCAACTATAAAAGGAAAAGGTATTGCTCCTTTAAAAGAAGATGTTAAGGCTGGAAATGTTTTGTTTGTTGATGGATTGAAGCATAATCTACTAAGTGTCAGCCAGATGTGTGATCAAAGAACCGAGGTTATATTCAGATCAAATGGATGCCTTGTTCGTGATCTTGATACAGGTAAAACAGTTCTCAAAGGAAAAAGAACTCCAAATAATCTATACATATTTGATGAAGGACAACAACAATGCTATCTAAGCAAGGATGAAGAGCACTGGCTATGGCATCGAAGGTTGGGACATCTAAGCTTCTCACAAATAAGGAAAGCTTGCAAATATCAGGCAGTTCGCGATCTTCCAGATATCAAAATTCCTGACAACACCATATGCAGATCATGTCAGTTTGGAAAACAAACCAGAACTAACTTTCCAGAGAAAGAAGGATCAGCCAGCATGCCTCTTGAGCTAGTACATACAGATGTATGTGGACCATTCAGAAAAAGAACACCTAGAGGAGAGGAATACTTGATATTATTTATTGACGATTTCTCCAGGTTTGTTTGGTTAGGACTTATGAAGCACAAAGATGAAGCATTCGAAAAATTCAAATCCTTCAAAGCCTTGGTTGAAAATGAATCAGGTCACAAAATTAAGTGCCTCAGATCTGACAGAGGTGGGGAATTTACTTCAAATGAATTTTTCGATTTCTGTGATGAACATGGGATAAGGAGAGAATTTTCTACAGCTAGAACTCCTCAGCAAAATGGAGTGGTTGAAAGAATGAACAGAACAATCCAGCAAATGGCTCGTGCTATGCTTGATGAATCAGGAACCCCTGCAACCTTCTGGGGTGAAGCTGCACATGCGGCGGTTATTATTCTCAACAAGACAAATGTCCGAGTGAACAGCACTCAAACTCCTCATGAGCTCTGGAGTGGTAAAACTCCTTCGGTAAAGCACTTCAAAATCTTTGGGAGCAAATGCTATATCAAGAATACTGAGGAGCAGCTTGGTAAACTTGATCCTAGAGCAGATGAAGGTATTCTTCTTGGCTACTCTCCACATAGCAAAGCATACAAATGCTACAATAAAAGACTTGGCAAAATTGTTGACAGCATTGATGTAGTGGTTGATGAGAAGGGATACATTCCTAGGCAAATACATCGTGAAGACATCGAAGAAGATGAAAGCCACCCTCAAAGACAGAATGATGAAGAAGAAGAACCGCAAGAAGAATCTCAAGAAGAACCTCACGAAGAAGCAGAAGAACGAACAAGAATAGAAGAAAAGACTCCATCCAGATATGTTCAAAAGAACCATCCAGAATCTCAGATCATGGGACAGAAAGAAGCAGGTATACAAACTAGAAGAACAGTTGCAGAAGCTTCAAGTTATTTGGCATTACTCTCCTCTACTGAACCACAAAATGTGAAAGAGGCATGCAAAGATGAATGTTGGGTGAAAGCAATGGATGAAGAACTTGAGAAATCGAAAAGAACAACACTTGGGAGCTGGTTCCTAGACCAAAGGATAAGAATGTTATCGGAACAAAATGGGTCTTCAAAAATAAATTGAATGAAAATGGAGAAGTAATTAGAAACAAAGCCAGACTTGTTTGTAAAGGATATGCACAGCAAGAAGGAATAGACTTTGAAGAAACTTTTGCTCCTGTTGCAAGACTTGAGGCCATCCGAATGTTCCTTGCTCTCTCAAGTTCTCAGAATTTCAAAGTATTTCAAATGGACGTAAAATCAGCCTTTCTGAATGGAGACTTGGAAGAAGAAGTGTACATTGAACAGCCAGATGGGTTCATTCTTGGAAATGATCCAAATCTTGTATGCCGATTGAAAAAGGCTCTCTATGGTCTCAAACAAGCCCCAAGGGCTTGGTACTACCGGTTGGACAAATATCTTCATCAACAAGGTTTTTCAAAAGGTTCAGCAGATAGCAATCTATATATAAAAATTGAAAATGACAAATTGCTAATACTTGTTGTGTATGTAGATGACATTATTTTTGGCAGCAATGAAGAAGCTATGAGTCAAAGCTTTGCCTCAGTCATGCAGAAAGAATTTGAAATGTCCTTGCTAGGAGAACTGACATACTTTCTTGGTTTGCAAATCCAACAAAAGGAAGGAGGAATCCTTTTATCTCAAACCAAGTATCTCAAGCAGATTTTGAAGAAATATGGCATGGAAGATGCAAAACCAGTATGTACACCCATGGTCACAGGATGCAGTCTCAGTGCAAATGATGAATCTGCAGCAGTACATCAACCAACCTACAGATCTATGATTGGAAGTTTACTATATTTAACAGGTACCCGACCAGACATCATGCATGCAGTTGGAATAGTTGGAAGATTTCAGGCAAATCCGAAGGAGACTCATCTTCAAGCAGTGAAGAGAATTTTCAAATATCTTCAAGGGACTCAAAATTATGGCTTATGGTATCCTAGAAATACAGATCTTACTCTTCATGCCTATACAGATGCAGATTGGGCCGGAAGCGTGGATGACAGGAAAAGCACAAGTGGTGGTGCGTTCTTTATGGGTCCCAGACTGGTCTCTTGGTTCAGCAAGAAACAGAGTTCAATTGCCTTGTCTACAGCTGAAGCAGAATATGTTGCTGCTGCATCTTGTTGCACCCAACTCCTTTGGATGATGCAGACTTTGCAGGATTATCAAATCACTTGTACACCTCCAATCTCTATCTTATGTGACAACACAAGTGCAATCAGCATCTCAAAGAATCCGGTTATGCATTCAAAAACCAAGCACATACCAATCAAGTACCATTTTCTCCGGGAACAAGTACTTGAACAGAAGGTCAAGTTGGAGTATGTTCCTTCTAAGGAACAAGTTGCTGATATTTTCACCAAACCATTGCCCAGGGACACTTTTGAATACCTCAGGCAAAAGCTGGGGGTGGTTGATGCATCATCTTACTGTTGATCATCTTCCTATTGGTGGTATAGGCTCAGGGGGAGCACATAATGCATTGTTGGCATTATGGAGAAGGAGATCTTGGAAATAGCTGCAATATGTCTCTATCTCCTTCATGATGGATTTCTGGTTACAGATCTGGAGATGCATGAGCATAGGGGGAGCATACCCTTTGCTCTTGATGTCAAAGGGGGAGAATGAAGCTGAAGATTATGTGGTTGCCATCAAGTCCAAAGGGGGAGATTGTTGGCATTATGATTCAGGTGTTGTCCTTGATGGCAAACCCATTCAGGTGATAAATCAAGAAGGACGCAGGAAATATGTTCAGCAAGTGCGTCCCCGCAGGTATATCATACAGAACCCGCGTCCAGGGACGTCGGCCAGCCGTTCAGGAAGTGCGTCCGCCCAGTGCACACATTTCAAGGCAGAGAAAAGCACGTGGGGGTTTCTTGCGTGGTATCTAGCCGACGGTTTTGTGTTTCTATGGTGTCGGCTCGTGGTATTGTTCCATGTTTTGGGGAGAAGCTTGCCTATATAAAGCAAAGGAGTTCATTTGGATTAAGCATTATCTTGGTTGAATATCTTTTGGGGAGATCTAGTCCAGATCTATGAGGGCGAATCTTCTAATGGACTGTGATCTCTATGGCGCATGATCAGATCTGTGGATCTGAGTGTTTGGGTTGGTTCTGAAGTCCTCATATCTTTTATATCTGAAGGGACGCAGGTTCAGTGAAGGGCAAGTGCGTCGGGACGCAGTACAGTAAAGGCTCAGGGGCGTCTCTGAGGCAAAGGACGCGGTGCGACTGTGTTATTGGGTGCGTCTCTGAAGCAAAAGACGCGGTGCGATAGTGTTTCGGGGTGCGCCGGTCGCAGAAAAGCATAGAGGAACAGTGCGTCTGCACGCAGAACAGCGGAGGGTAGACTGCGTCCAGTCGCAGGCCACAGAAAGAAAATATGCGTCCCTGTCTTAAGATGATCTGTTGACTGTATATTTCTGTTCATAAAGTGTTCTGGGTTATTTCTGTAATTACTGATCTGATATCTGTAGTGGACTGTATCTGTTATATACTTGTTGATCATTTGATTCTTCATGAAAAGAAGTAGGGGGTTGTAGCTCCCTTCCAGGAGAAACTGGAAAACGAGAGAGAGTTGTAGCTCTCTGCAGGTTGCAGCCTGCGTGCTGGTAAAGGACTGCACCAGTACAAAATCATTGTAAAAGAATTTCTTGAAAGAAGATAGAGACATATTGCAGCAGGTGGTTTTCTCCCGCATTGGGTTTCCACCTTACATCTTGTGTTCTTTGGTGTGACTGTCTATTTTCTTTATTCAAGCTCATTATTTTATGGTACTGATATGCAAGAATAATTCAAAAGATCAAATAAGGAAGATTTGGTAAATTGCTTAATAATACTGATTCACCCCCCCTCTCAGTATTATTTCCAACACATTCATGGACTGGCCCAACAACTATTGACTTGGGATAACCTTGTAAATCTTGCTTTGACGCCACTTGAAGAAAACCCAGAGACTGAGCATCAGGGGGTAAGAGTAATGGGTTTGAAAAGGATAAGAAAAATAAGGAATCCTTCTTTGGCCTCTGGCCTAGTAAAGTGTAGGCGCTCTGCGAGGATAAAATCACAATAGCACACCCCAATTATGATAGAAGAAGTAGGGCCATCTCATAGGCCCTCTCCAAGTCCATAAGATGACTTTTTGTAGGAATATGAGGAAGAAGTTTCCCGAGTATTGGAGAATATGGGGAAATTCTGTGATGAAAGGGAGATTTCTGGAAACTCTGAAGGGAAAAATCATGCCCTTAACTGGTCTCCCTCTGCTAGCAGTTCTGGCCATGCTGGAACTTTATATTTGTTGATAATTTAGAGGGTCAGAGGGAACCAGTTCTCTCTATTAATGAGCCCCTTGAGAAAGATGCCCATGCAGAGGAAACCCTCGGAGATGGAAATCAAACAGAGGTTACTATTCCATTGGAACCCCCAACGAAGGAAAACCCCATAGAAGAAACCATGGAGGATGAAAATCAACCAGTGGATACTGTCTTAATGAAGTCCCCAGAGGACGAGGCCCATATAGAAGAAGACCCTGAAAATGATAATCACTCAAGAGACACTATTCCATTGGAGTCTCTCTCGAGAGAAGCCTATGAAGGAAAAGACTTGGAAGATGAGAATCCATCGGGAGACATGGTTCCATTGGAACCTCATCCTGATATTGGCACAACTCCACTTGAACTAGAAATAAACAAAGTTGTGCCACCACCAATAAAAAACTCCATGACGAAGAAAATATATAAGGATAGATTGAGGAAGTTGCTTAAGAAGTATAGGAAGCATAAGAAAATAGTTAAGCAATTGAGAGAATGGTTGAAGGAAGCAGTTAGGGTCTGGAAACTGAAAGTAGAATTGGAGACCATAGGGACACAAACATAACACTGTTCTTGGGAGGATATTGAATCCCAGATTGAGAGTCCTTTTTTTTGTTCAAAAGGAACCCAAACATAGCAATGTCCTTTGAAGAATATTGAGATTCAGACTAAAGGTCCTTGCTCTTGCTCAAAGGAATACCAAATGGACTTTCCCACTAAAAATGTTGTTGTCCAAACCAATTCTGAGGAGAATACTCATGAAAACTATTGTATGCCCCAAGGAACATTTGAAGTTGTTGTTCAAACTGATTTTGAAGGAAATTCCCAAGTAGATTGTTGTATGTCCTGAGAAGCGTCTGAGGCTGCTTTTCAAACTGATTCAATGATAACACATGATGATGAAACTCAGACAGAGGAAAGACCTTATTACATTCCTCTGGTAAGGGAAGTTGTTATCATAAAATTTCAAAATGAACTAGCCAAGACTCAGCAGGAGTTGGCTCGACATAAGGAAGAAGTAGTGTTGTTACAAGTACACCAGGAATTGCAGAATAAATTTGAGGCACTTACTGTAACAGAGGATGAGACTTTCGCCAATTTCAAAGATGAGCAGAAGAAAGTAGAAAAATAACAAGCCAAGCTGTAGATGGCCAAGGAGAAGATTGAAACTATTTTCTCTCTCTACTCCGATGCTTTGTCTTGTCGATCACCTGCCACCAATTATGCATTATTGTTTTTAGAAAGATACCTCTTACTAAAGGTTAAATCCGTCAGGGCTGGTAAGTCAGCGGAATGCAAGACCACTCCATACTTTGTCAAATGTTTCAAGGAACAAAATTAACAGGTACAGTGCCTTTTATATGAGTTATACATGCACAATTTCTTCTTAGAGGATGAACTAGATAGTAATCCTGGCCCCTTCATCGGGGATATTCAATTTCAAGATTTTCTTTCTTTTGCCACCAATCAGATTAAATGGGCAAAAGCCTATAACACTTTTCCAAAAAAGGAACATGGTCTAGACTTATGGGTCAGGGGAGAACCCACAAAACCCCTACATCTTTCGGTCCAGCATAAACAATTCATGAAATGAACAGGCATTGTGGCTCAATTACGTCCACTCCATACATATATCATACACAAAGGAAAGGAATACTTTCAAGAAATTAAGGAGGAATATTTGTCAGCAGCAAGACAAAGATGCGAAGCTTCCTTTAACAATGTTAGGAATAGGGAGCCATTTGGGTATAGAAATTTCAAAGCTGCCTCTACTTGCCTACACAAATAAACTAATACGGTCCTAAGCATGGGCCCTGACTGGATAGGGTGCCATTACATATGTATTATTATTTGGTACCCTCTTGATGGGTATTACAGTGATTATAATTTCCTAGATTACCAGGTAAACCAGGATTTTGCAGTACTCAAACAGAAAAATGGTTTTAGGCTATATAAGGAAGAAGTTTATCGTGATTATTCCTTGACACAACTGCACCTCAATCATCTTATTGCATAAGGATATGAAAAAAGGTAAGAAGGGGAGTATGTTGGGCCGTGGAAAAGGTATTTTTTATCCTCATAATAGATTAAATCAATCATTTGTCTTTATGTGTTTATCTTAATTTTAGGAATAAATATAGAAGAAACAATCGCAAAAGCTGGATAAAATCGATCCTTAACAAATTGGGAAAATATTGGCATGAAAAGTTGACTTTCGTTATCTTTATATGCATGAACATAAATTGAACGATTTCTGTTCAAACGACAGAACAACAATGACCAAGAAAGGGGAAGGAAAACGTATCGATTACGAAGGAAAATAGAAAACCAGGAGGATTAATTCTATTATGTGATGAAATCAGATTATCGATTGTGAAATCCTCAAGATATCCTGATCCTGAGGATTCACTTTTATCCATTTATCTTTCCAAGGTTATATAAAGCCATCTGGCGAAATGAACAGCTAGTTAGAAGTTTTAAGATTGTAACTATTCATTTTGGACATAGAGTACTTTCATTACTGTGACGCTGTAACTTTATTATTGAGTTTAATGAAAAAGGTTGTATTTTACCTATAATCGCATTATGAATGTCTTTCGACAGTGAGTTCTAGAGAATTTGGGCTCGGTTGATAGGAGAGTTACTGCTTTAATTATGTCATATCTATTTCTACTTATTCTTATAATTGTTTATTACTGTTAGTTTGTGAAATTAGAATTATTCTGATTGCCGTGAGCATTGATGATTATGATTTTATTTTGTCGTTCAAACTAGATTCTATATCTTTCCGTGTTTTACATCTGCGTGTTAATCTTTACCAAATTGATCAGGTTAAGCAAAGTATTCAATTGTTGTTCATTATAAAGTAATGTTACCCGAGATCTCAATCTTATAGTTGATTTCTTTCCATGAGATGTTTGCATAGTTACTTGTTATTCAATTGCTATAGCTTTCCTTCGTGTTGAACGAATTATTTTCTATACTAGTTAGATTTTCTAAGAGTGGTTCCTTTTACTTTCATTTCGATTCAGTTCATTGCATAATAGATTAAAGTAGATTTGAAAATGCTTTAAATATTTCTTTCAGGATTGTTTGGATTGAACTTTGAGAATTAGATATTATTGCAACAATTCAAAATCATTTCATTATGAATTAGCCTTTGAATTCACTTGCATAGACAATGTTGAACACTCTTGAAATAAACAGACTTGCCCTGGTTTGATAACTAATGTAGGTATTAAGGTTGCTTTTAATAGTCATCTTAGTGCACCAACAGGTACATGTGCATATTGTATGTAATATCTTGTCAAGTGTAAGTTCAAGTGTCGATAGTTGGATGGAATAGTCATAGAGTAGATGAAGAGTCATGAGGGTAGATGAACTGTCACAAAGGAGAATGTAAAGGGCCTCCCCACCCTTTGCTATATATAGTCCCTCATAACTCACTGTAGAGGCTTTTGGTCATCCAAGCTTCTGATAGGAGTATCTTAGAGAGAGCTTGGGTAGTATTGTAACGAGCCTTGGCTTCTCCATTATGCAGAGCTGGTATATCTCTTTGGAGGAGCAGGCGACAGTGACAGTAACATTCCGCTATTGGAACTAGTGGTTGGTCATGGTTGTATTGTATGACTGGAACTTACACTTCTTAATATAACAGAGCCAACACATTTCATGCATATGTAATATTGTGTTTCAGCTATTTTGTTTAATCTGAATGATATATGTATCTGTTTTCTTATGCATGCATGTGTAGCTATTTTCTATATATGTATGTATGAATCTTACTGTAATGTGTTGTTGGTTTAACCATCACTTTGGATTGGTAGCTTACTTGCCTTACATGTTGTGATGCATCTTAACTCGTGTTTTCCCTTCTTAACTCTGTGCTTTCACAGGTTTCCAAGGGGTGCACTCACCTCACCCTCTGTGTGTTAGAATTACTCATGCACCTTCCATGACTTGCTGCATATGTCACACCCTTGCTACCAACAAGGACATCTTACTTGCCTCTGTGTGAAATTGCGGTCAAAGCGATACCGTATGATCCACTGCTGGGATTCCTACACCAAATGGTCTGGTTGGGACTTCTTACCAGGGAGATCCTCTGAGATTTTGGCTGGTCTAGCACCGTCAACATGTTTCAAAGAAGATTGTGTCAGATAGGGATGAAAATTTCACTTCCAATTTTTGGAAGGAATTGTTTACAGGTTTGGGCACAGAGTTGGCCTTAAGTACAACTTATCATCCACATAGATGGATAGACAGAGAGGGTCAACAGGATATTGGAGGACATGTTGAGGATGCATGTGATGCATCAACAATGAATGTTGGAAGAGTATCTTCCACTGGTAGAGTTCACTTACAACAATGGGTATCATGAATCTTTGAAGATGAATATGTTTGAGGCATTGTATGGGTGGAGTTTCAATACTCCCATCAGTTGGAGTGATCCAATTAACAGGGTGTTGATTGGACCAGACATGTTGGTAGACATGGAACAGGAAATGCAGGTAATCAAGAAGAATCTAAAGGCAACACACAATATGCAGAAGAACTATGCAGATCAGAATAGGTTGTTTAAGGAGTTCTAGGTTGGGGAATAGGTGTACTTGCGCATCAAACAAAAGAAGAGCTCATTACGGATTGGATCATGTGACAAGATGGCACCATGGTTTTGTGGACCCTTCAGTATTGTTGAGAGGGTTGGGGTAGTAGCCTATCGACTTGCAATGCCTATGACAGTGAAATTCCATGATGTTTTCCATGTGTCATTGTTTAAGAAGTATGTTGAATATGTTGATCATGTGATTAACTAGTCTGTATTGCAAGTGGAAGTAGATGGAGAATTCCAATCGGAGCCTTAGTGTATATTGCAGAAAAAGGTGCCCATGCTTCGGAACTGAGCAATCGAGTAGGTTAAAGTGCAGCAGAAGCACTTTGGGATCGATGAAGCTACATGGGAGATGGCAGATCAAATGTGTGCTATGTATCCTTCCTTATTTTCCAGTTGAGGAAAAGCAATTTTGGTATGGTGTTTTGGTACATGTTTGGTGATGTTTTGGTATATGTACATATGTATATGGATGTAAATACCGCCATGAGATATGTTATAAATCTCCAATAAGTGGTATGGGTGTCATGTCATCGTGATGTTATGCTTGTTATGTTGGTTTTCTTCTCAGCAGGGTGATCATTGTAGATATTGCATTGAGCTATGTTATAAATATCCATGGGAAGCGTGTTTATTTTTCAGCAGTTTTGCTGAGGTATAGGTGTGGTTGAACACTGAGGATGGTGTCCCACAAGGGGGAGGGTTCTCTAAATACCCTGGTGAAAATTCCATGTAATAAAAGTTAATAAAAGGCAAAATAATAACCATGGTTTAAGGGACATTTATTCCAAGATGATTGTTGGGAAAAATATCCCAATGTGGGTGTTCATTTGGTTTATTATGGCTAAGGAAATTGGCAAAGGTAATGGCTAAGGCTTTGGAAAGGAAGAATGGAATTTTTGGCACATTTGTTTTATGAAAGTAATGGAAATTAGGAGAAAAGGAAGGTGAAAGGCCACAAGTTACATGTGAGGAGGAAAATGAAGGAAAATAATGGAAAATGAAGAAAATAGAGGCCTCATTGATAAGAAGGATTTGGAGGATTAGTTGGTAGCCTTTTGTCAGTTCAGTTTTGAAGCTCTCTCATGATTCTCTCTCTCTCTCTCTCACTCTTAGACAGAAATTTTTCTTGGAGCACTTTGGCATTGGATCAAGAAAGGAAAATAAGGCAAGAGGAAGTAGAGATCAAGCAATGAAGAGCAGGTTCAAGAAGTTACAACACTATTCTTTGCAAGTATTGGTTTTCCTATGTATTTTCCTTGCTATATTTGGCATGCATGGTATTACATGTGGTTCTTTTGTTGTTATGGCATGAGTTTTACCAAGTGTGACAATGTTTTCAGCCTAGACTTACCATTTTTGGATTTCCATGGGGTGATGGGGTTCTCATGTTTTGGTTGAGCTATATTTTTGGATTGATTCGAAGTTGAGTGAGGTGGATCTTTGAATCATATATTGGGATAGGGTCCCTAGGGTCAGTTTTTGGGGTTAGTTAACCAAAGTTTTGTATAAATTTTTGTAAAAGATGTAAAGTCTCTGCGAAATGTGGATGCAGAGCACGAAGATAGATAGGAGTCAAAGGGGTCTTAGCCGCTTGTCTGGGTCAGTTTTAAGATTATCCCATGGTCCGTGGACCATGGTATTGTATGACTGAAAGTTATAAATAGTTGAGTCATCGCAGGTCTTGGACATAACTTAGAATGAAGAATTGTGAATGGTGAATGGTTTTTGTTGTTTTTGGAAATTTCTAAGGCAGGAAGGCTCTACTTCCTATACTTAGGCAATAAGGGGAAGGCTCTTGCAACTGAGTGTGTAGGAGGCCTTGGTAAGTCTGCAACTAGGTGTGCAGGGTAGAAGAGTCTGTAATCTGAACATTGGAGATCAATAAAGGCTGATTTTGGAGAATTACTATGCATTTCTATCAAATCTGTTTATGTTATATTCTGTCGCTTAATGATATGATTTTATGAAATAATGAATGAACGCTGCATGAAATCACTGAATTTGTGTTATTTATGCATGAGTTAAGTAGTTATCTAGTTTCGCGAAGATTAAGAGCTATTTCTACTATGTTTTTTGATGAATTGATATATTTGCATGAAATTAGATCTAAGGTTATTTATTGAAGCACAAAAGTAGATAATCTATTTGTTTTAGGTCCGCAAAGACTGATTGTAGACCTTCACGAAGGTTTGGAAGCTATTTTCATAGAGTTATAGTAGCGAGACCTAGAAGGATACTGATCTGCACGAAGGCAGATCTGAACTGTCAGAGCCTAAGAACCGTTTATCACATGTCCCTGGATGTGGAAACCTGGTTCTAGCATCCCCCAATACTGCTTTGGGTGAGACTCCAACCTGCGTTATGTAGGTTGTTGCTAAAAGGGCCAACAATTAGGGTTTTGTTGGTTGGCATGACAACTTTGAACCTATCTCACGCCCCCTTAAGCCAACAAATGGTTCCGTTGCGGGACTAGGATCTATCTAAGAGATGTGCGATAAATGGTTTCCTACGAAGAAAGAGCTTGATAAGTGGATTGATCAGAAATCGTACATGTTCACGACTCAGGAGAATAGGAGACCTAAATTATCCAAGGAGCAGTGGTTGCAAACAATTTTATACACAGACGAGACTGACATGTTCTTCTATTTCTTCCCTGAAGAACTATATGAATGGTTTTCGAAATTCGCTGATAGTCAAGGGACATGGAGGCTCGAAGGCCCTATAGTGTGGACTCCTGAACTGGTGCAATGTCTGGAGGCATCAAAAATAAATATCGCGTGGGCTATGGATCACTAGGTTGATCGTACATTGGGAATTTTTGTGATATATTTCGCGATCGATATAACTATTAGCTATAACAAAACGAAACAAAGGATCTTTAAAGGACTGCAAGGTAAGTATTTGAAATCAATGAAGACTTGGATTAAAATGTTTTTATGTGAAAAGAGGGTTATGCAATTACCTTGATGTTTGGGGCTATGTGAAGTAGGAGATTCTTGTTGACTTAGTGGGCCCTGACCCAGGTTCAGTGTTAATTTAGCTAAACAAATCCCTACACTACTGGCCCTTTCGGAATCAATCCATGGAGCATGGACCAAAGTCTCACCCGAAACAGTATGGGGGGATGCTGGAACCAAGTTTCCACACCTAGAGATGGGTATGATGTTGTTTTATGCCCTACTTTGCCTTCGCGTAGACTGATAAGCCTTTTAGGGCTTATCAATATACTTCTTTTAATCAGCCTCTAGACCTTTGCGAAGGTTTATGACTGTCATTCGCAGACCCTTACTAGGCGAATCAACCACTTACGCGCTTATGTAATTACTCTTACTTTCATAATTACCCAGATCGGCTTAAGTATTTGATAACTTCACATGCATTAATATGTTCTTCACGTAAACATATATAATTACTTGCATTTAGATAACAGTGTAAAACATATAGATTCGCACATCAATACAACATTAAAACATGAAACCATTATTTAGCATAACATAACTGCATTTATTCATAACAGAAGTAAATAGATCAACACAGATGCTTCCAGAGTAATCTTCTTTATTAGTACTTCATATCTTCTTACAAACTTTAACTACCCTGTGCACTTAGTTGCAGGGGTCTGCACACTCAGCTACGGACTTCTACCCTAAGCCTCTGTGCACACAACTATAGAGCCTTTCTCCTATCCTAAGA
Source organism: Pinus tabuliformis (assembly GCA_031772625.1). NCBI lineage: Eukaryota > Viridiplantae > Streptophyta > Pinopsida > Pinales > Pinaceae > Pinus > Pinus tabuliformis. Next base: position 762,479,909 of record CM062804.1, read on the forward strand.
CTCTTTGCTCTTTCCGCTAATGACCCATTACATTCATCATCCAACTTCAACTACTCCCTTAGACTCTTCTAAGACTCTCCTTTTTATACAATCCCATGGTCTGCGGACCATGGGTGGATCTTCTAAAGTAGACACAACTTACATAAAAGAAGGGTGGAAACCCTTTATGACAATTTACATCTACACATTCCACGACCACAAATTGCCGAGAATTTACACTTTACATAAAAAAACTTGGGCTTTCTGCCCCAAAACTTGGACTTTTAACCCCAAAATCGACCTTAGGAGACCCTATCCCAATAGGCCCCCAACAAAAATATGGTGACTCGCCCCCGAGTCACTCTGCTAGCATGGAGATCTTGCTGTGAAGACCTCCAAGCTCCGCTTTTACCACTGCAACTTCCATTGCACACTGCGTAGCCACCTACTTGATTTGCTCCACCAGCTACTCCATTGTTGGTCCTGCGCTATCTGCTTGGATCTTTTACTGTGTTGTCTACAAGCTAGTCAACTTTTCCTCACTGGTGGCGGTGAGCACATAAGCATCATCCAGGAAAGGCCTCAATTTGGCCTTGAGTACTGCCTCTCTTCATTGTGCTGCATCGGCTTGTTCTTTCAATTCCTTTTCCTCTTGCAGCTTTGCTAATTTCTACGTGATAGTGACTGTACATGCCGTCAATCTTGCCTCATCATACCACTGCTACAATTCCCTCGCCTCAGTTTCTAACCTCTATAGGTTGGGATCTTTCCACAGAATGGTAAGTACCTCTAGCGATATCTCGAAGAGCACAATGCAATCTGTCACTGCGTATCTATAGCAGTAACTGCATCCTTGACAGCTACCCCGTTCTGTTCTTTGACTTCTGGAGGAGTTGAAGGTTGTGCCTTCAACTCAAGCTTTATAATATTTAGGTTTAGCTCAAGATGAACCTTGGCCAACTCTTTCTTTTCATCACGCACACCGGCAGTCAATTTCTGAATCTTGGCTTCCACTAGCACTTCTTCTGGGATATGCAGTTCTAGAACGGTCCTGCATGCTTCAATGACCACTGCTGTAGTGTGCTCATTCTTCTCCTACATATTCTTCCATTTTTCAATTGCTGAAGTCTTCTCAACAAACATTTGAGCATTATTGACCTTTTTCTCGCTCATCACACTTAGCGCGTGCTGCTCTCAGGCCCTAAGTTCAACGATCACACTTGCTTGCAGGGTGTGAAGGGCTTCACTTGGGAGCGCAGCCAAGTTCAACCCAATATTCTTCAGAGTGCTGGAAGTAGCCTTGTCAGCTTCCGCCTTCGCAATCAGAGCTCCATCCAGTTGCGCGACAGCTCGGGGATCCCAAGAGCGAACCATCACCACTGCTTCAGTGGTTCTTGGTGCCAAAATAATTGACATTGCACTGATCTGCTTTACACCGGTCTACAGTTGAGTAGTTTGGATCTGCAGCTCACAAAAACCTATCTGAATGGTGACAAGAGCTTGCTTCTACTGCTTCTCAAACTACTACAGCAGTTCCGCGGTTGTGTCCCTGACCTTATCCCCAATGTCATCTAAGTCACCTTCTGTCAAGGTGTTCGGGTCGAGTGATGACCTAGTAGCCTTGGTATTCTTCCACGACCCTTCTTTCTACTGCTCCTGATTCTGCTTCACTAGAAAGGGGGTGCTCTCTTGGTCTCCACCACCGTGTTGAGATTGCTCCTCTTCCTCTATCTACGATGAAGTAGACTTCTGACTTCTATCAGAGTCTTTCTCTTCCTCTCGTTCCTTTGCAGTGTGCTACACTTTTGTTCTTTCTTTTTCCTCAGAGTCCTTTTTCTGTTCTTTTAGTCAACTGGTGCATTTTCGACTGGGCCTCTTCCTTCTTTTGCTTTCCTGTGGACTTACTAGACCTGAGTGACAAATATGAGGCCATGTGCCACTTTCCTGGTCAATGATCGAGGACCACTGCTATGGCATCATCCATCACAATGTATGGGAGATCATACCACTTCTGTTCTGGGTCCTTCTGCAGCTGGATGGAGATACGGTGGAAGTCCGCTTTGAACTTCACGTATCCCGAAAATTGCTCATAGACAATTGGTGATAGTCGTGGCTTGCGGTTGATGGTTGCACAGATGCTTGCTTCCATGATTACCCAAAATATTTTACTCTCCTTGATCTGCTCAACATCCTTTGTGGCCCATAGTGTAGTAAACTTCGCTGCTTCGGGTAAATCTGAGTCGATCAGAGGAAATTGGTTGTCCTTCGATAATTCCCACTTGACCAACACAATTGATAACAACAACCAAGAGTAATGTAATATCTTGATATGGTCCCGTGCTTCTCTGCAATTCACGAGGAACTCGCTGTAGAGGTAGTGCACCTAGTTAAATTGCATGCCCTCCATGCACTAGGCCGCTAATGAAACAACTGGTGCCGACACCTCGTCTGCGTGACACTTCCTCATTACCTTCCCAACCAAAATCTGGATGGCTACCTTCATCGCAAGGTTGGTTATGCTTGAAATTGAATATACCCGTGGCTTCTTGACAAGCTTAAACTTGTCCTTCGATCTCTCGGCAAGGTCGCGCTCGCCCACCTTTCCACCAAATTCCTTAGGCGGATTCATACTTGAATGCGGTTGCAATGTGATCCTATGGATCAACATATCTGTGATTGGTATCGGCTCTCCCGACCATAGGCACTCATTGTGCACCAAACACAACAATTGTTTGATCATGATCAAATTTATTGGAGTGTGGTTGTAATGCAGTACCCAGAGCAGATTCAACAATCCTGCCTTCTCCACCCTTCTAATCCACTTCACCGGCTCTAGCGCAGTGACACCAAAATATTTATAGAATATGCGCATCATAAATGTATCAGTCACCAAGTGGGGGAATCGCTCAGTATCCGCCAAGTCCCAATCCTCTAACTTTAGATATGGGACACGTGCCAAGTGCGAACCTTCAAATGTGATCTGATCGGGTAGTAGAGGTGTATTAAGTAGAAATTGTCCCTCATCTAGGTCCTTCAGTGCCTTCACCTTACCCTGATGCGGAGGTATGTATTCGAGTAGCTTGGGGATAGGATCTACTCCTTCAATATCAATATATTTTGAGCCTTCATCTACTCCCTTGTCGGATTCTAGGTTTACCATCTTTCCTTTCTCCTGCACGGCGGGCTTCTCTTTCTTCTGGTGCTTCCTTGGCAACTCTCTCACTGGCTGTGTTGCTTTTTGTTTGTCCTTCTTTGTCTTGGAAGCCTCTCCTATCGGCGTAGCTAGGTGACCTTGGTGATTTTGGTACCGTGGTGGGAACCTCCATACTTACAACCTCAAGGGAAGCTCCCTTAGAGGCCATATATCCTTTAGCACTAGTAATTTCCACGGGTAACAACATGAGGCTATTCAGGAGCTCCTGGGTTTCCTTAGGCAACTTGTTAAACACTAAACTGGCCAGCAAATCCTCAAAAACCGTAGGATTCATGGACAATTGATAACACGACACAGAAGCTCTCAACATGCAAAGTGTTTTTTGTTGGGTGGCCATTTGTAATTTCGAATTCAAATCTGACCGTTCCCCCCAAAATCCACTCATAAATGCTAGATTGGCGACCGATTTTTAAAGATATCGCTCTTAATTTCAGCCTTAAATTCCACTCCCCCACTCCTCTTAGCCGTTTTCTCACTATCAAATCATGAACAGTGACCGTAACGATCACTTTCTGGCTACCCTGCGTGGTCTCTCCTTCTATAACACAACTCTCATCGCGCTTCTGATGATGTTGTGACAATTTTCCATCCCACGCAGTCCCCTAGTCGCGCAGCTCTACAACCGAGGCAGTGTAGTTTATAGTCCCGAGCCTCCTTTCAGCTACTTGGAGCACTAAGACTGTGCTTCCATCATATAGTCATATGGCCGAATCCTCATTGTATGGCTTCAATCGCCATTTCCCTTTCTGGGAAATGGATCTCCATTCAATTTCACTAGTTGAAGTGCTCCACCATCGATAATCTCTTTGATGACACATGGCCCCATCCAATGCATCTGAAATTTTCCTAGAAATGTATCAAACTTGCTGTCATATAATAAAACACAATCGTTTACCTTAAAGGTGCACAATTTTATGTGCCAATCATGCCATGCCTTTTCGTGCTCATTCTGAACTTGCTGATTGAATCAAACCAAAACCTATCTTCTTCAAGCTTTGTCAGCTGCGCGAGCCTCTCTTCCAGGGCTCCGTGATCTGCCATTTCTATGAATGCCGCTATGTGTAGACTAGGTACAATATACTCCATTGGCATCACAACTTCTACACCATAGACCAGCGTGAAGGGTGTCTGTCCAGCCATCTTCTTACAAGTAGTTATGTAAGGCCATAACACTATAGGTACACGCACATCCCAATCATTCCTTTGTGCATTGCAAACCTTTGTCAGTGCATTCTATAATATCTTATTAAATGCTTCGACTGTCCCATTAGCCTGCAAGTGATATGGCGTGCTCTTTTGATGATAAACTAGAATTCTTCTGTCAGCGCGCTGATCGTCTCATTAAGGAAATGTGTACCGCGATCGCTCATCAAAATATTTGGGCAAGCAAACCTAGTCAGCACATATTCAAAGAGGAACTTCATTGTTGTTACCACTGTACAATCCTTTATAGGTTGTGCCTCCACCCATCTAGTCAAATACTTTGTCACAGTGATGATATATTGTGCACCCGTCTTCTTTCCTAGAGGCTGAATTGGGCCTACAAAATCAATTTCCCATTTCTTGAATGGTTGTAATGACACTTGCAGATTTAGAGGTAGCTCATCCCTCCACGATGGCCTGCTCATCCTCCGACATGCATCACATGCCTTACAATAAGCCTTGGAATCCTTATGTAGTGTCAACCACCACAACCCAATGCATAAAATCTTCTACGCTGTTCCTTTTCCTGCATACTCTCCTCTTGCAACAACTCCATGAGCTTCAAAGAGGATGATGTTCCATTGAAAATTAGGTACATAACGTCATAAAATTTCTTCCGAACCCATTTTATATAAGTGTGCTGCAATGAGAGAAAAGTCTACTGCACACACCACCACCTCCTTCTTTTGTTGACTAGTATACCCTTTTGGAGCCATTCCTGTCATGAGGAAGTGTATGATATCTACAAAGTGATTGTTAGCTACGCACACCGCAAATAGTTGTGTGTCAAGAAGTCCTTCCTCCAAATTAGTAGGCTCCTCTCCCATTTCAATGCGTGACAGATGATTTGGTCCTACATTCAGTCATCCTGGCTTCACAATGACTTTGAAATCATATTCCTGAAATAACAGTAGCCATTTGCATATCTTCCCCCCCAACACATGCTTGTTAACTAGGTACTTTAATGCAGAATGGTTTGTATATATCTTAAAGTGTCCACCTAGAAAGTAGTGTCTAAAATTTTGGAGCACATACACCATAGAAAAACCTTCGTGCTCTATTGTTGAATAGTTCTTCTCAGCTTTAGACAAATTCCTACTTGCAACGGAACCATTTTTTGGCTTAGTGGGCCCTGACCCAGGTTCAACGCTAATTTAGCCAAACAAATCCCTACTTGGCCCTTTTGGCATCAATCCGTGGAGTGCAAATTGAAGTCTCATCTGAAGGAGTATGGGGGGATGCTGGAACCAATTTTCTGCACCCAGAGATGGATATGATGTCATTTTATGCCCTAACTCTGCCCTTGCATAGACCAATAAACCTTTTAGGGCTTATCAATATACTTATCTTAATTGGCCTCTAGACCTTCACAAAGGTCTACGACTACCATTCACAGACCCTTACTAGGTGAATCAACCACTTACATGCTTCTGTAATTACTTTTACTTTCGTAATTACCCAGAGCGGACCCTTACTAGGCGAATCAACCACTTACATGCTTCTGTAATTACTCTTACTTTCATAATTACCCAGATTGGCTTAAGTGTCTGATAACTTCACATGCTTCAGTATGTTATTCGCGTAAACAGATATAATTACTTGCATTTAGATAATAGTGTAAAACATATAGATTCACGAATCAATACAACATTAAATCATGAAACAATTATTCAATGTAACATAACCGCATTTATTCATCACAAAAGTAAATAGATCAACACAGATGTTTCCAGAGTAATCTTCTTTATTAGTACTTCAGATCTTCTTACAGACTCTAACTAGGCTATGCACTCAGCTGCAGGGGTTCATGCACTTAGCTGCGGACTTCTACACTGGGCCTCTGCACACACAGTTGTAGAGCCTTTCTCCTATTCTAAGACTCTTTGATTTTTCCGCTAATGACCCATTACATTCATCATCCAACTTCAACTACTCCCTTAGACTCTTCTAAGACTCTACTTTTTATACAATCCCATGGTCCATGAACCATGGGTGGATCTTCTAAAGCTGACACAACTTACATAAAAGAAGGGCAAAAACCCTTTATGACACTTTACATCTACGCACTCTGTGACCACAAATTGTGGATACTTTACACTTTACATACAAAAACTTGGGCTTTGTGCCCCAAAACTTGGGCTTTTAACCCCAAAATCGACCCTAGGGGACCCTATCCCAACAATTCTTTAGAAGAAATGGAGGATCTAGACCAGAATATAGTCTACTCATTGAACCCCCTTCAAGCGACGACAAAGGGACGGTACTGACTACACCACAATGTTCAGTTTAGTTATTAACTCAGGGTATCCCAAGGATATCTCATCCATCCACTCCACCTCTGCCTCTTACACCTTCACCTATGCCTCTACCTCCACTCCCACCATTCAACATGGAAAACACAATGAAGATATCGATTTTTAAAGGAACGGGGATTGAAGATCCAGAACAATTTTGGTTTGTTGCAGATGTTGTTTGGACAACACAGCAAATCACAAATGATAATATTAAGAAAGCACATTTGGTTATAGCTTTACAGGATCGCACATTAATGTGTCTTTGGAAAATACCCAACTAGATTTGAACAAGGAGTTCACTAAGCCTAAGTCAAAGGTGTAGTCAGTAATCAAATTTAAGGAAATCCGATAGAACATCGATGAGACACCTTGGGACTTTGATCAAAGGTTGAAATGCCTGATCAGGTAGGCTAATGTGCAAATCCCAGATACCTAGCATCACAATTGGTTTATAGCATCGCTCTTGCCACATTTAATAATACCTCTGTCACAGCAGAAAATACGAACGCAAGTGGAAGCCTCGAAGATCATGATGAGGTTGGATGCATCTCCTATTCAGGACATGAACCTTGGAGTGAAACAGATTCAATCCTAGCTAGAAATTCTGCACTTGGAGTTGCAGAGCTTGAAGAAAGTAAGGGAAGTTTAGCCATAGGTGCGCGTTGAGATTTGGTGTCTAAAATGTAAGAGCCACGGGCATGATAAGGATCATTCTGCGGTCTTCAAGAATTACATTATAGGGGGAGGGCTTGTACCCCTGAAGTCTGAGAATAATGTTGGGACAAGTGTGGGAGCTGTGCTATTTTTCAAGTCACAGGACAACATGCTACTAATAACTACCAACTATTGCAGAAGTTTGTACACACCCCTCACCAGTTTTTTTGCAATTTCTGTAAGTCAGTAGGGCACGATGAATGCCATTGTAGGAGTTATGATCTGATGATGGATAGAACCCCTACCTACATAATTCAGGTAGAGAACCAACCTCAGGATCAAAGTGTAAGAGCAACACGCAAAGGATTCCAAGGCCGAGGATGCAGAAGAGGTATGGACCAGGTCGAGGGCGTGGGTAGGTAATCTGCTATAACTTTGGTGAAGCAGGGCACTTCACGTGTGATTGTACAAACCCAACACATCCCTCATGCCAGTATTGTTGATGGTTTGATCATGTCATAGAGGAATGCCTGGTCCTTATGGAAAAAAATGCAAGAAAAGAAGGCATAGCCCCAAAATCCTACGCAAAACATTCAAATGATGAGGGTTGAGCCCCTTGAAGAGGATCAAAACATATAAATTGTGTTGATAAGTGGTATAACGACTAGCATAGATAAAGGTAAGAAACCCGAGGAAGACGAATGGATACGCAAGGCTGTTGAGAAGGAAGTCAACTTTGATATGAATCAGGATAAAGAAAATTTCTTGGAAGTAAAGAAGAAATTCGCTGAGGCCTCCACCTCAGGAAGTCAGGAGAAAATGTTGGAGGCTAATGCATCACATGAAGTAGATCCTTCCATACTAGTTGCTTTCCCGAAGACTTCTATGAATTTTCTACCAGATCATAAAGCTATTGAAGGATTGCAAGACTTAATAGAAAAGTGTGCCAATAAGGAAAAGATTCCTAATGAACAATGCACAGTCAGGACGATTGGTAAGCATAAGGAACGAACAGGGTGTGATATGAGACTAACCGTGTAGATAGGTGAATATGAAATGGATGAGGTAATCTTGGATTTGGGGTCTGATGTGAATGTCTTACCTAAGTAAAAATGGGATACGATGGGGAGGCCTGTGCTGCAATGGTCTCCTATTCAGTTTCACATGGCAAATCAACAAAAGATTATCCCAATGGGGCGCTTATATGGTGTAACAGTGGACATTGAGGGTGTGAATGCGCTAGATGACTTTGAGGTCATTAAGATAGTGGATGACAGTAACCCATACCTCGCATTGCTAGGAATTGGCTAGGCTATTGATATCAATGGATTAATCAACTTGAAGAAGTGAAATATGTCCTTTGAGAAGAAGTCGCTCAGGGTAGTATTGCCATTAGACCCTGTTGAAGGCACACATTATATTAAACATGTGCACAATTATGTAGAAAGTGACGATGATCTAGATCAAATATACAAGATAACAATGCATGATGAGGATTAGATCAATCCTACAATCGATGGATGAATTGCGTGGGACAGGGACATCTCTTGCGCCTCATATTTAGATGAAGATATTGAGAATTGGTAGAATAGGCTACATGAAGTATCTACGTGCTGCTGTAACATGATGAACATGTCACTAAGGTGTGTTTCGACTGAGGTAATAAACCTTCCGCATTATGATGGGTTGACTGATGTGGAATTGTTTTTAGATGAATTTGAAAGAGAAGTACTAGAAGAGCATCGGTTCCAGGCATTGGAATTGGTGTTGCGTGCTACGCTTGCCCGTTGGTGGGGTACACACAAGGAGAGCTTTGCTGGATGGAGAGAATACCACAAAATGATGAAGTTAAGGTTCGACTATGCTAATACTAGAATGATAAAAAAATATAGTGGGAAGGATGATCCACACGATCATTTAGCACGATGGACTAAAGCCTGGGGAACAAAACCACAACCAGAATGGGTGCATATATTCTGTCATACGTTAGATACGATCCCAATGAAATGGTATTTGGAAACAGAGCTTCGCCATGGAACTGCTGAATGGGATACTTTAAGAGAAAGTTTTCTATTAATCTTCAGCTTTGAGGATGGTTTTGAGAGTATTGATGAGGCACTACAAGAAATCAAAGTAGTTATATTTTGAATGCTGAAGGAACCGATAGAATGGACTCAGCCATATTGGAGTACACAACTGCGCCATGCGCTGGAATGCTATAATGTGATTGCTAAAGAAGAGGATGACCCACAGAATATTACCATCCTTGAGACCTAAGGATAGCATGAGTTGAAGGATCGAAGGTAGTGAACCCAGATATATTAGAGCCTCTGAAAATTTGACAGGTAAACATTGGGTCTGAAGAAGAGCCCAAGTTTGTGAAGATAGGAGATTATTGGGATGAAGATACGGTTGATAAAGTAGCTGAGCTGTTGCATGAGTACCAAGACTTATTTCCCATGAAGTTTTCATATTTGAAATGGATTGTTAGAGATTTAGGCATTATGAAGATTACATTGAAACTAGATGTGAAGCCTATTAAGTAGCGACCTTATCAATTGAATCCAAAGTATAAGGAAAAGGTGTGCTTAGAACTGGATAAGATGCTGGAGGCTAGCATTATTGAGGCTGTAGAAGAATTTGATTTTGTAATCCTAATGGTGGTCCAAGAAAAGAAATAGAAGGGTGAAATCCCCATATGTGTAGATCTAAGGAAGCTCGATGGTGCCTATGTGCATGACCCGTTTCCGACACCGTTTACTGACGAAATATTAGAGAATGTTGGTGGATAGGAAGTGTATTCATTCACTGATCGATTTTTGGGTTATCATCAAATAAAGATCACACTGGAGGATAGAATAAAATGACCTTCACGACGGAGTGGGGTTGCTTCCAATATACAATTATTCCATTCAGATTGAAGAACGCATCTGCATTCGTTTCTTGGGTAGTGATTGTGGCGTTCAAAGAGTTTTGGAAGTATATTTTGATGTTTGGACGGTGTTTGGGTGCGTGAAATGCCATGTTGTGAGTCTGTGCCTCATGCTGGATACATGTCGAAGGTATCTGATTGTGCTGAATGTAAAGAAATGTATATTCTGTGTGCTTTTGGAATTTTGATCGGCCATGTTGTCTGTAAGCAGGGATTGATGGTGGACCCTGCAAAAATCATTGTAATTGTGAACTTGGAAGCCCCTAGGAATGTGGAATAGCTACATGCAACGTTGGGATACACTGGGCACTACAGGAAGTTTATCAAGGCATATGCCCAGATAATCACGTTGATGGAAAAATTGTTTAGAAAGGATGCAATGTTTTACTGGGATGAAGATTATCAACACAATTTGGATTTCTTGAAGGAGAAGATGGTGACAACACCTATTTTTGTGTTTCCAGATTGGAAAAAGGAGTTTCATGTGTATGTTGATGCTTCCCGCATTGCACTAGGAGCAATATTAACACAAGTAGGTGAGGGAGAGATTGATCATCCGATAGATTTTGCGAGAAGGAATTTATCCAAAGCTGAGAAGAATTGCTCCACCACAGAGCGTGAAGGGATGGAAATGGTCTATGCGCTGCAGAAATTCAGACATTATTTGTTGGGTGGACACTTCAAAATCTATACAGATAACTCTGCGCTGAAGTACCTAGTCAATAAGCCTGTGTAGGGGGGAATATATGCTGAAGGTTGCTATTGTTCTAGGAGTATGACTTCGAGGTGATTGTGAAGCCTGAAAGGGTGAATATAAGCCTGAACCATCTCTCCAGGATTGAAACAGGTGAAGAACCTAGTAGTTTGGAGGAAGGACTACCAGACGTGAATCTCTTTGCAGTGTACACCGCGGATGATCATTTTTCCAACATTATTCAATTTTTAATTACGGGAACAACCCCCAAAGGCTATTCCACTCAACAAAAGGAGTTAGTAGTGTGCACTGCAGATTTTTTGGTAATTGCGGGTCATTTGTATAAGATGGGGTCAGATGAGATATTGCAAAGTATGTTCCGGAGTTTGAACACGTGAGTATCCTAGCTGAAGCCCATGGGGGAGTGGTAGGAAGTCACTATGCAGGGAAAGTGCCTGCGCATAAGATTTTGTGCAATGGGTTATGGTGGCCAACGCTATAGAAGGATTCTAAGGCATACTATAAGGTGTGTGATTCTTGCCAAAGGACAGGGAAACCTTTGCGAAGGGATGAATTACCTTTAAACCCCCAAGTTTAGTTGTAGGTATTTGATAAGTGGGCCATTGACTTTATAGGTCCAATACAACCACTAGGAAAGAAGATAGACACACTATATATTATTACTACAAAAAAGTGTTTAACCAGATGGGCAGAAGCATAGCCAGTGATGGCGAACTTTTTGTTTGGATATGTCTTAACATGGTTTGGATGCCCGAAGATTTTGATGATTGATAGGGGTACGTAATTTTTGAATGAAATGATCAATGTTATGTTGGAAGAATTTTAGGTATAGCATCAGAAGAGCGTGCCCTATCACCCACAGGAAAATGGAATAGTGGAAGCTTGTTGGCTATGTGGGGCCTGACCCAGAAGTGATTTAGCCAAGAAAATCCCAGTACTACTGGCCCTTTCGGCAACAGTCTGCAGAGCATGGATTGAGGTCTCACTCGAAGTAGTATGGGACGGTGCTGGAACCAGGTTTCCACACCCTGGGGATGTCTGATATGGGGTGATAGGTATGTAATTCAACCTTCACGCTTACTAGGTTACGCGCACCAGTGAGCTCCTTGCGTCCTGTGGTACTACCTTCACACAGATCTAGCCGTAGTGTGACTAGTGTTAATTACCCAAGTCTCCCTTAATTAGGTTCTATTCGCTAATTACTTAGGAGGTTTTCATACATAACCATTCATACAAGTGTGCGCATATAAACAGATACCATTAATGCATAACATCAAAATATAGTTCTACGAAATAGATGCACAATATGCCGAATCAACTTAGCTTTATTAATAATCCTTTTCAAGTTCAGTTCAATACAGACCCAACTCCGCCCTGCGCACTTAGCTGCAGGGGTCCGCGCACTCAGCTGCGGACTCTACTAGGCCTCTGTACACTCAGCTACAGATCCTCTTCCTACTACTACAACCCAAGACACTTCAGATCCACTTCTATCCTCTAACCATGCCTTCGCATCTATCTATTACTTTCTTTTTCCAAAAAAACTGTCTTTACACTTAGAGCCTCGCTCTATTTATACAATCCCATGGTTTTTGGACCATGGGTAGGCTGACACAACTTTACATTAAATTATTTTAGGGTGGACAACCCTATGACTCATCCTAGACTTTTGCGCTCCATGCTCGCATTTCACGGGGTCTTTACATTACATTGACCAAAATTCGGGCTTTAAGTCCCAAAAACATGCTATGGGGGGATTCGATGCCCAACAGGCCCCCGACACAATCATCGTGGCTTGTCCCGAGTGACTCTGTTGGTGCGTCGATCTTTGCTCGAAGTCCATGCAACTAGGTCTATGCGGTGCGAAGGTCCGCAATGCACCATTTTGCCGTCGGCTAGATCTGCTCCATTTCTACTTCTGAATCATCTGCGTCTGACTTGATTCACTTCTTTGGTGCCAGCTTCTAGTGCCTGTGTTTATAGTCCTGCACCCTTTTCCAGCTGCTTGGGTCGTGAATACTATGCTTTGTTCAGTTAGTCAGACAGCTGGCCCACTTGTGTAGGGCTTCAGACGACTACCATTTACTTTTCCTGGGAAGGGTTCTCCATTAAGTTTGATTAGCTAGACCGCGCCTCTGTCCGTGTCCTATTTTACCACATATGGTCCCAACCAATGCATTTTGAATTTTCCGGGAAATTTATCAAACCTGCTGTCATACAGCAACACTAAATCGTTTACCTTGAGGGTGCGCAGCTTGATATGGCAGTCATGCCAGGCTTTCTCACGCTGTTTTTGTACCTGCTGATGGAATCCCACTAGAAACCATTCTTCTTCGAGCTCTTCTAATTGCGCGAGCCTCTCTTCCAAGGCTTCGTGGTCCGACATGCCTGTAAGTGCTGCTATGCGCAAGCTGGGTATGATGTATTCCATCGGCATGACAACTTCCGTGCCACAGACTAACCTGAAAGGTGTCTGACCTGTCAATTTTTTGCACGTGGTTTTGTATGCCCATAATATGGTAGGTATGCGCAGGTCCCAGTCGTTTCGCTGCACGTTACATACTTTGGTCAGCGTAGTCTCCAATATTTTGTTGAATGCTTCTAGTGTCCCATTAGCTTGCAGATGGTACAATGTACTTTGCTGATGATACACCTAGAACTCCTCGCTGAGCGCGTTGATGGTTTCATTCAGGAAGTGCATTTCGCGGTCACTCATTTAGATTTTCGAGCAACCAAATCGTGTCAACATGTTGTTGAACAAAAACTTCACAGCCGTAGTGGCCGTGCAGTCCTTAACCGGCTGTGCTTCCGCCCATCGAGTTAGGTACTCTGTTGCGCTGATGATGTAGTGCACACCTATCTTTCCCTGAGGTTTCATCAGCCCCATAAAGTCAATTGCTCATTTTTCGAATGACTATAGTGTCATTTGTGGATTGAGTGGCATCTCATCCCTTCATGATGGTTTTCCATTCCTTTGACATATGTCACAGGCCCAATAGTGTGCTTTCAAATCTTGGTGCAGGGTTGGCCACCATAGCCCCATGTGAAGAATCTTCTGTGCAGTCGTGCATCTTGCATAGTTTCCTCTTGCAGCACCCATGTGTGCTTTCTTGAGGATCTGTCCTCGTTCAAATTCAGGTACATATCTTCGCAATATCTCATCATTTCCCATTTTGTAGAGGTGCCCCTTGATGACAAAAAAGTCCACCGTGCGCACCACCAATTCTTTCTTCTGCCGTACTGAGTATTCCTTTGGTGCAGTCCCTGTGGTTAAGAAATGGATTATATCTTCGAAATGGTCATCCGTGACGCGTACTGCAAAGAGTTGTGCATCAGGTAGTCCCTCCTCCAAATTTGTTGGCTCCTCGCCTGTCTCAATCCGTGATAAGTGATCTGGTCCTACATTTAAGTGTCCTAGCTTGACGATGACCTCAAAGTCATATTCTTGAAACAGTAATAGGGATCTGCATATGCGCCCCCCCAACACAGGCTTGTTCACCAGGTATTTCAACGTGGAATGATCGGTATACATCTTGAAGTGCCGGCCAAGTAAATAGTGTCGATATTTCTGGAGTGCGTACACCATTGCCAACCCTTCGTGCTTAGTAGTAAAGTATCTCTTCTCGGCTTTGGACAGCTGCCAACTCGTGAACGTGATCGGGTGATCCACGCCTTCCGCGCCTTCCTGTGTGAGTACTGCCCCCAGCGCAATACACGATGCATCAACATGTACATGAAATTATACGTCCCATTTTGGGGAGACCAGGATGGGTGCGGATGCCAGTTTCTCCTTGAGAACATCCAAAATTTTCATACAATCATCATTCCAACAATATGTAGTGTCCTTTATCAATAGTTTTTCCATTGGTGCTATTATTTGGGCATATCTCTTGATAAAATTTCTATAGTAACCCGTGTGCCCAAAAGTAGCATGTAGTTGTTTGACACTTCGCAGCGCTTCCAGATTCAAAATAACAATAGTATTCGCAGGGTCCACCATCAAGCCTTGTTTACAGACCACATGGCCTTGCAGGTTTCCAAAGGGAACAAGGAAGGTGCACTTCTTAAGATTTAGCACAATCTGGTGGTGGCGGCACGTATCCAACATCAGCCGTAAGCTCGCTATATGGTGTTTAAATAACCCAAAAATAGTCCAATCGTCTAGATAGACCTCCAAGAACTTGTGGATGTATTCCTTGAACGCGACCACCACCATACGCGAAAATATTGTTGGCGCATTCTTCAGTCCAAAGGGCATAATGGTGTATTGAAAGCAGCCCCATTCTGTTGCAAATGTTATATTTCTCCTATCTTCCGGCACGATCTTGATCTGATGGTACCCTGAGAAGCCATCTATGAATGAGTAAGCTTCCTTACCGCCAACATTCTCCAATACTTCATTTGTGAACAGTGTCAGGAATGGATCATGAACATAGGCGTCGTTAAGCTTCTTGAGGTCCACACATATTCTAATTTCGCCCTTCTGTTTTTTCTCCTGCACCACCATAGGACTCACCTAGTCGGATTCTTCCACTAGTTCAATAATTCCGGTTGCTAGCATCTTGTCTAATTTGTCGTGGATCTTTTCTTTATATTTTGGATTCAAGCGGTAAGGTCGTTGCTTAACTAGCTTCTCATCCAATTTCAGAGTGATCTTTATCATCCCTAAGTCGCCAATGATCCCTTTTAAGTCCGTGATCTTGGTCGGGAACAAGTATTGATATTCGCGGAGTAACTCGGTGACCTTATCTACCGTAGCATCATCCCAATAGTCCCCAAGTGTCGCGTACTTCGGCTCTGCTTTTGAGCCAATGTTTACCCGCTTTTCTTTTTAGCGGCGCAGTGATGTCGGGATCCTCAATTGATGGTCCTCGAACCTCGCAAAAACCTTCAGTTTTTGGAATATTGATATTTTGGGGTTGTCATTATCCTCCTCTACTTGCACGTTATAACATTCTAGGGCACTTCTTAACTGGGTTGCCCATGCTGGTTGAAGCACTTCCAGTGGCTCCTGTGGTATTTTGAAGATAGTGGTTTTTATTGTTTGCAATGCGTCATCAACAGTATTCGACCATCGGTCTTCAAATGTAAATGTTAAAAAAATCCATCACGCAAGACATTCCATTCACCCATACCATGTCGGAGTTCCGTATCAATATACCAGTTCATGGGTATGACATCCAAGGTATGGTAGAATAAATGTATCCATTCAGGCTATGGTTCTTCCCCATATGCCTTGGTCCATTTTGCGAGGTGCATGCGCGGGTCATCTCGGCCATCGTCTTTGTCTTCTAACCATTGCTACAGTTTCCCAAATTGTAGGTGCATCATCCTTCTACATCCAAGCTAGTCCTCCAAATTTCCTTCATGTGTTCCCCACCAGCGCGCAGGTGTTGTGTGCAACGCCCACTTCAACGCATTGAACCACTATTGTTCTGGTACTGCGCTTTCAAAATTGCTCAAGAATTTGTCCACCACTGTCAATCCATCATATGTTGGTAGTTCTCGGGCCTGTGTTGTTACGCAACACAGTGATATAATCATCATGTTGCAATTCAATGTTGTTACTTCATTCAACCGATTCTGCCAGTGCTCTACTTCTTCGTCTGAATCCGAAGTGCAGGAGCTTCCGCATTCCCATGAGATCCTCCCATCTGCAGTCGGATTCACCCAATCCTGGTCTCGCACAGTTATCTTGTAAATACAATCCAGCTCATCGTCACTTTCATCATCGCGCACTGGTTCAGCGTAGCACACTCCTTCGGCTGGGTCTAGCGGGACTACTACGCGTAGTGACTTTTTCTCAAATATCATCTTTCGCTTCTTCAGGTTGATGACTCCGTTCATATCAGTGGCCCAGTCTATTCCTAACAACGTGGGATAGGGATTGTTTTCATTGACAATATTTATCACGTTAAAGTCCGTCTACATGCTCGCACCTTCAATATCAACTGTTACCCCTTGCAACCTCCCCATGGGAAAAATATTCTGTTGGTTTGCCATTTGTAATTGAATAGGGGACCACTGCAACACAGGCCTGCCCATTCGTTCCCATGTTTGCTTCGATAACACATTTGTGTTCGACCCCTGGTCTAGTATTACCTGGTCCATTTCATACTCACCAATTTGCGCCATCAATCTCATTTCCCTCCCGGTGCGCAATGCATGCTTTCCCAGTTTGCAGACTACGCGCGGTTCTCCTGACCCCGTGCACTTGGTGATCAGCTCTTGTAGCCCCGTAACTACCTTGTTGTCATGCAATAGTTTCATGCATGTCTCCAGAAAGGTAGTAAGCATTGAAGGATCCATTCCTGGCTCTGGCTGATCCTTACTACCTGAAGTGGAGTCCTCCGTGAAGCTCTTCTTAGCTTCCATAAACATCTCCTTTGCACGTTCTAAGTCAAACTCAAGTTCCATTGTAGGAGCCTTGCAGACCCATGTATCTTCCTCAGGTTGCTTCCCCTTATCCTCCCCTATGGTTACACTGCTTCTGAGCATCATGTTCACATTCGGGTCATCCTTGCACGGTTCAGACCTCATCATTTGGATATTCTGGGTCAGAGGAGGCTGGAATACCCCTTTTTCACGCATATGTGTGATCAAAATAGGACAATCTACTGTTTCATGATCAAACTGAGAATAGTACGAATAGGATATCCTTGTCGAGTTGGTAAAATTGCTGGCATAGTGCCCCGGTCCTCCACAATTGTAACAAATTAATTATCCGCAGCCCCTTCCTGGTCCCATTCCTCCTCGTCCTTAACCTCACCCCTGAAATCTAGCATGTGCCATCCCCGCAGCTGGGTTGAGGGCTCGTGTTTCTGTCTGCATCCTAGTGATCCAATCCATCATTAGCTCGTAGCTATGACAAGTGCGCTCATCGTGGCCTACCAACCTGCAAAAATTACAAAAGAACTGCTGGGGAGTCTGTGTGTACTTCTGCAACAAATGACAATCGTTTGTCATGTGTTTTCCTCCTATTTGATAGATCGCGCACCATAACGCGGGTGTTGCACATGACCTTGCCTGTGCCTCTGGTGTCAACGACATTGTTCCCCCCTTGCCAAGTAGTTCACAAATACTGGACAGTGACCCTTGTCATGATCATGGCCTGTGCATTTTATGCACCATACTTCCTCGCGCGTTTCTTGCCGCGGTGCCCTATCTTGCTTCAAACTCTACATTTCCAGGCATAGATTCTGTAGTTGCACGTGGATTTGTTGAACTCCCAACCCAGAGTCTTGTATTGGGGTCTCATGCAACCTCATTGCCATTTCCAATGCTTCGGCCTGGGTGGAAAGTTTCTATTATGACAACATCATCCTCAAGTGCGGTGTCAGGGATGCCACAAACCATGTGTGATGCTGGGCATCTGTTAGTGTCATATTGGCCTTGTGGATCGTGCTCTTCAGTCATTGATCCAGATCCCAGGGGTCTCACCTGGAAGCATCACGATCTCTTTAAACCCAATGATTGACTATGTCTCTAATTTTGGTTGGCTAAATTCTCTGTTCAACGCATTCTAGATCTCTGTTATCCCTATGTTCAGGTGGTCATTAGAGTGCTTGATATACCATGTCAATGCGTGATCCTGCAACGTGCTCACCAATGTAGCCTTCTTAATGTTTTCGTCTGTGACCCCTTGTGCTTCCCACACTTCTCTTACCATGAACCAAAATTGGTCAAGATCTTCATTCCCTACACCTCTGAATACGGGTAGTTTGATCACGTTCGCCATGCTAAACTGTGGGGGTGCTGGAGGTGGAGTGGGTGGAGATGGAGGTGAGGGAGGTGAGGCAGGTGGTGGTGTGGGTGGAGGTGGTAATTGTGGAATGCACTGCCTTATCAAACTGACTGCACTTCTCGGAGAAACCTGAGAAATCTCTTCCTCGCTCTCTCGCAAAGGTGAAATTAAGGGACTGTTTTCTAATTCCTCACTACCTTATTAGATCTTTTCACTCTACATCTTCCCAAACATTAATGTATTCACATAACCTGCTTTTCACATAATAGCATCTTAATCCAGGTATTCAAAGATTTAATATACTTACCTCGCGGTCCCTTGAGAAAACATCATTTTTCTTCTCTGTAGCTCATGATCGTGTCTACCGTGAACTCAGTGATGAGTCCCCCTATTATTTGGTCGAGCCAATGGTCCATAACACGGGCGATCTTATCTTCTGTTGCCTTTAGTCTATGCACTAATTCTAGAGTCCACACTATCGGTTGGTCGAGCCTACACCTTCCCTAGCTATCGGCTAACCTGGTGATCCACTCATATAGTTCAGAAGGAAAGGATGCAAAGAAAATCTCGTGGATTTCTGTATGCATGTAGCGATCCAGTCACCTTTTCTTAGATACTTGCGGAATTCTGTTTTCCTGTGTCGCAAACTCGTGAATCTTCTTGTACAACCACTCTTCAGTTTCCTTCTTTGTTGGGTTCCAGTGGCATGACATCAGACATCCCTTAGGCAGATCCTGGTCTCGACAATGGAACCATTTGTTGGCTACGTGGGGCCTGACCGAAGTTCAGAAGCGATTTAGCCAAGAAAATCCCGATACGACTGGCCCTTTCAGCAAAATTCTGTGGAGCACGGACTGAGGTCTCACCTGAAGTAGTATGGGATGGTGCTGGAACCAGGTTTTTGCACCCTGGGGATGTCTGATATGGGGTGATAGGTATGTGATTAAACCTTCGTGCTTACTAGGTTTTGTGCACTAGCGAGCTCCTTGCGTCTTGTGTTACTACCTTCGCGCAGCTCTAGCCGCAGTGCGACCAGTGTTAATTACCCAAGTCTCCCTTAATTAGGGTCAGTTCACTAATTACTTATGATGTTTTCATACATAAGCATTCATACAAGTGCGCACATATAAACAAATACCATTAATGCATAACATCAAAATATAGTTATACGCAATAGATGCACAATATGCCGAATCAACTTAGCTTTATTAATAATCCTTTTCAAGTTCAGTTCAATATAGACCCGACTCTACCCTACGCACTCAGCTGCAGGGGTCTGCGCACTCAGTTGCAGACTCTACTAGGCCTCTGCGCACTCAGCTGCATAGCCTCTTCCTACTACTACCACTACGCGCAATGAATTTTTCTCAAAAATCATCTTGTGCTTCTTTAGATTTATCACTCCATTCATATCAGTGGCCCAATCTATTCCTAGTAGCGCGGGACAGGGATTGCTCTCATCAACAATCTCTATCACTTTGAAATTGGCTAGCGTGCTCACACCTTTGATATATACTATGATTCCTTGCAATCTCCCCATAGGTAGGATCTTTTGTTGGTTCACCATTCACAATTGGCTAGGAGACCATTGCAGTGCAGGCCTGAACATGCGCTCCCATGTCTGCTTTGGCAGGACGTTCATGTCTGATCCTAGATCCAGAATCACTTGATCCATCTCATATTCCCTGATCTGTGTGGTCAATCTCATCTCCCTTCCTATTCGTGTCATGTGCTTCTCGAGCTTCCGGACTACTCGCGTTTCTCCTGGCGCGGTCCCAACACATCTAGTTATGAGTTTTTTCATCCCCTTCACAGCCTTGTTGTTGTTCATCAGCTCATGCATGTCTCCGAGAATGTAGTGAGAATTGATGGGTCCATTTCTAGCTCCAGTCTGTCTTTACTTCCTGAAGTGGAGGCATCTGTGAAGCTCCTCTTAGCTTCCATGAAGGTCTCCTTAGCACGCTCCAAATCAAATTCTGGTTCTTTCGTTGGGGCTTTGCAAACCCAGATACTTTCTTCAGGCTGCTTGCCTTTGTCATCCCCTATCGTAATACCACTTTGGAGCATGATATTTACATTGGGGTCTTCTTCGCATGGCTCAGACCTCATCATTTGCAGGTTTTGAGTCGGGGGAGGCTGGAGTGCTCCTTTATCACACAACCTCACTATGAGTGTGGGACAGTCCTCCATCTCATGATCAAACTGCATACAATATAAGCATGATGGTCTCGTTGGATTTGTACAATCGCGGGAATAATGTCTCGGCCCTCTACAATTGTAACATATCAGCTATACGCGACCTCTTCCTGGTCCCATTCCACCTTGGCCTCATCCGTGCCCCTGAAATCCAGTCCGTGCCATTCCTACATTTTGATTGAGGGGCCGTGTTTCAGCCTGAGCTTTGTAGGTAGGAGTCTGATCCATCATCAGTTCATAACTTCTACAGGTGCGCTCATCATGGCCCACTGACCTGCAAAAATTACAGAACAACTGCTAGGAATTCTACATATAATTCTATAGTAGATGGAAGTTATCTGCAGCATGTTTTCCTCCTATCTGACAAATCGCACACCATAATGCAGGCACCATGCTTGGTCCTACTTGTGCCTCCAATCTCAATGGCATTGGTCCTCATCCCGCGAGGTAATCTGCGAACACCGGGTAGTGGTCCTTGTCGTGCCCCTAGTCCTTGCACTTTATGCACCATACCTCGTCATGCATTTTTGGATGAGTCGTCCTATCTTGTTTCAAACTTTGCATCTCAAGGAACAAGTTTTTCAACTGTGGATGAATCTGCTGAAATCCCAGGTTAGGATCTTGTATCGGAGTGTCGTGCAATCTCATTGCAACCTCCAAAGCCTCAGCCTGAGTGGTTAGCCTTTGTTGCGACAACATGTTCTGTAGATGCAGTGTTAACGAGGCTACAAACCATTCATGGTGTTTCCCATATGTTAAGGTCATGTTCGCTTCACGAATTGTGCACTTCAGTCTTTGATCCAACTCCCATGGGGTTGTGCCTGGTAGCATGGTGATTTCCTTGAATCCAATGAATGACTGTGCCTCTAATTTTGGCCTGCTAAATTCTTTGTATAGCATAGCTTGGATATCTGTTATCCTCGCATTCGGATTGGCATTGGAATGCTTAATTTACCAGGTCAGCGCACGATCCTGCAGAGCACTGACCAACATTGCCTTATTTATATTATCGTTCGTGACACCCTGTGCTTCCCATACAACTTTTACCATGAACCAAAATTGGTCCAGATCTTCATTCCCTACTCCCTTTAACACTGGTAGCTTTATCACGCTGGCCATACTACTTCGCAGTGATGGCGGAGGTGGTAGGGGCGAAGTTAGGGGTGAAGATGGTGAAACTGGTGGTGGTGTGGGTGGGGGTGGAATGCGCAGAATTCTTTGCTTTATCAGATTGATCGTACTGCTTGGTGAAACCTTCATGAACTCCTCTTCACCTCCTCGTAGAGGTGAAATCAAGGGGCTAGTTTCTAGTTTTGTGCTACCTTCGTTTATGTAGATCCTCCCACTCTGCGTAGCCCCAAACATCAATTTATTCGTATAACCCGCTTTTCACAGAGTAGCCGTTTAATCCAAGTGTTCAAGGATTTAATGTACTTATGGTCCCTTGAGGAAGCGTCGTTCTGCCTTGTTATAGCTGATCAAAGTATTTATGTTGAATTCGGTGATGAACCCTCCTATTATTGGATCCAGCCAGTGATCAATAGTGCACGCGATCTTATCTTTCGATGCTTCTAGTCTGTGCACCAATTCTAGAGTCCACACAATAGGTTTGTTGAGTTTACACCTCCCTTGGCTGTCTTCTAGCCTTGTGATCCACTCGTACAACTTAGTAGGGAAGGATTCAAAGAAAATTTTGTGGATTTCCGTATATAAGTAGCAATCTAACCACTCTTCCTTTGATAATAGTGGATTCCTGTTTTCCTGCGCCACGAACTTGTGAATCTTTTTGTCCAACCACTCTTCAATTCCTTTCTTTTTTGGATTCCAGTGATACAACATCAGACATCTCTATGCAGATCCCAGTCTTGGCAACGAAACCATTTGTTGGCTTGTTGGGGCCTGACCCAGGTTCATAGTTAATTATCCAAACAAATCCTGGTACTACTGGCCCTTTCAGAAATAGTTCGCGGAGCACGGACTGAGGTCTCAAAGTAGTATGGGAGGGTGATAGAACCAGGCTTCCGCACCCTGGAGATGTCTGATGGGATCAACTGATCCATTGTTTGTCCCTGTGCACAGGTAGCTTCGAGCACTTTCTTGTTCCTCGCGGCCTGATACACTGCCTTCACACAGCCCTAACCAAGGGCTGTGCCGTGCTCTGTGATATCACCTGCGATCTTATTTATCTTCTAGTATTGTTTAAGCACCTTCACCTACGTAAGTGTCTTAAGTTATACTTAACAATACAAAACATTCATATAGGTTTGCACAGTAAATAAAGAATATATTTGAAAACTATATCAATCATGCATCAAACCAAGAAAAGATACACAAAATTATAGCAAAACTTCTCTTTATTGATTCTTTCCACTGTTGCAGACTCAACTCACTCTGTGCACTTAGCTGCAGGGGTCCATGCACTTAGCTGGAGACTACTAGGCCTCTACGCACTCAGCTGTAGAGCCTTCTCCTACTCTACAACCCATAGACACACTTTACCCTTTTACTCAACCACTTACACTTCCTTATTCCTTTATTCCCCTTTTTACACATAGAGCCTCGCTCTATTTATACAATCCCATAATCTGCAGACCATGGGTAGGTCTATCCACTCGACATTACATTACAAAACTAGGGTGTACAACCCTGTGACTCTATCATACTTTCGCGCCCCGCACCTACAATTCACAGAGATTTTACAACAATATTTGGTCAAAACTTGGGCTTTAAGCCCCAAAACATGCCTTGGGGGGGATTCCATGCCCAAAAAAGTTCGCAAAGTTTCCAAGAAAATCTAAAATGAACTGGTTGGGCCTGTAAGCCATTAAAGTGATAAAAAATGGTGGCACAGTTTAGTTCACAAAGCTAAATGGGGAACCATTCCCTGGAAAAGTGAATGAAAGTAGGCTGAAGCTGTACACAAGGGATCCTACCCTTGCGTGATGATTATACGGTAGTAGGATAGTCTTAGTAATCCAGGAAGTTGTAAGGGATTGCGGGACTATAAAGTACGCTACCCGACGAGGCGAAGAACGTGGTAGAAAGGTTGCGTGACGGATGACAGGGGTGTGACAGGTGAAGCTGTGCTAGATGAGCTGCACATGGAAGAAGGTGCCATGGAGGTGAGTCCAAATGTAGCCGTTGAGGTCCCTATTCATGATTTTATGGCCAAAAATCAGTTAAGAGGAGCAGGTAGGCACTATTTATGGCAAAAATATTTGAAAATCTGCCTCTAAAAAGAAATTTATTATTAGAATTTGGGGGCAATGGTCAGATTTGAATTAAAAAATCCCTATAAATCTCACATGTTGGACCACCTAAGAACACTTTGCATTCTGATACTTTTTGAGGCGATTTTCTATATGAAGTTTATGGGTCATCAATTTTGGGAGGATTTCGTGGCAAGCCCAGCATTTGTTGCCTTACCTGCGTGGAACCAAAAGGCCATTCTCCAGCAAATGACTGCCACCAACCCCACTGAAGTTGTGAGTTCTGAAGCCATTGTTTCTGATGTAATGGACCCTGAGATATCAAGCATGGAAGCTACAACCCTTTTGCCTACCACGTCGAGGTCATCGAGGCCAAAGAAATCCGCCGCAAAAGAGGAGTAACTAGCCACAAAAGAAAAGAAATTAGTCGTAAAAGAGAAGCAGAAGAAGTCGTTGCTGGTAAGAATGTCACCGAGGAAGAATCCGGAGGTGCAACAGAAGGAGAAAAAAGACAAACAATCAGAGCAAGTGGTTGATTTAGAAGAGGAGGAGTACCAAGGTGTGGAGGAAGTAGATGCTGAAGAGACCGATCCTATCTCATGGCTTCCTGAGTATATCCATTCATGGAAGGGAAATACTAAGGTTACCAAAGACCCTGATTCCGGGAAGTTCATGGTGTCAACTCCCCTATTTCCTGAACAGGTGGAATTTCAAGGTCCTAGGTTAGTGTGCATTCCAGTACTGAAAATGGAGGATTGGGACCTCACGAACAATGAGAAGTTCCCACATTTGGCTACCAGTAAATATATGACAAAGATATACTATGAAGAGATGGGGGTTATGTAGTTGGAACCCATGAAGTGGGTCCACGGTGTTGAGCAGGTAGGGCTACCGCACATACTCTACATGTCATGTTATCCTCGCTCAATTGTCAACACCATGTGTGTGTGTGCTAGCTCCTCCCACTGGTGCACAATGGGTGTATATGGCTTGGGGATCCCATCCCGATTATGGACATGTTGATCCATAGTATAACCAAATTTCCTTATAAAGGAGCGGACCCTGCCAAGGAGTTTGGAGGGAAAACGGGGGAAAAAGACTTGGCGGATAAAATGAAGAAAGAGTATAGCCTTGTTAAAAAGTTACGCAGATACTCTATCTGCTCAATTCAAGACCAGGAAGTGAAATTCGCTACCTAGATTATTGCAGGAAAAATTTTGAGGAAGTGCTACATGGACAAAGTTCCGACGCCGGTAGTGTAACTTGCAACATAGTGCGTGAAGGGCGTCCAATATAATTGGGCAAAGTATGTATGCTAGGATTTCCTTGCGAACTGCCGAGAAGCCTAGGAAGAAAAAAAGCCATTCCATCATGCATGGGTGTTGTTTTCTATTGTGTTAGTCACTCGGAGGTTATTGGACAATAGTCAATTCCCCCCACACAAGCAAGATTTACCTGAGGGATCATGGTTCACGTCGTTGTGGTCAACAAAGGATCCGACAAGGATCAAGGACTCCATTTTTTTTTGGATTTTCGTAGAGATGGAGCTTAATATGGTGATTAGTCAAAGGCCAAGGTTTTCCTAAACCTTGTTCTTGTAGTTGTTGGCCTACGTGAAGTTCAAGGCCGACTTTCACAGTGTGTCCATCAGAGCGCAGAAGGACCCAAAGCACACATGGCACCAGTTGCCTTATTTGGTATCTAAGACATATGTGTAAGAGATTGTGGGGTATTGGCCAGCAGAGTGGCATGAACCCATGAGACTTGATGTGGGAACAAGCAGAGGCATAGATATCTCTGCTACACAAAAGCGAAAGGATGTAGCTCAGAAGGTTACGTGCACCTTGGATGAGCAGAAGAAGAAGGAAGATGCTACGAGAACTGCGGGGAAAGAAAAAATGGAGAAGGAGTGCACTGCTAAAGAGCAGGCTAAAAAGGAACAACCTGATATAGAAGAAGGCAACAAATCAACTTCACAACACACTGATGAGCAAGAGATGTCAAAGCAGGGAGGAGACGGTGGTGAGGAGAAAAACACTCCTTTCATCTTGAAGAGAGGTGGTCAAGAGTAGACTGTTGGACAATGCAAAAAGCACAAGTCTGATAGGTAGACACATCTTGACCCAATGGTGCTGACAGAAGGTGATCTTGATGAGATCGGGGACAAGGTGAGAGACACAAAAACTAAAGTGTTGTAGTAGTTTGAGCAACAATATGTGCAGACGTTTGGGAGCATCCAAAAGGATATGCACGAGCTGCAGATCCAGGCTAACAGGATCCAGGAAGGCGTCAGGAAAGTGAGCGAAGCACAAGAAAGCCTGACACAGGGAAGTAGCATAGTGGTGGAGCTAGAATGGACTTTGGACCTCAGAGTCATACCATTGCCCGAGGGGTCAGTCCACGTAGAATCAGATGAGGATCGCACTGTGATTAATACATTGAAGGGAATGGGGTTGAATCTGGTTGCGCTACTGCTCCAGATCCTCCATGCGCAACATCAGGGGGTGTCAGATGAATTGAGGATCAGAGAACAAAGTGCCCTCACTATCGTCAGTGAGTTTAAGGTCAACAATGAACAACTGTTCATGGAGAAAACCCAGGCACTAAAGGAAAAGGAGGAGTTGCAGACATGACGTCAGAGCCTGGAAATAATGATCGAGTAGGCCTACAAGTCAGTACCTGAATTGAACATACCAGAGGATGCAGAGGCCTTAGCCAAAGTATAGAAATTGGCTGCTGCAGTACGTTCATCAAAGGAAGAAGTCGACAGGGTTACCTTTGATTTCTAGATGAAGATAGCAGAGCTGCAGTTGAAGTTGTAGCCCACGACTTCGACATAGGTATGGGAGCAGTGCGCATCAGCCATCAAGGAGAATATGAGCACCTTGGATGCCACAGTTAATGACTGCACAACGATGTTTGATACAACCATGGAATTATGGAGAAATCTGCAGGAGGACCCAAACCTGCAGAAGCCGAACATCGATATATGTAAGACACAACAAAAGTATGATGAGGTATGAGAAACTGCACGCACTTTGGCGCCAATGCAATGCCTCACTAAGTTACAAGAGGGAAAGCAACTGCAAGCACATGTGGAAGAATTATAGAGGAAAGAAGTCGTGATAAAGACTATATTACAACCTGTTGTGGCCACAACCACCACCCTATTAAAACCTGCTCTAGTGGAAAATTTGAATGGGTCCCCTAGACATTTGACCTTTCATTTCTAACTGGAGTTGTTACATGGCATTATGTCTTCTAATATGAATGATCACACCCCCTTTATAAATCTCTGCAGAATGACTTGTTTATAAGCCATTCTATCCCTTTATTCATGTTCTTTCATCGGGACTTTTCTCAATCCTCCTAAACATTCATGGTACTCTATGCCCGCACATATAACCAACCCCCATTATTTACTATGGGTGTATATGGAATCAACCCTCAAAACCTTCCATCACATCCTTATTTCTATATCAATGCTTTGATAATAGAAATACTATACAAATATGTGTAACTTACCATTTTCGCACTTCCTCAGTCTTTACACATCTCTCGATGCATGCCTCCATCGCATATCGCTTTTCACATTGGCAAAGGCTAAAGGTCCATCTCCCATGAATAATTGGGATGTGATCAAGTCTCTGATCACATCAAATCTCGCAATCGATGCTCTCAACCAGTATATAGGCCCAAGCTTCAAACATTTTGTGATATGGCAGGTCCGCCGAGATCATTAACCGTAGCATATATATTTTCAGGTCTGGTCTATCGCATATCGCAATTAGCAGAACCCAAGGTTTGTACATAAGGTGCCCTGCAACATTGGCAGACCCGCTGAATTATTATCCATAATGCATATAATTTTCGTGTTCGGCCTATTATAAATCGCAATCAGCGGAGCCCAAGGCTTATACATAAGGCGAGATGCGATATGGTGGACCTGTCAGGATCATTAATCGCAGCATATGAATTTTCGGGTCCGGCCAATTGCAAATCACAATCGGCAGAACCCAAGAACCATACATAAGACGCAGTGTGATACAGTGGACCCAACAGGACTATTAAGCATAACACATATGATTTCAGGTCTGGCCCATCGCAAATCGCAATTGGCGGGACCAGGGGTGATGTTGCATGTGGTTGCCCAATGCGATGTGCGATTGTGACTTGATTGCATCACAACCGTGGCTGAACAAGGGGCCGATTCTTTCACACTTGTTTCTTTGATTTTATAAAAGTTTTATTAAAGAAAAGATTTGTGTTTTTAGGCATGTTTGTCATATTTCTCATAATCATAGCTAATATGAACTATTTCTGTAGGCGAGGACCAAGAGAAGAAAGGCGAGTTCAAGTGGACTTGGTAGCGGATAAATGTGATTTGTATCAAGACGACACCTCTGCACCACCAATGTCGATATTGCAAAGACATACTCTGCAAGAAAGGGATACGAAACGCCATAGTGCATAATGGAGGCACGCTTCATGTCAAGAGGAAGCACTCATGATGGTGTTGATCCATCAAGTTATTATCACCTCCTGATACACCTTAAATCAAGCCAGATGTTGAAAAATGAGCACACTGTCTGCATTTTCCTTCAGGAAATAAAGAGGAATAAAATTCAGTCAATACGTGTGCAAAGGGATGGCATGCGGTCATTCCTCTTTCTACCGGCATCCGTTCATCTTTCTTCAGGAAATAGAATGTTCCAGTGGAAATGGCTTCAATGTGTTTGTTGTTTCATTAATCATTACATTTTGTATATTTTAATTTGAATGTGGAAAGGAAGAGGGAAGGCTAAAGTTCGGGAGAAACTGATGGTTAGTTCTCTTTCTCCATAAGTATCACCTCTGGATAGAGGAATGGGACTTTTTTTGGGCAGAACAACTTTTGATTTATTGTGCTAATAAAGAAGACTGTTTGGGTCAAGAAGGAGAATTTTTTAGATTTATTTTCTTCATCTTTCATGTGTTTAGAATTAGGGTGTTGTTGCTGGCATAAATATAAATGTGTTTTGTTTTTATGCACACTGATAACAGACAATTTGTGACTAGTCTTGGTTATTCAAATATAATTTGTTACCACGGTTAATTCATGAGCGGTTACTGATTCGAAACCTTGTCAAACATTAGTTGCAAGTTTTATTTGCATGGAATAGGAATGTGCATTCTTGTATGAAAAATTAGATTGCAATTAAGCTTTAATACAACCTTGTTCATCTGTGAAATCAGTAATTAATTCATTTGGACTTGGAATCTATATATGATGTTTAATCTCTTTTATTATGCTCTTACATGATAGATTAGAATAGTTAAGATTAGTATAAGTCGGTAGAATTAGTATAGATATGACTTAATATATATAGGTTAGCTGTTTCTTTGGTTGATTTAATTGAAGTCTTCCTCCGGGGAGCAATCTTTCAACACCTATAACAGTTTATGGGATCCTTTAAAACCCGTTGGAACTAGCCATTCCAAACGAAAGCAGATGTAATTGGGGCCTGTGATCGGGTTAGTTCCCCTTGTTGGCATAGCAACAATTTGCCACGTAAACACAACCATGGCTAGAGGAAGCTTGCCAGATCACTCTATCACTTGAGGAAATGATAAAGGTGCTACAACAGACGGAGTAGACAGTGCACCTAGCAGTGGAGGGCCCAACAACAGATAAATTGGTCAAAGAGGTCCAACGGGCAGCAGTGCAAAATGCTGCCGAAGTTGCAGTGTTTCAGGTTGAGCTGGGTGGTCTTCATAGCAAGATTGAAGTGCCAACTGAGTGACTCGAGGGCAAGTCACGATATTTTTGTTAGGGGCCTGTCGGGATATGGTCCCTCGGGTCAGTTTTTGGGGTTAGTTGACCCAACTTTTGTATGAACTTTTGTAAAAGATGTAAAGTCTCCACGAAATGTGGATGCGGAGCACGCAGATAGATTGGAGTCAAAGGGCTCTTAGCCCTTGTTTGGATCGGTTTTATGATTCTCCCATGGTCCGCAGACCATGGTATTGTATGAAGTAAAGTTATAAATAGTTGAGTCATAGCGGGTCTTGAACACAACTTAGAATGTAGAATTGTGAATGGTGAATGGTTATTGTTGTTTTGGGCAAGTGCTAATGCAGGAAGGCTTTGCTTCTTGTACTTAGGCAAGAAGGGGAAGGCTCCTGCAGCCGAGTGCGCAAGAGGCCTTGGTATGTTCACAACTAAGTGTGTAGTGTAGAAGAGTTTTATAGTCTGAACATTGAAGACCAATAAAGATTGATTTTGAATAATTACTATGCATTTCTGTCAAATCTATTTATGTTATATTATGTCGCTTAATGATATGGTTTTATGAAATAATGAATGAATGCTACACAAAATCACTGAATCTGTCTTATTTATGCATGAGTTAAGTAGCTATCTAGTTTCGTAAAGATAAAGAGTTATTTTTGCTATGTTTTCTGATGAATTGATAAATATGCGTGAAATAAGATTCAGGGTTATTTAGTAATGTGCGAAAGTAGATAAGCTAATTGTTTAAGGCCCGCAAAGACTAATCGTAGACATTCATGAAGGTCTGGAAGCTATTTTCATAGAGTTATAGTAGCAAGCCCTAGAAGGATACCGATCTACACGAAGGAAGATCACAAATCTCAGAGCTTAAGAAACGTTTATCACATGTCCCTGGATGCGGAAACTTGGTTCTAGCATCCCCAAATACTGCTTCGAGTGTGTCTGCAGCCTGCGTTATGCAGGTTATTGCTGAAAGGGCCAATAGTTATGGTTTTGTTGGTTGGCACGACAACTCTGAACCTGGGTTAGGCCCCCTTAAGCCAACAATTCAACACATGGTCTAGTAACCCTTGAACCAGACTGTGGGTTGTGGTAACGGCAGATTTTATGTTCCCTCAGTGGGCATGGGAATCCTTGGCGGTGAATGGAAGGATATATGGTAAATCCAAGATGTGGTTTGCTCTTTGTTGGGCCTAGTAATCCCATGTTGTGATATGTGATAAAGCCTGGAGAGTGGGTCTTGGTTTAGGACCTAGTCATTGCATGTGGATTGCGGTAAAGCATGTGAGACTAAGAGAGAGGAATATTCCTCATGGTGTAGGTGGAGAAGTCCAGTGGAATCCATGCTTGTTTTACCTAGTGATCGGGTAGAGGTCATGGTAAAGTCTGTTATGACATGTTCATTATGTTGGCCTAGTTATCTGAGATGGATTACGGTAAAGTGTGGTTTCTATTGATGAGGGTGAGGTGGTTTAACTTCGGGATGCCTTGGTTGGTTCTTTTGGTTTGAGTCCGACATTCATGCTTGGAATATGGCACGGGGTGAATGATTGAAGAGATATTTGGCTCAGACATTCTATGGTCGGGTGGAATGTGGTAGTCCCATCTCGGGTTTGGATTTTTCATCATCAATATGAGGTTATTTCTCCTTGTATTTCTATGATTATTCTACAAGTTTATATGTGGATCATATGGTTGTGATTTCATTGGTATTTGTGTTTCTATTATGTTGGTTATGTATATGCTTTATGACAGTGGCTATATATGGCTCTCATAATGTTTTTACTTGTAAATGAATAGACAATGTATCTATGACCTAATATATGATAATGAAGCAAATGATATGAGGGAACAATGGTTCTTAACGATTCTCAAATAAGTATGAGATCCATATGATTAAATATGTTTTTTACCCCTGTAGATTACATGTTTGTGATATGCTTGACAAAATTCCTGTCGTGGCTAGTCAGGGTCCAGTTAAGGGCTTGTTCAAGTATTTACTTTTGTATCATTATTTCCCTATTATCTTACTATTCTGAAGTTTTCATTCAATTCTAGGTGGTGACTTGGGCTCTACACCTTAAAAAGTGGCTCAAATCTCGGCGACGCTGGCACAACATTGAGGAAAACAATCCCTGGATGATGACATGCCTTGTCATGAGAGCATCTAGAGCCTCCTGGACGCTGGAAGACCTATAGCATGAGAGCGTCTAGAGGTCAAGTGGTCAATAAATTTTGTGGGACCCAGGGGCTAGCTACTTGAGTGGTTGGGATGGTTCATATGAGTCCTGTAGCTGTTGTGGAAGATATGTATGTTGTGTTTCCGTCGATTCCACTTCCTTAAGGTCACATAGGATGTTGAATCTAATCATAGTAGCCTCTTATCACATATTTACCCTAGTTGGCTGGTTTCTTGGGTAGATGTGGGAGGAGGGTGCTACAATTGTGGAGGATGATCTCGTGAGCCTAGCCATTCTAGGTCTTTCCAAGAGCTGGCACAACTTCAAGGATTTGGTAAATGGGAGGGAGAAGCTATCAAATTGGGAACGCCTATGGTACAATTGGGTACAGTAGGAGATAAGGTGGAATACTAGAGACAAGACCTCATCCAAGGTTGAGGATGAGGAGAACTATGCCTTGGATGGAGAGTCAAAGAAAGGGAAAGGGAAGAAATCCCAATCCAAAGCATAATCTGGTGAAGGGGGCAAGAAAAAATACTTGTCCAAAATCAAGTGCTTTCACTATCATGAACTAGGAAACTAAGCCACGAAGTGTCCACACAAGAAGGTGAGAAAGAAGCACTCAGGAAGAGTAGAAGGTGAAACTTTGGATTCATAGTTCAATCTTGATTTCACCCTCATTGAATTTATGGTGAAAATGATGATGGGTAGTGTGTGGTATCTAGATAGTGGTGCCTCATTCCATATGATGAGGAACCAAGATTTTTTTAGTGACTTGGAGGAGAAAGACCTCCATATGCACATCAAGATGGAAGATGATGGGGGGTATAACGTGATCGATATTGGTATGGTTACTTTTTAGAGGGAGTCTAGATTCCCTCTCAAAGTCAAGGATGTCATGTATGTTCTGGGTCTAAATAAGAATCTCATTTCAATTTCTATGTTGGAGACCATGGCTATGATGTGATATTCAGGAAAGGGAAGGCTTTCCTGAGACACATAGCCACAGGACAAGTGAAGCAAATCGAGGTTCACATGAAGAACCTCTACAAATCATATTTGGAAGACTGTGCAACATGGTGCAAAAAAAGAGAGAAGGTGTAGAGCCGAGATATCGGTAAATTATGGCATAAAATACTTGGCCATTTGCATCATGGCACTTTGAAGATCATGCAAAAAATTTCTACAGGGCTCCCTAAAGGATAATTCGAGTAGCGAGATACATGCAAAGGGTGTACATTGGGGAAGTACACAAAATCCACCTTCAATGATCAGGACAATAAAGCACAAGTAGTCCTTGAAATGATTCACTCTGATGTGTGTGGACCTTTCTCAAAAGCCTCCACTGCCAAACACATGTATTCTGTAATATTGTAGATGATTTCTCATGGAAGTTTTGGATCTTCTTCATGAGTAAGAAAGACTAGACTTTCTCCATTCTTTTTGAATTTAAAGCACTTGTTGAGAAACAAACTGGTAAGAAAGTGAAGGCTCTCAAGAGCGATAATGGAGGTGAGTATGTGTTGAATGAGTTTAAAAATTTATTTACAAAGGAAGGCATTCGACGGGAGTTGAAAACACCCCACAACCCATAACATAATGGGGTGGGTGAGAGGAAGAACAAAAGTATTGTGGGAGAAAAAAGGGAAATGTTGCATGACCAAGGCCTACCACTACACTTGTGGGCTGAAGCATGCAACACAATGGTCTATTTGCAGAACAAGAGTCCTCATCAGATTCTTGGCATGAGTACACCAGAGGAATATTTTTTCACGGTAGAAAATAGATGTGTTAGCCTTCAGGATCTTTGGATCATCAGTTTAATGTCATGTTTCCAAGGAATCAAGGAAAAAGCTAAAGCCAATAACAGAATTGGGCATATTTGTGGGGTACATAGAGACACCTCAAAACTATCATGTGTACTTGACATCCCTCAGGATGTAGTTGTTTGAAGGGATGTGAAGTTTGATGAGGAGAAGGAAATGAGGTGTTCTTTTGAGAGGGAGCTTTAGTTGCATTTAGATCAGGAGATTTTAGCTACAAAAGAAGAACCTCAGAAGGTTGGGGAGCAACCAAAAGAAGAGGAGAAGATATTGGAGACATCCACTCAAGAAGAGACATTAAAAGAAGGAATGAAACAAACTAGGGAAGCTGAAAATTATTGCGTGATGTTAGAGAGATTGTGGGAGCACCCACATCATAGCACAAACAGAGGAGGTCACCAGATCAGTACATTGGCTACATCTTGTAGAGACTGAGCCATCCTCATTCGAGGAAGTTGTAAAGAAGCTAGTATGGGTTGATGTTATGGTAGAGGAATATGATTCCATTATCAAAAACAGTGTTTGGAAACTGGTCCCAAGACTAGAGGATAAATTAGTGGTGGGTTCAAGATGGATCTACAAGGAGAAGCAAGCAACAAATGGAAGAATCGAGAAACACAAGGCTAGATTTGGGGCCAAGTGGTTCTCTCAGGTGGAGGGAATTGACTATGAGGAAACCTTTTACCCAGTAGAAAGGTACTCTTCCATCAGATCAATTCTATCAGTTGTAGCGTAGATGGGATGGAAGATCCATTAGATGGATGTGAAGACAACATTCCTCAATGGAGTTATTGAGGAGGAGGTTTACATTGAACAACCAGAAGGTTTTGAGACCTTTGACATAGAGTCACATGTATGCAAACTCAAGTGAGCATTGTATGGATTGAAGCAAGAAATCTGTGCTTGGTACACCAAGATTGAAAACTATCTCACCAGGTTGGGCTGCACCAAAAGTGAGGCAGATGCAAACATTTATCATATTCTTGTTGAAGGTAAATTATTTATTATAGTATTATATGTCAATGATTTAATTTTAACCGGTGATGAGAAGTTGATCAACTCTTGCAAAAAAGAGATTTCAAGAGAATTCAAGATGAATGACATGGGACTCATACATTGTTTCCTCGGTTTGGAAGTATGGAAAGGAGATGGGGAACTGTTTGTCTCTCAAGGAAAGTATGCCAATGAGATACTAAAGAAGTTCCACATGGAGAGTAGCAAACCCATGGAAACTCCTCTAGCAGGAAATTGGAGGAAAGAGTTTGCCACTTCAGGTGAGGAAGTGGAGGCTACCATTTACAAGTAGCTTGTTGTTGGGCATGGAATCCCCCCATAGCATGTTTTGGAGCTCAAAGCCAAATTTTTGAGTGATATTATTATAAAGCTCCGTGAATTGCGGGCACAAAATGTATGTTAGAGTCATAGTGCTATCTGCCCTAAGTTTGAATGTAATGTCAGCCTACCCATGGTCCACAGACCATGGGATTGTATAAATAGAGTGAGGCTCTAAGTTGTAAAGAAGATAGAATAGAATGGATAGAATGAGATAGTGAAGAATAGACGAAGAATCTAAGTGTGTCTTGGGTCGTAGCAGTAGGAAGAGGCTCTACAGCTGAGTGCGCAGAGGCCTAGTAGAGTCTGCAGCTAAGTGTGTGGACCCCTGTAACTGAGTGCACAGGGTAGAGTTGAGTCTGTAACCAGAGAAAAGAATAATACAGAAAGGTTTTATTACAAATTATGTGCATCTGTTCTGAGTTATTACATGTTTGATCTCAATTGCAATTATACAGTTTATTTACTATGCACACTTTTATGAATTGTGAATATTGTTAAGTATAACTGAAAGCGTACAAATAAGCTAAGTTAATCAACTAATATCATGCTACTAGTAAGGACTTGGGTAATAACACTGTTCAGCCCCAGAGTAGGGCTACGCGAAGGCAACATCTCAGGCTACAAGGTACGGGTAAGTGCACGTAGTGACGTGCATGCAGTGTCGAACCACGGACCACTTGAAACCTTCAGACATCTCCAGGGTGCAGAAACCTGGTTCTAGCACCCTCCCATACTACTTCGAGTGAGACCTCAGTCCACGCTCCATGGATTCTTGTCGAAAGGCCCAATAGTACCGGGATTTGTTTGGCTAAATCACTTCTGAACCTGGGTTAGGCCCCAACAAGCTAACAAATGGTTCCGTTGCCGGGACCGAGATCTGCATAAAGGATTTCTGATGTCGTGTCACTGGAATCCAACAAAGAAAGAAATTGAAGGGTGGTTGGACAAAAATATTCACGAGTTCGTGGCACAGGAAAACAGGAATCTGCGAGTACCAAAGGAACAATGGTTAGTGCTACTTATATACAGAAATCCACAAAATTTTCTTTGCATACTTCCCCTCTGAGTTGTATGAGTGGATCGCGAAGCTAGCAGATAGTCAGGGAAGGTGTAGGCTGGACAAATCGATTGTGTGGACTCCAGAATTAGCGCGCAGACTAGAAGCATCAGAAGATAAGATCGAGCATGCTGTGTACCATTGACTTGATTGAATTATAGGAGGGTTTATCAACGAGTTCGCAGTAGATACGACCATTAGCTACAATGAGGTGGAATGACGCTTCCTCAAGGGACCGTGAGGTAAGTACATTAAATCGTTGAACACTTGGATTAAAATGCTATTTTGTGAAAAGCGGGTTATGCGAATAAATTGATGTTTTGGGCTAAGCGGAGTGGGAAGATCTATAGAAACGAAGGAAGCACAGAAATATAAAACAACCCCTTGATTTCATCGTAGTGCGAAAGTGAGGAAGGGTTCGCGAAAGTTTCTCCGAGAAGCGCAATCAGTTTGATAAGGTAGCGAATTCCATGCATACCACCCCACCTACACGTCCACCAATTTCACCATCATCACCCCCATCTCTGTCCACACCACCTCCGCCACCAACACAGTTCAATATGGCGAGTGTGATAAAATTGCCAGTATTAAGAGGAGTAGGGTACGAAGATCCGGACCAATTTTGGTTTGTAGTAAAGGCTGTATGGGAAGCACAAGGAGTCGTGGATGACAATATAAAAAAGGAAATGCCGGTAAGCGCGTTACAGGATCGTGCACTAACATGGTACATTAAGCATTCTAATAACCATCCAAATGTGGGGATCGCAGATATCCAGGCCGCACTGAATAGGGAATTTAGCAAGTCAAAATCAGAGACACAATTGATTATCAGGTTTAAGGAAATCACGATGCTTCCAAGCGAGACCCCATGGGATCTAGACTAGAGACTGAAGAGTATGATTCATGAATCCAACATGACCTTGACGGATGGACAACACTGTGCATGGTTTGTAGCGTCACTAACACCGCATTTAAGGACGACATTTTCACAACATACCCAGGCTGAAGCTTTGGAGATTGCAATGAGATTGCACGAGACCCCAATACAAGATCTTGGTCTGGGAGTCCAACAAATCCACGCGCAACTACAAAATTTGTGTCTGGAAATGCAGAGTTTGAAACAGGATAGGACAACTTAGCCAGAGGTGCATGAGGAGGTATGGTGCATAAAATGCAAAGGCTAGGGGCATGACAAGGACCATTGTTTAGTCTTCACGAATTATTTGGTGGGAGGAGGGCCGATGCCATTAAGACCAGAGGTACAAGCAGGACCAAGAACGACACCTGCATTATGGTGTGCGATTTGTCAGATAGGAGGAAAACACACTACAAATAACTGTCACCTATTACAAAAGTATACGCAGACATCCCAACAATTGTTCTGTAATTTCTGCAGGTCGGTAGGCCATGATGAGCGAACCTGTAGAAGTTAGGAGATGATGATGAATCAGACTCCTGCCTATATAGTACAGATCAAAACACAAGCCCTCAATCCAAATGAAGGGATGGCGTGGATTTCAGGGGTGTGAACAAGGTTGAGGTGGAATGGGACTAGGAAGAGGTCGTGGACAACTGATTTGTTATAATTGCGGAGGGCCAGGGCATTATGCCCGCAATTGTACAAATTAAATGAGAGCATCAGGTTTATATTGTACCCAATTTGATCATGAGACAGAGGACTGACCTACATTTATATCAAGGTTGCACGATAAAGGAGTACTCCAACCTCCCTCGACTCAGAACCTACAAATGATGAGGTCTAAGCCACATGAAGAGGACCCAAATGTAAACATCATGCTTCAAAGTGGTATCACAATAGGCGATGACAAAGGTAAGTAGCTAGAAGAAAGTGCATGGGTTCATAAGGCTCCTACAAAGGAACCTAAATTTGGTTTGGAGCGTGCGAAGGAGACATTCATGGAAGATAAGAAGAGCTTCACAGAGGCCTCCACTTTAGGTAGTAAGGATCAACTAGAACCAGGGATGGATCGTTCAGTGCTCACTACCTTTCTCGAGACATGTATGAAGCTGCTAGACGACAGCAAGGCTATGAAAGGA
The DNA here is from genome assembly GCA_031772625.1 of Pinus tabuliformis. Lineage (NCBI taxonomy): Eukaryota > Viridiplantae > Streptophyta > Pinopsida > Pinales > Pinaceae > Pinus > Pinus tabuliformis. The sequence goes on from CM062804.1 coordinate 762,518,275, forward strand.
CTGCAGGAACTTATCACTAGGTGCATTGGGTCAGGAGAACCGCGCGTAGTCTGGAAACTTGGAAAGCACACATCGCGAACATGAAGGGAAATGAGTTTGACTGCGCAAATCAGAGAATATGAAATGGGTCAAGTGATTCTAGATCTAGGATCGGATGTGAATGTACTGCCAAAGTAGACATGGGAACGCATGGGTAGGTTCATGTTGCAATTGTCCCCTATTCAATTGCGAATGGTGAACCAACAGAAGATCCTACCAATGGGGAGATTGCAGGGAATAACGGTAGACATCAAAGGTGTGAGCGCATTGGAAGATTTAGAAGTGATAGAGATTGTCGATGACAACAATCCCTATCCCGCGCTACTAGGAATCAACTAGGCCACTGATATGAACAAAGTCATAGACCTGAAGAAGCGCAAGATGATTTTTGAGAAAAATTCACTATGTGTAGTGGTACCTTTAGACCCTGCGGAAGGTGCGCGCTACACAGAACCGGTCCGCGATGATGATAGTGATGACGATCTCATCTGTATCTACAAGATAACTACTCGAGAGAAGTATTGGGAGAATCCAATAGCAGATGGTAGGATTTTGTGGGAGCGCGAAAGCTCCTGCACTTCGGATTCAGATGAAGAAATAGAATGATGGCAGAATCGATTACACGAGGTAACCACACTCAATTTCAACATGATGGGAAGATCATTGCGCTACGTGAAAACAGAGATAAGCGATTTGCCTATGTATGATGGGTTGACGGCAGTGGATGAATTCCTGAACAAATTTGAAAGCGAAGTACTAGAACAGCAGTGGTTCGATGCTCTGAAATGGGCATTGTGCGCTACACCTGCAAGGTGGTGGGGTATGCATCAGAGAAGCTTTGAGGACTGGCACGGATGTAGAAGGATGATGCACCTACAATTTGGGAAACCACAGATGTGGTTAGCAGACAAGTATGACGGATGGGATGATCCACGTACACACCTCGCGAAATGGACCAAGGTCTACGGGGAAGAGCCATAGCCTGAATGGGTGCATTTGTTCTGTCATACCCTGGATATCATACCCATGAATTGGTATACTGAGATGGAGCTCCGCCATGGTATGAGTGAATGGGATATCTTGTGCGAGGGATTTCTATTAACTTTCACGTTTGAATATCGTTGGTGGGATATTGTTGATGATGCGCTACAAGCAGTAAAAGCAGCTATCTTCAAAATACCCCAGGAGCCAATACAAGTGCTTCAGCTGGAATGGGCGATACAACTAAACTACGCGCTGGAGTGTTACAATGTAAATGTTGAGGAGGATGATGAGGACCCATGAAATATTAACATTCTAGAAACGGAAGGCTGTCACGAGGTTCGAGGACCATTGATTGAGGATCCTGACATCATCGCACCGTTAAAACCGAAATAGGCACTACAAGGAAAAAGTTCATTGGTGAGGGTCATGCCTGTGACAAACCTTTAAGGTCCGTTACCAATGTCAAATATGGTGACGGTCTTTAAAAAAACGTTGTTGTAAGTGTATATAGTGATAGTCCTTTAAGGTTTGTCACCAAAGCCATTTTCAATGACACTTTTGGTGAGGGTCGTTAAAGGTCCATCACTATTTCTCTCTTTGGTGACACTTTTGGTGAGGGTTGTTAAAGGCCCATCACTAATTCTCTCTTTGGTGACACTTTTAGTGATGATATTTTATTGACCCTCACCAATTCTCTTTTTTGTTACTTTTGGTGACGGTCAAAAAAATTTCGTCATCATTGATCATTCCAATGAGTTTTTATGACACTTCATGCCTGTGATGAACCTTTAAGGTCCATCACCAATGTCGCATATGGTGACGATATTTAAAAAGATGTTGCTATAAGTGTATATAGTGATGGTCCTTTAAGGTTTGTCACCAAAGCCATTTCCAATGACACTTTTGGTGAGGTTTGTTAAAGGCCCATCATTAATTCTCTCTTTGGTGACACTTTTGGTGAGAGTCATTAAAGGCCCATCACTAATTCTCTCTTTGGTGACACTTCTAGTGGCGACCTTTTACTGACCCTCACCAATACTCTTTTTGGTTAATTTTGGTGACGATCAAAAATTTTTCGTCATCATTGATCATTCCAATGAGTTTTTGATGACGCTATATGGTTGTTACTATATTTTTTGTCAAAAGGTAACGATTTAAGACCATTGTTGTGGAGTCTTTTTCATTATGTGTCCAAGGTCATAGTGGTTATAGTCAGTCAATTTGTTAAGAAGTAATTAGTGTGTATCAATTCCCTCAAGTCATAAGAATATAGTTTTCCTATGAGTCAACACATGATTCATCTCTATTAGTTTTATTATCTAGCAATTTTCCTTTAAATAAAGTTCCACTAGTGTGTGTAGGAACTATATTATTTAATACATAATCAAGCTTTGTCAATTCTATTAATGAGAGAGACCTATAAGCACTCTTCAACACTCATGGCACACCTTAACATTATTTGGAACAATACACTAACATTCCTTGGCACCTCACATGTCTTGGAACATCTTTGTACCTAGAACATATTTGTACCTAGAACATCTTGCCATGAGTAGGACACCCAAGCACATGCTGGCATGACCTAACATAGCATCCCCTATCATGTGTTGGCATTCCCTGTAGTCCCTAACATGCCCTGGAACACCTCGGCATAATATTTCATTGACAAACATTATCACTTGGCATGTCTTGGAACATATTTTTAGTGTGCCTAGCTTGCCCCTTTTGAAAAAGATAAAGTCCCGACTTATTAACCCTCTTATGTGTTCATTTCCTTACATTTTATCTTGGTTATTCCTTTTGTTGCCTTGAAACTCCTTGACGCATATTGGCATACTCTAGCACCCTACACATCCTAGCATGTCTTAGCACCTGGCATGCCTTGGCACTATTTGACACGTTAGCACACCCCTAAACTACCTAGCACACTCTAGAACTTCTTGACATGCCCTGATATTCCCTGGCATCCCTTTAGCCATGCTTAGCATACCTTGTCACTCCCTCCTTGACATGACAACTAGCACTCATTGACACACCCCGACACACTCCCAGCTAACACATCCTTGCACGCGTTGGTACATCTTGACCGCATGCTGCCCTAACACTCTAACAGTCCTTAGCACTGCCAAGCATGCCTTGTCACTCCTCCTTAGCACACTTGGAACTCATTGACACTCCCTGTCATACACTCTTATTCATTCATTTCCATGCATTATGACGTAGTGCTCCCTTGTGTTTCCCTAGCACTCCCTAACACTCCTTGGCACACATTGGCACACCTTGACACTTGGAACATATTGGCATGCTTTCCTAACACTCTATCATGCCTTGGAACTGCCTAGCATACCTTGTCACTCCCTCCTTAGCACACCTAGAACTTGCTAACACTCCCTATCACACACTCTTATTCATTCATTTCCATGAAATTGAAACTAGTTCTCCCTTGTATTTCCCTGGCACTCCCCAACATGTGTTGGTGCCACACCCTAGCACCTAACACATCTTATCACTTGGCATGTCTTGGCATGACTAACATGCCTTGAAAATCTCTAGCATGTGTTAGCACTTCGTGGAATTCCTTGCACACCTTGGCACTCCCTAGTTTCCATACCCTCGTAGATAGCCTTACTTTTTTGTGACTTGGGAACCCAACCAAGTCATTGAAAAAATAGTGTTGTGCCTAGCCTAAAGTATCCCTTTGTTTGAAACTGCTTTGTCCATCCCCTTATCACAATCATAGGCTTGCCTCCTGCAATTCCTATTCTAAAATTCTCTTAACACACTTCGTCCTTAGGACACCTGGAATTCACTAACACTCCCTGACAGACACTCTTATTCGTTTGTTTCCATGCACTTTGACCTAATTCTCCCTTATGATGCCCCAACACTCCCCAAAACTCCTCAACATGCATTGAAATTATCTGGCATGTGTTAGAACACCTTTTCATTCCTTTACACACCCAAGCACTCCTTATCTATCATGCCCTCACTACTACCCTTATTTTATTTTAGACCTGGGAACCCAACCAAGTCTTGCTTCGACTACAACAACTTGGCTAAGTTATAGGTACTACAACTAGACTATGCCTTGTTTACCTAAGAGTGACCTATAAATCATCTTAGGCTACTCATGTCCAATCTTAACTCATCCCACTTAACAATTTACCAAGTCAAGGCTCACATTCAACCATGGCCATAAAAACAACTAAGCAACATAGTTTACATCTTGACATGCCATAACACTTGGCATGTCTAACAATACCTTGCCACTATGTGGCACGTGTTAGCATCCCTTGCATTCCTTGGAATTCTTTGGCACTCCCTAACACACCCTACCACTCCCTGAGATGACCTAGCACTCTAAGATACCTTGAAACTACCTATCATACCTTGTCACTCCTCCTTAGCACAACTAAAAATCGTTGACACTCCCTGTCACACACTCTTATTCATTCATTTCCATGCATTTGAAACTAGTGCTCACTTTCATTTCGCTGGCACTCCATAACATTCCTTGGAATTTACTGGAAAACCCTAACACCTAACACACCTTGGTGTGTTTCCCTACCCTCTAACATGCCTTAAAAATTCCTAACATACCTTATCACTCCCTCCTTAGCACACCTAAAATTCACTGACACTTCTTGTCACAAACTCTTAATCGTTCATTTGCATGCATTATTTTGACCTAGTGCTCCCTTGTGTTTCCCTAACACTCCATAGCACGTGTTGGTACACCCTGGCACCTGGCACATCTTGGCCACATAACACTCTAGCACGCTAGCATGACTTAGCGCTGCCTAGCATACCATGGAACTCACTAACACTCCTTGTCACACACTCTTATTCATTCATTTCCATGCATTTTTACCTAGTTCTCCTTGGTGTTTTCCTGACACTCCCTAACACTCAACACACATTGGCACACCTTGGAACTTAGCACATATTGGTATGCTTCCCTAACACTCTAGCATGCCTTGGAAGTGTCTACCATATCTTGTTACTCCCTCCTTAGCATACCTGGAACTAATTGACACTTCATTTCCATTAATTTGAAACTAGTGCTCCCTTGTGTTTCCTTGACACCTGGTCCTAACACTCCCTAGAATGTGTTCACACCACACCCCGGCACTTGACACATCCTGGCAAGCCTTAGCACTTGGCACATCTTGGCATGAATAACATGCCTGGGAACTATCTAGAATGTGTTAGTACTTCCTAGCATTCTCTGAAACACCTTAACAATTTTTTTCCATGCCCTCATAGACAACCTTACTTTTTTGTGGCTTGGGAACCCAACCAACATAGTGGAAAAATAGTGTTGTGCCCAACCCAAAGTATCCCTTTGTTCGAAACTACTTTGTGTAGCCCCTTATCACAACCATAGGATTACCTCCTACAAGTCCTATTATGAACATCTCCTAGTACACCTAGAATTCACTGACACTCCTTGGCACACACTCGTATTCGTTCATTTCCATGAATTTTGACCTAGGTCTCCCTTGTGATTCCCTGGAACTCTCTAACACTCCTTAGCATGCACTCACATTGTCTTGCATGTGTTAGCATGCCTTTTAATTCATTAGCATGCCCTGACACTCCTTAGCTATCATGCCTGATTAGAAAATGATCCTCAAGGACTTTCTAAATGCTCAAAAATGAAATCCAAAAGATGCTCCTAAAAATAGTCTCATTGCATAGATCTCTTCATTCTGGATGTAACACAATTTGAATGGGCTAAAATGGACTTCGGATGAAGAATTTATTGTAAAAAGAAATTTGCCCAATGTCCTTAGAAAAGGAGGCAATTTCTCATTAAATGGGACTTAAGGGAAATACATGTTCCTTAGAGGAAATCACATCAGAGGAAAAGCAAAGGAGCGGAGTTACCATAGGCTGAAGGATGCAGTGATATGCGATTGTGATTTGTCGCATCGCAATATCGCATTGCACATAACCCAAGGGGAAGGACCCGTAGCATTGCGAAGGGCCGATAGCGATACGCCGATGCGATCGACGATCGGTGATTGATGGATCCCCAATACAAAGGGTCGTTACATGAGACATATGTTGATGCGATATGCTGATGCGACGACACCGATATGTGACAGCGCCGATATGCGATTGCGATAGCACGATCGACGCTCGACGATTGGTGAATCCCTGATACAAGGGCCAATGGACATGCAACTTGTGATATGTGATTGGCGATCGGATCACAACACAAAGGAGCCATGAAAATGTGATATGCGATAAAGTGCAGACCTGAAAGGGATTATAGATGCGACTTGATATTATTTGAGTTCTGATGTAAGTCGTTTCGCTCATGTTTTCCTATGTAAATTTGAATACCTCTATGTATTGGAAGTATGGTCATTTTCAGGATTTCGTTCGAAGAAAGGCTGACGATTCCTTTGTAAACTATCCCTGTTCTAAAATCATTGTGCCACGCTGTAAGCGGGCATTTTGTAACAATGATTCGTTTCCTATAACAATGATGCACTGTAACAAGAATGTGTTATGTAACACGTAGTGCGAGATGGCCAGGCACAGAGCCATAGAGCCACAGAGCCAGATGCAGAGCCAAAGGGAGCAGAAAAAGCCTCAAAGCCACAGAGGAATGATTGCATAGAGCGGAACGGACAAGGAATAGATGGAAGCCATAGATTTGGAGGATTCTTCAAAGGCCAGAGAGCCAAGTGAAGAAGCAAGTCTCCCTTCAGAATTTTTCCCTTGAGAGAGCAAGTTTCCCTTCAGGGAGCCCATAGCTAGGAAAAGAGCTGAGAGCCAAGAACAAAGAGCCAAAGCCGAGAGCCAGAGCCGAGAGCCAGAGTCGAGAGCCAGAGCCGAGAGTAAGAGCCAAGAGCCAAGAGCCGAGAGCTATAGCCGAGAGCCAAGAGTCGAGAGCCAAGAGCTGAGAGCCAGAGCCGAGAGCTAAGAGCTAAGAGCCAAGAGCCAAGAGCCAAGAGTTGAGAGCCAAGAGCTGAGAGCTAAGAGTTGAGAGCCAAGAGCTGATAGCTAGAGCCGAGAGCCAAGAGCTGAGATCCAAGAGCCGAGAGACAAGAGCCGAGAGCTAGAGCTGAGAGCCAAGAGCCGAGAGCCAAGAGTCGAGAGCCGAGAGTCGAGAGACAGAGAGCCAAATATCTAGGGATAAAGATGGCATTCTAAGCCCATTGGTTCAGTTGTAAACCTATGGAGTTGAGTGTGGAACTTGTAAAAGAATTTAAGCCATAATCCCAAAGAGCCTAGTTGAGTTGACTAGAGCTCACGGAGATGTAGCCCAAGAGGTTTGGGTGAACTCCTAATTATATTGTTGTTATGTGTATGATGCTTATTTGCTACATTGTTTCACTATTATATGTTGCATATCAGTTTAAGCAAATAAACTTAAGGCATTTGGTTAGTTAAAGGAAAACTAAAAGCATACACCTATTTCAAGTTCTTTTAATTCTGCAAATTATCAATCATAAGCAAGATCTTGGAAATTGTTTAAGATTTGGAGTGGGATAGGTTCTTGTTGATTGACAAGAAGCCTTTAGTGCCCCATTTCAAATCAAGTGGTATCAGAGCCCAAGTTATACTAGAGCAGGTGGTATCAAAGCATCAGGTTGATTAACCCCACCTTCAAAGAAGGTGGTATCAGAACTCGTTATATTAGAGTGAATTTATACCAGAGTAGGTTGTATCATGAAGTAGGTTGTATCATGATGCAAGTGGTATCAGATCAGAATGCTTGTTGATAGAGCAATCTATTTTTTTGCTTAACTTGAAAGGTGTTTAAATAGTCAAGGATTGATTGTTTGATTGTTTGTAAACTGACTATTGTTTGAGTTTGCAAAGGTTTAGGGAAATCTATTGATAGCTAAGTCTAGGAGAGGAAAAGAAGGAAGAAGAGTTGAAGGCATTCTTCTTATCCCAAAGGACCTCAAAGAAATCCTGGAAGCATAAGAGGTTTGTTGCAAAAGGTTGCTTGAATAAGCTCTTTGTTAATCTTGTTTGAAGTTATTTTGTTCATTTTGATAATGACAACTTCTACAAGTGAGTCCTCAAAACCGTCCATCACAAGATTCTGTGATAAAGACATGAAGCAAGACTTGTTCATCATGATGGACATGGTGAGATAAATGAGTGTTGGACTTCGAGAGCAATTGAATTCCATGAAGGAAGAGCAACAGTTGCTTTCTAACAAATTGCAGGAAGTGGAAGGCCAACTTCATATTGAAAAAATGAACTTGGAAAGGATGCATGAGTTGGAGACACAGCTCCTCGTTGCCAAAGAAGCCTTAGTCAAGTATCAACTTGAAGAAGAGGTAAATAATTCCAGTTTGTCTTTAATTTCCTCTAAGAATGTTTATATTGGTTCTTTGAAAAACATACCAGAGGCATAGGTTCCAAGTTAATGTCCAAGATGGGCTATGAAGGAAAAGGCTTGGGAAAACATGCACAGGGTATAGTTGAGCCAATAATGGTTAAGGAAAGGCCTAAGTATTTGGGTCTTGGCTAAGGAAAATCTTATGGAGAAAGTTCCAAAGCAGCCATGAAGGCAAATGAAACAGTTCCTAGAAGGAGTTTCATTTCAGGTCTTCTACCTCAAGAGTGTAAAGATTGTATTCATGGGGAATGCAATAGCTTGAAACATCATTTTCAGGAAGAAGGTGTTCATAAGCATGCTCTTGAACCGGAGAGTTTTGGAAACTCTGAAAGCCTTGAAGAGATTGATGGTTTTCCAAAGGAAGCTACTTCTTCATTCAATTCACCTCCTCATGAAGGTAATAAAGGTGAAAAAGAAAGGTATAAATCTGGTTCTAATCATATTCCTTTTGATTATGTTAAGCATGATAAATTTCCATATAAGCATTGGAAAAGAATTGCATGTTCCTTTTGTGGTTGGGATAACCATAATGTTTCTAGCTATTGGAAGAGGATGACCACATGCAGGAAACTTTGGAAGGAAAAGAAGCAAGAAGCCAAAGGTCCATTGGACAAGGAAAATCATGCTGTTGAGGAGATGCACATGTGTTGCACTTACTGCCATAAGCAAGGACATATTGTTGAAAGGTGTTGGACTCTAAATCCAACAATGATTCCACAAAAGTTGAAGGTGGAAAGAGAGAATGGCAGGAATGGAAAGGAAGTTTCCATAAATGATGTGTTTCAAGATGATTCACATGTTGTTGTTGATGTGTAGACAAAGGAAGGACCTTTGAAATGGATTGGTAAGAAATGGTTAGAGTTCTTATCCAATTAAAGTTGCATATCTTTTGATGTGAAAAGAAATGTATCACATCTATTTGCATTTCTTTGTTAATGAGACGCAAGTTGCAGGATTGTACCAAGAAGGTGAATGGAAAAGTTGAGTAGGAGACTCACTTTATTACTGCAACATTATATTCATTTCAGCTTTGAAAGTACAGTGTACTTAAGCGAAAGCTGAAAAATGAGATGCATGCATGAGAATGATGTGCATGAACACAGGATGCTAATGATTTCCTTGTATTTGAACATGTATGTGTGATTAACTTGAAGGGTTGATTACTTTGTTTTTAAACATGCATGTAATATCGGCTTGTTATCTAGTCCATCATTTGTACACAGATGTAAAGACCTGAAGGTAATTCACAATATGTGAAAATCTGTTTCTTTTGTTGAAGTAGAAGTTTAGGCCATCCAGTTGTTGTCTGTAATTCTGTTGTTGTTAACGGTTGTTGTTGAACATATGTCAAACAGATACAAATGTAAATGTTTTGTGAAGAAGATGTAACTTCACATTTGTTTGAGCCAACTTGGATCAATGATCCAGGAAGAGAAGTTAAAACTACCTACTGTAACCTTCTCAGCAGGAGTTATACATGAAGTCAAGGAGGAAGACAGTTTTCAACTGGAGGACAAGCACATCCAGGAAGGAAAGTGTTGTCAATCTTCGATTTTTGGCTCATAGGCACTAGCTATGCAAGGTAAGTGTATGGAGGCTAAAAGAAGAGGGTGTTGTTACTCTCATCTACTGTTCAGATCAGTATATCAATCTTTTGGGGTCCAAAAGATTCCCAGTGGGAAGGCGTGATAAAAAAAATGATCCTCAAGGACTTTCTAAATGCTTAAAAATGAAAGTCAAAATATGCTCCTAAAAATAGTCTCATTGCATATATCTCTTCATTCTGAATCTAACGCAATTTGAATGGGCTAAAATGGACTTCGGATGAAGAAGTTATTGTAAAAATAAATTTTCCCAATGTCCTTAGAAAAGGAGGCAATTTCTCATTAAATGGGACTTAAGGGAAATACATGTTCCTTAGAGGAAATCGCATCGGAGGAAAATCAAAGGAGCAGACTTACCGCAAGCCGAAGGATGCAGCGATATGCGATTGCAATTTGTCGCATCGCAATATCGCATCGTACATAACCAAAGGGGAGGACCCGTAGCATTGCAAAAGGATGATAATGATACACTAATGCAATCGGCGATCGACGATCGATGGATCCTCAATACAAAGGGCCGTTACATGCGACATACGCTGATGCGATGGCATCGATATGTGACAGCACCAATATGAAATTGTGATAGCGCGATTAGCGATCGACGATCGATGAATCCATGATACAAGGGCCAATGCACATGCGACTTGCGATATGCGATTGATGATCGGCGATCGGATCACAACACAAAGGACCCATGCCAATGTGATATGTGATAAAGCGCGGACCCAAAAGGGATTATAGATGTGACTTGATATTATTTGAGTTCCGATGTAAGTCATTTTTCTTATATTTTCTTTTGTAAATCTGAATACCTCTATGTATTGGAAGTATGGTTGTTTTCGGGATTTCGTCCAAAGAAAGGCCGCCAATTCATTTGTAAACTGTCCCTGTTCTAAAATCATTGTGCCACACTGTAAGCGGGCATTTTGTAACAATGATGCGTTTCCTATAATAGTTATGTGTTGTAACAAGAATGCATTAAGTAACACGCAGAGCCAGATGGCTAGACGCAGAGCTACAGAGCCACAGAGCGAGAGGGCCAGACGCAAAGCCATAGGGAGTAGAAAAAGCGTCAAAGCCACAGAGCCAGAGGGCCAGACGCAAAGCCACAGGGAGCAGAAAAAGCCTCAGAGCCACAGAGGAATGATTGCATAGAGTGGAATAGACAGGGAATGGATGGAAGCCACAGAGTCGGAGGATTCTTCAAAGGCCAGAGAGCCAAGTGAAGCAGCTAGTCTCCCTTTAGAAGTTTTCCCTTGAGAGAGCAAGTTTCCCTTTAGGGAGATCACAGCTAGGTAAAGAGACGAGAGCCAAGAGTAAAGAGCCAGAGCCGAGAGCAAGAGTCGAGAGCCAAGAGCCGAGAGCTAGAGTCAAGAGCCAAGAGCCGAGAGCTAGAGCCGAGAGCCAAGAGCCGAGAGCTGAGAGCTAGAGAGCCATATAGCCAGGGATAAAGATGGCATTCTAAGCCCATTGGTTCAGTTGTAAACCTATGGAGTTGAGTGTGGAACTTGTAAAAGAATTTAAGCCATAATCCCAAAGAGCTTAGTTGAGTTGACTAGAGCTCACGGATACATAGCCCAATAGGTTTATGCAAACTCCTAATTATATTTTTGTTATGTGTATGATGTTTATTTGCTGCATTGTTTCACTATTATATGCTACATATCAGTTTAAGAAAATAAACTTAAGGCATTTGGTTAGTTAGAGGCAAACTAAAAGCATACACCTATTTCAAGTTCTTTTAATTCTGCAAATTATCAATCATAAGCAAGATCTTGGAAATTTGTTTAAGCTTTGGAGTGGGAGAGGTTCTTGTTGATTGAAAAAAAGCCTTTAGTGCCCAATTTCAGATCAATGCCCTCACAACTACCCTTACTTTTTTTGGGACTTGGGAACCCATCCAAGTCCTTCCTCAACTAAAACAACTTGACCAAGTTACAATTACTACAACTAGACTATGTCTTGTTCACCTAAGAACTGACTATAACTCATCTTAGGCTACTCATGTCCAATTTCAACTTATCCCACTTAACAAGTTACAAGTTACCAAGTCAAGGTTCACATCATTATCCAACCTTTACAACTATCAATTTTCACTTCTATCTCATCGGGGAAGTAGCTTTCATCGATGAATGTTTACACAAAAAGGACCCTATGAGCCAATCGTTCATGTCATCGATGTGGTGCCCACATGAAAATGAACGTTCAATGGTTTATCATAGCCAAACACTCTATAATGGGTTTCATAGATACCCAATTTATAACAATGAGTTTCATTCTATTTTCGAAGCCTATAAATAGTGGAAGAATTATATTCTGCCAAAGGAAATGGCCATCTACACCAGTTGTAGGCTTTTTCCTACTCTAGGTAATCCTTGGGATTTAGTGCCCATGGATTTTATGTCATGGTTTTCTTCATTAGTCGAGCATGGTAATGAATGCGTTTTTGTTGTTGTTGATCGCTTCCTTAGGATGGGAATTTTGACACCTTGTAAGAAGAGTGTCACAACAAAATCCACTCATAAGCTCTTCTTCGAGCATATTTTTGTTCATTTTAGGTTTCCAAAGACCATATTTCCTGATAGGGATAGCTAGTTCCTCATTATTTTATGGTTTAACCCTTGGTCCATGATGGACATCAAGCTTAACCAAATCCATTGCCTTCCATCCCTAGATCGATAAATAAAAAGAAGTCAATATGATTATCGTATATGTCCTTAGAATATACAATTGTGAGCATCCACATACACATGTTGAAAGCCTTCCATATTTTCAATAGAAATTCAACATAGCTCTTCATATTTCTATTAGCCACAAACCTTTTCAGGTGTGCTTAGGGTCCCAACAATTGGCATAAATTAAAGTAGCTATATTCATGGAATAACACATGAAGATACCTCCCATGCTTGGAATGACGTAAGAAAAGCAACCAATTTTGAGGAACATATCCAACAAATTCAACAATGAGTTCATGATATTTTGTAGAAAGTTGCCAACTCCAAGTACAAGTAGATACACAATCCTTTGGGTTTCGCATAAGTTTAAGGTTGGTGATAAGTTATGGTTCGACTCACATTAAGAGAAATTAAAAAACTCCCATAAGAAGCTCATACCACTTTAATACGATGCTTACACCGTCACCAAGTCTATGGGTGAGAATTATTTTGAGGATAGTCATTGGACGATTTATATTACTTCAAAGATATATGTTAGGATGATTTATGCTTGATCGGGTGCATGTCTAGAAAGAGTTCCTTTAAGAGAATGAAAAATATGATCGCACCATTACTAACATAAATAATTGGGATATTCTACTTGAATGATATTGGGTAACTACACAAGAGATTTTAAGAATGACATTTTTAAGGTTTGTTTTATATCAAGGTATGCAGATCATTATGTTTTTTTTTCCAAAGCATTTACATATGACTAAATTTTTTAAATAGTGCGTCACTCTAATATTATTTCTCTTACATTCTCCTAGGTTATAATTCAAAACATCATAGGTACTAAAACTCATGAAAATTTTATTTTTTGCTCTAAATATCTATAACTCCCAACTGTGCTACTCCTAATATTCAACTTGCACTATTGTTAAGACTACTTCCTATAATTCCTATTTTTCCTCCATAAGTAAGCTAACTACTAGGTGGACTTGAACCATTATTAACAAGCTAGTGTAGTGTTACCTAATTGTATTTAGAAGCATAAGGGGTGGGGTTGGTACAAGGCCAACATTGCTAATGTCTAGTGCCATGCCCACTATTAGGTTCTCATCCTCCCTAGATAGAAGAGGCACATATGTCGGCCTTAGAATATGGTTTCCCATTAGTTCATTTGATTCTTTCTCATCCACAATATCATTCTACATTCTATCCAACCTATCACTTTCTAATCACATATCTCTCATAACCCCACTCTAGTGTGTTCATCAGACCTCATTGAGGTGCCTTGAGTAATACTCCTTATTGAGCTATATTTATCACCAAACCTTTGTTTCGCAACCATTCGCTGGCTAACTCACCTTTCCTATTCAAATTCTCCAAATCTCTCATCCTGACTTCACTACTCTCTTCCTCACTAATCTCATTTTGTAACTCCTCATGGCTTTCTTCATTTTCTCACATCTAGTTCAACCACCACTAGTTAGTTATCTCTACTTCCTCAAAGCTTGTTCAACTTTCTCTTTAGCTTTTGTGTCCTCCATGGTCATTTGGTCCTTTGAGCTCTCATCTTTGCCAACCTCGTTGTAACCCATTCCTTAATGTAAGGTTTTACAACAACATGCTCAGTGGGTTAGTAGGAAACAACTTTTCCTTCACCAACAACATTTTTATCCTTGTAGGGTTTGTGTTCACCAATCTCTCTCAAAACCCATTCTAAAATTGGTCCTTAGATTTTGAGTACAACTAGTACAATTCTACTACAAACTAGATACAATGCATCCTTCCATTGTTTGCTCTCCCCAAAAGTATATTGCTTGATTAACCAAGTGATGACAATGCTCCAAAGTTATTGGATTTAAGATTCAACTTGTCTTCTTGTCTCTTCAATGGTGACATGGGGCTTCATCAAACATATGAAACCATTCACACAAACTCACTAGAAAAATCTATACATAAAATTTCAAAGATGTCTTCATACATGAATGTCTCCTTGAATTTTTCCATTCTCCAACAAAATAGTGGAGCTTCCTCGTTAGAAAATATTTCGTTCTATCATCAAAAAAATCTTCCACTTGTGGTTTAGCCAGTCGTTCCTTCATTTTTCTAAGGCCTCAAAATCATGTCGTGGTCCCAACAAAATAACCATTTATTGGCTTTAATTGGTAAACTAGGGTCCACTTAAGTGTCCAACAAACATTGTACTAGTCTAGCATTAACATTATCAATTCTTGAAGCAAGGAAGGCCTCACTTGAGGAGTGTTACCAAGGCATTAGATAGGTGGGGAGCTCTACATAGTGAAGTTATCATGCCGTGATGGAGTGATTTTAAGTAACATTCCATATACATTCGTTTAACACTATGCAATCCAACAACAACCATAATTTGTTGTTTGATTATGCTATGACATTAAATTAGATTGTTGTAATTGATATTAATAATGGAGAGAGATTCAAGAATTAATCTAAATGTAAAGCATAACAACATAACATATATATAAATCATTGTGGAGCTTATGAATCCAAAGTTGAATATAGCTACTTAGAATGTGATTTAGACTCAACTAGTTGTTAGGCTCGGCAAGCAAAGCTTAAGAGTAGGAAGTGAGTTTAGGATTAGGATTTGATCTTTAACTATGACTAGGATCATCTTTGAGCTCATGATCAAGAACATTTTTTTGAAATAAAAGTTTCAACCTATACCTCCTATTAAACTTTCAAAATAATTTTCTACCTCATTTATAATATTTGTGTAATAAATGGCAACTATCAAATCTTTTTTCAATCACATTTGTAATATCCATTTTTAACATATGTTTTTGAATCTAAAATTATGCTTTTTATAAATAATTTTGACCTAGATTTTTCACATATATTATATTGGTTTTTTGGACAAAATAATTTTCAACTTTATTATCAACCTAATTTGCGACCCCTACTTAAAGTATGGGTGGATCACAAAGTCACACAATAGGTTGAAAAAACATTTTCATAAGTAATTTCAAGGTGCTTTTGAGACGTTAAAAAGGGTTATGTTGTAGTGCTGGCCAATTCTCTTCAATTAATTAACCATAAAAATGAAGATGATCAAAATAAACACCATGAAAGGGGAATCAATTGTCCTTGGTGAAGAGATAGAGAGGTTGTATATGAGCATAGAGGGTGGGTAACTAAGGAATCTTTCACCCATTAGTTAAATGGATCATTAGTTATTTGAGAGGCACATTTTAATCTTCCAAGTATTCCTAGAAAACATTCAACATATTGGACTCTTTCTGCCTACACTAAAGAGAATTAAAGGGAAGAAAATCCCTAAGGCATTGTCGACTATAGTAGGGGAAGATCTTCCTTATGTCATGTAGGGAAGTGAAAAAGAGTGCCATTGATATTTGTGGGTTAGATTATATGTGTAATACTTTGTAATGAGTGAAGTAACAACTCCAGGAGAGAAATGGGTTGGGTTGAGTGAGTGGGAGCCTATATCTTACATTGATTTTCCCTAGTGAGGGATGGCATATTAAGTGGATGCCTATGACTAGGAGGAAAATTGTTCATATGAAACTAATTTCCTTGGACCATTCTTAGTTAAAAAACAACTGCCTATGAAATTTGATTGAATATTATTTACTGTAATAAATTAACATGGATTATGCATGTTATGTGTGGTCATATTTAATTTAAACATAGATTCCTGGTTGCTATGAAACGTTAATGAATGCTTGTTTAATCCCATTGCATTTTTGCTATTACACCTTATGTGTGCATTTAAATGAATTACATACCTCCTTAAGAAAACCATATTTGTGTTATAATGGTGAAATGGTCCCTCAAGGGCCGAATGGCCTATAAGTGGCTATCCATATATGGCTGAAAATGCATGGGATGAAGATGCGACATTACTTTTCTACCCGTTAAATTTTTTGACTTCTTACTAATGTTTAATTGCCACTTTAACTAGTGAAGCCAATTTCTTAAGTAGGCTCACCATTTTGTTTTTGAGTTTATCTTGCATGTTTGCATTCCATTCATCCCATCATAGAGTCATCTCCCAAAAACACAAACAACATAAATATGACACATCCACAATCTAGAGTTTTCTTAGTCATTCAAGATCCAATATTAGATAAATTGGCATAATTTCATTGTAGCTCCATGGATAATTGAAATGATCCCTTTGACTCAAACATGTTATTAGGTTTAGCTTCAAATACTACAATTACTTTTGTTCAAGGCCTGATTGTTCTACCAAATTTAATTGTGATTACATTGGATTAAGAAGTGGAGAATGAAAATATAGTAATTAAAACCATGATTTTTTTGTCCTTCCAACTTAAATGAAAGCTACATTGTTTAATGAGAAAAGAGTGCAAGAGAAGATGTTGAGATAATCTATGTGCCTTTTTAAGTGATCCTATTACCAATCCAATTTATTAAAAAACACACTCTTCTAATGCTAGATAAGTGTCCCATCTATATTGTAAAAAAATAAAGAGAAAAAAGTTAATATAATTCAATAAATTTATAAAAATCAATCCTCAACCCCTTTTTCTTCATAAAATAAGGTAAAAAGACATGAATAGAGTCAAACATATTAATTTTAAAAAATATTACTTAAATTTACAAAATGTAACAACTTATTCATTAATATACTCTTTATTTTTTATTCTTAAATTAAGATATTTATGCACGTACATTAGACTCTTTCCCTACCAAAGTGGATGAACAAGGACTCGAAAGGCTCTACTCACCCCAACCCAAGTGCGAGGAAGTCCTAGAAACAAAAAACGGAAACTTGCAAACCTTGGTGGGAACCATTCCCACTCTCTCAAATTCCGCGAGAAAGTGAGAAAAAAAATTGCAATAGGAAGGAAAAATTCCCAATCCATGGTGAGAAGGCTAGAAAAAATGGTGAGAAGGCGGAAAAATTTAAAGAAATCAATAAAAAGGGTGGAGACAACATTTCACCCTTTTAGTCAAATCCACTCGTCCCCACCTGACTCGACGACATCAAAAGCGACCAAAGCATGGGTTTATTTGTTCCTCAGATTTTAAAACTCTCGCTAGTTCAAGGGTTTCCAATTTTTCTCTGGCTTTCCATACAGATCCCAGGATCTATCCTCCGCAACTGAGCCGAGTCGAGAAATGGAAAACACAGTAGGATTTCATAAAATGACCTGGCTTCCTATGATGAAGAACGAACATAGAATGAAGAATGGAGCCCAGAGGAAAAAGTGGATGACCAGGAAGAGCTCAAATCCGTAACTTGGTCGACGACAGAATACCATGAAGATGATGAAGACAATGAGCCAGTGAATGCGTCCAGTGCAGACGATGATCAAGATGCTTCTGCCAGAGGTAATTTTGTCAAACTCTATTTCTTTTGCACTCCCTTTATTTGTCTTTGGCCCACCATGCAAGTTCGAGTCTTCCATTCTGCTAGGGCCCTGAGAATTTTTGGGTTCCTATTCTCTATTTCACATTAGAAAATGATCCACATTGAGTTGCCCCTAATCACTCTGATGCAACAGATCTACTATCCCCAACATTCATAAATCTTTTACATATCCCCAATTTAATCACAAATCCAACACAACAATCATAATGCTATCCCCAAAATTTATAAATCTTTTACATATCCCCAATTTAACCACAACTCGAACACAAAATCATAATGGCAGGCTCAACAGTGATTGATATTTTTCCCTGTCAGTGCCAAGGCGAAGAATTGTAGTCCATAAAAGAGCCATGTTTGCAGCTAAAGAGACATTCCTATATTGCACATTCATACTCAACATATTCTTCAATAGAACACAGAAAAACAAAAACCAGGTATGTTGCAGCCTCGACCTCAATCTTAGCCTCGGTTGCCAATGGTCTAGTAATGAATGCCTCGATGTAATATGATTTCTATGTTGGATAAAAATAGCATCTGATTATGATATTTGGATTTATTAACATAAATTTTCTAATAAGAAACATGAAATCTAAACCATATACTTATCATACTCCTCTTTACATACCTTGATTGATTGATACCTAGACCTATGGAAGTCTTAACATAAATCATGTCGCTCGCAGGGTCATCAATTTTCATTTCAATGACTGTAAACTAGATGCGAGTCTCCTTGGACTTCAATCCCTTTTTCTTCTTCATCTTTCCCTTCTGAATGTATGTGCTCACCTCTAGAGAATATGATGTCAAACTTCTAGTTGTCTTGTAAAGATGTTCATATTTCTTCTGTCGTTTTACCGACACAAACCTTCAACCCTCTCTCCCTCACAAACCTGCACTCCTCTATTCCGTCCACAGGCAGTAATCCTCTCGTAACTTGGAAGGTCTGATTCCTGGAGTAATTGCAACACCTTTTTCTTGCACTTCTTGGTGCCATGATATACTTCGGCACCAACTTTTGTATCAACCTCCATTACTTGGGTGGTCGTGATGGTTTTCTCGGTTTGCTCGAACCCAAATGTTGGTTGGTTGTTTAAAAGAGTGCAGATTCGATTATGAGTCTCAGATGGGTATGGTGGGAGTATTAATGAGTCAAAAATAACTATTCTTGATGCCATACTAATAATTATTCCATACAAATACCAATCTATTGGGCTTTGAGGTCCTTGATGCCATAACGGATGAGATGGGTTTGCAGAAAAGGTATAAGGAGTGCGGAAGGAAAAAATAACAACACATCAATAGAAATGAGCTAGGCTCGTGTGTGGCTATTTAAATCTATAGGGACTATAATTACAAACATACAACGAAAACCTACTATTGGCGATTCAATGTCATAGCACTTAGTTTATTGAAACACAAATTGTAAAAACCCAATAAGAGACAACTAGTACTGGATACCCAATTTTCTACAACAGATATCTCAGAAAGGAAAAGCTGAAAACAGTCAGCTCCAAAAAAATTTGAAATTTGTTTTGAAACTTCCAATGTCTCTACCATGAATTATTAGAAAAAGGGGAAAATCCAACACAAGAAATGAGTGATCCTTATGAGAAGACACAAAACATCTGCCATTTATAGGAAAGAAGCCTAATATACCCAAGGAGAAAAATTCAAATAGGCTAGTCCATTGTGGGGTTTCCTTTCATTAGGTGGACTATAGATAATAGATAGGATTAATTGACATTAGTAAGTTACAATCATAATGAACACTAATTTTCACACTTGAGTGACGAAGTACTACCAAAAGAGTTGCATCTTTCTCCTCCTATTTAGGTCACCCTACATCTTGTGACTCATGAACCACCCATGGCATCTCATTGGGCCAAAGGGAAGCTTAGGCACCCATGTGATTCAATTATCCTAACATAGTAGTCCATTCACATACTATAATACTATTAAAAATTCATTGTGTTCCATGCATAACCCCTCCCAAATTATTGATATCCCGAATTCCTTTGAAGCTTTAAAAACAAAAGAATGAACATGTCCATAAAATAAACACTATAAAAAATTCTAGCTCATTTTTATTGATGGGTCATTCTGTTTCTCTTCCATGCTCCTGATACCTTTTCTATGAACCCATCTCATCCATTATGTAATCAATGACCTCAAAGCCCAATAGATTGGTATTTGTATGGAAGAATGATCATTATGGCATCCAAGACCTTCTTCTTCCATTCAAAAGTCCATAAAACAAACAATGCCAGCAGATCCACATGCCAAAAGCAAAATCTTGGGAAAAAAATGGTTTGAGGTCTTGAAGACTTGATGTAATGCAGGCTCCATGCACAAACCTTAAATAATTATTCATCATATACACTGGGAAAAATATGCAATGCCTTATGTTAGTGTCAGTATCCGCATACTTCCATCAGGGATCAAAATTCACTCTTTCCATTTTCATTTTAGGGGTCCCATACTAAAAATTTTGCATCATTCCATTAGGTCATGATATACTGCTCCACTGATGGTTGTTTTATAAATCTAAATTTTTCCCTCACAGAGTATACTTGCTGATCCTTCTTCAGATTGTCTTCAGTTATGGTTTCATAATCAATTTGCAGTCATGATTTCATTAGGTTTTAGGGTTTCACCACCAAGGTCAAAAGTTTGATGTTAAAAGGTAAATAAAGGTCAGCAAGGGTATGAGAATGACTGATAAAACAAGCATGATGATTTTTAAGTCATAAGCTACTGAGTTATTATTTAACCTAATGTAATTTTCACCTCAAAAATAGGTGAAAACAGAGTATTTTAAGTTTATTTGTATTTCATATGTAATTTTAAGTTCCTATATGTAATAATGGATCTCAGCTGCACCAGAGAATTTCTCCTTGCTGCAAGACCAAAAAAAACTACAAAATTCAAGTCAAATTGAGCATTCATCCACTTGTCAAAAATGAAAGGGTCAGAAAATCAAGATCAAGTAAATGAAAAGGTGAAAGTGACAAAAAAATTAGCAAAGGGAGCTTGAGGAGCTAAAGATTAAATTCAAGGGTGTATAAATATCATCTTGCCTTCATATCTTCTTTATTTCCCTTTTACCCCGCATTAAGAAAACCCCAACAATGTTTTTTACAATTTGAGGTCAAATCAGTAGAAATAATGGAGGCGTTGCGCATTTCCTCTTGGCGCCATGCACTCCCTTCAGGCACTGCACACTCTGCAGAAGCATTGCAAACTTCCTCTGGGTGCTGCGCTTTTGGCTAGTTTTTCCATATTCATTCTTCAACGTTCCTAAAACCTCCTCAGCCTTAAAAAAAGTAAGTACCCTCTTCAAAACATCATTTGCCCTCTCCTCAAAGTTATTTCCTCAATGTCTGAAGAATGAAATCAAGATTGGTGTTAGTCTCACATTCAAAACCCTAGTTTTTCTCCTAAACCTTGATTTTTTCAAACAAGCTTCCCATTTCCCAATGCCTAATCAATACCCTATATCCCCTTTCAGAGACCTCTATCTCTACACCCATTGGATTCCCATCTACCTTTCCCTTTTCTTATTTCCTTACTAAACACTTGCATTCCCCTATCATTTACTTAGGGTTTCATAACAAAGACTCCATGGATGATGAAGAATATAGGCCACACAGTGAAGAAGAGGGATCAGACAGAGAGGGAAACATAGAGTAGAGAAGGCCACATAAAGGAGGGAAAATCCACAGGTTTGAGCCCACAGATCTCAAATAGCTCCTAGCTTCTCCTATGACAGTGACATCCTTCAAATGGTTAGGGTGTTTTGAGTTTTGTGAGCATGTCCAAGCAATCCACTACCACCTTAAGTTGACTAGGATTTTCATAACCAAAATTCAAGATAACCAAGTCACTCTTTCAAGCATAACCTTCACATTGTTTGTTGCCATCATATCAGCTACCATCGGGATTCCAGAAGTTGGGGAAAAATGGTTCTAGCAGGGTGAAATAGAAGCACATTTTTATGAACCATACATCAAACCTAGGTACAAAAGTGAAAGAAAAGTCTATGTCCCTTTCTCATACCTCCTTGATAGATATGCATCTATGATAAGGATTATAATGAAGTATTTTTCATGTGAGGGTAGGTTCTCTAGGGTCTATTCTTACCACATTCGGTTACTTATGCATTTCACTAGGGTTAAAATACTCAATATACCCTGCTATATTTTCAGGAGTGTTGAGAAGATGACTTACATTGCCCAAAAAAGAGAATACAAATATCAAATGAAAAGATTATTTCACCATTCCCTCATAAAGATCATAGTTCTTTATCACCTTAAAGAACTTAACATTGCATGGAGTACATTTATATCTAACCCCATTTTCACTCAAGTTTCCACTCAAAATGTTCAAGGAATTCCATCATCATCTCATCCACCATCACCCTCATTATTACAATTCCATGGACCTATTCTTTCTTCTGACAGGAAAGAGGACAATGACAAAGAACAAAGTGATCAGGGTCAAAGCAGCAAGCCTGGAGGGACTAATTTAGGTACTATGGAGCACACTTATCAGAGAGGAATAGGCAAGTGTTTGCCCCACAGATTGTGGGAGGGGCCTTGCTCTCTTCATCAGCAAAGCAGGTATAGAAAGGAAAGGAAAAAATGGTTGAAACAGAAATGCAAAAACAGGAAGAAGACCCCCATGAAAATGAGCAAGATTTTGACTTAGTGGACTTAGATGAGGAAGATGAAAAGGAAAATACCAAAATGGTCCTCAAAGAGCAAGAAGCATTGATAGGTGAGTTGCAGGTAAAAATACAAAGAGAAAAATACATCATATCTTATTATGAACAGGAAAATAGGCAAATGGAGACCAAGCATGAGCTTATGGAAGTTCAGCTCATCAAAGCTAAAAGGGAAGCTGAAAAGACTAAAATCCAACTTGAGGAAGCCTATGGTGACTATGGTGAGCCCATGGAGGAAAAAATTCCCAGGAGGAGGCCTAGGACTAGAGGCCTAAAGCGAGCTTTGGAGCTTGAAAGAGAAAAAGAAGCTCAACTTGCCAACCAACTCACCTTAAATGAACAATTTGGCATAATGGTGAATGAGAACCGGGAATATTGGCTTGAGAGGGTTAACACTCATCTTGAGGACCTGTTAGCTAAAGCTAATAGAGATATGGAGGTTCAAAGAAGAATGGCCAAATACTATGCCATGAGAAACAAAATTGCTAGAGCCAAGCTCAAAAGGGCTCATGCAAAAATTGAGGCCTTAACTCATCAAAAGGAGAAGGACAAGCTTGACCTATTGGTGGAGGCTTCACTCTATGCTTAGTCACCTTTAACATCAGCTATGTCAACTATTTTTGAAGACCCTAAACTTAGTTTTTTCTTTTTAGCATTTCCTATTTTCTTCAGGTAATTTTTGTATCAGTCCCTTGGTCAAATGCGTAGCGATTAGGGCGTTGCGCACTTTTTTGGGGAATCTTTTGGAGGAATGGCTAGAACCATTGGATTCCGAAGACCATCTACACTCAAGAAAACCATGTTTCCAGATTTGAAAGTCAAATATACTAGCGGAAAATGCAACAAACCACCTAAAAATCATGTTTCTGCCTATTTTCTGAGCTAGGCACTGTGCGTTTGAGCAGTCTTGGGAGATTGTAGTTTTGGAGGGGAAAATCAAGCTCAATTTGAAAACTAGGGGTATTTTTGGAAACTAGACAGGATAAGCTTTCCGATGAGCTATCCTAAGCTAGATTTGGACATCAGGAAGGTAGTCAAAACTCACCCTGAAGATGGAATTGTGCACTTCCTTCAGGTGCTGCGCATTTGACACTGGCGTTGCACATTTGACAAACAACCAAATTTTTCACTATTTCTCTCAGAAAATACTTTTCACCTGTGGGATTTTGATTTTTCACTGATGTAATTCATAATGATGATGTAATTAAAGTTCATTTTTGTTACCTAGGGTAGATACATCAGATGAATGGCCTAAGTGGCATGTAATGAATTAGTTTGCTTCATATAAGGGATGAGTTAGTTTGACCACCCTATTCTTTAGCTATCAGTTCAATCTTTTGTGAAACTGCTCCTCCTCTCATGGATTCGACCCGTGAGGCTAGGATTAGTTGTTTTGAGGCCAATTTCATGTAGTTTATCAGTAATTTTACGGGTTGGAATAAGTGTGGATGCTCAGAGCTTGATTGTACACCTTTGTAAGCAGTTTGGGAGGAAATTAGTAAGAATTGCAACTATTTTTATGGGATCCATGTGGTATGGAGTTCTAGTACAGTTTCTTCTTTTGTGATTATATGTTTATATTTTTATGTATGCCATCAATCATTTCATTGCTTCTAGTTGAATGTTTTCAAGTTTGATAGGTAGAATCCATTGCATCAGTGCTCTGCCTTGGGAAACTATTCACCATTTCATGTTTTCTGTAGTCCAATAAAGATACATGATTGTCACATGCCCTTCTTAGCTTCTCACCAGTTTAAAAAATCTAGCCCCATCAAGCCCAAGAGTGCTAAAGCCTCTGCCTACCTTGCCCCATAGAACACCCTGCATTTCTGACCTAATTTCCCAAACCTAAACTACCCAGCTCCTCTTGATCCGGCAAAACCCCTACAAAATCCAATCAAAAATTTCATACTACTATACCTAGCCTAAAATCCTTTACCTGATCGAGTCATCTTGACTGAGATCCTTACAGAGAGAGCCCTCTCCTGGCCTATTAGGGCTAGCTACTTGGCTAAACTTGGTTTGTGGTTACCCTGGCATTTCCTCCCTTCAGCTTGAGGTCAATTTAGGTGACAACATAGTGGTGACCATACTGGGGAATGAAAGATGAATCACTCCGGTAATATCTTTTATTTAAATTCTTGAACTTTGGATGATGAGTTTTAGAATTTACTAGGCTGAAATAGAAAGTTGTAAAGCAATATAAAAAACTTCAAAATTTGAGCACACTGGCTTCGAGAAAGTACACTAGGGCCAATCCAGATCCAAATCCCGCCCCAGTAGTGGATAATCCTAACTTGATTTCAAGAAGACTCAAAAGACAAGAAAGTTTAGTCAACTTGACACCTTCGATAAAAGTAGATTCCTGCCTGGATGAGTGGTTGTTCTTAGAAGATCTCCCTTTTGATTTGTCGTTTGACCTTTCTCTATTTAGAACCAAATCTGAAAGTGCACTTGACGATATAGTTCTAGACCCAGAGTTTATTGCAGATCTCGAAATTCAAAAGGAAAACTGGTCAATTGATGAGTATATCCTAAATTCTCCTCAATCATCCCTTACTACTGCTAAGATCCCTGAGTTTTCTGAACCAGTGTCCACTACCCTTAGTTCATCATTATTCCCATCAACCTCTAAAGTTCATTCCCAACCTCTGTTTATACCTACACTTCCCCTTCAACCTATCATATCCCATCAAACACCTATTACCCCTACTACTCCATCAACCACTCCATCAACCCCTAGTAGTCCAATCGTTGTTTCAAATCCACCTCGAGTCATGGCTGCCCAGTATGCACCCCTTGTTTTACCTTAGAATCTTGGTGCTATGCCTGTTGATTACCAAAGTAAAATACCTCTTTTTGATGCCACTCAAAACATTACAACTCAGCAACATGTTGATAAAATGAATGACTTTTTTGACCTTCATGAGGTAGAGATAGAATATGTGACTATGAGATTGTTTGTCCAAAGCTTTGGAGGTGAAGTTCGAAAATGGTTCAGAGCTTTACCCGCAACCTCTATCACCACTTTGCTAGTCCTACATAGACAATTCCTAGATCAGTGGGAGGTAAAGAAGAATCCACTCCAAATTTTGTCTGAGTATGAAAATATCAAAAGGAATGTCGATGAAAGTGTGCAAGATTATTGTGTGAGGTTTAATGCAGTATATAATGCTATTCCAGCCAACATTAAACCACCAGAGGGGTTAGATTTACTCAAGTTTCCAGACGGTTTCGATACTGATATGGCATATCAGTTATGGGAAGGTGATCCCACCACACTAGAAGACATGCAAAAGAACGCTGTAAGTGTAGAAGCAAATCTACTGGCCAAAAGAGCAATAATGAGATCTGAAAAGAGAGTGACCATAAAGGAGGAAGCATCTACCTTAGATGTCAAGATGGGTACTTTGATCCGAACAGTGGAGAAGATGGTTAACCGACTGACCATCACAGATAGACTTGAACCACCAATCGAGAATTCAAATTTTAGAGGACAGCAGCAGCCCCAATTCCGGATCAAGCAGAGGGAACAAAAGGCACTGGACCAACCAGCACAACAACAGTAGATCAAAACTCCTTTGCAGCAGAATTATGTTCAGGGAATGGAAGAAGAAGATGACGATGATCCGGTAATTGAAGCAAACCATTTTTTCATTGCCGATGGTGTGCCCATTTTTCTGACAGAAGATGAAGAATATGCAGAGGTTCCAGACATTCAAAGGGATGAAGATTACATATTAGAAAACGATGTAGTTTTGGAGGCTGAGTCTGATGATTATCACCGAGGTTATATGAATGCTTTGACAACACAACAAAGGAAGTATTCTTTGAGGAGCAGAGATGTACCGATCAATCCCATTTAGAAAAGAAAGGATCTACAATCAAAGAATGACTCCTCAAACATTTAGAAGAAAGGGAAAGAGCCAGGTGATCTGATTTCTGGCAAAGTACCATCATCAAATATCATTGCAAACGAGAAGAAAAATCAGAAAAATGCAGCGAAAGAGCAAGTAGAGAAAAAGGACATTACTGTCAAAGAGGTAGAAAAAGTTTCATCCTTTAATTTAGAAAGTGAAATTGCTAAATTAAAAGTGTCCATTCCTTTGATTGAGATGGTAAAGAATAGTAATTATAAACACCATGTATCTAGAATTTTGCAAATAGACCCTTTGTCAGACATGGTAAATGTCGAAGATGATCATCCTGAACTCATTTTTGGTCCAGCCATAGAAGGTCAGCCTGAAGATAGTGAAGTTCCTCCCTTTTATCTGAGTCTTAGATTACATGAGTACATTTTTCATAATGCCATCTTGGATTCTGGAGCTTCTCATAATTTGATGCCTAAATCCATTATGGAGAAGTTGGTCCTAGATATTACTCGGAAATACCATGAGTTTTACTCCTATGACTCTGGTAGAGTTCATTGCATTGGTCTTATCAAAGATCTGGTAGTGTCTTTAGTATCAAATCCTAGCCAAAAATGTTTTGATGGATGTCGTTGTTTGCTGATATTCCACCTCGATTCAGTATGCTCTTGTCTAGATCATGGGGTGCTAAACTCAAGGGAACTTTACAACTTGACTTCTCTTATGCTACCATTCCCGTTTTCGGTCAATTGAGGAAATTATACCGGGAGAAGAAAATGAAATACATGATCACTAGTAAAGAGAAGCATGTGAATCATCCAATAAATGTTGTACATACTGATTTATGATCATTTGTTTTTTACTTTGATAGCGGATTAAGTGATGTAGATATTTAGATTGTAGAAGTAGATGATGTACCAGAAATTTCCGAAAATTTTAGGGCAGTCCTTAATCAGGAAAAAGAAAAAGTAGCAAGTTCTTCTGAGCAGTCTACACAGTAGCAAAAGGTCAGTGAAGAGAAAAAAAATGAAGTAATCAGTCAAGGTAAGGTAGAGAAGGAAACATAATTTCAGCATGTAGAAGATGAAGCCGGCCTTTGGAGCATGGACTTCGATGGCGCTATGGATAAGGACGATGCTGGTATAGGAATTTGGATTCACAGCCCTTCTTTCCAGCCTACCAAAATCCCAAGTAATGTTAGAGTATGTTCTTACAAGTTGGCTTTTGATTGCTCTAACAATGAAGCAGAGTATGAGGCTTTGATTACAGGTCTTAAAATTTTGAAGAAATTGAATGCAAAAAGGATTTTTGTCTATGGTGATTCAGAGCTGGTGATCAAACAAGTAAAGGGAGAGTATCAAGAAAAGCATTCACGGATGAGAGCCTACAGAAATGCAGTCCTAGATATTTTGAGAATGTTTCCTGAATATACCTTGACAATAGTACCCCAGACTCAAAACATTATTGCATATTCACTCGCCACTGCGGCAAGCAATTTGAAGATCCCAATGAACTCCAGCAACAAGTTTGAAATTCATGTCAAACACCAGCCTACTGTTCCAGATAATTTAAGGTATTGGCAAGTGTTTTGGGATGATAATGAAATCAATGCCTTTTTGCAGAATGAAGGAAAGTTCAAGAATGCTTCCATTGATGATGATTGTGATATCGATGAACAAGAGATTGAGGTGAATCAGATGGAGGTATTACAGCTGAAGGATAACATTATTCCTAGAGGTCTCATAACTTTAGAGGAGATTTTTGATTAGGATGATGTTGCAAGAAAACCAAGCTTGGTTCCTACCGACAAAGGAGTTGAAGATGTCAATCTCGGAACAACTGACACGCCCAAGCCTGTAAAGCTATCAAAAGCATTGTCTCCCAAGATAAAGGCCCGGTATGTTAGATTACTTTCTAAATTTTCAGATGTGTTTGCGTGGTATTATTTAGATTTGAAGGTGAATGACAATGATATAATTCAACATACTATTCCTATCAAGCCGGATCAAAAGCCTTTCAGACGAAATTTGAGAAGGATCAATCCAAAGCTGCTGCCATTCATCTAGAAAGAGGTGAACAAATTGTTCAAAGTTGGCACCATTGTTCCAATCAGATTTTCTGATTAGATTTCGAACTTGGTCCCGGAATGAAAGAAGACTGGAGAAATAAGGTTGTGCATAGATTTCTAGAACCTCAAAAAAGTATCCTTAAAGGATAATTACCTGCTTCCAAAGACGGACCATATTCTGCAAAGAGTAGTTAGAGCATCATAGATGTATCTACTCTATGGTTACTCGAGCTATAATCAGATCTTGGTGCATGAAAAAGACCAAGACAAAACTGCCTTCATAACACCTTGGGGAACTTTCCAGTGTGCTAAAATGCCATTCGGATTGAAGAATGACAGAGTCACTTTCTAGCGAGCGATGGACATCGCTTTTGCTAATGAGAAGGGTAATTTCTTGTTTGTTTATTTAGATGATTTGATGGTATTTTCTGGTTCTGATGATGAACACTTGCACCACTTAAGGATTGTCTTTTAGAAATGTAGGAAGTTCAGGATTTCTCTCAACCCCAAGAAGAGTCTTTTTGCCATGGACAAGGGTAAACTCCTTGGTCATATCATTTCTAAAGATGGTATTCACATTGATCCTTCAAGGGTGGAGGCAATTCAACATATAAAATTTCCACGCAACAAAAAGGAGATTCAGGCTTTCAATGGTAAGATGAATTTCTTACGTAGATTTATACCCAATTTGGCTGAACATTTACGTGAAATGACTAATATGTTGAAAAAGGACAGCACTGTGAAATGGACCGAGGATGCCATGAAGTCATTCAATTTGGTAAAGTTTGCTTTGACCATAGTTCTAGTCTTGATTAGTCCTGATTACACTCATGATTTCATTATATTTTCATTTGCATTCGAGTAGACCATAGCTGCGGTATTGATGCAAAAAAGAGATCAGATTGAGCAACCCATTGCTTTTTTCAATAGGACTATTCAAGATGCTGCCTTGCGGTATAATATCATTGAAAAACAAACGCTAGCTCTCATAAAAGCATTGAAGGATTTCAGAGTGTACATTCTGCATTCACATACCATAGCATATGTTCCTAATGTAGTAGTAAAGGATGTTCTGATGCAAACTAATCCGGAGGGAAGAAGAGGTAAGTGGATAGCAGCAATGTTGGAATATGATCTAGAGATTAAACCCACTAAACTGATCAAGGGACAAGGCTTAGAAAAACTGATGGTAGAATCAAATCTGCATGCTATGGACATAAATCTCATTGCAGCATTGTTCGAGGATGAAGCTGGTGGCTCACTCATTGAAGTCTTAGAAATGTTTCTCCAATCACCGTGGTATTTTGATATAGTTTATGTTCTTCAGCATCTTTTTCCACCTCCTGGAATGTCAAGAAGAAAAGGTAGATCACTAAAACTCAAATCTGCAAAATTTTGCATTTTAAACAGTGCTCTTTATTGGAAAGATCCGGGAGGGGTTCTTCTTAATTGTTTGGTTAAAGACGAAGCTCAACAGGTAATGCATGATTTTCATAGAGGTGATTGTGGTGGTCATTTGTTTTGGAAAACAACAGCTAACAAAGTGTTGAGAGCAGGATATTATTGGCTGATTTTATTTTCAGATTTGTATAAGACAGTGATGAGCTGCCATGAATGCCAAGTTTTTCAAGGAAAAAGGAAGTTGCTTCCTCTTCCTTTGAAACCAGTTGAAGTAAATGCACCTTTCCAGTAGTGGGGACTTGATTTCATAGGGGAATCCATCCTATATCATCAGCACAACACCGACGGATCTTGACAGCTACCGATTACTTCACCAAGAGGATTGAGGCCATTTCGACAAGGCAGGCCACAAATACGGTAATTATCCAATTTTTAGTGTCTCATTTTGGTTGTCCTCACAAGATCATAACAAATAATGCAACAACATTTAAGTCCAAGAATATGGTGGAGTTTTGCAATAAGTACAATATTACATTGGGTCATTCCACAGCATACTACCCGCAAGGCATTGGATTGGTCGAGTCGTCAAATAAGTCCTTCGTGAATATAATCAAGAAAATGTTGGAGGCAAATAAGAAGAATTGGCATCGAAAGCTTGTTAATGCCTTGTGGGCTGACAGAGTGAGCAGTAAGAAATCCATAAGTATGTCACCTTTTGAGTTGGTTTATGGTACTGATACAATATTTCCTACATCACTTGCAGTCGCGGTCATGAGATTACTACAGGAAGCTGGCAGCGAAGACGATGATATTCATTGCATAATTAATCAAATGATTCACCTTTAGTAAACAAGAGAAGAGGTTTCCAAAAACACTTTCTGGTTGCAAGAGAAGATAAAGCATATCTATGACCGCAAAACCAAAGCAGAAAAGTTTCAGCTAGAGGATGTAGTGCTGCGGTGGGATGCGCAGAATGAGGAAAAGGGAAAGCATGGTAAGTTTGACAATCTATGGAAAGGACTATACAAAATCTTAGCTTATTGAGGATAGAATGCCTTTTTGTTAAAGGAAATGGATGGTCAGGATTGTTCAAGAGGGCTAGTGAATGGTAGGCTCTTGAAGCATTACTACTTTTGAGGTTGTTTCCTGAAGTTACTACACCTTCATTGTATATACCAATTTGATTTTCCTTGCAAGTTTTCAAGTACACTGTCATTTGAGCTTGGGGCCTGAAGTGAAGGCTATAAAGTTTAAATGATTAGTGTCAAGTTTGGTCGATTTGGTTTATAGTCAAGTTTTGAGTCAGTTTGGTTGAGAGTCAGTGTTCAGTTGTATTGAGTCATTTTTCACTTTTTTTTTTGGTTTTGACCGTATTTCCCAATGGATGAGGCACTTGGTCTACGGTGTTCTTGACACCTCCAAGGAGTTGCCATCCCCAATAAGGCCAATGTTAGTGTCAATATCTGCATACTTCCATCAAGGATCAAAATTCACTCTTTCCATTTTCATTTTAGGGGTCCCATACTGAAAATTTTGCATCATTCCATTAGGTCATGATATATTGATCCACTGATGGTTGTTTTCTCTTCAAAAAATCTAAATTTTTCCCTCATAGAGTATACTTGCTGATCCTTCTTCAGATTGTCTTCAATTATGGTTTCATAATCAATCTGCAGTCATGATTTCATTAGGTCTTAGGGTTTCACCACCAAGGTCAAAAGTTTGATGTTAAAAGGTAAATAAAGGTCAGCAAGGGTATGAGGATGACTGATGAAACAAGCATGATGATTTGTAAGTCATAAGCTATTGAGTTATTATTTAACCTAATGTAATTTTCACCTCAAAAACATGTTTTTGAGGTGAAAACATAGTATTTTAAGTTTATTTGTATTTCATATGTAATTTTAAGTTCCTCTATGTAATAATGGATCTTAGCTGCACCAAAGCATTTCTCCTTGCTGCAAGACAAACAAACCCTGCAAAATTCAAGTCAACTTGAGCATTCATCCACCTGTAAAAAAGGAAAGGGTCAGAAAATCAAGAGAAATTAAATGAAAAGGTGAAAGTGACAAAAAACATTAGCAAAGGGGGTTTGAGGAGCTAAAGATTAAATTCAAGGGTGTATAAATATCTTCTTTCCTTCATATCTTCTTTATTTCCCTTTTACCCTGCATTGAGCAAACCCCAACAGTGTTTTTTACAATTTGAGGTCGAATCAGCAGAAACAGTGGAGGCGTTGCGCGTTTCCTCTTGGCACTATGCACTCCCTTTAGGTGCTACGCACTCCCTTCAGGTGTTGCGCACTCCGCAGAAGCGTTGCACACTTCCTCTGGGCGTTGCGCTTTTGTCCAGTTTTGCCCATATTCATTCTTCAACGTTCCTAATACATCCTCAGTCTTAAAAAAAGTAAGTACCCTCTTCAAAACATCATTTTACCTCTCCTCAAAGTTATTTCCTCAATGTCTGAAGAATGAAATCAAGATTGGTGTTAGTCTCACATTCAAAACCCTAGTTTTTCTCCTAAACCCTGATTTTTGCAAACAAGCTTCCCATTTCCAAAAAATACCTAATCAATACCCTATATCCCCTTTCAGAGACCTTTATCCCTACACCCACTGGACTCCCATCTACCTTTATCTTTTTTTTTTTCCTTCCTAAACACTTGCATTCCCCTATCATTTACTTAGGGTTTCATAACAAAGACACCATGGCTGATGAAGAATATAGGCCACACAGTGAAGAAGAGGGATCAGACAGAGAGGGAAACATAGAGTAGAGAAGGCCACATAAAGGAGGGAAAATCCACAGGTTTGAGCCCACAGATCTCAAAGAGCTCCTAGCTTCTCCTATGACAGTGAGATTCTTCAAATGGTTATGGTGTCTTGAGTTTTGTGAGCAGGTCCAAGAAGTCCAGTACCACCCTGAGTTGAATAGGCTTTTCATAACCAAAATTCAAGATAACCAAGTCACTTTTGCACGAATAACCTTCACATTGTCTGTTGCCATCATATCAGCTGCCACCGATATTCCAAAAGTTGGGGAAAAATGGTTCAAGCAGAGTGAAATAGAAGCACACTTTTATGAACCATACATCAAACCTAGGTACAGAAGTGAAAGAAAAGGCTATTTCCCTTTCTCATACCTCCTTGACAGATATGCACCTATGATGAGGATTATAATGAAGTATTTTTCATGCGAGGGTAGGTTCTCTAGGGTCTATTATTACCACATCTGGTTACTTATGCATTTCACTAGGGTTAAAATGCTAAATATACTGTACTATATTTTTAGGAGTGTTGAGAAGATGGCTTACATTTCCCAAAAAACAGAATACAAAG
Organism: Pinus tabuliformis; assembly: GCA_031772625.1. NCBI lineage: Eukaryota > Viridiplantae > Streptophyta > Pinopsida > Pinales > Pinaceae > Pinus > Pinus tabuliformis. The sequence continues at coordinate 762,551,731 of CM062804.1, forward strand.
ATCAAATGAAAATCTTATTTCACCATTCCCTCATAAAGATCATAGTTCTTTATCACCTCAAAGAACTTAACATTTCATGGAGTGCATTTATAGCTAACCCCATTTTCACTCAAGTTTCCACCAAAATGTTCAAGGCATTCCATTATCATCTCATCCACCATCACCCCCATTATCACCATTCCATGGACCTATTCTTTCATCTGACAGGAAAGAGGACAGTGACAAAGAACAAAGTGATCAGGGTCAAAGCAGCAAGCCTGGAGGGACTAATTTAGGTACTATGGTGCACACCTATCAGAGAGGAAATAAGAAAATGTTTGTCCCACAGATTGTGGGAGGGGCCTTGCTCTCTTCATTAGCAAAGTAGGTACAGAAAGGAAAGGAAAATATGGTTGAAATAGAAATGCAAAAACAGGAAGAAGACCCCCATGAAACTGAGCAAGATTTTGACTTAGTGGACTTAGATGAGGAAGATGAAAAGGAAAATACCAAAATGATCCTCAAAGAGCAAGAAGCATTGATAGGTGAGTTTCAGGTGAAACTACAAAGAGAAAAATACATCATATCTTATTATGAACAGGAAAATAGGCAAATGGAGACCAAGCATGAGCTTATGGAAGTTCAGCTCATCAAAGCTAAAAGGGAAGCTGAAAAGACTAAAATCCAACTTGAGGAAGCCTATGGTGACTATGGTGAGCCCATGGAGGAAAAAATGCCCAGGAGGAGGCCTAGGACTAGAGGCCTAAAGAGAGCTTTGGAGCTTGAAAGAGAAAAGGAAGCTCAACTTGCCAACCAACTCACCTTAAATGAACAATTTGGCATAATGGTGAATGAAAACCGGGAATATTGGCTTGAGAGGGCTAACACTCATCTTAAGGAATTGTTAGCTAAATCTAATAGGGATACGAAGGTTCAAAGAAGAATGGCCAAATACTATGCCATGAGAAACAAAATTGCTAGAGCCAAGCTCAAAAGGGCTCATGAAAAAATTGAGGCCTTAACTCATTAGAAGGAGAAGGAAAAGCTTGACCTATTGGTGGAGGCTTCACTCCATGCTTAGTCACCTTTAACATCAGCTATTTCAACAATTTTTGAATACCCTAAACTCAGTTTTTTCTTTTTAGCATTTCCTGTTTTCTTTAGGTAATTTTTGTATTAGTCCCTTTGTCAAACACACACTTTTTGGGGGAATATTTTGGAGGAATGGCCACCGCCATTGGATTTAGAAGACCATTTACACTCAAGAAAACCATGTGTCCAGATTTGGAAGTCAAAACTACTAGGTGGAAAAGGAAAAAAACCACCTAAAAATCATGTTTCTGCCTATTTTCTGAGCCAGGCGCTCTGCGTTTGAGAAGTCTTGGGAGATTGCAGTTTTGAAGGGGTAAATCAAGCTCAATTTGGAAACTAGGGGCATTTTTGGAAACTAGATAGGATAAGCTTTCCAATGAGCTATCCTGAGCTAGCTTTGGACACCAGGAAGGTAGAAAAAACTCGCCCTGAAGATGCCATTGTTCACTTCCTTCAGGGGTTGCGCGTTTGACACTGGCGCTACGCATTTGACAGGCAACCAAATTTTTCATTGTTTCTCCCAGAAAATACTTTTCCCCTGTGGGATTTTGAATTTTCATTGATGTAATTCATAATGATGATGTAATTAAAGTGCACTTTTGTTACCTAGGGTAGATACATCAGATGAATGGCCTAAGTGGCATGTAATGAATTAGTTTGATTCATATTAGGGATGAGTCAGTTTGACCACCCTTGTCATTAGCTATCAGTTCATTCTTTTATGAAACTACTCCTCCTCTCATGGATTTGACCCCTGAGGCTAGGATTAGTAGTTTTGAGTCCTATATCATGTAGTTTCTCAGTCATTTTATGGGTTGGAATCAGTGTGGATGCTTAGAGCTTGATTATACACCTTTGTAAGCAATTTGGAAGGAAATTAATAAGAATTGCAGCTATTTTTATGGGATCCCTATGGTATGGAGTTGTAGTATAGTTTCTTATTATGTGAATTATATGTTTATATGTTTTATGTATTCCATCAATCATTTCATTGCTTCTAGTTGAATGTTTTCAAGTTTGATAGGTAGAATCCATTGCATCAGTGCTCTGCCTTGGGAAACTATTCACCATTTCATGTTTTCTGTAGTCCAAGAAGGATCAATGATTGTCACATGCCCTTCTTATCTTCTCACCAGTTTAAAACATCTCACCCCATCAAGCCCAAGAGTGCTAAAGCCTCTGCCTACCTTGCCCCATAGAACACCCTGCATTTCTAACCTAATTTCCCAGACCTAAACTACCCAGCTCCTCCTGATCCGGCAAAACCCCTACAAAATCTAATCAAAACTTTCATGCTAATATACCTAGCCTAAAATCCTTTACTTGATCCAGTCATATTGACTGAGATCCTTACGGAGGGAGCCCTCTCCTGGCCTAGTAGGGCTAGCTACTTGGCTAAGCTTGGTTTGTGGTTACCCTGACATTGCCTCCCTTTAGCCTGAGGTCAATCTAGGTGATAACACCTTGTACTGGCTATCGCCATTGAAGGCCCAGGTCCTAGAAACATTAAGACTATGAGTTGCTGCTTGCTAAAAAATAGAGCTAACTTTATTTCTCTATGTTAGATCTATTGCCATAGTCATTAACAAGTAAGAGGGAACCCATTGACAAACAGAGGTTTCCCATTCATAGTATAGTGGGTGCCCCTTGTCCTAACAAACCCATTTCCTCTACGTACAGCTTGTTGAAGAAAGCTAAGAAAGAGCAGACCTGATTTTAAAATGAGGAAATTTTAAAAGGCTCTTCGAGAAATGAGGAAATAAAAAAAAAGAAAATGAATTTTAGGCAGGGAAAGTTCAGTCATGTCTATAGTATATAATGAAATGTGTTGGTGGAAATATAATAAAGACTAGTATTTTTGAAAGAGTGCTTTATAATTTTTTTATCTAAAATTATATAAAATGATAAGTTTTATTCTTGAGTAATATTTCTTTTCATTTATTTTAAAATTTTATATATATAGGTTATGCCTGGCATTCTTTGAACATATGCTAGAAAAACTAACAGAGTCCTCTAGCATGTCATTGTGGATTGCATCGGTCATATCCATGCATCCTTGATTGTGCTAACAATGAATCATCAATTGCATGACACTATTCAACATAAATTATTTCAATGACATTTCTTGGCAGTTCGAGGTCCACAAAAATGAGCACTGTTTAGTATCATATATGGAACAAAATTCATAATAGAACATGTTTTGAAAAGTTTACATAGCCATATCATAGCTTGATCATAGGGTCAAGCTTTTCGATTTATGGGCTATGACTCATCTAGAGTTGAACTGGATTTTGTTGTTAGCCAATTTGATGAGTTCAGGAGTACCTCCTTGGCTTTTTATTTCGTAATATTGGGGTTTCTTGAAAGTCAAGAAATAACCAAATCACTTACCCTTAGCGAGGTTAAAGGGTGCTTGCAAAGGGGAACACAACCTAAAATTGATTGGAGAAGATGAGAATACATGCTCTCATATAATAGTATATAAGAATGTATGGCTGAGAATTCCTTACGCTAGACTTATACCACCATATGCTGAAATGAATGTAGACGTATACCACTAAATGCATTACCAAACTTGAAGAAACTAGTAAGAATCATATTATGAGTAACATTGTTAGAAATGAAACCAATTTTTAGGAATTTTCCTGACAACATAACAACCTGATCAAGTAAATCCTTACAAAGACCATTCAGAATTTCAGAATTGTATTATAAGTGACTATGTCAGGAATATTTCCTATTGCAGTAAGGCTATCCAACAACTTAAAATCTTGATGAATCATATTAGTGATGCGAAGATCATTAATCCACGTATTATATGTAAAAGAGTGCACCCATTTGAGGACATTGTGTTCATAATTTCGACAACCTTGCTCATGTTGGTTGTCTTACATTATTCATGAATTTAAGTGTTGTAGGTAGCAACATCAGGAACCAAATTGTTGTTATGCATGAGGAAATAGAGCCTATTTTCCATATGTACCCTTTTTTGCTTACAAATACCATTAATGAGCATGTTCTTAGTGAAAATATCTAGGACAATTCCTTCTTTACAATGCCCACCAATCAACGAATTGCAGGTGAAATTGTTAGGGAAAATGTGCTTATTGTTTTCATTTCAATGAAGTGTGCATGGGCCTTCTGCATGTTTCTTTTCTTGCAATGCTCATTGATGAAATCAGGGTAGACATAGACATCAAGAAAATGTAGAGTTTCGTCCATTTCAGCCCATAGCTTGAAAGATGGTCATATATCTCCTTTCTTAAAATGCCCATCAATTAGTTCAGGAGGCATGTATGTATTCAATTTCTTGGAAATACTTGTCATTAATATATTCCAAATATGAGTTAAAGGAGTAAGACCTTAATTCCTCAATGCTTCAAGAATCCTAGTAGCTTCTGCATGTTTGCTTGCTTACAAAGATCATATATTAATGTAGTATAAATAATTATGTATGGATTAAAAAAAATAAAATCTCACTAATTTATCAATGAATTCAACTACCTTGTCGAAAATGCTTTATTTCAAATACACAACAATATATATATATATATATATATATATATATATATATATATATATATATTTTAATATTGAAAATAAAATGTGTGATATTCATCATTATATCATCTATAACATAACAAAAATGTAACAATTTTCCCCTCAACCACCACACAGTGTCTAAAATGGCAATAATGTGGCAGTTTCTTCCAACAACTACCACACCATCTCTGGAGTGCCATAAAGTCTCTAAAATGGCAGTAATGTGGTAGTTTTTTCCAACAACCTCCACACCATCTCCAATGTGGAAGTAGAATTCCTATAATAAACAATAATTTTCAAAAAGCTAAGATTGAAACTTTTAATTTTTGGCATTAATGTATCCTTTCCACTTTATATAAAGTGTGTGGATATGTTAATAAAGGAATTAAGGGAAGGACAATGACAAAATTGACACTGTCAACATCCATGAATGATAAAGTCCTTGATACATTCATGATTGATGATTGATGGAAATGGCCATTACATCATTGATGGGGCTGTGTCATACATTGTGATAAAGTTAAAGTAATTCAAGTTGTGAAGAGCATGAGTTGTAAGGTTCCCTTGTGTTGTATTAACCCACTCAAAATATGAAATCATTATCTCACCTCATGTATGAAATGTCCTATCAGGACCCTTAAACCTTGAATCTAGAGAAGGGCCAAAACCAGATAATTAATAATTCCAAATTTTCTTACTGCGTGAACACTATTTTCATCCAACCAGAAGTGAAGATTTCCATCTGCAAGTCAACTGGGAAGAGTGTCCACTACAGTTAGGGAAAAAGTGTGATGATTTCCATCCATAAACTATCCAAGGAATGAGGTTACCTCAAGGTCATATGTGGGAACACTAAAAGCCCCAATGCCCATAATTGGTTGATATAACATATATTGGAGGCTCCCTCCATACAGAATAGGAAAAGGCCACATAGTACCCTCAACATACCCATCTATGACAATTTTTTTTTCCCTAAAATCTCCATTGTCAATGCTATTGGTCAGGTTGTTGGCATTTACGTAATCATATTGAAATTTTGACCACCAATATTCATCATATGTACAGGATGACACATAAATTTCAACAACAAACCTATAGACATTTGATGGTACTTGCAATTTCTGTGACTAAATATCAGATGTATTCTGCACCAGAAACCAATGCCCCCCATTGGTAGCTGAGGGTTTTGAAATTGGGAGGATCAGACCTGCTGGTCCATAATATTGGGATTCTAGGTAATACAGTTTTCAAAAGAATGGAAAGAGATGTTGACATGGAAAACACCCTCATGAATCTTAAGTGAATTATCCAACATTACAACCAAATTTTGGGACTTACTTAGTAATGTAGAATACCTGGTTACATCCTTGTTGACCTCCCATATAATAGAAGAAGTTTCAAACTAATCTGTTCTTGTTCTGAAAATGAAATGTAAAGATACTATATTGTTGTCAATTGAAATGTTTTTTATTTAAGCTTTTCATTATGGAAGGAAACCTAAATATATGCTCTTTTAATTGAAATAAAGACCTTCTATTCAAATTTGATCACTACATAACATTGTTTAAAGTCCTCTCCAGCCCTTCTCCAAGCCCTTGAGTTTGGCCGCTTTGACAGGAGAAAGGCCACTTATTATCTCTGATTAATTCCATAATAACAGGAAGATCAGTAGAATAATGACTCTTCCTATTAGATAATTCTCAGGGCCTATTCATTCTTTGAAACTGTATCTTTCTGCATTTCTAGACATGCTCTGGTTCAACCGGTGGAGAATTCAAAGAATTTGCAGTAATGATCCAGCTATTAGGTTTGTGTTTACAACTGTAGGGATTGTATATGAAAACATGAATGTCTTCCACATACTCACATTCACTCTTTTCTAGATAGGTAATTCTAATTCCAATGGTTGTGCATGATTAGTACTAAATATGTATCTCTTCCACAATAGATATATTAGTACTCAATACATACCTCTCTCGTTGTATATAATACTAGTTGGCTCGGTCGTGAGCAAGCAGAGGAGGGTGAGGCCCATCAATGTTACAGTAATCAAAGCCAAACCAGACATCGCTGGGCAGAAACGTTCTGAGTTAAAACATATCAGAAGCAAGGGCAAGGAGGCCATTTTGGTGTTTGGAGAGGACTTTAGCCCACCCAGGTCTCCAGTCATCAGCCCCAACACGCTTGAGGTAGAGATAGCAGATGCCTCTCTACATTCATGGCACTTCAACCTCAAACTTATTGATTGAACATCTGTCAAAGGGCTTGTATTGAACATGAGTCCCACCTTGTTTCTGGTGCCCTGATATGTGATTGAACAAAGGCTGGGGATGCTTCAGATGGGCTCCCACCATGTGGTTTCCCAGTGAATCACCAAATCTCACACCCATTTGGTCGGTTGTTTCTATTGATGGAGAACAAGTTGTTTCGATCTCGATTGCATAGGAGAAATGTTTTGACCTAGGTTGTCATTGATGTCAATATGGCAATATTCTAGATACCAGATTATGATATGAAGCCAAGGGGAAGCAGAGAAGATCCATGAAGAAATAGGAGCAAGGCCATTAGGAAAGCCAAGCCATGAGTAAGAGTCTGTTAACGGAGGAGTTAACAAAGGAGGCATATCAAAGCTATCGCTTATGCTTAAGAGTATTGCGGAATATCAGAGCAAGAGAGGCATATCATAAAAGACAGAAGCCATCAAGGTATGACAGTATCAGAGAAGTTCATTGAATGACATTGCAAAGCCAAAGGAAGACATTGGAGCAAGAGGAGCCACATCAGAGGAGCATCGCATGTAATACATGCCCAAGAAGAACCGAGAGGAAGAATTCATCAAAAGAGGAGTTAATGCATCAGAGGAGTATTGTAGAATATCAAAGCAGAGCATATCGGAGGAGCATAAATAGAGCTATTGGAGGAGCATAAACAGAGCTATCAGAGCTACAGGAGGAGCCATATCGAGAGTATCGAGGGTAATATATGCCAAAGAAGAACTATCAGAATCCAAAGGAAGACCGATCAGAGGAGCATAGAGGAAGAGCGGAAGAGTACAAAGAGCAGAGGACATAAAGGAAACAACGGAGCAATATACACTATTGGAGGCGGAGTATATATATATATATATATATATATATATATCTTGGAGAAATCATATCGGGGGGTTCTATTATGTGCCACTACTTGAAACCCCCGACTATGATATATAAGTGTGGACCCGATGATATATATGTCCAGGTGTATAAACAATTGAAGTCCGGCTAAGTGGTTCGAAGTGGGGTTTTTCAGTGTATTTCATATATTCCGGCTCTAAGGCTTGCCACATTAAAATATGCGATTGCAATATATATATATATATATATATATATATATATATAATTGTGATACGTATGCGGACCCGTTGCGACATTATAAAATTCCCTATTGATATATCGCATCCGTGGTAATCGCAATATATAAAGGGTTGTCACCCCCGAAAGTGCCAATTGCGATAAAGTACGCGGACCCGCTGCAACATTGTAAAATGACTTAATACTATATCGCATCCACCATATCGTAAGTGTTTAAGGCCTTGCCACATTGAAAGCGCTGATTGCGATATATACACATGGACCCAAAGGGTATATCAACTACGGCTTAATATAATATCGCGTCTAGTAGGGGAATTGGCCATTGACCATTGGTGATGTTATGGGATCGACTTATAAAAGACTTTTGGAAGCTGTGACTACTGATTGTGATAACGTTGTGGAGGAGCGAACTCGATGAAGTTATAGATGCAGGCGTAATGCATTTGAAGTTTGGCCTTAAGCATTCGGTCGGGTTTTTCCATGTATTCCTGTGTATTTCAATAAATGTATTGCCCGGGGTTCTTAAGGCCAAATGCATAAATAAACGCTTCTAATAGTTCAGTGGGCCTGAACAACTGTGATTGTGATTGTGATTGTGACGTGGCATGTGGGGCCTCCCTGTTGTTATAGTCTCTCTGTAAATAATGAAGTATAATGTATGAACGTTATTAAAGAAAAAAGGGGACCTCTGATATTTTTTAATAAGCATCATTTCTATTGTAATTCAGCGCCTCTTTGCTCTTGAATGTGTCCTATGAAGCATTGATTAATTCGAATAGGCAGAGGAAGCTAAGGCGACCAAAGGATCAGGAAGTCAAAGAAGTAAGCGAGCGCAGAGGAAACTACAGTGACTGAGGAGGGAAACCAAAAGGTTGAACGAGCATTGAGGAAGTGGAAGCTCAAGCAAGCAAGGAGGAACCCAAAAGGTCAGGCGCATCAAGCATACAAAAATAGAGAACAAGGAAAGTTTAAGGTTGTTAAAAAACTGGAAGAAACAGAGGCAACCATAGGTCCAGCAGAACAGAACAGGGCTGAAGGTCCAACAAGACAGGAGGCATTCAAAGGATGAGCATCTCTGTTGATCATGTTACCCTGTGAAAGACTCAGACTTGTGATGAATTAATTAGGTACACAGTGCAGTCTGAAGAACAATTCTGCGATGTAATAAATAAAGCTTTATCTAACATTGTTTGAAGGGAGAAGTAGCCAGCAGAGAAGCAGTCATGCTGAAGCATTTACTGTGACAGTTAGAACAGATCCTTGAACAGAAAGTTGGTTCTTATGCAGAGCTTAGTGCAACTAATAATAGACTCACTAAAGTTGTGTGGAGACATTATCAGAGATCATGAAGGCTATTGTAGACTCTGTGTGGATAGTATGAAGAGTTGTAAAGACTCCTTCATAAGAAGACTAGTTTCCATTGATGTTGTAGCATGGAGACTACAGTGAAGCTGTAAACAGACAAAACTTAGTAAAGAAGAGTTTTGAGAGCAGAACATTACTATCAAACATGCCTTGACAAGATTGGGTCAGAACCCTTGGGGTTGGTGCCTCAGAAGTAGGAAGGATTGGTGTCCTTGGGATTGGTGCCTCAGAAGTAGGAAGGATTGGTGTCCTTGGATTTGGTGCCTCAGGAACTAGAAGGATTGGAGTCCTTGGGAGTTGGTGCTCCTAAGTCCAAGATTGTTTCCTTGGCAAAACAGAGTTGGTGCTCTGGAGGTTGGAGCCTCACAAAAGTCCAAGTTGGTACTTGGAAATTGATTGCAACCATTTATATATTGTATCTATTTTATTGCAAAGATTATATGAATAAAAGCATCTATACTTATTGTTCATCTTGTGTTCTGAATATAAACGTTTTAATTGGTAAAACAATAGTTGAAAAAGAAACACTGATTCACCCCCCCTCAGTATTTCCAACAATTGGTATCAGAGCTAGTACCTTCATTCAAAGCCTAATAGCTTGAAGGTTGATCTTTAGAGCACAAATGGCGAAGTCAAGGAAGAAAGTCTCCAATCCTCCTAAGGATATGTCCCCCTCTACCACTAAAATAGAAGACAATCAATTTGAGGAGGCTCCATGGTTCAAGGGGAACTTTAATATATGGGAAGCAAGAATGAGGAATTTCTTATAGACTCAAGGCATTGAAATCTATAAATCAGTGATTGTTGATAGTAGGATGGATGGAGAATCCAAGGAGTACAATGAAAAAGCAATGAAGGCAATCTTGAATGGGCTACCTGATTCTATAAAGAACAATCTAGGAAAATATTCATCAGCAAAGGGTATGTGGGACAAATTTCATGACCTTCACTCAAAATGAGCATTGACCATGATCATCAGTCAAGAAGATGATGGAAATCAAGAAGGAAATCTAGAACCCATAATTGGAGCTGAAAATGAGAATGATGACATCAAAGCTAAAGCAGACCTAGAAGATGAAGAGAATGAAAAATATTTTGTAGAAGATCTCCTCGCTCAACTTATGGTTTCCATGGAAGAGATTAACAATTTGAAAAATGAAAATGAGGAATTTAAGAAGATAGCACTAACTGGTGACCAAGATCAAAAAAGGGAGAAAGTTGACCTTGCCAAGCTTAAGAAGGAATTTCATCAAAGCAAAAGAAAGCATCATGAAGAAATCATATCCATGACAAATCAATTGGATAAAGCAAAGAAACGTGAATATACCTTGTCAAGTCAACTTGAACTAAGGCAAAAGAGCTTGAACAAACTTGAAGAAGAGATTGGTCAGTACAGGGTAGAGGTCTGCTCTCTCAAATCTCAACTACAAGAAGCAAGGAAACAAGCACAAGGAGTTGAGAAGACAATGGAAGCATTGGAAATCATAGAAGGACAGGTTGATGAAGCAGGAAAGGAAAGAAACACCATGATATGTCAACTAAAAGAAAAGGATGAAGAAATATTAAAATCAAAATATAACATCAAACTGTTGGAAATAATACTGAGAGGGGAGGTGAATCAGAATTATTAGATCAATAATTTAATTTTCAAAATTGATTTGTATACGCTACTTCATCTGAACTAGCATGTATACACAACTATACTTAATGCAACCAACGTATATGTAGAGATCTTTTGATTTACCCAAATTATCATGCATTGAACTTTAACCAATATATCAGGAATTCATTAGACAGTGCAGTAAAAGCAGAATAAAGCATCACACAACACACAAGAACACCAAGATATAAGGTGGAAACCCAATGAGGGTGAAAACCACCTGCTGCTGTCATCTTTGTCTTCTTTTAATAATAATATTTTTTTTTTTACAATTTTTGTACTGGTGCAGTCTTATACCAGTACACAGGCTTCTACCTGTAGAAGGCTACAACCTTCTCTCATTCTCTAGCTTCTACTGGAAGGGAGCTACAACCCCCTAGCTCTTGTACTAGCTGATATGTTAACTAGTACATAGGTGCCGGCCTACAGAAGGATACAACCTTCTCTTTTCTTCCAGGGACCACGTTTCATAATTTTTCAGACTGGATCCATCAACAACATCATTCAATCATCAAATATATCTGCATCAACCAATATCCTTTTGAGCCAACCACAACCGAATCAATCAATCACTTTGATAACCCATCAATCTGATCTTTCAGAATGCTATCACCATAATACAGTAACTAGAACCCAAGCTAGAACCTAGAACACTGCAACAACAAACAGAAGCAACTAAATCATATTTTATAAGGTATACGCTACTTCCATGTGTCGAACTTGCGTGCATACACACTTTCCTCAAAGCGAACCAATGTACAGATCTGCAAACCAAATTTATGATGTATACGCTTCTTTGATATGCAGAACCAACGTGTATACGCCCCTTTTCTAAAGTGAACTTGCGTATAGATCTGTAAATGATGACTTAAACATTACAACTATTCCAGACTTCAGTCATACCCAAATCATCATATTTACAGATTATTCAGATACATGATCAAACCACATAAAGATAATTCACTTCAAGCGTTAAGATCCTGATACATCATTAGATCTTATCCTTCATCAAATGTTAAGGTTCATCCTTGGTTCAGATCAAGCACAACACCATAACCCAATAACCTACATATTAGATCTCACACTTCATCAGATATTCGATACTTGCACACCTTGGCCTAATGATCTTCTCCTCCTTTTATAGTTTGTATGCCTTTCTCAATACCATGGACCAAAAACACTTAGGACCAATACCTTGGACCAAATATCTAGGGTCAATACCTCACACCCGATACCTTGGACCAATACCATGGATCAAAATACCACGGACCAAATACTTCAGACCAGAAACTTAGTTTTCCAAGCTATATGCACTTTTCCTTTTGTGAAAGTGCGTGTGTACGTATACGCGACTTGTATGCAGTGAACTCGTGTGTATACATGGCTTGTCCAATGTTGAACCTACATATACCTCTCTTTCTTCATTATGTGAAGTCCGATCTATAACTCTGTGCTATTAACCTGTTGTACTGTGATCTGTCATCTGAGTGAGTTGCCATCAAGGACAACACCTGTGTCATAATGCCAACAATCTCCCCCTTTGGACTTGATGGCAATACCAAGTCACTCTCCCCCTTTGTCATCAAGGGCAAAGGGTCATGCTCCCCTTGAGTACATGCTGAATTCTCTGATATGCTGAAGTGTGCTGATTGAGCTCCCATGATCGAGTCCATGCTCCTCTGAGCACAAGAAAAGTATGCAAAAGATGTTCTAAAAGAACAACATGACTCTATACATACATCTCCAATGACCTTCCTATCACCAATGACTCATACATAAATCCATCTCCCAACCAAGTGGGAATATACCAAATTTGACTCACCCACCCAACCAAGTGGGAATATACCAAATTTGACTCATCCACCCAACCAAGTGGGGATATACCAGTTTTTTTACACATTATAAAAACAAGAAACATTACATCATCTGTCCCATGCATAGTGTGGTTACAAATTAAGTCTTTTCATGACCTTTACATTAAATGATATACATGACATATATAACTGAGAACAAATATATGAAACAAGACCATGATAGTCATTAGCAACTATCATACACCATGTATGATCTACTCCATAAGCATCTGTCAACCGCATCCAGACTAGCAACCTGTATATGTCCATTAAAGAATCGCCTGAATCAAAAACAACTATGTGGATACCAAATGCCAACAATGCAATATTAGAAGCATATGCTCCCCCTGAACTTGTGCCAGATGTTCATTGTCAGATCTGATCATTGCATATATCAGAAGAGTTATCAAGGCATCATCGTCAAACAGACATACATCAAGTTTCAACAACTTATGAGAGCCAACATATTTCCACATGTCATCAACAGATTGTAACCATCATCAAGCAGAGCAGATAATTCACTGAACCATATCAGACACCTTTCTCCTGAGTCTGGCCCACTGCTTTTCTTAAAACCAACATATGCACGATTGTACCCATAGAAACCAGCGTATGTACGTGACTAAACTTCATGAAACTTGTGTATACCAACCTTTCTTAATAAATGGATTTTAACAGCAGGATGATGCAGAAACTACTCCCAGCTTATGTTTGAGATATTCAAATGTCTCTTTGGGCAGTGGTTTAGTGAATATATCAGCAACCTGTTCACGTAGAAAATTATATTTGATGGGTATGTGCTTGGTCTTGGAGTGCATGACTATATTCTTTGAAATACTGATGGCACTTGTATTATCACATAGAATGGAGATGGGTGGAGTACATGTGATCTGAATGTCTTGCAATGTTTGCATAATCCAAAGTAGTTGTGTGCAACAAGATGCAATAGCCATGTATTCTGCTTCAGCTATAGATAATGCAATTGAACTTTGTTTCTTGCTGAAACAAGACACTAACTTGGAACCCATATAGAATGCACCACCACTAGTGCTTTTTTTGTCATCAACACTTCCTGCCCAATCTGCATCTGTATATGCATGAAGTGTAAGATTTGTATCTCTAGGATACTATAAACCAAAGTTCTGTGTTCTTTGAAGATATTTGAACATCCTTTTGACTCCCTGAAGGTGTGATTCCTTTGGATTTGCTTGAAATCTTCCAACTATTCCCACTGCATGCATGATGTCAGGTCAGGTACCTGTTAGATAAAGCAGACTGCCAATCATGGATCTGTAAGTTGGTTGATGTACTGCTGCTAATTCATCATTTGAGCTAAGACTGCATCCTGTTACCATTGGGGTACATACTAGTTTAGAATCTTCCATGCTGTACTTTTTCAGGATCTGTTTGAGATATTTGGTTTGTGAGAGAAAAATACCATCTTTATTTTGTTGAACTTGTAGACCAAGAAAATAGGTGAGCTCACCAAGCAAGGACATTTCAAATTCTTGCTGCATTACTGAAGCAAATTTCTGACTCATGGATTCTTCATTGCTACCAAAAATGATATCATTAACATAAACAACAATTATTAACAATTTACCAGTGTCAGTCTTTGTATATAGATTTCTATCTTCTGACCCCTTTGAAAAACCCTGTTGGTGGAGTACTTGTTAGGACGGTAATACCAGGCCCTTGGAGCCTGTTTTAGACCATAAAGAGCCTTTCTAAGTTTGCATACAAGTTTGCATCATTTCCAATAATGAATCCTTCTGGTTGTTCAATATATACTTCTTCTTCCAAGTCTCCATTAAGAAAGGTAGATTTTACATCCATTTGGTATACTTTGAATTTCTGAAAACTAGAAAGAGCAAGAAACATTCTTATGGTTTCAGGTCTAGTAACCGATGCAAAAGTTTCTTCAAAATCTATACCTTCTTGTTGAGAATATCCTTTAAAAACAAGTCTAGCCTTGTTTCTAATGACTTCTCCATTTTCGTTCAGCTTGTTTTTGAATATCCATTTAGTTCCTATGATGTTCTTATCATGAGGTCTAGGAACTAATTCCCAAGTATTATTATTTTCAATTTGCTCAAGTTCTTCATTCATGGCCTTGACCCAACATTCATCTTTACATGCTTCATTTACATTTTGAGGTTCGGTGGAAGATAGTAATGCTAGATAGCTTGAGGCTTTTGCAATAGTTCTTCTTGTCTGCACAGCTGTCCCTTTTCCCCCTAAAATTTGAGTTTCTGGATGATTTTTCTGAACATACCTAGATGGAGTCTTTTATTCTATCATTATCTCTTCCTCTAGTGCTTCATTGGTTTCATTTGCAGAATCAGTGTGATTTGATGTGGGAAAATGATCCTCATCTCCTTCATTGTGATAATCTTCGGTTTTTATTTGTTTTGGATTTTTTCATGCTTCATCAACCACAACATCAATACTTTCAATAATTTTCCCAAGTATTTTATTATAACATTTATATCCTTTACCTCGGGAAGAGTAACCAAGAAGAATACCTTCGTCTGCTTTGGGTTCAAACTTACCAAGTTTTTCATCAGTCCTTTTGATGTAACATTTGCTTCCAAAAACTTTGAAGTATTTTACAGTAGCAGTCTTACCATACCAAAGTTCATGTGGAGTTTCAGTACTGTTTACTCGAACGTTTGCTTGGTTGAGAATAGTGACAACGACAAATGTAGCTTCACCCCAGAAGGTTGCAGGAGTTCTAGATTCATCTAGCATAGCTCGAGCCATTTGTTGAACAATTCTGTTCATCATTTCTACCACTCCATTTTGCTAAGGAGTCCTTGCAGTGGAGAATTACCTTTTCATTCCATGTTCTTCAAAAAAGTCAAAGAATTCATCCAAGGTAAATTCTCCTCCTCGATTAGATCTGAGGCATTTGATTTTGTGATCTGATTCATTTTCAAACAAAGCCTTGAAGGCTTTGAACTTTTCAAATGCTTCATATTTATGCTTTAGAATACCTATCCAACGCATTTTGGAAAAATCATCAATGAACAATATAAAGTATTCTTCTCCACGAGGTGACTTTTTCATTGATGGTCCACATAAATCAATATGAACAAGTTCAAGAGGCTTACTAGCTGACCCTTCCTTTTCTATGAATTGAGATCTGGTTGGCTTATTGAATTGACATGATTTGCATATAGTATTTTCAAGAATGTTGGTATCTGGAAGATCATGAACAACCTGGAATCTGCATGCTTTTCTTATTTTAGAAAAGCTTAGATGTCCCAATCTTCTATGCCATAGCCATTTTTCATCATTTTTTCTTATATAGCACTGTTGTTGTCCTCCCTTGAGTATGTATAGGTTGTTTGGAGTTCTTGTACCTTTAATCACGATTTCTCCTGTATCAAGCTCATGAACAACACACCCATTTGATCGAAACACTACATTTCCTTGATCACACATTTGACTCACACTCAACAGGTTATGCTTTAAGCCATCAACATACATAACATTTCCAGCTTTAATTTTTTCTTTCAAGAAAATAGAGCCTTTACCTTTTATGATAGCAGGAGTGTCATTTCCAAATGAGACACTCTTTTCTTTTTCTAAGGCATTATATGAGTGTAGTTTTTCTTTGTCACCGGTCATGTGTTTTGAGCATACACTGTCGATGTACCACTGGTTTTCTTGTCCTTCTGCATACAAGGCTCTACCATATCTTTCTGTTTGTGGTTCTTTCTTTCCCCATATTTTGGGATTTAATGGAGTTTGCTCCTTTTGAGATATTTACTGAAATTTACTCCTACATTCAGATTCTTCATGGCCAAAGTTGTTACAGATTGAGCATTCTATTTCATTTTCAAGAAGAGAAAAGTTATTATAGGAAATTTTCTTGATCCTTGTAACATTCCTTTGATTTCGTGCTTCTCTAGTCATGATGGTTTTGTAAGCAACACATTGAGCAGCTTTGTGTCCAAAATTATGACATGAGAAACATTGACCATTAAAGAAGTTCCTGCGATTATCAAGTCTACTGACTTGGTGATTGTAGTTTCTATTGATATTCATCTTTGAAGCAAATTGAGTATGAATTACTTGAGGTTGGTTGTGGCTTCTGTTCATCCTTGAAGTAAATTGAGCTTGATTTACCTGGTGGTCTACTTTATGCCTTTGCTGATGATTATCAAACTGTTCACTACTCTTTGCTGCATCAAGATAGCTTTTAGTGTAGGTTGAAGACTTCTGTGCTTGAGATGCTTCTTCAGTATATCCAAGACCTGTCTTTATCAGAGGAGAACGCTGCACTTTGATAATTTCATTTAAGGTTTCTGATTCTCTGGAAAATCTAAGATTGAGATCTTTTGTTTTCTCGAGATCCTTTCTTAGACCCACAATTTCACATTCTAGTTTTTCATTGTGTTTTTCTCTTTCAGAACGTTGGTATGTCAAGGTATCTATAATCATATTATTTTCTTCTAAACAGATTTTGAGTTTAGAGATTTCTTCATAAAGGTCATCTTCATCTAAAGCATCCAAAAAATCATCATCTTCATAAGCCATTAGAAGTCTATAGTAATTACTATTTTCATCTTCATCATTATTTGATAAACCATCGCTATCTTCATGAGTATAGTAGCTATTTTTACTTACACTTTGTTTTCTATTCCATTTTGTAGATTCCTTCCCTTTATCATATTTATATTTATGGGGACATTTGGCAGCATAATGACCGACTCTACCACAGTCAAAACATTTGAATGGTAGTTTACCTCTGAATCTTCTGGAACCCCATTGAAGCTTCTTGACAAAGTTTACTTCTTCTTCTTCTATTGAAATATGTCCTAATTCATTGAGTTCTTATTTTCCTTTTACTGAAGCTTTAAATGCGACTTCTCTCATATCTGATGGACCTCCTTTTCTCATCTCAAAGGCAGTTAAGATTCTGTGTAGCTGTGTAATAGTAATAGTCTATAGATCCTGCGTTTCTTCTATGGAAGATACTTTTGATTCAAACTTAGCAGACAAGGATCTTAAAGCTTTTTCAACTAAGGTGAATTCCTTTATCTCTTCACCCAGATTCTTCATGCAATTAAAAATCTCATCTATACGTAAGAAGTAACTAGCTATACTTTCATCATTGTGCATCTTGAGAGTTTCATATTGAATTCTGAGAGTTTGCAGTTTAGCACATTTTACCTGAGAGTCTCCTTCGTAGCTTAGAATGATTTTGTCCCATATTTCTTTGGCAGATTAGAGCTGCATAACTTTGAAAAAATCTAATTGTGACAGACTTCCCAACACTGTATTGACATCCTTGGCATTGGTTTCATATTTCTTTTTACCTGCCATATCTATAGGAATTGCTAACTAAAATGTATATCCTTCTTCCATGATCTACCAGACATCTGTTCCAAGTGATTGAAGATAGGCTATGGTTCTTACCTTCCAATAAAAAAAGTTTCTTCCATCAAATATTGGCGGTTTGATGGATCCCCCGCTTTCTTGATTACTCATGATGATGGATCTTCCTTTAAGCCATCAAGATTCTTTTGAAGGACCTGGCTCTGATACCAATTGATGGAAATAATACTGAGAGGGGGGGTGAATCAGTATTATTAGATCAATAATTTAATTTTCAAAACTGATTTGTATATGCTACTTCATCTTAGTGAACTAGCTTGTATACGCAACTATACTTAATGCAACCAGCGTATATGCAGAGATCTTTTGATTTACCCAAATTATCATGCATTGAACTTTAACCAGTATATCAAGAATTCATTAGAAAATGCAGTAAAAGTAGAATAAAGCATCACACAACACACAAGAACACCAAGATATAAGGTGGAGACCCAATGAGGGTGAAAACCACCTGCTGCTGCCGTCTCTGTCTTCTTTTAATAATAAGAAAAATCTATTTACAATTTTTGTACTGGTGCAGTCTTATACCAGTACGCAGGCTTCTACTTGCAGAAGGATACAACCTTCTATCATTCTCTAGCTTCTATTGGAAGGGAGCTACAATACCCTAGCTCTTGTACTAGCTGATATGTTTACTAGTATGTAGGTGTCGACCTACAAAAGGCTACAACCTTATCTTTTCTTCCAAGGACCACGTTTCATAAATTTTCAGTCTAGATCCATCAACAACATCATTCAATCATCAAATATATCTGCATCAACCAATCTCCTTTTGAGCTAACCACAACTGAATCAATCAATCACTTTGACAACCCATCAATCCGATCTTTCAGAATGCTGTCACCAGAATACAGTAACTAGAACCCAAGCTAGAACCTAGAACATTGCAACAACAAATAGAAGCAACTAAAACATATTTTATAAGGTATACTCTACTTCCATGTGTTGAACTTGAGTGCATATGTGTTTTCCTCAAAGCGAACCAGTGTACATATCTGCAAATAAAATTTATGATGTATACACTTCTTTGATATGCAGAACCAGCGTGTATACGCCCCTTTTCTAAAGTGAACCTGCGTACAGATCTGTAAATGATGATTTAAACATTACAAATATTCCAGACTTCAGTCATACCCAGATCATCATATTTACAGACTACAACATGTGCTAGTTATTCAGATACATGATCAAACCACATAAAGATAATTCACTTCAAGCCTTAAGATCCTGATACATCATTAGATCTTATCCTTCATAAAATGCTAAGGTTCATCCTTGGTTCAGATCAAGCACAACACCATAACCCAATAACCTACATATTAGATCTCAAACTTCATCAGATATTCGATGCTTGCACACCTTGGCCTAATGATCTTCTCCTCCTTTATATTTTTTATGCCTTTCTTAATACCATGGACCAAAACCACTTAGGACCAATACCTTGGACCAGATACCTTGGGTCAATACCTCGGACCTGATACCTTGGACCAATACCATGGATCAAAATACCATGGACCAAATACTTCGGACCAAAAACTTAGTTTTCCAAGGTATATGCACTTTTCCTTTTGTGAAAGTGCATGTGTACGTATACGCGACTTGTATACAGTGAACCCGCATGTATACGTGGCTTGGCCAATGGTGAACCTGCGTATACCTCTCTTTCTTCATTCTGTGAATTCTGATTTATAACTCTATGTTGTTAACCTACTATATTGTGATTTGTCATCTGAGTGAGTTTCCATCAAGGACAACACCTGTGTCATAATGCCAACACAAACTTCTCAAGGCCGAAACATGTAAAGCTACAAGGATCAAGGAAGAAATGGAGAGCAGTCTAGCAAAGGAAAATGAAGAAATATTCAAAATGAAGTCAGATATCAAAGATGTGAGAAGCAATGGTTATCATCAAAGGATCTCAATGTAGAAAGGCCTCAGAAGTACATCAAGGAAATCTCCATCTCCCAGGTAACAAAGTTTATTTTTTGGTTATTGTTATTCTTGTACAAACTTTGGTCACATGGAAAAAGATTGTAAAGCATATCATAAAGATAGATGTTATGGTCCCCAACCATCTCATAAAGATAGATATTGTGGTCCCCAACAATATCCAAGGAACAATTTTGGAGGAAGAAATCATGAATTCTTATTCATGAACAATGTAGAATGCTTCAAGTCTCATAACATTGGTCATATGGCATGTGATTGTAACTTAACCTGGTCTCTTATACAAGCTAGAACTATGCAAAATAAGAAAGTTACATAAGTATGGAGAAGGAAGCAAATACAATCCAAAAGTCTCTTGAACTCTCCAGCCAACAACACATGTTGTTGACTTGACCTTCGACAATTTGAGCATTTGATGGGAAGAATCTACCAAAAGAGATGATGCGTACAGTTAGGGGGAGCCTGTGATTCTTAATCATTATTGCAGAAGCTATTAGTGAAAGGGTCCTTATAAAATCCTTGTTGAGATATATTAACAGTCATTCATTGATAAAGATCATTTCTCAGGATTGGTGTTGAAGATGTTTAGTAGAACCTGGAACAACAGAGAATGTCATCTAATACTAAAGAAATAGGGTAAACAACTATGGTTCTGTTATCACAGAAGTTTATGTCTTGACTCAGGGGTTTAATGTGAGAACAGGTAAATTATGGACACAAATAGAGGCAACCTTCAAACAAATAGATACATCTGGAATGGAGTTTGAAGTAAGAGTAGCTAGAAGCATATAACAAAACTGAAGCATTGCAAGAATATGCAAATTAGAAAAATGAATTTAAAAGATAGCTACAGATTGGATATCTAAATCTTCTAGCAGAAATAACTTGCAAAGATATATACAAGAACACAAGGAAAATATGGCTCATAGAAAGGAGAATGTTGTGCAGTCAAATATAACTTAAGCTGATACTGGTCACTTAGAAAATATAGCAACAGTGAGGCACAACCTCTCACCATTTCATCCAAATGCAATGATGTTGAATACTGGATGGTAGTGACTTAAGGAGAAGCACAAAGACACAAAGGAACTCGGATTTGAATAAAGATAGCAAGAAAGACAATTTCAGCGGCATTTTCTCTTGATTCGGACTATGAAGGCCTCTCAATTCTGACTGTGGAGACAAAAAAATATGGATTGAAGCATAAAAACTTGGACTTGGACACTTGGTGTGTGGCTATTTGCAATCTGGTTGAAAGCATTGAAGTAGAGCATCTTTAAGCATTGTAGAAGCCATAATAAAGTAGTTCTGAGACATGAAGAGGGGATAATGTGCTAATTGATGATAAAGCATCAATCCTTCTATCTTGAGTAAAAAGAAGAGCACTATGACAGGGGGAGTAATAGACCCATGAAGATCTACCATTCATAAAGAATAAAAGCAGTTTGATAGGGGGAGTCCCAGAGCACTCCTTTGCCATTGATGTCAAAGGGGGAGAGAAGAAGAATATTGCCATCAATAACAAAGGGGGAGATTGTTGACCTAGGTTGTCATTGATGTCAATATGGCAATATTCTAGATACTAGATGATGATATGAAGCCAAGGGGAAGCAAAGCAGATCCATGAAGAAACAGAAGCAAGGCCATCAGGAAAGCCAAGCCATGAGTAAGAGTCTATGGAGTTAACAAAGGAGGCATATCAAAGCTATCACTTATGCTTAAGAGTATTGCATAATATCAGAGCAAGAGAGGCATATCGGAAAAGATAGAAGCCATCAAGGTATGAAGGTATCAGAGAAGGTCATTGAAAGACATTGCAAAGCCAAAGGAAGACAATGGAGCAAGAGGAGCCACATCGAAGGAGCATCACATGTAATACATGCCCAAGAAGAACCGAGAGGAAGAATTCATCAAAAGAGGAGTTAACGCATTAGAGGAGTATTGCAGAATATCAAAGCAGAGCATATCGGAGGAGCATAAACAGAGCTATCGGAGCTACAAGAGGAGCCATATCGAGAGTATCAGGAGTAATATATGCCAAAGAAGAACTATCAGAATCCAAAGGAAGAGCGAAAGTGTACAAAGAGTGGAGGACATAAAGGAAACAACAGAGCAATATACACTATCAGAGGCGGAGTATATATATATATATATATATATATATATATATATATATATATATATATATATATATATATATATACATATATATATTGGAGAAATTATATCAGTGGGTTCTATTATGTGCCACTACCCGAAACCCCCAATTGCGATATACAAGTGTAGACCCGACGATATATATGTCTGGGTGTATAAATAGTTGAAGTCCGGTTAAGTGGTTCTAAGTGGGGTTTTTCAGTGTATTTCATATATTCCAGCTCTAAGGCTTGCCACATTAAAATATGCAATTGAAATATCTATATTATATATATATATATATATATATATATATATATATATATATATATATATATATATATATATATATATATATATATATATAATTGCGATACGTATGCGGACCCGCTGCGACATTATAAAATGCCCTATTGATATATCGCATCCGTGGTAATCGCAATATATAAAGGGTTGTCATCCCCGAAAGCACCGATTGCGATAAAGTACGTGGACCTGCTGCAACATTGTAAAATGACTTAATACTATATCGCATCTGCCATATCGTAAGTTTTTAAGGCCTTGCTGCATTGAAAGCACCGATTGCGATATATACACATGGACCCGAAGGGTATATCAACTGCGGCTTAATATAATATCGCGTCTAGCAGGGGAATCAGCCATCGACCATCGGTGATGTTATGGGCTCAACTTATAAAAGACTTTCGGAAGCCACGACTGCCAATTGCGATAACGTTGTGGAGGAGTAGACCCGATGAAGTTATAGATGTGGGCGTAATGCATTTGAAGTCCGGCCTTAAGCGTTCGGTCAGGTTTTTCCATGTATTCCTGTGTATTTCAATAAATGTATTGCCCGGGGTTCTTAAGGCCAAATGCATAAATAAACGCTTCCGATAGTTCAGTGGGCTTGAACGACTACGATTGCAATTGCGATTGTGACGTGGCATGTGGGGCCTCCCTGTTGGTACAGTCTCTCTGTAAATAATGAAGTCTAATGTATGAACGTTATTAAAGAGAAAAGGGGACCTCTCTGATATTTTTTAATAAGCATCATTTCTATTGTAATTCGGCCCCTCTTCCTCTTGAACGTGTCTTGTGAAGCATTGGTTAATTCGAATAGGCAGAGGAAGCTAAGGCGACCAAAGGATCGGGAAGCCGAAGAAGCAAGCGAGCACAAAGGAAACTACAATGACCGAGGAGGGGAACCAAAAGGTTGAACGAGTGTTGAGGAAGCAGAAGCTCAAGCGAGCAAGGAGGAAGCCAAAAGGTCAGGCACATCAGGAATACAAAAACAGAGAACAAGGAAAGTTTAAGGTTGTTGAAAAACTAGAAGAAACAGAGGTAGCCATAGGTCCAGCAGAACAGAACAGGGCCGAAGGTCCAACAGGACAGGAGGCATTCGAAGGATGAGCATCTCTGTTGATCATGTTACCCTGTGAAATACTCGACCTATGATGAATTAATCAGGTACACAATGTAGTCCGAAGAACAATTCTGTAATGTAATAAATAAAGATTTATCTAACATTTTTTGAAGGGAGAAGTAGCCAGCAGAGAAGCAGTGATGCTGAAGCATTTACTGTGACAGTTAGAACATATGCTTGAACAAAAAGTTGGTTCTTATGAAGATCTTAGTGCAGCTAATAGTAGACTCACTAAAGCCGTGTGGAGACCTTATTAGAGAAAAAAAGGCTATTGTAGACTCTGTGTCAACAGTATGAAGAGTTGTAAAGACTCCTTCATAAGAAGACTGGTTGCCATTGTTGTTGTAGCATGGAGACTACAGTGAAGCTATAAACAGACAGAAATCAGTAAAGAAGAGTTCTAAGAGCAGAAAATTACTATCAAACATGCCTTGACAAGATTGGGTTGGAACCCTTGGGGTTGGTGACTCAGAAGTAGGAAGGATTGGTGTCCTTGGGATTGTCACCTCAGAAGTAAAAAGGATTGGTGTCCTTGGATTTGGTGCCTCAGGAACTGGAAGGATTTGAGTCCTTAGGAGTTGGTGCTTTGGAGGTTGGAGCCTCATAAAAGTCCAAGTTGGTGTTGAAAATGCAACAAGATGATGGAGCTTAGTGGAAAGGAGTCACCTTTACTAAGTGGGCCCACAGGCTATTTTTGGCGCAAAGTCTATTTTTAGACTATGTCTATTTTTAGACGTATGGATCATGGTGTATGAGTTGCAGGATGCTAATTGTGGATGATTTGTCATGTTAGTAAAAATAGATGGACTTCTATTTTTAGACATATGGATGGAGTCTATTTTTAGACTGCCAGGCTAAAAATAGAATAATCGAATATTATTAGCTCTTAATAATATTTGGACTATAAACATTATCTTATCCTCTTGGAGCACTTCAGTTCGAGCTATGAATGTGGCACATGCAGCTGTTAGAAGGAAATACGCTTTTCTTATGGGTCAGTTGAGCTATTGCATGATAGAATTCAGTTAGAACTCAAGTGATTGAGTTTGGTGGAGTTGATTGAGGAGTTGATGGAGTTGTGTTTAGTTTAGCTTAGTTGAACTAGTTGTATTTAGTTTAACTGCAAATACACTAGTGATGAGTGATGTGAATTAATTGTTAATTAATTCACTAATTATTAACTCATAAAGGAACTAAATAATACATCAGTTAACTTAGTGCATGGACTGTTTAGTGGAGACAAGTGTTAGAGGTGAGTGAAAGGGCAAGACAACTGTCAGTTGTGACTATAGTTGTGCATGAGATTTGCACAATCAATGGATTGAGTAATGCCAATGAGGATTGTGTGGTTCAACCAAGGGAAATACGAGTTTGGATCAGCCATACTCATCTATTCTCATGTATGATTGCGCAGTGGAGGCAGGCAAGCAGCAGAGGAGATTTGAACCTGTGATTGATTCAGATCTGAGCTAGTTTGTGTGTAGCAGGTGGAGATAGTACTGAGTACTTGTGAGGAGTATTGTACTATGTATTGTTACATGTTCTCAATCAATATAATATACAGATAGTTGGGGGTTTTCAGTTGTATGCTTCCCCATGATATACTGTGTTGATATGTGTGATTGATGCTTCAATGTGCGCATGTGATTGTTTTTGAATTCTACAAAATTGATGATCAACGTAGAGGAGGTTATGTATTATGCACGTGTTCCGCAAATAGTGTATAATCAGGATAATCTTTGTGAATAAGTGTCATATTATTCAAAATTTCTACATGGTATCGGAGCAGGGTTGATCATCAAATCTATTATTCAGAAAGTGATTACATTTTATTTCTTCAGGCAGAGTCTGTAATTGGGCCAGGTAGCCTCTGGATTCATCCTTCTTTTGGAAGGTGAGATATCTGGGAAAACCCCATACAGTCAATATCTGTACGAGAAATACTTTGTTCTCACGAATTTTAGATCAGAAGTGGTTGAGTTTTGAGCTGGTGGAATTCGAATTTACAGCAGTGTTTTCTTGGTGTCAAAGTTGAAATGTCTTTCAACGGATTGCGATTGGAGTATGCTCTTGAGGGCAGCTCGAATTATATTGCATGGAAAGATAGGATGGAGGCGGAGTTAGATGACAATGGGCTGAAGGATTTCATAGAGGCTGAGGTCCCAAAGCCTACTGATGCTGCTCACGTTGAGGTTTGGCAAAAGAAGACAACAAAGTGTCGAAGGATTCTGTTGGAGGGCGTGAAGGATCACATTGTATCCAGCCTGCATGGAAAGGCTTTTCCATATTTGATGTGGAAAGTGTTGACAGATTTATTCCAAAGAAAGAGTGATTAGAGGAATTTGGCGCTCAAGGATAAACTCAGAAACATTAAGTGTGAGAATGGAGACAGTATGCCCAAGTATCTCACGAAGTTCACCCAGTGCCGGGATGAGCTGGGAAGTGTGGGGGTGACTGTCGATGATGAGGCCTTGGTGAGCTTGGCTCTCCTTGGTCTTCTGAAGATTTGGCATTCCTATCAGGACTCTATCAATTGTCAGGAGAAATTGCTAGGATGGGAGAGACTTTGGTAGAGGAGATCAGGCGGAATACCAGGGACGGATCTTCATCAAAGGCATTTGATGAAGAAGATTGCGCTTTGGTTGCCAAAGAAAAGAAGGGGAAGGAGAAGGGTTCTCTTTCTGAATCCAGTTCTTCCAATAATGGGAAGAAGGTTGACAAGTCGAAGGTGAGATGCTTTCGTTTTCATGAGTTGGGCCATTATGCTACTAATTGCCCAAAGAAGAAATCCAAGAAGGGATCTGGGGAAGGATCTGAAGGTGAGGCACTTGCTTCATAGTTTGAGTTGGACTTCACACTCTTCACATGAATGGTTTCATCCATGGTGGGAAGTGGTTGGTTTCTTGACAAAGGAGCTTCTTTCCACATGAACGGTGACAAGAGTTTGTTCATTACTTTGGAGGAGAAAGATCTCCAGATACTCATAGTGATGGGTAATGATGAGAAGTATAGTGTCTCAGGTGTAGGCACCGTTATTTTTCAGAGGGAGCATGGAGCTCACCTTACCTTGACCAATGTCAAGTATGTACTAGGACTGAAGAGAAACTTGGTGTCGATCGCGATGCTGGAAGACAGAGGCTGTGATGTAGTCTTCAGTAAGGGAAAGGTTTTCCTTAGACACATCATCACTAGACAGGTGAAGCAGATTGGTTCACGGGTCAAGAACCTATATGCTCTTGAGGTTCAAGATGCAAGCAAAGCCTTGAGTAGCGAGGCAACTGATGGAGACTTGATGGTTGAGAGGGAGGGTATATTACCTCTCAACATGTAGAGCCAGAAGAAGTCTCAAACGAATGTGGAGGAGCCACGATTGGTGCAGCAGCTTCAGGAGGTTGTGGAGTAGCCACAACAAGGGAAGCTGAGAGGAGATCGAGTAGAGACATCTACTCATGCAGAGACCTCCAGTAGGGGGAAACTTCGAGCCAAGTGGGCTGAGGGTTCACATGCAGCCATACCTCCAGGAAGGAGGTGGGGCGATATAGAGTGATCGTCCCAAGGAGGAGGGGTAGGATCCTTGAGGTACCCAACCTCTTCGATGAGACCTTGCTACGAGAGCCTCGATGTGGAGTAGTAGGAACTGACTGATTGGGTAGAGATAGATGCAGATGGAGCGGCAGAGAGAGCAACAGTGTAGTGAATCCCAGGATAGCGCATAGCTAGCAGGCTGCAGCAATGCAAGAGGCACAAGTGTTTTGCACAGTGCTAGGTGGCACAAAGAGGTGTGCAATGGTGCAAGATGCATGGAGATGTTACAGTAGCGCAGATGTCAGAGAGGGAGCACTTGTCAGCAGTAGGTAGAGCTTCAACATCAGAGTATGTTCCTAGCCGAATAGAGTGGTCAGTTGGGAGTGTTTTTGTTCCAAGTGTTGTTAGAGCCAGTGGACCGGGAAAATGTATTGCATGCAGAACATTCCAGAGTTGTAGGATAGGGGTTGTAGATAATCCATATCTTGTTGAGAGGGAGTGTTGAAAATGCAACAAGATGATGGAGCTTAGTGGAAAGGAGTCGCCTTCACTAAGTGGGTCGCAGGCTATTTTTGGCGGAAAGTCTATTTTTAGACATATGGATCATGGTCTATGAGTTGCAGGATGCTATTTGTGGATGATTGGTCATGTTGGTAAAAATAGATGGACTTCTATTTTTAGACATATGGGCGGAGTCTATTTTTAGACTGCCAGGCTAAAAATAGAATAGTCGAATATTATTAGCTCTTAATAATATTTGGACTATAAACATTATCTTATCCTCTTGGAGAACTTCAGTTCGAACTTCGGATGTGGCACATGCAACTGTTAGAAGGAAATACGCTTTTCTTATGGGTCAATTGAGCTATTGCATGATAAACTTCAGTTAGAACTCAAGTGATTGAGTTTGGTGGAGTTGATTGAGGAGTTGATGGAGTTGTGTTCAGTTTGACTTAGTTGAACTAGTTGTATTTAGTTTAACTGCAAATACACTAGTGATGAGTGATGTGAATTAATTGTTAATTAATTCACTAATTATTAACTCATAAAGCAACTAATTAATACATCAGTTAACTTAGTGCATGGACAGTTCAGTAGAGACAAGTGTTAGAGGTGAGTGAAAGGGCAAGACAACTGTTAGTTGTGACTATAGTTGTGCATGAGATTTGCACAATCAATGGATTGAGCAATTCCAATGAGGATTGCGTGGTTCAGCCAAGGGAAATACGAGTTTGGATCAGCCATACTCATCTATTCTCATGCATGATTGCGCAGTGGAGGTAGGCAAGTAGCAGAGGAGATTTGAACCTGTGATTGATTCAGATCTGAGCTAGTTTGTGTGTAGCAAGTGGAGATAGTACTGAGTACTTGTGAGGAGTATTGTACTATGTATTGTTACATGTTCTCAATCAATATAATATACAGATAGTTGGGGGTTTTCAGCTGTATGCTTTCCCTGTGATATACTGTGTTGATATGTGTGATTGATGCTTCAATGTGCGCATGTGATTGTTTCTGAATTCTGTAAAATTGATGATCAACGTAGAGGAGGTTATGTATTATGCATGCATTCTGCAAATAGTGTATAATCAGGATAATCTTTGTGAATAAGTGTCATATTATTTAAAATTTCTACAATTGGTGCTTGGAAACTAATTGCAACCATTTATATATTGTATCTATTTTATTGCAAAGATTATATCAATAAAAGCATCTATACTTGTTGTTCATCTTGTGTTCTGAATATAAATGTTTTAACTGGTAAAACAATAGTTGAAAAAGAAATACTGATTCACCACCCCCCCCCCCCCCCCCCCCCCCCCCCCCCCTCCCTAGTATTTCCAACACAATTTCCTTGTAAATATCATGGAAATGTGAACAGTAAACAAACTCATTCAATTTTTTATTTAAGGTCCATTTTAAATATGGATCTAATATATTTTTATTTAAGATCTATTTTAAATATGGATCTAATATGAGTGGAGAGAATTTAAGTATCTTTATACATTATATTGGATTGTAGAATAAGTTTATGGGTTCAACAAATATAAACAATATTACCCAGACTTATTCTAATTTGGATAGTTCTATAAATATTTTGATATTCTAGTTATATAAATCATATAATCAAATTTTTTAATTTAAATTTTCTGGCATAAAATTCATGCACATAATACTAGTACACATTTTCATAAAATATACAATATTCTAACTGCAAGACAATACAATACAATAAATGCAAAACAATACAATACAATAAACAACAAAAATATTAGTGAATTGAGATAAACTACTGTACATGGATTCAAAATCCTACTGAATTCGGATGGTATGTATGAACAATACACAAACC
Source organism: Pinus tabuliformis (assembly GCA_031772625.1). NCBI lineage: Eukaryota > Viridiplantae > Streptophyta > Pinopsida > Pinales > Pinaceae > Pinus > Pinus tabuliformis. The sequence continues at coordinate 762,581,363 of CM062804.1, forward strand.
CATTCGAACTTTTATACTATCAGTAATATGTAGTTTCTTTTGGCTCTATAGTTTTCTTCAAATATATTAAGTTTTCCCTAAATCCATCATTGGTTGAGCTGCTATGTCAATATCTAGAGGCTGATAAAAAGGTCAGAAGCTGGTGAAATTCTACTACCACCAGGTCATCTCAGGACGGGCATCCGAAATCCAGTGGAGAGCTATGGGGTCAACCAATAAGTCTCACAATTGATCTGGGTTATATTGAATTATCAGAGTAACATAGTAATGTGCAGTAGTACTTGACTAGTGCAAATGACAATACTAAACACAAAGTTGTACTAGAAAAATAACTGCAGTAACATTTATTCCAGTGCAAGGTAATTGAAGTTTTTGAGGCAATTGTTTGCTAATTGGTTAACTTTAGACAAATATGCTAGCATTATGTCTATAAACAAGCAAAGCTATAGGTTCCTTTTTCCACTATTGATATATAATGTAAAGTCATAGTTAATTTCCTACCTTATATTTCCTTACTATTTTCTATTTCAAATTTGATTGAAAATTCATTCAGACATTCCTTCTAATCTATAGCTAACTATTTATCAAGGTTAAAAATAATTCACAAACTTGATGATCTATTGAATTTTCAACTTGGACACTTATGGGCCATGGCTTTATGTAGCTGACATCCAGTGTTCACTATTAAGGTTAGTCAGGTTTTCGACTACTAATGGAGTCATTCTCCCAAGTTATATTTTCAATAATGGGTGATGAGTGATTATAAAACGTATTTGTGATCAACCAGTAAGAAGCCAATCATGTTTTACCATAATCCAATCAAGTTTTAGGGCTAACTATAAGATGTTTTGGTTCTGATTAAGCACCAATAAGTCAACTAGGCTTTGGGGGTATGGATCAAAGTGACCATTGTAGGCAATTTCCAGGTCAGTTTCCTTGAAAGTAAAACACGATTGGTACCATTTGGAGCAAGTTGTCTTTGAAAATTTGTTTGAGTAAGTTGAACTTTGACCCATGGGCCATTACAGTTGGGCATTGGGATGTGGATATGTGGGTGATTCAAGGTTGGTGTTGGTTATAGCTTTCAATTTCTATTTGTACAATTTTATAGCCATTGAATTTTATAACTTTCTCAGATAAGTATACCATATGTCCTTTTTAGCTATGGTTGGTTATTTTTTCTTGTGAATTATTCCTTCGTGATTTTTGTTCTTATTTATTAAGCTGTTTTGTAATGCAAAACAAGAAATTACTGCCCAAAAGTTGTTCTAAAAGGCTTGCCTGAATCACTATTTATTGAGAAGGTTTTGATTTGGCCAAGCCATTGGTGATATTTTCTAGAAACCGTTTTGATAGGGCTCAAACCTTTTTGTAAAATGTTTTTTTTAGGATAACTTTTGCTCAACTTTTGATTTTTCTAGTGAGAATTATTCAATGTGCCAATAGAGGGGAAACATGGTGTCTAATTAGTGATAGAGATATTTTTTTGGATTAGGAAATGAATTAAAAACAAATCAAGTTCTGTTCATTTTTCAAGGTTCTTCGAGCTTTTGCTGACTTTGCTAATTATTTCTGGGTTCTTCCCATGTCAATGTTTCAAGACCCTAATGGAGTTATCCTTGAATATGAGTTCTACAATATTGTTGTTAATATATTCCTATTGATATCCTGGAAAAAGGTAGATGTTTACAAGATATAACGTTGTTGGAAAAACATTTGTAGTGGCATTGCTTCAAGCCCATTTATTACCATGTTGTTTAGTATTATAGGATTCTTAAGCCAACTAGAAATTATTAAAAATTGCTTGAAAAATTCTACAATTTAGTTTATATATCAAGCATTTTAAAAAAATATTTGTGAGGTTTATGGGCTTTTTGGTGCTTATTATTTCAGTAATTAGATTGATCATACTATACCTATACTGTACAAAATTTTTGCTAAATTTCATGCTGTTATGAAATTTCATTACTTGACAAGCCAATATGGTTGAATCTTGCTGCTATGAGCCTTAGATCAACTATTTTCTTTCTTTTCAAAGTCAAATTTTTCAGTTTTGTATTATGATATAATTTAATGAGCTTTAGTGTCAAGGGCTCATATACGACATTCAATCTAGAAAGAATCCTTGTTAGCACATTATATTGAGCAATGTGTAATGAGACCTTATAGGAGCATGTTACCATGTATAAGATCCTAAGTAATAGGACAAGTCCCTTAGGGGCCCCATGTCTATTGAACATGTGATGCACTAGGATGTGTGTCCTAAAAATTAATACTTGAGGAAACTTTAGCTGATATGTTAAGAACATTGTCCAACAACATTAATACATTTACGATACAATTTCTGAAGCTCTGCTATCATCATTAAGCAATTTAACTTGGGTCTTGTCCTTATGAACTAGAAATAGAGAAACTAGATGTGAGCTTCACGAGATTTAATGGTTCTGTAGTGATGTGCCTGAAAGTCAAATACCTACCTCCACCCAAGAAAAGTAGACCAGTATGTCATCCTAATGGCTACTCATACCTCTAGCATTCTTGTGAACTCCATGATTTCGTGACATCTTACTAAAACAGGTTGGTATTATTCATAGTGAAAAATAAAATATACATGTATGCATGATTCTATGCACTGAAATGCTAAATCATCTCATGGAGGCACAGGAAATACATAAGTCAATTGCTACACTAATTTAATAAGAAAGAAGCACCCTCCATGTGGACAAAATTTGGCATTCAACTACAAGGTATACGTTTCATATTTCCAAGGAGGCTAAGGCAATAGACTAATTATTAAGCAACCCATTAATATATAGAACATTCATACAATTATGGCATACTATAAGGCATTCCATGCATACCAAATCTCGTCACCAAAGTGACACTAGAGGAAATTAATCAGTACAAAAAGGCATTCACTTATGCTCTGCATTTAATCATAGCATCACCCATTGAACAATAGTCACTATACAAGGAAAACCTAGGAAGATGTGCATCGAAATCATAGTGAATTGTTATGCAATTGGTACAATAATTGCACACAACCCTTAGTGGTAGTTTCAGATATAGGATTAAAAAAAGAACAACATCCGTCCATCAACAATTCATATATAGCGGCAGGTGGCTTGTATACATTGAGACTGTGTAATATGGGTGAGATAGTAGCATCCCATGTGAAATTCCCATTCTAGCATTTATCCATCAGTAATTTATATATAGTACATTGAGACTATGATACAGGTGGATGAATTCATAATTTTAAGCTTGCAAGAATCACTTGCTATCTTACTGTCTGCATGAAAAATCCAAATTAGAAGCACATAAATCAATTTAGCAAGAGTCCACTGTATATAGGCAGATTAATGTTTGTAGTATTTGTTATTGTTTGTGTGTGCCAATCCAATTAGCCCTAAAATGCAGATAATAAGAATAAGAACACTTAATTACATGTCTATGCTTTTGTGAAATAAATAGACATCTGTCTTCCAGTGTGGCGAGCTTATTAATGTGATATGTTATAAGTGGACTGTGGGCTGTGTGGCAATTTTTATTGCATGCAAGTGTTAGTATGTTATTAATTTTTTATATCAAGGCATCATGATTATTTGCCCCTAAATAGCATGTTTGATTTTATGCTTAGATAACACATCCCAGTTGTATTATGGAGTAATTTGTTTCACCTGGACTGAATTAAATTGACAAAATTGATAGATTGTTGGATATCACAACAATTATATGTTCGAAATTTTATTGTAGTACTTGTTACTGTTTTTGTGTGTGCCAATCTGATTAGCATTAAAATTCAGATAATAAAGATAAGCACACTTGATTACACATCTGTGTTTGTGAAGTAAATAGACATCTTTCTTCTAGTCTGGGAAACTTATTAATGTGATCTATTATTAGTGGAGAGTGTGGGTTGTGTTGTGGAAATTGATTACGACATGCACGTGTTAATATGTTATTAACTTTTTATATCAACGTATTAGGATTATCTTCACCTAAATAGTGTGTCTAAACTTATGCTTTAGATAACACATTTCAGTTGTATTAGGGAATAATTTGTTTTTATGAAACATTTATTCCTTTAACAAATAAAATTCCCAATTGTGGGTTTAATTGTAATTCTCCCATATGGTATGGCTCTTACCATCCTTACACAATTGGTTTTTCACCCTTGACATTAAGATTGTAGGAAGAATAATAGCCTTACAGTTATTGTTGTCTTGTTGTCTCTATTATTTCCCACCTATAGATTTGTAGCTCTGATTGTTTTTTCTAGCCCCATATTGAACTACTGCTTGCAGTGTTATCAGATGAACTTCCTGTTGGGTATATACATGTTTATTGTAAATTTCAATCTAAAGAATGGTAGAGTAAATTGTTAGGTAGCTATAACTTTTGATTCAGTGTATCCAATCTTGTAAGGTCGACAACAAGGCTATTCCATTTTATAATACATGATTAATTTTAATGGGACCAATAATTTTACATATTGTGTGGCTCCAGGTGCCATCTATTGCCACAAGAAGTGAGTCCCCACCAGAGAGGCCAGGCGAGCTTGAATGCCCTGTAAGTTAAACAAAGATTTATTTATTTTTATTGTCGTATCACACATCCTTCTGATATTGTTGTAATTTAGATTTTGTTTGTAATGTTTGATTTCTTTTGATGTTGTTTAATTTAGTTTTTTTTTGTGTTGTTGATTTTCATATTATTGAACTCAGTACTATATGAAAATTGGCATTTGCAAATTTGGTTCAAAATGCAAGTTCCACCATCCAAAAGATAGGTTGGCAACATTAAAATCAGAGGATAATTTTGATGGAAGTGAGGTACTCAAGTCACTCTGTGTTTTCATCCATTATTTTTTGTCTTCCATTTAATATGATATGTAATCCCTGAATTTTTAAACCTCGTGGGAAAATATGAAAAAAATACTTTGTCATATTCATGGATGGCATCCCTAGTAAACTCATCTGTGTAGACTAGTGCACTTACCCAGGAGTATTTGAACCGGTCACATGTTGGAACAAAACTAGTCAAATGCCCAACAACATTAGAGATATTTGGTTGAACTAATTTGTTGGGTTTTCAATAAATATACATTTATATTGGACCTACATATTACAATGATAAAAAACTTTATGCTTTAAGAACTCAGTGATTTTGTATCTTAAGCTTTTATTTGGCATTGCAGGGACAAACTATGCATATGACGTATCTGAATATTTTCAAGGCATTGGAAGAAGCAGGTATGGAAAAGACATATCATCCTCAGGATTATTTGAACTTCTTTTGTCTTGGGAATCATGAATTAAGGGATGATAATGAAGCACCTTCTACAAGTGCAGTTCTAGAAAATAAACCTCATGTAATTTATCCACATTTTTTTTCTCAACCACTCTACATAAAATGATGTATGCTATCTTCAATTACTAATTTTCCTTATAGCATATTTTGTGTTAGATACCTTTAGTAGAAAATGGCTTTCTCCTATAATTTACATAATAGCATTTAGTCTAGTCAATTTCAAGTGCTGGGCTGGCTTAAAATTTTTTCAATTCAAAATTGATGAATCTTTACTGTTACTGTGAAACTGATATCACATTATCCTTTTGGATGTTAGGTCCTTCTAATTTTACTGACATTCTTTATGTGACAGGCCTAGTCTCTGAAAAATTGTCGTTTCATGATTTATGTCCATTCAAAGGGTATGATTATAGATGATGCGTACATCATTCTAGGGTCATCAAATATTAACCAATGCTCAATGGATGGTTCAAGAGATACTAAGATTGATATGGATGCATATCAACCACAATATACATGGTCTAAAATGTGAGACCATCCACATAGTCAGGTGAAAGATTTTGTACCATGTTTATATCATGCTTTGGTATTGTTTATTTTTGTTTTTTCTACAGCCACTTCTTTCGAGGCACTCCCTCCCTCCTAACCTGAACACATATTGAAGCATCCCCTACTCTTTTATTTTTTTGAAAGAACTATGCAAATTTTGGCCTGAGTGGGTGAAAAATTATTGGCATGTGTCACTTTGGGGATGCCCAACCATGCATACACTGAGAATCGAACCTGGGTTAGTTGGGGTAGACTCACATCAAGCTTCTGCTAGACCACAACCCAACCTACATAAATTGAAGCACACTTACTAGAGGTCATGTCCGTTGTTACTGAAATTAATGTTGTATGAAGATGGAAGCTAAACTTATATGGGAAGTGGTGAACATATCCAGTTTAGTTGGAATTTTATTTAGAGATTATAGATCCAAATCAGCTCATGTCTTTCTTTGTTCCAAGCTTTTAGTTGAGTGAATTTTCCATGCAACCTCCTCCTACCATAACATCATAATGCACTTGTTAGTTAGGCTTCATCCTTTTGCTTCATTGCTTCTGTATTGTGCTATCTTTCTACTTGTACAATGTATGAATTGCATTAAAGAATAACCTCCCTTACAATGAACAAGGATTTTTTGGGGCTCCATTTTAGACATTAATAGAATTTATATGCTCTTGATTTTGTAGGTCAAACATGTTGTTGTTTCACTACCAGAGAGGTTTGGTGAGCCTGAGTGCGCTTTAAGATACTCTAAATTTTGTATTATGAATGTCAATTTAGAATAATTATTTGGACATGCCACTACAAGCTACGATGTGCCAAGTGCTAAGGCATGCCAACATGTACAAGGGTTCTAATGTTGGAAATAATACTGAGAGGGGGGGTGAATCAGTATTATCTAGCAATTTACCAAATCTTCCTTATTTGATCTTTTGAATTATTCTTGCATATCAGTACCATAAAACAATGAGCATGAATAAAGAAAATAGATAGTCACACCAAAGAACACAAGATGTAAGGTGGAAACCCAATGCGGGAGAAAACCACCTGCTGCAATATGTCTCTATCTTCTTTCAAGAAATTCTTTTTACAATGATTTTGTGCTGGTGCAGTCCTTTACCAGCACGCAGGCTGCAACCTGCAGAGAGCTACAACTCTCTCTCGTTTTCCAGTCTCTCCTGGAAGGGAGCTACAACCCCCTACTTCTTTTCATGAAGAATCAAATGATCAACAAGTATACAACAGATACAGTCCACTACAGATATCAGATCAGTAATTGCAGAAATAACCCAGAACACCTTACGAATAGAAATATACAGTCAACAGATCATCTCAAGACAGGGACGCATATTTTATTTCTGTGGCCTGCGACTGGACGCAGTCTACCTTCCGCTGCTCTGCGTGCAGACGCACTGTTCCTCTATGCTTAGCTGCGACCGGCGCACCCAAAGACACTGTTGCGCCGCGTCGTTTTCTTCAGAGACGCACCCAATAACACAGTCGCGCCGCGTCTTTTGCTTCAGAGACGCACCCAATAACACCGTCGCGCCGCGTCCTTTGCCTCAGAGACGCACCTGAGCCTTTACTGTACTGCGTCCCGGCGCACTTTCCCTTCACTGAATCTGCGTCCCTTCAGATATAGAAGATAAGAGGACTTCAGAACCAACCCAAACACTCAGATCCACAGATCTGATCATGCGCCATAGAGATCACAGTCCATTAGAAGATTCGCCTTCATAGATCTGGACTAGATCTCACCAAAAGATATTCAACCAAGATGATACTTAATCCAAATGAACTCCTTTGCTTTATATAGGCAAGCTTCTCCCCAAAACATGGAACAATACCACGAGCCGACACCATAGAAACACAAGACCGTCGGCTAGATACCACACAAGAAACCCCCACGGCTTTTCTCTGTCTTGAAAAGTGTGCACTAGGCGGACGCACCTCCTGAACGGCTGGCCTGCGTCCCTGGACGCGGGTTCTGTATGGTATACCTGCGGGGACGCACTGGCTGAACATATTTCCAGCGTCCTTCTTGAATTATCACCTGAATGGGTTTGCCATCAAGGACAACACCTGAATCATAGTGCCAACAATCTCCCCCTTTGGACTTGATGGCAACCTCATAATCTTTAGCTTCATTCTCCCCCTTTGACATCAAGGGCAAAGGGTATGCTCCCCCTATGCTCATGCATCTCCAGATCTGTAACCAGAAATCCATCATGAAGGAGATAGAGACATATTGCAGCTATTTCCAAGATCTCCTTCTCCATAATGCCAACAATGCATTATGTGCTCCCCCTGAGCCTATACCACCAATAGGAAGATGATCAACAGTAAGATGATGCATCAACAACCCCCAGCTTTTGCCTGAGGTATTCAAAAGTGTCCCTGGGCAACGGTTTGGTGAAAATATCAGCAACTTGTTCCTTAAAAGGAACATACTCCAACTTGACCTTCTGTTCAAGTACTTGTTCCCGGAGAAAATGGTACTTGATTGGTATGTGCTTGGTTTTTGAATGCATAACCGGATTCTTTGAGATGCTGATTGCACTTGTGTTGTCACATAAGATAGGGATTGGAGGAGTACAAGTGATTTGATAATCCTGCAAATTCTGCATCATCCAAAGGAGTTGGGTGCAACAAGATGCAACAGCAACATATTCTGCTTCAGCTGTAGACAAGGCAATTGAACTTTGTTTCTTGCTGAACCAAGAGACCAGTCTGGGACCCATAAAGAACGCACCACCACTTGTGCTTTTCCTGTCATCCATGCTTCCGGCCCAATCTGCATCTGTATAGGCATGAAGAGTAAGATCTGTATCTCTAGGATACCATAAGCCATAATTTTGAGTCCCTTGAAGATATTTGAAAATTCTCTTCACTGCTTGAAGATGAGTCTCCTTCGGATTTGCCTGAAATCTTCCAACTATTCCAACTGCATGCATGATGTCTGGTCGGGTACCTGTCAAATATAGTAAACTTCCAATCATAGATCTGTAGGTTGGTTGATGTACTGCTACAGAATCATCATTTGCACTGAGACTACATCCTGTGACCATGGGTGTACATACTGGTTTTGCATCTTCCATGCCATATTTCTTCAAAATCTGCTTGAGATACTTGGTTTGAGATAAAAGGATTCCTCCTTTCTTTTGTTGGATTTGCAAACCAAGGAAGTATGTCAGTTCTCCTAGCAATGACATTTCAAATTCTTTCTGCATGACTGAGGCAAAGCTTTGGCTCATAGCTTCTTCATTGCTACCAAAAATAATGTCATCTACATACACAACAAGTATTAGCAATTTGTCATTTTCAATTTTTATATATAGATTGCTATCTGCTGAACCTTTTGAAAAACCTTGTTGATGAAGATATTTGTCCAACCGGTAGTACCAAGCCCTTGGGCTTGTTTGAGACCATAGAGAGCCTTTTTCAATCGGCATACAAGATTTGGATCATTTCCAAGAATGAACCCATCTGGCTGTTCAATGTACACTTCTTCTTCCAAGTCTCCATTCAGAAAGGCTGATTTTACGTCCATTTGAAATACTTTGAAGTTCTGAGAACTTGAGAGAGCAAGGAACATTCGGATGGCCTCAAGTCTTGCAACAGGAGCAAAAGTTTCTTCAAAGTCTATTCCTTCTTGCTGTGCATACCCTTTACAAACAAGTCTGGCTTTGTTTCTAATTACTTCTCCATTTTCATTCAATTTATTTTTGAAGACCCATTTTGTTCCGATAACATTCTTATCCTTTGGTCTAGGAACCAGCTCCCAAGTGTTGTTCTTTTCGATTTGCTCGAGTTCTTCATCCATTGCTTTCACCCAACATTCATCTTTGCATGCCTCTTTCACATTTTGTGGTTCAGTAGAGGAGAGTAATGCCAAATAACTTGAAGCTTCTGCAACTGTTCTTCTAGTTTGTATACCTGCTTCTTTTTGTCCCATGATCTGAGATTCTGGATGGTTCTTTTGAACATATCTGGATGGAGTCTTTTCTTCTATTCTTGTTCGTTCTTCTGCTTCTTCGTGAGGTTCTTCTTGAGATTCTTCTTGCGGTTCTTCTTCTTCATCATTCTGTCTTTGAGGGTAGCTTTCATCTTCTTCGATGTCTTCACGATGTATTTGCCTAGGAATATATCCCTTTTCATCAACCACTACATCAATGCTGTCAACAATTCTGCCAAGTCTTTTATTGTAGCATTTGTATGCTTTGCTATGTGGAGAATAGCCAAGAAGAATACCTTCATCTGCTCTAGGATCAAGTTTGCCAAGCTGCTCCTCAGTATTCTTGATATAGCATTTGCTCCCAAAGATTTTGAAGTGCTTTACCGAAGGAGTTTTACCACTCCAGAGCTCATGAGGGGTTTGAGTGCTGTTCACCCGGACATTTGTCTTGTTGAGAATAATAACCGCAGTATGTGCAGCCTCACCCCAGAAGGTTGCGGGGGTTCCTGATTCATCAAGCATAGCACGAGCCATTTGTTGGATTGTTCTGTTCATTCTTTCAACAACTCCATTTTGCTGAGGCGTTCTAGCTGTAGAGAATTCTCTCCTTATCCCATGTTCATCACAGAAATCGAAAAATTCATTTGAAGTAAATTCCCCACCTCTGTCAGATCTGAGGCACTTAATTTTGTGACCTGATTCATTTTCAGCCAAGGCTTTGAAGGTTTTGAACTTTTCGAATGCTTCATCTTTGTGCTTCATAAGTCCTAACCAAACAAACCTGGAGAAATCGTCAATAAATAATATCAAGTATTCCTCTCCTCTAGGTGTTCTTTTTCTGAATGGTCCACATACATCTGTATGTACTAGCTCAAGAGGCATGCTAGCTGATCCTTCTTTCTCTGGAAAGTTAGTCCTGGTTTGTTTTCCAAACTGACATGATCTGCATATGGTGTTGTCAGGAATTTTGATATCTGGAAGATCGCGAACTGCCTGATATTTACATGCTTTCCTTATTTGTGAGAAGCTTAGATGTCCCAACCTTCGATGCCATAACCAGTGCTCTTCATCCTTGCTTAGATAGCATTGTTGTTGTCCTTCTTCAAATATGTACAGATTATTTGGAGTTCTTTTCCCTTTGAGAACTGTTTTCCCTGTATCAAGATCACGAACAAGACATCCATTTGATCTGAATATAACCTCGGTTTTTTGATCACACATTTGGCTGACACTTAGTAGATTATGCTTCAATCCATCAACAAATAAAACATTTCCAGCCTTAACATCTTCTTTTAAAGGAGCAATACCTTTTCCTTTTATAGTTGCAGGAGTATCATTTCCAAAAGAGACTTTCTTTCCCTTTTCTAAATTAGAATAAGACTCAAGTTTTTCTTTATCACCTGTCATATGCTTCGAACATCCACTGTCAATGTACCATAGATTTTCTTGTCCTTCTGCATAAAATGCTATCCCACATCTTTCTGTTTGAGGTTCCTTTATTCTCCATGTTTTGGCGCCTGAGGCTTGTTCCTTTTTCTGCTCTTGTACCTTTCTTTCCGGAAACCTGCTTCTGCATTCAAAGTCTTTATGTCCAAAATTATTGCAAATAGAACATTCAACTTCATTTTCAAGAGCTGAAAAGTTGTTATAGGTCCTTTTTGTAATCCCTGTCATACTTCTTTGTTTTTGAGCTTCCCTAGTCATGATTGTTTTATACGCAACACATTGAGCTGCTTTGTGACCAAAGTTATGGCAAGAAAAGCATTGTCCATTGAAGAAGCTTCTGCGATTATTGGATCTACCATCCAATTGATTGTAATTTCTATTTTCATCTATTCTTGAACCAAATTGAGAAGATTTTACCTGTGGCTGGTTGTGGCTTTTGTTCACCCTTGAGCTGGATTGCCCTTGATAGTTTCTGTTTGACATTTGTCCCTGCTTTACCTGATGATCTTCCTTGTGCTCTTGCTCATTTCTTCTTGCTGCATCAAGATAACTTTTTGAAGTGGATGCTTGAGAAGTTTCTCCATTATAGCCCAAACCTGTCTTATTTAGTGGAGACCGCTGCACACTGATAATCTCATCCAAAGTTTCAGATCCTTTGACAAACTTGAGATTAATAGTTTTTGTTTTCTCAATTTCTTTTCTAAGACCAACAATTTCACCTTCTAATTTTTCAAGATGTTTTTCTTTTTCATCAATTTGGAATTGTAGAGTATCAATAATCATGTTCTTTTCTTCTATGCATCTCTTGAGTCTAGTAATTTCATCATAAAGGTTATCCACATCTACAGCATCCTCATAATCATCATCTTCAAATGCCATTAACAACCTATATTTATTACCTTGTTCATCTTCATCACTGTTTGATAAGCCATCACTATCTTCATGGGTGTAGTAGCTTTTCTTATTTGCACTCTGTTTCTTGTTCCATCTAACTGGTTCCTTTCCTTTATCCTTATAAGAGCATTTTGCAGCATAATGACCTACTCTTCCACAAGCAAAGCATTTGAAAGGTAGCTTACCTCTGAACCTTCCAGAACCCCTTTGAAGATTTCTGACAAAATTTGATTCTTCTTCCTCTTCTTCTGGAACATGACTTGCTTCATAGTGATCTTCTTTGCCTGATGCTTTAAAAGCAGCTTCCCTTCTGTCTGATGGACCTCCCTTTCTCATTTCATAAGCAGTTAGAATTCCATGCAGCTGAGACATAGTGAGAACACGGAGATTTTCCTTTTCTTCTACTGCATATACTTTAGATTCAAACTTGGGGGATAATGATCTTAGAATCTTTTGAACTACTATAGTCTCTTTTATTTCTTCACCCAAATTTTTCATACAATTAACAATCTCATCTACCCGAAGAAAATAATTAGCCACACTTTCATCATTGTACATCTTGAGAGTCTCATATTGAATCCTAAGAGTTTGAAGTTTAGCTTCTTTTACCTGTTCATCTCCTTCATAGCTAGTGATCATTTTGTCCCATATCTCTTTTGCTGATTTGAAGTGCATGACCTTCATGAACTCTGTTTGGGATATACTTCCTAATAGAGTACTGACTGCTTTTGCATTTGTTTCATACTGCTTTTTCTCAGCTGGATCTGTAGGAGTAACTGAAGGAAAGGCATAGCCTGTTTCTACAATGTTCCAAACTTCTGTACCAAGAGATTGAAGATATGCAGTAATTCTTACCTTCCAATAATTGAACTTTGTCCCATCGAAGACGGGTGGCCTGATTGATGCTTCTCTCTCGTAGTTGCTCATGATGAACGATCTACCTTCAAGCGATCAAGCTTTTCTGAAGGACCTGCTCTGATACCAATTGTTGGAAATAATACTGAGAGGGGGGGTGAATCAGTATTATCTAGCAATTTACCAAATCTTCCTTATTTGATCTTTTGAATTATTCTTGCATATCAGTACCATAAAACAATGAGCATGAATAAAGAAAATAGACAGTCACACCAAAGAACACAAGATGTAAGGTGGAAACCCAATGCGGGAGAAAACCACCTACTGCAATATGTCTCTATCTTCTTTCAAGAAATTCTTTTTACAATGATTTTGTGCTGGTGCAGTCCTTTACCAGCACGCAGGCTGCAACCTGCAGAGAGCTACAACTCTCTCTCGTTTTCCAGTCTCTCCTGGAAGGGAGCTACAACCCCCTACTTCTTTTCATGAAGAATCAAATGATCAACAAGTATACAACAGATACAGTCCACTACAGATATCAGATCAGTAATTGCAGAAATAACCCAGAACACCTTACGAATAGAAATATACAGTCAACAGATCATCTCAAGACAGGGACGCATATTTTATTTCTGTGGCCTGCGACTGGACGCAGTCTACCTTCCGCTGCTCTGCGTGTAGACGCACTGTTCCTCTATGCTTAGCTGCGACCGGCGCACCCAAAGACACTGTTGCGCCGCGTTGTTTTCTTCAGAGACGCACCCAATAACACAGTCGCGCCGCGTCTTTTGCTTCAGAGACGCACCCAATAACACCGTCGCGCTGCGTCCTTTGCCTCAGAGACGCACCTGAGCCTTTACTGTACTGCGTCCCGGCGCACTTTCCCTTCACTGAATCTGCGTCCCTTCAGATATAGAAGATAAGAGGACTTCAGAACCAACTCAAACACTCAGATCCACAGATCTGATCATGCGCCATAGAGATCACAGTCCATTAGAAGATTTGCCTTCATAGATCTGGACTAGATCTCACCAAAAGATATTCAACCAAGATGATACTTAATCCAAATGAACTCCTTTGCTTTATATAGGCAAGCTTCTCCCCAAAACATGGAACAATACCACGAGCCGACACCATAGAAACACAAGACCGTCGGCTAGATACCACACAAGAAACCCCCACGGTTTTTCTCTGTCTTGAAAAGTGTGCACTAGGCGGACGCACCTCCTGAACGGCTGGCCTGCGTCCCTGGACGCGGGTTCTGTATGGTATACCTGCGGGGACGCACTGGCTAAACATATTTCCAGCGTCCTTCTTGAATTATCACCTGAATGGGTTTGCCATCAAGGACAACACCTGAATCATAATGCCAACATCTAAGTCCCTTCCTCCTCTTCTTCCATATGCTATCCACTTGCGACATTTCCTTTGCAATATTTGGTGCATTTGCTAGTTATAGGTCATTTATAGGTTATAAATGTCTTCAAAGTTTCACTTCTAATTGAGTATTCAACTGAACATATTGATTCTCTTATACAACTATTTTTTCCTCCACCCACTTTTCATAACTTTAATAACCATTAGGTAGGGACTTGCAACTTTGATGCTTCTTTGCTTGTTTAATAAAATATTTTCGAGACTTTGATTTATTTAAAGTTGTCGAATTTACAATTTATGAAGTTTCAAGGTCTAATTTTTAAAGTATAATTCTTTAAAGGGTGCTAGCTCAATGGAAGAGCACCTGCTTTACAAGCAGGAGGTTGGTGGTTTGATTCCATCGTGCCCTAATATCCATATAGAATGACGATGATCAATTTTTGGTGACGACGGATCTTTTTACCATCACCAATGAGCTTTGGTGACATTTTTCGACCCTCACCAAAAATATGAAATGGCGATGGTCAACAAATGCCACCATATATACGCATCAATAGTGACGACCTTCAAAGGTCCGTAACCATAAGTCATTGTTGTTGACATGAAATGGTGACGGTCGTTGTCCATCATTATAGTCCTTATTTGTGACGAACCTTGAATGTCGCCACAACACCTATACTTCTGGCAATGCGGCTTTTGGTGATGGTCAACGAACGTCACCATATATATGCACCAATAGTGAAAACTATTAACTATCCATCACAATAAATCATTGTTGTTCATATGAAATGGTGACGGTCACTATCCGTCATTATAATCAATATTCATGACAGACCTTGAATGTCACCATAAAACTTATACTTTTGGCAACACCACCTTTGGTGACGTTCAGTTTTTGGTGACCGAGGCTATGGTCCATCACCATTGCTCATATGCAATGGTGGCAGTCGCTATTCATCCTTATAAATCATTATTGGTGATGAACTTTGAATGTCACTACAACACCTATACTTTTGGTGACGCCACCTTTGGTGACGTTCAATTTTTGGTGATGGAGGCTATGGTCAATCACCATTGCTCATATGAAATGGTGATGGTCACTATCTGTCATTATAAATCATTATTGGTGATGGAATTTGTATGTCACTACAACACCTATACTTTTGGTGACGTTCAATTTTTGGTGACGAATGCTCTTTTGACCATCACCAATGAGCTTATGGTGAAATTTTTCGCCCCTCACCAATGTCCTTTTTTCTTGTAATGTTTTCATTAATATATCATTTCTCTGAGGGTTTCATTGAAAGGGTTACATGGTACGTGGACAATGGGTTGTCAAAGCAGATGATAGGATCGCAAGTTGTGTTCAAGACTCTAGCTGAGTGGGACTAAAAGTTGCACATGGTGGTGGGAAGTAAGAGTCTAAAGGAAATCATAGGATCGAGTTTCATGCCATTTAGGATATATTCAAGTTAGATGATGTGAGTTTAGGATGTACTTTGGGTACCAAAACTTAGAGATAATATATCATTCATCTTAGTGATTAAGAAGAAGGGGTTTGAGGTGTTGTTCTAGGATGGGAAGGTGAGACTTAGGACCAAAGGCTCTAGCTCCATCAGTGTTGTGATTGGAGTTAGATAGCATGGTCTATATAGGCTCAAAGGAAAGCTTATAGATCATTATAATAAGAAGTAAGAGAATGTCTGTGTTCCAAAGGTTCAGAGGGAGTCAAGTTCTAGTGAGAGTTTGCAGGTTCAAAGGGAGAATGTGAAACCCAAGAAGAGTGTGTGGTTATTAGGGAGAAAGAGTGCTTCTATAGAAGGAAAGAAGGAAATATGGAATGTCATGAAAGCATTTCAAGAGAAGAAGAAATAAGAGTCTTCCAGTGGCAGTGACACTTCTGAGAAGGGTGTGGTTCATGCTTTAGGGTTTGCTAGAGTTGTGAGCTCCAGGAGTTCGGCTAGTGTCGCTAGAAGTGACAATGATAATGAGTTACTTCTTAGTCTTGGAAGCATCTCCTTCACTGATAGGGAGTTTTGATATTTGTATCTTGGGATATACTTCAAGCCCTAGGGTTCGGGGTTGTGGGGGAATTTCACCACAAGGTCACTTGTGGTCTAATAATCCAAGCGTGTGGGATTTTCACCCAAATTTGTGGGTGTGAATCCACAAGGTGTTTGGACATGTAACCCTTGGAGATTGTAGAGGACCCTTAAAGGAACTAGGGGCCACAAAGAACACCAAAAGTGGAGGTCTACAAAGCAAGCTAACATTAATTTTTATGTGTTAATTAAGGGTTTTCTACAAGAGATTCAATTCGGCCTTGTGTTTGGAGGTGCCCTCTCAAGGGTTGTTTGTTTCACCCACAAGAACATATAAAAGGAGGAGAGGATAGACTTCAAAAGGCATATACAACTACAAACACATCAAGGAAGGATATTTGAAATATCCACAAAAGAAAGGGACTCCAATGATGGTGAAAAGGAGCAAGGTTGGTGACTTTTCTAGACTATTTGGAGAGCCAAATTCCATAGGAAGGAGGCCAAGGCTTTTGAGATGATATCTGGGTGTGTAGGGAGCACATATGAGATGTGTATTATTTTGGATTTAGGCTTCATACGTTTTGTGGTAATCGTAGGTGGAGATCTCTTTTTTGTGGAGGTTGACATGCCTAGAAGGAAACCCAACCTAGGCTGCATACACAGGAAGGAGAAGCAAATAGTTTAAACCTGTTTCCGAGGGAAAACAAAGAGGATTGCAATAGTGAGTTAGGGATGATGTGTGCCCTAACTAGGTCTAACATAACTCAGAGATTGTGCACAGGTTCCAAGAACAAGAAGAGTAGTAATCAAGGTATTATTTTCTCCTCTTGTTGATGTTGTTTTTCTAGTTGATAGAGTCTAGGTTGGATAGAGATTGTATGGGGTGTATTAAGGTTGTTGGAGGGGAACAAGTAGGTGCTAAGAAGGCCTTAATTGTAGACCAAAGAAGGATTTGAGATCTTCTAGGAGAGGCAGTGTTTTGGAGGAGCTCTATTGTTGATACCTTGAAGGACAAAGGATAGCTAAGTGAGCAACTAGATCAGGCCAGGTTCATTGTTGGAGAAGGACATTTAATAGTGATAGGTGGTATCCCTATGACCCTAAGTTTGTATCCATTAGAGAAATGTAGGAAGACAATAGTGGGAAGAAGTCTCAAAGGAACTAAGAAATAGTGGGTAGTCTAGAGTTTTTCACAAACGCAGTTATGAACAACTCAACAAGCGTCCTTATTTGTTGAGACATTGATGGATGAATGATCAGCTAGAGGGAAGATTGGTGAGTCATGTTTAGTGACCTAAAGAAGAAGGACCATTGATAGAGGTAGTATTGTATATTAGGAACAGAAGGACCAATAAGTGTGTTCAGGGTATGATTAAGATAATTATGATTGTCGATTATGTCAGTTAGATGATCAGTGTATCTTGTTCAGGGTAGTTTGGTTGTCATAGTTGTTGACAACACGACCTAGTTTATATTCATGTATCAGTGGATGTATGAGGGCCATTTTCCCTAATATGGGAGCCCTAGACAATTGTATTATAGTTTATTAATATAACAAAGTTGGGTTGTTGATAATTGTAAAAGGTTGTCTATTTTGTGCACGTGTTGATTTACTTATATTTATATTTCATTGTGCATAGTAGTTTGTTGTGGCATTTGAGTTGGTAGTGTCATAGATTTTAAGATCATAACCTCAATTCTCTAGGGTAATGGAAAAACAATAGTCAAAACTAGTCTCCTCATTGCTTTTCTCAATTTTTGTTAATGGTTCACCTTCCACACCTTTTAGTCTTCTAGGTGTTAGGTTCCTATACCAATAGGTTTCATTTTTCATGATTGGCTGTAGAAGAGCCAAATATGTTCATCTTTTCATGCTGCAAAGGTTCCATATTTTGTAAAAAAATGAAGAAAATTACAAAAATGAAAAGAGGGTATGCCCTAAAAGAAAAATAAAAGGGCAAAAAGAAGGGAATGGTCAACAGAAAAAAAATAGAAATAAACCCCAAACCTAAAGACCAGGAAAGTGTGCTAGTTCAAATGCCACTACTGTTCCATTTTTGAAAAATTTCATTGTGTGCAGGTGGTTGACTCTTGTCACAGTTGATGAATAGCCAGACAGTTCAATCCTGGCTAGGTCATGTTTGAATTTACTTGTCTTTAGAATAGAGAATAAAGGTCTGTCCAAACAGTTCAAGCTTGGCAGATGAGAAAATAGGTAGAGAAACAAAGGAGCCCAACTGCTTAATCTGGGCCCTTGGAAGAGATAAGGGTAGACTTAGATAGGAGGGCAATCAAAAGAAAAGAAGAGAAAGGGTTTGCTAGTTCAAATGCACCCAATCAAAAGGAAGAAAAAAATGTTAGGTGTATTAGGCTGGGTAGGCAGTTTTCTGTTGCAGAAGCAAGTTTGCGATCATTTTTTGTCTTGTCAAGAAAGACTTATCTATTGGAAATAATATTGAGCGGGGGGGTGAATCAGTATTATCACATCAATAAAAAATTTTCATTTCCATATTCAGATTCATATATGCGACTTCCACAACTTCTTATGATTCAATTAGTTGATCCTTAATGAGTGCATTAAAACATTATCAACCATATTAACAGTAAACAGGTGCAGTAAAATAGAATAGATCATCACACATAAGCCACACACATGAACACCATGATATAAGGTGGAAACCCAATGTGGGAGAAAACCACCTGCTGCAATTCGTCTCTATCTTTCTTTAATTAGAAACTTCCTTTTAGAATGTACTGGTGTAGTCCTTTACCAGTACGTAGGCTACAACCTGCAGAGAGCTACAACCCTCTCTCGTTTTCAGCTTCTCCTGGAAGGGAGCTACAACCCCCTTAGCTCTTGTACTAGCCAAGATACTAGTACGTAGGTGCTGGCCTACTGAAGGCTACAACCTTCTCTTTCTTCCAGGGACCACGTTTCATAAATTTTCAGACTAGATACTCCTGAAGCACAACACATAATCTGAAAGGCCACGTTTCATCCAATTTTCATACTAGACCCAGTAATATCATTGAAGCACATAATCAATCAATCTTCTGAATCACCCAAACACCATATCAATACATATACAAGGATAATATATGTGTTAGCACCCAGATCTAGTCCATCAGATCACATAAATATGAGTCATTATGATCCTGATCCAATATTAGTTCTCATCCATCAATACTGAAGCTAAACGCAATCAACCAAACAGGATATGCAGAATACTGACACCTTTAAACTGTCATCAGAACCCATCAACAACCAGAACCACCTGTGACTTCAAATATCATAGCTCAAATTGTATACGCTACTACAATGAACCAAACCTGCATACATACACGCTTACACCAAAGCCAACCCGCGTACAGATCTATAAATATTCAAACATGACTTGCAGCGATTTCAAACTTAAGTTATACCCAGTTTAGATCATTACAAGCGTCAGTATACAGATCTAGAATAAGCATAATCAAATATATAGAGATAGTTCATTTCAAACCATTTGATCCCGATCTATCCTTAGATCTTGTTCTCCATCAACCGGTGAGATCCCTCTTTAGCTCAGATCTAGATCTGCACCATAACCCAATCACAGTATTCCAGATCTAGCACTTTATCAGATGTTCAATAATTCAGAAGATGCTTTGCCAAATGATCTCCTTCCTCTTTTATAGCCTTAGTCCTTTCTCAATACCATGGTCCAAAACCATAGGATCAAAAAACTGTTGGAATAATACCATGAACCAACCATGAAAGTGCGTGAGATCAACACTTTTGGATGCAATACCACGGACCAAAACCATAGGATCAAAAACTGTCGGACTAATACCATGAACCAACCATGAAAGTGTGTGAACTTTTCTCTTGCATGAAGGGAACTTTTCTCTCCATGAAAGTGCGTAAATTTTTCTCTACATGAAATAAACTTTTCTCTGCATAAAAGTGCATGAACATTTCTCTACATGAAATAAACTCTTCTCTACATAAAAGTGCGTGAACTTTTCTCTACATGAAATAAACTTTTCTCTGCATAAAAGTGCGTGAACTTTTCTCTACATGGAGTAAAATTTTCTCTGCATAAAAGTGCGTGAAATTTTCTCTACATGAAATAAACTTTTCTCTGCATAAAAGTGCGTGAACCTTTCTCTACATGGAGTAAACTTTTCTCTTCATAAAAGTGCGTGAACTTTTCTCTACATGGAATAAACTTTTCTCTGCATAAAAGTGCGTGAACTTTTCTCTACATGGAATAAACTTTTCTCTGCATAAAAGTGTGTGAACTTTTCTCTACATGAAGGAAACTTTGTTGCACTATAATTTATCAAATAAATTTGTTGCACTATAATTTATCATTTGTGTGATTTTCCATCGAGGACAACACTTGTCTCATAATGCCAACAATCTCCCCCTTTGGACTTGTCATACTGAGAATTGTCATCTGATATCTCTTCCGTAGATTCATCTAGATATAAATAAGAGAGATGTTCTTTTATGAGTGGGTTGCCATCAAGTACAACACATGCATCATAATGCCAACATTATCTCATGTATGTCACAGGTACCATGGCAAAGTGACTGCAGAACAATGGAAGCATGACTAATTCCCCCTCTCATTCCCCCCAAAAAATCATTTACTAACATCCCCTCAAGGACATTAGGATCTTCCTAGTGGTCCTACTTCACTTCATTTTATGAGAAATACTAAGTGAAACTCTGTGTTTACTTAGCTAAAACAAGCCACATTTCTTGTGTAAAAAGATCTTACCATTTTCCTTCATTTTTTCTATGAACTTAAGTTTCTACCTTATAAACTTAGTATTCTCCTACCATTTTTCATATTAACACCCTAACTCTATTATATAACTCCTATGCAAAGTTTTCCCCGCCCCTAATATATATAAATAACAAAAAAAAACCCAAAAATTTTTAATATCTCGACCCCTGGCAATTATAGCCATACACTAATGTTTCCGGGAATTAAAAGGTTTACCAGAAACCTTATAATAACCCTCCGCGTTCAAATATCATTGGGGTTTATTTAACACTCGGTTAAATAAACAACCGCACCTAAGCCTCCCACATAAACCATATAAATACCCCTTGCGCGCATGTGAAAATCGGGTTTCATTTAACATTCGGTTAAATGAATAACCATTCCGCCAAAGTCTAAAGTCAAATACATTTAAAACCTCGACAACATTATAAAATGTTGAAATATTACGGCGGGTCCCCCTGTTATAAACCTCTGCCATCTACATCACCCGTCGACCGTCGGATCCAGCACCACAGATCTAACAGCTGTCGGCGATATCAGAACCCCCCATGTGCCGAACGTTAGTGTCCGGGGGATGGGCGGTATTTCTGCCATACCTGTGACATGCGTCGGCTTCCCGTCGTGATTGGAGCCCCCCGCCCCTCCAAAACCACCATGGCCCAAAGGCAGTGCGGGGAATACTGCTTACCGCCCCACTGCCTCCCCGCTGATGTCATGCCCACATCATCAACTGACGTCGCAGCTACGTTGCCCGCCACCCCTTCGTATCAGCGCCATGTCACTTGCTGAAATCACCACCTCACCTCCGTGTCACTCGCCACGTCAGTTGCCATGTCATCCGACACGTCATCCTCCGTACCCCGCTACACGACAAAATTATGTCATGCTGACGTCATCCAACAGAAACGCGCCAAAGCCTACCAAAGTCAAATTTTTTGTTAAAAAGGCACAAAAGCGTCGTTTTCACTCATTTGTGTTTGTCTCCTCTGCGCGTCCTCTACATGCTTTTGTACGTCTGAGGTATCATTTTAACAGCACGGTCCACCACACAGCAAATTTGCTCCATAGCTCGACCCATCAGCTCGACTCGCCACCTGCTAATCACTCATTTCACCGTTAAAACAGGTATTTACATGAATTTTGCTCCCAAACCTGTTTTTCTTTGGTTTTCTCTAAAAAATCGCCTGAAGAACCCAAATGTGAAGAAAAACGTTGTGTTTTCTTCAGAAATACACACTGTAACCACTGTTTTGCCCAATTTCTACCAAAAATCTAGCAAACTCCATCTCCCTCTGCAAAAAATTCTCCCACTAAGTCAGACCCGAGGTCACATTAAATTTGCATTTGCTAACTGAAAAAGCCCTGAACTGTTTGTGTTTGTTTTGTTACTGGAAAAACTCTGTGAACTACGTTTTCCTACAATGTGTATCCAGTGAATTAATTATGAGATCGAATTCAGCCTGTGTTTCCCGGAAAAAATCCACAGAGCTATTATTTTGCCTATTTCACTTACAAAGACCCAAAAATTCCAATTTCAAAAGCCACAAAATTAAGCTATGGAAGCTCTAATGGCCTTAAATTTTACCCCTCTCAATGCACCCCACAAGGAATTGGAATCACTACCTTTGGCTGATCGGGATTATCTAATCCAAGACTTGGTTGGTGACAGAAACCACCTGTAGGTATTCTGTGAACTCAGGAATAGTTATCTAAATAAAAATGATTTCTATGGGATATGGGAATCAAATCTACCCATATACTTCCTCCCCTCTGTCAATGTCTTCCCTGAGATAATTCACCTCTGCTGTGAAAACTATGAACCAACCCAAAGGGCAGTCAAAACTCCATCTGGGACCATCCTCTTTCATATAACTCCTGACTCCATAAATCAAATGCTAAACTTCAAACCAACTCAGCTTCTATTTCCTCTTTCTATGAAGTTCTTGCTTGATGAAGGTCCCAAACTCTCCAGCTTAGAGATAACCCGAATTGCCCAAGTATTTATGAGAGAAGATCGCCAGCCTACAGAGCCACCTCCTTTTCACTATGCATGTTTCAATGAGGTGGGTAGATTACTTGTTGATATGATATCTTATGTTCTGGGGTTCAAGACAAGTGAACATATTGATGAAACTATATTGGACTTACTGTCCACATTTACCACAGGGCAACCCCCTGCTGTCAAATACAATTATGCCAAATTCATTGCTAACAAGATACATGACCAACTCTTGAATCTAGATAGGGAGGGAGTCTTCAAGTATTCATCCTACATCTATCATCTGTTCCTATATTATCAGTCAGACCATTTCCAATTTCCCATCAAAAAATTGGACTCTAAAGGAGAAAAGAGGTCTGTGATTTTTTGGACCTCAATCTTTCATGAAGTCCACAACTCTCCCTACTCTTACTGTGAATTCATTGACATGTTTGTCTATCCAGTCTCTTCTCTCCTAAAGCGAACTCCTCCTCCTAGACTGTCTTATGATATGCAGAAAATATTGCAGCTCTCCAAAAACTACAAAATAGGTGACTGGTACTTCTACCAGAATCACACTGTCATCAGGATATATGGCTGTGAGCTATGCCCCTATAGGCTGCCAAGATATGTGCCAATGAGACTGTTTGCCTTGGAATATTACATGCAATTTATCAATTTAGATTTGACTGATTTCCATAGAACCAAGAAGAAGGCTCAGTTGAAATTGAGAGACCAACTAGGCCCCTATGTCATGAACAAAAAAGAAGGATGGCAAGATGCTGATCAGATATTGGGTGAAAAGCTCAGATTAAAAAGGAGCTTTTGGTGGGTACCCTATGACCCAAATGGCTTCATCAATGTAAGAAAAATAAAATATAGGCTGTCAGCCTATGAACATTGCAAAATCCCAGAAATAGAACAATTTTCCAACCAAGATGATTGGGTAGAACGCACACTAATTGAACAGTTCAATGAGGAAGAGAAAATGGATCAAACCATGAAAAATTTGGAAAACACTCTTGACTTAGATTCTTTTGGGTAGGTGCCATTCAAACCGCAACTGCAAATTGGAGAAGGCACATCAGCTGCAGCAGCTTCACAAGCTGCCCAAGAAGGGACTACACAGGCAGAAGGGACAGCAAAAGACAAGGAGGTAGTAGATACAGAGCAAGAAATAATGACAGACCAACCAACTACCTCAAAGGAACACGGTCAGGGGCAAGCCCCTTCACTATAGACAGAGGTGCCACAGCTACCAGCATTACAGACTCCTCTCAATGAGGAAAGAAGTAAGAAACAGGACAGAGAAGAAACCACACCTGCAAGTGGGTCAACAGAGCATCTAGAGGCCAAAAGGCAAAGAGTAGATTCTCAACCTGAGGAGGAAATTAGTGAAGAAATCATAGGGAGTCCAAGGAGGGAGAGGGAAAATAGCCAACAGAAATCCACCAGCTCTCACAGGCAAGAAATGGAGAGGCAACATGGTATGGAAGTGTCCTCCTCAAGGCGGCAGAGTAAGCAACAATCTGGTATTAAAGAAACATTCATGGAAATCAAAGCCCAAAATGAGTTATTAAGGATACAACTTTATGATCAATTTCTCAAAACAACACCCTCCAAACAGCAAAGACTAATGGCAACATATGACATTAATGAGGAAAAAATGATCTTAAGTCATTTCAAGCCTAAAGTTCGGCAACCACAGACAGCTGCGGACTACATAAGAACAAATCTAGAGGTCCTCGCCAAACACATACACCCAATGGACCAAGTTGAGCTACACAAGAAAACAAGAGAAATTGTCTATGCTACATTGGCAGACAAGGCAATGCTGGCCCACCAATTAATGGTGTCATTAAGCAATATATCTGCCCAATTGGATTTGGAAAAAATATCTTCCTTGGCTAAAGACAATAGAATAAAGACCTTGGAGGAAATTATTATGGAGCTAGGGCATGATCCTAAGGATGCCAAGGGCATCAAAGCCCTCATAAAGAAAAAGGAATAAGATATTGCTGCACTTAGAAAGCAATTAAAACTGCCTGTAACCATGCACCCACAAACTACAGAACTTGCACAAGAAAAGGCAGGTGAAGACATGATGGATTTGCTGATGAAGATGAATCAAAGGCTAATTGAAATGGAGCAAGAATTGGAGAAAGCATTGCAAGCCAAGTAGGGAGAGTCGACCTCCCAGCCACCTGAAACAGCTCCAACAGTCACCACTACCCCTCCCACAGTTGCAGCAGCAATCCCTCCTATCATCCCAGCATCGACAACAGGTACATCAACCATGGATGCTTCAACAACAGCAGCAATAACAACACTAGACTCGAGCATGAGCATGGAAGAACTCATGAAAGCAGTAAAAGAGCTAGAAGTCCAAATGTCAGAGCTGAAAGAGGCCAAAGAAAAGTTGGCCAAGCTAGAGGTAAGCTATGACAAATCCAAGATAATAGTGGCAGAGAAAACCAGAGAGATAAAGGCCTTGGAGAATAAGGTGAAATCCTTGGAAAAGGATCTCACTCTTCATAAACCTCTAACATACATTAAAACAATTTTGTGGACCAAAATTGGCTAGTCTATCACTGACCAATGGCAATCAATTCAGACTATACATGAGCAAATAGAATTGATAGAAATAGCCCGAGTAGAGATTCAAAGGGCCAGGGCATCATTGGGAAACATGCCTGAGCAGGCCAATAGACTTATTCATTTTTTGAATACTCATACCAAAGAACAACTAGCAGCTCTTGATATCAGAGATAGAACAGGTACCATTTTGATAGTTAAAAAGGTGCTAACCCTGAGGAATTTTTTTCAAAATCTGGAAAGAAAATGTCAAGAAATGCAGGAAGAAATAAACGCTTTTACAAAAAAGTTTACAGCCTTGCAGCAAAGTGGTTTACCCAGTTTTATAACTAGCAATCAGAGGCTATTGACACATGAACAATATTCTCACAGGGTGAATACATATGTTTCCAACTAGATCACTGCATCATCAAGCACTTCAGAAGGCACAGGACCTCCCACTGGACAGAACTTACATGACAATTTGGAAAATCTGTTCTATATTGAACATGAAATAAACATCTTTTTGATGTCTAGCCCAACTTCTACAGGTATACTGAAGCTGATGAACACTAATAAAAATACAAAGACATCAGTTACCTACAGACCAATGGTGGCAGAAGATGTTGGAGGTTTTACTGAGGTAATTTTGGTTATTTTTCTTTTTTGATCATCTGCATATCAGCTAATTCAAATGCACAGGCCACCTGTCAGAAAATGAAAACAACAGAAGGAGGAAATTAGGTTGGGACTGCAGCTCATTAATGCAAGACCACACATAGATGACAAGGCCGGGACAACAACATAGGAATGCAAAGTAAAGACACAGCTACCAACCGACTCACTCAGTTAAAAAAGTCAAATATATCTGACAAACTAAACAGCCAGCACACCAACATTTACTACTGCATTCATTTCTCTCACTTACTTCTTCTGAAGAGTAGGTGGAGGAATTTGTTTCTTAGTAGCTTATCTACACGATATTTTGTATCTCCTTTTTTCTATAAATACCTCCCCATGAGATGTATTCGGTGTTGGTGATTTCTTCTCTGGACTGCGTTGTAACTCTGATACTTTTTAATACAAAAGCTGTTGAAGTTCACTCTTGCTAGATCGTCTGAATGTGGATTTGATGTTCTGGGACCTGCTATAGAATTCCTGTGTCCTTCTATGGATCAATAAGTTGTTCTAAACTGTGTTTTGTGTCTTCTATGTTTACAAATTTCATATATGTTTCATAATCTTAGTAACAGAGAAAAAGAATAGCCCAGAATTTGTTTAAATACACTCTGTGTTCAATCTCTGTTGTTAATTATGTTTTATTCAGAGTTAGCATAAACAAGAATTCTTAGTTGCTCCTGTTTCCACTGATTCTTTCACTTTGGATATTGCCAAGGAATTCTTTACTGCTCCTTGATAATATTCATGCACTTTCCCTCTGCCAACATGATGAAGGATTCTTAACTGCCCTTCATCCACTGGCTTACATTCCATCAATTTCCAGATTTTAAAATTGTTCCAAGATCGATTATCTCGCTCTGTAGTATTGCCCTTTATCAAAGAAAACACACTCAGCAGTTCATCCTCATAGACTCCATTTGCCCAATGGAATAAACTGTTTTAGACTTGCATCCCAGCTCTGTTTAAGATCACCATCCAACAAACTTAAACAAAACCCTGTACATCATAACTAGCCTAAAATATCTCAAAATAAAGCTAAATTATAAAGAGAGAGCCCTCTCTGGTTGCAGATTGGCTAGAATCTGTAGCCAAAAGAATGGTTAGTGGTTACCTCGGCCATATTCCCCGCTTAGAGCTTTCTTGGGGAACAACTTGAGTGCTAACATCATTGGCGACTCCACTGGGGACTGAATGACTGTTTGTTACTGCTGTCAATTTTCTAAAGCTACAGATGGAGCCTGAAGTTAGCCAGGTAGCCTTTGAAACTGTTTTTGTTGTGCATTTATAGGAGTAAATAAACGCTGCTTCAGTCAATCTCCAGTCTAGTTTTAGGCTTTAAACAACTGCCCCAAAGATTAGATCAGTTTCCTTGTTTTAACATATTCAAAGGAAATCCCAAAGCCTCCTATATTTCAAAAGAGCTTCCTTCAAAATATTGTCAAAAACTGTGACCTTTAAACATTTCCACAAAATACCAAAAATAGATTTAGAAGCTGGCTCCAAAGAAGAAAGTCTGTTACACTAGATCAAATCCTGATCCAGATCCTCCAGCTATTTTTGAAAATCCTAACTTGATCTCTAAGAGCCTTAGAAGACAAGAAAGTCTAGAAAATTCTGCTGATTTAGACCTTGATATACTTCAGCAAAACCTTACAAGATCTGAGCTTACTCCTGTGAGAGCAGCAGTCCTTTCTGTCAATACTACAGCCTCTCCAAGTTCTTCATCCACACCTCAAAGTATCCTTTCCACTCCCCCATCCACTGCACAAATTTCCACTGTTGTCCCTACTGTTCCAGCTGTCATATTTCTTCCTGTTGTCCCATTCATCTATGTAAATATGGCAAATAGATATGCTCCTCTGCTGTTACCTGCAAATCCAAGGGTTATGCCTCAAGATTATCAAAGCAAAATTACATATTTTGATGGCACTAGCATCTATACAGCTCAACAACATACAAAGAAAATGCAATATTATTTTGAGAACTATGAAATTAATGATGATGATGTGAGAATGAAAATATTTATCCAAAGTCTAACTCGTGATGTAAGGACCTGGTTTAGAGCACTTGCTGCGAACTCTATAGTTGACCCAGATGCCCTCTACCAAACCTTTTTGAATAGATGGGAAAAGAAGAAAGACCCATTGCATATCCTCTCTGAATATGAAAGCCTGAAAAGAGGCCCACAAGAAACTGTCCAAGACTATTTTTCTAAATTCAATAATGTGTACAATGCCATTCCTCAAAACCTTAGACCTCCCCCTGGCTCAGCCTTAATCAAATTCCTTGATGGATTTGATTCCGAAATGGCATATCAGCTAAGGTAAAGGGCTCCTCCTAACTTAGAAGACATGCAAAGCATAGCGGTTAGTGTAGAGGCCAACTTGATATCTAAGAGAAATCGGGCTAGAATTGAAAGGACAACAACTTTCAAAGAAGAGCCTTCTACATTTGAGAAAAAACTAGATGAAATCATCAAAGGTATGGACAGACTCAGTGATAGAGTGGAAACCATTGAGAGAAAATCTTCTTGGGATGGTCAATCAAGTAACACCACTAGGAATCCAAACTTTAGAAAAAATCAAAATCCTAAAACCGGGAAAGCTGGCCCTGATCAGAATATCAGACCTCCATTTCAAGAGAACTATGTCGAAGCCTCAACCTCTAGTGAGCCAACAGAGGATACTCAAATCAACCTAATGGGTTTAAACAGTGAACAACAAATCTTTCTAACACAAGATGACCAAGAGGCTCATAATTTCAACCAATTTCAAATCAAATCCGGAGAATCATTTGATTTTAGGGAAGAGTATGATGCAGTTGTCTATGAGGTTCATAAACAATACAAATTAAGGAGCAAAATGATAGATGTGCCTGAACCTAGCAAGTTGAAAGATATCAAGCAACCTAAGAAAGCAAAGGATAAAACTTCCCCAATAGAACTCCCAACTAAAACAGACCTCGATCCAAAGGAAACCACTGTTGAGGACATATCAAATTTACAGCCCTTAAAAAATCAGCCATCCACTTCCTTTCCCTCAAAAGAAAATCTAAACAGTCCTCCTGAAAACAATTTCAAAACAGATCTAGTTCAAAACAACACTCATGATGAAGAAAAGGTCACTGAAAACACAGCAGAAAAGGAAACGCTTGTTGTCCACAACACAAAAATTCAAGTGGAAAAACCCTTCAACCTAGAAACATAAATAGGCAAGTTAAAAATAGCAATTCCACTGTCTGAATTGGATAAACATGAGGTTGATAGGGAACAAATCAACAGGTCACTTCAAATATCAGAGAATAGAGATGCAGTCAATGTTTTAGATGACTAACCAGAGCTAATTTTTGGTCTTGAAGTAAACGGTAAAATAGTAGATGGAGGAGTCCCTCCGTTTTATGTAAGCTTAAACATTCATGACAAAGTGCTGCATAATGCAATGTTTGATTTAGGAGCTTCCCACAATCTGATGCCTAAGTTTGTGATGGAAAAGCTAGATCTAGACATCACAAGGCCCTACAAAGACTTGTTTTCTTTTGATTCTAGCCAGGTCAAGTGTCTAGGCCTAATCAAAGACCTGTGTGTGTCTCTAGTACAATACCCTGCCAAAACTATTTTAATGGATGTGGTGGTAGCTGATATCCCACCAAAGTATGGAATGCTTTTGTCCAGATCTTGGGTTGCAAAACTCCAGGGATCTTTGCAACTAGATATGTCATATGCCACCATTTCAGTCTTTGGCTAGCCAAAGAGATTGTACCGGGAGACATTGATGAATTATGTGGTCAGCAGTCAAGAGAAACCCCAAAACTTCCCCATTTATTCCCTGCATTCTGATATGGATTCGTTTATCTTATACAATGCTGAAATGTGTTCCAAAACTGATGACAAACTGCTAGAATTCTCACAAGTGAGAGACATAAATGAAGAATATACTGCCCAAGATCAAAAAATTGTTGAAATAATTGATGCAACAAACAAACAAGACATACCATATGATTCACAAAATCCAAATCTGCCTATTAAAATAGTTTCCAAAACTCTTAAGGCTAGTTACAATCAAGAAATCTTGTGGTACTTAGAGTTTGATGGGTCAGTGAATAAGTTAGGAGCAGGGGCAGGGATTTGGATACACAATATGCAAAATGACCATGCCCAAGGACATGCATATAGGCTAAATTTCAGATGTACAAACAATATGGCCGAATATGAAGCCCTTTTACTAGGTCTCAAACTAATTAAAAGTCTAGGGGCAGCTAGGATTTCCATTTTATGGGACTCAGATTTGATTATCCAATAGATGAAGGGAAACTTTGTTACAAATGATCTCAGACTGAGGTCTTATAGAGGAGAAGCAATTGAAATACTTAACACCTTCTTGGAATCTCAGCTAACCAAAATCCCTGGAAACCACAATTTACATGCTCACAGTTTGGCAACTTTTTCCAGCACTTGCAAGCTGCCATTTGAGCCTAATCACCACTTTACTGCTGAAATTAAACACAGACCCTATGTTCCAGACAATGTTAAAAATTGGCAGGTGTTTGAAAATGATACACTAATCAATAATTTCTTGACTTTAAGGGAGGAATTTTCAAGCACAAACGTAGATGCAAGCATTATTTGTGAAGATCAACAAGTAGACAAAATTGAGGAAAACATATCAGCTGAAACAACAAATCACATTTTGCATCCAACAATTTTTACCAGCAAAAATTTACAAGAGCTGAAGCAAATGGACCTTGATCAAATGGCTGAGGGAGAATCTGAAGTAATTGAGCTCAAGGATAATTTTATGCCCACAGGCCTCACTCCTTTGGAGGATATTTTCGACTCAAATGACATTCCAAGAAAGCCAAAAATGTAGCCATTAAACGCAGAAATTGAGGACTACAATATTGGAACCACAGAAAATCCGAAAATGATAAAACTATCCAAAACATTGCCTCCTAACCAAATGCTGAAATACATTGAGCTGTTTAAATAATTTCAAGATGTCTTTTCTTGGAGTTATGAGGACCTCAAGTCCTATGATACTTCTGTCATCCAACATACAATACCCTTGAAAGAAAATCAAAAACCTTTTAAACAAAAGCTTAGAAGGGTGAATCCTGTCCTCCTCCCCCTTATTGAAAAGGAAGTCAAACGAATGTATGAAGCTGGAATAATTGCACCTAGCAGGTTCTCCGAATGGATTTCAAACCTAGTGCCCACTAGGAACAAAACAGG
This sequence comes from Pinus tabuliformis, assembly GCA_031772625.1. Lineage (NCBI taxonomy): Eukaryota > Viridiplantae > Streptophyta > Pinopsida > Pinales > Pinaceae > Pinus > Pinus tabuliformis. The sequence continues at coordinate 762,613,030 of CM062804.1, forward strand.
AGAAATAAGACTGTGTGTTGACCTAAGAAATTTGAATAAAGTCTCTCTCAAAGACCACTACCCCTTACCCAAGATGGATCACATTTTACAAAGGGTAGTGGGAGCTTCTAGGATCTCATTGTTAGATGGATTCTCAGGATTTAATCAGATCTTAGTTCACTCAGATGATCAAGATAAAACCGCCTTTACAACACCTTGGATAACCTTCAAATATGTAAAAATGCCTTTTGGACTTAAAAATGCAGGGGCCACATTTCAACGAGAAATGGACATAGCCTTTGCAAAAGAGATCCATGATTTCTTAGTCATATATCTCGATGATCTCACTGCTTTTTCAAAATCAGACCAAGAACATTTAGAGCATTTGAGAGAAATGTTCCTAATTTGTAGAAAATATGGCATATCATTGAACCTAAAGAAATCACTGTTTGGCCTAGAAGAAGGCAAACTACTAGGTCACATAATTTCAAAAGATGGCATTAGAATTGACCCGGACAGAATACAAGCCATTCTCCAAGTGCCTCACCCAAGGAACATCAAAGAACTACAAGCATTTTTAGGAAAGATCAATTTCCTAAGAAGATTCATACCCAACTTGGCCGAACTAATAAGATTGTTGAATAACATGCTGAAGAAATATTCCAAAGTCAAATGGACAATAGAAGCTAAACAAGCCTTTGAGGATATCAAAATAGCTTTAACAAAAACACCAGTCCTCACAAGCCCCAAGTTTGATAGAGACTTCATGATATTTTCCTTTGCATCTGAGCATACTATTGCTGCTGTCCTATTGCAAAAAGATGACCAAGGATGTGAGAAACCCATTGCTTTTTTCAGCAAAGCACTCAGAGATGCACCTTTAAAATATCAGATCATGGAAAAACAAGCTTATGCCCTTGTAAAAGCCATCAAGGATTTCAGAGTTTATATCTTGTACTCTCATGTGATAGCTTATGTCCCAAATGCCGTGGTCAAAGACATTCTAACTCAAGAAGGAATTGAAGGAAAGATGGGCAAATGGATAGCTAACATTTTAGAATATGACATTGAAATTAAGCCAACAAAACTGATAAAAGGACAAGGATTAGCCAAACTGATGACTGAAACCAATTTTCAAGCCCTTGACATCAATGAACTGGATAACGAACAGGAGATGGCGACTCCACAGATTAATCAAGCCTTTTTACAATCACCTTGGTACGCTGACATATGTTTTGTATTGTTAAACCTGCAAGTTCCTCTAGGGTTATCCAGGACTAAAAAGAGTTTCTTGAAAATGAAAGCTTCAAAGTTTTGTATTATATATAATGTGTTGTTTTGGAAAAACCACGAAGGTATTTTGCTTAATTGCCTAACACTGGATGAAACTGACAAAGTACTCAAGGAATTTCATGCAGGGGACTGTGGTGGACATTTATATTGGAAATCAACAGCTGATAAAATCCTAAGGGCTGGATTTTATTGGCCCACCCACTTCGCTGATGCAAAGAAATATGTAACTTCTTGCCACAAATGCCAAACCTTTGAAGGCAAGAAAAAGCTGGTGCCCCTGCCCCTCAAATCCATTTCAACTGAAAGACCATTTCAACAATGGGGTTTAGACTTCATTGGGGAAATCCACCCTTCATCTTCTGGTCAGCATAAATGGATTTTGACTACAACAGACTACTTTACCAAGTGGATAGAGGCCATCCCTTGTAGGCAAGCCAATGAATCAATAATTATGCAATTCTTAGAGACCAACATCTTGTCTAAATTTGGTTGCCCGGAGAAGATTATTACAGACAATTCTGCTGCCTATAAATCCAAGAGAATGATCAATTTTTGCCATAAATACCACATTACCTTGGGCCACTCCACAACCTATTACCCTCAAGGCAATGGCCTAGCTGAATCCTCCAACAAAATCCTGATCAACATCATTAACAAGCTCTTAGAGGAGAATAAAAATAATTGGCATAAAAAACTTGTAAATGCATTATGGGTAGACATATTGACCACCAAAAGATCCATTGGAACAAACCCATATGAATTGGTTTATGGCATGGAGGCAAGATTCCCTTCATCTTTGGGAATCCCAATGATAAATTTGCTGCAATAAATACAGGTAGAACCTAATGATATTCAGAGAAGAATCAATCAAACTATTCATTTGCAATAGACAAGAGAGGAGGCATATCAAAGATCTCAGGTTTTACAAGAAAAACTTAAAAAGATATTTGATAAAAGAACCAAAGCAGAGGATTTCTTCATTGGGGACAAAGTTTTAAAGTGGGATACCAAAAGAGAAGATAAAGGAAAACATGGAAAATTTGATTTTCTATGGAAAGGACCTTTTGTTATTCAGACTGTACAAGGAAACAACACCTATTTTCTGAAAAGCTTGGATGGTACAGAGGTAGATGATGGGCCAGTAAATGGTCGAATGCTCAAGCATTATTTTGATCCGGTTTTTTGAAGAAATCAACACTTTAGTTTGTACATAATAGTGTTTACTTTCTGCAGTTTATTACAACAATATGATAGGGAATAAGATGCAGCAAATTTTGAGGGAAAGGCAAGGAATTGTGCCACCTTATGGTATTACATTTTGAGTTTATCAAAAGAAGTTAAAAAGGAGACTTGGGAGTTGTGAAAATGATGACAAATATTCAGACAAAGTATCCTAAACAGAGCTGCAGCTCTGTGAATGAATTCATGAGAAACACTTAAATTTTGCATAGGCACCATTTTATGTACAGCAAAGGAGAAATTTTAGAATACAACACGAATTGAATATAAGGCCATCTGACCTGCTATTCTTGACTTTTCACCAGGAAAAGCCATCCCCAAGTGGAGCTGCTATTAGGTTCCTATACCAATAGGTTTCATTTTTCATGATTGACTGTAGAAGAGCCAAATATGTTCATCTTTTCATGCTGCAAAGGTTCCATATTTTGTAAAAAAATGAAGAAAATTAAAAAAATGAAAAGAGGGCATGCCCTAAAAGAAAAATAAAAGGGCAAAAAGAAGGGAATGGTCAAGAGAAAAATAATAGAAATAAACCCCAAATCTAAAGACCAGGAAAGTGTGCTAGTTAAAATGCCACTACTGTTCCATTTTTGAAAAATTTCATTGTGTGTAGGTGATTGACTCTTGCCATAGTTGATGAATAGCCAGACAATTCAATCCTGGCTAGGTCATGTTTGAATTTACTTGTCTTTAGAATAGAGAATAAAGGTCTGTCCAAACAGTTCAAGCTTGGCAGATGAGAAAATAGGTAGAGAAACAAAGGATCCCAACTGCTTAATCTGGGCCCTTGGAAGAGATAAGGGTAGACTTAGATAGGAGGGCAGTCAAAAGAAAAGAAGAGAAAGGGTTTGCTAGTTCAAATGCACCCAATCAAAAGGAAGAAAAAAATGTTAGGTGTATTAGGCTGGGTAGGCAGTTTGTTGTTGCAGAAGCAAGTTTGTGATCATTTTTTGTCTTGTCAAGAAAGACTTATCTCATGGATGTCACAGGTACCATGGCAAAGTGACTGCAGAATAGTGGAAGCATGACTAATTCCCCCTCTCATTCCCCCAAAAAAATCATTTACTAACATCCCCTCAAGGACATTGGGATCTGCCCAGTGGTCCTACTTCACTTCATTTTATGAGAAATACTAAGTGAAACTCTGTGTTTACTTAGCTAAAACAAGCCACATTTCTTTTGTAAAAAGATCTCACCATTTTCCTTCATTTTTTCTATGAACCTAAGTTTCTACCTTATAAACTTAGTATTCTCCTATCATTTTTTTATTAACACCCTAACTCTATTATATAACTCCTATGCAAAGTTTTCCCCGCCCCTACTATATAAATAACAAAAACAAAAACCCAAAAATTTTTAATATCCCGACCCCTGGCAATTATATCCATACACTAATGTTTCTGGGAATTAAAAGGTTTACCAGAAACCTTATAATAACCCTCCGCGTTCAAATATCATCGGGGTTTATTTAACATTCAGTTAAAAAAACAACGCACCTAAGCCTCCAACATAAACCATATAAATACCCCTTGCACGCATGTGAAAATCGGGTTTCATTTAACATTCGGTTAAATGAATAACCATTCCGCCAAAGTCCAAAGCCAAATACATTTAAAACCCCGCAAAAAACATTATAAAATGTTGAAATATTACAGCGGGTCCCCTGTTATAAACCTCTGCCATCTACATTACCCGTCGACCGTCGGATCCAGCGCCACAGATCTAATGGCTGTCGGCGATATCGGAACCCCCCATGTGCCGAACGTTAGCGTCAAGGGGAAGGGCGGTATTTTTGCCATACCCGTGACACGCGTCGGTTCCCAGCGTGATCGGAGCGCCCCCCCCCCACAAAACCACCATGGCCCAAAGGCGGTGCGGGGAATACCGCTTACCGCCCCACTACCCCCCTGCTGATGTCATGCCCACGTCATCAGCTGACGTCGCAGCCACATTGCCCGCCACCCCTCTGTATCAGCGCCATGTCACCTGTTGACATCACCACCTCACCTCTGTGTCACCCGCCACGTTATCCGCCATGTCATCTGACACGTCATCCTCCGTACCCCACTACACGACAAAATTACGTCATGCTGACGTCATCCAACAGAAACGCGCCAAAGCCCACCAAAGTCAAATTTTTTGTTAAAAAACGCACAAAAGCATCGTTTTCACTCATTTGTGTTTGTCTCCTCTGTGCGTCCTCTGCATGCTTTTTTACATCCGAGGTAGCATTTTAACAGCATGGTCCGCCACCCAGCAAATTTGCTCCATAGCTCGACCCATCAGCTCGACTCGCCGCCTGCTAATCGCTCATTTCACTGTTAAAACAGGTATTTACATGAATTTTGCTCCCAAACCTATTTTTCTTTGGTTTTCTCTAAAAAATCGCCCGAAGAACCCAAATTTGAAGAAAAATGTCGTGCTGTCTTCAGAAATACACACTGTAACCACTGTTTTGCCCAATTTTTACCAAAAATCCGGCAAACTCCATCTCCCTCTGCAAAAAATTCGCCCACTGAGTCAGACCCGAGGTCACATTAAATTTGCATTTGCTAAATGAAAAAGCCCTGAACTGTTTGTCTGTTTTGTTACTGGAAAAACTCTGTGAACTACGTTTTCCTACAATGTGTATCCAGTGAATTAATTCTGAGATCGAATTCGGTCTGTGTTTCCCGGAAAAAATCCACAGAGCTATTATTTTGCCTATTTCACTTACACAAACCCAAAAATTCCAATTTCAAAAGCCACAAAATTAAGCTATGGAAGCTCCAATGGCCTTAAATGTTACCCCTCTCAATGCACCCCACAAGGAATTGGAATCACTACCTTTGGCTGATCTGGATTATCTAATCCAAGACTTGGTTGGTGAAAAAAACCACCTGCAGGTATTCTGTGAACTCAGGAATAGTTATCTAAATAACAATGATTTCTATGGGATATGGGAATCAAATCTACCCATATACTTCCTCCCCTCTGTTAATGTCTTCCTTGAGATAATTCACCTCTACTGTGAAAACTATGAACCAACCCAAGGGGCAGTCAAAACTCCATCTGGGACCATCCTCTTTCATATAACTCCTGACTCCATAAATTAAATGCTAAACTTCAAACCAACTCAACTTCTGTTTCCTCTTTCTATGAAGTTCTTGCTTGATGAAGGTCCCAAACTCTCCAGCTTAGAGATAACCCGAATTGCCCAAGTATTTATGAGAGCATATCGCCAGCCTACAGAGCCACCTCCTTTTCACTATGCATGTTTCAATGAGGTGGATAGATTACTTGTTGATATGATATCTTATGTTCTGGGGTTCAAGACAAGTGAAGATATTGATTAAACTATACTGGTCTTACTGTCCACATTTACCCCAGGGCAGCCCCCTGCTGTCAAATACAATTATGCCAAATTCATTGCCAACAAGATACATGACCAACTCTTGAATCTAGATAGGGAGGGAGTCTTCAAGTATTCATCCTACATCTATCATCTATTCCTGTATTATCAGTCAGACCATTTCCAATTTCCCATCAAAAAATTGGACTCTAAAGGAGAAAAGAGGTCTGTGATTTTTTGGACCTCAGTCTTTCATGAAGTCCACAACTCTCCCTACTCTTACTGTGAGTTCATTGACATGTTTGTCTATCCAGTCTCTTCTCTCCTAAAGAGAACTCCTCCTCCTAGACTGTCTTATGATATGCAGAAAATATTGCAGCTCTCCAAAAACTACAAAATAGGTGACTGGTACTTCTACCAGAATCACACTGTCATCAGGATATATGGCTGTGAGCTGTGCCCCTACAGGCTACCAAGATATGTGCCAATGAGACTGTTTGCCTTGGAATATTACAGGAAATTTATCAATTCAGATTTGACTCATTTCCATAGCACCAAGAAGAAGGCTCAGTTGAAATTGAGAGACCAACTAGGCCCCTATGTCATGAACAAAAAAGAAGGATGGCAAGATGCTGATCAGATATTGGGTGAAAAACTCAGATTAAAAAGGAGCTTTTGGTGGGTACCCTATGACCCAAATGGCTTTATCAATGCAAGAAAAATAAAATATAGGCTGTCAGCCTATGAACATTGCAAAATCCCAGAAATAGAACAATTTGCCAACCAAGATGAGTGGGTAGAAGGCACACTAATTGAACAGTTCACTGAGGAAGACAAAATGGAGCAAACCATGAAAAATCTGGAAAAGACTCTTGACTTAGGTTCTTTGGGGAAGGTGTCATTCAAACTGGCACAACAAATCAGAGAAGGCACATCAGCTGTTGCAGCTTCACAAGCTGCCCAAGAAGGGACTACACCAGCAGCAGGGACAACAAAAGGCAAGGAGGTAGTAGATACAGAGCAAGAAACAATGACACACCAGCCAACTACCTCAAAGGAATAGGTTCAGGGGCAAGCCCCTTCACTACAGACAGAGGCACCACAGGTACCAGCATTACAGTCTCCTCTCAATGAGGAAAGAAGCAAGAAACGGGACAGAGAAGAAACCACACCTGAAAGTGGGTCAACAGAGCAGCTAGAGGCCAAAAGGCAAAGAGTAGATCCTCAACCTAAGGAGGAAATTAGTGAAGAAATCACAGGGAGTCCAAGGAGGGAGAGGGAAACTAGCCAACAAACATCCACCAGCTCTCATAGGCAAGAAATGGAGAGGAAACATGGTATGGAAGTGTCCTCCTCAAGGCGGCAGAGTAAGCAACAATCTGGTATTAAAGAAACATTCATGGAAATGAAAGCCCAAAATGAGTTATTGAGGATACAACTTTATGATCAATTTCTCAAAACAACACCCTCCAAACAACAAAGACTAATGGAAACATATGACATTAAGGAGGAAAAAATGATCTTAAGTCATTTCAAGCCTAAATTTCAGCAACCACAGACAGCTGCGGACTACATAAGAACAAATCTAGAGGTCCTCGCCAAAGACATACACAATGGACCGAATTGAGCTGCACAAGCAAACAGGTGAAATGATCTATGCTACATTGGCAGACAAGGCAATGCTGGCCCACCAATTGAAGGAATCATTAAGCAATATATCTGCCCAATTGGATTTGGAAAAAATATCTTCCTTGGCTAAAGACAACAGAATAAAGACCTTGGAGGAAATTATTATGGAGCTAGGGTATGATCCTAAGGATGCCAAGGGCATCAAAGCCCTCATAAGGAAAAAGGAAGAAGATATTGCTGCACTTAGAAAGCAATTAAAACTTCCTGTAACCATGCACCCACAAACTATAGAACTTGCATAAGAAAAAGCAGGTGAAGACATGATGCAATTGCTGATGAAGATGAATCAAAGGCTAATTGAAATGGAGCAAGAATTGGAGAAATCATTGCAAGCCAAGCAGGGAGAGTCGACCTCCCAGCCACCTGAAACAGCTCCAACAGTCACCACTACCCCTCCCACAGTTGCACCAGCGATCCCTCCTATCATCCCAGCATCAACAACAGGTACATCAGCCACGGATGCTTCAGCAGCAACAGTAATAACAGCACCAGACTCGATCATGAGCATGGAAGAAATCATGAAAGCAGTAAAAGAGCTAGAAGTCCAAATGTCAGAGCTGAAAGAGGCCAAAGAAAAGTTGGCCAAGCTAGAGGAAAGCTATAACAAATCCAAGATAACAGTGGTAGAGAAAACCAGAGAAATAAAGGCCTTGGAGAATAAGGTGAAATCCTTGGAAAAGGATCTCACTCTTCATAAACCTCTAGCAGACATTAAAACAATTTTGTGGACCAAAATTGGCTAGTCTATCACTGACCAATGGCAATCAATTCAGACTATACATGAGCAAATAGAATTGATAGAAATAGCTTGAGTAGAGATTCAAAGGGCCAGGGCATCATTGGGAAACATGCCTGAGCAGGCCAATAGACTTATTCATTTTTTGAATACTCATACCAAAGAACAACTAGTAGCTCTTGATATCAGAGATAGAACAGGTACCATTTTGATAGTTAAAAAGGTGCTAACCCTGGGGAATTTTTGTCAAAATTTGGAAAGAAAATGTCAAGAAATGCAGGAAGAAATAAATGCTTTTACAAAAAAGTTTACAGCCTTGCAGAAAAGGGGTTTACCCAGTTTTCTAACTAGTAATCAGAGGCTATTGACACAAGAACAATATGCTCACAGGGTGAATACATATGTTTCCAACCAGATCACTGCATCATCAAGCACTTTAGAAGGCATAGGACCTCCCATTTTACATAAGTTATATGACAATTTGGAAAATCTATTCTATATTGAACATGAAATAAATCATCTTTTTGATGTCCAGCCCAACTTCTACATGTATACTGAAGCTGATGAAACACTAATAAAAATGAAAAGACATCAGTTACCTACAGACCAATGGTGGCAGAAGATGTTGGAGGTTTTACCGAGGTAATTTTGGTTCTTTTTCTTTTTTGATCATATGCATATCAGCAAATTCAAATGCACGGGCCACCTGTCAGAAAATGAAAACAGCAGAAGGAGGAAATTAGGTTGGGACTGCAGCTCATTAATGCAAGACCATGCACAGATGACAAGGTCGAGACAACAATGCGGGAATGCAGAGTAAAGACACAGCTACCAGCCAACTCACTCAGTTCAAAAAGTCAAATATATCTGACAAACTAAACTGCCAGCACACCAACATTTACTGCTGCATTCATTTCTCTCATTTACTTCTTCTGAAGAGTAGGTGGAGGAATTTGTTGCTTAATAGCTTATCTACACGATATTTTGTATCTCCTTTTTTCTATAAATACCTTCCCATGAGATGTATTTGGGGTTGGTGATTTCTTCTCTGGACTGCACTGTAACTCTGAGACTTTTTAATACAAAAGTTGTTGAAGTTCACTCCTGCTGGACCGTCTGAATGTGTATTTGATGTTCTGGGACCTACTACAGAATTCCTGTGTCCTTCTATGGATCAATAAGTTGTTCTAAATTGTGTTTTGCGTCTTCTATGTTTGCAAATTTCATATATGTTTCATAATCTTAGTAACAGAGAAAAAGAATAGCCCAAAATTTGTTTAAATACACTCTGTGTTCAATCTCTGTTGTTAATTATGTTTTCTTCAGAGTTAGCATAAACAAGAATTCTTAGTTGATCCTATTTCCACTGATTCTTTCACTTTGGATATTGCCAAGAAATTCTTTGCTGCTCCTTGATAATATTCATGCACTTTCCCTTTGCCAACATGATGAAGGATTCATAACTTCCCTTCATCCACTGGCTTACATTCCATCAATTTCCAGATTTTAAAATTGTTCCAAGATCGATTATCTCGCTCTGTAGTATTGCCCTTTATCAAAGAAAACACACTCAGCAGTTCATCCTCATAGACTCCATTTGCCCAATGGAATAAATTGTTTTAGACTTGCATCCCAACTCTGTTTAAGATCACCATCCAACAAACTTAAACAAAACCCTGTACATCATAACTAGCCTAAAATATCTCAAAACAAAGCTAAAATATAAAGAGAGATCCCTCTCTAGTTGCAGATTGGCTAGAATCTGCAGCCAAAAGACTAGTTAGTGGTTACCTCGGCCGTATTCCCCCCTTAGAGATTTCCTGGGGAACAACCTGAGTGATAACACCAGGGGTATATGACAAGGTTATCATTTATCCCATTTTCTTTTCATTATTGCAATGGAGGGCTTAGGCCAAATTTTTAAGTCTTAAAATATAGATAATAGAATAAAAGGAATTTGCTTATTTGGAGATTACCTACCCCTAACACACCAAAAATTCGTCAACGATAAAATGGGCCTAGGGGTACCAAAAGCACATGAAGCAAGGACCTTCAACAAGATCCTAGACATTTTTTCATCATCCTTGGGTATGGAAATAAATAGAACCAAATCCCAAGTCTTCTTATTTAATATTTTTATGAATGTGCAAAGGCATGTTGCTAGATTCCTAGGAATTCAGATAAGAAATCTTCCATCTAATTACTTTCGTGCCCCTCTAGTAGATAGGTATATTCTTTGGAATGTATGGGAAAAATTGCTAACAAAAAATGTAGAAGAAACTAACAGGCTAGACCTTTAGAGATTTGAACATGGAAGGTACTGTAGTAATTCTCAAATTTGTATTACAAGCACTTCTTATCTATTTTTATTTGACATTGATGGCTCCTATGTTTATCCTCTAATCAAAGAGCCTTCCTAAGGGGTGGTTCAAATATTAGAAAAAAATTGGCCCCTAGTTGCATGGGATAAAATGTGACAACCAAAAAGGAAGGGACGATTGGGATTATGAGACCCCGCATAATAGCCATGGTTCTAGGGTGAATATTTGGTTGAGATGGATTCAAGGAGGTATGGATCTCTGGAAAAGTGTATGGACTTGCTAACATGACCTTACAATATGTCCATAACAAGTGATTAGATTGAGTGCATTTTCCCTAGGATCATTGATGTAGACCTTAGCTAAGAGGGGAGTGGGGCTAATATGAAAACATTGCTTTCAGGAAGTTAAGAATGGGAGAAAAATGCTATCTTGGGAGGAATCGTGGAACCAATTGCCAAAAAATGGTAATCAATTGGAACTGGAAGATTTAAAAGCCTAAATGATTACCCAGGGAAAAGTCAAACTAGAAGATCATTAGGCAGAGGATATGTTGGACGAGGGTTAGTGAAAATGGTCGGATCAAGGAAATTGGAACTCCAAACCGACTGAAGAAATTTGGCAGAATTTCTAGTAGGACTTACAACTTTAGTGGATCCCTTTCTAAGTGTAAGAAGATAAACTTAGATGGGACTATGGTTCTAAAGGAACCTTCTTGATTAAATAAACCTATCATCTAGAAGAAGAACATTATGATCAATAGGTAGAGGAGGTATGGATACAAATATGGAAACAACACCTATGCCCCAAAGTTTCAATCTTTACTTGGATGTTGATACAGAACAAGCTGCTTACATGGGACGACATTCAAAAGTGAAATTTCTGAGGTCCCTCCCGTGTCCTCTCTATGTGGAGAACAGAAAAACCCTAGAAAAATTTCTTGACCTATGTCTGTACTCTAGAGGTCTTTGGAAAAAATTGGAAGAAATCCTCTCAAAATAAGACTGGGTCTAGAAGATTCCTCATAACATTATTAGAAGTTGGAGTTTATATGTGTTTGATAACCCCATTTTAAACTACATCTTACGTATCTCCCCTAGATTTCTCCTATGGGGAATTTGGAAGGAAAGGAATAGGAGGGTATTCAAAGCGGGGGCATCATGCATGGACAATATATGGAATAACATTGTCGAAAACATGAAGGAAATTATTATTGCATTAAAATGGTCAACCAAAGACTAGTAGGTAACTAGAGTAGAAGCTAACATAATGCATAAATGGTTTCCATATATCCTCGTGGGCCTATCCATCTTAACCCCCTCACCTGTTTTTTTCTTCAACCGATCTATCAGGTCCCCACCCCCAACCTCATTTGTTAAACTTAATTTCGATGGAGTACCTAAGGGAAATATTTGCTCGACTAACTATGAATTTATTATAAGGGACCACACTGGGAAGCCATTGTTCATCTTCTTGAGTAAAATATGAATTAACAAAAACAATGTAATAGATATTTCAGGGTTAAGGAATGGTCTAGAATTTTCCCGGAATCAAGGATTCTAGAATATTTCTATAGAAGGGGACTCCCATATAACTATTAATATGATTTGTACAATCCAAGCAACATACCACATTCACAAGGTATCATGATGCTAGAGATTAGAATCCATGTTAGAACAGGTAATAAGTCTCATACCCAACACTAGAGCTCTTATCCTGGTCCATAAAAGGTGAATAGGAAACAAGGTGAGGTTATTGATTTGTTATCAAATTTTAGATTCTTGGAAATGTGTACGTCCTTGGCTATAGATTGGGGTTGTTGTCTGATGTCCCCTATTAAAATCTCCTGCTGGAAATTTATTAAGGAGGATTATCCTCCCCTAGTTGGGGTGACTAGAGAAGAGTAGGGGGGTGGTTTTCCACCACCCCACCTAACCAATAGGAAGGGTGACGTGGAAACACACCCCCTACAACTGGCAGAATATGAAAATGGCTCATATTTCCAAATATTGTGCTAGACGAATTATAAAAGGGTTCATACAATGGAAGAACCCATGTGTGAGAGAAGGTTGGAGATGGAGCCTAGTTGGTGGGAACATCCTTCAGCATAGTATTACGTAATGGATAAAGATTTCTATTGACATCAATTCACAAGTTAGTATAAGAGATGCATGGAGACCAAATGGAGAGGAGTGGCATCCATATCAATGTGAGGGAGGTGAAATTAATGTCTAGCAGGATGAAAATCATGAAGGAAGAGGTTATCCAGAGAGCACATTTAAATAAATGGACATCAATCCTAGTTATACAAGGAAAGAAGTTGATTCAAGAACATAGAGAGGAAGAGCCAACATATTTCATGGTCTATTAAGTGTGGCACTATAGAAAATTTCTAAGGTGTGGATATATTATGGTAGTTACTAGAGATGTTGTGTGAGATTGGCCTTCATCACACTTACCACTCGAATCACTTGTGAGGCTTGTGTTGAACCAAACTTGAAGCATACTTGACCTAGTAATCAGGCAACTGGTGAGGAGCTGAATTGTTAAGAGCATGAATGACACAAGCAAGTAAGAGTACCTCCCAGTTTTTCTTTCCCAAGAAACATTTACTTCGATCTCTAGAATTCCTCAACAATTCAAATGTAACTAGTCCATTTACAATTCTATTTTAGAACATTCTTCCCTTTTAGTTAGGACTCTGGAAGAATTGGTCAATGAGTATCCCCATAATTCTACTTCCTTGTGATTAATATGGACTCAAAGCAGGGAGTGTAGGTTAAAAGGTTGTCTAGAAAATTCTTACCTAGGGAAGACTTGACTTGATGAGATTGATTTGGCTGAGGGTTGCCTTGTAGGATCTGGGACCAATGATGGCCTGCGATGTTGGAAATGGTTGTCTAAGGTGCTCAATTTATTTTCCTGCAATGGATCTGGGTCAGGATTGAGGATATTTAGCTTAGATATTTCTAGTGTCATTTAGCAACTACCTAGGGTTGGTGTGGCTCCATGTTTTCTATAATGGAGTCTAGGTTGAGAATGAATATGTCCTTGAATTTCCTTCATCAAAGTGGGGAGGGAGGAGGATATCTACTCTTGTTTTAGGCTTGGGAGTTATCTCAAGATGGGGTAATAAGTGTTTGAATTCTCATGTATTTTAGTGGTAGGGGCAGGTACATAATGTGTGTTACTGGTCACTAGTTCCTTTTACCACAAACCATCTTATTCTATTTTATTTGTCAGACATTGTAACTTGGTATTTGCATAATAACCCATCATTTCTAGCTCTAGTCATCAAAGGAAATGTCACCATGCCAAGGGATAGAGGTCGTGTTAGAAGAGGATCTACATATTACGAATAACGTGCCCATAGAGGGAATTCTTGCCCACAAAATAGTTTTGTAGGATCTATAGCAAGGTATGGAGATTAGATCCCTATGCATATGTAAGAAGAACCGAATCAAGAAGAAAGAGAAATTTCATATCAAAGATATTTGCTTTCTGATGCTACAGTGAGGGTGAAATGGGAAAAAGGATCCCAGACACTGGGTACACAAGGAGCAGGGTGAAATAGTACATGCAAACTATATATTTTTATAGTACGATAAAATTTCTTTTGGGAAAAGTGTTTATGGAAAACCAAGAGTTGAGTAGGGATGTGATGAAGACTATTTATCATCTACATGGCCATGTAGAGCATAACGAATACAGAGTGTACATGATGGATCTTCAATTGAATTATATTAAACAACATTTAGGTATCCCTTCGATGACACCAAGGCCTCCACTAGACCTAGCAAGCCCAATCCTTATAGTAGGCTCAGATTCTAAGCCAATATCTTGATCATTTAATGACCCTTGTCTATGAATTTCGTTTTGTTACTAAATTTTCTTGTGATCAAATGGATTGACACCGTAGTATAAGCCTATTTAATTTTAGTCATGTTGTGTTATGTTTTTCTATTATGACCCTTTGTAGGGTTGAATTTTGGGTATGGTCTAGTTTCCCTGGTAAGATACAAGAGTGAACTATGAGTTCTTTTTTATGTAAACTCCTATTTTGAAGTAATAGAATTCAATTTAGACCAAAAAAACAATTGAACGTACCTAATTTGAGGGTATATGAAGGAACTGAGTTGCTAATCGATGGGATGAATATTATTTCTCCAAAAATTTAAGCTCGAATTGAGCCCAAAAAGTGCATACCCCTCCTAAAGCACTATGAGAACGTGCTAAGATAATTCCACTGACATGCCATATCTTATGATGTTTTTGATGGATCTTTTAATCCCCCATTTTTGTCTCCTGGAGTAGAAGAACTAGGGGACTTTCTTTTTCAACTAGTGATTTCACCTCTTCCATCCATTCCTCTAAGCCTAATCCTTTGCAATTCTATAATATTACCTTCATCATTTACTAATTGTATGAGTTTCCCCTTGATGTGAGGTTGAATTTCCTCCTTTTCTAGTATTTCTATTTCCTTTGATAAATTTTGTATCTAAAGTTTATTAGGTTACCATTTCTTTATATTTTTTTTCCTTTTCCATCCTTATCTCCTGATTATTTTTCTTCCAATATTTCTATGAAGCCAATCTTGCTCCTTTTCCTTCTCTACTTCATATTTCTCGTTTATAGAAATAACTAAGAAAGGCCTCGTATTTATGTTCTTGGGAGAATGGTATTATTCCTTGTCAAGTGAGGTCTCTTCCACTATTTGCATCGGTGCTAGGGTTCCTTGAGGGGTGACATATTATAATCAACTCATTTTACATTTAAATATTGTATAGGTTTAGGGTATTTTTCTAAAGAGGTTGGAGGATTGTTCATTGGAATTTCTCCTTCCTCGTCGATCATATGCAAGACCTCATAACTATTGTTGTTTTCCTTGTTCCCATTTGTCTTTCTAGTTCTCTCTCCATTCCTTGGATCAGTTTCTTTTGGAGAAGAGGGTATTTTCCTTTTATTTCCATTGATCAGGTTTCCTTTGTTGATTGTTAGCTTTTGTTGTTGGTTCTTTCCTCAGTTTTGGATACTTCCATTGATCCCCTCTTCCATGTGTGTTTGATGCTCCTCCTGCTTCTTTTCACAACTTCTTGAAAAGTGGCCATATTCATGGTAGAGAATGTGCATTTAAATGGTAAGTGGTCATAATGCACCTCTTGGATATGTGACTAGCTATCAACATTTAGATTAATATTCTCTAGAAGCCCCTTATCTAGATCCACTTCCACACTTAGCCTTGCATAGGAAAATAAACCCTCTTGTGGTTTGACACGATCAATGTATTTTCCCATGTAATTACCTATATTTTCAAAAGTTGTATCATTCCATCTATGAATGGGAAGAAAGGGGAGCTTCACTTAGACTAGAACCACCAACAACACATCACTTTTAGGATTTAAGTATCGGCTCCATTGATCTAGATATAATCCTTGTGCACCCATAAAATAAGGCCTACTCCTTGAGATCAAGTCACAATCTGTATTATTTTCAAAGAAGAAGGTGAAAAAATCATTCTTGCAAAAGGAAGAAGACACTCTCCTTTGATCATCAATTTCTAGTTATTTTCCACCCAAATTCTAATAGAGTATGGGGAAGGATAGATCCCTATGAATTGGCTAATTAGGATGCACTTTCTTAATTGCAAAGCATGAGATCTTGACTAGGGGAATAAACTTCCACCTTTGGGATTTACTCAATCTTCTTGATGAAGCGTGTGGGCTTTTCCTTTTGGTACTTTGGCACATTAGCTACCATATTATTGAAAGGTTTAATATCTAAAGCTAGAAAGGGGGGGTGGAAGAGGAACAAGAACCCTCGAGCTAGGTTCCATCAAGTTGTTGAAAATCACTAGATGTGTTACAAACCCTCACTATGCTTCAGAGAAAGCACTGCTTTGATGTTATTGTTTTATCTTTGTTTATTTATTAATATAGTAATTGAAGTTAATATATAATATATTGACTTATTGGATATATAAAATAGTAATACAATTTTTTCTAATTTTTCTAATTGCAAATATGTTTTTGAATGTAAAATATAAGAAAACATTTGCACCTCAAAATATTTAATCTCTTTGGATTCTTTATAAATTTAAAGTTCCCTAGTTTATATATATATATATATATATATATATATATATATATATATATATATATATATATTGTTTTGAGTTATTTTCTTGACTAAAAATCAGTTTGAATATTATTTTAGAGACAAATTAAGATATATTGATGATGCCATTTTTCTAAACTCAATGTATTTATGATTTTGGGTTTCATAACTTTGAAATAATTTCTATTGTTCTAGTGCATTGAATATAGTGAAATTAATGACCATTTATGTTTTTAATATTAAGATGATATAGTGCTCTTTGTGGTAGTTTTCAAATAGCACGCATTCTAGTATGATGTGAGAATATCTCAAACATAAATAGTCATGGATTTCCCATGAAAAGGGGAATTTACATAAAAAACAAAAAGGGGTAGAATTTACATAGAAATATTCATGGATCTTGTTTTATGATTGTAAGCATTATTTATCTATAAATGTCCATGGATATTCCACTGGATAGTTTGTCACAACAGATATGATAAAGTTATATATAAAAAATCTAAAATCTACACTACTACGATTTTCTTTCTCTTTAGACTTTTGGGTCTGTAGATTACTGTTAATTGAATATGCATGCAAATTAAATTTATATAAAAAAATAGAGAACAATGAAATAAAAACTCAAACCACAATTTGACACAAGATATAGCTTGGGAAACCCTTTCGAGAGAAAACCAAGCTAGAAGGTGAGGTTTCGTGGCTCTATTTCTCTGAATAGAAAATGGCTATGGGTACACATAAGTAAGGACTATGGCCCGTGGGCTATTACAGTGCACAAATCCTCTCCATATGTGTTATATCTTGTCCCTCTTTGCTATTTTTTCTCATATATGGAACAAATACACTCAAAAATTATTGGAACCCTTTTTCATCTTAGCCTAGCCCGGTTATAACACAACTCGATAGCCTACTAGTGGTTAGGTTTGGCTACCTAAACTCTAAAATAGAATTACAATATGGAATATTATAGATTCTTCTTCATCATAATCACGTGGATAGACCCTTTTTCCATGAATAATGGACATTGACATGGAATCCTTTCAAATTATGTTGGTGAAACAGGAAGATCAAATTTTGAGTGGCATAACCTTTGCATACAAACTCCGATTGACATGATTCTTGCGTCATTGGAAATGCATTTTCATGTAGAATATTAAAAAAATGTGTCATGCTAAATTTGAAAAATTTTACCCAAAAAAAATCCATTTGATGCCTCAAAATGCTCTTGAAAGGTTTCAAACCCAAATTTTCCAAATTGGGTCTGACTAGTAAAAATGGTCACGTGAGCTAATTCCTCCACTTTAAAAGCATCAATATAGATGAAAAGAAATATAGTTATCCAATCCAGATCACACCTCCCCATTTTGGGAGGGTTTTCATCCCAAAAAGATTCTACTTAATGAGGTGAGGAAATGTTTTCTCCACCTTCTCTCAGGTGTACCATTCAACTTTTCCTAGAAGCTGTCATTTTTCCCAACATGCCAAAGGTCATGCTTCCCATATCTCATAGTTCTCTACCTTTTCTACAAGACTATATCTTTTGTCAACTCTACATGAGCATTTGGTTCCAAATCCTCCAAAGAAGTTAGGATTTGTTCCTCTTCCTGATCTAGCATGGAAGGCTCATAGAGTTTTGGATTCTCTACATTCAAAACCAAGTAAATGCACATGCATGGTGGTAGAATAATTTTAAAGGCATTATCACCCACCTTTTCTAGTAACTTGAAGGGACTTGTTGATGGTGTTGGACCCACCAACATGTCAGGGGATCTCCCCAGTAAGAAGTCCCAACTAGACCTCATATCATTTGGAGTAGGAGTCCCAACAGTGGGTAGTACCTTAACTGCGGTAGTGTGTAGAGGTAATATGATGAATTTGTCAGAAGAAAGTGTGTGACCTTGCAGTGAGTCAAATGAGATGCATGGGGGTTCTAACACATGGAGGGGAAAGGAAGTGTGTACCTTAGAAGTCTGTAATAGTACACAACCTAAAAGGAACACATGAGTGAGATGAAATCACAAGCTAGAAAGTGGAATAGTCCACAAAAAAAAGTGACGGGCTAAACCAATAACACATCTACAACAAGCTTCATACAATTGCATACAAAATAGTTCATACACAAATGCGTAAGTAAAATAACATACATTGCTAAAGCAACCAAAATAGTCCAACTACAATAACAACATCTTCATGAAAATGTGATGGCTTTGTTATATATTATTAAGTGAATGTTCCATCCATACATACACCATTGACAACCACTAGCCCCAATAGTGGAACATTACATTAAACACCTCCTTCTCCTCTAAAGAGATCTACTTTCTCTACACTGTGGCGAAGCCAAGCCTTGTCACAATACTCCCCAAGCCTTATTTAAGCAATGCCTAGCTAAAAGCTTGGCTCCTAAAAGCTTGTACTATGAGTTATGAGGTTCTATATATAGAAAAGGGTGGAGTGACCCTTGACATTCCCCTTTGACTCTTGGACTATCCTCATGACTCTTCACATTATAGAGTGACTATTCACATTCCACTAGTGACACTTGGAATTTCACTTACAACATATTTACAATAATATAATTTCCACATATACCCATGTGGGACAAAATAGGCTTGAGTCAGCCTAACAAGACAAACAACATCACTTGGGGTCTTGGGGAAAGACCAACTCAGTAACCTCCTTGTGGTGGTCTTCGGTAACAAATTAATACCAAGCTTGGTAATGCGTTATTGTGTCCCCATACTGTTTGGTGATGTCTTTATCGAATTAGGCCCTTGCCTCCATGGCTTCTAGGTATATGGTTCTAAAACCTCTATCCAGCTCATCTTGAAGCATGTGTAGCACCGTTCTGAGTGTGGTTGGACCACCAATGTAATTCTGCATGTTCTCTACACTCAGCTATAAGTCATCACTAGTGGCTTCGCACATCAACTGCTCTATGTACCCTTCGACCTCCAACATGACTTGGTTATTCCTCATGGCTTGAGTGAGGGTTCCGATCGAATGGATCCTGTGTGTCCTCAATATGACATCGATACTCCTATGCAACCATGCATAGGAAGCCTCAATGTTGGTGATGAGCAGAGGAAGCTTCTCATAGTTCTAGATAAAACATATGAATTTGTGCTTTTTCTATCTCTTCCTATGGCTTGATCATATTGTGCAAGTAAACTGGGGCTCCCTTATACCTCATTGTCCATTCCTGTACATGTACAATAGCAGTGTGGATGTCTTTAATAGTTTGGGTTGTCTTCACACATTGCTCCTAAAAACCACATAGATGGACAACTTCTTTGTGCATGGTGACAAATATGTTATACAATGTCCGCATGGTGGTATTCAAATTTGATATCTCTGCAAGTATTTATTTCTTCATTTCTACCATAGTGGATCCTATGGACTGCTCTATTCTCTACGTGGCCTCTTGCAAGTCCTTAGGCATCCGATCATTCTTTTCTATCAAGAACTTGACCGTCAAACTCATGGCTTCAACATAAGCCTGAGACACCTTGCCCATGGCAGCGGTATGTCTTCTGACATCTAACACAATCACCCCTTCCTCTATGTGCACAGGTGATGTGTGATCATTCAGGAGATGATTTCTTCATGCATGTACAATCTTGTGTTGTGACTTGTCAAATGATAGATTATACACATCCATCTCTAGATCATCATCAAGGAGAACAACCTCTCCTTTCTTGCTCAAGACTAGTTGTGATTCTAGAGGTGGCGGAGATTGTGGTGTGACCTCAGATGCTCTCGAAATGAGATTAGTTTCTTGGTCCTGTGGCTCCTGTTCCATCTTGATGTCCATTGCTTCAACCATATGCTCAACCTACTAAGAGAGTTCCTGAACCTACACATGCTCACCCTTTTATTCATCTGTTGGTTGCTCTACTACCTCAACCTGTATAGGCACAATTTTGTCTATTAGTGCACCTTGTCTTTCCTCTTGTTCTTGTTTATGCTTTTCTTCCCTTTCTCTCCTCTTGAGCACTTTCTCTCCTTTTAGCTTCTTCTCTTCTTCTACAACTTCCTCTCTGCATCTTCTAACCTTTTCTTCTCTCTCTTCCTCCATTCTAGGCCCCTTTCGTGATGTCGCCTCTTCACCTCTATCTCCAAAGCTACTTTCTCAACAAGAGGATCTTCTCTTAACTTGTATCTTTGCTCAGCCTCTGCACTCTCAACAATCTTCCTCTTGCCTTTTTCTTGCATCAGTTTTCTTCTCACTATTGTTGTTGTTGTTATTTCCTGTGGTGTTGCTACCTACAATGTTGATTTCCATTCTACGACTATGCTAACTGGTTCATTGAGCTTAGAGGAGTTGTAGCAATGCCTCCAAGGATCTTCCTCTGTCTAATGACATGCCCCATGAATCCATGGGTAATACACCTTCGCACAGTAGTTATTGCATATGTAGTGGGGATCATACAAATTGAAACTCTTAGTGCCAAACCCAAACTTCTTCAAGTCCTCGACCTCGACATCCACATCCTTCAAGGTACAGATCTCGTACAACCCAATCTACAAAGGAAGGGTAGGCCAGGGTGCCTTCTTCCTCCTGTGTAGTCTTGCTAATAACCCTGTGGAGATGTGGTATGAAAACTCTTGAATGCCTTGCTTGTTCATGGAAAACCTCAGTAGCTCATGCGGAGTCTTCTCCATTCCAAACATCTTAATGAAGGTGCCACTGGGTGAGGCATACCAATCTACAATGCTAATCAATGCCTACATCGCTTCTTGGGACATGCAAGGTGGATCCTGTTTGAATTTCGTCCTATACAGCAGGGTGATGAAGTGGTCAGACAACCTTGCCATAACTCCTTAGTAGCTACACTTAGAGGGAAACTTGCAATATATGTTTACAACATCCTTTGATGGTGTCCATGTCCAACCCATGCCAAGGAACTACTATTGGGCACATATTGCATCAAGCAAGTATGTGGACATAAAGAATATTTCTTACTCATCCTTTGAAAGACTTCAAGCATTAGACACATGCACTTTCAGCTGAAGAGCCAACATGTCAGACCAGTTCAATGGCCTTTCTTCATTTTCCAACTGATATAGCATAACCACCCAACTCTGTGGAAAGGTTTTCGTGTTCTCTTGACCATACAAGTGGCATTCAAATATGACCAAGAATTGGTAAGCTTTCCTTAGTGACTTCGTCTTATAGACCTGGTTGGGTGTCTCTCTGAAATTCAATGGTTATTTTACCCAATGCTTCATGATGTCTCTGATGTTCACATTGTTGTTGGGAGTGAAGAATAGTGCATCCATGTGGTTCACTGGCCATGGCAAGTGATACACATAATGGTAGTTTTCTGACCTAAAGGTGGCAATATGTGTTCCACTGGTACTACTCGGTGTCATCGTCTCAAGATCACTATGCTAGAAAATCTAGTGAATTATATCTACACAGAGGAATGTAGGGTACTTGCATGCAACCCTGTACAAGCATGACTTGTGAATGTTGACATAGACCTATTGATCTTCTAGATCTTCCTTGAAGCTATCTACAAATATGTCCTTTATTTCTTGCCATGTAATCTTCATCTCCTTCTCTACGAACAACTATGTGTCTACTGATGAGCCCCATAAATGGGTAATTATATGAGCTCATTTTTTCCTCCTAACATAGTTAAATCAACTATTCTCTTAGCTTATTGCATGTTTTTTAATTATATTTATGCTTATGGAGTGAGTTGAGTTAGTTATGATGCCATGAGGTCTAATATGTGTTTAATGCAGATTTTTGTTGAATTTTGAAGACAAAGTCAAAGATTCAATGGACAATTGGAAGCAATAATTTGAAGTGGACAAAGGAGAGGATTTATAGAAGGGAATCCCCCTCATTTATTACTCCCCACTTTGAATTCCCCTTCATGCAGATCGGAGTACAAACATCCAAATCAATGCACTAGGAGGCAGCCGAGCAAGTGGAGGATAACTTATGTTTATCTTAAGTTTTGGGAGCCAAGCCTCCCTGATTTTAAGGAAGCCATTGGGAGATTCAGTTGTATAAGTAGAGAGGCCTAGGGCCTCACTAGGGTTGAATTTTATTCAGATTAACTTTGAGCTTACTTTTGGTGACAATTTCATGTAATCCTATTACTATTTTGATAATAAAGATGGGATCATTTTTGAGCTAGCACTAAGTTACCTCAGAGGGCTAAATCTCTTGGGTTAGGGCCCAATCCAAGAAGCCAAGCTCCTCTTGTTTGTATTTATATGCTTTGTTTCAGTTTATGGATTAGTTGCTATTAGATGAATTTCTTTCTTGGTTAAGAATAGGTTGCTTTTGGTGATTCAGAAGGTTGCTTCCATTTTTGTTTTCTATAGCACGTTAAGCAGTGATAGAAGGAAGATTCAAAAGGCTAGCAACAATGCCTTGGCCTCTTTTCCTCCCTTTGGGACCATGAATTGAGGTAAAGACCCTCTTGCTGCCCCAAAAACACAGATTTTCCTTCTCCATAGGATTTCTAGTGTTTGCAGTTTGTTAGAAGGTTAATGCTTTGCTTTAGATCTATTGCGCCATGCTCATTTTTGTCTTTGCAATAAGTCTTCTTCCATGCTTTCTCTCCTTGTAGCATTTTTCAGCATTTACTTCCATAGCTCATAATTTAGAGTAGCTTGATGCAAAATTATGTTTTTTTTGATGTACTCATTTCCTTGCTTGCTTGATCTCATTGGTTGACTGTCAATTCTTTTGCAACAAATCTCTTCTCACATCAGGTCAGCCTATTAGCCATCACATTCTCTCCCTGATCCATGCCCTACAAGTCACCCAAAGTTCATGTCAAATTTTCCTTAGTTTTCTGCATTTTTCCATAGGATTTATTCCTCTCTCCCAATCATCTTTCCCTCTCCTAGTGATCCTTGGTGGACCCTAGGTGCCCTAACACATCATCCAAACCTTCCTCTACCTTTTCCACCCACTGTCACACCTTCAAAACCTTCAAAACTGCTCTCGGCATCCTCCTGTAGACCTCTTGTAGACCTCCTGTAGATCCCCTGTGTCCTCCTGTAGATTTTCCTGTAGGCTTTCTTTTGAAGGCCGAGTGTGGGAAAAGCCTCCAAAAGGCCACCTGAGACCTCCTAGGACCCATCTACACCATCCTACATCTCCTCAAACCCCAAAGTCACCCTTCAACACCACCTATTCACTTCCACCTTCACACACAATAAAATACATGCATGTCAATTTCACATAAAAATACATAAAAATCCAAAAAGATGTTTTTTTTCTCATTTGCTTCTAGAAATAGCTTGAGTAGATGTTGTTTACTTCCTTGAGTAGGTAATGGCATTCATTTCATGGTTTTCATAGTGCTTTCTGCAAAAGTAGGATTAGTTGGTTAAGTAGGGTTTGCTAGGTTTACTTTACATTTCAGTCTTTTTCCTTTCTGTAATTAGAGTAGCCTCTGTAGAGTAAGATTTCCTTTATTTCATCACATATAGAGCTTCTTCTGGAATCCATAGAAGTTGGCTTGAGCTCCTAGTGATCTTGCGCCAGCTAACCAAGTGAAAACCTGCAGTAAGAACTAGTACTTGTGCATACAACACCGTCACTTCCAAGTTTGTTATGAACTACCGGGTTGATAAGAGTAAAGTAGGCAGCCCAGGAGTTGCAGCATTATTGTTGCAATACTAGTGCTCACCACTTTTTGGCGTCGTTGCCAGGGAAGCATCAGAGTATTTTGTGATTACTACTTTCTTCTATTTTCTATCGCAACATTCTGCTAAGTAGTTTATTTCAACAAAAGTAGAATAGTTGTTTCTTTCAGTTTCTACATTTCCTTGCTTTCCTTTTCAATTTTGTAAATTTCATTTCAGCAAGAGTAAACTAGTCATTTCTTTCCATCTCTGCATTTCCTTGCTTTCCTTTTCAATTCTGCAAATTTCATTTCAGCAAGTTCATTTCAGTTCGTTGCAATTTGTGTTATTCAATCCATTTCAGTTTTGCAGGTACAATCTGTGAAAAAAACAAAAACCAACCAAAAATATTTCTTTTCATGCCTTGTAGGAATAGAGATAATTCAGGAAAATTCTTTCCCAACACCCCCACTAAATCACACAGCCAACCTTATCTCTTCTTCAGTCATAGTGATCAAGAAGAACCTTTAGGTGAACAACCAAAGATATTTGAAGAACTTATAGGCAAAGAAGAAGAAGAAAACATCCCTCCTGAGCCAATGGCTGAAAACATAAATGCTAGGGGAAATGGAGAGAGAATAGAGGGTACCTTTCCCATTTGGGAGACCAATGGGGACACCAAAATGAAGAATATAAGTCCTTCAACCCTACCTCACTTCCATAGTCAAAAGTTTGAGTTTGCTGTCATCTGTCGAACCTATGACTATGCAGAAGATGAGCAAAAGTTGAAACTATTCCCTTCTACTCTCAAGGATGTAGCATTGCGCTGGTTCATGGGGTTACCTAGCAATAGCATCACAACTTGGGCTCAGATGCAATAGGCATTTAATGACAAATATCGAGACTACTGTAGGTCAAAAGATACCAAAGAAGAAATCTTTCGAATGACCATGGGAAGTGATGAATCCTTGGAAGATTATGAAGAGACGTTCCAGCTCAGTTACAAAAGGGCCAGGTGCACACTTGACCCTGAATCTCTAAAGTTGGTCCTTCTCAGGGGAATTCCAAAATACCTTCTAGACACCCTCCATCTACTGGCCGAGGGAGACATCTACCAACTATCTTATGAGGACATAAAGACTGTTTTTAGAAACCATTCTAGAGCAACCAGAAAGAAAGGTAGGGGGAGTCAACCCATAACCAACACCTCCTATTCCAATTCATCCATCAAAGGTGAACTCGGAAACATGTTGGAATACTTCAAGAGTGAGATGGTGCAGAATATTTCCATGAAAATGGATACCTTGCATATCGAAAGAAAACAAGAGGAAGCAGAGAGGGCTTTAGCCATCTTTTGTCCTAGATGCACTAGGAGGCATCCTAGGAAAGAATGTCCATTGAACTCTATAGAGGTTTGTTCAGTTTTTGAAGAAGATCATTCTACAGATAAGTGCCCTTCCTTGCTCGGAATTAAAGTTGTATACCAAGGGGCTGAAGGAGCCACTGAACCACTCTATTTTATGAACCAAAGGAGACTGCATGGACCTAGACCATACCAGCAGGGAATGCAAGGGACATCTCAGGCATACTACAACCCCAACCAAGTCACTTCCATACCTTCTTATTTTCCTCCTGCTCATCCTTCCTGGTCCATGCCTCCTCCTTGGTCATTTCCATCTCAATATCATGCCAAACCAGCTGCTTATTCATTTCAATCCTATGCTCAGCCGCAACCTCAGTGGAATGCATCTCATCAGGGGTGGAGGCCCCAATACAACTCTCCTCCCACTCTTTTGCCTCCTCCACCTGCTCAACCACAACCATTGCCTCCTGCTACACCAAGGCAACCCTAAATTCTTACCCACCCGAACCCGAACCTAAACAACAGATAGGCTTAACAAGTATATAGTGGGGAACCATCATGCCCAACTTATGTTGTGGAGATTCAAGAGATTAGCCTGCGATCTGGGAAGGTTACCCCAGATAGCTAGCCTCCACCTAGGGAGGTTGAGGAAGATAAAGAGGAAAGTGAACCTAAAGCAATTCCACCCTTTCTTAAGAGACTATCCAGGACAACACAGCCTACCCCAAAAGAAACTGAACTTCTGGGAGAATTGAAACAGTTATGTGTGAAGATACCACTTCTCCAAGCCATAAAAGATGTGCCTATCTACAATAGGTTGATCAAAGAGAAGTGCTTTAGGCATCCAGGAAGGTGCAAGAGATATTTCACAACAATCAATGTCATAGGAAAATTGTTCGACCTGATGTTAGGGCAGGTAATCTGTCCGAAATATCTGGACCCTGGAAGCCTAGTAGTTGATGTCCACATCAATGGCACCATGATCCCACATACCTTGATTGATTTTGGAGCTACCATTAATGTGATGACAAAGGACACAATGCTCAAACTTAACCTCTAGGGCTCCTTGAGGAAGACCATGACAGTACTGCAGCTAGCAGACCGCTCCACCGTGACCCCTGAAGGGATTGTGGAAGATGTGATGGTCTCCATTGATTCTTGGGAGTACCTTGCTGATTTATTATTTCTCCAGCCAAAGGCAAAGCTCACTGGGTATCCTCTCATCCTGGGAAGACCCTGGTTGGCTGCTGCCGATGCTTACATCAGTTGTTGAGCTAGGAACATGACCATCAAGAACAGGCATATGTCCAAGTAGTTAATTGTATACCCTCTTGCCCAACCCTTGCTAGAACATGATCTACCTCTCTGGTTGGAGGAGGAGGATGAGGATGAAGTCTATTCTATACCACTTTGTGCATTAGAAACCACCATGGGGGGAAAGCGTAAGATGAGGATGATATGATTGAAAATTTGATTCAGAATCCACCCCCCAGTCTCTTAACATTAGAGGAAATAGTGAGAGAAACCCAAAACAACCCCTTAACTGATCTCTGTGTGGCTGACCCAACCTCTCCCTGTGTTAAGAATATAGAGTTCGACCAGAAATAACCTTGAAAATCAATCCATCCCTATCCACTTCCCAGGAGGAGTTGTGCAGCTTATTGAGAAAATATTTAGATGCCTTCATCTGGATTTATAAGAAGATGAAGGGAATGCACCCTTCAGTATGTACTCATCATATATATATTAAGGAAGATTGCAAACTAGTTAGGCAGGCTCAAAGGAGGATGAATCCAACACTTAAAGACATTGTTAAGGAAGAATTGAAAAAATTACTTGATGCAGGATTCATCTACCCCATCTCTGACGGTGAATGGGTCCCTCCTTTGGTGCTAGTGCCAAAGAAAAATGTCAAGTGGAGAATCTGTATCGACTATCGGGAATTGAAAAAAGCCACTAAAAAGGACCATTTTCCTTTGCCTTTCATATATCAAGTGTTAGATGGTCTTGGGGGGAAAAGGTTTTTCTCCTTCCTAGATGGGTTTAGCAGGTACAATCAGATTCAAATCAGTCTGAAAGACCAAGATAAGACCACTTTCACTTGTCCTTGGGGTACCTTTGCATACCGGGTCCTTCCTTTTGGTTTGTGTAATGCCCCAACCACTTTCTAGAGAGCGGTATTGAGTATATTTTTTGAATTGGTTCATGATGAAGTGGAAATATATATGGATGATTTTACTCCTTATGGTTCCGACTTTCAGGAAGCTTTATATAACCTAGGAAAAGTTCTAGACAAGTGTATTGAGATGAACCTATCCCTCAGTCTAGAAAAATGTGAATTTTTGATGACCGAAGGGACCGTGTTAGGTCATGCAATATCTCAACAAGGACTGCAGGTGGATCCCAACGAGATTTCCATCATCCAAAGGGTCCCACCTCCCCAAAAGGTGAGAGGTGTCAGAAGTTTCCTAGGCTTCGCTGGATATTATAGAAGATTCATTAAAGATTTTAGTAAGCTAGCATCTCCTTTGTTTGGCCTTTTAGGCAAAGATGTTGAGTTCATATGGTACGAAAATTGTCAAGAAGCCCTAGATACCCTGAAGAGCAAGTTAGTGACTGCCCCAATTCTCAGAGGCCCAAACTGGGCCCTACCCTTTCACATTCACACAGATGCCTCAAAAAAAGCAATAGGAGTAGCCTTAGCACAAATTGATGAAAAGTTACCTTATGCCATATACTTTATAAGAATTTTTTTTTCAAAGGCAGAGTTAAACTACATAGTGATTGAAAAGGAACTCCTAGCTATTGTGCATTCTTTAAACAAATTCAGACATTATATCACAGGCTATCAAACCTTCGTGCACACTAATCATGCTACAATTAGATATTTAATGAACAAACCAGATGTAAATGCTTGCATTATTACATGGTTGCTTCTACTACAATAGTTTGATCTGACCATTATTGATAAGCCTGGTAAAGAAAATGTTGTTGCTGACTTTTTGTCTAGAGTAAATTTTCCTGCAGGTGAAGAAGGAATGGTGGATGACCAAATGCTAGATGAACATTTGTTTGCTATTTCAGTACTCTCTCCATGGTTTGTTGATATAGCAAACTACTTGGTTTCAGCACAGTTTCCACCACACCTGTCCTCAAAAGTGAAGAGAAAGATAGTAAGGAAAAGTGCCCCTTTCACCTGGATTTGGGGTAATCTCTTCAAACTTGGCCCAGATTATATCTTTAGAAGATGTGTCAGGGAGGAGGAAGTCTTTGACATTCTCCTAACCTATCATGACGGGCCTTGCGGAGGTCATTTTGCAGCAAAGAGAACTGCTTTCAAAATATTTCAAGTAGGCTACTATTGGCCCACTCTTCATCAAGATGTGAGGAGATACACCAGCCAATGCGATCGGTGTCAAAGGATGGGGAAACCTACTCCAAAGGATGAGATGCCCATGCAACCTCAAGTGACCTTTGAGCCATTTGAGAAGTGGGGCATGGACTTTGTGGGTCCTATCAACCCTCCTTCAAAATAGAAGTAATACATCATTGTGTGCACCAATTACCTGACAAAGTGGGTAGAAACAAAAGCAAAAAAAGCAGAAACAGAGGAAAAAGTAGTTGAGTTTTTGAGAGAAAACATATTCTACAAGTTTAGGTATACAAGAGAATTGGTCATAGATCAAGGCAGTCATTTCACTTCCAATTTGATTGAAGACCTGCTCACACATCATAAAATCAAGGACAATACTTCCACCCCTTACCATCCACAAGCCAATGGGCAGGTGGAAGTCACCGACAGAGCTTTGGAAGGACTTTTGACCAAGTTAGTGAGTAGCAATAGAAAAGATTGGGCGGATAGATTAGTTGAGGCCACCTGGGCCTACAACACAACCTGGAAGACCACCACAAAGTTCACACCTATGAATTGGTCTATGGGAAGAAGGCTTTGTTGTCAATATAGTTTGAATTCAATACACTAAGGATGATAGCTCAGCTGGACCTAGACCTCAGCCATGCATAGAAGGAAAGATTACTCTAGCTCAATGGATTGGATGAACAAATATTGCAGGCCCTTCTCCACACAAAGGTAGTTTAGCTTTAGAGGAAGATATGGCATGCCAAAAATATCAAGGAGAAGCAATTCCAAGAGGGAGATTGGGCACTGTTCTATGAGTAAAGGTATAAAGACTTCAAAGGCAAGCTGAGGAAAAGATGGCTGGGATCCTACACTATGGAAAAATGCAATGACAATGGTTTAGTTCTGATCAGAACCATTGATGAAGAAGCCATCCCCGTGCTTGTTAATGGACATAGGTTTAAAATTTACAAGAAGCCCCTCTCCAAGCGAGAGTTCATTGAAGATTTGAATAAGACAGTGATGGTACTAGAGCATGTCTTAGACTCCACTTCACCCACTCACTGAAGAAATAGAAAAGAGAAATAAAGAAATAAGGACTCACGTGAAAACCTCCATGAGGTGCTTGAGTCCCATCATTAGGTTGAAAACCTCTTCTGAGGTGGCCCAGTGATGCCAAAAACAAAAAAAAAGAGAAAAGAAAAATAGAATAAGATCCCTGGGTGAAAACCTCCCTTGGAGGTGCTCAGGGCAGGAAATTAGGGTGAAAACCTCCTTGAGGTGCCCTAGTTGTTTTCAAAAAAAAAAAAGGAGAAGAAAAAGAAAATTGAATTTTAATGTGCATTGCAGGTTTGCAGGAGGACCATAGGGAGCAAGAGAAGATGCCACAGAGCCTTGACACTCACACCAGCACCTATTTCATCTCCTCCACGCTCTTCTCCCTAATTTCTGACCTTTCTTCCACCCCACTGTGTTCTTTTTTCAGAAACTGTGTGTTCTACAGGAGGCCTTGCGTTTTCTATAGGAGGCTCCTGTACGGATTATAGAGAGCCAGAAATGGTTCCAAAAGTAGTTTGAGGGGCAGGGAAGCTTTATAAAGGACATGTAAACCCTCCTACAGCTATCAACCCTCCTTTCCATCCATTCCATACCTGCATCACATCATCATCATAATTTTTTTCCTTTCTGTCACAGAAAAACACAGAAAACCAGTTTTTAGTAAAAAGAAAAATAAGAGAGGAAGCAGCACCTCAAATCTCACCTGTAGCCTACCTAGTATTTCTCCATATCCATCTACATCTCTATCATCATCCTCATAGCTCCCAACATGGAAATAAGCTAAAATTTCAAAGGGAGAAGTAGCTACAGGAGCTCCTATAGGAATTCCTGTAGTAGTTGATCCCATTAAAATCAAGCTACAGCAGTAAAAGAAGTGCAACCATGTGGATTGAAGGAGACATCTAAAGCTTAGATCTAGCCAGAGAAAACCTACACAAGTAAAACAACCACACATCAGAAAGCATATAGCATGCAGCAAAGGAAATACAAGCATGCAGTAGTAAAAGGAGCCAAAATACCTCACAGCACATACATTCGACTCACAGGTAAGTGACTAACCCGCTCCTCTATTTTCATTTGTGTAATTGAAAGATATGCATGAGAAAATGAGATGGTTGAGGTTGAATGAGGAAAAGGTGGCCAGTTAACTTGGCCACCTTCATCTAGTTGACTGCACTCATTCGAAGATGTCACCCACATGTGCGCATAGTCAACTCATAGAAAGATACTAAGGATAGGTAGTGGAGGGTATGCAAACTCTGATGCAATAATGAGAGGTGATTGCGGGAGGAAACCATGATGACAAGGTAGGTGGGGACCAACGGTCCAAATATGTCCAACGTACATTTGTTCCAGCTCACCCCCATCACCGTAAATATCTAAAAGAAGTAATAAGTACTCCTCCTCAAGCACTCTCACCACATTTTCTTTCATTCTATCCTCGTCAACTTAGCTGCAGCAAGCTCCTTGGCACCCCATAGCCTCAAAACCATCATTCTCCATCTCTCTCACCCATCCTCTTGCTCTTGGTGTTGTCTACAGGAGCACCTATAGGCAGTTCTACAGGTGGGTCAATGCGCTATTTTTAAGAAGAAAACACGGGTTTTTTGCTCGATTTTTGGCTTGAGGAGGTAGGTTCCATGCATACCCACCTTGATTATCAATATGTGCAAGGAATGATATCATTTTGAGGAGGAATTGAGTCCATAGAAGAAGAAAAATTACATAAAAATTTTCTGCCTATTTTTAAAAAAACATAGATTTCCTTTGTTTTCCTGTTTTCTTCAAAATTCTTGTCTCCATCTTTACATTTGGAGTTCAAAAGGGGTATAAGAAAAATTACAGGAGGATGCATGAGGAAGGAGCCCATTAATTCAACCAGGCTCCATGAACATCCCCAAGTAGTAGCCATATTCACAAGGGAAAATTGGATGACCTTTTTTGAGAAATTTTGAGGGTTTGATGAGGAAATTGCTCATGAATTTGCCCTTTCTTTAGTCCCTCACGCAAGAACCCATGCCATTGTCACTTTTAGAGGTGTTTCCATGGAATAACCTAGAATTTATTAGTAGGGTTACTACCCTTCCTCTTGGATTACCTTGGGGAAAGATGAAAAACCAATTGGACAGGCTGCTAAGAAAAAATTCTTCCAAAACAATGAACATCCTGTAGAAGATATAAATGGCATTAGAAGTACAAGCATACCCTACCCTTGGGATGAGGTTAGTTACCAAATTATCAAATATATTTCCTATGAAGGGAGGTATAGCATAGTCTATGGCTACCATTTTAGAATCCTTCATGAGCTGAGATATGGCATGGACACTCCAACACCCCAAAAACTCAGCATCCCCTATTTCCTCTTGTAGTCTCTCATAGAATCCAACATTAAGTTTAAGGCATGGATTCCAAATTAGCTAGCTCACCATGGGTTAATCAAAA
Organism: Pinus tabuliformis; assembly: GCA_031772625.1. Classification (NCBI taxonomy): domain Eukaryota; kingdom Viridiplantae; phylum Streptophyta; class Pinopsida; order Pinales; family Pinaceae; genus Pinus; species Pinus tabuliformis. The sequence continues at coordinate 762,645,550 of CM062804.1, forward strand.
TTTTAGTGGAAGAAGTGCTCCATACATTCACACTCCCTATAGCATGGGAAGTCTTCAGAAACATGACATCAGGAGATGACATAAAGGCCCTCACCTATGATATCAGTCCTTTTGACAGTGAGGAAGAAGTGCAAAAAGGGGGAGAATGTGAAGCAACTGATGACTCAGAAGGACAAGAAAAGGAGGAGGAAGAAACTAAGATAGAAGAGGAGAAGGACGAAGAGATAGAAAAGGAAGAAACAGAGCAAACAAAGATAAAAAAAAAGAGACAGAAGGAGGAGAAAAAGAGGCAGCAGAGCCAAAACAAAGAGAAGGGTCCCCTGAGACTCTAGAAAGAGAGGAAACAGCTATCCTCACTGCCCTGAGCACACTAATTAAACCAAAAGAAAAGAGAAAAAGGTTGGCCTCCATATATTTCAAGGCTAGGAAAAGCACAAGGATAAAAACAAGAAAACCCCAACCATCTTCAACAGTGCCCATTACAATTAAAGATTCACCCACTATCAAAGGGGAAGAATCTCCCTCTAAAACCCCTATCACATATGAAAGAGGGACTCCTAGATCTTCCACTTGGAAGGAAAAAGTGCAACTATAGGACACAAAAAAATCCTACAGGAGGCATAAACAATTCTACAGGAGACACTGTTAAGGCTACAGGAGACCCAACAGCTTGAGAAAACAATGGAAGAGTAGCTAAAGGGGAAGAAAGAAGCTACAAAGCCACAAGAACCTGATCCCCAACCCAGCCTTGCCTCCTATTACCATCTCCTTGAAGGAGGAAGGATAATTCCATAAACATTTGCAATCCCACTATTCTTTGAATTAGAAAAGGAATGAATAAGAACACATAGGTGGATGCAAATATCCAAATCCAAGGGAGTTGAGGATGTTGGCCACATGGAGAAAAAGCTTAGAGAAATGGGTAGGGAGTTAAGTGTTTTCAGACATAGGGAGGCAATTGCAGAAAGCCAACTCCAAAATGAAAATGAATTGCTAAGAAGGCAGCTAAAGGAGAAAGAAACCCAACTGGCATGTATGGTTGGCTTATCCATGGAGGCACTGCAATGTAGAACACTAACAAAATCCTACAGATTGTACCTCAAGTACCAATGGCTATAGTTTTAGATAAATACTTTGGCACAAAGAGGCACAATGCCTTTTCAAGATTACAGACAATTTATGGACCTATGTGACCAAAGCACAGCAGAAGATAAGGAAAAAATGGCAGAATTTTACTTGCATAATATGGCCCTCACAGAAATGAATGTGTGGGACCCCAATGCTAGGCTAGGGGACCTACAACTAATGGCCATGGCTTCATGGATGAACGATGAGGAGTTAAGGGCAATTGAAGTAAAAAGTTTGATGATTAGAGAGAAGAATGAGCCACTAATGATTAGAGTTGAGCCATCAGATCCCATGGCTCTCATCAGCACACACTAGCTGCTTGCAAATAATCCTCAAATTGCCCCTAGATATATAAGTGATCAAGCACAGGCCATTGCACATTTTGAGGACATAGAAAGGTTACTTGGAGATGACTGTGTGCATGCATGTATGAGGAGATGGAACACCTTACCACGTAATCTAAAGATTAGGGAATATCATTCCCTAATGAGTATGAAGGAGGCACTAAGGAGAGTGCCAATGTACAAGCACTCAATGCAGAGGTTGCAGGTCAATTGGATTGGCCTCAAAATGAGTCCACCATTGCTGTTAGGCATGCTAGAAGGGAGAACCGAAGAAGAACAACAGAGGAAATGGGAAGAGATAGATAGAAAAGTAGGCTTCTATGAGAAGGAAGAGGAAACAACATCAGAAGCTTGGGATGCTAGAGAGGCCACCAGGGCCATCAAAGATGAGGAGATGGACTAAGTTGCTCAGAGGATGAGCAACACCTTCAGTAGGGGGGTGATGATGAGCCCCATAAATGGGTAATTATATGGGCTCATTTTTCCTCCTAACATAGTTAAATCAACCATTCTCTTAGCTTATTGCATGTTTTTTGATTATATTTATGCTTATGGAGTGAGTTGAGTTAGTTATGATGCCATGAGGTCTAATCTGTGTTTAATGCAATTTTTTGTTGAATTTTGAAGACAAATTCAAAGATTCAATGGAAAATTGGCAGAAATAATTCGAAGTGGACAAAGGAGAGGATTTATAGGATGGAATCTCCCCTCATTTATTACTCCCCACTTCGAATTCCCCTTCATGCATCTCGGAGTACAAACAACCAAATCAATGCACTAGGAGGCAGCCAAGAAAGTGGAGGATAACTTATGTTTATCTCGAGTTTTGGAAGCCAAGCCTCCTTGATTTTAAGGAAGTTTTTGGGAGCTTCAGTTGTATAAGTAGAGAGGTCTAGGGCCTCACTAGGGTCGAATTTTTGTCGGATTTTTATTGTACTTTTGCTATTGTAAAACTCTGTTTAACTTCGAGCTTACTTTTGGTGACAGTTTCATGTAATCCTATTACTATTTTGATAATAAAGATGAGATCCTTTTTGAGCTAGCACTGAGTTACCTCAGAGGGCTGAATCTCTTGGGTTAGGGCCCAATCCAATCAGCCAAGCTCCTCTTGTTTATATTTATATGCTTTGTTTTAGTTTATGGATTAGTTGTTGTTAGATGAATTTCTTTCTTGGTTAAGAATAGGTTGCTTTTGGTGATTTAGAAGGTTGTTTCCATTTGTGTTTTCTATAGTAGGTTAAGCAGTGATAGAAAGAATATTCAAAAGGCTAGCAACAGTGCCTTGACCTCTTTTCCTCCCATTGGGACCATGAACTAAGGCAAAGACCCTCTTGCTGTCCCAAAAACATAGATTTTCCTTCTCCATAGGATTTTTAGTGTTTGTAGTTTGTTAGAAGGTTAACGCTTTGCTTTAGATCTCTTCCACCATGCTCATTTATATATTTGCAATAATTATTCTTCCATGCTTTCTATCCTTGTAGCATTTTTCAACATTTACTTCCATAGCTCATAATTTAGACTAGCTTGATGCAAAATTCTGTTTTTTTTTTTTTTCTAATGTACTCATTTCCTTGCTTGCTTGATCACATTGGTTGAATGTAAATTCTTTTGTAGAAGATCTCTTCTCACAGTAGGTCAGCCTATTAGCCATCACATTCTCTTCTTGATCCATTCCCTACAGGTCGCCCAAAGTTCACCTCAAATCTGCCTTAGTTTTCTGCATTTTTCCATAGGATTTCTTCCTCTCTCCCAATCATCTTTCCCTCTCCTAGTGATCCTTGGTGGACCCTAGGCACCCTAACACATCATCCCAACCTTCCTCTACCTTTTCTACCCACTCTCACACCTTCAAAACCTTCAAAACTGCCCTTGGCATCCTCCAATAGACCTCTTGTAGACCTCTTGTAGATCCCCTGTGTCCTCTTGTAGATTTTCTTGTAGGCTTTCTTTTGAAGGCCGAGTGTGGGAAAAGCCTCCAGAAGGCCACCTGAGACCTCCTAGGACCCATCTACACCATCCTACATCTCCTTAAACCCAAAATTTTCCCTTCAATACTGCCTGTTTGCTTCCACCTTCACACACAATAAAATACATGCATGTCAATTTCACATAAAAATACATAAAAATCCAAAAAGATGTTTTTTATCATTTACTTCTAGAAATAGCTTGAGTAGATGTTGTTTACTTCCTTGAGTAGGTAATGGCATTCATTTCATGGTTTTCATAGTGCTTTCTGCAAAAGTAGGATTAGTTGGTTAAGTAGGGTTTGCTAGGTTTACTTTACATTTCAGTATTTTTCCTTTCTGCAATTAGAGTAGCCTCTGTAGAGTAAGATTTCCTTTCTTTCATCACATATAGAGCTTCTTCTGGAATCCATAGAAGTTGTCTTGAGCTCCTAGTGATCTTGCGCCAGCTAACCAAGTGACAGCCTGCAGTAAGAACTAGTACTTGTGCATACAGCACCGTCGCTTCCAAGTTTGTTACGAACTACTGGGTTGATAAGAGTAAAGTAGGCAGCCCAAGAGTTGCAGCATTATTGCTGCAATACTGGTGCTCACCATATGCATAGATGGGAAAGTTCATTGGCATCTATTCAACTACATATCCAATGCTTCTCTCTACAGTATCCTTTGATTCATCTCTCTTGGAAACCATGTTGCATGTACTGTTGAGAAGCTACTCAACAACTGATGTACCTAGAGAGAGATCAAACATTCATGGCAAGCAAATGTCAGCCTAAAAACACAAAGCACTTAAAGGATCGATCATGCAACAAATTAGGAAACTGCTAGGAAAGATTGTGCAATTGTGACTCTCAGAGGTGAGTGACTATTAGGTGGATCTACACATTGCACAGTCCCAGCTTCCAGTGAGAGGTACTGATGAACGGAACTATGCATAGTGCAGTTCAGTGTGGTTTGCTGTGGACTAGAACTATGTAATGCGCAATTTAGTCTAGCTTGATGTTGGCTGGGACTACACATTACACAATCCTAGTGGGAAATACTTATGACTGAATCCTAGAACTAGATAGAGTGCAATTGGAGCCAGTGACAGAAAAACGTTGTTGAATTCCTAGAGCCAAGGCAGAGCCTTGAGTTCCCGAAATGTGTAGTGCATGCTTGGAAGAGCTAGATTTGAGCCAAGGTAGCCTAGATTTGCCCAAGGGAAACATGAAAATGAGTAGATCTGAATGCATGGGTGAATTATGGTTTGTATATGACTGAATGGTCATGCATGAAATAAAAGCAAGTGCAGAAATCAATCAAACAGATGAACAACGAAGCTTGTGGCAAGAGTCGCCTCAACGATGACTGTTAGTGCAAAAGCTAGGTTATGCATGTGACACTTAAGAAAGGAAATGAAAAACTTGAAACAATAATTTTACAAGTTAAAACAAACTAAAACACTAGTGGTCATTCAATAAAACATGCAAAACAACACTCACACAAGCCAAGGAAACAAAAGCGACAGAAAAAGCAACAAAATCCTTACAAAGAAAAACTTACCCAGAAATGTTTTGTCGATCATGCCAAAGGTTCCTAGATGCCTCAAGAATGATAGATCTCTAATATCAAATGTGAAAATGAGCTCTGGTGGCATCCATTAAATAGATTTGATTGATTTAGGTTTTATGATGCGCATGCCAAAAATCTAGGAAAAAGCGATAATCGATGACAGTTTCTAAAATTAACTCAAGTGTAACTTCCAGTGCTAAACATAGATCCCTATTTTTTAGGGATTTTTTTTTCTTTTTCTTTTTTGGGAAGAGATTCCATGCATGTATGGAGAAATTTCACATTTCTAGAGGGAACCAGGCAACTTGCTGACACATGCATCGGGCAACAGCAGAGGGAATGCTTCTCCGCAATTCCTGGGTTGAGTGGCTTTAGTTACCTCTCATGCTCTGCATAATTTCCCAGCTGAAGACAAGATTTCAGCTGGGTTTGTGTAGTTCTCGAGCTGAGGATCACTTCTGGGCTGATCTGCATAATTCTTGAGAGAAAGGCTCACTCCTGGGCTCCATTACACAATTCCTAAGAGTAAGGCTGGCTGACCTCTAAGACTGTGTAGTTTGCCAAGGCAATGCAAGAACTGGATGCAACTAATTCACGGGGGTTAGCTTGTGGTTGGACAAAAAATCAGGTAAGCGACACAAGCTATAAGTGAAAGATAATTTCAAATGAAAGCAGGAGTACCTGAGCATTTTCAAGACAAGCTACTAAGATTTGAGGAGGGAGGCTCCAAAATGAAGCAAAGGAAAAATTTTGGAGGGTGATTGTAGCCGCTACTACAAGACCATACAAAAGAGACTTGAATTTCTTAACATGAACCTGTATCCTCTCCTTGTTCAACTATAGCCATATTTTTTCTCCTACCTTGAACAATTTCTCTGTTTTGTGTTTTGATCATCCCTGGCCTTATATTTTTCCTATGACTTATGTAGTGTCTCTTATACTTGTATATGTATCTGCTTTATCTTCTCTACATATTTTTCATCCCTCAAGGTGTTCCCTATAAGATCATTGCTCACCTCCTTACTGCATATATGCAAGATCCAAAGGTGAAGGTGAAAAATATACAAAACAAGTTTCAAATGGGGACCTACCAGTAGAAGTGTAGGTCATTCTATTATAAGAACCTTGTATATATACTAGATTTTTATCCCAAGTATTTGGATGCTTGTTGTTGTATCCCCTCGAAAGTTGTACCCTAGTCCTATTGACTACTTCTCTTTTCCCATATGTCTGTGGATGGAATTCTATAGACCTCTTAAACTTTGTGTCCATCTTCTCCTACAATGTATTCTAAAATGTTGGCATTATGGCTAAGTTGTTGGTTGGAATTGATGTCAACCTGGTACCATGTGGTGCAAAGTATTTTTTATGATCCAATGAGATGGAACTTGGCTTGTGCATTTGTTGCACACCTTAGCGTAGTGGTGGTAGAAGTTAGTGCAAGGTTTTGGCTTGTAAATGTATGCCTTGGTAGATTGTGGAACTGCTTCACCTAGTTGACAGTGTTGTAGGATGTCACACGTAGTTCAAAGCTGTGTTTATGTTCTCTGGTGTGTGTATGGATTGGTTTCATCTTGTATGATCAGTTGCAGAATTTATCATTGATGGTTGCAGACGATGGAGTAGTTGTGGTGAAGTTTTATGGCTTGAGTATTGGAGTAGCTAATGGATGGCATTTAATTCAGCCCAGTTGCAATTGTGATGATGGAGTTATGAAAATACTTTTTGGGAGTGTTGCAATGACTACAATGGGTCCCTAAGGTCTTACAAAAGGTTTTCAAATAGTGGAGCAAGTTTGGACAGAATTTGAGCAAAGGAAAATTATTTTTGGTCACCCTTTGCCCCAATCACATGGAGGATGGGTCATCAAGGTGAGTGAAAAGCTCCAGTATCTAGGAGATAGGCTCATGAGAGCGACTGAGGAGCTCCAATTGCTAGGAGATAGGCTCATGAGAGTGACTGAGGAGCTCTAGTCAAACTTTCATAGGCCTATGTGTGTGACCGAGACTCAGAGCTAAAATTCCTTTGTATTCCTCGCACTCATCAAGTGTTTATTTGTTTTTATGGCTTGTATTTTTCAGGACTCATCATGTAAAGGTTGGAAAAAGGTTGTTGAACTTCTAGAATATGGTTAAAATATAATATTCATTAGTAAGTTAAGTTAGTGGCTTGATTGAGTCAAGAATAAAAGAACCAAACCACTTCCAGCATATGAACATAGCTCCACTATAGAATTGTAATTATTCAATTAACCATTACAAAAGGTTACAAATTGATGGAGATCATGATTCTATTTGGTTGGTTCATTTTAGAATAAAATGTGATGGTTGTCTGACCCAGGTTCAGAGGTGATTTAGCCAAACAAATCCCAGTACTACTGGCCCTTTCAGCAATAGTCCGCGGAGCTTGGATTGAGGTCTCACCGAAAGTAGTATGGGAGGGTGCTAGAACCAGGTTTCTGCACCTTGGAGATGTTTGATGATTTCAAGTGGTCGCGGTTGCACACGTTGCTACGCGTACTTTCCTGTGCCTTGCAGCCTGAGATACTGCCTTCGCGCAACCCTACTTGGGGGTCGAGAAGTGTTATTACCCAATTCCTTACTAGTAATCCCCTATTAGTCAATTAACTTTAGCTCATTTGTATGCTTTCTATTATACTTAACGATATTCATAGTTCATATAAGTGCACACAGTAAATAAATAGTATAAGTGTAAATGACATCAAACATATAATAACTCAGAACAGATACACAGAATTCAGATTAAACTTCTCTTTATTATTCTCTCCCTTCGGTTATAGACTCTATTCTGACCTGCGTACTCAGCTACAGGGGTCTGTGCACTCAACTACAGACTCTACTAGGCCTCTGCACACTCAGCTGCAGAGCCTCTTCCTACTATTATGACCCAAGACACACTTAGACTCTTCTTCTATGCTTCACTATCTTATTATCTCCATTAGATTCTATCTTCCTAATGATCTCTTTACAACTCAGAACCTCGCTCTATTTATAAAATCCCATAGTCCGCGGACCATGGGTAGGCCGACATTACATTCAAACTTAGGGCGGACAGCCCTATGACTTTAACATACATTTTGCGCTCACAATTCATGGGGCTTTACAATAATATCACTCAAAACTTGGTCTTTCAGCCCCAAAACATGCTGTGGGGGGATTCCATGCCCAACAGGCCCCCAACACAAACATCGTGACTCATCCTCGAGTCACTCTGTTGGCGCGACGATCTTGGTGTAGCGTCCTTCCAACTGGTCTTGAATGGTACTAATGTCTGCAACGTACAAAGCTACTGCTTGTTGAACCTACTGCATCCATTCCTCTGAGACCTCTGTGGCTGGCGTGTTGCCCTGCATCTGTGCATGCATCCCCTGAATGTGCGCGAGCTTCCCTTCAATATTCACCGTGATTGTTAAGGCCTCGTCAATCCATGGCTGAATGCACGCTTTGAGAGCTACTTCCTTATGGCATGTCACGTCCACCTGCTCCTTTAATGCCTTGGCTTGCTACATCCTCACAAGCCGCTGAGTGAGGACTATTGTTTGTGCAGTTCCTCTGATGCCATCGTACTACTGCTAGAGTTCACGTGCTTCTGTCTCCAGCTGCTAGATGTTGGGGTCCTCCTAGAAAGTCGTGAGGACCTCAAATGCCTGTTCCAACATGTCGGTGCAGTCACACACTGCACCTCCAATTTCTTCCAACCCTGTTGCAATAGCATTGGAAGGCTGTTCTCTGATTTCCGAGGGAGTGGAATGCTGCGCCTTCAACTACAGCTCGGTGATCTAGAGATTCAGCTCCAGTTGCACCTTTGTCGTCTCGTCCCTGGCCTCGTGGACTCTAGTTGCCAAACTATGGATCCGCACTTCTACCGATAGATCTGCTGCGATGGCCAGCTCCGGGATGTGTCGGCAAGCATCATCTACCATGTGCACCAATTGTTGATTTTGCGACACCAAATCGTCAAATTGCAAGCTGAGTTGTTCTATGTTTATTTTCTGCTCACTAAGAACCTGTATCGCGCGGCTCTCCCTGGCTCGCAGCTCTACTGTTATCCCATCCTATAACTGATACAACGTTTCCCATGGAAGGGCAGCCAGGTTAAGGCCAAGGTCTTTCATCATGCTAAGCGACAACCGATCCATCACATTGGACGACACTAGAGCTCCCTCTGGCAACACTATTGTGTTTTCCATCCTTGCGTGAAACATCTGCTCTACTGTTGAAGTTCCGACTATGACATGTGTTGACAGGGTACCTTCCTGAGGGGGTCATACCTGTAACTCCTGCAGTTGTGCCCTGAGGGACCCCAACATAGTCTGATGCTCCTGCATGAACTCCTAAAGTGCTTCACTTGTGACATCATGAACCATCTCGCCGATGTCATGGAGATCACCTTCGGTTAAGGTGATCGGGTCTATTGGGCTGTGTTATATTCTTTCCACGTAGTTAATAGGAGGTTTGAAGGGCACCTGTAACCCCACTTAAAATTTTGGTTTTAGACCCTATGTTAGGTTGGGCGGACCCACCTATGGTTTTGTGTATGATTTTCGCACATGTTTTTTTGAACGCGATGGTTTTTCGGTCCATGGTATTAGACGCGATGGTTTTCGGTCCATGGTATTGGATGCTTCGACATGTATAAATATGTATTGTAACATTGAAAGGAACATAATGAAAAATCAAGCTGGTAGTCCTAGTTTTGGGATCTAGGGGAAAATCTATGTGTATATGTGTTTTATGTGTTATGCTCTCGCATTGTTTATTTTCTGTGTTTTAGAATTCATATACAGGTAATTTCTGTACGGGGTTAAAACCTACATTTGGCATCAGAGTAGTTTTGGCTTCAAGGGTGTTAGTGTCAGCCTTTCCAGCCTTCCTCCAGTGATCAAATATGCTCTTACAAAGTGGTCTCAGAGTGTCAAGGTCAAATTTTGTCATTTCAGTGAGTCTTCAAGCAAAATTTGGTCACTAGGCATTAGGTCTAGGGTTTGCTTTCACTCTTTTCAAAATTGCCCAAACGCCAATCTATGTCACTATTCAGCTGATTCTATCATCATTCATAGGGTTTTCATTATCATGTTAGTGTCTAATGAGTCATTTACACCTTGTTCATGCTTCAGTTGCACCTAGGTAAGGTCATTTCCCTCTCCTAGGGTTTTGAAGGCAATTTCTCTTGGATGGTCAAATCATCGGAAAAACTTGTATCCTGATGTTCATACACCTTCCCCTATCCTTAAAGTACCTTATCAAATGCTTCCCATCACTGAGATCCCCCAAATTCCTCATTTTCGCGCAAACCCTAGTTTCTTGCTACAACCTGGCAATTTTCTAGGTTGGGCCTGTGTTTTGCCCTTTTGGACCCCTTCCCCTCACTCGATCTCCACAATTCCACTTTCCCCTGCTTCCTAATATCCCTCCCTACTTCCAAAAATTTCCTCAAGAATTTAGAAGCCTCTTATCCCCTTCATTTCGCTTCATTTCGACAAAATCCCTTGTTTCACACATTGGGATAGGTTTTACTCACATGATGTTTCTGAGCAATCAAAGATGAATTTTGGAAACCTGAGAGAGGTTTTTGTCCAAACATGCCAAAGAAGAAAAAATTCCCTCAATTTTTACACAGGTGTCATGGTTTTAGAGAAATGTCAAAAATACAATCGCCTCGGGAGAATTGATGCACCTCTGAAGTGACCTTGGGAAAATCAAGTTTTCTCCTAGCTTGGTTGGCCAAATTACTTTCTTTATGAGTCAAATAATAACTAGACACAAAGAGATTTCCAATGAGCTATCATGAGCTCAATTTGGAGTTGAGGAAGACATTCCAAAGTTGATTGCAACAGCACTCTGCCTTGAGGCAGCCTCATTTGGCTCGTTTTGACAAGTCTTGGGAGATTTGATTTTTGACAGAGAAAATGAGCTCCAAATTAAAAAATTATAGTTTTTTTGGAAAGTAGACTCAAAGACCTTTCCAACAAGCTATCCTGCACTTGAGTTCGACACTGGGAAGGCCTCCAAAATCCTCCTGCAAAATGCACTATGTAGCTGGGTGCGCGCTACGCATCAGGGTGGGCGCGCTACGCACCAGGGGCGTGCTACACATCAGGCCGCTTTTCTCAGTGAAAATTTGCACGTGCGCTATGCACCAGGGGTGCACTACGCATTGGGTGAGGTGTGCTACGCATTGTATTTTATGCCCAGACTTTGCCCAAAACATATTCAAACACCTCTTCTCACGCATCAAATCACAGGTACAATTGAAGAACATGAAGAGGAGGCTTTGGAGGTAGACTTTGCTAATGCATACCTTGGAGGTGGTGCACTTAGTATGGGAAAGGTTTGCAAAAGATGAAGGATATGCTTCAGGATTCCATTTTGCTGGTGACTATGTTGATACAAGGTGTCATGATTTCTGTGGTAGGCGAGAAACAAGGATAGTAGCAATTGATGCATTAGGTCATCCTGGGGAGGGACAATTCAGATATCAAAAACTTATTCGAAATTCATGGCTATTCAAATTTCATCGACAAGTTTGGTATTGACACACAACAACAATCTTGGAGCTGAAGAGGATGAAGAATGCTCAGGCAGTGAAAAGAATGCTATCAGCAACAGGTTCAGACAACAAATAGAAATTGCAGATGGTTAAGTGGGTGATCAACTACTTGGAGCAGCGCAACAAACAGCTGGAAGATGAATACACACTTTATAAGCTGCGGCAAATCCGGGAAGACCGAGGATTGGCCCGAAAGAGACCCGGTGATTTGACACCGATTGATCGAGAGTCTATGCTCATCCGGGTGAACACTCATTTGGAGAAATTGTTGGTGAAGGCAAATAGAGACAAGGACATGCTTCGTCATATGAAAACTCACTATTGGGCCCGCATGCATGTTTGCAAAGCGAAAATGAAGATCCTTAAAGGGCGATTGAGCAAGGCACTAAAACGGCGGAAAAAGCCCGATCCACTCCAAATTTTGGCTGAAGCCTCCTTGAAGGAGCATGGTACTTGATGATACACCCCCAGCTCAAATCTCAAAAAATTTGGAGAAGTTTTGGTCAATTTTGAAATTTTTGTATTGAAAACAGGTTTTTGCCCTCAACGCGTAGCGCGCCGCGCGCTACCCTGAAGATGGGGAGGCCCAATTCAAGAAAGGTTTGCATTTTTGGATTTTTCATGATAAAATACACCTTCTCAGCCACTGCCAAGACATTTCATCAAGTTTTGGGCCCCCAAAAGGTCAAAAAACATGCAAAAAATGACCTTCTGCCCCTTTTTGGACACACAAGAAGCAGTCTTGGGAGAATTCATTTTTGGAGGGGCAAATGGGCACCAAATTGAGAAATTTTACTTGGGTTGGAAAGTAGACATCTAGAAATTTTCAACAAGCCCACCTGAGCCTCTTTTGGATACCAGGAAGTGCCCCAAAAGTGAGCTGAAAGGTGCGCTACGCGTAGAGATTTGGCGCGCTACGCATCAGGGAAATTTTCTAGTTTTTCATCTACAGCACAGGACAACGCAGCTATTTGACCAGTTTTGACTTTTTATGGGATTTTTCACCCTCTTTGATGTAATTAATGTATTTTCATGTTGACATGACACTTTTTTACCTATTCTAGAAGATTCATTCATAAAATGGCAAAAAATTAATGAATGAATTGGTTTCCTAGCTTATAGAGGCAAGTTGTTTTGATTGCCTAAATTGTAGTGCTCAGTTTAGAAATGGTTGAAACAGCTCCTAGGATGATGAGCTCGACCCCTAGAGGCAAGGAAATGTGTTATCTTTCCTATATTATGTATCTTCTTAGTCATTTTCATGGTTGGACTCTTGAGGGATAAGCTTAGACTGTATTACTCTTTGTATCTCTGCAATTTTGGCAAAGGAAAGACCAGGGTTTTGCAACACTATTTGGGATTCCTGTGGTGATTTGTGTTGATGGTGTGTTTCTCTCATGTACTTGTAAGTTTGTTATGTGTATCATTTTCCTACTCTTCTCTTCTGCAAATTAAGTAAATGAAGTGTTAAGGTAGAATTCATGGTTTCTATGCTCTGCCTTTAAGTTTGCTTAATATCTATGTTTTCATCTGTTTAAGGAGAACTCCTGATGGTTTCTTTATCTCCTTAGCTCCTCACCAGTCATATCTATCCATTCACTTCCTTCAAAGGCATCAAGACAATCTCCTACCTTGCCCCAAAAAGACCTCTGCAAAAACTCTGTCTCATCCCCGCACCCAAAATTGCCGTGCTCAGTTTTCCAACAAAACCCTCAAAATTTGAAATCAAACTTTCCTTATTAGTTTACTAGCCTAAAATCAATGTTCTTTATTGGTCATCTCAACCCTTTGAAGACCTTTTGCCGAGATAGACCCGAAGAGAGCCCTCTCTTGTCCCCGTAGGGCTAGCTATGAGGCTAAGTGGTTTGATGTTGCCTTGGATTTTGTCTTTTTCAGCCTGAGGCCAAATTCGAGCTCTAACAAAGGGGATGCCTTTGTTGCTGAGGGGTTTCACTCGGACCTATGGTAGATCCTTTTCAGTGGGAGATCTGCGAGATCGATTCTAGTGGTGAAAGAAGATGGTGAGCAGTGGAAAGAAGAGATCGAGAAATTTAATGGTCAGAGTTTTGAGTTGTGGAAACTCAATATGGAGGATCTATTGGTGGATAAAGATCAGTGGATCGCGGTAGATTCAGGTACTAAACTAACAAGAGTGTCCGATGAAGAATGGAAGAAGTTGGATCGAAAGGCAAGGAGCACAATACGATTGTGTGTCTCAGATTCAGTATTGTTGAATGTATCAGGGGAAGCTATGGTGAAGGCTTTGTGGGACAAGTTAGGGACTTTGTACCAATCTAAGTCTTTGGTGAATAAACTGTTCATGTGGAAAAAGCTATATAACCTGAGGATGAAGGATGGAGACTCAGTGACAGAGCATCTAAACACATTTAATACTGTGGTAAGTCAGTTGGCATCTATTGATATTAAAATTTCATATGAAGATAAGTGCATCAGTTTGTTGTGTTCTATACCAGATTTGTGGGATAGTCTAGTTATTGCAATAGGTAGCAATGCAACTGCCTTGCAGTTTGATGAAATAGTATCATCTTTGCTAACAAAGGAGATGAGACGGAAAAATATGGAGAGCTAGAATGGTGATGCCTTGTCTGTACAAGGACGATCCTAGAACAAAAACAAAAATAAGTCATCAAGTGGGAGATCTAAATCTCTAGGAAAACCTGTAAAGGTGGTGTGCTGGAAATGTGGAAAGGAAGGCCACTTTAAAAGGGACTGTAAATCTAAAGTTATTGACAAAGGAAAGGGATCTAATGAGGCTCCTTCTGCAGAGGCAAAAACCACCTCAGATGAAGGTGGGGATGTGTACTTGGCTTCTTCAAGTACACATGTATATCATAAGGCATGGTTGATTGACTCAGGTGCATCCTTTCACTTCACTCCCCATAGAGAGTGGTTCTGTGAGTATGAGAAATATGATGGTGGTGATGTCTTTTTGGGGGATGACAGGAAGGCTAGAGTCATTGGTCGCGGAAAAGTAAAGTTGAAGTTGCAAGGTGGAAGGGTTAGAACACTTCCGGGTGTTCTACATATTCCTGCATTGGCCAGAAATCTGATTTCTGTAAGCAAGCTGGACGATGCAGGTGTAAAAACAGTGTTTGAGAAGGATACCTGCAAGATGGTTCGGGTAGCACTGGTATTGATGCGGGGAATTCAGATTGGAACTTTGTACAAGCTGCAAGGTAGCACTGTTATTGATGGGTGCAATAGTTCTATGGTTCCTGAAAGTGGAGCAGAAAATCTAGTGGTCTCTAGAGAGAAGACCATGCTGTGGCATCAAAGGCTTGGACATATTGGAGAGAAGGGCCTTCAAATACTTCATGGTAAGGGTATGGTAGAAGGTATGAGTAATAACTCTCAGGATTTTGATTTCTGTGAAAATTGTGTATAGGGGAAGCAGAATTCGGTGAGTTTACCCTCTGGTGGTAAGAGGGCGAAATAGATATTAGAACTTGTGCATAGTGATGTGTTTGGACCTGTGAAGGTTCCATCACTGGGTAAGGCTATGTACTATGTATAATTTATAGATGACTTCTCAAGGAATACATGGATATATTTCCTTAAGAAGAAATCTGAAGTCTTTGACAGGTTTAAAGAATTTAAGGCTCTGGTGGAAAACCAGACAGAGAAGAAGATAAAGGTGCTGAGGACAGATAATGGTGGAGATTTTTGTACAAAGGAATTTGAATAATTCTGTAAGAAGTGTGGTATATCACAGCAGAATACTACGCCATATACACCTCAGCAAAATGGAGTTGCAGAAAGAATGAACGAGACATTGATGGAAAGGGAAAGAAGCATGCTTAGTGGTACCGGGTTAGGACAGGAATTCTGGGCAAAGGCGGTGGATATTGCATGTTACTTGGTCAATAGGTGACCTTCATCAGCGTTGGAGGATAAGACTCCACAATAGGTATGGACTGGTAAGAAACCCTCTCTTTCACATCTAAGGGTATTTGGATGTGATGCATATGTACATGTTCCAAAGGAGAAAAGAACCAAGTTGGATAGTAAATATGAAAAGTGCATCTTTATTGGGTATAAGGATGGTTTAAAGGGTTATAAGCTTTGGAACCCAGTAACAAGGAAGGTTGTGTACAGTTGAGATGTGGTGTTCAAAGAGGTGAAAGATGTTATTAAACATAAATTCGAACCAAAGGAACCTGAGAAGATAGAGTTTGAGCTAAAGGAGGAAGAATTAAACTCTACAGCAGAGGAGGAATAAGAAGATGAAGAGCCACAAACTCCAACTGTGAGAAGATAAGTTCAAGAAAGAAGGCAGCTAGAAAGGTATAGTCCATATGCTTTCTGTTCAAATTTTTCTTTGTCTATTACTAATGATGATCCAGAACTGTGAAGGAATCAGTGGATTCAGAGGATGGAAAACTTTGGAAAGAGGCCATGGTTGATGAAATGGCATCTTTGCACAAAAATGAGGCTTGGGATCTGGTGGAGTTTGCGACTAGAAGGAAACCATTGGCAGCAAATGGGTGTTCAAAAAGAAGACAAATGCAGAAGGAAAAGTGGAGAAATACAAAGCTCAGTTGGTAGCAAAAGGTTATTCCCAAGTGCAGGAATTGATTTTGGCGATATTTTTTCTCTTGTTGCCAAGGTAGCTTCTATTAGATTACTTTTATCTGTTGTTGCTAATTTTGATTTTGAGGTAGAACAGATGGATGTAAAGACATCATTTCTTCACGGGGATCTGTAAGAGGAAATCTACATTAAGCAACATGAAGGCTTTGCTGTGAAGGGTAAGAAAGAACTGGTATGCAAGTTAAAGAAGTCTCTGTATGGGTTAAAACAGTCACCAAGGATGTGGTATCAGAAATTTGATACATTTATACGGGCACTTGGCTTCACCAAAAGCAAAGCAAATCACTGTGTGTATTTTAAATTAATTGGTGACTGTGTTATTTATCTGGTCTTGTATGTGGATGATATGTTGTTGGTTGGAAATGAAAAAGAAATTATCCAGGATTTGAAGACCCAATTGTCCTCCAAATTCGACATGAAAGATCTTGGTGCTGCAAACTATATTTTAGGCATGGAAATTAAAAGAGATCGGGCAAAGAGGAAGCTCTAGTTAAACTAGAGGAAGTATGTTGAGACAATATTGCAGAGGTTTAATATGCAGGATAGTAAACCGGTGAAGGTTCTGATTCCTGTACGTGTGAGGTTATCTACGGAATAATGTACCAAGACACAAGAAGAGGAAGAGGACATGTATGCAAGTGCAGTCGGTAGCCTGATGTATGCAATGGTCTGTACTAGACTAGACATTGCACATGCAGTGGGAGTATTGAGTAGGTTTATGTCAAAACCAAGAAAGGAGCATTGGACAGCAGTGAAGCGAGTTTTCAGGTATTTGTGTGGCACTAGTGATTATGGTCTGTGCTACCAAGGAAGACCAGGATTGGACAGAGTGTTGCATATTCGTGGCTTTGTTGATGCAGACTGTGTTGGAGATTTGGATCAAAGAAGATCTACAAGTGGGTATGTGCTTAACCTATTTGGAGGTGCAGTCAGTTGGATGAGTAAGAAATAATCTGTAGTGGCACTGTCAATTGTAGACGCAGAATACATGGCAACCACTCATGCAAGCAAGGAAGCAATTTGGTTGCAGAGATTGTGTTCAAGTATGGGGTTAGTACAGGAAGCTATAAGGATAGACTGTGACAGCCAAAGTACAATTTTCTTGGCAAAGAACCCTGCATATCATTCAAAAACAAAGCACATTGATGTTTAGTATCACTTTGTGAGGGATATGATAGAAGACAAAAAGGTGTTGTTGGTAAAGGTGGACACTTTGAAGAATACTGCAGATGCATTGACAAAATATGTGAGCTCTGAGAATTTCTCTTGGTGTAGAGAGACAATGGGCATTTCAGGGTTGGGAAAATGACTAACCTCTCTTGTGGCCCCCTGTGGAAAGAAAACAACAAGTGGGAGAATGTTGAGTTGTGTTATATTCTTTCCATGTAGTTAATAGGGGGTATGAAGGGCAGACCCACCTATGGTTTTGTGCATGATTTTCGCACATGTTTTTTTAAACGCGGTGGTTTTTTGGTCCATGGTATTGGACGCGATGGTTTTCGGTCCATGGTATTGGATGCTTCGGCATGTATAAATATGTATTGTAACATTGAAAGGAACATAATGAAAAATCAAGCTGGTAGTGCCGGTTTTGGGATCTAGGGGAAAATCTCTGTGTATATGTGTTTTATGTGTTATGCTCTCGCATTGTTTATTTTCTGTGTTTTAGAATTCGTATGTAGGTAATTTCTGTACGGGGTTAAAACCTACAAGGTCAATCGCCAACTTCGAGGCCTTGACCTTATTCCTTGGGACCGATCTCCTTGCGATGTGTGACCGATTTAACTGTGTGGACGCGGCCCCTGGGTCCATGCTCCCTTCTGTTGTTTCTGTTTCCTCTGCCTCGTGCCCTGAGGATGTTGCTTGGCCCTCGTCCACATGTGTTGTTGCTGCCTCTACTGCCTGCACCGTTGCTACTACTTTTGTGGCCTTCTTCTACTCTGTGGCTTTTTGTGCCACTTCTCGCACTGCCCTTACCTCAGCTGTTACTTTTTCATTCCACCTTTTATTGCCAATTGAGTGACGCATAGCTTAGCATCATCCTTTTTCTTCTGGGCTATCGCCTTCTCCAATTCTTCCATGTCCAGGGCACACCATTCGAGAGGCCATGTCTCCAAGACAGTAAAAATCATGTCGTTAGTGGCTACAAATGGTAGCTTCCTCCACTGCTTTCGTGCCCTGATATAGATGTTGTGCATATCGGCTTTGAAGTCTACAAAACTCTACAGACTATTGTGCACTGTAGGGGATAGGTGCGGCCTCCTATTGATCCACATCCGGATGCTCGCCTCCATGAGCACCCAGAAAATTTTGGTGTCTTGAATTCGTTTTGCTTCCTTGGTGGCCTAGAGCGAAGCATACTTCGTGGCCTCTGGTAACTCTCTACCAATGTTGGGGAATTCATTGTCCTCCGACAGTTCTCCCGCTACTAGCACTATGGATAATAGAAACCACGCGTAGTGGAAGGATTTACCCTGCTCCTGGGCTTCACGACATTTTTTCAAAAATTCATCACAGAGGAATTCGACTCAGTTGAACTAGACCCCCTTTGCACACTGCTCAGCCAGCGCGACCATCGGTGCAACACTTTCTCATAATTTTGCTGGCCAATAGTTGGGTTGTTATGCGCACCCCTTTGTCCTTGATGTTGGAGATGGAGTAGCCCCTATTCTTCTTCTCCAACTTATATTTTTCCTTCATGGTTTCTGCAAGAGCCAAATCACTACCTTTTCCAGCTATAGTCAC
Source organism: Pinus tabuliformis (assembly GCA_031772625.1). Lineage (NCBI taxonomy): Eukaryota > Viridiplantae > Streptophyta > Pinopsida > Pinales > Pinaceae > Pinus > Pinus tabuliformis. The sequence continues at coordinate 762,664,466 of CM062804.1, forward strand.
AGCGTCCTTTCCCTTACAGGGGAGCCAAGAGATATAGTGAATGATGTCTGCCGTGATGGGAATAGGCTCCTCCAGCCATAAATACCCATCATGCACTAGGTAAAGCAGCTACTTGATGACAAAAATGGTGATGGGTGCACGATGGAATGTGGTATCCATAACAAGTGCAGCAACCTAACCTTTTCCACACCGTACAGCCATTTTCGCGGCTCTAACATTATCACCACCTCCTTAGCATTTTGCTTTATTAAGTTCCTGGTCTCTAGATGAGGGAACTTCTCGCTGTCAGTGAGGTCGGAGTCTTCAAATTTCATGGTTGGTATGCGGCTTAGGTGTGTGCCCTCAAATACAATTCTGTCGAGGAGAAGCGGGGTTCGGAGTAAGCTTTTCATTTCGTCCAGGTCCTTCGGCACTTTGGTTTTCCCTTTCCGCAGAGGGACATACACTGGAAATTTGGTTGTAGAGCACAAATATTGGATATCCTCCTCCTCGTCTTCTTATTCTTCCGCTGCGGTGATCAAGGCCTACAAGTATTCTTCTTCCTCATCTGTTTCTATAGTGACTGCTTTCCCCTTCTCTTCTGTGGGTAGTTTGTTGTGCCGCAGATTCCTCGGGGACATGTGTACTGGACCCATTACCTATTTATCCTTCTTGGACCTCGGTGTTCGTGGTGATTTGGGGATTTCTATCACCAACCCAGTGCCTTCTGGAACATCCTCCATCATTTGGGTCTACGTGGCCTTGTCGGTGGTTACCTCTTCAATTCCCAACCCATCCTTAGTGCTCGTCATCATCTCTAGGCTGTGTTTTATATGTTGCGAACTTAGGGGCTCAATTATCGCTCGGCTCTTAATGCTCTGTGCTCTACTCAAGCGCTCGATTCTCAAATGACCAAGTGTTGTTCGTTGGCCAACCCTTTGAGTTTTATAGCATCTTTCAACTTTTAATTCAACCATTCCCCCCAATTTCGGGCCATTAATGCTTCCTTGGCGGCAGATTTTCCCAAATCTTTCCCATAACTCTCATCTTAAATGCCTACTGCCCACTCCGTTTGGCCTCAAATCAAACTTCCCATCATGAATAGTGACACCAACGGTCACTTCCCAACCAACCCATGCAGCAGCATAGCCCTCCATGCGCGGTCGTGAACCCTGTGACATTCTGATTCTGTCCGCATTTCCAATATTTTGTAGCTCCCAGGCAAAATATTTTATAGTCCCACGCTCCCTTTCAACTGCCTGGAGCGCTAAGACTATTCTTCCTATGGCTAGTCAGGTGGTCACACCACCCATGTGGGGTTCCATCCCGTCCTCCAGCATGGTTTGTGGAGAATCCTTATCTTCCATTTTGGTGATCGGCATCACACACTCTACTATTTGCAATGCGCTACCATGTTCACTACGTTTGGCGATATGTGGTCCTAGCCATAGCAGCAGACTAACTAGTTCACGACAATAGTCCTCCAACTTGTCAGTATGATCGCATGCACCTTGTCTCGCCATCCTCGGTTTTTCAATGAGAAAGTCTTCCTTTATTTCATTTTCTAGCCTTTTGACCTCTGCATCCATTAAAGCACTTTCTCCCTTAGCCGTACCCGGTCGTCTTCAAGTTCGCGAAGTCTAAAGTTTCCCCATCGAATTTCTTCCTCAAGTCTTATATGTTCTGTTGTGTGTAGTTGTGTGATTTCTTCATTATGTTCTACACAGATCATCGTATCTACGGGTTTTTTTACATGCGGACTCGGATTTTCATGCTCCACAGGGATTTCAGCCCATGTTTCATACTTCGGCTTCGGAAGTGCTTGCGCAGTTAGAGTTTGGCACATAGTCCTATAAGCCCATACAACTGGTGGTACAGACAAGTCCCAGTTGGTGTGTTTCACACGGTGGACCTTGTTCAGAACTTTGCACACATTGTTAAAGGATTCCCCATGTATGGTTTTTGGCATGCTATGTTTTATCATACTTCATCGTTGGTGCACTTGTCTTGCTTGCTTCTGCTTATCGTTCATGTCTCCTATTGTGAGAGCGGTATGTGTTTGGGTGGGCTGTGTACCATACACCTGTACCCATCTGGAAAGGCGGGTGCGCAGGTTGTTTCATCCATCATGCCCAACTTCCATCCACATCTGAGGCTTCCCAAAGCGTTAGAACATACTATTTCTACATTCGTGCCAGTCCCCGAAACTTTGCTGGTGCGTACCCCACTACCTTGTGGGCATAGTGCACCATGCCCATTTTAGAGCATCGAACCGCTATTGTTCTGGCACTTTGATTTCAAATTTGTTCAGGAATTCATCCACCGTTGTCAACCCGTCATACATAGGCAGATCCCTTACCTTTGTTGTCACACAGCGCAGAGATCTTATCATCATGTTGCAATTGAGTGTGGTTACCTAGTGCAACCAGTTCTACCATCGTTCTATTTCTTCGTCCGTATCTGAAGTGCAGGAGCTTTCGCACTCCCATGAAATCCTACCATCTGTTGTTGGATTCACCCAATCCTGCTCTCGCATAGTTATCTTGTAGATACAGTTGAGATAGTCATCACTGTCATTGTCACGCACCGGTTCTGTGTAGTGCACTACTTCTGTAAGGTCTAGCAGTACCACTATGCGTAGTGACTTTCTCTCAAAAATCATTTTGCGCTTCTTTAGGTTTATGACTTCATTGATATCAGTGTCCCAATTGATTCCTAGTAGTGTGGGATAAGGATTGATGTCATTAACAATCTCTATCACTTCGAAATCTGCAAGTGCGCTCGCACCTTCGATGTCTACCATTATTCCTTGCAACCTCCCCATTGGTAGGATCTTTTGCTAGTTCGCCATTCGCAATTGAATAGGGGACCATTGCAACGTGGGCCTGCCCATTTGTTCCCATGTATACTTTGGCAGTACATTTGCATCTGATCCTAGATCCATAATCACTTGATCCATTTCATATTATCTGATTTACACAGTCAATCTCATTTCCCTTCCTATTCGCGATGTGTGCTTTCTGAGCTTCCGGACTACGCGTGGTTCTCCTGACCCAACACACCTAGTGATAAGTTCCTGCAATCCTTTCACAGCCTGGTTGTCACGTAGAAACTTCATACGTGTCTCTAGAAAGGTAGTGAGCATTGAAGGATCCATCCCCGGTTCTAGTTGATCCTTACTACCTGAAGTGGAGGCCTTCGTGAAGCTCTTCTTAGCTTCCATGAATGTCTCCTTCACATACTCCAAATCAAATTCAGGTTCCTTTGTAGAAGCCTTGCGAACCCATGCACTTTCTTTTGGCTGCTTACCTTTGTCCTCCCCTATTGTGATACCACTTTGAAGCACGATGTTTACATTCGGGTCCTCTTCGCACGGCTCAGACCTCATCATTTGTAGGTTTTGAGTTGGGGGAGGCTGGAGTACTCCTTTATCACGCAACCTCACTATTAGTGTAGGGAAGTCATCCATCTTATGATCAAATTGGGTACAATATAAACATGATGCTCTTGATGGATTTGTACAATCGCGGGCATAATTCCCTGGCCCTTTGAAATTCTAACAAATCTGTTGTCCTCGACCCCTTCCTGGTCCCATTCCACCTCGACCTTGTCTGCACCCCTGAAATCTAGCATGTGCCATCCCTTCATCTAGATCGAGGGCTCACATTTTAGTCTGTACTCTATAGGAAGGAGTTCAATCCATCATCAGCTTGTAACTTCTGTAGGTGCGCTCATCATGGCCTACCAACCTGCATAAATTACAGAACAATTGCTGGGATGTCTGCTTATACTTCTATAATAGGTGACAATTATCTGTAGTGTGTTTTCCTCCTTTCTGACAAATTGCACACCATAATGTAGGTGCCATGCTCGGTCCTGCTTATGCTTTTGGTCTTAATGGTATCATCCCTCCTCCTGCCAAATAGTTCACAAAGACTAGACAATGGTCCTTGTAATGCCCCTGGCCTTTTCATTTTATGCACCATACCTCCTAGCGCGCCTCTGGCTGAGTTGTCCTGTCCTATTTCAAACTCTACATTTCCAGACACAAATTTTGCAGTTGCACGTGGATTTGTTGGACTCCCAGACCAAGAACCTGTATTGGGGTCTCGTGAAGTCTCATTTCAATCTCCAAAGCTTTGACCTGGGTGGATAGCTTTTGCTGTGACAACATCATCCTTAAATGCAGTGTCAGTGATGCTACAAACCATGTGCGGTGTTGTCCATCCATAAAGGTCATGTTGGCTTCGCGAATCATACTCTTCAGTCTCTGGTCTAGATCCCATGGGGTCTCACCTGGAAGCATTGAAATTTCCTTAAACTTGATAATTGATTGTGTCTCCGATTTTGGCCTGCTGAATTCCCTATTCAGCGCAGCTTGGATCTCGGTGATTTTCGCGTTTGGATGGTCATTAGAATGCTTAATGTACTATGTCAGTGCGCGATCCTGCAATGCGCTTACCAGTGTTGCCTTCTTTATATTTTCATCCACGACTCCTTGATTGGTTTCATCTTGTATGATCAGTTGCAGAGTCTATCATTGATGGTTGCAGATGATGGAGTAGTTGTGGTGAAGTTTTATGGCTTGAGTATTGGAGCAACGAATGGATGGAATTCAATTCAAACCAGTTTGAATTTTGATGTTGGAGTTATGAAAATACTTTTTTGGAGTGTTGCAGTGACTACAATGGGTCCCTGAGGTCTTACAAAAGGTTTTCAAATAGTGGAGAAAGTTTGGACAGAATTTGAGCAAAGGAAAATTATTTTTGGTCACCCTTTGCCCCAATCACATGGAGGATGGGTCATCAAAGTGAATGAAAAGCTCTAGTTGCTAGGAGATAAGCTCATGAGAGCAACTGAGGAGCTCCAGTCAAAATTTCATAGGCCTGTGCATGCGATTGAGACTCAGAGCTAAAATTCCTCTGTATTCCTCTCACTCATCAAGTGTTTATTTGTTTTTATGGCTTGTATTTTTCAGGACTCATCGTGTAAAGGTTGGAAAAAGGTTGCTGGACTTCTAGAATATGGTTAAAATATAATATTAATTAGTAAGTTAAGTTAGTGGCTTGATTGAGTCAAGAATAAATGAACCAAACCACTTCCAGCGTATGAACATAGCTCCACTACAGAATTGTAATTATTCATTTAACTGTTACAGAAGATTACAAATAGATGGAGATCATGATTCTATTTGGTTGGTTCATTTTAGAATAAAATGTGATGGTTGTTGTTGGCTTGTTGGGGCTTGACCTAGGTTCAGAGGTGATTTAGCCAAACCAATCCAGGTACTACTGGCCCTTTTGGCAACAGTCAGTGGAGTGCGGACTGAGGTCTCACCCGAAGTAGTATGGGAGGGTGCTAGAACCAGGTTTCTGCAACCTGGAGATGTCTGATGATTTCAAGTGGTCCGTGGTTGCGCACGTTGCTACACGTACTTTCCTGTGCCTCGCAACCCTACTCGAGGGCCAAATAGTGTTATTACCCAAGTCCTTACTAGTAATCTCCTATTAGTCAATTAACTTTAGCTCATTTGTATGCTTTCGATTATACATAACGATATTCATAGTTCATATAAGTGCACGTAATAAATAAATAGTATGTGTAAATGACATCAAACATATAATAACTCAAAACAGATACACAGAATTCAGATAAAACTTCTCTTTATTATTCTCTCCCTTTGGTTACAGACTCTATTCCGCCCTGCGCACTCAGCTGTAGGGGTCTGCACACTCAGCTATGGACTCTACTAGGCCTTTGTGTCCTTAGCTGTAGAGCCTCTTCCTACTACTACGACCCAAGACACACTTAGACTCTTCTTCTATGCTTCACTATCTTATTCTCTCCATTAAATTCTACCTTCCTAATGATCTCTTTACAAATCAGAGCCTCGATCTATTTATACAATCCCATGGTTTGCGGACCATGGGTAGACTGACATTACATTCAAACTTAGGGCGAACAACCCTATGACTTTAACATACATTTCGCGCTTGCAATTCGCGGGGCTTTATAATAATATCACTCAAAACTTGGGCTTTGAGCCCCAAAACATGTTGTGGGGGGAGTCCATGCCCAACAATTGTGTGAGCTTGTAGAGTGTGTGTGAGACAAGAGTGGTGTGGGCAAACTATGTAGGGAATTCTACAGAAAATCTTCAGCAGTTCACAGTGGTAGCATATGGTAGCAAAACTATGTTTTATCCAAGATATTATGAAGTAGTATGGTAAGGGAGTAGGAATTATTGTATATCATTTCCTTCATGTTTTCTTATCGTCTTATCATCAGATTATCTATTATGTAAGAAACATGTATTTTTGATGGGATTGTATTAGTGATTGAGTGAGTTGTGCAGATTGGTTTCAGTGAGATCATTATATTGTTTTCAGCCTATATTGCAAGAGGTTGTTGTGTTGTTCTAGTTAAGTGATTTAGATTGACTCTAGTCTGAGATATTGTGAAACTAGGGTCAAATAGAAGAGTGGAGTGGGTGTTCTAGAAAATTCGGTATAGATAACAAATGTGTTGAGAAAGGCTTATTGATCGGATGGGTGTCTATAGAGTCGTGAGATGAGGATCATAGTTCTCATTGATAATATCCATTTATATATATTCTATGTAACTGAATTTCTTTATGATTAATATGGTTATTTGAGTAGTGCAACAACAGCAAGGGTGGTTTTTGACCCGGAGGGGTTTTCCACCAAAAAAATGTTGTGTATTTTTGTGCATGATTCCTTGGTTATCTCAGGATTCCCTTACATTTTGATATGTGATTTAATGTACTAATGGGTTAATGAATGTTTTGTTTTTTGTTTTGTTTTGTTTTTGTTTTTGTTTTTGATTTTTTTGTTTTTGTTTTTGTTTTTGTTTTTGTTTTTGTTTTTGTTTTGTTTTTTTTTTTTCTTTTGTTTTTGTTTTTGTTTGTTTTGTTTTTGTTTTTGTTTGTTTTTGTTTTTTTGTTTTTGTTTTGTTTTGTTTTTTTGTTTTTGTTTTTGTTTTTGTTTTGTTTTGTTTTGTTTTTGTTTTGTTTTGTTTTTGTTTTTTTTTTTTTTTTTTTTTTTTTTTTTTTCCAGTAATTGGAACAAGTTTTTAAAAATATTAATAAACACTGTCACTACTAATTCACCCCCTCCTTCTCAGTAGTGAAGACATTTCCAACAATTGGTATTAGAGTGGGGTTCTCTCGGTGAATCTTGATCACTTGAGAGAATATCGTGGGATTATGGCAAAGAATAAGAAGAAGAAAACTTAGAAAAAGAAGAGTTACAAACAATCCAAGAATGTTGTAAAACCCGAATCTATTTTGTTGGTAAAATGTATGGCCAATGATATTTTCAGTCATGGACATTTTCCTTGCCAATATAATTATGATTATTTTAGTGTTATTGAATAAGTTGATGATCAAAGTTTTGAAGTTCATTCCTCAAGAAGTGAGGAATGTGTATTTCAATTGCAAGAATCTAAAAGTGAAAAAACTAAAAGAATAGTGACCCTTAAAGCCAAAATTAAAGCTCAAGCAAGGATGATTGAAGATCTTAAGATGGAGAACAAATATCTAAATAGAATTCTTTAGATTCTTGAAGAGATATCATACTTTCAAAGAAGAGAATTATTATATGAAAAATTAGTTGGAGAAAGAAAGGAATATTAAAGAGGATATTGATAGCTAGCTCAAGAATCAAATTAGCCGCTATGAAAAACGACAGTCTGAATTAGAAAATAGAATCAAGAAAAAAATGAGGCATTAGTTGAAGAGCCCAAAGCAGAAAGTTCAAGCAACATTGAAGGAAGATGGCAGAAAAATTGAGTGCCAAATCAAGAGCCCAAAAATGTGCTAAGGAAAGATACAAAAAATATTAATCGTTTTAGCTATAAAAAATTTGGGCACATTTCATCTAATTGCATAAACAATAAGAAAAATTATTTCAAGAAAAATAAGAAGCCAAAGAGGGGTCATCCTCAAATATTAGTCCCATCGGTTTCTAGGTATAAAAGTTTCTCTTATGGGTATTATTTCTTATGTAATGATTTTGGTCATAAACATGTTGATTGTAGGGCCTATCGAGTAAGGAGTAGAAACCAAATTTACAATAGATGTGAACATTTTCCAACATTTCTTGGGCACATTAGATGTAATTTTGTGATAATGTGGACCATTAGGCCAAGGATTGCAAGCTTCCCATGTGTTTCAGGTAACCAAATCAAAGGAAGAAATTTGTGCAAAGTCAATCAATCAAGAAGCCAAATAAGAATATGCATGTCAAGGATTAGCCTCACAAAATTTGGAGAAGAAAGGAGTAGAAAATCACTCCCACTAAAAACTAAGACCTACATGGTCTCATGCGGAGCATATGGTTGCATTATGGATTACATGTAGATCATTAAAAGTGTTGCCATATTAGAAAGTTTAAATGAGAATTATGTTGCATGATTTTGTAACTTGACAGTTGTTGCAGGAGATTAATTAGAGATGGCACATGTATGGGGGGGCATATCACATGCTTTCATTTTCTAGTGGTTTATTGATGGAATCTTGGTCCATGAGAGTATTTGGAGGAGGTTTGTATATTCCTTGTGATTATATATTAATCTAACATTGGCCATTGCAGGAACTATTAGAGGTTGAGGGGAAATTCCTTGAGTTTATATGTCTTATATGAGTTGCATGCAGTTGATTATTTTCAAATTGATGGTTGTTTTGAGAATTCATGTATTAGTTCAAATGATTAGAAGCCAAAATACATTTATAGATGAGATAATTTTTTATTCGACTATGTTGATGGTGTTTATGCTTCATATGCATGCCTATGGATTTTCTATTGTTGTTGGTTTTTGCCTCATATGATCGGATGTATTGGTCACATTATTACATGATCAATCACCTATGTCTTGTTGGTTGACACCATTGAGGATTTTAGTTGTTGTTACTATGTTTATGGTGCTTCTGGTAGATCTATTTATGGATCATTGATGTTGATATTTATATTGTCAAATCTTTATACAAGTTTAGTGTTGGTTCAAGTTGAAGATTATTAGTTACTGCTTAGTTGTTGGCATTATGCATATATGGCTTAATGGCTAATAGTGACATGATATGTTAGTTGGAGGTTTTTCTGATCATATTTATTTTTTCATGGATCCATGGTTTAGGGCCATAATAGTTTCAGGCTTATCTTATGTGAGATGTGTTGATTTATTTTTCTGCTACCTTGAGTGAATGGTTGCCTCCTGTTGTAATTGGTGCACATATTTTTGACATGTTTATTGCTAATATCATACAGATGTGTTGGTTGGTGGATTATGGATGATGTGAGGTGATGATCATATGCTACTGCTACAAGTTGATGAGCTATATTTATGATACTGCTATAGATTGGAGTTTTATGTTGCTCAGTTGATGTCTATATGCTATTACTTCTCATCATTACATATTTCATGTTTATTAGTTACTGCTACTATCACTTCATTTAATACTATATGATGGTGCCTTGATATGGATGGATTTATCTTATACACATGGATGGTTGTATGCATGATGATATTTATGTAATTTTTTATCATTCATTATCTTGTTGATTGGCCTAAATGTTTGTAGTGCTGGTAAAAAATCTTGCTTGAGTATGTCTTGGAGAGAGGCATGAGTTTTAGTCATGTATCTTTCTTGTGAAGCCATGTAATAAAGTGTTCAAGTCATTGAGTTCATGTTGTCATGAACAGGAGATAGGAACATTATGAGTCATGAAAAAATTGTGCTATTATGAGTTGTTGTAGCCATCATTGGGATATTGTATATCATGTCATAGTCATTGTATAGCCTTGTATCTCAATATACAACCATGTACTACATTGTATTGCATATCATTGGTCATGGTCATGTTTGAGATAGTTTTGGTATTGATGAGGGATGAACCAACCATTCATATGGGCTGACAAGTGTTGTTTCGGTCATATATTATATACCAGTGATATTGTATATTTAGTCCCTTGGTCCTTGAGGTGTAGCCTTCACCTAGAAGGCACTAGTTACAGGATGATGTTGCTCAGGGGGGTCATATCTAGTATTCTACTGTTGGTCAGATATGGTTTGTTGTTGCTATTGTTATAGGCCATTTTTCACATAGGCCTCCTAATGATATCAATCAACATCCTATTCCCCCTTGTCATCATATTTAAAAAATCCCTAAGCATGTATCTTTCATTCCCCAAATTTTCTCCTTGAAACTGCACCATATGAGCCAGTTTTAGGACCAACAAACCATGGCCTCTTGTTGGATAGTGTTCACCTACAATTTTCTCCATTTTAGCCTGTGTTGATCACCTATAGGTTTCTCGCCTTTTCACCTGCGTTGGTTTTAGAAATTTGGGAAAAGAGAGAGAAATTTTGGAAGCATATTATTCCAGAATTTGTTACAACAATTTACCTCAGATAGAACATCTGGATCTTATCATACCCTACTTTGGAGTTTCCAACCCTTATCCTTTGATCCCATCCTCCCATAAAAGGTGGATCTAAAACCTTAGATTGGTAATTGGATAAGAACTCCCAACTTACCCCACTCCTCTATATATTTACAACCTTCCATATGTAAGGGGTTGGCTTTTGGAGAGTGATTTTACCCTTATGTTGTTGTGGTGAGATGTTTCATTTCATGCATTTAGGGTGATTGGAGGTGCACATTGTGACAAGGAAGGGACAAGTCAGCATTGGAGGAGCTCTTCTACAAGATCAACACCAATTTATTGTTATAAACTCCTTCCATTTATATTAATGCAAATATATCTCTATTATCCTATATGTGATGTTATTATTTCATGTATTTCAATACCATGTTGATCTATTGAATAGAGTATATAGATGATACTGCATAGATCTTGTACTTTCTTGGCTTGTGTCATCTGACTGTGCAGGTTCTAATTTTGGCAATCAAAGCTAGAATTGGAGCATTCAAGCTAAAGAAGGAGTGAATTCCACAACAGATTCTAGGTAGGCTTCATAACATCATCTATTTACTTTAAGGAAAGCATTGTATTCCTTGTCTCTATGTTGTTCTAGGTCAGACACCAAACCTTGGGGACATATTTTTGTACCTCGAATTGAGTCATTATGCTGGGGGCATGAAAAATTATTTCAAGGATAGTTTTTCTCTATTTCAATCTTGTGTAAAAGTGAAACCACTTTCAAGCATATTTTTCCATGTATCAATCTTACGTAAAAATGAAACCAATTTCAAGCATAGTTTCCCATGTTTCAAGCTTCTATAAAAATGAAACCATTCCCTTTTTATCCCTCTTGATTGCCATTTTTATCAGCCTATTTATTCCATCTGAACCTTGGTTTCTCATTCCATCATCACCATATGCTAGGCTGATTATATGCTTTCACTCGGTTATTTGTACCCTTTCTTGAGGAACCGCTGCGATGAGTGGGCTTATTAGCGAGCTTCTTGACCTTTGTGTGTTTTGAGAAGTTCGATCATGAGAGGAACTAGTTTATACCATTTATACCACTTGTTCCTCGAGGAGGAGTCCTCTTTTAGCTCTTTTCAGACTCCCAAAATATGAAAATATCGCCAAGCACTTATATTTTTGAACTCGTAAAATTAAATGAAAATACATCTACTCAGTATAAGTTTAACCCTTTTCTATATTAAGATAGACTATCTACAAGAAAGGAATACCTTAGTCAAATATGTCTAAGAGGTTCTCTTGAGCATTTTTTTCTATATTTTTGGACTTGAGAGACTATCTATGAAAAGGGACATTTGGAGTTTTCTTTTTCGCCTCTTTTTCAAACTCTCTAAACATGAAAAAGATGTCAAGTTTTACCTTCATTGGACTCGCTAAATCATCAAACAACGATGGAATTTTCAGACATGAGAAGGAAAAATCACTCCTCTAGGTTCATTAAATATACTCAGAGGGATTGATCCGAAGGATGAACTTACAGATCAAGCATATGTTATGCTCCTCAAGCTGGTTAAAAAATAAAGAGGTACTGACCTGTATGGTTGGAGAATTTGGGAAAACAATGTATTCCATTTTCTAATGGCAATGAGTTTCTCTTGAACACAAAACTCTCACACTTCATCTCCATGGCTGTTGGGTTGGGTAATCTTCCTATATTTTGGTTATCGTACCGTTTTTAGAGCCTCCATTTTAGTTTTGGATCAATACTACCAACTCCATTAAGTGTCACCATTGTGTTCAAGAGAATCCATTTAGTTGATATCCATTAAAATACTCTTAAGCATTCATTCAATGTTTGCCTTTCCTGATCCGGTTCCATATCAACATCATTCTATCTCAATCATGATACCTGTTTCGTGTCGTTGATGAGAGATACATCAAGGCCCTCTTATGATGGGTCGCTTCTTGTCGACATCAACACATTATCCAGGAGGTTGACTTAGAAAAATTCCTTGGTACCTTGGTGCTTGTATACATCAATGGAAAGTTTCCTCTCTCTTGGGAACATGTTTACATCAATGGCCTTTGATTGAAAGACTATGTGGTGTTCAACATCAACTCATTTATTAACAGCATATGGATTGTACTATAGTACCTTGAGAACCATTAACATCATCGGTGGTTTCTCTTGCATCTGTTAATGACTTACATCATCGGTCGGTAATTTTATGGTGCCTACCATGTTCGACCTCAACTCATTTATTCACATGGTTAGACTCATAAGTTGGTTGGTTGTATGAAGGAGATATAAGACCCCATATCTAGTTTCATCAATACGGGCTGCGATTTTAGGAGTTATATAGAGATAAAAATGTATGATGGCCATGATAATACAAACAATTTATGACTTTGTGCTTTAGGGGGAACTCTATTATAGTCCATTTTGTCACATCCAATCAATAGGCCTCCAAATGGGATCAATCAACATCTTATTCCCCCTTGTCATCATCTTGCACAAAGCCCTAAGCATGTGTCTTTCATTCCCCAGAGTTTCTTCCTAAAACTAAATCATTTGAGCCAGTTTTAGGACCAATTCACCCTGGCCTCTTATTGGAAAACATTCACCTACAAGTTTATCCACTGTGGCCTAGGTTGATCACATACAGGTTGCTCCCCTTTGCACCTGTGTTGACTCTAGAAATTTAGGAAAAAGAGAGAAATTATGGAAGCCTCCTCTTCTAGAAGCTTCCCAAATTTGTTACAACCATTTACCTCTAATAAAATAGTTGGATCCTATCCTACCCTACTTTCGAGTTTGGATCCCTTATCCTTTTACCCCATCCTCCCATCAAAGGTGGATGTAAAATCTTATATTGGTAATTAGATTAGAACTCCCAACTTACCCCACTCCTTTATATATTTACAACCTTCCATATGCAAGGGGTTTGGTTTTGGAGAGAGATTTTACCCTTATGTTGTTGTGGTGATAGGTTTCATTTCATGCATTTAGGGTGATTGGAGGTTCACATTGTGACAAGGAAAGAACAAGTCAAACTTGGAGGAGCTCTTCTACAAGACCAAAGCCTATTTAGGTTGTAAACTTCTTCCATTTATATTAATTCAAAGAATTATTTGTTTTCCTATATGTGATGATGTTATTTCATGTATTTCAATACCATGTTGATCCATTGAATAAAGTATATAGATGATACTACATAAATCTCATAGTTTCTTATCTTGTGTCATCTGACTGTGTTGGTTCTAATTTTGGCAATCAGAGGTGGAATTGGAGGATTCAAGGTAAAGAAGGAGAGAATCCCATTACAGATTCTAGGTAGGCTTCATACTATCATCTATTTACTTTAAGGAAAGAATTTTATTCCTTATCTCTCTGTTCTTCTAGGTTAGCCACCAAACCTAGGGGAGATACTTTTGTTAATTGTAAATCCCATATAACAAATTGGTGACCATAGTGGGGAACGATGTATTCCCTTGGTGGTTCCTTCATCCATTGTGTTTGATTACCTCCTTGATAGACCTTTGTTTCTTTACCTGGCCTAGAATAGACCTAGGAAGTCATTTCACTGAGTCTCTTTTGCAATTTTTGTGTCAGAATATTCTATCCTGGACTAGTGCACCCCCAATGCCTCTAACAGAGCATTTCAACTCACCTGGGCCCACTCTGTACCTATGTTGCAAAGCACTAGTGCCTCTTCTACACCAGCATTAGCCCCTATTTTTGCACAAAACTTGCCCTTGTTTTTGGGTCTCTCTTTGATCATCCTACTTCCAGCTAACCTTCCCTAAGTCTTGAGTGCCTTGTAGTCTCTCTAAAGTCTCCATTTGGTTTGCATTTGCGTTTGATTTTCTTTGGTAAGAATTTATTTTGATTTTTATTTGTTCTTATCATTTGGTCACTTGCAAACTGATTTTGTTTGGTCATTAGTCACCTGGATGAATTGTTGTTTCAGTCCCCATTCTAAAAATTCCATTTGAATCAGTGATTAAACATTTGCATCTTAGTTTTCTTCCTTTCAAAAATTAAGTGTGTTGAAAAGAAAATTTTTTCACTTGCATTTAGGGTTTTGTACGTGCATTGAGATAGCAATAGTTGCATTGAAAAGGGAAATTGCATCTTTCATATTATTTGTTGCATGTTGTGTGTTTCATACTGATTATTTCTTCCCTTCTTTAGGTATATTGTCATTGGAAGAGAAATATTTCCATTTTCTCATGATAGATTTGCATTTTAGAATATTTAGGCGACATTCATGGTGAGCCCAAAACTGAAAATTAATCAAAGATAAACAGTAAAATTTATTGAATAAACCTAAGGAGCATTTGTAACATTAACATAAACATTTAGAGGTCTAGGCTAGAGACGTGTTCCGACGTCGTTAAATGTAGGATTTGTCATTGTTTTCCAGTGTTGCATCCCGGGGGTGAAATCTTGTTCCACGTATGTGAGTGTATAGGATCATTCTCCATGTACCTTTGGGTATATTGGATGGTGTTGCACACACGTAAATTATATTGGAATTATCTCATTGAGAGGTTATGCATTAGACAACACTACTACGGACTGCACTCCCATGTATCGTAGAGTATATTTTTGGAGTCCCTTGTAAGTTGCTATCCATTCATAGGCAACCGAGTTGACTACTTTGTATATCTTGATACACCGAATATAACATTCGGGGAGATTTCCTCCACGTACGTTAAGTCCTTGGCTTTTCAAGGTGTATATTTCAGTTCACAGTTTCTTGGTAAACATTTATGCTTAATTACCCCTTTGTTTTGTTTGTGTATCTAATTTCTAAAATTAATTAATTGACCGCAGAACAACATCCTCCCCGTGGAACAAATCCTTAGTGGATATTAGATTGAGACTAATGGAAACAATTCTATAGTCTACCAATCAAGGGAAATCTTCTAATAGGAATCATAGTCCTTTTCCTTCTTTTGGAAATATTGGTGCTCATATGGAAATGTTGTCCCTTCCTGGATTTACCATTGGTTTTCTAGTTTGGTTATTTTCTACCCCTATTGTTCTGAATGTCCAAAGTGCTTCTCAACCGAGTTCTCTTCCACCTGAACAACATCAACCTGATGTTGATCCTAAGGTTTACCCGTTTCCTTATTCACCTATTGTTTCTTCATCCCTTTCTTCCTCTTCACCCGGTGAAAGTCTTGATTCTAGTGACCATGAAGCTAAGAAAAATAAGAAAAGGGCGAAGAAGAAGAATCAAAATAAGTAGGGGGCAACTAAGCAACCATTTCTACAGATGCAAATTGTATGGACAAATATTCCAATCAGCCCCATAAAGGTAAATTCCCTTGCATGTTATGTAAGGGTGACCACCTTCTTAGATATTGTCCTGGTATTCCCAAGGCATGAGAAGTGTGGTCTAGAGGCTCACATCAACCTTTGTCATGAGCTTCTGGAGATCATGTTGGTGACAAACCTTCAACTAGTGATAATAAGGTCCATAGGAAAAATGGTAAAGTCAAATTTCCCTATAATTTATGTGAAAGGAATCATCCTATTCACCTTTGTCCTTATATGGATGAAGCCTCAAAAATGTTGGAAAACCTTACAGCTTCTCAGCCACAACTTCTAGTAGGTTACCGAAAGCTCTCTCCCAATACTGCACTAGTTGTTGAACTGGTTGATCAAAATCCATATGTTTATGCAACCAACTCACAAAATAGAAGAAAAGATAGATCAATGACTTCAAAATAAGCCTCTTTGAGGGGGAAACCTCCTTTACATTACACAAATGAACAATTCTTGGATGATAAAAATGACAAAACCTCCTTTCTATATATAGTAGTCTAAGGGGTCACAATATAATCAAAGACGACATAATAATAATAATACAAGGGGACAATAATAACAATAGTGGGCTTCTATGGGGCACAATAATAACAATATTGGGATAATAGGGGCACAACAATAACAATAAGGGCTACAATCACAACAGTAATGGGGGAATCACTAGTATTATAGGGACCTAACATGCCCCTCTCCTTTAAAAAAGTGTTGTCCTCAATGCTTGAGTAGTTTTGAATGCTTATGTATAAAATTATCATCCTCACATGTGGAATCTTCAGCGTGCAAGTTCTTCCACATGACGAGATACTTTGAAATGATCAATTTCATAGTTGTCAAGTTCTTGTTTTTGTGATTGCTTCAGGTTCCAATATGATTTTTCCTTCCTCGACAATTTTTGGCGATATTGTTCGAACAGGGAGATTTTCACCTATAACCTTCTTTAAGTATGAAACATGGAAAAATGGGTGCACTCAGGAAGTTGCAGGAAGCTCCAATTTGTATGCCATAGTACCAATCTTTTGCAACACCTTGTACGGACCATAATACTTTGGTGATAATTTATTATCCTTATTAGCTTTCTTGAGGGACATTTGTTTATATGTTTGTAGTCGTAGAAATACCCAATCAACTACATCAAAACTTCTTTCACTGCGATGTTGATTTGCATATTGTTTCATTCTATTCTGTGCCAAAATGAGGTTATCCTTTAAGACTTGGAGAACTTGTTGTTGATGCTCGATGTGATCTTCCACTGGTTGAAACATAGAATTCTCACTTAAATATGATGTGATGGACGGTGGATTATATCCATAAAGTGCCATAAATGGGGTCATTTTTTCTACATTATGGAAGGAAGTTTCATACCACCATTCAGCCAGGCAACCATTTGACCCATTGTGTCTGTTTATTAGATACAAAGCAGCGAAGATATCCTTCCAAACATTTTTTTGCTATCTCAGGTTTCCAATTAGATTAAGGATGATAAGATGAGCTATGAGCTAACTGAGTACCAAGACAAGAAAATAATTATGTCAAAAACTTTCCAGTGAAAATGGGATCTCTGTCACTTACAATAATATGTGTCTTTCCATGTGTCTTTTGAATTGTTTCCATAAATGCAGTATAAACTGTATTGAATTTAAATGAATGAGATAATGAACAAAAGTGTGCATAATTGGTAATTCTATCAACTACCACCATGATGACACTCTTTCCTTCGGACTTGGGTAAACCTGTGATAAAATCTATTTAAACCTCCTCCCAACGTTGGCTTGGAAGGGATGAAGGTTGTAATAGACCTGGGGTCTTAATTGTTTCAACTTTATTTTGTTGGAAAACCAAATATTCTGCCACATTAATTTTGAATATAAGATTTAATTCCATCCCAAAAAAATCCTTCTTAACCCTGTGGAAAGCTTTTAAAAATCCTGAGTGCCCTCCTAAGGGAAAGCTTGCAATTCCATAAGAATGCTTTGTTTGAGTTGGGAATTCTTACATAGGTATAAGTGATATGTGTACCATAACGAATAATTTTTCTAGCTAAATGTATCAAATGTACTGCGATCCTGTTGTAACTTTTGAATGAGTGCCCACACTTCTTCGTCATTCTTCCATTCATCCCTGGCTTCATTTATCCAATCTAGTTGGATAATAGAAATGGCACAAAACAATGCTTCCCCATCCTCATCCTTTCCTGAGAGTGCATTTGCCACAACATTTTGCTTCCATTTTTTGTAGATGATTTCAAAGTCATAACCCAACATCTTTGTGACCCATTTTTTCTGCTCTTCTGAAGATAATATTTGTTAAAAAAGTATTTAAGACTATCATAATCTATTTTTACCTTGAAGTGTCTTCCCATTAGGTAGGGTCGCCATTTCTTAAGTACTTGTAGTATTGCCAACATTTCCTTCTCATAAATAGCTTTGTGTAAATACTTTCCTTTGATTGGATGACTTTTGAAAGCAATGGGTCTTTATTCTTGCATTAAAACAACACCAATTCCATTTCCTAAGGCATCACATTCCACAATAAATGTTTTTGTGAAGTCCGACATAGCTAAGACGGGTGCTTGGCACATTGCCTATTTAAGATGTTCAAAGGCCTTCGTTGCTTCTGGAGTCCATGAAAATGCATCTTTCTTCAATAATGTTGTTAGAGGTGTTGCTATTCTCCCCCAATTCTTAACAAACTTGCGATAATACCCTATCACCCCGAGAAATCCTCACATGTTCTTTATGGATGTGGGGATTTTCCATTCCTTAATGAATTTAATTTTTTTAGGGTCTACCTTAACACCTTCATGAGATACAATATCAACTAGATATTCCACCTCTTGTACTCCAAAGACACATTTGCAACTTTTTGCATAAAATTGTTTCTCCTTCAATAGTTTTAGCACCTTGTCAACATCTTGAACTTGATCCGTCCAAGTCCTTTTGTAGATTAGTATATCATCAAACAATACTAACACAAATTTTCTAAGGGTTTCAGAATGGAATTAATCAAACCCTAAAATGTACAAGGTGCATTGGTAAGGCCAAAAGGCAGGACCAAAAATTCATAATGACCCTCACGAGTTCTAAATGTTGTTTTCAAAATGTCTTGTGATTTGATGATATTGTGAACGAAGATCCAACTTGGTGAAGTAAATTGATCCATGCAATTCACCCAATAATTCATCAATGATAGGAATGGGAAATTTATCTTTAATAGTGAGCTTTTTGAGCTCCCTATAATCCGGACACATGTGTCGTGATCCACCCTTCTTGTGCACCAATAATATTGGAGCAGAGAAAGAACTTTGACTAGGTTGAATTATACCATCCTCTATCATTTCTGCAACCATACGTTCAATTTCACTCTTTTGGGCCTAGGGATATCTGTAAGGCCTGATGTTTGGAGGAACACTTCCTGGAATCAAATGAATAGCATGATCATGATCACGAATAGGTGGGAGGCCTCTAGGAGTCTCAAATACCTTGGAATGATGCTCCAAGACTTTTAGGAGATTTGGAGAAATAGATGATTTCGATGTGGGAACCTCTAGTGAACATAATTATGCAATTACGCCTCGTTTTTTTTATTTAGAATCTTTGTCTTTCTGTCAGAGATGATTATCTTTCCCGGTTTCCCTGTGATGCTCCTTAATTCAACTTCCTTTCCTTCTGAAAAAAATTCATGAAAGGTTGTTGAAAATTAAAAGTTATTGTACCCAAAGATTGTAGCCATTGGACTCCTAGTACAACATCATCACCACCCATTGGAATGGAAATCATTGGGTTATTCAATACATATTCTCCCATGGATAGCTTGCTATTATGGCACTTTCCAGAGAAATTTATGGTTCCTCCACTTGCAACCATCACTTGACACTATGGTGCTGGATATAAGAACAAATTCAATTCCTTGGCTATCTTACAATGAATACAATTATGGGTACTACCCGAATCAATCAACACTCTTACCTTTTTCTTCTTGATATGTCCTTCTATCTTTATTGTTTGAGGAGTGGTAATTCTAGACAATGCATTACAAGATATGGTCGGATTCATTTCTTCTTTCTCTAGGGTTTGTTCCTGGTCTATATTCTCTTATTTTGACATTTCTTATTCCTTTTCTTCCTCCTCTTCACAATCTATGTAAAATAATTTCTTCTCAGCACACTTATGACCTTTAGTGTATTTTCTATCACAACTGTAACAAAGCCCTTTTGCTCTTTTTTCTTCCAATTGTTGTGGTGTCAACCTTGTAGGTTATGAAAGGCTAGGGGTAAAAACACTTTCATATTTATAGTTGTGAGTGGTAGGCTTCCTTGTTGCCATAATTTTTATTTCCATTTTTCTTGCCAATCTGAATGCCTTCTCCAATGAATCAGGTTACCAAAGGTGAACCTCATGTTGGATGTTATCCTTTAAAGTCCCTATGAACACATCAATCCTATGCTCCTCTGGAATATATTTTACCCTTATATTCAATTTTTGGAAGTCCTCAATGTGCTCCATCATTGGTGTTGGGCATGGAATCCCCCTGTGGTATGTTTTTGGGCTAAAAGCCCATGTTTTGATTGAATAATGTTGTAAAGCCCTGCGAATTGCGGGCATGGAAGTATGTTAGAGTCATAGGATTGTTCGCCCTAGTTTTGGATGTAATGTTGGCCTACCCATGGTCCGCGAACCATGGGATTGTATAAATAGAGCAAGGCTCTAAATGTAAAAGAGAACGAATGGAGAATAGAATGGCATAGAAGAATAGAGAAGTCTAAGTGATTGGGTTGAAAGTGTAAAGTGTGTATTGGGTCGTAGAGTAGGAGAAGACTCTGCAGCTGAGTGCGCAGAGGCCTAGAAGTCCGCAGCTAAGTGCACGGATCCCTACAGCAGAGTGCGTAGGGAAAAGTTGAGTCTGTAACTGAAGAAGAGAATAATAAAGAGAAGAATTATCCAAATTTTGTGTATCTGTTCTTGAGTTATTGCATGTTTAATATCAATTGCAAATATATTGTTTATTTACTTCACTTACTTGTATGAATGATTTATATTGTTACAGTACAACTTAAAACTCGTGATTGGGCTAAAATAATCAACTAACAGTGGAACACTCATAAGACTTGGGTAATAACAGCATTCGGGCCCCGAGTAGGACTGCACAAAGGTAGCCTCTCAGAATGTGAGGTACGGGTAAGTTTGCGTAGTGACGTGCACACAGGGTCGAACCGCAGACCACTTGAACTCATCAGACATCCCGAGGGTGCAGAAACCTAGTTTTAGCACCCTCCCATACTACATCAGGTGAGACCTTAGTCTGCGCTCCACAAATTGTTGTTGAAAGGGCCAGCAGTACTGGGATTTGCTTGGCTAAATCACCTCTGAACCTGGGTCAGGCCCCAACAAGCCAACAAATGGTTTTTTTGCTAGGATCGGGATCTGCATAAGGGATGTATGATGTCGTATCATTGGAATTCGACAAAGAAAGAAATTGAAGGGTGGTTGGACAAAAAAATTCAAGAGTTTGCGACACAGGAAAATAGGAATCTGTGGGTGTCGAAGGAATAGTGGTTAGAGTGCTACTTATATATGAAAATCTACAAAACTTTCTTTGCATCCTTCCCCTATGAGTTGTATGAGTGGATCTCGAAGCTAGCAGACAGTCAGGGAAGGTGTAGGCTCAAAAAACCTATTTTGTGGACTCCAGAGTTGGTGTGCAGACTAGAAGCATCAGAAGATAATCACATGCACTGTGGACCATTGGCTCGATCAAATTATAGGAAGGCTTATAATCGAGTTCACGGTGGATACGACAATCAGCTATAGTGAGGCAGAACGACGCTTCCTCAAAGGACCATGAGGTAAGTACATTAAATATTTGAACACTTGGATTAAAATGCTACTGTGTGAAAAGCGGGTTATGCGAATAAATTGATGTTTGGGGTTGTGTGAAGTGGGAGGATCTACAGAAACAGAAATAGTGAATAATTAGAGACTAGTCCCTTGATTTCACCTCGGTGAGAAAGCGAGGAAGAGCTCGTGAAGGTTTCACCAAGGAGAGCGATCAGTCTGATAAGGCAGCGAATTCCGTGCATACCACCTCCACCTACACCACCACCGGTTTCACCATCTTCACCCCCATCTTCACCCACACTACCTCTGCCACCACCACAGTTTAGTATGGTGAGCGTAATAAAGTTACCGGTATTCAGAGGAGTAGGAAATGAAGATCTGAACCAATTTTGGTTCATAGTAAAGGCTGTATGGGAAGCACAAGGAGTCACGGATGATAATATCAAGAAGGAAACATTGGTTAGTGCCTTGCAGGATCGTGCACTGACATGGTACATCAAGCATTCCAATGACAATCCAATCGCAGGGATCATGGATATCCAAGTTGCGCTAAATAGGGAATTTAGTAGACCAAAAGCAGAGACACAGTCGATTATCGGGTTTAAGGAAATCGTGATGCTTCCAGGAAAGACCCCCTAGGAGTTGGATCAAAGACTGAAGGGTATGATTTGTGAAGCCAACATGACCTTGATGGATGGGAAACACCGCGCATGGTTTGTAGCATCACTAACGCCGCATCTAAGGACCATGCTGTCACAGCAAAAGCTATCTACTTAGGCCTAAGCCTTGGAGATTGCAATGGGACTGCACGAGACCCCGATACAAGGTCCTAGCTTGGGAGTGCAACAGATCCACGCATAGTTGAAAAATTTGTGTCTTGAGGTGCAGAGTTTGAAACAAGATAAGACAACTCAGCTAGAGGTGCACGAGGAGGTATGGTGCATCAAATGCAAAGGCCAGGGACATGACAAGGACCATTGTCCAGTCTTACCTGGTGGGAGGAGGACCAATGCCCCTAAGACCAAAGGCACAAGCACGACCGAGCACGAAGCCTGCATTATGGTGCGTGATTTGTCAAATAGGAGGGAAGCATGCTACAGATAATTGCCACCTATTGTAGAAGTATATGCAAACATCCCAGCAATTATTCTGTAATTTCTGCAGGTCGGTAGGCCATGATGAGCGCACCTGTAGAAGTTATGAACTGATGATGGATTGGACTCCTACCTACATATTTTAGACCAAAACACGGGCCCTTGATCAAAATGCAGGGATGGCACACATTGGATTTCAAGGGCGCGGATGAGGTCGAGGTGTAATGGTACCAGGAAGGGGTCGTAGACAGTTGATTTTTTACAATTGCAGAGGGCCAGGACATTATGCCCGTGATTGTACAAATCTAACGAGACCATCATTTTTATATTGTACCCAGTTTGATCATGAGATAGAGATTTCCCCACACTAATAGCAAGGTTGCGTGATAAAGGAATACTCCAACCTCCCCTGACTTAGAACCTGCAAATGATGAGGTCTGAGACATGCGAGGAGGACCCGAATGTAAACATCGTGCTCTAAAGCGGTATCACGATAGGAGATGACAAAGGTAAGCAACGAGAAGAAAGTGTCTAGGTTTGCAAGGCTCCAACAAAGGAACCAGTGTTCAATTTGGAGCAAGTGAAGGAGACATTCATGGAAGCTATGAAGAGCTTCACGGAGGCCTCCACTTCAGGTAGTAAAGACAAACTAGAACCGGAGATGGGCCCATCAATGCTTACTACCTTTCTGGAGAAATGCATGAAGACGCTGCATGATAGCAGGGCTGTGAAGGGACTGCAAGAACTCATCATTAGATGCGTTGGATCAAGGGAACCGTGCCTAGTCCAGAAGCTTGGGAAGCACATGATGCTCACAGGAAGGGAGATGAGATTGACTGCACAAATCAAGGAATATGAAATGAATCAAGTGATTCTGGATTTAGGATCGGACACGAACATACTGCCAAAGCAGATATGGGAACGCATGGGCAGGCCCGAGTTGCAATGGTCTCCTATTCAATTGAGAATGGTGAACCAGCAAAACATACTACTAATGGGGAGATTGTAGGGAATAACAGTAGACATCAAAGGTGCGAGTGCGCTGGCAGATTTCGAAGTGATAGAGATTGTTGATGAAAACAATCCCTATCCTGTGCTACTGGGAATAGATTGGACCACTGAAATGAACAGAGTGATAAATCTAAAGAAGCGCAAGATGATTTTTGAGAAAAAGTCACTACGCGTAGTGGTACCTTTAGACCCTATGGAAGGATCGTGCTACACAGAGCCAGTGCATGATGATGAGAGTGATGACGATCTAGATTGTATCTACAAGATAACCACTTGGGAGCAAGATTGGGTGAATCCTATAACAGATGGCAGGATTTTGTGGGAGCGCGAAAGCTCCTGCACATCAAATTCAGATGAGGAAATAGAACGATGGCAGAATCCATTGCACAAGGTAACCAGACTCAATTGCAACATGATGATAAAGTCACTACGATGTGTAGCAATAGAAGCAAGAGATATACCTATGTATGATGGACAGGCTGTGGTAGATTATTTCCTGAATGAATTTGAAAGAGAAGTACTAGAACAACAAAATTTTGACGCTGTAAGATGGGCACTGCATGCTACACCCACAAGGTGGTGGGGTACACACTAGCATAATTTTGAGGACTGGCAGGAATGTGGAAGGATTGTGTGCCTACAATTTGGGAAACTGTAGATGTGGCTAATAGATAAATATGACAGACGGGATGATCCACGTGCACACCTTGCGAAATGGACCAAGGTCTACGGGGAAGAGCCACAACCTGAATGGGTGCATGTATTTTGTCATACCCTGGATTCCATACCCATGAATTGGTATACTAAGACGAAGCTTTGCCATGGCACGAGCGAATGGGATATCTTGCGTGAATGATTCCTGTTAACCTTCACATTTTAAAATTGTTGGTGGGATACTTTTGATGATGTGATACAAGCAGTAAAAGAAGTTATCATCAAAATACCCTAGGAACCAATGGAAGTGCTTCAACCAGAATGGGTGACCCAGTTAAGCTGCGTGTTGGAGTGTTACAATGTAAATATTGAGGAAGATGATGAGGATCCACAGAATATTAACATTCCAGAAATTGAAGGCTGTCGTGAGGTTCGAGGACCATTGGTTGAGGATCTTGACATCATCGCGCCCCTAAAAACGAGGCAAGTAAACATTGGGACGGAGGCAGAACCAAAGTATGAAATGCTCAGTGACTATTGGGATGATGCCACGGTGGATAAAGTCGATGAGTTAATCCGTGAGTACCAATATTTTTTCTCAACCAAGATCATGGACCTAAAGGGGATCATTGTTGATTTAGGGATGATTAAGATCACCCTAAAACCTGACGCGAAGATGATTAAGTAGAGGCCTTACTGCTTGAATTCGAAATACAAGGAAAAGGTCTGTGTCGAACTAGACAAAATGCTTGTGGCCAGAATTATTGAACCAGTGGAAGAATTTGACTGGGTAAGCCCTATTGTCATACAGGAAAAGAAACAGAAGGGTGAGATAAGAATATGCGTGGACCTTAGGAAATTGAATGATGCCTATGTACATGACCCATTCTCGACCCTGTTCACAGATGAAGTATTGGAAAATGTTGGTGGACAAGAAGCATAATCTTTCACGGATGGGTTCTTAGGGTACCATCGAATAAAAATTGCGCTAGAATACAGGAGAAATACAACCTTCGCAATTGAATGGGGATACTTTCAATACACTGTTATGCTATTTGGATTAAAGAACACGCCAGCAATCTTTTCGTGCATAGTTGTTTCCGCTTTCAAAGAATACATCCACAAGTTCCTAGAGGTCTATTTGGATGATTGGATTGTCTTTAGATCGGTTAAGCACCACATAGCAAGCTTACGCTTGATGTTGGATACTTGCCGATGACACCAGATTGCGCTGAACCTTAAGAAGTGCACATTCCTCGTTCCCGTTGGGAACCTGTTGGGACATGTGGTCTGCAAATAGGGATTGATGGTGGACCCTGCAAAGATTGCAGTAATTCTAAATTTGGAAGCACCGCGAAGTGTTAAACAGTTGCACACTACCTTGGGACACACAGGGTACTACAGGAAGTTCATCAAAAGCTATGCCCAAATCACTACGTCAATGGAGAAATTACTACAAAAGGATGTCACATTTTGCTGGAATGATGATTGCATGAAAAGTGGATGTCCTAAAGGGGAAATTGGCCTCCGCTCCAATCCTGGTCTTCCCAAAATAGGATGTGGAGTTTCATGTCCATGTTGATTCGTCGTGTATCGTGCTGGGAGCAGTGCTCACACAAGAGGGTGGTGAGGGCTTGGATCATCCTATCGCGTTTGCAAGTCGTAGATTGTCCAAAGCTGAGAAGAACTATTCCACAACCAAGCGCGAGGGGTTGGTGATGGTGTACATGCTCCAAAAATTGTGACACTATTTTCTAGGAGGATATTTCAAAATGTATACAGACCATTCCACACTAAATTACTTGGTCAATAAGCCTGTGTTGGGGTGGCACATATTTCGGTGGCTCTTATTGTTCCAAGAATATGACTTTGTGGTCGTGGTAAAACTTGGATGCCTGAATGCAAGACCGGATCACTTGTCGCATATTGAAACAGGTGAGGAACCTACTAGTTTGGATGAAGGATTACTTGACGCACAGCTCTTTGCTATACGCATCATGGACAGGATCTTCGAAGACATAATACACTTTCTAAAAACTAGGACCACGCTGAAGGAATACTCTGTCCAACAGAAGAGGGAATTAGTGGTGCGCGCGGCGGATTCTTCTATCATCGTGGGGCACCTCTATAAAATGGGAAATGATGAGATATTGCGAAGATACGTACCTAAATTTGAACGAAGTCAGATCCTCACAGAAGAACATGGGAGCACTGCAGGAGGAAATTATGCAGGACGAGCGACCACACAAAAGATTCTCTGCGTAAGGTTGTGGTGGCCAACCCTTCCTAGATTCTAAAGCGCACTGTAAGGCCTGCGATATATGTCAAAGAACTAGAAACCATCATAGAGGGACGAGATGTTGTTGAATCCACAAATGACACTGCAGCCGTTCGAGAAATGGGCAATTGACTTTGTGGGACCCATCAAACCTCAGGGAAAGACGGGTGCGCACTACATCATCACTGCGACGGAGTACTTGACGTGATGGGAAAAAGCACAATTAGTCAAAGACTGCACGGTCACTATGGCTTCAAAGATTTTGTTTGAACATGTGCTGACCCGATTTGGATGTCCGAAGATCTTGATGATTGATCGGGGTAAAAATTTCCTGAATGAAACCATCAGTGCACTCACAAGAGAGTTCCAGATGTATCATAAAAAAAGCACACCATATCACCCACAAGCCAATGGGACAGTAGAAGCATTCAACAAAATGCTGGAGACTACACTAGCCAAAGTGGGAAATGCGCAATGAAACGATTGGGACCTGCGCGTACCTGTAGTACTCTAGGATTATCAGACAATGTGCAAGAAACTAACGGGACAAACACCTTTCTGATTAGTTTACGGCATGGAAGCTATCATGCCAATGGAATATATTGTACCTAGTCTACGAATAGCCGTGTTCATAGGTATGATGGATCATGAAGCTCTAGAAGAAAGGCTCGCGCAATTATAAGAACTTGAGGAGGAAAGATTCTTGGCCATTTTTCATCAGTGGGTACAAAAGCAGCGTGAAAAGGCCTGGCACGATTGCCATATTAAGTTGCACACCTTCATGGTAAATGATTTAGTGCTTCTGTATGACAATAATTTGAAAAATTCCAGGGGAATTTCAAATTGCATTGGCTAGGACCATACGTGATTAAGGAGGTCACAGACGGAGGCACAATACAGCTAGTCAAACTAAATGGAGAACCTTTCCCATGCAAGGTTAATGGCAACCGTTTGAAGCCTTACATGGCTGGACTAGCTATTTGACTAACTAGCAGAAGCACAGTCTTCGCACTCCAAGGAGCCAGACGAAGGCGCGGGACTATAAACACATGCCATAGACACCGGTACAGATGTATGGAAATAGTTTAGACACAGAGGAGCGGATGCAACAGATTCAGCAAAGCGGCTCAATGCGCTACCGACATCAGCACAGTTCAAGGACAGTTTGAGGAACTCCGTGCTAAGATCGCTGCACCAATAGAGTGACTCAAGGGCGAGTCATGATGTTTGGGTTAGGGGCTCGTTGGGCATGGAATCCCCCCAAGGCATGTTTTGGGGTTCAAAGCCCATGTTTTGACCGAATAATGTTGTAAATCCCTGTGAATTGCGGGCGTGGAAGTATGTTAGAGTCATAGGGTTGTCCGCCCTAGTTTTGGATGTAATGTCAACCTACCGATGGTCCGTGGACCATGGGATTGTATAAATAGAGTGAGGCTCTAATGTAAAAGAGAACGAATGGAGAATAGAATGGCATAGAAGAATAGAGAAGTCTAAGTGATTGGGTCAAAAGTGTAAAGTGTGTCTTGGGTCGTAGAGTAAGAGAAGGCTCTACAGCTAAGTGCACAGAGGCCTAGAAGTCTGCAGCTAAGTGCGCAGGGTGGAGTCGAGTATGTAACTGAAGAAAAGAATAATAAAGAGAAGTTTTATCCAAATTTTGTGTATTTTTTCTTGAGTTATTGCATGTTTGATATCAATTGCAAAAATACTATTTATTTACTATGCGCACTTGTATGAATAATTTATATTGTTACAGTATAACCTAAAACTCGTGATTGGGCTAAAATAATCAACTAATAGTGGAACACTCATAAGACTTGGGTAATAACAGCATTCGGGCCCTGAGTAGGACTGTGCGAAGGCAGCCTCTCAGACTACGAGATACGAGTAAGTGCGGGTAGTGACATGCACATAGGGTCGAACCCCGGACTACTTGAACTCATTAGACATCCCTAGGGTGTGGAAAAATTGTTCTAGCACCATTCCATACTACTTCAGGTGAGACCTTAGTCCGCGCTCCGTGGACTATTGCCGAAAGGGCTAGTAGTACCAGGATTTGTTTGGCTAAATCACCTTTGAACCTGGGTCAGGCCACAACAAGCCAACAATTGGACCCTTTTCTCTCAGATTTATCAATTGGCTAAAAAGGTGTTGCTTTTTGTATCCTCATAATGTGTTATCATTTCTTCCGTAACAATTGCCCAAGTGATAATTTGTTTATGAGAGAAAATCCATTAATACCATACAAACTGATTTGGTTCGAACTATAAAATTATAATGTGTACCTTTTGTGTGTTTTTCACATTATGGAGATCGAAATATTGCTCCATCTGTAGTATCCATGTTACGAGATCCTTGCCATCAAACTTCGTCATATCGATCTTTGGAACATGGTGGGTCTTCAATCCAACGTTAGAGTCTATGAAATCATGACTAACATTTCTTTTGTTCTCATCATGAGTTTCCTTTACTAGCCTTTCACCCTTAGTAAGCATTTCATGTAGCAACTTTGTTAAATCTATCTTCAAATCTTCCATGTTGCCTTTAAGTGTTTCTTCTATACCATCCATCTTAGCTTCCATGCCATTCATCTTAGCTTCCATGCCATCCATATTAGCTTTCACGCCATTCATATTAGCTTCCATGCCTTTCTTTAAACCATCCATCTTAGCTTCTATTACTTTTTGTGAGAGTGAAAATTGTTGCACTTGATCTCGTAATTTTGATATATCATGTTGCATTTCATCCTCTTCTTCATGAGTCATGGTAGATATTTTAGGTTGCTTACTAGGTGTTTCCATTTTCTTTCATCAGGGCATCAATTAATGATAATTATGCCTCATTATGCCCTTTGAATCACTTCAACCTAATTTTTCAAACCAGACTCATGCAATTTTTTTTAAACTACATACCTTTTTTCGCTTTATAGGAGCTCGATATTGAATCTGTTGTATCTTTTTAATTTAGGATATCCAAGGTCTTAACTTACATCTTGTGGTAGCACTCTGAGTCCTCTTTGTAAACCCACCAATCTGATCAATATTTGATTCTTCAAGAAATATTTATGCCAAATCTCCTATGATGCCCTAGTTACCAACTAGTTCAGTAGAGTGAACTTATACTACCTTCCATGTGTTACTGTTTCAACCCTTGGACCTGTAAATGATACAAAGAAAACTAAAGTTTGTCCTCTTTCTATATCTTCTTACAAAATTTCAATCTGATGCTCAAAGAGAAAGTTATGACGTGTTTCCCAAGGTCACCTATTTGGGATGTAATTAGGGAGCATGAAAACACCCTAAACTCCTTGGATCATATCTTTGAAAATATAGTGAGAAAAGATCTGAAATTTAGACCCAAGGTTCATTGAGATTTCGGGTCAAATGGGTTTTAATTTAAGATTTTGAAATGTTGTAGAAACAAATTTATAGCGAAAATTCCACAATGACCTTTTTGGAGCAGTGAAACCCCAGAATCAAAAGCCTCTGATACCAAATGTTATGCAACCAGCTCACAAAATAGAAGAAAATATAGATCAACAACTTCAAAATCATCCTGTTTGAGGGGGAAAGCTCCTTTACATTACACAAATGAACAATTCTTGGATGATATAGGAGTTTAAGGGGTCACAATATAATCAATGCCGACATAACAATAATAATAATAATATAAGGGCACAACAATAACAATAGTGGGCTTCTATGGGGCACAATAATAACAATATGGGAACAATAAAGGTACAACAATAACAATAAGGGCCATAATGGAAATAGTAATGGGGGAATCACTATTATTATAAGCACCTAACTCATATCCAATCAATCCCACTCTCTTTTAATGTGAATCCCATGACTCCATTCCTGACCAACCTTTGGTTGAGTAAATGGTTGAATCTATTCCACCTTTAGTTGAACGTACCTTTCTCGTATAGAATGAACTTCATACCACTCAGGTTCTTATCATTTCTTTAGGTTCTAATGAAATGGGGGATATTTCTCCCATTCCCATAGCACAGGAGGGAAATCCTCCCATTCCCACCACATTGGAGAGTAGTTCTTCTGTTCCCACAACACAAGGGGGTAGTTCTCCCGTTCCCACAACACCCACTCCAAGTAGCATGGTCACTTCCTTTGATTGGAGTTGACTGACGAGATATTGTCTTCTTCCCTATGTGCCCTTCCAGATCATAGTATAGGCTTATAATGTGGTTGTACCTAGCACAATCTTAGATGAAGGCACATCTGTTAGTATTCTTTCCTCAACTACTTGGAAAGCTTTAGGTTCTCTATAACTTGTGCCTGTTACCCAAACTCTGTTGGCTTTTAACTAAGAAACCAGTCAACTGTTAGGGATCCTTCCCAAGTTTCCTATTACTTTGGAAGGAGATACTATCTATATCAATGTGACGGTAGTCCAAGGCGCTTTGAATTTTAATTTACTCCTTGGGCATGATTATGCTTGTGTCATGGGATCTCTTTTCTCTTCACTCTTTCGTGTGTTATGTTTCCTACATGAAGGAAGAATCGTGACTATTGACCAATGTAACTCCCTCCTCCCACATCTATCCAAGCAACCTACTAGTCGGGTTAAACATGCGACAAGAAGCCACTATGATAAGATTCAACCTCCTTGGTGACTTTAAGGAAATGGAATTGATGGAACATCACATATAGTCATCCAGCATCATCCACATAACCTTTAGAAGACAACTCATCCACTTAGACTGCATGTCCCTAGGTCCTATTGCTGTTTGAGAAAACTTAGGGCAGGGTAACACTCCCTAGACACTGCCCAGGTGAGTTAGTTTTAGGACTAATACTCCCCAAACACTGGCAGGGTGCTTTATAACACTCCCTAGACACTTCCCAGGTGAGTTAGTTTCAGGACTAATGCTAGCATTCTAGGATTTGAGCCACCTTTTTTCGGCCCAGAATTTGGGATACTGCCTAGAATGTAATGATAATTAAAAATAAGGATATCATACTTATCTAAGAATCACTATGAACCATTGCTTCCTCATGTCTTTTGTTGCCTTATCACTTATTAGGTCATAAATATAGTATCCATTCAAACACAAGTAAAATCATGCTGAGAGCCAGACATAGCTACTACCATAAAATATACATATAACTAGCATAAAAGGAACATAAATATAATGGACATATCACCCATCAAAATCCATATATATATCGGTACATTTGCACATAAAAATCAAGGGAATGAATTTTTCATTAATAATGCAATGAACCAACCGGTGATGGGACTACCACGTTCCTACCGACCATAGATTGGGTGAGTCAAGTCTCTCTTCAGCTAATCATCCTTGTGCTATATTCCAAGCATGAATGTGGGACTCATAGAACGCCTCAAAACAACAATCAATGTGGATGCCACCAAAGTTCTCCACCTACACCATGAGGAATTTGAGTGCCTCCTAATGCCTCAGGCTTTACTGTGCATCCACAGTCTGATCTAGGGATCACTAGGACCTACACCGAGACATACTCTCCAGGCTTTATCGTGCATTCCATCCCTGAATCACTAGGCCCAATGGAGAGAAAATCCACCTCTTAGCTTTACTGTATATCTCGCCATTCACCGACAAGGATTCTTAGGCCCACCAAGGCACACAATATGGATTTACCACAATCCACAGTCCAATTTAGGGGTTACTAGGCGAGTGGCTTCGTGCATCTTCAGTCTAGTTTAGGGACCACTACCACCATGTGTTGGTCAATTCGGATATCCAACCCACTCAGCTTCGAATCCAATCTGGCCATCCCCCACGAAATGCATGAGACACCTCATCAAATCTTTCAGGAAATGGCAAGGCTAGGCTAAAAATATTGTCACACCTAGCAAAACCCATGCCATGGTATAAAAGAAACACATGCAATCCCATGCATGCCAAATCTAGCAAGGAAAATACACATGCAAGTTGATACCTACAATGAAGCTTGTTGTAGCTACTTGATCCTACCCTTCCCTGCTTGATCCTTACTTCCTCTTGGCTTCTTTGCTTTTCTTTATCCAATGCCAAAGTGCTCCAAGAAAACTCTAAGTGTCCAATAGTATGAGAGAGAGAGAGAATAATGAGAGAGCTCCAAAACTGAACTGACCAAGTCTTGCCCACTGATCCTCATAAGCCTTTTTATTAGTGAGGCTGTTATATACCTAGGGGGGATAATATGGGGTACCAAGGGAGGTACCCAAGGTAATAATGTAATAATGGGATGGGCCATAGTAATAAATAAGGTGGTTAAACCATATCATGTAAGGGACCACAAGTAGTTAGTAATAATGTAATGGCCCCATGGTATTAGTTTGATGGTATGAGGGAACCATGGTAATGACCCATGGTATTGTATGTATGAGGCCTATATAGAGGCTAGAGACTCCACATGGATAACGTCAAGAAATATGGTCAAGGATTATTGTATGAACAGACATATGGCTTGTGGAGTGTTCTCCTTCCTTAAGGAGTGAATGTATGGTGTTGCCCTACCTTAAGGGTTTGATATCAAAAAAGAATCATTTCATATTATTTTTGGGTTTATTTGCATTATCTCATATTTTTATATCATATCTATAATATTTCTGGGTTAGATCTATAACAAGTGGTATCAGAGCACTTTCTTGGGCAAACAGTGGAGAATTTTTTTATTTTTTATTTTTTGCAAGATTTCGGGGGCGGCGAAGTTTGCAGATCAAATATGTATGTTTTGGTGCAAGTTCTGCTAAATCTAATTGTGGATTTATATTATTTGTGAAAAAATAGCCGATTTAAAAAAAAATCGGTTGAATCGGAGTCCGGATGAAGGAGATATCGCTGATTTAAAAATCAGTGGGGTTGCAGACAATTTTTCGGGGCAGCAAAGTTGCGGCACAGATCTAGACGTCTTGGTGCAAGATCTACAAAATATAATTGTAGATCTAGATTCTGTGTGAAAAACACTCAATTTAAAAAAATAAATCAATTGAATCGGAGTCTGGATGAAGGAGATATCGCTGATTTAAAAATCAATGGGGTTGCAGACAATTTTTCGGGGCAGCGAAGTTGCGGCACATATTTGGACATCTTGGTGCAAGATCTACATAATATAATTGTAGATTTGGATTTTTTGTGAAAAATCACTCAATTTCAAAAAAAAAATCAATCGAATCGGAGTCCGTATGAGGGAGATATCGCTGATTTAAAATCAGCTCTTTTTTGTAGAAATTTTGGTGACAGCGGGAGAGTTGCAGCACAGATCTCAAATTCCAGTGCCTGGATCCATATTTCTATCACATGGGTAGATGCATAATGGTTGTTTCATTTCCAAAAATAGGTCATAATAGTAATTCTGAGCAATATTTACATAATTGTGGCCATTTAAAATTTTCGCCAATTTTTTTTGTGATGGCGGGCCAAGATTGGAGTTTGAGGGACTTGTATAAATTTGATGGCTCTCATCTAGCCAAATGGCTAGCACAAATGGAGAAATGTTTTAGTTTGAATTACATCATGGATGATGAGGCTCGGCTGAGAATGGGACAAATGTACTTGGACTATGAAAGATGGCAATGGTGGCAAAGGCATCAACATTGCTATCGAAGGCCCTTGACTTGGGACATATTCACAAAAGCTATTATGGACCACTTTGACCGTAAAACTAATCTTGTTGATAAGCTCACACAGACAGACACACTGCCTAGCATAGATTTTATTTTTACAGAAAAGAAGGAAACCAAGGAACCTAAAGGGTTATTTTCTGCTGGTATCTCCTTATTGCAGGTTCATGGATTGATTCAGAAAGAGAAGATCATTGTTTCTATAAATCCTAGTTGCAAGCATAATTTCATCAATGTTAATTTGGCAAACAAATTGCAAGTTCCAACAAAAAAAATTGAAAATACACAGGTTGATGATGAGGATGTTCAAATTTATAAGGATTTGAAGCTTTCTATGGATAAGTATGTGTTGCATGGTGAATTTTATACTTCAGAGATGGATAATATGGATGTTGTTTTGGGATATCCTTGAATGGAATCTGCGGGTACTATTAATATTAATGTGCAGAATAAATTCCTGAAGCTCTGGTATAAAAAGAAGAAAATTACATTACAGGATATTTCCATCAATAAACAGGTAGAGTCCACGAACGTTGAAGCAGAAGATGTTCCAGGGACTGACATATCAGATGATGAGCCTTTGATGATTGACAATCAAACACAAACAGAGGCTGAAGCAGACAAGGTTACAGGTACCTCAGATGAGGGCTCAGTGGTTGAAGTCATATTGGAAAAGAAGACACCCCAACAGGCACCACAGTAGGGTGAATTAAAGAAAAAGACACCGTGGGTTAAAACTTTAACATATCATCACCCACATCACCCCATAAGAAAACAACCAACAAGATGGCAACCAATTAGCCACAAGGACAACAACCCCCGTATGAAGGATAGCGAGAAGCGAATATCCACCTACTACATATCAACATAGAAGAGCTGCCATGGTCAACTTCCATCTCAAGCAAGCGAGGCACTAGCGAGATCGAGGGTCCACCTTTCTCTTGGATGGCTAGATGCACATGCATTGTACTAGTGGACTACTCTTTTGAGTAGATCTTATTATTTGTGTTCTTCCCATGTTTCGAGGATGAAACATGCTAAGGGGGGTGGAATGTTATATACCTAGGGGGGATAATATGGGGTACCAAGGGAGGTACCCAAGGTAATAATGTAATAATGGGATGGGCCATAGTAATAAATAAGGTGGTTAACCCATATCATGTAAGGGACCACAAGTAGTTAGTAATAATGTAATGGGCCCATGGTATTAGTTGATGGTATGAGGGAACCATGGTAATGACCCATGGTATTGTATGTATGAGGCCTATATAGAGGCTAGAGACTCCACATCAAGGAATATTGTCAAGGATTATTGTATGAACAGGCATATGGCTTGTGGAGTGTTCTCCTTCCTTAAGGAGTGAATGTATGGTGTTGCCCTACCTTAAGGGTTTGATCAATAAAGAATCATTTCATATTATTTCTGGGTTTATTTGCATTGTCTTATATTTTTATATCAGATCTATAATATTTCTGGGTTAGATCTATAACAGAGGCCTCTATTTTCTTCATTTTCCATTATTTTCCTTCAATTTCCTCCTCACATGCGACATGTGACCTTTCACCTTCCTTTTCTCCTAATTTCCATTATTTTCATAAATAAATGTGCCAAAATACCTTTTTTCCTCTTTAATGCCTTAGCTAATGCCTTTGCCAATTTCCTTATTCATAAACAACCAAATGAACACACACTAGGATGTCCTACCCACCATTCAGCGTGGAATATGTGTCCCATCATTCGTGGTATTTATATATTTTTCATGGAATTTTCACCAGGGCTGTTACAGAACCCTCCCCCTTGGGAGAACACTGTCCTTGGTGTTCAATGACACATATAACCAACATGACTGCTAAAAACAAAACATATTGCCCATGGAGCTTTATAACACAACTCGTTAAAGCATTTACAAGGAATTACCTGCTCCAAATAAAACATCATGAAAAAATGACCAGATAAAAACCATACCGCATGCTAGAGCTTTATAACACAAATCATTACGTATTTACAATAACCACATATACACATATGCAGATCTACTAAACCAGAAAATAAGAGAATATGATGCCCATATCGGTAACAAGGGAATCCAAAGGCTCACACTTCTACCCTCAAAGTAATAGTAGGATCCACCTCCTTCCCAGGAAGTCCAGGATCCATTGCAAAGTCAAATCTACATCCAAATTCCAGCGCTATAATCCCTCACCCCTTGTCCTCTCAGCGAAAAGTATTGGATCATTGTTCCAGGGCACGCTCCCATTGTGCATTTGATTCCATCTGGCAATGCTAATGACAAAACCAACTCTATCCACGACCTTCCCTTCTCTACTACACAGTCCCTGGGGATCCGGTCACCTCTTCCATGTAGTCACTCACCTTCCAAGTTCCGCTAGCACCCCCATCCTGGGAAGTCCATCCCTTGGAAAGTCTTCCTTGCATTAAAAGATACAACAACCAAGGCATATCCCTCCCTCAACACATCATACCAGTCATAACATGCTCATGGAAATCAATGGACACTATTTGGTACCAGTGTCCCATAATGGCCTTACTCCTGAAGTGCTTTGCCAACATACTGTTGCATGTTTCAATTCCTTTGTTGTTGCTGCTAATTCTTGTAGTCAATTTCGGCCACTCAACTGGGCATGTTCATGCTTCCTGTACCATGAACATAACTTCCATTAGATTCAAAATAAATTCAAATAAATTCAAA
The DNA here is from genome assembly GCA_031772625.1 of Pinus tabuliformis. Lineage (NCBI taxonomy): Eukaryota > Viridiplantae > Streptophyta > Pinopsida > Pinales > Pinaceae > Pinus > Pinus tabuliformis. The sequence continues at coordinate 762,701,383 of CM062804.1, forward strand.
TCATACCTCATTGGTAGTTCATCAATAAGGTACACTTGGAATCTTGTTTGCTTCATGTCACAAGAAGTCAAACTAACATCTTTGACCAAATCAACATGTATAAAAATATCACATCAGGTTAGCTCAAAACACAACCATCATAGGTCAAAATCATAAATCACATGTAACCATCATAAACTAGAATCATAGATCACATATAATCATCATATACCATAGTCATAAATCACACGCATAATAAAATTGAAATAAAATGATGATACTTATCCTTTCATCAATCCTTAGCTTCTACCTTCACCTTTATTCCATACGCACTCTGGTTTGGTTTCTAGACCCGACAAACACCCAATGCCTTATCCTCAACCATGTGCATAGACACATTGTGTGCATCACACACATATAGCCACACCTAAAACAAAACACCATGCAATACATGCACCTACACCTGATGTACTTCTCATAAACCTACAGCCAGTGTACAACACATTGCATCATCTATACCCAATGTGAAATACCACCCAATACATGTACCTACATAGAGTACAACACAATGAGTACCCCTGCCACAATACCACGACTACATGATGTACATACATAATACCGCATGCCCATAACACAACATCGATGAAATGCACACAGTACCACACGTACACCAGTACGATATGTACAACATATACACAGTACCACCTGTACATGGTATCACCTACATATCATGTGCACAAAATCACATGTACACGGTGCCACCTGCACAACACGTACACAACGCCACATGTACACTACATCACTATACAATGTGTACACAATACCATGACTACATGATGCACATAGATAATACCGCATGCCCATAACACAACATTGATGAAATGCCCGCAATACCACACGTACATCAGTACCATATGTACAACATGTACACAGTACCACTTGTACATGGCATCACCTGCACATTTTGTGCACAAAATCACATGTACACAGTGCCACCTGCACAATTCGTACACAATGCCACGTGTACACTACACCACTATACAATGTGTACACAATACCACATGTACACATTACCACATGCACGATGTGTACATCACACCATATGTACATAGCATCACATGCACAACATGTACACAGCACCGCATGCTCATAGAACCCTATGTACAACATGTACACAACACGACATGCTCACAACACCACTTGTACAATCATGCACACAACACCACATGTACATAACACCATATGTACAATGTGCACGCAACACCACGTGTACATAACACTGCATATCCAACATGTACATAACATCATCCATACATAGCACTGCATATCCAACATGCATAGAGCACCATATGCACACACGCTGCATATACATCATGAAGATAGTACAATATGTATACAACACCCCATATGCAATATTCGCACAACCCAATTTGTACCATCTTGTACATAACATTGCATAAATAACATGTACACATGGTATTTATACACAACACCACGTGTGCAAACATCATAGATGAAACATGTACACCATATACAATGTACGCACAACAATAGTACCACACATCCAAAACCACATTGTCCATACCAAGAAATCTTGGTTCTGGTATCTCATTCGTGCTTATCCTAGCATGCTGCAGACCACACTGCTTTCACTTTGTTGATGTACCCTTCAAAATTACCTATTATAACATAAACATAGGCATAATACAAGTGTGCAATACCAAATCATATCCACATGATACTGACCTCGTATATTTGTCGTGACTACTCTTCCCAATTGATTCCTTGTAAGACTAGGAACCTCTTCATGTCATTCTCTTGCATAAGAAATTATTCCTGCACAAGAATGATCCCTGACAACCCTATCAAATAATAACATAGATACTGTTAGAGTCGGTCTAGTAGCCCTCCATCAGTGATCAAAGCTCTTTGCATTTGCATAGGTAGGTGTCTCATCAGTGTCATTCTTTGCATTCCGTTAGGCATGCCATAACCCTGATGGAGGAGCTGGTGTCTTTGTCCCCCTCCGGGCACTGCTGGATCAGCTTGTTTCAGTCATTAAACTTTGTCAAGGTTACTTGTCTATTGTCTTGAGATCAAATTTTTAGGTCTAGGGTTTTTGGTCAAGTTTGTCTTCAAGCTCATGTCTCTGAAGGTCAATAAGTACCTAGCAAGCCAGAGGGATGATTTTTAAAGTGTTTTTTCAAAAGATTCTATCTTGTACAGTTAATTTTCACCTTGGATTTAAAAACCCTGTTTTTAAAGCCAAAGTCATTTCTCAAAAATTTTGTGAAAATTGTAAAAAATTCAAAATGATTCAAAGGAGAGCATATAACCCTGGCTCCCTTGCCAAGATCCCTCAGAGCCTATCCCTGCAAAAAATTATCAAAGAAAAGCATCAAATCAATCAGTTTCAGGACAAAAGGAAACCAAAAAGTCAAGTTTATAAAGTGTCATGGAAAAACATTATAAAGTGGGTTATGATATGAAATTAATTCAAACAAGGCTATAAAAGCCCTAATCTCCCTCTATCAAGCCTCATTATGCATCCAAGTGATAGAGCAACTGATTGCAAGAGAGTTTGAGTGAAGTTTGTGAGTTGGGAAGGCGCGCGACCCGTCGAACCAGGCGCACGACCCGTCAGGCACCCTCCGCCAGTGTTAATTTACAACGCGCACGACCCGTCAGAGGTGCGCGACCTGTTGGGTGAGGCGCGCGACCAATCAGCACTCTCTCTACAAAACCGCCAGCAAATTTGCCAAGGAGCCACAAATTGCTAAATTGTGCAAGGTAGGCCCTCCATCATAAAAAATTATTGCTTGTTACAGTTCAAGAAGGTCATGATTATATTTGTAAAGGTCTCCATTTGCAAGTAGAAGTCTCTATTATGCTTTGGCTTGAAGTTGTAAAAAATTGCTAGGGTTTATTATGCTGTTTTGAGGTATCCCATTGTTCTCATTTTTTCCACCTCCCATTACATTTTCCTTATCATTTTATGTAAATTTCCCTTCCAAATTTGTTAAAGAGCCCTAAACCCTACCCTTCTTCCCAAGAAATCAAAAGAAAAATTAAACCCTAGCCCTTCCTCCCATATCATTATTGTAAATAAATTTGGAAAATAATGTATATGCAATAATCCTTTCCCTAAATTCCCTGTTTCATTATTATTCCCAGTTTCCCTTTAAAATATCCCTTCCCTAACATTTCCCTTGTGCTCCTTGTCCCCTTGAAACAACATTTTAATCAGCAGTTTGCAAAGCAGAAACAGCAGTACATTTCAACCACTTTGCTCCTAAAACAATGTCAGAAACCGAAACCAATTATGAGCAAAGTGATGAGCATGCATCAGCTTCAGAGTTTGAGGAACAGAGGAGGCCTCACAAGGGTGGAAAGGGTGGTCATCATAGGAGAGAGGAGCCCACCTCTTTGACCGATTTGCAGGCTTGTCCAATGGCAGTATCATGTTTCTGTTATATGTCTTGTTATGAGTTTTGCGAGAGGATCTCTCGGATTCAGCATCACAGGGAGTTGGCTCGCTTATTTATTTTGCATTTGCATGATGGACATGTGAACCTTGCTGGGGTGGATTTTACATTGACACCCGAGATGATTGCTCAAGCCACAGGGATACCGAATGTCGGAGAGGTGTGGAACAAGCGCAAGATGTTGGACAGTGTTCAGTATGAGCCTTTCATTAGACCTGCATTCATGAGACACTTGACGGGTGTATTTCCCTTCAGATTTCTGAGGAGTGAGTATGCCCCCATGATGAGGCTTATCATGCTCTATTTCACCTGTGAGGGTAGATTTTCACAGGTATATTCGTACCATATTCGCATGTTGATGCATTTCACACGGGTACGGATGATGAACATCCCTGTTTTCTTGTGCCGGAACATTGAGAGGATGATGCCCTTGATGCAGAGGAAGAGCCCAGCAAAGCAGTATAGGAGCCTCTATAATTATGGTTTGATTCAGCTTGTGGTCATACATCAGTTGGCTCAGTAGGGCATCCCATGGGAGGAGTTTATCTCTCGTGAGCTTTTCACAGCACCACCACCACCACATCCTAAGGTTGTTCATGAGGAGGGAGGACCATCACAGCAGCATGACACCCCCGTGACTAGATATGTCAGCTCTTCTCCATTGGTCACTTATCAGAGGAGGCCTCACAAGGGTGGAAGGGGCCTCGCCTTCTTCAGCAGCACAGGCAGCACAGAGGGGAAAGCAGCCCATGATCGAGGAGGGAATGACCGGTGATCCCAACATTGATATCATTGACCTTGATACCCGCTCTCCTACCACGGAGCTTCATGAGGTCATTCAGCAAAAGAAGGCCGAAAACCGCTTGTTGCAGCAGAAGTTAGAAAGGGCACAGTGGACGATCACCTATTTAGAGCAGCGCAACAAGCAGTTGGAGGATGAGCAAAATCTTGATGAGTTGTGGAGGATTCATAGTGACCGTAACTTGAATCGAAGAAGACCCGGTGATTTAGTACCCGTTGAGCGAGAGTCTATGCTTATCCGGCTCAATGCTCATTTAGAGAGGCTGTTGGCTAAGGCCAACCAAGATAAGAAATTGCTGAGAAACATGAAGAATCATTATTGGGCACAGATGCACGTGTGCAAGGCAAAGATGAAGGTGCTCCAAAGGCGGTTGGTCAAAGCACAAAAACGGAGAAAAAGGCCCGATCCCCTCCACATCTTGGCCGAGGATTCCTTGAAGGAGCATGGCACTAAATAGCTCAGCCCCAGCACAAATTCCAAGAAATTTTGAGCATTTTGGGTGATTTTTGGTTTTTAAGGCAAAAAACAGGTTTTTCCGCTTGACGGGTCTCACCCCCCGCGCGACCCTTTCACTTGGCAACTCTATTTTCAAAAAACTCAGCATTTCTGGATTTGGCATGAAAATTTACACATGCTCACCCATTTCCAATAGATTTTATGAAGTTTTGGGCCTCCTGAAAGTCAAAAAAACAAGCAAAAAATGACTTTCTGCCACATTTTTGACACACAGAAAGCAGTCTTGGGAGATTGCAATTTTGGAGGGGAAAATGACAACCAAATTCAGAAATTCCAGTTGGGTTGGAAATTAGACTCACAGAACTTTCCAACAAGCCTACTCTTGCCTCATTTGGACACCTGAAAGTGCCCCAAAAATGCTCTCAAAGGCGCACGACCTGTCAGGATTTGGCGCGCGACCCGTCAGGCAAATTGCTCAGGATTTCAGCCTACAGCTCAGCAAAACGCAGTTTTGACTGTGTTTGACTTTTTGGAGTTGATTTTTATCCTTCTTGTTGTAAATGATGTAAATTTATGACACTTTTACACTTATGTGTCTCTTCTGGAAGATTCATTCATGAGATAGGTGAAAATTAAATGAATGAATTGGTTTCCTAGTTTATAGAGGCAAGTTGTTTTGACTGCCTAGTTTTCAGTGCTTAGTTTAGAATTGGTTGAAACAGCTCCTAGGATAGTGAGCTCGACCCCTAGAGGCAGGGAAAGATGTTAGATGATCTATATTATGTACTCTCTTGCTCATTTTCATGGTTGGACTTTTGAGGGAGAATATCTTATTGTATTATTCACTGTATCTCTGCAATTTTTGGCAAAGGAAGACCAGGGTTATGCAGTCCTTTTTGGGATTCTTGTGGTCACATGTATTGATGGTGTGTTTCTCTTTGTACTTGTAAGTGTGTTATGTGAATCATTTCCTTACTTTTCCTTCTGCAAATTAGGCAAATGAAGTGTTAAAGTAGAATTCATGACTGTCATGCTCTGCTTTTAAGTTTGCTTAATATCAATGTTTTCAATTGTTTAAGGGGAATTCAAGGTTATTGCTTGCTCTCCTTAACTCCTCACCAGTCATTCTCATCCATCCATCTCTATCAAAGGCATCAATACTGTTTCCTACCTCGCCCCAAAGAACTCCCTGCGAAAACTGTGTCCAATCCCCGCACCTAAAATTCCCGTTTCCCCAATTTTCCACCAAAAACCCTAAAAATCCCAAATCAACCCTTTTGATCAGTTTACTAGCCTAAAATTAGTGTTACCCTATTGGTTATCTCGCCCATTGAATATCTTTATCAAGATAGACCGGAGAGAGCCCTCCCCTGCCCCGTAGGGCTAGCTACGAGGCTAAGTGGTTTGATGTTGCGTTGAGGTTTACCTTTCTCAGCCTGAGGTGAAATTTCAAGCGCTAACAGACACATGGATACTGTTGAGGGCCCCGAAATCGGGTCAACAACAAGGGGGATACCCACCCGGTCGGGAACCTGGTTGGCGGCTCCGTGCCCGTTTGGTGTAGCGGGTCCGACTGGGGGTAATGGGACTAGTTTCCCAATATGAGGGGTGTGTGTGTGTGTAGAGTTTGATGGTATTGATTTAGGGGTATTTTAAGCTAATTTAATTCTAACTTCTAAACTAACTCTATGCTATTGTAATCTAATGAAAAACAATACATCTAATCTACGCTAACCCGGGTTATTCTTCTTCTATTATGCGATCTAAAAAGATTTCGAAAAATAGCTGGTAATAAAGATCATTCAGCTATTATAAGAATATAAATCAATTAAGATGAACCATTCTGCATAAGAAGTTAGGAAAAACAGTTGTGAACAACATATCGCATAATTAGTTATTCATATGTCAAGCACAAATAAATGACTCCACCGTACAGAAGTGCCAAATGGTAATACACACATTCATACATTAAGATATAAAGAACTCAGCTGCATATCACTTTAGGAATACAAGCAGAAATTAGTCAAGAGATAAAAGTACCATTTGTGACTGATTTCACTAATAAACTTCAAGCAATAACGATTTATTTCTACTTGTTCTAATATCTGCTAAGAGTACAGAAGTGCAACATCAGTAACAGACATTAAAATGCAAACATAAGTAAATCTCGATCCATCCATTCATCAAAAACCCCCTCCGAGGGTGCAAAAGTGCATGTTTTGAGGACAAAGTTTTTGACAGATTTCCGGACCCTTCTCCAAATGCCATGAGAAGGGTTAAATACTACTAACTAATTAATCTTAATTACACAAATTTAGGGAACGACTTTAAATGACGGCCCTTTTACTAAAAGCAAATTTATTTCTAAAAATCAAATCTAATTTCTAACCATTTCTGTATCTGCTCCTTAGTGCTGTAAGAAATGCACTGTTCGCTGTGAAAGAGTCGGCCGATTGTCCTTTCCTTTTGTTCGAGCTTGAAAATTAGAAATGACAAGAGCTGGCACCTCTTTCTGACAGACTAGAAGATATTTTCGAAAACCTTTCTCTAGCTGGGTGTATTCGCTGTGCGTATACTTAGTAAAACCCAGGTTCCTTTCGAACTGATTTTTCTGTTGCTATTTTGGTTTCCGGTCGTGCGAATGACTCAATGAGTTAGGAGTCGCGTTGTATGGACAATCCCCTGTATCGAGAATTGCTTCCGTTCTTTGTTCCAGGCTTTTCTGGAGCGTCCTCTTTCTATTGCGTTTCTCTTTTTGCTTTACCCAGTCTGAGCTTCAAGATCTTTTTCAAACACGCTGCTTTTGTGCGCCTTTAACTCTGAGTCTTAGATAGTCTATTTTCATCAGCGCCTGTTGGGTGATACTCTGGAATCCACGGTCCTGCTGCATGCGGCATCCATTTGCGGAGGCATCTTCTCTCTGTTACCCCATTGGCGCTTTCCTCTTTTCCTTAGATGTTTCCTGCGTATAGATTTATATCAGTTACATGTCTTGCAGTTTACGCAAAGAAGAAGAGAAATGATGAAAAGATTGACATGAAAGCATTAAGTTCTAATGAATGCGTAACTCTGACACTCATCATGATTTGACTCTTCGAAAAACGTGATACAATCATTCTTGGATACTGAAGCATGCGATCCTTAATTTCCCTTAAGGTGCGCGCTCAATTTTAGGTTTACCGTTTATGTCGGAGAATTCTTGCGATGAGTCCTTTCTGCGATTGGAATCGCAGTATCGAGGAATTCGATGTCATTAAGTCTTGTCGCAAATTGCCAATATCGCAGATCGCAGTTTTGAATGATCGCAGATCGCGAGATCGCAAGATTTTCGCTTTATCACTCTGTGCTGCTTATGCGACATTGCAACGTGCGACGTCGCATATCGGCCATCGGCGATTCCTTAGGTTTTCCCTTTTTGAGCGTTTTTAATGCATGCGATGCGATGGGTTCTTGCGTCGCTCTTTTTCAGTGTATTTATGCGCTTTAGGAAAACGCTTCTCTCTACCTTCACGACGCGATATAGCTATTAGGGAGTTAATACAAACGTTTTTTTAAACAAAATATTTTTTGGATTTTTGGTTAAGGGTCCCCCTTTGCTTGATGTTATTACTAATATCCAACAAAGAGGGGGGTTGTTGGTGACCACAACAATGGCGATTCATTGTGAAGAACCAGTTATCTCTGCTTTTCTATTGACCGTTAACTTCCGAAACAGCAAAATTTTATTTGTCTAAATTTTGTTATGGACAGATAGAGTAGATTACCCCTCACCTTGTTAACGATACTTTGTCTCAACCTTTTTATATCCCAATTGCTTGCTTCCTCAGGCTTTTTCTTGCATTCGCACCAGACATTACTTGGTCTTGATTAAAGATAAAATAAGGTCTTCTCTGCATACTGGCTTAAAAGTATGCTTATTTGTCGTAGGTAGAGCCTCTGCTGCTCGCAAGTGTCCATAGCCTCAACAGGGTTACCATGTTATCCAACAATGATCCTTTTTCCTGCTTGAGGTTACTCGCAACATTCGAGAGAAAAAAAATCCTTTTTGACACACTTTTCCTTTTTTAATTCTCTAAAGAACAATGTCTTGGTTTGGTGGCCAAATTATGACACATCCATTCACTTGATTTACACTTTTGCTGAACAAGCCGGCTCGTGATGAGACCTCTTGTCTTTTGATTGCAACAATCTTAAGTCGTTGCCCTGTTTTGATAGACAGTATTGGCAAAGTCAGCAAGTTATAATATCTGTGATCACGATAAGCCGGCTCGTGATGAGACCTCTTATTCTTTGAGATATAGTGTTTTCCTTGGATTGTTTCTCTGAATGCTGCAATTTCCTTTTAGCAGGGAGGAAGTCATTGTTTTTCCTTAAGAAAGCTCTGGACGACAATAATAGAGTTTTTGAAAACAACAGTTTTGCAGAGAATACTTATTTTATTATTGATGATACCTTTCATTGTGCTGATACAAAACAATTCTTTACCAAAGGTTGCTTTCGTCAAAGTTTTTTTTTTTTTTTTTAGAGGTTGAAACTAGCATCGTAATCAAGGTGAAGTTAACTCTATTTTTCAATAATAAAATTCAGATTTTCAAAAATTTTGCTATTTGTACAAGCGAAATCAAAATCTGATAGAGAATTGGCGTGCTCTTTCATGAATCCTTTTTAAATGATCATTTACAACGGGTTTTATTCACAAAAAGAGAAAAACAAAACAAAATAAAAACTAAAAATTAAATCTATCCTACAAAAATTAGAAGAATTTTCTTCTATGGAAAATACATTTTGAGAATTTGTCCATTCACAGGCAGAGAATCTCTCTTGCCTGTTAAATCCTGCAACACAAAAGTCGATGGGCCTATGACCTCTACAATCTGAAAAGGACCAAGCCACAGCTTCTGGAATTTCGTATGTTTGCCCTTTTCTTCATGAGCCTTATCCCATTTTAAAACTAAATCACCCATCTGAAAGTTTTTTCTGGTCATGATGCTTGAGTCAAAAGAAGATTTTATTAGCGCTTGGTGATGAGCATGGGTTTTCCTAGCTTGTTCTCTTTGCTCTTCTAGTTTGATTATTTCCATTTGTCTTAATCGTAAAGAGGAAGTAGATACTTCATCGAGATATTGCACTAAAGACAAAGAGGGAATGACTAGGTGAGTCGGAAGAACCACTTCTCTCCCTTAAACTAAATTAAAGGGAGAAGTGCCGATAGAAGCTTTCTTTGTAATTCTATCTGCCCATAAGGCGTTTACCAACGCTTTTTGCCAATTCTTTTGGTTTTGGTCGACTGTCTTTTTAATAATCCTGATTAGGTTCTTGTTTGTTGATTCGGCCAACCTGTTACCTTGCGGATAGTAGTTGGCAGAATACTTCAGTTTGAACCCTCTTTTGAGCGCAAACTCAGTCATTGCATTTCCAGAAAAATATGATGCATTATCAAACATTAAGGCCGTTGGCAATCCAAACCTAGTGATGATAAACTGATCTATGAATTCAATAATGTTTTCAGAATTAGCTGTCTTGAGAGGAACTGCTTCTACCCATTTGGTAAAATAGTCAGTTGCCGTGAGGATATACCTATGCTGTTTAGAAGAGTGAGGAACGATCTCACCTATTATGTCTAGGCCCCATTGACTGAACGGTTGCTCAATGTTAACCGGCTGCAGTGGCATGGATGACTTCTTTTGTTTCCCCGCAGCAGTCTGGCAGACTTGGCATTTCCTTACGTAATTGTATGAGTCTTTGAACAGCGTGGACCAGTAATATCCTGCACGCAAGATTTTATGTGCGGTGGCTTCTCCAGCATAGTGTCCACCTGCTGGTCCATCGTGAAGTTCCTGCAAAACCTTTTCGGCTTCAGTTTTCTCAAGACATCTAAGAAGCACGGAATCGTAATTTCTTTTAAACAGAACATCATTTATGAGATGGTATTGTTTAGCTTTCAACCTCAGGGCTCTCTTCTTGGTGTGATCCAGGTGAAATGGAGCATACCCGTTCTTAAGAAAATAAATGGTGTCAGCATATAATGATTCTGCGTCGTTTAGGCTTACCTCATACGTGTGTACCTCTTCAGACGAGTTCTCAGGAATTTGCGATGCTCCAGCTAACATCTTGCAGAAGCCTTGACCTCTCACGATGTGTGCTAGCTTGATCTCAAGATCGTATTCTTGTAAGGTGGTGATCCAATTCGCTCTCTTTTCGCCCAAGTCCTTCTGTATCAGGAGGTTTCTTACCACTGGGAACAGTACTATGACTTTGGTATGGGCTTTTAGCAAGAAAGGTCTGAAATATTTGATCTCTTTGAAAATGGCATATGCCTGTTTCTCTACGTTTGAGTAATTAAGTTCAGCACCTTGTAAGTTCGAGCTAAAGAATGCGATTGGAGCTTCTGCCTTTTCTTGATTCGCTTGAGTTAAAATCGCAGCATAAGATTTCTCTGAGGCAAACGTGTATAAGATAAAAGGTTTTGAAAAATTTGGGGTTGCTAGAGATGGAGCGTTGATGATAGCTTGTTTGATTAAGTTGAATGCTTCGTGCTCGTCTAGACCCCATTTAAAGTTTGAATTCTTTTTTATCATATTTTGTAAGGGAGAAATAATACGTGAAAAATCCGGGACAAATCTTTTGACAAAATTGATCTGTCCAAGGAAGGATTGCATGGTCTTTTTGTTATGGGGCATGGATATCTCGGAAATTTCTTTGATTCTGTCAGGTTCAATGTGAATACCAGATTTTGACACTATGAATCCGAGCAATTTCCCTTCGCTTAATGCAAAGAAATATTTCTTTGGGTTGAGCGAAATCCCATACCTCAAACACCTTTGAAAGATTTGCTTCAAATCTTTGAGATGGTTGCTTCGTTTTTTGGAGTACACTGTTATATCATCCAGGTAAATCACTACTGATTTATTGACTAACCCTTTAAACGCAATGTCCATGGCTCTTTGAAAGGTAGCTCCGGCATTGATCAGACCAAATGGCATCTTCCGATATGCATAAGTGCCCCATTTGGTTCGGAACGTAGTCTTTAACTGATCATTGGGATGCACCAGTACTTGATTGTATCCTGAAAATCCATCCAGGAAAAACATTAATTCTGAGCCTGCTACTGCTTGTAATATTTGTTCCATAGGTGGGAGGGGAAAGTTATCTTTCTGACAGGCTTTGTTGAGATTTCGGAAATCGATACAGATTTTAATGTCTCCGTTTTTCTTCCTAACGGGTACCATATTGGACACCCATTTGGAATGCCTGACAGGGAAAATTATTCTGGCTGTCAACAACTTATTAAGCTCAGTTTTTATCTGATTTTCTAAGTTAGGGTGTATTTTTATGAGCTTCTGCTGGACAGGTTTTTCATTGTCAATCATAGGGATAGTGTGTTGAATGATAGAAGTGTTGTAAGTCTTCAGCTCATCGTAATTCCAGGCAAAAACGTTTTTGTACTGTCTCAGAAGACGGATATATGTTGATTTCTCTTCAGGGGCTAGGCTGTGGCCTAGGTTAACATTTTGTGGCTTCTCGTCGGTTCCTAGGTTCACCAATTCATAGTTCAGAGTTGAACTGTATAGTTTGGCATTAGCTGACCTTTTGAACCGACTTTTCAAATCATATAAATCTTCTAACTTGACCACTGATTTCGGTATAGCATTGTCAGTGCTACTTTGTTGTATTTGGTGATCATGATGGCCTTCGTCGATTATCTGATTTGAGTAGGATCCTTCAGAGGTGAGGAAACTTACGATGTCTGGATCGTCGTTGAATACTCTCCAGTTGGTGATGTTGTCAGGGATGGACGGTCTAAAGATTAATTCTATTGAAAACCTATCAGGACTAAAATCTTCGGAAGGAATAAGTCTAGAGGCTACGTTAGCTAACAGGTCTGCGCTCGCGTTTTGAATTCTTGGAATTGACGAGATGTTGAATGCTATGAAATGTGCAGTGAGATCTTGAACTAACGATTGATAGTGCTTTAAATGACTTGACAGGCAGTGTATGGTGTTACGTACCTGTTTTACGACAATCTCAGAATCTCCAAAGACTTGAAGATACTTAACGTTCAATCCGATTGCTTTGTATAGGCCTTGAACCAAGGCTTCGTACTCCGCTGTGTTGTTCGTGCAATCGAACTCAAGTCTGCATGTGAGCATAATCTTGTTCCCGTCCGGGCTGATCAGAACGCATCCTGCTCCTGCTCCCTCATTGGATTTAGACCCGTCAAAATATAATTTCCAAAATAAAGATGTATTTACAGAATTATCTAAAAAACTAAAACATTTTGAGTCATCAGTTTGGGAGAAATTTTCAACTTGGGATAAAACTGAATTCTCTAAGTAAGGTGAAATATGAGCATTGAAATTGCCGAGGAAAGAATCTACTGCGTAATTGCCTACAATGCTGCTATTGTATGTTATGGCCTCATTTTCTCCTTCAAGTTCTGTCACTATGTATTTTTGGTGCAACTCTCATTCAACCTTTATCTGATTTGGTTTACCATTGTATGGTAACCACATGTGCGACCAGTCGGTTGAGAAATATCCGTGGAGTTTCTCCGACCAATCCCTGCTAAGAATCAAACCATAGAACTCAGGGATATCAGCTACTAGAATGTCGATAACCTGACACACTTTTGGGTTAGACGAAAATCTTATGGTCACCTGATTAAGTTCACCAATCACTTCGAATTGGGATCGATCAAGTTGAACTATACGTACTGTGGATTTTTGAGGTTTCACATTCAATTTGGCGCATATTGACCTGGGTAAAATATTCGTTGAAGCACCAGAATCGACCAAGCAATTGTGCACGTTTTTATTGAAGATTTCGTATGTGAGAAGAAAAGGAGGAGTATGAGATATTGATCTTCCTCCAATCAAGGCGATGTCATTTGGATCAATCTTATTGATCACGTTGGTTGGAGGTCTTCCCAGATTGTGAGAAGCTACAGCTGTTGGTAAAGATATAGTAGGCACAGCATGTAATTCTTTCATCATTATTTTCTGCTGGTGTTTCAATTTACTCAATTCATAAAGAGTGATGTTAGCCCTAGTCTTCTTCATGTCATCAATGATGTTATACTCCATTTCATCTGACACTATCAGTGTCCTTGATGGAGGTGCTTGATCAGATTGGACTGGGCTAAACTGGGTCGCTTTAGCAGTTGTCTTTTTTGTTGCGACCTTATCTTTTGTTGCAGGGCTTGCGCCCTTTTGTTTTGGGGTAGTTTGGGGAGGATCAAGTTGATTTCTGCTTCTCGTGCTAACAGGAAATGCTTCTTGATCCTCTTCTTGTGGGAGGATGAAATCCCACATTCCTTGTAGTTCCACCACCTCTTCATCGTCGGTCTGCCCTTCAGTGGTATTCTCTTCTTCTTCTTCTTCTTCAGATTCAACGTTTGAGACAACATTGGGTGGCTTCGTCTCCATGGCAGGGTTTCTTTCAAAAGTCCTAAAAGGCTTTCTTGAAGACCTTTCTGCTACTTGTTTTCTTATATCAATCATCTCATTGGACATGGCCTTTAATACTTTTTGTAATCCTTCCATATCGAAAGGATCTTTCGTTTGCTTCTTCTTGGTGTCTTCTTTGAAAGATATCTTCTTAGATTTACGTTCTTCAATTGCAGATCTCTTTTCAAGGGCTACTACGCATTTTTCAACTACTAACGCCTCTGTTAAGTTTTCAACTAAGGTTGTATTGCTTGCCCTATCTACGAAGATAGCCAAGTTAGATGGTAAGGCCGTGATGTACCATTCACATCTTACTTCCTCGCTGGGTTGTGAAGCAGCGGGGATTTTGTTGAGGATCTTATTGAACCGTAAGTTAAAATCTTTAATGGGTTCTCTAGCCTCAGCCTTAAGATTAGATAGGTCATTGATCAATGTCGTCGTGGATCTGTCATCACCAAACTTGGTGAGGAACTGACTTTGAAAAATGTCCCAGCTTGTGATGGATCCGGAAGGTAACGAAAAGTACCACGACCCGGCTGTTCCTTGCATTGTATAAGGGAAAAGTCGGAAAACAGCGTCTTCGTTAGTAACTCCATTGAGATTAACAAAAAGCATGAAATTATTGATATGTTCTTCGGCTAGCATGCCTGCTTCTGGATTGAATTTAGGCAACCATTTCTCAGGATGGGCCGGTATAGGGCTCAGGGGTGGAGGCATTAAGACCGCCCCAGGATTGTTCCATGGAGACTGGGCCATCGTTGAGCTGCTAGTCAATGGAAGTGCAGAGGATGATCCCTGATGCTGAGAAGATGGAGATATTAAGGTCTTTGATGTTCGAAGAGGAAGGGTTGTGGAAGATGGATGAGTGATCTGGGGTGAAGATGTGGGTGGCTGACTTCGCGGTGAGGGAGGTTAAATGGACGAGGTAGATGAAAGAGTCTCTCTGTTAGACTCTGGAAGTGCTTTCCTTGCTCTTTTCCTAGTGGGGAGAGGGATTTCGGTTGGCTGGATGCCAAACTTTTCACTCTTCAATCTGGTCAGGGAATGAGCAGGATTGTACTGCGAAGTCACGCTGCCTTTAGATTTATCAGACCTCTGAGTAAAAATAGAGAATCCCTGGAGTTTACGAATCAGAGTTTGAAGTTCAGGGGGATCAATGATAAGTTGGTCTGATATATTAGAGTGTGTAGCAGCGGTGGATGCCCGAGCGACTTCTAGCTCCGAGTTTAATCGTACCGGAGAAGTCGGGGGAGTTGGTGAGGGTGATTTGCTCTCAGAATGGTATTCAGATTTTGACTTATGCGCCATTCATACCTCGTGCCCTCCTTCTAGCACCAAATATGTTGAGGGCCCCGAAATCGGTTCAACAACAAGGGTGATACCCACCCGGTCGGGAACCTGGTTGGCGGCTCCGTGCCCGTTTGGTGTAGCGGGTCCGACTGGGGGTAATGGGACCAGTTTCCCAATATGAGGGGTGTGTGTGTGTGTAGAGTTTGATGGTATTGATTTAGGGGTATTTTAAGCTAATTTAATTCTAACTTCTAAACTAACTCTATGCTATTGTAATCTAATGAAAAACAATACATCTAATCTACGCTAACCCGGGGTATTTTTCTTCTATTATGCGATCTAAAAAGATTTCGAACAATAGCTGGTAATAAAGATCATTCAGCTATTATAAGAATATAAATCAATTAAGATGAACCATTCTGCATAAGAAGTTAGGAAAAACAGTTGTGAACAACATATCGCATAATTAGTTATTCATATGTCAAGCACAAATAAATGACTCCACCGTACAGAAGTGCCAAATGGTAATACACACATTCATACATTAACATATAAAGAACTCAGCTGCATATCACTTTAGGAATACAAGTAGAAATTAGTCAAGAGATAAAAGTACCATTTATGGCTGATTTCACTAATAAACTTCAAGCAATAACGATTTATTTCTACTTTTTCTAATATCTGCTAAGAGTACAGAAGTGCAACATCAGTAACAGACATTAAAATGCAAACATAAATAAATCTCGATCCATCCATTCATCAAAAACCCCCTCTGAGGGTGCAAAAGTGCATGTTCTGAGGACAAGTTTTTTGACAGATTTCCGAACCCTTCTCCAAATGCCATGAGAAGGGTTAAATACTACTAACTAATTAATCTTAATTACACAAATTTAGGGAACGGCTTCAAATGACCGCCCTTTTACTAAAAGCAAATTTATTTCTAAAAATCAAATCTAATTTCTAACCATTTCTGTATCTGCTCCTTAGTGCTGTAAGCAATGCGCTGTTCGCTGTGAAAGAGTCGGCCGGTTGTCCTTTCCTTTTGTTCGAGCTTGAAAATTAGAAATGACAAGAGCTGGCACCTCTTTCTGACAGACTAGAAGATATTTTCGAAAACCTTTCTCTAGCTGGGTGTATTCCCTGTGCGTATACTTAGTAAAACCCAGGTTCCTTTCGAACTGATTTTGTTGTTGCTATTTTGGTTTCCGGTCATGCGAATGACTCAATGAGTTAGGAGTCGCGTTGTATGGACAATCCCCTGTATCGAGAATTGCTTCCGTTCTTTGTTCCAGGCTTTTCTGGAGCGTCCTCTTTCTATTGCGTTTCTATTTTTGCTTTACCCAGTCTGAGCTTCAAGATCTTTTGCAAACACGCTGCTTTTGTGCGCCTTTGACTCTGAGTCTTAGATAGTCTATTTTCATCAGCGCCTGTTGGGTGATACTCTGGAATCCGCGGTCCTGCTGCATGCGGCATCCATTTGCGGAGGCATCTTCTCTCTGTTACCCCATTGGCGCTTTCCTCTTTTCCTTAGATGTTTCCTGCATATAGATTTATATCAGTTACATGTCTTGCAGTTTACGCAAAGAAGAAGAGAAATGACGAAAAGATTGACATGAAAGCATTAAGTTCTAATGAATGCGTAATTCTGACACTCATCATGATTTGACTCTTCGAAAAACGCGATACAATCATTCTTGGATACTGAAGCATGCGATCATTAATTTCCCTTAAGGTGCGTGCTCAATTTTAGGTTTACCGTTTATGTCGGAGAATTCTTGCGATGAGTCCTTTCTGCGATTGGAATCGTAGTATCGAGGACTGCGACGTCATTAAGTGTTGTCGTAAATTGCCAATATCGCAGATCGCAGTTTGAATGATCGCAGATCGCAGATCGCAAGATCGCAAGATTTTCGCTTTATCACTCTGTGCTGCTTATGCGACATTGCGACGTGCGACGTCGCATATCAGCCGTCGGCGATTCCTTAGGTTTTCCCTTTTTGAGCGTTTTTAATGCATGCGATGCGATGGGTTCTCGCGTCGCTCTTTTTCAGTGTATTTATGCGCTTTGGGAAAACGCTTCTCTCTACCTTCGCGACGCGATATAGCTCTTAGGCAGTTAATACAAACGTTTTTTTAAACAAAATATTTTTTGGATTTTTGGTTAAGGGTCCCCCTTTGCTTGATGTTATTACTAATATCAAACAAAGAGGGGGGTTGTTGGTGACCACAACAGATACATACATACATATATAAATTTTAGCATAAAAAATGATGATCCTGTCAGACAACAACATACATACATACATGTATACATATATAAACTTCAACCTAATCATGATCATAAAAAAATTACCAGATATCAAGGTCAAGGTCAAGAGAAATTCCTTTATTCATGCACAGCATGCACGACATTGAGAACAATAATTCCCAACATATCCAAGGCATCTAATTTCTCATATCCATTTACTTTACCTTTTCAGGTTACATTTCTTGTGTCTGCACGGCTACTATACATTTACCACAATGGACCCAACCAGTCCAACCGATTGTCATAGTTTTATCTTCCACTACACTTACTCATACACCAAGATCCATCCGTGTCTTACATTACCTATCGAGTACCACACAGATCTCCCCGAGCTCCATTAACTTTCCTCTTTCCCAACAAATTCCCCGGACTCAAAACATAAAAGGCAAGAATGGAAACAACAACAAGAAGAAAACCATGAAAGCCAATAACAACACGACTCCACAAACAAAGTGGTACGGCCATACTCTAGACATAAACAAATATGCAAATCAAGCCCAAGAAAATCACAAAATACCAAAAGCAAAAGACTAAAAAAAAACACCATGACTCAATCCCCATGGTTCCTAGGGAAAGCTCAACCCGAGCCTTCTTTAAGATTTCATGGAAATCTCTCTTGCTATGCAACTCCCTGCATTATATTGTCATTAACACATAATTGTTAGTGCATAATTTAACATAACAATACACTAGATACCTCATCTTTTTGTGAAAAGAACGTTGCTTGCAACTAAACACATCCATGCCATTTGTCAAGGGACTCCAATCCTTTAAAAGATCCACATGTAGCTAAAGAATATCTAATATACCTGTAAAGTACATGTTCATGAATTAACACATATCCACCTAATGTCAAACAAAATCAAGGTTAATAAGGCTTCTTGTTTGCAAAAGCACTCATTCGTTCGAAATTAGGGTTTCCAAACATAGCCAAAGGAATTCTTGCTCAATTCCTTTCTTTTACCTTTTTACCTTGTTGGAAGCAAGACTTACTATGTGCTATCACACCACCCAACTATTAGTTATATAGGCACATCAACTATTACCTTGTCATGCTAATATCAAGCATGTTACCCTGAAACTGCTTACACATGTCAACCCCATGTTCCAAATATCAAGGCAATCATATCTATCAATTTGAAATCAACCTTTACCAAGACTAACCATCATGTCATAATCCATAGTCAACTCACAGTCATCATTCATAATACTACAACTATCACCTACTATACTTAAGTACATATCAATAGTCTCAACACATATATTTTAGTACAATCATCTTGAAACAAGATCATTTGAACAAATACTCATATTGAAATTCATCAAACATTCATACCATGTTAAATAAATCAACTAGATGACATAATCAATAGTCAAGCACCAAATATATGACATAAGCAACTAATACCCTAATGCATCTCAGGGGAGGTGATCTTGTCTACACAATCAATCTAGTTAGCACGATATAACTTTACAACACATCAGCTCAAGAACTCATAAGATCATGATATCTGTAACAATATCTAGCTAACATGTTCACATCATAAACTCATACATAATTATCATTCACACATATGCAAGTCAATCTAGTTTTTTATGACACCATCTCATAAATATTTCAATTCATACCTGAATATCGCAACCATAACCATCTACATAGGTCAAACTAGGATAACACAATACATGTAACATCAATATCTTCAAGGTAATGAACATAACCATCATGCATATGACCAATCCAAATTACAACATCAAGATCTCATTGAAATAACCCTAATCATCAGGTTAATAACATATAACAACAAGTTAAACTTCACATACTCATCAACAACATATAACATAATCATCAAGTCATCTAACATAACATAAAAATAGCAATGCATACAACCACATCTTACCATCATTCTTCATTATTCGACTCATGTGCATATAACTACACTAATCAACCAACATATATCATGAATGTAACCATAACATCAAAAGACATGTACATAAACCTAATGTATATAAACCTAATGCATATAAAAATCCTTAACTTACATACCTACAGGCCAAACATACAAGACCTGTATGACGATATTCTCTTATCCCAAAGTCCAATGCTGCAACCTTATTATAATGATCTATATCTCCTACTCTATCTCAATCAACATATTAGCATCATAACATCCAATAGCACTATGATGACCTAAATTGCATACAAT
Organism: Pinus tabuliformis; assembly: GCA_031772625.1. Lineage (NCBI taxonomy): Eukaryota > Viridiplantae > Streptophyta > Pinopsida > Pinales > Pinaceae > Pinus > Pinus tabuliformis. The sequence continues at coordinate 762,721,353 of CM062804.1, forward strand.
GACTTCACAAGGCATGTTCTACCTACTATTCATGAAATACTATAACCAAGTCCATACATGCATAATGTTTGCATATAGACATATAACATGTGAGTGCCAAACCATAGACACATTATTCTAGCTAGATTCTAGTCATCAATGCAAGGCCATATCAACTATGCATGTTTTGACCTCATGCATGAAAATCAACCATTACTTCACTATACACATTGCTACATGCAACCGAAAATATGCATAAGCAATGCCAACTCAACTACACCTACGCACAACTGCATGTAGTCGAACATAACCAATCAGTTCTTGTAATCAACCTACAAAAATGAGGCATGTAATCAAAATATTCAAAAAATTTAACCTAACATACAAGGATGTAAGTAGGTATCATGAAATCAACATGTAAGCAACATATAATCCATACACAATCAGTCACATACCCATTTCAAATATACTTCATGAAATCAATATCAAATTCTCCATGATAACCATACTACAACCCTAATCCATCATCAAGCAAATGCAACAAGTATATAAGTTTAATAGACACACATGAAACTGACATGCATGCATGATCAACACACATTTAGTCTGAGAGTTGAACCATGCTCTGATACCACTCTGTAACACCCTCCTCCCACATCTACCCAAGCAACCGGCCAGCCGGGGTAAACATGCGACGACAAGCCACTATGATAAGATTCAACCTCCTTGGTGACTTTAAGGAAATGGAATCAAAGGAACATCACATACAGTCATCCAACATCATTCACATAACCTTTAGAAGAGAAGTCATCCACTTAGATTTCCTGTCCTTGGGTCCTACTGTTGTTTGAGAAAACTTATGGCAGGGTAACACTCCCTAGACACTACCTAGGTGAGTTAGTTTCCGGACTTATGCTCCCCAAAAACTGGCAAGGTTCTTTATAACACTCCCCAGACACTTCCCATGCGAGTTAGTTTCAGGACTATTGCTAGCATTCCTGGATTTGAGCCACCTTTTTCGGCCCAGAGCCTGGGATACTGCCCAAAATGGAATGATCATTTAGAATTGGTAAGGATACGACATAACAATGATACAAAAGAAATAATATGAACAAAATCATAACTAGACCCCTACTAGCTATGATAGGCGTTTCGTCAAACATATCATAAACATGTAACCTACAAGTGTAAATAACATAATTAAGAGTAGGGATCTCATACTTATCTAAGAATCGCTATGAACCATTGTTTCCTCATGTCTTTTGCTACCTTATCACTTATTATGTCATAAATACAATATCCATTCAAACACAAGTAAAAACATGCTGAGAGCCAAACATTGTTACTACCATAAAATGTAAATATAATAAGAATAATAAGAACAGAAATAAAATGGACATATCAGCCATCAAAAACCATATATATATCAGTACATTTGCACATGAAAATCAAGGGAATGAATTTTTCATTAATAATGCAATGAACCAACTAGTGATGCAACTATCACGTTCCACCCAACCATAGATTGGCTGAGCCAAGTCTCTCTTCAGCCAGTCACCCCCGTGCCATATTCCAAGCATGAATGTGGGACTCATAGAACACGTCAAAACACCAATCAATGTGGATTCCACTGGAGTTCTCCACCTACACCGTGAGGAATTTGAGTGCATCCTAGTCTCTCAGGCTTTACCGTGCATCCGCAGTTTGATCCAGGGATCACTAGGCCCTACATCGAGACATACTCTCCAAGATTTACCATGCATTCCATCCCGGAATCACTAGGCCCAACGGAGAGAAAATCCACCTCTTGGCTTTACCGTATATCTCACCATTCACTGACAAGGATTTCTAGGCCCACTGAGGCACACAATATGGCTTTACCGCAACCCACAGCCTAGTTCAAGGGTTACTAGGCCAGTGGCTTTGTGCATCCTCAGTATCTTTCAAGGACCACTACCACCATGTGTTGGTCAATTTGGAGATCCACCCCAATAAGCTTCGAATCCAATCTCGCCATCCCCCATGAAACACATGAGGGAACCCGCCTCATCAAAACTATCAAGAAATGGCAAGGCTAGGCTGAAAATATTGTCACACTTGTCAAAACCCATGCCATGGTAGAAAAGAAACACATGCAATCCCATGCATGCCAAATATAGCAAGGAAAATACACATGCAATTTAATACCTGCAATGAAGCTTGTTGTAGCTACTTGATCTTGCCTTTCCCTACTTGATCCTTACTTCCTCTTTCCTTCTTTTCTTTTCTTGCTCCTATTCCAAAGTGATCCAAGAAAACTCGAAGTGTCCAAGAGTATGAGAGAGAGAGAGAGAATAGTGAGAGAGCTCCAAAACTGAACTGGCCAAGTCTTGCTCACTGATCCTCATAAGCCATTTTATTAATGATGCCTCTATTTTCTTCATTTTCCATTATTTTCCTTCAATTTCCTCCTCACATGCAACATGTGACCTTTCACCTTCCTTCTCTCCTAATTTCCATTATTTTCATAAATAAATGTGCCAAAATACATTTTTGCCTCTTTAATGCCTTAGCCATTGCCTTTGCCAATTTAGTTAGCCATAAACAACCAAATGAACACACACTAGGATGTCCCGCCCACCATTCAACTTGGAATACGTGTCCCATCATCCGTGGTATTTATATATTTTTACATGGAATTTTCACCAGGGGTGTTACAACCAACTTTCGTTAGTTGGTCCTAATTTGACTCCCAATCAACCAATATCCCTAAATGGTCCTTATATGTAAGTAACATCTCTCCTCCCACAAATTAATTATGTGGCAACCCGTTCCATGCCCGTGTTTACTCATGATCTAGTTGGCGATGTAGTGCATCATGTACGGGGGGAATTGGGGCATGATATTTCCATTGGATCCCTTGATATATATCCCTCCTAGAGAATCGTTCTCTCATCTGATGAGAATCTCTTTGAATCCATGGTCTTTCAGAGGCCATGATCAAGATCCAAGTAGAGTTATTTTTATTGTGTCAAGCTCCTTAAAAAATGAAAAAAAGTTCTCGGAGCAGAGCTCCTTTTCTTATGTCAAGCTCATTAAAAACTAAAACAAGCTCTTATGAGGGTAGTTCTTTTACTATGTCAACCTTGTTAAAAAATGAAATAGGTTCCTATGAGCATAGTTCTTTTCCTATGTCAAGCTCATTAAAAAATGAAACAGATCCCCTTTCAACTCGAATCTTTGATTAGATATCGTGAATTCCCAGTTGAGTATTTCACTTTATCTCGTAAATGAACCTTAATTCCACCGCCCAGTAACCAATAGTCTACTTAGGTGAATGAAATCAAGCTTGGGGGGCATGTACCTTGAATTGAGTCATTATGATGGGGGCATGCAAACTTATTTCAAGCATAGTTTTTCTCTATTTCAAGCTTGTGTAAATATGAAACCACTTTCAAGCATAGTTTCCCATGTTTCAAGATTGTGTAAAAATGAAGCCAATTTCAAGCATAGTTTCCCATGTTTCAAGCTTCTGTAAAAATGAAATCATTCCCATTTTATCCCTTGTGATTTTAATTTTATTAGCCTATTATGCCAAATGAACCTTGGTTTTCTCATTCCATCGTCACCATCTACTTGGTCGATTATATGTTTTCACTAGGTTATTTTTACCCTTTCCTAAGGAACCGCTGTGATGAGTGGGCTTATTAGCCAACCTCTTGACCTTTGCGTGTTTTGAGTAATTCCATCATGATCAGAACTAGTTGCTACTATTTATACCACTTGTTCCTCTAGGAGTCCTATTTCAGCTCTTTTCAGACACCCAAAATATGAAAAGTTCGTCGAGCACTTGTCTTTTCAAACTTGTAAAAGTAAATGAAAATATGTCTACTTAGTATAAGTTTAACCTTTTTCAGACTGAGATAGACTATCTATGAAAAAGGAATACCTTATTCTAACATGGCTAAGAGGTTCTCTTGAGTATTATTTTCTACCTTTTCGAACTTGAGATACTATCTACGAAAAAGGATATTTGGAGTTTTCTTTTTTGCCTCTTTTTCAAACTCTCTAAACATGAAAAAGATGTTAAGTTTTACCTTCACTAGACTTGTTAAAGCGTCAAATAGTGATCGACTTGTCGGAGATGACAAGGCCTAACCACTCCTTCTTTGGTTTCATTAAATATAGTTAGAGGGATTCATCTGAAGGATGAACTTATAGATCAAGCATATGTTATCATCGTCAATATTCTTAAAAAATAAAGAGGTATTGAATAATATGGTTGGGGAAATTGGGAAAATAGGGTATTCCATTTCTGATTTGGCACTTTAGTCATCAGTCATCATTTCTAACTTTGCGCTTTCAGGGTCATTCTGTTATAGTCCATTTTTTCACATCTGATCAATAGGCTTCCTAATGGGATCAATCAACATCCTATTCCCCCTTGTCATCATCTTGAACAAAGCCCTAATAATGTATCTTTCATTCCCAAAATTTTCTACTTGAAACTACATCATCTTATCCTTTTTTAGGACCAATGAACCTTGGCCTCTTGCTGGAAAATGTTCACCTACAGGTTGCTCCACTATGGCTTGCATTGATCACCTACAAGTTTCTCCCCTTTGCACCTGTGTTGGTACTAGAAATTCGGGAAAAAGGGAGAAATTTGGAAGGCCTCCTCTTCCATAAGCTTCCAAAATTTGTTACAACCATTTAACTCAGATTAAACATTTGGATCTTATCCTACCCTACTTTGGAGTTTCCATCCCTTACCCTTTGATCCCATCCTCCCATCAAAGGTGGATCTAAAACCTTAGATTGGTAATTAGATAAGAACTCCCAACTTACCCCACTCCTTTATATATTTACTACCTTTCTATTGACGGTGCTAGTCTTGCCAACATTCAAGGGGATCTCCCTGGTAAGAAGTCCCAACTATACCTCAGACCATTTGGAGTAGGAGTCCTATTAGTGGATGGTAATGCAGTGCCTTGACTGCAGTAGTGCATAAATATAAGTATGGAATTTTGTCAGAATAAAGTGTGTGACCTTGCAGCAAGTCAAGTGAAATTCATGGGGGTTCTAACACATGGAGGGGAAAAGGAAGTGTGCCCCTTAGAAGCTTGTAGTAGGATGCAGCCTGAAAGGAACACACGAGTGGAATGACATCATAAGTTGTGATGCAGAATAGTCCACAAAACAAAGTGACGAATTAATCCACAACACACCTTCAACCAGATTCATACAATTTCATACAAATTAGTTCATAAGAAAATGCGTAAGTTGAATATCATATATTGTTAAAGAAACCAAAATAGTCCAACTACAATAACAACATATGCATGAAAGCATGATGGCTAAGTTATTATTATTATAAGTGAAAGTTCCATCCATACATACACCATTAAAAGCCACTATCCCCAATAGTGGAACATTATAGGCAAGAACACTTTCTCCTCCAAATAAGTATACTTGGTCTATGCTAGGGAGAAGCCAAGGCTTGTCACAATACTCCCAAGCCTTCTCTAAGCCTAAGCCTAGCCAAAAGCTTGGCACCCAAAATCTTGTTCTATGAGTTATGAGGTTCTATTTATAACAAAGGGTGGGGTGACCCTTGAGATTCCCCTTGTGACTCTTCGACTACCCTCATGACTCTTCAACTTCATTACAAATAACTCATTACATTACATAGTGTTTGTTCACATTCCACTAATGACACTTGGAATTTAACTTACAACATATTTACAAATAATACACATTTTCCACATGTACCCATGTGAGACAAAATAGTCTAGAGACAACCTAACAAGAGAAAACACCATGACTCTAAAGTTTGGGGAAGGACTAACTCGGCAACCTCCACTTGATGCCTCTTGGTCACATACTGATTCCAAGCTTGGTATTTTCTGATGATGTCCCCAATACTGCTTGATGGTGTCTTTCTGATAGCAGAATATTGCCTCCATAGCTTCTGGGTATATGGTCTTGGAACCTATGTCCAACTCATCTTGAAGCATGTGAAACATAGTGTTAACCTTGACCTAGCCACTAATGTACAATATGTTTTGTGCACTCAACTCCAACTCATCCTTGGTGGCCTCTCTCCTTAGCTGCTCCATGTACCTGTCGATCTTTGGACGAACTTGGTTCTTGTGTTTATCATCAATGAGGGAACCTACATATGTTCACTCTCTTCCTTAGCTCTTGGTTGTTCCAGCTTATCAACTTATATTGGTGTTGTTTTCTCTCTCATTGCTCCTTGCCTTTGTTCTTCTTCCCACTTCTGCTTATCTTCCTGTTCTTTCCTTCTCAACTCTCGTCTTTCATTCAGTTGTTGTTATGTTTCTTCCGATCTCAGTTCTACTACATTCAATCTCTACTTTTCTCTCTTCCTCTGCTCTATTGTTTGCGTCGTCTACTTCCCTTTTCTTGTACTAGATTGCTACCTTCTGCTATTACTCCTGGACTTGTTGCCATGTTAGTATGACTCCTTTTCTATGAGTAGTTGAGTGTCCACATATATTGGCAAGTTAACTGGCACTTGTTCAACTGCTTCCCCAATACTTCTGTCAGTGGTCTCTCTTAAAGCAGCTCTCTTTGGTGTCATGTTACAATTACTATTGGACATATGTGCTTCACGAGTGTGGTACCTATGGGACATAAAGGGCACTCATGGAAAGAAAACATTAGCTCTTGCAAATCCAAATTCACAGCATGATCAAGAAGCAATCAGGGCATCTGATGAGAGGAATTATACAATTTTCTCTAACAGGGGTGATTGACTAACTATGGAAATTGTGCACTACACAGTCACAACAGTCAGTGCAGAAGCTTGATGACTAGAATTGTGCAATGTGTATTTCAGTTTGGGCTAGGGCCTGGAAGAGACTGTGCATTGTGCAGTCTCAGTGGCCAAGCTGGGAGACTAGCTCCTGGAACTATGTAGTGAACAACTGGATCCAGTCCAGGATAGGCTCTGCACAATTTCAGAATCCAAGGTAGAGGCCTTGAGCTCACATATTGCACAGTGTAGGCATTGAAATGTGAGATCTGAGCAAGGGGATGCAGATTTACCCATGGGAAATGTGAAAATCAAGCAGATCTGAAGGATGTTGTGATGATGGGTGCATATCTAACTAAGTGTTGATGCGTGAATATGAAACAAGTGCAAAAATTGATAAAATTGAAGGACAACGAAGCATGTGAAGAGAGTTGCCACAACAACGACCATTAGTGCAAAAATGGGAAAACTCATGCAACACTTGGGAAAGACAATCTATAACTTGAAACAAGAATTCTACAAGCTAAAACCAATCAAAACACCAGTAGTCATTCAAAGAAGAAAGTGAAACAACACTCTCACAAGATAAACAAAAAAAGCAATAGAGAAAGCGACAAAATACAATAAAATAAAAACTCACACAGAAAAGCGACGACAATGCTTTGAAGGTTCCTTGATCTCCTTAGGAATGCCAAATATTGATGATAGAATGTACAAATGAGATCTAGAGGCATCCATTACATAGAATTGAGCCAATTGGAATTTATGATGTGTATACCTGATGACAAGGACAAAAGCGACACTTGGTAGAAACTTCTAAAGATAGCAATGTGCCACCTTCGAGAAACTAATAATATATCCATGTTTCCTAGGGATGCTTCTTGCCCTTTATTTTTCTTTATTTTCCATGTGGTGGGGGGGGGGGGGGGGGGGGGGGGGGAACTTGCCATGCATTTCCTAGAGAGATTCCACAGTTTTTGGAAGGACTGGGAAACTCTCTGGTTCATGCACTACACAGTTTGTGGGCACAGTGAGGTCTTGCGCAATTTCTGGGCTAAGTGGCTTTGGGTTGTCTCTCATGTTCTATGAAATTTCCTAGTTGAAGGTTGGATGTCCACTAGCTCTACGCAATTTTGGAGCTAAAGTTTCACTATCATCTTGAACCGCGCAATTCCCGAGAGCAAGGTTGGTTGCCCTTAAGGATTGTGCAGTTCTCTAAGGCAAGCTCAAAATTGGGTCAAAACCAAGTAAAGATATTGGCTTGTGGGTTAGACAATAAACCAAGTAAGAAAACAAAATCCATAATGCAAAGGATGAAGCTCAATCAAAGCAGAAGTACCTGGGTCATTGCAAGATTAGATGTTTTAGTTTAGAAGGGAGGCTCCAAAATGAAGCAAAGCAAAAATTTTGGAGGGTGGTTGTAGCCGCTACAACATTGGTGACACACTCATAGAACCTAGCTCTCTGTATGGACCTTGTCTCATGTAAAGTGAGGCTAACTCTTCCAGAAGTATTGTTCGATTCTTTGATTGTCATATCTTCTTCACTAGCTTGAGTTAACAATGTAGTCCTGTCGTGCTATACAACAATCCCCGATTTGAATTTTTATAATTGAAAATTTTAAAATGCTAAGAAATGGGTCCCCTTTAGAATATAAATAAAAGCAATAAAACTTTTAAGTAAAATACATTTTCAATAAAAGTCATACAAAAGTTGCTTTTTGAGTATTTAGGACCGCTCATCGCAAATCGGGATTCTTTAGAACTTGTGAACATCCATTTGGAAAAGTGCGATGCGATTAGAGTCATAACAAAACCCTCATCACGAAGTTTTTATCAAAGTAAGCCATTTATAAATACGACGTGATGTAACTATCGCGTCTCGCACATCATGAATCCCAAGAAATGACTTATAGTGTTTCATTGAAACCTTGCGATGCGATAAGGCTATCACAATCGCATATCACCGATTCATAGGGAAGAATACAATATACTTCATTGAAAACTTGCGATGTGATTTAATTATCGCATATCGCGCTCTCGATAAAAGCGAAGTAATAAATACTATGAATACATGCAGTATAGGGATAAATCAATTGTAAAGGAAAAAGTGATTTGCAAAGTTTGAAATCCATTGTCTCCCCATGCCATCTCAGCACTAATTGCAATCGCAACAATGCAAAGAAACCTTTTGAGTGTGGTGTTGATAACCCTCGATTTGCGATACAGATTGTTACATAAATATTAAAATAATACAAATAGCTAATCGTAAATCAAAGAGTCATGGAAACTATTCTAAAAAGGACTGTTACAAAACCTACGATGTGACATATGGTTTCAACATTAAAGTTTCACATTGGAAGTTATGGTAAAACATTAAGGAGCAGTTATGGTTATGTCCTTTAAGGATTTCATCTGTGGTATCTATGTACAATAAAAGATCTTTCGCATCTAATGCACATAACTGCTTGTAGTCCGTAATTTGTGTATTATCGCCTCTCAAGCTTTTCACCTATTACACTCCTCTTTATCATTTTGCAGTGTTGATCCATAATCACACAGTTGGTCAAGATGTCTAAGAAATCCTGAAAGACAAAGGCCCCCATTATAGTGGAAGAAGGACCAGAAAAATTGGTGTTAATTGCAGATAATACCTGTCAAGGCCTTGGTAAAATCTCGTGGGAAGGTATATATGCTTTACTTGAAGCAGAAAATCCAATGGAGATAAAAGAAGAAGAAACAGTTGATGGAATTGATTGAACAGAAAGCAAGCTCAGTGATTTGGCCAGCTCTTTCCTCCATAAAATAACAGCTCGAGCCAAAGTTTTACCATATAATGATCTAGTGAGATGGGTAATCAAAAGTATTAATATAAGAGATAGATCTTTCTCCACAGATGATGGGAGGATGTTCAGGACATTCAAACATGAAGATGTCAAAAGAATGTATCACTTTCCAGATCCCCAACGACACTACAAAAAATCATTCCTGGAAGATTTTGCTAAGGAGAATGACATAGAGTCAAACCCTATCAAACAGTGGAGATATTTTCCAAACAAGCATAAACATGAATCCTCTGGTATGTTCTCTATGGACTCCTTAGCATCTCCATATTGTTATGTTGCTGCTATGGTATGTAGGCTCTTTGGAAGACCCGATTCTACTATATTTTCTATAGAAATGGTTCCATTAATAGAAGCAACAATCAACTCCTTTATTATGGATTGGGCAACCATTCTATCAGATAAAATGGCCAGTCAAATACTAGATTATAGAAGGAGCATATTTGTCTCCACCATAATTGTGCCCCCATTCTATATGAGCGCCTACATAATGGACACAATTTGTTTTAATTCTGACTTTCCCATCCTAGGCTAGAAATGGATTGTTCAGGATCCAACCCCCAATCATATTTATCATAAATATTTATGTAAGTCTAACTACAAGAATCAATTATACAGGATTTGCCATGGTTTCATTTTACTCGTCCATCAAGCCATCTTTAATAAACCTTCTCCTCAGCTATCTAACGAGGCTAGCATTGACTTAACTTCAATTGGCAGTTGGTTCAGGGAGGAGAAGTTCACTTATATTAGGGATTTTGGTAATATTACAGACCCTCATGTCCTTCCACTCTACATTCCTGATAAGCTATTAGCTAGGGAAATAGCTTACTAGATATTGGAAAAAGGGATGTCTAGAAACCTTAAAGATTCTAAGAAGAAAGAATGGCCTCCATTTCCCCTCTACTGTGGCACTTACACATTGCATGATTTTAAACATGCTGAGAAAGAAGCAGAGAAAACAAAGGATTTGGGTCTAGCGATTATTCCTAAAAGACAATACAATCCAAACAAGGTCGCTTTCAATTTCACCAGGCAGGTGAAAGTTAGTAAATTTATACATGAGAAGGATGAATTTGATGACTTATTCGCTTCAGCAGAGTTTTTCTCACAAGTAATTCATCTGGAAAGATTCAAATTGGGAGTCGAGAAGATGGACAAATTTATGGAATACAGGACACAGAGGTTACTAACAGTACCTCTAGATTTATTAAATACTACCCCTATTTTTCAGCAAGCAGAGCATACCGGCGAGTAGACTATTGAAGAGATTTTCGGGGAAGGGGAAACAGGAGAAAATACCAGTGAACCCCTTAGCACAAATGTTCATATTGACCCCATCTTGATAAAAGAATGGGAGCAATATGATTAGCAGATCAAAAGCTAGAGCGACACCCAAAACATTATCACATCAGCATCGCCCACAACACAACAGCCCACCATTCTTGATAGTGTGATTAAAGTAACACCCAATAAAGACATAGCTCATAAAGAGATTGAAATAATCCATGAAAACCTTCATGAGAAATTACATTGAATATTGAGGAAATACCACCCTTGGATGTATTTTACGGTCCAAAACACAGGGTTGTAGTCAAAAGACAAAGGAAAAAGAGGAAAATAGACCAGACATCATCCACAGCTCCTCAATCTGAATTTATGAATGTTTTATGGAAGGATTCAGAGGTCAATCCTTCTGAGGATTTGATTAAGTTATCTCCATTTGCAGGGGCATACATAGCCGTCACAATTGATAAGGAAACTGAGGTTAACCAATTGTTCAAGGAAAAGGATCAAATTATTAATTAGCTTGAGGAATAGGCAAGAGTAGAACAATAGAAGATTAATCAGTTTGAGGAACAACTGGCAGAAGAAAAACAAAAGAATGAACAGCTTGAAGTATAATTAAACCTTGAGAAACAGAAGATCAACCAACATGCCATCCAAAAACAACAAAAATTGTCTCAAGAGCTCAAACAACTTCAATTGTCATATCAACAAGAAATTAAGACTAAAGAGGAGCAAATCACATAGCTACAACTCTCTATAGAACAGTTCAAAGATTATCCCAAGGTTGAGGAATTTAAGAAGGAAGCCCTAGAAGCGAATAAAGCCTTATCTCAACAACTCAATCTACTTTTCCATAAAATATCTCTTATCGACCCATTATGCATCATAACTGCATCACTGATCGATCAAGAAGTTAATACTAGACTAGAATTTGAGGATTCAGATGATAAGGTCACAAATTACCTCTCCTGGCAAAGCATAGTAGAAGGAAGAGCTGCTAACCTGCTGAAAATTCGAGAGTCACATCAAGAAATATTGTTTTCGGAGTGGGAAACACAGCTGATAAAGGTAGAAAGGGCTACCTCCAGGGCTAGGTCTATAATGAATAATGTGATTGAAATGATAAATGATGGTTTATATGGAGCCAATTTAATTTCTGATTGTTCCCCAGGTAATCTTCCAAAGGCGAAAGTGTTAGAAAATCAATGGAAGCAAGATTTGGCCACCAAAGATGAACAGCTCAACAAAATACAAAGCCTTAACTGGGATGCATACTAGTCCTTTTTGGTCAAGCCGCACAGCCAACAGATGACCATCAAATGCCTTGCTGATGTTGTTGATCACATGATCCCCGAGCTTTTAGACGCCACGTACATGGGACAACTACACTCCAGGATGAGTCACCCTCCAGAAATTCAAAACATGCTTTCAATTTGTTAGTTGTGAATATAGGAGAAGAAATAGATACGATGAATCTTTTCAGATGCAATTGCATTACTATTTTTGCAATTCAAATCCCAGATTTTAATGTTGGCAGTTCCAACAACTCTCAGTGATTTTTGTAGACAGTTTGTTTTAATTCTATTATATAAACCCTTTCATGTTATTGGAGAAGGGGTCCTCGATTTGTACAAAAACTAGACTTGAGAAGTTGCACTTCTGCACTTCTTAATTTATTTTTTATAAGCAGTGGATCAAGGTTTCATATTTTTGTGAAAGAAATTTTTCAAGACCTGCATTTTTGTATCTCCTGGAAGTTTTTGGAATAAAAAGGTGGAATCAGAATGTTACTTACATATCAAGACTCAAATGCATGTGGTATTTCTATCACTGTTCTTTTTGTCTTGTTCTTTATGTAATTAGCATTTCATTTAATTTTCTATTGTTGATGTATTAACATGCTTCAAGCAATTCTATATTGAGTCACTTCTAAATGATTTAGAATTGTTATATTAGAGATATATGTCAGCAATAAATACCAGTATGTCATGTGATATGTTTTTATAATTACTTTGTTTAATTTCTTAAACAAAGTAATCATTATTTAAATGCATCTTTCTATGGATAAGTAAACCATCTATATGATTATTTTTCTGCTAGGAATTATCAAAAATTGCATTATTATAAGATTACCCGGGTTATATAGATATATGTGTATATTTTCAGAGTTATACATTAAATCACCTATCATATTTTTTATACATTTAAAACACTCATTCATCAAACCATACATTATTGGGAAACTGGTCCCATAACATCCAGTCGGAGCCACCATTCCAAACGGAAAAGGAGTTGTACTAAGGTCTGGATCAGGTGGTTATCCCCAATGTTGGTGTTACGATTTTAGAGGCATCAACATTTTTGGTGCTAGAAGGAGGGCCTAACTATGAATGGCGAGTAAATCTAAATCCACGGGCCATTCTAAGAGTAAAACTCCCTCACCATCTCCTCCAACTTCTCCTTCATATTCTAAAAACTCCCTCACCACCTCCTCCAACTTCTCCTTCATATTCTAAATCTCTTATTCCTAAGCGAGAAGTTGAAAAGAATAATACAACACCCAATGTTGAAATCCTAAACGCAACAGACAATTCTTCTCCTGAACCCCCTAAAGTACAGTCCTTGATTCATAAACTACAAGGGTTTTCAATATCCCAAGAAGGTTCTGAGTTATCCAAAGGCAGTGTGACTTCGCAATATATCTCATCGCAACCGATTACTAGGGCAAAGAGTGAAAAACTTTGTATCCCACCAATTGAATTCCCTCTACCAAGTCGAAAAAGGGCTAAGAAGACACCATCAGAATCTAATAGTGAGAATCTATCCTCATCATCATCTATTCCATCCATACCATTGCAAGGTCATCCATCCGTTTCCCAACTTCAGATCATAGTCCAAACAGGAACATAAACTTCAACATCCTCTACCCAATCGCTTTCAATTGCTTCTTCGCCCTCTTCTACTGTTAGCTCAACAATGGCACATAATCAACCTCAACCAAGGCCATGGACCAACCCAGGAGTTGTCAAAATCCCTGCACCTTTGAGCCAATTACCAACACATCTTGAGAAATGGTTACCAAAATTTAATCCTAACATTGGCCTGTTAGCAGAAGAACATATAAACAATTTCATGTTATCAATCAAATTGAATGGAGTAACGGAAGATGTTGTATTTAGACTATTTCCATACACTCTACAAGGAGCAGCAGGATCATGGTACTTTTCATTACCACCAGGGTCTATCAATAGTTTGGATGCTTTCCAGGAGAAATTGCTAACTAAGTTTGGAGATGATAGGCCTACAACAACTCTAATTAATGATCTATCCAATCTGAAAGCCAAATCAAAGGAACCCATCAAAGACTTCAAATCACGCTTCAATAAGTTGTTGAATAAAATTCCTGCGACATCCAAGCCTAGTGAAGAAGTCTGGAATGAATGGTATATTTTTTCCTTGCCTTCAAACATAGCCATTTTCATTGATAGGGTTGCTAAACCAACATTAGCAGAAAATATGAAGGAAGTAATCGCTGTTGAAAAACGTATCCTTGCTCTGGAAAAGGAAAATGCTCTAGAAGAAAGGAAATCCAAAAAAGTTACCATTAGAGATGATTCAAAGAAGAAAGTAGTCAAGGATCCATATGACATGGAAGGTTTACAAAAAGTTCTTAAAACTATGTCTAATGAAATGGTTGAAATAAAGAAGCATGTAGCAGAAAATTCTACAAAAAGACTATTTAGGAACTTTAAAAGAAATCAGCCAACTAATCCCAAACCACCTAATGCTATATCTAATACAGAATTTGATCTGGATGATGATGAAGATGAAGATGATGTTTTATCATCTAAAGAAATGGAAGAAGATGAAACAGTTGAATGTCATGGAATGTGGGGCTTTAACTTACCCAACTCTGAAAATGAAAGTGAACAGGAAGCTCTCCCAGTAAATACCAGGAGCAAAAGTATAGCAGAGCCTAATCAAGAAAATTCTAAGAAGAAAAACAACTCCTGTTACTAAAGACAAAGCTCCCACAAAGAAAACTCCAGTTGTGTCTCCCCACAATCAACCATCATCCTTAGATCCTCCCCCATCTTCTAAAACGCTAGTAGTTTCAGATTCCATGGATTATAAAATTGTGGAAGACATGAAGAAGACTCGAGAAAACATTCTTTACATGAACTTAGCAAGCTCAAACATCAAAAAAAGTTGCTGCTTAAAGAATTAAATGCAGTACCTTCTTCTCCTCTTCCAACTGGCGTATTATCCAAGGTTGCTAGAGGATCAGGTAAGCCATCATCTGATAAGGTAGATGCTACTGATGCTGTTTTAATTAGGGATAGGTAAAATTCTCATACTTCTCCTTTTCTCTTGACTTATGAGATCTATAATAGAAATTTTCACAACTATTTGATAGATTCAATGGCTTCATAAAATATAATGCCAACCGCGATTTCCTCTAAGTTAAATATTGATCCCCAGAAGTCTATAGTTCATATTGTTCAATTAGATCGAACTAAAGTAAAAGTCTTAGGAAAAATAAATTCAGTTACTATTAGATTATCAGTTGATCCCAGGGTTGTCCAAAGAATTGATATATTAATTGTTGACATCCCTGAGATTTATGGTTTGATCCTTAGCAGAGACTGGTCCGAAAAACTTCACGGTTATATTTCGACTGATTGGTCTCACATGTGGCTTCCCTATAATGGGAAACCAAATCAAATCAGAATAGATCGCGAAAAACATTTGACCCATACAGTAACTAAGTTTGAAGAAGAAAATCAGCATGTAGACTTCAATATTAACATTCTTGGAAACTATTCAGCTGAATCATTTCTTGGGAATTTTAATGCTCAGCAATCCCCTTTTTCTATTAATAGTGTCATGTCACAGATCGAAAATATCTCCCATATTGATACCTCAAAGTGTGTTAATGTTGCAGATGAACTTGTAAATAAGCCTGTAAATAAGCCTTTATTTTGGTCTTTGTATTTTGATGGATGAAAATCTAATGACGGTGCGGGAGCAGGATGTATTTTAGTTAGTCCAGTAAGAGAAAAAACGATGTTATCAAGTAGGCTTGAATTTGAGTGTAATAATAACACTGCAGAATATGAAGCATTGATTCAAGGGCTCTATCAAGCAATAGGCCTGAATATCTAATATTTGAAAGTATTTGGTGATTCAGAAATTGTCATTAAACAGGTGAGAAATACTATCCATTGTCTTTCAGGACATCTCAAACATTATCAATCACTTATTCAAGATCTCATAGCTTATTTTCTGGCATTTGACATTTTTCCTATTCCTAGATCACAGAATGCAGCAGCCAATCTTTTGGCTAATGTTGCTTCTAAGCTCCTTCCATCCGAGGATTATAGTCCAGATAGATTTTCTATTGAATTAATTTTTCGGGCATCTGTCCTAGACAGTCACCAATTGGCGTGTATTTAATCGTGATGAGGATATCTTAAATTTCTTGACTTCTGAAGGATCGTATGATGATCAAATTATCAATGAAAGCGATCATGATATTCAATTAAAACAAAGACTCAATGAAAATCCTATTCCTAAATTTGTGGTCAAGCTAGAAGATCTTTATGATATTAAAGATAGATTCAAAAAGGTCACTAATCCAGAACTTCAAAGTTTGAATTAGTAAATCTCAGCAGTGAGGCCAAACCACAAAATGTCAATCTAGGACTTGGACTTTCATTAGATGAAAGATTTTCTTTCATCAGATTATTAAAGAAATACAAAAATGTTTTCGCTTGGAATTACGAAGATCTGAAAACTTATGATACGTCCATCATTCAACACACAATTCCAATGATTTCTGATGAGAAACCTATACAACAAAAGCTAAGGAAAATTCACCCAAATCTTGAAATTCAAATTAAAGCAGAGTTGAATAAACTCCTTAAAGCCAAAATAATCTTTCCTATCAGACATTCTAAATGGGTCTCAAACTTAGTACTAGTAAGAAAAAAGAATGGTGATATTAGGATTTGCATAGATTTTAGAAATCTCAACAAAGCATGTCACAAGGATAATTTCGCATTACCAACAATGGAGTAGATACTTCAATCAGTAGTTGGTACATAGTTAATGTCTTTTCTTGATGGTTTTTCAGGATACAATCAGATATTGGTACATCCAGATGATAGATTAAAGACTACATTCAGGACTAAATGGGGAACCTATGCTTATCAGAAAATGCCTTTTGGTTTAATAAATACTGGAGCTACTTTTCAAAGAGCCATGGATATAGCCTTCAAAGGTTTGATCAATAGGACAGTCAATGTTTACTTAGATGACATAATTGTCTATTCTAAGAAAAGGAGCAATCATCTGCATGATTTAAAACAGAACTTTGAACGTTGCAAACGATATGGGATTTCTTTAAATTCGAAGAAATAATTCTTTTCTCTTAATGAAGGTAAACTCTTAGGGTTCATTGTATCCAAATATGGCATATACATTGATCCAAATAGGATAAAAGAGATTTTTGATATCCCTTTGCCACATAATAAGAAATCTATGCAATCATTTTCGGGACAGATAAATTTTGTGAAGAGATTTGTTCCTGATTTTTCTCATATAGTTTTGCCATTGCAATCCATGATTAAGAAAAATTCAATCTTCAAATGGGGACATAACGAAAAAGAGGTAACCCCTTCTTACCAGTACATATTCTTTATGCAAGCTAGTTTCTTTTATGAAATAATGTTGTAAATAGTCTACCATTGGCTTTTCACTATTGAAAATCTCTTTGAAAGAATATTGTGAATACTTTCTTTCAAAGAGTAGAAACTTTCAAGGAAATGATTACAGTTTTGGAAATTAGATAAAACGTGAAACTCTGAGATTCTCTTTAAATTTGTGAAATCTTTCAAACCTTGAAAATACAGTAAATCATTTTAAGTTTTATCAGTTGAGAAAGGTTATTTACAAAAGGGTAAAGAATTTTTCTAGCTAAGCATCCACAACTCTAGAATTGTCATCCATAAACTCTTAAGGAGTAAGTCATTCACCCCATCCACTAGGTTTATGATTTTTCAGAGTGTAATTCTAAAATATATCTGATTTAAAAGATAAGAGGTCTCATGACGAGCCTGCTTACCATGATCATAGGGAACTAATTAAACTAACATTACCAATATTGCATACCAAAACAGGGTAATGGCTTATAATTATAAGACAAGGGGTCTCATTACAAGCCATCTTGTTCAGTTCAATTACAACCAATGGCATTGTCATCTTCTGGCTCCCAAACCACGATAATGGCTTTTATCCAAAAAAAAAAAATGTAAAAAATGAAAATACGTGTAGATATATCTTTTTGGATTTATCTTTCAAAAGTTATACTCTTAGATGGATGGGACAATGAATGATTGATGGTTAAAAGGTAACCCTGTCAAGACTATAGATGTTTGCTGGCAGCAGAGGCAATACTTGTGACAAAAGAGTAAATTTAAAAGCTAAGTTGGAAGAGCCCCCTACTTTATCTTTAACAACCAACTAAAGCTTGAAAAAACCAAAATGTTTTTATTTCATCATAAGGGTTTGTAAAAGAAATTGCAAAATTGATATTTTTTTATTCAGAGTAAAATTTTTATCTAATCAATTCTTAGATAGTTGTTTTTTTTCCGCAATCGATTCTACTTAAGAAAGTTTTAGAAATTTCATTATTTTTCAGAGATAATTGGTTCTCCCAGTGAATCTCCAATTGTTGTGCTATACAACAACCTCCCATTTCACTTTTTATAATTGAAAGTTTTAAAATGCTAAATAAGAAATGGGTCCCCTTTAGAATATAAATAAAAGAAATAAAACTTTTAAGTAAATTACATTTTCAATAAAATTCATATAAAAGATGCTTTTTGAGTATTTAGGACCGCTCATTGCAAATCAGGATTCTTTAGAACCCATGAACATCCATTTGGAAAAGTGTGATGCAATCAGAGTCATAAAAAAACCCTCATCGCGAAGTTTTTATTAAAGTAAGCCATTTATAAATACGACGTGATGCAACTATCGCATCTCGCACATCATGAATCCAAAAAAATGAACAGATTGAGTATTATAAAAGATCAAGAACCTCTTACTGGTCATCAAAGTAGCTCCTTGAGGTGGTATCTTCAAGTACTTATTGTGTGCGTCTACTGCAACTCGGCCTCTTCCTTGGGCACTTCTCTCACCAGCTTTACGAACGCATCCCTTGCAGCCTTACTGTTACTTAGAAGAAAATATCAAGCGAACAACTCAATTTAGAGTAAAAGGGTGCGCGAAGCTTTTACTAACTCAAATAAAGAAATTACAGAGCATTACAAGAGAAAAATAAGAAATCTCAGAGCTTAGAAGCACTCAGTCCAACAACAACAATATGGGCTTCTCTTCTGCAAATCTCTTGTTTTATAGGCTTCCTAAAGAATTTACTTTTATCTAGACATGACACAAAGTGAAATAATCGAGGGTCCTGTCAGCATTCCATAGTTTGACGGTGTCTACTCAATATTCCAGTACAATAATGCAAAAGCACACTTAGTACAATAATTGAGCCTTTATACTATTTACAAGGAATCAAAGGACTATCACCATGGTCCTTTGGGACTACAGTCTTCATCATAATCATCGAATTTGTCAGATGATTGATTCTTTTTTTGATATGCTTCCTCAAGTATCTTTAGATATTTTTCTTCATAGTTTGGCTCAGTGGGGTCTTGAGCATCTTAGTACACATCTAAAATAAAGTGTCCTTTCCTTTTGAAGATTCTGGTGTTGTAGATGCTATAGCTGCTTTAGAGGACTGCCCGACTTCCAACTTTATTCTATCTATGAAGGCATGATGAATTTGATAAGGTAACTTGAATGGGTCATCTCTTTTTCTCCATCTGTTGATATAGGCAATAGGATTTATCTCTATGTCCAAGAAGGAATCTTTAAGAGCTGTTGAGAAGGCTGACATATATTGTACTGATAGCTCTATTCCATCCATTAGTTCCCATTTGAAGATCTGAAACATATTGGTTGTTGTTTCTATCATGTGTTGTACCCAAATCTTACAATGGTCACTTATTCCCTATTTTTCTTGCCATCCAAGTTAAAATTAAATGAAGTGCATACCCTGGTTGATAACAATAGACTGATTAAAAATACAATATCTGAAGTCCAGTTTCCTGAAATTACTCCTACTGTGATCAATGCTTTCTCATTGAATGAAAACTTTAAAACCTGATGTTTTCCTTGTAATTCTTTCAATTTTTGGATGACATGGACTTTTTCAACCAATTTGTTTTTAGGGAATTATTTTAGCCATTCAACGACTCGTTTTACTTCTTCTTTATTTTCAGCCAAATATGAACTTTCTAAGAAATGGTTCTCAAAGACTTGTAAAAAGGGATTTGGATCAATAGCATTTCTCATCTCTGGACTTTGAAAATCCCATGGTGTGGAAAATATTTTGATATACTGCAAAGTTCTTTCTACACATTGGGATGTTCTTTCAACCTGTTTCTTTCTGTAGAATCCCTCTTTAATTTCCCAATCTGCAAATGGTTCAAATATTTCATACTGGAGAAAAGTATCTAAATGCATATATTCTACATCCATTCTCTGTAAATATGATGCTTCTATTTCTTCAAATAAATCTAGGATTCTTAAGGATGCTAAGAATTTTCAAACTTCTTATTTAATATTAACATCAACAAGATCCATCATTTTGGCATTGGTTGTTATCGGGAAAACTAGTGTCCATTCAGAGCTGCTAGTCCCACTAAGACGGGTAGCTATCTTAGAAACAAAAAAACTAAAGTTACTTGTATTTTCCTTTATGAGAGATAGATGATAGAGAAGCAAAGAGCACCGACCTCAGTCTTTCGCTAGTCTCCTTGCTTGTTTCCTCTCTCCTTTGATGAAGCTTTCGCCACTCCTTTCTCGCTTGTCCCGCTTCAAAGAACACCTGTACAGTCAAGGCAAAAAAATATCATCAAAGAATAGATATATATAACCATAAACAATGTAGGATCAGATGTACATTAACCATATAAATACATACATCAACAAGATTCAGAGATATACAAGCATATGGAGGAAAACTCAAATAGATTTATTGATAGAAGTAGTAGAAGAGAGGGTTACAACCAGGCTATTTGATCTAGCATCATCCTCCCAGCATGAAAGCCCTCTTCACCTCATACAAAGCAAGATCACCCAACAATGTCTTCAAAGAGAAACCAACAGCACTTCCTTGCAAATTACAAAATTCCAGCCTTTGGATCTCTTGGATGAGGGATCCATATATAGATGTTTATAGGAGAGTGAGTCAGCTTTTTGGATTTTGATTAGTGTCATTTCACTGATAGTTCTTGGTTCCACTTGGAGATTTCAGATCTCTTACTCATCCCTGGGCAAATTCAGAGAGGCAAGTGTCATATGAGTAGTTTCTAGAAGATTCTCTGGGTTTCCACCTAGCAAACTACTTTTTCCATTTGTCTGCTCTCGCTCATTGCACCCTACAGAAGGGATTTCCAGTATGCATCGCACCCCCCGTGTGTAATAGGTTAGATGCATCACACCCTATGCATAGAGTAGTCTGTATGGTCCTGTTTTGACCAGTTATGAGTAGTTTTTCATGGAGAACTTCTGGGAGATGATGTAATCAGCTGACCTTATTCCTTTAGGGTATGAAACAACACTTTTAGAGGTTTAGGAACCCTCATTTTATGGACATATGTGATTGGGGTTGCAGTGCCCAAATATGTCTATAACATTGGTGAAGATTTCTAGATCAAAGTCAATACTATTGATCATTTGATAGTAGTTTAAAATCTGTAAAACCCAGATCATGGATTATGTATATTGTATTGACCATAGGTCATCAAGAGTTCTAAAATAAATCTTGACCTTCAGATTTGGTAGAGAGTACACCTTGACCAATTCAGGATCTAACCCAAGAAGAGTACCAATATTTTTTTATTCCCAAGCTTGGCATTTCTGAATCCATTGGTTTCTTCTTAATCTGAGACCAACTATCTTTTTGATTTCTAAACAAAGATATTCAACATGTTTTTCCAGAATTTTGAATCTTTTTACAAGTGTGGAAAAATTATCTTCTTGTTCTGGAAAATCAAATATACTACCTGTGAATTCTTTTTTGTTGCGACTGATTCTGTGAGCTTTGTTCATATCCCTAGTAAGAGCATCTGCAAGATAATTGGAATTTCTAGGAATCCATTCTACATCAAAATCGCATTGCCGAAACCAAATTTTCCATGCCAATAACCTTCCTCTTGCCATTTGTCTTGACAATTTTTCTAACAAGAAATATTTAAAATTCATTGAGTCAGTTCTAATAAAAAATTTCTAGGTGCAAGTTATAGCTCAAATTTTTTGATGCCATTGAAAATCGCAAGAGTTTCTTTTTCAGTAGCAAAATAATGGGCAGTTTAATTAGATCATTTTCTACTCTTGAACGTCGAATTGTTACTGAAGTTGATTCTAGATCTTTTGAAAAGGATATCGATCCCAAAAAGGAATTGGAGACAATAGAAAATCCCCAAAAGTTGGAATCCTCCAACTCTCCATGCAACTGATGTCTATAAAACCCCTCTCTCTAATATCTTTCAGAAAAAATATGCTTTTAAAAGAAGAAAAAGTAAAGATCAAAATTTATGGTCCTTATATTGAAATCGTCTCTCTTTCCTTGTTTACCAGTGAAGAAAACAAAAAATTTAGACAATATGCAAAAGACAAAAAATATTCCTATTTACATTTTGGAGGTATTAGGATAGGTTTGGCCCCTTTGTTTAGGCATGGCTTAAATACTCCTTGCATTGCTGAAGTTTTTGATACTCAACACCAAAGATATGATGTTGCTAGGATAGGTACTATTTTTGGTAACCTATCTACTGGTTGTCAATACGGAACTATCTTTCTAGACTACTCTATTAGTCTTACAGATCCTCATCTGTGAGATTGTTGGAAACTGATGGTAAGAGTTCAAGGATTGAAAATAGTTGACAATAGTGAATCCTTATCTACAATGATTCAAACATCCTTTCAATTGTCCAACACTGTTCATCCAAAACTAAAACAGCCAGTACTTAGAGATTGTGTGTCAGTTTGTTTTAATAATGCACAAGTCGAAGGAGTATCACATGATTCTATAGGTTTACCAAACGACTGGTATTTTCAATACAAGTCATTAGCTGATGAAAGGAAAACATGAATTTTAACAAGAAGAGCCTCGCTGCAAGATGGTAAAATCAGAATTCTTCAAGAAAAGCCTTCTGTCCAGCGCTCTATCATTCATCCAAGAAAGTATGCATTACTAACCTCTAATCCTACAGAGTCCTCATCCCAAATAGCCAGCTCTTCCAGTTAGCTTGTACTATCTTCCAATGAATTGTATATACCTGAAGTCAAGCCTTTTATTGCTGTAAATAAAATGTTTAGAATTTCTAATTCTCAAATCGCCCCAGTTGAGGAATGGCAATTCGCTAATCGCCGCTTTTTGAAAGGAGGAAAATGGCCTCCAAAGATGAAATTCTGCACCACATCATCATCATCAAAGCAACCTCCAACACGAGCTGATTGTGCCCCTTTGATTGAACACAATTCCTCAAATACAAATGATCTAGATCAATTGTATCAAATTGGTAATTATATTACTACATGGTGTTCTTATGTTGAAGACGCCATAGATGATCTAGGTGCACAGAATGAACTCATTTTAGCCAATCTCAAGCTTTTGCATGATGAACAACAAGAAGAAAGAGCTGAGAAAGAAGCTAGGATGCAGAAGAAAGAACGAAGAAGAAAAGAAAAAGCATCTCAGAGTTCAAAATTCATTATAGATATGTCGACCCCAAATTTCTGGGACCAAGAAGAAACAGAAGCTAGCACCTCTGAAACATCTTTCAGGCCAATGAAAATAGATTATGTTCCAGAAAAACCTAGAAAAACAAAAGCAGAAATTGTAACTCTTGAAAATGCAGCTTCTAAGTTCCCATCTTTCATTATGTCGTCAATCCAAAAAGCAAACTTTGTAAAAGAAGTCCAAAAATATCCTAGAATAGAAGAAGATCTATTTGCTTCTAATTCTAGTGCTTATATTTTATATCTAGACAAATCCACCAACCCAGCTGAATCAATTAGAATATGGATTGGAGATTTATATCAGATGCAAGTAACTACAAAGCTTGATAATATATCCATATTTGTTCTAGCAGAAAAAAGGATGGCAGGAATAATTTATGACTGGTGGATCAGACCACCCGAGTTAGAACGACAAGTAGTTGTTGCAGTAGAACTATCTACTTTAGAAGTACTACTGAAAACACAGTTTGTCCCTGAGCCAGTTGATGAGAAAAAGAAAATTATTACAGATATTGCTAGAATGGAGCTGAAAGATTTAAAATATCTTGAATCTTTTGGTCAAGATTTTATGGCCAAAATTTACAAAGCAAATCTTTCAAATGATTCAATTCAAAAAATTTCTTTTTTATCAAAATTGCCAAGAAATCTAGGAGATCTGATCTCTAAAGATATTGAATTTCAAAATAAAACCATTGATAAGATTTACTGGGTGGATCTCTTATTTCGGTGTCATGAGAAGGTTAAATATCTCTATTGGCAAAAACAAGCACATGATATCATTCCCAGTGCTAATGTTTGTCGTGCTGCTTTGCCAAGGACACCATTCAAGAAAAAGAAGAAAAATAAAAGGTATGGAAAATTTAAAACCAAAAAAATTGCAAATCCATGAAGACCTTTTAAAATTTTCAGATTTTTGAAGAAGAGGAAACAGTCGAGAACCAAAAACAATAGCTGTTTTATATGTAAACAAGAAGGACATTATGCTCGTGCATGTCAAAAAGCACATCTAGTAAATTAAAAGCCTGTGTAGATATTGAAGAATTTTGTGATGATTGGTTTGTTGTAAATTCAGAAGAAGAACCATCAGATGTATATATGTTGGCTGATGCTTCTTTAACAGAGGATGAAGAAATGAAAAATTATGTCCAAAAAATGAACATATGTTTTGATTGTTCTAATGTTGAGTTTTCAGATGACAAAAAAGAACTTCACTATAGTGAAGAAGTTGAGGCTGAAATAGATAGCTCTATAACCAATGACTCAGAATCTTTATGTTGGTCTCCAAAGGCAGAGAAAGACAAAGGAAAGAAAGCAATGCCAATTCTACCACAGCTAAATTCCTTTTGTCCATATGCAAAAATGATTGGACAAACATCCTCTATGCCAGTACCTGAATTTGATCCAGAAGCCGAGAAGAGTTTTTTGAAGAAAATGGTAAAAACAAATAATCTTTTGCATATACCAGTCACCGTGCAGGTAAAGAACTGTTGGGTAGAACTTGATGCATTCATTGATACTAGTGGGTCAAACAATCTCGCAAGGCCTCCTTTTTTCAAAGGATTATGGAAATCGCTCCAAAATATCCTAATTTCAGAAACTGTTGGAGGTACGGTTAATATCACTCACTATGTAGATAATATTTCTTTAAAATTAGGAGGGAAGATTGTAAAGATATCTGCTATACAACATTATGACCCATCAACCAATCTATTTTTGGGTATGTTGTTTATAAACTTAGTCTTGCTAGTGACAATTAGTGAAGATAAAGCTATATTCAATTTTAAGAAGCAAGCAATTTCTGTTCCAAGATTGAAATTTCTAGATTCCGAAGTCCGATAAGAAAGTTAGAAGAAAACTAGTTCCAGAAAACCAAAGAATGAATCAAAGAATTGGCAAGAAGCACTGCAGATCTATGAAGCCAAAGAAGCTCTAAAATAAAACAGAAAGTAGCTGTTGATCCACAATGGTCTCCAGATCAAATTTCTATATATGACAGATTACTCAAAAGCTACTCTGAAGACCCCCAAAATTTTTGGGAAAAGGAGATCCCAAGGCAAGAAATTGTTACAATGCACGAAAATGGAGTAAAAGGTAAGCTTATTCCTTTCACACCTTCAGATGAACAGGAAATCAAAAAGCAAATTTCCGAACTGTTAAGTTTGAAGTTGATTGAACCCAGTGTTTCTCACTATTCATGTTCTACATTTTTAGTTCGAAATCACTCTGAAATTGTCAGAGGTAAAGCAAGGATGGTGATAAACTATAAACCATTAAATGAAATCACTCAAAGTTTCCATTATCCCTTGCCTCGTCAAGAAGTAATTATGCAAAAAATCCAAAAAAGTAAAATCTTCAGTAAATTCGATATGAAGTCTAGTTACTATCATATTAAAATTGAAGAAGCAGATAGACACAAAAAAGCATTCACATGCCCTGCAAGTTTTTTTCAGTGGAAAGTTGTTCCATTTGGCTTAAAGAATGTGCCTTCTTTTTTCTAGAAAAGAATGGATTTTATATTCGGTAAGTATGATTTTATCATAACTTACATTGATGATATTCTTATTCATAGTCCAGACTTATAGACACATTTGGCTCATTTAGAAATATTTCTACAAGAAATTAAGAGTCATGGAATTGTCCTCTCAGAAAAGAAAATGGTATTATTCCAAGACAATATTGACTTTCTTGGAATTCATGTAGTAGATGGACATATACAAATGTAGCCTCATGTTCTTACAAATCTTGCTGAGTTCCCAGATGAGCTTAAAGATACTAAAATGATTCAAAGATTTTTGGGAGTATTAAATTACATCCATAAATATATCCCCAGGTTATCAGAAAAGACTGCTCCTATCAGAAGACATCTAAAATTAGGATGGTCCAGTGAAGCAACAACAACAGTTAAAACTCTCAAAGCAGAATGTCAATCTCTTCCAAAATTGCAACCCCCACGAGATGATTTTCTCATATTACAAACCGATGCATCAAATGAATTTGGGGTAGCTGTCCTTTTTGAAAATAAGGAGGAAAGTAAGGAAGAAGAACTATGCGCCTATTCATTAGGAAAATTTCTTTCTAGCCAGAAAAATTATTTTGCTGCTAAAAAATAAACTCTTGCAATTTTCAATGGCATCCAAAAATTTGAGTTATATCTTGCACCTAGAAATTTTTTTATTAGAACTAACTCAATGAATTTTAAATATTTCTTGTCAGCAAAATTGTTAAGACAAACGACAAGAGGAAGATTATTGGCATGGAAAATTTGGTTTCAGCAATACGATTTTGATGAAGAATGGATTCCTAGAAATTCCAATTATATTGCAAATGCTCTTACCAGGGATATGAACAAAGCTCACAGAGTCGGTCATAGCAAAAAAGAAGTCACAGGTAGTATATTTGATTTTCCAGAACAAGAAGATAATTTTGCCACATTTGTAAAAAGATTTAAAATTCTGGAAAAACATGTTGAAGATCTTTGTTTAGAAATCAAAAAGGTAGTTGGTCTCAGATTAAGAAGAAACCAATGGATTCAGAAATGCCAAGCTTGGCAATCAAAAAATATTGGTACTCTTCTTGGGTTAGATCCTGAATTGGTCAAGGTATACTCTCTACCAAATCTAAAGGTCAAGCTTTATTTTAGAACTCTTGATGACCTTTGGTCAATACAATATACACAATCCATGATCTGGGTTTTACAGATTTTAAACTACTATCAAATGATCGATAGTATTGACATTGCTCTAGAAATCTTCACCAGCACCAAAATGATGGATCTTGTTGATGTTAATATCAAAGAAGAAGTTGGAAAATTCTTAGCATCCTTAAGAATCCCAGATTTATTTGAAGAAATAGAAGCATCATATTTACAGAGAATGGATGTACAATATATGCATTGAGATACTTTTCCCTAGTATGAAATATTTGAACCATTTGCAGATTGAGAAATTAAAGAGGGATTCTACAGAAAGAAATAGGTTGAAAGAAAATCCCAATGTGTAGAAATAACTTTGCAGTATATCAAAATATTTTCCACACCATGGGATTTTCAAAGTCCAGAGATGAGAAATGCTATTGATCCAAATCCCTTTTCACAAGTCTTTGAGAACCATTTGTCACAAAGTTCAGATTTGGCTAAAAATAAAGAAGAAGTAAAACGAGTCACTGAATGGCTAAAAGAATTCCCTAAAAACAAATTGGTTTAAAAAATCCATGTCATCGAAAAATTGAAATAATTACAAGGAAAACATCAGGTTTTAAAGTTTTCAGTTAATCAGAAAGCATTGATCATAGTAGGAGTAATTTTAGGAAACTGGACTTTAGATTATGTATGTTTAATCAGTCTATTGTTATCAACCATGGTATGCACTTCATTTAATTTTAACTTGGATGGCAAGAAAAAAAGCGAATAAGTGACCATTATAAGATTTGGGTACAACACACGATAGAAACAACAACCAATATGTTTCATATCTTGAAATGAGAACTACTGGATGGAATAGAGATATTAGTACAACAGATATCAGCCTTCTTAACAGCTCTTAAAGATTCATTCTTGGACATAGAGATAAATCCTACTGCCTACATCAACATATGGAGAAAAAGAGATGACCCATTCAAGTTACCTTCTCAAAGTCATAATGCCTTCAGAGATATAATAAAGTTGGAAGTTGGATAGTCCTCTAAAGCAGCTACAGCACCAACATCTTTAAAAGGAAAGGACACTTTATTTTTAGATGTGTACCAAGATGCTCAAGACCCCACTGACCTGAACTATGAAGAAAAATATCTAAAGATACTTGAGGAAGCATATCAAAAAAAGAATCAATCATATGACGAATTTGATGATTATGATGAAGACCGCAATCCCAAAGGAAAATGGTGATAGTACTTTGATTCCTTGTAAATAGTAGAAAGGCTCAATTATTGTACTAAGTGTGCTTTTGCATTATTGTACTAGAATATTGAGTAGACACCGTCAGACTATGGAAATGCTAACAGGACCCTCAATTATTTCACTTTGTGTCATGTCTAGATAAAAGTACATTCTTTAGGAAGTCTATAAAATAAGAGATTTGCAGAAGAGAAGCCCATATTGTTGTTGTTGGACTGAGTGCTTCTAAGCTTTGAGATTTCTTATTTTGCTCTTGTAATGTTCTATAATTTCTTTATTTGAGTTAATAAAAGCTTTGCACACCCTTTTACTCTAAATTGAGTTGTTTGCTTGAAATTTTCTTCTAAGTAACAGTAAGGCTACAAGGGAGGCGTTCGTAAAGCTGTTGAGAGAAGTGCCTAAGGAAGTGGACGAGTTGCAGTAGACGCACGCAGCAAGTACTTGAAGATACCACCTCAAGGAGCTACTTTGCTGAAATCAATGTAAGTTATGATAAAATCATGCTTACTGAATATGATATTCTGATTCACAGTCCAGATTTACAAACACATTTGGCTCATTTAGAAATATTTTTACAAGAAATTAAGAGTCATGGAATTTTCCTCTCAGAAAAGAAAATGGTATTATTCCAAGACAATATTGAGTTTCTTGGAATTCATGTAGTAGATGGACATATACAAATGCAGCCTCATGTTCTTACAAAGCTATGATCATGTTGTTATATTTGGTATCAGAGCCCTATAACGTTCCTAATGGCCAATTTAATTAGATCCTTTTCTACTCTTGAACATCAAAATGTTACTGACGTCGATTCTAGATCTTTTGAAAAGGATATCGATCCCAAAAAGGAATTGGTGACAGTAGAAAATCTCGAAAGTTGGAATCCTCCAACTCTCCATGAAACTGATGTTTATAAAACCCCTCTCTCTAATATCTTCCAGAAAAAAAGATGCTTTTAAAAGAAGTAGAAGTAATGATCAAAATTTCTGGTCCTTCTATTCAAATCATTTCTCTTTCCTTGTTATCAGTGAAGAAATCAAAAAATTTAGACAATATGCAAAAGACAAAAAATATTCCAATTTACATTTTGGAGGTATTAGGATAGGTTTGGCCCCTTTGTTTAGGCATGGCTTAAATACTCCTTGAATTGCTGAAGTTTTTGATACTTGACACCAAAGCTATGATCATGCTAGGATAGGTACTATTGTTGGTAACCTATCTACTAGTTGTCAATACGAAACTATCTTTCCAGACTACTCTATTAGTCTTACACATCCTCATCTGAAATATTGTTGGAAACTGATGGTAGGAGTTCAAGGATTGCAAATGGTTGATAATAGTGAATTCTTATCTACAATGATTCAAACATCCTTTCAATTGACCAACACAGTTCATCCGAAACTAAAACAGCCAGTACTCAGAGATTGTGTGTCAGTTGGTTTAAATAATTCCCGAGTCGAAGGAGTATCACATGATTCTATAGGTTTACCAAATTACTGGTATTTTTAATACAATTCATTAGCTAATGAAAGGAAAACATGAAGTTTAACAAGAAGAGCCTCGCTACAAGATGGCAAAATTAGAATTATTCAAGAAAATCCTTTTGTCTAGTGCCTTATCATTCATCCAAGAAAGTATGCATTACCAGTCTCTGATCCTACAGAATCCTCATCCCAAATAGCTAACTCTTCCAGTCAGCCTATACTATCTTCCAATGAATTATATATACCTGAAGTCAAGACTTTTCTTGCTGTAAATAAGATGTTTAGACTTTCTAATTCTCAAATCGCCCCAATTGAGGAATGGCAATTCGCCAATCGTTGCTCTGTGAAAGGAGGAAAATGGCCTCTAAAGATGAAATTCTGCACCACATCATCGTCATCAAAGCAACCTCCAACACGAGCTGATTGTGCCCCTTTGTTTGAACACAATTCCTCAAATACAAATGATCTGGATCAATTGTAAATTGGTAATTATATTACTACATGGTGTTCTTCTGCTAAATACGCCATAGATGATCTAGGTGCATAGAATGAACTCATTTTAGACAATCTCAAGCTTTTGCATGATGAACAACAAGAATAAAGTGCTGAGAAAGAAGCTAGGATGTAGAAGAAAGAACGAAGAAGAAAAGAAAAAACATCTCAGAGTTCAAAATTCACTATAGATATGTCGACCCCAAATTTCTGGGATCAAGAAGAAACAGAAGCTAGCACCTCTGAAACATCTTTCAGGCCAATGAAAATAGATTATGTTCCAGAAAAACAAAATCAAAAATTGTAACTCTTGAAAATTCAGTGTCTAAGTTCCCATATTTCATTATGTCGTCAATCCAAAAAGAAAACTTTGTAAAAGAAGTCCAAAAATATCCTAGAATAGAAGAAGATCTATTTTCTTCTAATTCTAGTGGTTATATTTTAGATCTAGACAAATCCACCAACCCAGCTGAATCAATTAGAATGTGGATTGGAGCTTTATATCAGATGCAAGTAACTACAAAGCTCGATAATATATCCATATTTGTTCTAGCAGAAAAAAGGATGGCGGGAATGGTTTATGACTGGTGGATCAAACCACCCGAGTCATAACAACAAGCAGTTGTTGCAGTAGGACTATCTACTTTAGAATTACTACTGAAAACACAGTTTGTCCCTGAGCTAGTTGATGAGAAAAAGCAAATTATTATAGATCTTACTAGAATGGAGCTGAAAGATTTAAAATATCTTAAATCTTTTGGTCAAGATTTTATGGCCAAAATTTACAAAGCAAATCTTTCAAATGATTCAGTTCAAAAAATTTCTTTTTTATCAAAATTGCCAGGAAATCTAGGAGATTTGATCTCTAAAGATATTGAATTTCAAAATAAAACCATTGATCATATTTACTGGGTGGATCTCTTATTTTGGTGTCACGAGAAGGTTAAATATCTTTGTTGGCAAAAACAAGCACATGATATCACTCCTAGTGCTAATGTTTGTCATGCTGCTTTGCCACGGACACCATTCAAGAAAAAGAAGAAAAATAAAAGGTATGGAAAATTTAAAACCAAAAAAATAAGAAATTGAAGAAGACCTTTTAAAAATTTTAGATTTTTGAAGAAGAGGAAATAGCCGAGAACAAAAAACAATTTTTGTTTTATCTGTAAACAAGAAGGACATTATGCCCATGCATGTCCAAAAAGCACATTTGGTAAATTAAAAGCTTGTGCAGATTTTGAAGAATTTTGTGATGATTGGTCTGTTGTAAATTCAGAAGAAGAACCATCAGATGTATATATGCTGATTGATGCTTCTTTAATTGAGGACGAAGAAATGACAAACTATGTCCAAAAAATGAACATATGTTTTGATTGTTCTAATGATGATTTTTTCAGATGATGAAGAAGAACTTCACTATAGTGAAGAAGTTGAGACTGAAACAGATAGATCTATAACCAGTGACTCAGAATCTTTATGTTGGTCTCCACAGCTAGAGAAAGACAAAGGAAAGCAAGCAATGCCAATTCTACCATAGCTAAATTCCTTTTGTCCATATGAAAAAAAGATTGGACAAACATCCTCTATGCCAGTACCTGAATTTGATCCAGAAGCCGAGCAGAGTTTTTTGAAGAAAATGGTAAAAAAAATAATCTTTTGTATATACCAATCTCTGTGCAGGTAAAGAACAGTTGGGTAGAACTTGATGCATTGATTGATACTGGTGGATCAAACAATCTCGCAAGGCCTTCTCTGTTCAAAGGATTATGGAAACCGCTCCAAAATATCCTAATTTCAGAAACTGTCGGAGGTACAGTTAATCTTACTCACTATGTAGATAATATTTCTTTAAAAGTAGGAGGGAAGATTGTAAAGATATCTGCTATACAACATTATGACCCATCAGCCAGTTTATTTTTGGGTATGGCGTTTATAAACTAAGCCTTGCCAGTGACAATTAGTGAAGATAAAGTTATCTTCAATTTTAAGAAGCAAGTAGTTTCTGTTCCAAGATTGAAATTTACAAATTTCAAAGTCTGAAAAGAAAGTTAGAAGAAAACCAGTTCGAGAAAACCAAAGAATGACTCAAAGAATTGGCAAGAAGTACTGCAGATCTATGAAGCCAAAGAATCTCTAAAAACAAAATAGAAAGCAGCTGTTGATCCACAATGTTCTCCAGATCAAATTTCTATATATGATAGATTACTGAAAAGCTGTTTTGAAGACCCCCAGAAGTTTTGGGAAAAGGAGAGCCCAAGGCAAGAAATTGTTACAATGCACGACAATGGAGTAAAAGGTAAGCTTATTCCTTGCACTCCTTCAGATGAATAGGAAATCAAAAAGCAAATTTCCGAACTGTTAAGTTTGAAGTTGATTGAACCCAATGTTTCTCACTATTCATGCTCTGCATTTTTAGTTCGAAATCACTCTGAAATTGTCAAAGGTAAAGTAAGGATGGTGGTAAACTATAAACCATTAAATTCAATCACTCAAAGTTTCCATTATCCCTTGCCCCATCAAGAAGTAATTATGCAAAAAATACAGAAAAGTAAATCTTCAGTAAATTCGATATGAATTCTGGTTACTATCAGATTCAAATTGAAGAAGCAGATAGACACAAAACAACATTCACATGCCCTTCAGGTTTTTATCAGTGGAAAGTCATTCCATTTGGCTTAAAGAATGCGCCTGCTTTTTTCCAGTAAAGAATGGATTTTATATTCACAAAATTGTCAAGACAAATGGCAAGAGGAAGATTATTGGCATGGAAAATTTGGTTTCAAAAATATGATTTTGATGTAGAATGTATTCCTGGAAATTCCAATTATCTTGCAGATGCTCTTACCAGGGATATGAACAAAGCTCACAGAATCAGTCATAGCAAAAAGAAGTCACAGGTAGTATATTTGATTTTCCAGAACAAGAAGATAATTTTGCCACATTTTTGAAAAGATTTAAAATTCTGGAAAAACATGTTGAAGATCTTTGTTTAGAAATCAAAAAGGTAGTTGGTCTTAGATTATGAAGAAACCAATGGATTTAGAAATGCCAAGCTTGGCAATCAAAAAATATTGGTACTCTTCTTGGGTTAGATCCTGAATTGGTCAAGGTATACTCTCTACCAAATCTAAAGGTCAAGCTTTATTTTAGAACTGTTGATGGCCTTTGGTCAATACAATATACACAATCCATGATTTGGGTTTTACAGATTTTAAACTACTCTCAGATGATCGGTAGTATTCACTTTGCTCTAGAAATCTTCACCAAGGCCAAAATGATGGATCTTGTTGATGTTAATATTAAAGAAGATGTTGGAAAATTCTTAGCATCCTTAATAATCCTAGATTTATTTCAAGAAATAGAAGCATCATATTTACAGATAATGGATGTAGAATATATGCATTAAGATACTTTTCCCAGTATGAAATATTTGAACCATTTGCAGATTGGGAAATTAAAGAGGGATTCTGCAGAAAGAAACGGGTTGAAAAAACATCCTAATGTGTAGAAAGAACTTTGCAGTATATCAAAGTATTTTCCACACCATGGGATTTTCAAAGCCTAGAGATGAGAAATGCTATTGATCCAAAACCATTTTCACAAGTCTTTGAGAAGAATTTCTCAGAAAGTTCAGATTTGGCTGAAAATAGAGAAGAAGTAAAACGAGTCGTTGAATGGCTAAAAGAATTCCCTAAAAACAAATTAGTTGAAAAAATCCATGTCATCAAAAAATTGAAAGAATTACAAGGAAAACATCAGGTTTTAAAGTTTTCAATCAATCAGAAAGCATTGATCACAGTAGGAGTAATTTCAGGAAACTGGACTTCAGATACTGTATGTTTAATCAGTCTATTATTATCAACCAATGTATGCAATTCATTTAATTTTGAACTTGGATGGCAAGAAAAAGAGGGAATAAGTGACCATTATAAGATTTTGGTACAACACACGATAGAAACAACAACCAATATGTTCCATACCTTCAAATGGGAACTATTGGATGGAATAGAGCTATCAGTACAATAGATGTCAGCCTTCTCAACAGCTCATAAAGATTCATTCTTGGACATAGAGATAAATCCTACTGCCTACATCAATAGATGGAGAAAAAGAGATGACCCATTCAAGTTACCTTATCAAAGTCATCATGCCTTCAGAGCTAGAATAAAGTTGGAAGTCGGACAGTCCTCTAAAGCAGCTACAACATCTATAGCACCAACATCTTCAAAAGGAAAGGACACTTTATTTTTAGATGTGTACCAAGATGCTCAAGACCCCACTGAGCCGGACTATGAAGAAAAATATATAAAGATACTTGAGGAAGCATATCTAAAAAAGAATCAATCATCTGATGAATTCAATGATTATGATGAAGACCGCAGTCCCAAAGGACCATGGTGATAGTCCTTTGATTCCTTGTAAATAGTAGAAAGGCTCAATTATTGTACTAAGTGTGATTTTTCATTATTATACTGGAATATTAGTAGACACCGTCGGACTATGGAAATGCTGACAGGACCCTCAATTATTTCACTTTGTGTCATGTCTAGATAAAAGTAGATTCTTTAGGAATTCTATAAAACAAGAGATCTACAGAAGAGAAGCCCATATTATTGTTGTTGGACTAAGTGCTTCTAAGCTCTAATATTTCTTATTTTTCTCTTGTAATAATCTGTAATTTCTTTATTTGAGTTAATAAAAGCTTCGCATTCCCTTTTACTCTATGTTGAGTTGTTCGCTTGATATTTTATTCTAAGTAACAGTAAGTGTTATCAGGAAAAATAGTGTCCATTTAGAGCTGCTAGTCCCACTAAGACGAGTAGCTATCTGAGAAACAAACAGATTAAATTTACTTGTATTTTCCTTTATGAGAGATAGATGAGAGAGAAGTATAGAGTGTCAACCTCAGTCTTTCGCTAGTCTCCTTGCTTGTTTCCTCTCTCCTTTGATGAAGCTTTCACCACTCCTTTCTCACTTGTCACGCTTCAAAGAACACTTGTAGAGTCAAGGCAGCAAAATACCATCAAAGCATAGAGATCTATAACCATAAATAATGTAGGATCAAATGTACATCAACCATATAAATGCATACATAAACAAGATTCAGAGATATACAAGCATATGGAGGAAAAATCAAATAGATTTATTGATAGAAGTAGTAGAAGAGAGGATTACAACCAAGCTGTTTGATCCAACATCATCCTCCTAGCATGAAAGCCCTCTTCACCTCATACAAAGCAATATCACCCAACAGTGTCTTCAAAGAGAAACCAATAGCACTTCCTTGCAAATTAAAAAATTCCAGCCTCTGGATCTCTTGGATGAGGGATCCATATATAGATGTTTTCAGGAGAGTGAGTCAGCTTCTGGGATTTTGATTAGTGTCATTTCACTGATAGTTCTTGGTTCCACTTGGAGATTTCAGATCTCTTACTCATCCCTGGGTGAATTCAGAGAGGAAAGTGTCATATGAGTAGTTTCTAGAAGATTCTTTGGGTTTCCACCTAGAAAACTGCTTCTGCCATTTGTCTGCTCTCGCTCATCACACCCTACAGAAGGGATTTCCAGTATGCATCGCACCCCCCGTGTGTAATAGGTGAGATTCATCGCACCCTATGCATGGAGCAGTCTGTATGGTCTTGTTTTGACCAGTTATGAGTAGTTTTTCATGGAGAACTTCTGGGAGATGATGTAATCAGCTGACCTTGTTCCTTTAGGGTATGAAGCAACACTTTTAGGGGTTTAGAAGCCCTTGGTTTATGGACATATTTGATTAGGGTTGCAGTGCCCAAATATGTCTATAACAGTTGCCCCCTAAAGCATGAGGTCATAAATCCTTTGATGTTTGGTGAAATGCTTTATAATGAGGATCCGAGGTTTTTCAAACTGGAAGGTGACCTGTAATAAGATACAATACAATACATTATCTTCACAATATTTTCATGATCTAGTTGAGGCAGGTATTCTCATGCTCAGCTTTATAAATTCATATTCATGTACATAAGACAGACAATCGTCTATGTGGCAGACTGATGATTTTGGTAGAGCCATCATCCTTTAGTTTGGATGATTATCTATGCAGCAATGATGTACATTTGATGTCTTTATTTTCCTGAATATATCACAGCCCAGATGGATGAAACTAGATCCGGGGTCTTCAAACTCGTTCAATCTTCGCCCGAAGTACAAGTCGATCC
Organism: Pinus tabuliformis; assembly: GCA_031772625.1. Classification (NCBI taxonomy): domain Eukaryota; kingdom Viridiplantae; phylum Streptophyta; class Pinopsida; order Pinales; family Pinaceae; genus Pinus; species Pinus tabuliformis. The sequence goes on from CM062804.1 coordinate 762,758,170, forward strand.
ATGTGAAAAGATGTTCTGATGTCGAACATGGAAAGACATCGCCTGATTACCAGCCAACGATGTAAGTTGTTAACAGGCGTGAGAGGAATCATCGATAATGATGATGACCCTCAAGGTATTGCAGTACAATTCACATGGTGTGAATACATGAGATGATGTCGAACACCACGTAAAATATTTCGGTCAAAGGCCATTGATGTAAACCTATCACCAGAAGTGAGAAACTTGCCATTGAGGCATGCAAGCTTCAAAGTACTAAAAGGGTTGTCCCTAATTCAAATTCTTGGATAATGAACTAATGTCGACAAGAAGTGACCCATCGTAGGAGGGCCTTAATGAATCCCACATCTACGACACGGAAGGAGCAAATGATTTTGTGGAGGTGAAAATGATCTGATGATATAAGGTTCAGGGTGGCGGTCATGGAAAATGGAGAGTGAAGGTATTGCAATGGATGAGATGTTAGCTAGGTTGGTGAATTCTCTGAGCAACTTCTCTTGAACATATTGACGACAGTAAAATGGATCGGTAGCGTTAACCCCAAAAATGGACGGTACGGTGGAACAATGGTGATATGACCGGTGAACGGAATAACCCAACCCAACTCAATCATGGTGATGGAGTGAAAGTGTCATGTTCAAGAGCGACCTGCTACCAATGAAGCTATTCAAGTTTTCTTCCCTTTTTCCCCAGTCCTTGCTGACAAATACCTCTTTATTTTTGTCAAGCTTGAGGAGGATAACATATGCTTGTTCTATAATTTTCCCTTCGGGCAAACTTGTCACTATGTTTTAACGAGCCTAGCGACAGTGAAACTCGCTCTTGTCTGCATGGACAAGTTTGTAACTATTGTTTTAACGAGTTTAACGACAAAGATAACTCGGTCCCTTTCAATTTTAGAGAGTCTAAAAGGGACGGAAAGGCAACTCTATTGATCCTTTTTCGTAATGTAATCCCTTAAGTCTGAAAAAGTGTAAAATAATATGAAAGGGATGACTTTTTGATAGTTTTAATGAACCGAACAAGACAAGCGCTCGATCGTTTTGTGTAATAATCCCTCAGGTCCAAAAAGATTAAAATCTAGAGGAGGGATGGCACTTCTGATCACTTTAACGAGCTGGAGAGGCCAATTGCTTGGCAATCTTTTCATATTTTATGAGTCAGATGAAAAGAGCTTAAAGGAGACTCGTTTTTTGAGGAATGAGTGATGTTTTTGGATAGCAACTGGTTCCAGGTAAGGTTTGGAACTTTTCAATCATGGCAGTGTAAAGAGGGTGGCTAATAGAATCACTCATCGCAGTTGTTCCTCAAAAGGGTAAACAATCAAATGGAGGCGTATGATCGGCTTAAAAAGGGTGGATGTGATGGTAAGAACACGACCAAGGTTCACAAGCTAATAGTCATGCGATCAAAATGGTTATTTACAAGAGGTGAGGTTCATTTTTTAATGGGCTTAAACTCTATGGGAACACTTGCCCATTGCTAGGTTTATTTTTTTACAAGCTTGAACTTAGCATAAAACTTCTCATGGCGAGGTTTATTTTTTAACGATCTTGAACTTTGCGTAAAATTGCTCGTGCCTGTTGTATAATAACGATGTCTCATCGATAGGTTCATTTTTTAGGGAGCTTTCCCCATTTGAAACTTTGCTCCGAAGCCTTTTGTATGCCAGCTAGGAATGACCAACTACTGTCCTAGGGGTTAAAGAACTACTGAGGTTAGGTAGGATAGTCTCTCAGTGGGAAACATCTCCTTTACTCTGCTGTTTTCGTTGGTCCTAGCAAAGGTGAATGGTTGATTAGACCAATCACATAACTTAAGTAGTTGAAGTTAGTAAAACTATGGGGTTAAATTTATGCTGGTCACTTTTCACTTGCGTGCAAAAAGGTTTGCATGCCCCCAGGTATAAAGTAGAGTTTCCAGGTCACCATATGGAAGTTCTTACATTAGAAAAATTGTTCCATCCATGTCGCAGACAAAACACTTCCTTGGCAATGTCCATCGAAATGGACAAAGGTGACTGTCGTCAGTGCCAATCACATAACCTTTGATGAGGGAATCTTTTTCCAGTCCAAATCCATTTTCCTAAATGGACAGGGGTATCAGACTAGTCATATTCCTACGTGGAAACCTACCTTATATCCGGGGTTTTTCTGCTGAAGCAGACCAGAGCGCATGCCTCCTAGGTTTCAGTCATGATCACTGATTCACTCGCGATCATCAAGTGGACGGACTAGAGATTGATTAGACATTCCTTGTTCAAAAATACTAGTTAGGGATGTCATTTGACTAATAGCTGTGTTTGAACCAAGAAATGAAAGCTGGTCAACTAGGTGGACCACTCTGCCTTCATGTGGAAAACACATCACTCAGAAGAGTGAGGAAATGATAGCTCCCATACTATAAATGTAGTCACGCCCAAGGAGTAGATTGTAATCTAGAGGTCCTTGGACTACCATCATGTTCAGATAAACGGTTTTCCTTCTCAAAGTTATAGGCAAATTTGGAAGGATCCCTAACAGTTAACTGGTTCCTATGTTGAAGCCTGTCAGATTTCGAATCTCAGGTAGAAGCGATGGCGAACCAAGCGCTTTCCAAGTAGTTGAGGAAAGGATACTCACAAAATCCCCTTCATCTATGATAGTACCAACCATGATCATTCTATAAGCTTGTACTATGATTCGGAATGGTACATTAGATGGTAGGTAGGGTCTCCCTAGTAGATTCCAATCAAAGGAAACGACTAGATTTCTTAGAGGTGGGACCGAATAAACAGCCGAATAAGTCTCTGACGAACTTTCTTCCTACGGTAAAGGAATGGGTAGATTTCCCCCATGTTCATCAGATTTTGTGTTTACGAAGAGAATTTGAACGGTGTCATTCTCATTCCCTTTGGTGACAGTATCATCTGAAGGTAGACCCTCTGAAGGCAAGATTGGGTCGACTACCATCTCGACCTATTGACTTTGGTCCGGTGTGGACTCAAAGGGTTTATCTTCAATGATAGGTGCTTCGACTGAAAACAACGGTGTGTCAGTCGGGTTTTCAACTAGCGCTGGACTCGGCAAGAGTTTCTTGTATCCAAGAGGAAGTCACTGCGATGATGGTGGAGGGCATGATCGCCTTCAAACAGTCTAAAAGGAAATTTGGATCTTCCTTTTTGTCCATTGACTTCGTTTTCACTAGTTGGCGGTTTGCTATCAACATGATCGTCAACGGTTGAAGACACCGGATTGTGCAAGCGGGGAGACCAGTCCCTCAAGATCCGTGGGATGCAGGGACAATCTCGATGATAGTGGTCTCCCTTGCAAATGACACATGGAGATTTAGGTTTGGAAGGTGTAGTGTGTGGATTTTCACCAAATGATGCACGGTTGCCCCCTTTCGTCATTGGATTCTTCTTCTTCTTCTCCTTCCCTTTCTTCTTCTTCTCAGTTACTTGGTTTTTAGCATTACTAGCTTCACCAAGCAAAGAGGAAGAAGGAGAGGGAGAAACAAACAAAGTAGAAGGTTGGGGAGCAACTTCATCTGGTTTCTAATTGGATTGCTAAGGAATCGCAGTGTTTTGAACGACAGAGGTCGAGAAAAGCCATACGGGCAAGCCAATTGTGAGTCCTGGAAGGGACAATGTGGCCATGTGTGGAGCACCAACATCCCCCCAAGAAGAGAAGGGACTAGGATTTCCCCCGAGGGGAAATCCTTGATTGGTAGACTCCATTTCTCAACCTAAATACCAATGAGGGAATAATGACGTTATTCCGATTAAAATAAATTTTATGATGCTTTGACACAACTTGTTTTTTTCAATTTTTAAGAGTCAAGAAAAAGCTAAAGATGACTCTAGTCGCCTTCGATTTTTAATGAGCCTGAAGTGACAAGTGCTCAGATGGACCTTTTCTTTTAAGGAGTTTGAAAAGGAATGAAGGTGACTACTCTAGAAATCTAGACAGAGGGATTACCAAACCAATCGCAAAACTGCAGAATACTTTTTACAGTAAGGCATTCTTTCTTCCCGAATGTAGTGTTCAGTGCGTTGCGATCGATAGGGCAGCAAACACAGCCTCCTAAGGATAAAGGATGTAGCCTATTGTGGTCTCCGAATATATACTCGATGGTACATGGGAGCACAAGTCCGTACTAGCACTTTTCACCTCAAAGAGGAGGAATCACCCAACCTACGATGAAAGCGATAGTTGCTAGGCTTTACGACACTGGAATACGTCTCTAGCCTAGACTTCTAAATGTTGTGCATTAGGTTCCAAAGAATTTTTATGTTCATTGAAGTTTATTTTACAGTTGATCTTTCTTAAGAAGTTTGCCTTTAAGGTTCACCGCATGATGTAGACATACAATTCCTAAATATGCAATCTAAGATGATAAACAGTCATTTATTTTCTTTTTGCAATGAAAATCCTAGCTACTAAGCAAAGAGAAATGAAATTATTTCAACATAGAGCAGAGAGAACACACTAGATGCACTTTTCCTAAATGAACTTCAGCATGTAGTCTTAATTCAAATGCACATGCATGTATTGTTTTTCAGTTTCCTTAATGTGAGAATGACAAAAAGAAAACAAAGTATGGATCTGAACTATTTTCTTTCAAAATGACAGTACTAACAATTTTCTTTTCAAAAAACGAAAGTAAGGTCAAGGCGACACTTTGCGATTTTGAATTTAAACTGCTTTCGACACTTGAAATACTAATGATTCAAATCAAATACAATGGCAAAAGTGTAATTGACTATCTAAAAGAGGAATGCTTTGTGACACTCTTTTTCTTGACTGGAAACGACACTTGCGACACTTTCAAATCAAAAGACGATAGTTTGATTAAGCTACTGTTTGCAAAGGAGAACTGTAAATGATGAAAAAAAAAAAACATTCACAATTCCTTCTGATGGAGGCTGAATAATGCAAAGGAAGATGGTTTCAATAGAGATATACTGATCACAGACAACAAAACTACTGAATAAAGCTGAAGACAATGAAGAAAAAACCAAAATCTGGAGGTAGAAACAGTCTTAGTCAATCATCGCACCTATAACACAGGGAAATAGGGATGCATCTCACCTACAACACATGGGAGGTACAATGCATCCAGATTTCCTAGAAGAGACAGTGCAATGGTCCAGGGACCAGACTATGCTTGGATTTCATTCACAGTTTGCAGCTAAGTTCAGGGATTTAGGCTGAGCTAATGATTGTCAGTAAACACAAAGTATAGGGTCTGATCTAATGAAGTTATTTGAGCTACCACCAGGGCACTTAGGATGTTTGCAAGCTAGATGTTCAGTTCATAAACCAACCCGAAGATTGACTAAAGAAGCATTGATCTACTTTGCAGTTGCATAGCAAAAGCAGTTCGAAGGCTAGCTGGCTTGAATTCAGGCTCTGTGTGTGGTTTATAAAGCAAACAACAGTAACAAAACAAACAAAATATTCGCTCCCCAGCGGAGTCGCCATTTTGCTATCGGGAAAACTAGTTTCCATTTAGAGCTACTAGTCCCACTAAGATGGGTAGCTATCTTAGAAACAAACAGATTAAAGTTACTTGTATTTTCCTTTATGAGAGATAGATGAGAGAGAAGCAGAGAGTGCCAACCTTAGTCTTTCACTAGTCTCCTTGCTTGTTTCCTCTCTCCTTTGATGAAGCTTTCGCCACTCCTTTCTCGCTTGTCCCGCTTCAAAGAACACCTGTAGAGTGAAGGCAGCAAAATACCATCAAAGCATAGAGAACTATAACCATAAATAATGTAGGATCAAATGTACATCAACCATATAAATGCACACATAAAAAAGATTCATAGATATATAAGCATATGGAGGAAAACTCAAATAGCTTTATTGATAGAAGTAGTAGAAGAGAGGATTACAACCAAGTTGTCTGATCCAACATCATCCTCCCAACATGCAAGCCCTCTTCACCTCATACAAAGAAAGATCACCCAACAATGTCTTCAAAGAGAAACCAACAACACTTCCTTGCAAATTACAAAATTCTAGCCTCTGGATCTCTTGGATGAGGGATCCATATATAGATGTTTGAAGGAGAGTGAGTCAGCTTCTGGGATTCTGATTAGTGTCATTTCACTGATAGTTCTTGGTTCCACTTGGATATTTCAGATCTCTTACTCATCCCTGGGCGAATTCAGAGAGGCAAGTGTCATATGAGCAGTTTCTAGAAGATTCTCTGGGTTTCCACCTAGCAAACTACTTCTGCCATTTGTTTGCTCTCTCTCATCACACCCTACAGAAGGGATTTCTAGTATGCATCGCACCCCTCATGTGTAATAGGTGAGATGCATCACACCCTATGCATGGAGCAGTTTGTGTGGTCCTGTTTTGACCAGTTATGAGTAGTTTTTCATGGAGAACTTCTGGGAGATGATGTAATCAGCTGACCTTGTTCCTTTAGGGTATGAAACAACACTTTTAGGGGTTTAGAAGCCCTTGGTTTATGGACATATGTTATTGGGGTTGCAGTGCCCAAATATGTCTATAACAGTAAGACTGCAAGGGAGGTGTTCATATATAAAAGATCGAGAACCTCTTGATGGTCAGAAAAGTAGCTCCTTGTGGCAGTATCTTCAAGTACTTGTTGTGTGTGTCTACTGCAACTTGGCCTCTTCCTTGGGCACTTCTCTCACCAGCTTTATGAATGCCTCCCTTGCAGCATTACTGTTACTTAGAAGAAAATATCAAGCGAACAACTCAACTTAGACTAAAATGGTGCACGAAGCTTTTATTAACTCAAATAAAGAAATTACAGAGCATTACAAGAGAAAAATAAGAAATCTCAGAGCTTAGAAGCACTCAGTCCAAAAACAACAATATGGGCCTCTCTTCTATAGATCTCTTATTTTATAGAGTTACTAAAGAATCTACTCTTATCTAGACATGACACAAAGTGAAATAATTGAGGGTCTTGTTGGCATTTCCATAGTCTGACAATGTCTACTCAATATTCTAGTACAATAATGTAAAAGCACACTTAGTACAATAATTGAGCCTTTCTACTATTTACAAGGAATCAAAGGACTATCAGCATGGTCCTTTGGGACTGCGGTCTTCATCATAATCATCGAATTTGTCAGATGGTTGATTCTTTTCTTCTGTATACTTCCTCAAGTATCTGTAGATATTTTTCTTTATAGTCTGGCTTAGTGGGGTCTTGAGCATCTTGGTACACATCTAAAAATAAAGTGTCCTTTCCTTTTGAAGATGTTGGTGGTGTAGATGCCGTAGCTGCTTTAGAGGACTGTCTGACTTCCAACTTTATTCTATCTCTGAAGGCATGATGACTTTGATAAGGTAACTTAATGGGTCATCTCGTTGTATCCATTTGTTGATGTAGGCAGTAGGATTTATCTCTATGTCCAAGAAGGACTCTTTATGAGCTGTTAAGAAGGCTAACATCTGTTGTACTGATAGCTCTATTCCATCCAATAGTTCCCATTTGAAGATCTAAAACATATTGGTTGTTGTTTCTATCATGTGTTGTACCCAAATCTTACAATGGTCACTTATTCCCTCTTTAATTTCCCAATCTGCAAATGGTTCAAATATTTCATGCATATATTCTACATCCATTCTCTGTAAATATGATGCTTCTATTTCTTTAAATAAATCTAGGATTCTTAAGGATGCTAAGAATTTTCCAACTTCTTCTTTAATATTAACATCAACAAGATCCATCATTTTGGCGCTAGTGAAGATTTCCAGAGCAATGTCAATACTACCGATCATCTGATAGTAGTTTAAAATTTGTAAAACCCAGATCATGGATTGTGTATATTGTATTGACCATAGGTTATCGAGAGTTCTAAAATAAATCTTGACCTTCAGATTTGGTAGAGAGTATACCTTGACCGATTTAGGATCTAACCCAAGAAGTGTACCAATATTTTTTGATTTCCAAGCTTGGCATTTCTGATTCCATTGGTTTCTTCTTAACCTGAGACCAACTATATTTTTGATTTCTAAACAAAGATCTTCAACATGTTTTTCCAGAATTTTAAATCTTTTTACAAATGTGGCAAAATTATCTTCTTGTTCTGGAAAATCAAATATACTACCTGTGACTTCTTTTTTGTTGCGGCTGATTCTGTGAGCTTTGTTCATATCCCTGGTAAGAGCATCTGCAAGATAATTGGAATTTCCAGGAATCCATTCTACATCAAAATCGTATTGCTGAAACCAAATTTGCCATGCCAATAATCTTCCTCTTGCCATTTGTCTTGATAATTTTGCTGACAAGAAATATTTAAAATTCATTGAGTCAGTTCTAATCAAGAATTTTCTAGGTGCAAGATATAATTCAAATTTTTGGATGCCATTGAATATCGCAAGAGTTTCTTTTTCAGCAGCAAAATAATTTTTCTGGCTAGAAAGAAATTCTCCTGATGCATAGGCGCATAGTTCTTCTTCTTTACTTTCCTCCTTCTTTTCAAAAAGGACAACTGCCCAAAATTCATCTCATGCATCGGTTTGTAATATGAGAAAAACATCTCTTGGGGGTTGCAATTTTGGAAGAGATTGACATTCTGCTTTGAGAGTTTTAACTGCTACTGTTGCTTGACTGGACCATCCTAATTTTAGATGTCTTCTGATAGGAGCAGTCTTTTTTGATAACCTGGGGATATATTTATGGATGTAATTTAACACTCCCAAAAATCTTTGAATCATTTTAGTATCTTTAAGCTCATCTAGGAACTTAGCAAGCTTTGTAAGAATATGAGGCCGCATTTGTATATGTCCATCTACTACATGAATTCCATGAAAGTCAATATTGTCTTGGAATAATACCATTTTCTTTTCTGAGAGGACAATTCCATGACTCTTAATTTCTTGTAAAAATATTTCTAAATGAATCAAATGTGTCTGTAAGTCTGGACTATGAATTAGAATATCATCAATGTAAGTTATGATAAAATCATCCTTACTGAGTATAAAATCCATTCTTTTCTAGAAAAAAGCAGGTGCATTCTTTAAGCCAAATGGAACAACTTTCCACTGATAAAAACGTGCAGGGCATTTGAATGATTTTTTTTGTCTATATTCTTCTTCAATTTGAATCTAATAGTAACCAGAATTCATATCAAATTTACTGAAGATTTTACTTTTCTGGACTTTTTGCATAATTACTTGTTGACGAGGCAAGGGATAATGGAAAATTTGAGTGATTGCATTTAATGGTTTATAGTTTATCACCATCCTTGCTTTACCTCTGACAATTTCATAGTGATTTCGAACTAAAAATGCAGAACATGAATAGTGAGAAATAGTGGGTTCAATCAACTTCAAATTTAATAGTTCGGAAATTTTCTTTTTGATTTCCTGTTCATCTGAAGGAGTGCAAGGAATAAGGTTACCTTTTACTCCATTGTCATGCATTGTAACAATTTCTTGCCTTGGGCTCTCCTTTTCCCAAATCCTCTAGGGGTCTTCAGAGCAGATTTTGAGTAATCTGTCATATATAGAAATTTGATCTGGAGACCATTGTGGATCAACAACTGTTTTTTGTTTTGTTTTTAGAGATTCTTTGGCTTCATATATCTGCAATACTTCTTGCCAATTCTTTGAGTCATTCTTTGGTTTTCTGGAACTGGTTTTCTTCTGACTTCCTTCAGACTTCGGAATCTGCAAATTTCAATCTTGGAACAGAAACTGCTTGCTTCTTAAAATTGAAGATAACTTTATCTTCACTAATTGTGACTAGCAACACTGAGTTTATAAACGGCATAACCAAAAATAGACTGGCTAATGGGTCATAATGTTGTATAGCAGAAATATTTACAATCTTTCCTCCTACTTTTAAAGAAATATTATCTACATAGTGAGTAAGATGAATTGTACCTTTGACAGTTTCTGAAATTAGGATATTTTGGAGCGGTTTCCATAATCCTTTGAACAAATAAGGCCTTGCGAGATTGTTTGATCCACCAGTATCAATGAATGCATCAAGTTATACCCAACTGTTCTTTACCTCCATGGAGACTGGTATATACAAAAGATTATTTGCTTTTACCATTTTCTTCAAAAAACTCTACTCGGCTTCTGGATCAAATTCGGGTACTGGCATAGAGGATGTTTGTCCAATATTTTTTTCATATGGACAAAAGGAATTTAACTGTGGTAGAATTGGCATTGCTTGCCTTCCTTTGTGTTTCTATGGCTTTGGAGACCAACATAAAGATTCTGAGTCACTAGTTATAGAGCTATTTGTTTCAGTCTCAACTTCTTCACTATAGTGAAGTTCTTCTTCATCATCTGAAAACTCATCATTAGAAAAATCAAAACATATGTTCATTTTTTGCACATAATTTGTCATTTCTTCGTCCTCTGTTAAAGAAGCATCAGTCAACATATATACATCTGATGGTTCTTCTTCTGAATTTACAACAGACCAATCATCACAAAATTCTTCAATATCTACACAGGATTTTAGTTTACCAGATGTGCTTTTTGGACATGCACGGACATAATGTCCTTCTTGTTTACATATAAAACAATAATTGTTTTTGGTTCTCGGCTATTTCCTCTTCTTCAGAAATATGAAATTTTTAAAAGGTCTTCTTGGATTTGCAAATTTTTTGGTTTTAAATTTTCCATACCTTTTATTTTTCTTCCTTTTCTTGAATGGTTTCCATGGCAAAGCAGCACGGCAAACATTAGCACTGGGAGTGATATCATGTGCTTGTTTTTGCCAATGGAGATATTTAACCTTCTCGTGACACCGAAATAAGAGATCCACCCAGTAAATCTGATCAATGGTTTTATTTTGAAATTCAATATCTCTAGAGATCAAATCTCCTAGATTTCCTGGAAATTTTGATAAAAAAGAAATTTTTTGAACTAAATCATTTGAAAGATTTGCTTTGTAAATTTTGGCCATAAAATCTTGACCAAAAGATTAAAGATATTTTAAATCTTTCAGCTCCATTCTAGAAATATCTGTAATAATTTGCTTTTTCTCATCAACTGGCTCAGGGACAAACTGTGTTTTTAGTAGTACTTCTAAAGTAGATAGTCCCGCTGCAACAACTGCCTGTAGTTCTGACTCGGATGGTCTGATCCACCAATCATAAACTATTCCTGCCATCCTTTTTTATACTAGAACAAATATGGATATATTATCGAGCTTTGTAGTTGCTTGCATTTGATATAAAGCTCCAATCCATATTCTAATTGATTTAGCTGGGTTGGTGGATTTGTCCAGATCTAAAATATAACCACTAGAATTAGAAGCAAACAGTTATTCTTCTATTCTAGGATATTTTTGGACTTCTTTTACAATTTTTGCTTTTTGGATTGATGGCATAATGAAAGATGGGAACTTAGAAGCTGCATTTTCAAGAGTTATAATTTCTGCTTTTGTTTTTCTAGGTTTTTCTAGAACAAAATCTATTTTCATTGGCTTGAAAGATGTTTCAGAGGTGCTAGCTTCTGTTTCTTCTTGATCCCAGAAATTTGGGGTCGACATATCTATAGTGAATTTTGAACTCTGAGATGCTTTTTCTTTTCTTCTTCGTTCTTTCTTCTGCATCCTAGCTTCTTTCTCAGCTCTTTCCTCTTGTTGTTCATCATGCAAAAGTTTGAGATTGGCTAAAATGAGTTCATTATGTGCACCTAGATCATCTTTGGTGTCTTTAGCATAATAACACCATGTAGTAATATAATTACCAATTTGATACAATTGACCTAGATCATTTGTATTTGAGGAATTGTGTTCAATCAAAGGGGCACAATCAACTCGTGTTGGAGGTTGCTTTGATGACGATGATGTGGTGCAAAATTTCATCTTTGGAGGCCATTTTCCTCCTTTCACAAAGCAGCGATTGGCGAATTTCCATTCCTCAACTGGGGCGATTTGAGAATTACAAATTCTAAACATTTTATTTAAAGCAAGAAAAGGCTTGACTTCAGTATATACAATTCATTGGAAGATAGTATAGGTTGACTGGAAGAGCTAGCTATTTGGGATGAGGATTCTGTAGGATCAGAGACTGGTAATGCATACTTTCTTGGATGAATGATAGGGCGCTGGAAAAAAGGTTTTTCTTGAAGAATTTTGATTTTTTCATCTTCAACGAGGCTCTTCTTGTTAAATTTCCTGTTTTCCTTTCATCATCTAATGACTTGTATTGAAAATACCAGTCGTTTGGTAAACCTATAGAATCATATGATACTCCTTCGACTTGGGCATTATTCAAACCAACTGACATACAATCTCTAAGTACTGGCTGTTTTAGTTTCGGTGAACTGTGTTGGTCAATTGAAAGGATGTTGGAATCATTGTAGATAGGAATTCATTATTCTCAACAATTTTCAGTCCTTGAACTCCTACCATCAGTTTCCAACAATCTTTCAGATGAGGATCTGTAAGACTAATAGAGTAGTCTGGAAAGATAGTTCCATATTGACAACCAGTAGATAGGTTACCAACAATAGTACCTATCCTAGCATGATCATAGCTTTGGTGTTGAGTATCAAAAACTTCAGCAATGTAAGGAGTATTAAAACCATGCCTAAACAAAGGGGCCAAAACTATCCTAAAACCTCCAAAATGTAAATAGGAATATTTTTTGTCTTTTGCATATTGTCTAAACTTTTTGATTTCTTCACTGGTAAACAAGGAAAGAGAAATGATTTGAACAGAAGGACCAGAAATTTTGTTCTTTACTTCTACTTCTTTTAAAAACATCTTTTTCTGAAAGGTATTAGAGAGAGGGGTTTTATAGACATCAGTTGCATGGAGAGTTGGAGGATTCCAACTTTCGGGATTTTATACTGTCTCCAAATCCTTTTCGAGATCAATATCCTTTTCAAAAGATCTAGAATCGACTTCAATAACAATTCGACGTTCAAGAGTAGAAAAGGATCTAATTAAACTGGCCATTAGGAAAGTAAAGAAGAATAATTATGTGCCTATGCATTAGGAGAATTTCTTTCTAGCCAGAAAAAATATTTTTCTACTGAAAAAGAAACTCTTGCAAATTTCAATGGCATCCAAACATTTGAGTTATATCTTGCACCTAGAAATTTTTTTATTAGAACTGACTCAATGAATTTTAAATATTTCTTGCCAGCAAAATTGTCAAGACAAATGGCAAGAGGAAGATTATTGTCATGGAAAATTTGGTTTCAAAAATACGATTTTGATGTAGAATGGATTCCTAGAAATTCTAATTATCTTGAAGATGCTCTTACCAAGGATATGAACAAAGCTCACAAAATCAGTCACAGCAAAAAATAAGTCACGGGTAGTATATTTGATTTTCCAGAAAAGGAAGATAATTTTGCCACATTTGTAAAAAGATTTAAAATTCTCGAAAAACATGTTGAAGATATTTGTTTAGAAATCAAAAGGTAGTTGGTCTTAGATTGAGAAGAAACCAATGGATTCAGAAATGCTAGGCTTGGCAATCAAAAAATATTGGTACTCTTCTTGGGTTAGATCCTGAATTGGTCAAGGTATACTCTCTACCAAATCTGAAGGTCAAGCTTTATTTTAGAACTCTTGATGACCTATGGTCAATATAATATAAAGAATCCATGATCTTGGTTTTACAGATTTTAACTACTATCATATGATCGGTAGTATTGACTTTGCTCTAGAAATCTTCACCAATGCCAAAATGATGGATCTTGTTATGTTAATATTAAAGAAGAAGTTGGAAAATTCTTAGCATCCTTAAGAATCCCAGATTTATTTGAAGAAATAGAAGCCTCATATTTACAAAGAATGGATGTAGAATATCTGCATTGAGATACTTTTCCCTAGTATGAAATATTTGAACCATTTGCAGATTGGGAAATTAAAGAGGGATTCTACAGAAAGAAATAGGTTGAAAGAACATCCCAATGTGTAGAAAGAACTTTGCAGTATATCAAAATATTTTCCACGCCATGGGATTTTCAAAGTCCGGAGATGAGAAATGTTATTGATCCAAATCCCTTTTCACAAGTCTTTGAGAAGCATTTCTCAGAAAGTTCAGATTTGGCTGAAAATAAAGAAGTAAAATGAGTCGTTGAATGGCTAAAAGAAATCCATAAAAACAAATTGGTTGAAAAAATCCATGTCATAAAAAAATTGAAAGAATTACAAGTAAAACATCAAGTTTTAAAGTTTTCAGTCAATTAGAAAGCATTGATCACAGTAGGAGTAATTTCAGGAAACTGGACTTCATATATTGTATGTTTAATCAGTCTATTGTTATCAACCAGGGTATGCACTTAATTTAATTTTGAACTTGGATGGCAAAAAAAAGAGGGAATAAGTGACCATTGTAAGATTTGGGTACAATACACGATAGAAACAACAAACAGTATGTTTCAGATATTCAAATGGGAACTATTGGATGGATTAGAGCTATCAGTACAACAGATGTCAGCCTTCTCAACAGCTCATAAGGATTCCTTCTTGGACATAGAGATAAATCCTACTGCCTACATCAAAAGATGTAGAAAAGGAGATGACCCATTCAAGTTACCTTATCAAATTCATCATGCCTTCAGAGATAGAATAAAGTTGGAAGTGGGACAATCCTCTAAAGTAGCTACAACATCTACAGCACTAGCATCTTCAAAAGGAAAGGACACTTTATTTTTAGATGTGTACCAAGATGCTCAAGACCCCACTGAGCCGGACTATGAAGAAAAATATCTAAAGATACTTGAGGAAGTATATCTAAAAAAGAATCAATCATCTGATGAATTTGATGATTATGATGAAGACCACAGTCCCAAAGGACCATGTTGATAGTCTTTTGATTCCTTGTAAATAGTAGAAAGGCTCAATTATTGTACTAAGTGTGCATTTTCATTATTGTACTGGAATATTGAGTACACACCATCGGACTATGGAAATGTCGACAGGACCCTCAATTATTTCACTTTGTATCATGTCTAGATAAAAGAGATTCTTTAGGAAGTCTATAAAACAAGAGATCTGCAGAAGAGAAGCCCATATTGTTGTTGTTGGACTAAGTGCTTCTAAGCTCTGAGATTTCTTATTTTGCTCTTGTAATGCTCTGTAATTTCTTTATTTGAGTTAATAAAAGCTTCGCGCACCCTTTTACTCTAAGTTGAGTTGTTCGCTTGATATTTTCTTCTAAGTAACAGTAAGGCTGCAAGGGAGGCGCTCATAAAGCTACTAAGAGAAGTTCCCAAGGAAGAGGCCGAGTTTTAGCAGACGTGCGCAGCAAGTACTTGAAGATACCGCCTCAAGGAGCTACTTTGTTGACCAGTAAGAGTGTTGGGTCGCTATAATACTCGTGATTACCCCATTACTATTGTAGTTGTATCCCTTATTAATATTTTTGTGCCCCTATTGTCCCCATATTCTTATTATTGTGCCCCATAGAATCCCTCTATTGTTATTTTTGTGGCTTTATATTATTATTGTTAGGTCAGCTGGGTTATATTGTGACTCCTATATATAGAAAGGAGGTTTTGTCATTTGAATCATCCAAGAATTTTTCATTTGTGTAATGTAAAGGAGGTTGCCCCCTCGAAGAGGCTAAATTATAAGGCATTGATCTCTCTTTTCTATATTTTTATGTGCTGGTTTCATAACATTTGGTATCAGAGGCAGGTTTCTAGGGTTTCGCTGCTCCAAAAAGGTCATTGTGGAATTTTCACTATAACTTTTTTTTTGCGATGTTTCAGAAGCTAAAAAAAAAACCCATTTGAGAAGAAATTGCGCTGAATCTTGGATCTGAATTTCAGAGATTTTAGCGCTATATTTGCAGAGATATGATCTGAGGAAGTTGGTATTTTTGCAGACTCCTAAATTACATTCCAAACAGGTGACCTGGGGAAAATCGTCATAAATTTCTCTCTAAGCATCAGATTGAAATTTCGTTAGAAGGTACAGAAAGAGGACAGTTTGTAGTTTCTTGTAGATATTTTTCAGAGCCAAAGTTCGAAACAGTGACTCGTGGCACGTCATACAAGTTTGCTCTACTGAACTTAGTCTATAATCAGGTCATCTTGGGAGATTGTGTATAACTCTTCCTTCGAGAATCCAATTTGGATTAGACTGGTGGAATTGGAAAGAGGACATAGAGGGCTACTACAAATCACAATTTCAGAATTGGATGATCCAAAATTGCAGAGATACATCAGATTCAATATCAAGCTTCTACAAAGTGAAAAAATGTGTGTAGTTTTTTTTAAATTTTTGCATAAGCTTGGTTTGAAAAATTAGTTTGAATCGGTAATTTATGCCCCGAGGAAAGAAAATGCAAACACCTAGTAAGAAACCTAAAATCTCTAGCATGACTCATGAAGAAGAGGAAGAAATGCAACATGATATATCAATATTACGAGACCAAGTGCAACAAGTATCACTTGCACAAAAAGCAACAGAATCTAAGATGGATGGTTTAAGGAAAGATGTAGAAGCTAAGATGGATGGTTTAAAGAAAGGTGTAGAAGCTAAGATGGATTTTTAAAAGAAATTCATAGAAGCTAAGATAGATGGCATGGAAGCTAAGATGAATGGCATGGACGCTAAAATTGATGGCATGGATGATAAGATGGAAGAATTGAAGATAAATATGAATAAGTTGCTACAAGAAATTGTCACTAATGGTGAAAGGGTAGTAAAGGAAACTCATGATGAGAAAAAAAGAAATGTTAATCATGATTCCATAGACTCTAATGTTGGATTTAAGACCCACCATATTCCAAAAATCGATATGAGGAAGTTTGATGGTAAGGATCCCGCAACATGGATATTACAGATGGAGCAATTTTTTGATCTCAATAATGTGCAAAACACAGAAAAGGTACGTATTGCAACTTTATATTTGGAACCAAATTAGTTTGTATGGTATCAATGGCTTTTCTCTCATAAACAAATTATCACTTGGGCAATTTTTATGGAAGAATTGACAACACATTATGAGGATACAAAAAACAACACTTTTTTTAGCCAAATGATAAGTCTCAAACAAAAGGGTTCAATAATGGAGCACATTGAGGAGTTCCAAAAATTGAACATAAGGGTAAAAAATATTCCAGAGGAGCATAGGATTGATGTGTTCATAGGGACTTTAAAGGATAATATCCAACATGATGTTCACCTTTGGGAACCTGATTCATTAGAGAATGCATTCAGTTTAGCAAGAAAAATGGAAAGCAAAATTATGGCAACCAGGAAGCATACCACTCACAACTATAAAGATGGAAGTGTTGTTGCCCCTAGTCTTCCACAAACTATAAGGTTGACACCACAATAATTGGAAGAAAAAAGAGCAAAAGGGCTTTGTTACAGTTGTGATAGCAAATACACTAAAGTTCATAAGTGTGCTGAGAAGAAATTATTCAACATAGATTGTGAAGAGGAAGAAGAAAAGGAGCAAGAAAGGTCAAAAGAAGAGGATATACTCCAGGAACAAAGCCTAGATAAAGAATAAATGAATCCGACCATATCTTGTAATGCATTGCCGGGAATTACCACTCCTCAAACCATCAAGATAGAAGGACAAATCAAGAAGAAAAAGGTAATAGTTTCGATTGATTCAGGAAGTACCCACAATTTTATTCATTGTAAGGTAGCAAAAGAATTGAATTGCTTCTTATATCCAGCACTAGAGTGTCAAGTGATGGTTGCAAATGGAGGAACAATAAATTTCTCTGGAAAGTGCCATAATATCAAGCTATCCATGGGAGAATATGTATTGACTAGCCCAATGCTTTCCATTCCAATGGGAGGTGCTGATGTTGTACTAGGAGTCCAATGGCTACAATCCTTGGGTACAATAGCTTTTACTTTTCAAGAACTTTTCATGAAATTTTCTGAGGAAGGAAAGGAAGTTGAATTAAGGGGTATTGTAGGGAAACCGAGAAATATAATCAGCTCTAACGGTATGACAAAGCTTCTAAAAAGGGAACAAAGAGGTGTAATTGCACAATTATGTTCGCTAGATGTTTCCACGTTGGAATCATCTATTTCAATAGATATCCAAAAAGTCTTGGACAATCATTCCAAGGTATTTGAGACTCCCAAAGGCCTCCCACATATTCGTGATCATGATCGTGCTATTCATCTGATTCCAGGAAGTGTTCCTCCAAACATCGAGCCGTATAGATATCCCTATGCCCAAAAGAGTGAAATTGAACGTATGGTTGCAGAAATTCTAGAGGTTGGTATAATTCAACGGAGTCAAAGTTCTTTCTCTGCTCCAGTAGTATTGGTGCACAAGAAGGATGGATCATGGCGCATGTGTCCGGATTATAGGGAGCTCAACATGCTCACTATTAAAGATAAGTTTCCCATTCTTGTCATTGATGAATTACTGGATGAATTGCATGGATCAATTTACTTCACCAAGTTGGATTTTTGTTCATCATATCATCAAATCAGAATGAATATTGAAGACATTTCGAAAACAAAATTTAGAACTCATGAGGGTCATTATGAATTTTTGGTCATGCCTTTTGGCCTTACCAATGCACCTTCAACATTTCAAGGTTTGATGAATTCCATTTTCAAACCATTCATTAGAAAATTTGTGTTAGTTTTTTTTGATGATATACTAATCTATAGCAAGTCTTGGAAGGATCATGTTGAACATGTTGACAAGGTGCTACAACTATTGGAGGAGAAACAATTATATGCAAAAAGATCCAAATGTTTCTTTGGAGTACAAGAGGTGGAATATCTGGGTCATATTGTATCTCATGAAGGAGTTAAGGTAGACCCTAGCAAAATTAAAGCCATTAAGGAATGGAAAATCCCCACATCCATAAAGCATCTGCGAGGATTTCTCGGGTTGATAGGGTATTATCACAAAGTTTGTTAAGAATTATGGGAGAATAGTAGCACCTCTAACAACATTATTGAAGAAAGATGCATTTTCATGGACTCCAGAAGCAACAAAGGCTTTTGAGCATCTTAAAGAGGCAATGTGCCAAGCATCGGTCTTAGCTACACTAGACTTCACAAAAACCTTTATTGTGGAATGTGATGCTTCAGGAAATGGAATTGGTGTTGTTTTAATGCAAGATGAAAGACCCATTGCTTTTGAAAGTCGTCCAATCAAGGGAAAGTTTTTACACAAAGCTATTTATGAGAAGGAAATGTTGTAAATACTCCATGCACTTAAGAAATGGTGACCCTACCTAATGGGAAGACACTTCAAGGTAAAAATGGATCATGATAGCCTTAAATACAGTTTAGAACAAAGATTATCCTCTGAAGAGAAACAAAAGTGGGTCACAAAGATGTTGGGTTATGACTTTGAAATCATCTACAAAAAAGGGAAGCAAAATGTGGTGGCAGATGCACTCTCAAGAAAGGATAGGATGTGGAAGCATTGTTGTGCGCCATTTCTATTATCCAACCAGATTGGATAAATGAAGCAGGGGAGGAATGGAAGAACGACGAAGAAGTGTGGGCACTTATTCGAAAGTTACAACAAGACTCCAGTACGTCTGATACATTTAGTTGGGAAAATGATTCGTTATGGTACAAATATCGCTTATACCTCTGTAAGAATTCCTAGCTAAAACAAAAGATTCTTATGGAATTGCACACTTCTCCCTTAGGAGGGCACTCAGGATCTTTAAAAACTTACCACGGGGTTAAGAAGGAATTTTTTTGGGAGGGCCTTAAGTCAGATATTCAAAAGTTTGTGGCAGAATGTTTGGTTTGCCAACAAAATGAAGTTGAAACAATTAAGACACCCGGTCTAGTACAACCTTTATCCATTCTAAGCCAACGTTGGGAGGAGGTTTCAATGGATTTTATCACAGGTTTACCCATGTCTGAGGGAAAGAGTGTCATCATGGTGGTAGTTGACAGACTTACCAAGTATGCATACTTTTGTGCATTATCACGTCATTTAAAGCCAGTTCAGTTTCTACTGCATTTATGGAAACAATTCAAAAGCTACATGGAAACCCAAAGATTATTGTAAGTGACAGAGATCCCATTTTCACTGGAAATTTTTGGACAGAATTATTTTCTTGTCTTTGTACTCAGTTAGCTCATAGCTCATCTTATCATCCTTAATCTGATGGGAAAATTGAGATAGTAAACAAATGTCTGGAAGGATATCCTCGTTGCTTTGTATCTGATAAACAGACACAATGGGTCAAATGGTTGCCTCTGGCTGAGTGGTGGTATAACACTTCCTTCCATACATCAACAAAAATGACCCCATTTATGGCACTTTATGGATATCAACCACCATTCATCACATCATATTTAAGAGAAAATTCTAAGGTTCATGCTGTGGAACATCACATCGAACATCAACAACAAGTCCTCCAACTCTTAAAGGATAACCTCGTGTTGGCACATAATAGAATGAAACAATAGGCAGATCAACATCACAGCGAAAGAAGTTTTGATGTAGGTGATTGGGTATTCCTACGGCTACAACCATATAAGCAAATGTCCCTCAAGCAAGCTAAGAAGGATAATAAATTATCACCAAAGTATTATGGTCCGTACAAGGTGTTGCAAAAGATTGGTACTATGGAATACAAATTGGAGCTTCCTCTAGCTTCTCGATTGCACCCAGTTTTCCATGTTTCATGTTTAAAGAAGGTTATAAGCGACAAGCTCCCAGTTCAAACAATATTGCCAGAACTTGACAAGGAAGGAATATTTTTATTGGAACCAGAAGTAGTCACAGAAACAAGAACTGCATAGTTACGAAATCGATCAATTTCGGAGTATCTTATCAAGTGGAAGAACTTATCCACTGAAGATTCCACATGGGAGGATGAGAATTTTATACAGAAGCATCCAAAACTACTCAAGCGTTGAGGACAACACTTTTTTGAAGGAGAGGGGCATGTTGGTTCCCTATAATACTAGTGATTACCCCATTACTATTGTAGTTGTATCCCTTATTAATATTGTTGTGCCCCTATTGTCCCCATATTGTTATTATTGTGCCCCATAGAATCCCTCTATTGTTATTTTTGTGGCTTTATGTTATTATTGTTAGGTTGGTTGGGTTATATTGTGACTCCTTAGACTTCTATATATAGAAAGGAGGTTTTGTCATTTGAATCATCCAAGAATTGTTCATTTGAGTAATGAAACGGAGGTTTCCCCCTCAAAGAGGCTGGATTCTAAGGCATTGATCTCTCTTTTCTATCTTTTTGTGAGCTCATTTCATAACAAAGAGGTTCTCGATATTTTATAATACTCGATCTGTTATATTTGGCATAGCGTTTCATTGAAACCTTGTGATGCGATAAGGCTATCGCAATCACATATCGTCGATTCATAGGGAAGCATCCAATATACTTCATTGAAAACTTGCGATGCAATTTAATTATCGCATATCACGCTCTCGATAAAAGCGAAGTAATAAATACTATGAATACATGCGGTATAGGGATAAATCGATTGTAAAGGAAAAAGTGATTTGCCAAGTTTGAAATTCACCATCTCCCCATGCCAGCTCAACACTCATCGCAATCGCAACAATGCAAAGAAAACTTTTGAGCATGGCACTGATAACTCCTGATTTGTGATACACGATTGTTACACAAATATTAAAATAATACAAATCGCTAATCGCAAATCGCAGAGTCATGGCACCTATTCTAAAAAGGATCGTTACAAAACCTGTGATGCGACATATGGCTTCAGCATTAAAGTTTCACGTTGGAAGTTACGGTAAAACATTAAGGAGTAGTTATGGTTAAGTTCTTTAAGGATTTCATCTGTGGTAGCTATGTACAATAAAATATCTTTTGCATCTAATGCGCATAACTGCTTGTAGTCTGTAATTTTTGTATTATCGCCTCTCAAGTTTTTCACCTATTATACTCCTCTTTCTCATTTTGCAGTGCTAATCCAGAATCACACAGTTGGTCAAGATGTCTAAGAAATCCCAAAAGGAAAAGGCCCCCATTACAGTGGAAGAAGGACCAGCAAAATTGGTGTTAATTGTAGATACTACCTGCCAAGCCCTTAGTAAAATCCCGTGGGAATGCATATATGCTTTACTTGAAGCAGAAAATCCAACGAAGATAGAAGAAGAAGCAACAGCTGATGGAACTGATTGAATAGAAATCATGCTCAGTGATTTGGCCAGCTCTTTCCTCCATAAAATAGCAGCCCGAGCCAAAGTTTTACCATATAATGATCTAGTGAGATGGGTAATCGAAAGTATTAATATAACATACAGATCTTTCTTCACAGCTGATGGGAGGATGTTTGGGACATTCAAACCTGAAGTTGCCAAAAGAATGTATCTTGCTAGATCCCTAGCGACACTACAAAAAATCATTCGGAGGCTTTCGCTAAGGAGAATGACATAGATTCAGACCCTATCAAATAATGGAGACATTTTCCAAACAAGCATAAACATGAATCCTCTGGTATGTAGTATGTGGACTCCTTAGCATCTCCATATTATTATGCTGTTGTTATGGTATGTAGGCTCTTTGGAAGCCCCGATTCTGCTAGATTTTCTATAGAAACGGTTCCATTAATAGAAGCAGCAATCAACTCCTTTATTATGGATTGGGCAACCATTCTATCAGATAAAATAGCCAGAAAAATACTAGATTATAGAAGGAACAAATTTGTCTCCACCAGAATTGTTCCCCCATTCTATATGAGCACCTACATAATGGACACAATCTGTTTTAATTCTGACTTTCCCATCCTAAGCTGGAAATGGACTGCTCAGGATCCAAACCCCATTCATATTTATCATAAATATTTATGGAAGTTTGACTACAAGAATCAATTATACAGGATTTGCCATGGTTTCATTTTACATGTCCATCAAGCCATCTTTAATAAACCTGCTCCTCGGCTGTTTGACGAGGCTAGCATTGACTTAACTTCAATCGGAAGTTCATTCGGGGAGGATAAGTTCACTTATATTAGGGTTCTTGGCTGTATTACAAACCCTCATGTCCTTCCACTCTACATTCCTAATAAGCTTTTAGCTAGGGAAATAGCTTACCAAATAGTGGAAAAAGGGATGTCTAGAAACCTTAAAGATTCTAAGAAACAAGTATGGCCTCCATTTCCCCTCTGCTATGGCACTTACATATTGCATGATTTTACACATGCTGAGAAAGAAGCAGAGAAAACAAAGGATCTGGGTCTAGCAGTTATTCCTAGAAGATAATACGATCCAAACAAGGTCGCTTTCAATGTCACCAGTCAGGTGAAAGTTAGTAAATTTATACATGAGAAGGATGAATTTGATGACTTATTTGCTTCAGCAGAGTTGTTCTCACAAGTAAGTCATCTAGCAAGATTCAAATTGGGAGCTAAGAAGATGTACAAATTTATGGAATACATGACACAAAGGTTACTAATAGTACCTCTGGATTTATTAAATACTACCCCTATTATTTGGCAAGCAGAGCACATTGGGGAGCAGACTATTGAAGAGATTTCCAGGGATGGGGAAACAGGTGAAAAGACCAATGAACCCCTTAGCATAGATGTTCATCTTGACCCCATCTTGATAAAAGAATGGGAGCAATTTGATCAGCAAATCAAAATCCAGAGTGACCCCCAAAACATTACCACATCAACATCACCCGTGACACAACAGCCCACCATTCCTGATAGTGCAATTAAGGTAACACCCAGTAAAGACATAGCTCAGAAAGAGATTGAAATAATCCATGAAAACCCTTCAGGAGAAATTACATTGAATATTGAGGAAATACCACCCTTGGATGTATTTTACAATCCAAAACATAGGGTTGTAGTCAAAAGACAAAGGAAAAAGAGGAAAATAGACTAGACATCATCCACAGCTCCTCAATCTGAATTTATGAATGTTTTATGGAAGGATTCAGAGGTCAATCCTTCTGATGATTTGACTAATTTATCTCAATTTGTAGGGGCATACACAACCGCCACAATTGATAAGGCAATTGAGGTTAACCAATTGTTCAAGGAAAAGGATCAAAGGATTAATTAGCTTGAGGAACAGGCAGTAGTGGAACAATAGAATATTAATCACGTTGAGGAATAGCTAGCAGAAGAAAAACAAAAGAACGAGCAGCTTGAGGTATAATTAAACTTGGAGAAACAGAAGATCAACCAGCATGCCATCCAAAAACAACAACTTGTCTCAAGAGCTCAAACAACTTCAATTGTCATATCAACAAGAAATTAAGACTAAAGAGGAACAAATCACATAGCTACAACTCTCTATAGAAGAGTTCAGAGAATATACCAAGGTTGAGGAATTTAAGAAGGAAGCCCTAGAAGTGAATAAAGCCTTATCTCAACAGCTCAATCTACTTTGCCATAAAATATCTCTTATCAACCCATTATGCATCATAACTGCATCACTGATCGATCAAGAAGTTAATACCATATTAGAATTCGAGGATACAGATGATAAGGTCACAAATTACCTCTCCTGGCTAAGCACAGTAGAAGGAAGAGCTGCTAACCTACCGAAAATTTAAGAGTCACATAAAGAAATATTGTTTTCATAGTGGGAAACACAACTGATAAAGGTAGAAAGGGCTACCTCCAGGGCAAGGTCTATAATGAATAATGTGATTGAAATGATAAATGATGGCTTATATGGAGCCAATTCAATTTCCAATTGTTCCCCAGGTAATCTTCCAAAGGCAAAAGTGTTAGAAAATCAATGGAAATTGGGATGTGTACTGGTCCTTTTTGGTCAAGCTGCACAACCAACAAATGAACATAAAATGCCTTACCGATGCTTTTGATCACATTATCCCTGAGCTTTCAGATGCCACGTACATGGGACAACTACTCTCCAGGATGAGTCACTGTCCGGAAATTCAAAACATGCTTTCAATTTGTCAGTTGCGAATACAGGAGAAGAAATAGATACAATAAATCTTTTCAGATGCAATTGCATTACTATTTTTTCAATTCAAATCCCAAATTTTAATGTTGGCAGTTCCAACAACTCTCAGTGATTTTTGTAGACAGCTTGTTTTAATTCTATTATATAAACCATTTCATGTTATTGGAGAAGGGGTCCTCGATTTGTAAAAAATCTAGACTTGATAAGTTGCACTTCTGCAATTCTTAATTTATTTTTTATTAGTGGATCAAGGTTTCATATTTTTGTGAAAGAACTCAAGACCCGCATTTTTGTATCTCCTGGAAATTTCTGGAATAAAAAAGGTGGAATCGAAATGTTACTTACATATCAAGACTCAAATGCATGCGGTATTTCTATCATTGTTCTTTTTGTATTGTTCTTTATGTAATTAGAATTTCATTTAATTTGCTATTGTTGATGTATTAACATGCTTCAAGCAATTATATATTGAGTCACTTCTGAATGATTTAGAATTGTTATATTAGAGATATATGTCAGCAATAAATACCAGTATGTCATGCGATATGTTTTTATAATTACTTTGTTTAATTTCTTAAAAAAATTAATCATTATTTAAATGCATCTTTCTATGGATAAGTAAACCATCTATATGATTATTTTTCTGCTAGGAATTATAAAAAATCACATTGTTATAAGATTACCCGGGTTATATAGATATATGTGTATATTTTAAAAGTTATAGATTAAATCACCTATCATCTTTGTTATACATTTAAAACACTCATTCATTAAACCATACATTATTGCGAAACTAGTCCCATAACATCCAGTCGGAGCCACCACTCCAAATGGAAAAGGAGTTGTACTAAGGTCCGGACCGGATGGTTATCCCCAATGTTGGTGTTACAATTTTAGAGGCATCAACAAGTCCCTACAATTCTCTTTATCGGCAGGACACATACCAAGCCAAGTCAAATGAGCTGTTTTGATTAGGAATGAGGGGTATATTGATGCACACGTAATATAGATGTCAGAGTTTTAGTTTCATCTCTGGTGTTTCCCCACTTCCAATAGGCTTGGACAGTACCCTGACGAAGTCACTTTAGGAACACAAGCATTGCTTCACCACAAGAAAGCCTAGATAGTACCCCAATGGAGTTACTTACTTTGCATCTCTATGTATGAAGTCTTTCTCTTCTTTCACCTTTGTTTTATTTTTTTCATTTCATTTTTCATTTTTCAAAGAATTGTGCATAGGCACTTATTTATTTCATGAGGCAGAAGAGGTATCCTGACTTATTGAGAGTGGAAGAGGTTGTCCCTTTAGAGAAGGATGTTTATATATACCTTTGACATACTTATGAAGGTTTCCCCCTTCTCGTTACTCTACTTGACTGAGTTGACAATGATTAACCAAATATAGAAAACTGATTAGAGTAGGAAGTACTACTTAAAAGTGCAAGCATTGTGATTGCACCAAGACTCGCTCTGAAAGGAACACATTTTCCATCAGGGTATCATCAACTAGAAGAAACACAATATATTCATAAAGAGAGGGAAGATATAGATAACCAAGTGTTAATAACTGTACAAGTACTTTTACATTTCACCCTGCTTGTCTTAAGAATCCAATCACAGTTTCATGTGGAAACTAATCCTACGAGTGTGTAAAACGAAAAAACAAACACAAGAAAGAAGTAAGATGAAAGAAAAACAGAATAAGCAAAGACAAAATGGGAAATCAAACACTACTCCTACTCCTACTCCTAGGCTAAGTAGAGCATGGGCCAACTCACGTGAAGTGATATTTCCAATGCAGCCACTGACGCATTGGTTGACCCATGTAGAGGATGACATGGTTGAAGAGAAAGATATTCAGGAAAACCAATAGACAAGAAAGATAAAGCAATGCAAACCTGAATGTTCGAAGTATGAATTCATCCACAAAAAATAAATAATTAAAAGAACATGAAAGGCATTATGCAGATGTATCATGGTGTTGTTTCATATTGCGTGTGGACAACAAGCATGTACACTCCTTCAAAATTGACATATGAGCAAACATGAATAAAGAAGAAAATTTTGATTTCACAACAATGCTTGCTACGTATGACTGCTTCAATACATGAGCGATAGGACCATGTGATTCTAGAGGAGGAAGTGAAAAATGTAACCTATATTTATTTTCAATGTTAATAGGAGAGTGATGAGGAGCCTTGGGAGATTCAACATTTCTGGTCAGAAGTGGAACTTGCCTCAAGGCTATGAGTACCTAACATAGCCATCAACTAGGGCTGAAGTGCCTTGACAACTTGAGGGGTTTTCACTTCATTAGAAGATAGATCGGCAAAGACCAGTGGCTTAGAAAGATCAACCGTAGGTAAATCAAAATTGTGATCAAATGAATGAGTGAACAGATCTTAATAGCCACGATCCAAAAATTCCAAATGGACCTCGATAGCCTCGTGACCTGACGAATCATAAATAGGGGTTGATATATATAAAAAAAAACACCCTCTGAATTTCCAGAAATGAAAGATGAGAGATCGAATGGATTCGAGTAGAAATATTTTTCCTCTCCAAAATTAAATGACAGACTGACACCTCGCGTGCTTTGTGAATGATCAGAAGTAGAAATATCTGTAGATGAATTTTCATAAGTGGAAACATAAATGGAAGAATCACAGAAAATGTCAAGATAAAGCAGATGAGGTGCAGACAAAAGGAGGTCATCCTTCACGACAACTTCTTGTTAAGATTCCCACAAATACTCATAAAAACTGATAGCATGGGTTGACTGTTCAACACCAACTTTGTCCATAACTTGATCCTTGTGAACATCACATGTGAAGTCCAAAATGGATGAACAAGGGACACCAAAATCTGGAGGATCAAAGGAACCAATGGATGGAGGTCAAGGAGATGAGACCACGTGACAACCATCAGGCTTGTAGTCCAACTCTGCACAAAAATCTAGAGCAGGTGGGGTGGCAGGAGAAGGTGACATTTCAACAGGTAGGTTCGCAACTTCTCCCACCTCATCTTGTGGATCTAGAGTTGTTTGAGGAGAAGGGGACGAAGGGTCTGTCATGCGGAAAGAGTCAATTTTGCGGACAAAACCGACCTTCCTAGAAGCTAAGGCTTTCTAGTGACAAACAAAACAATCAAGCACTATCTTTCCCTAAATATGCATTTAAAATAAAAGCAACCAGGTGTTTAAGGCTTACCTCTAGTCCAACGCTTGTTTGCAGTAGCCAAGCCTCTCCGATCTAGATGAGCTCCTCCTTCTCTTTGAAACCTGCATTCACTAACAAGCAAACGATTACATAACACCTGAATAACTCATATAATAAAACATATTCATCATAAAGACCAAGGAGTATATGAAACAAATTATATATAACAACTTGTTGAGAAAAATGAACTTAATTGTATTAATTGGAAACAAAAGAAACCATTACAACCAGTGCCTTGGTGTTGTGCAGGTCCCTCCCAGGGTTCAGCAAGAGTTCTCCTTTACTTTGATCAGCTCACCCACTTCCAAATGAAGCTAAGAAAGGATTGGAATCTCTCCTCTCAAGCTCTAAAAGGGAGTCCTAATTTCAGCAGCATCTACCCTTAAAAATGTTCAGCTTTCAACCTCCCCTCCCTCTGGCCCAATGCCTGTATTTATAATGCTTTGGAGGAAGTTAATTAGGTCCACCATCAATGGGATAAGTCCCTCTTTCAATGGGATAGCTCCCCACTTGATGGGATAAGTTCCTCTTTCTTTGGGATGCATGAACCATCTAGAGGCGCTCAATACACGTCAAACCATCTTCTAGAATGCTCTAGAATCGACCACAAGTAACTTTTTTGGAGTAAAACTTGTGCCTTTTGACCTTTATAGGAGTACGCACCCACCCCTTTACAGACAGAGTGTAAAAGTATGCAGGTGTTATGAACTTGAGGTGCGTACACGCAGGTAAGGCTAAGAGAAACTGCGTAACCAGAGTTAATTGACTTTTTAAGGACTTCCTCTCTTTCTTGGGGTTTGACATGAGGAGTAGAGGTATAAGACTTGCTAAGGAGGATAGTATGACAGTTGATGGAGCCATACTAACTGCAAATAGTCATGGTGACAAATTTTAGTGTAACAGATTTCCCCCTAAAGTGCGAAGCCTGTAGTAGATTAGGGTTTCGTATCATCTAGGAAGGGTGAAGTACTTTATCATTTCAAGGATTATCTCGTGGAGAGCCCAGTTGGAACCTGCAAATATTCAACGCAAAATACATATATGAGGTCATATCATCGCTGAGGTAGGCATTCCCATACTCAGATCAAAACTTTAACTAACAAACTAACTACTGCTCTGATATAGGAATGATTTCGCAGTACATCATAATCATAGACTCATGTAGACATAGTATGGACGCAGCCATCTGTTTATAATTAGTCTACTATATAATGAATACAAAACTCCTCGCAGCCTGGATGGCGGAAACTAGATCCAGGGTCTTCATTTCTACTTCCCGAAATAGTACGATTCTATCCATGTGAATAAATGAGTTGATGTCGAACATGGTAGAAACCACTTGATTACCAGTCAATGATGTAAACTGTTAACAAGTGTGAGAGAGACCACCAGTGATGTCAATGGTTCTCAAAGTACCCAGTACAATCCATGAGATGTGAATGAATGTGTTGATGTCGAACATGTCACAGAATCCTTCGATCGAAATTCATTGATGTAAACTGTCATCAAAGGCGAGATACCTGCCATTGATGCATGCAGACTTCAAGGTACTGACGATTTCTAGATCATGTTTCTAGATAATGTGCTGATGTCGATAGAAAGCGATCCGTCGTAGGCAAGCCCACAACACGAAATCATAAATCAAGTTGAAGAAATGTAGCTGTAAGGACTGACTCAGGGATGGTCAAGATGGATGACAGGTATTTTGCAGATGAATGGTTTATTTGTAGTGACCTCTTGAACACATAACAACACGATAGATGGCTTGGTGACAATTGACCCAAAGTTAATACCCGACTGAAGACTTTCAATGTGGTTTGATCAACTGTGAGGCAAAGGATTTCCCAACCCAGGTGAATGAAGAGTGTCGTGTTCAAGAGCGGTGATAAGGTTTCTCTGAGACAAAGGATAACAAATAGGCTCACTTTTCTCTCTTTTCCCCCACCATTTCTGGCAAGTACCTCTTTATTTTTTACAAGCTTGAGGAGGATAACATTTGCTTGATTATAAGCTCATCCTTCGGATGAGTCCAACTTAGTTTAGATTCGAACCCTAAGAAGGAGTGGTCCGTTCCTGTTTGTAATCGAACAGGTCCTTTACTGTGAAATTTTAACGAGTCCAGTATAGGAGAAACTCGGCGTTTTTCAATTTTAGAGAGTCTGAAAAAACTTAAGAAGACTCCAGGGTTGAACTTTTTCGTAAATTTGTGTCTCCCAAGCCTGAAAAAGTATAAAATAATACTTGAAAGAATCGCTTGATCTTTACGACCAAGGAGTACTTTCATGATTAGTGTCTTTGACCTGAAAAGTAAAAAGCGATCAAGGACACGTCGTTTTATTTCCAATATCGAATTTGAAATGACAAAAATCCAGCAATCTTTTCATGTTTTTACGGTCAGAAAAGGGCTATAAGAGGACCGTCTTTTAATTTCGTTTTAACGAGTGTAAAAGAAACGCTCGGCAACCTTTTCATGTTTTAGGAGTCAGAAAAGGGCTTAAAGATGACTCTGGTGTTTTTGTTTGTAAAAAATGACAATTTTCCCTGAAAATCCTTTATCCTGCACAAAAACCAACACATTACTCATACCTGTTTAAAGATAGATAAAAATACTTTGAAAAATACCTTTTCATGGTGAAAAATAAACAAATTTACCATTTATTTACCCAAAAAACCTATAAAAAGGGCTTTTACCAATTCATTTTTACCATTTTACTGTTGAGGAGAGAAAAAGGGCTTTTGGCAAGAAACTTCCCATGGACATTGCGAAGAGTCCGACCGTCGAAACCGAACGCCGTCTCTTTCAGGTATTCTACAACATCCTCCTCATGCTTGATTGGCGTGAGAGAGAGCATGAAGATGTTGATTTGGCCGCCATTAATCATCAACCGTCCATTGATGCTTTGAAGGCATGCGGTCTTTATAAATACTGGGCCATACCTGGCATGAGGGCCCAGGTGAGATTTCTAGAGTGGCTGGTAGAAAGGTGGAATGTTCAGGATCAGTGCTTTTATATCAGAGGGCACCAGCTCGCGATAGAGCCCTCAGATATTTACTTTCTCACTGGTTTTCCCAAGAGAGGCGAACACTTGACTCTGTTCGGGACTAGGCCGGGTGGCCAGTCCATCGCTAGTCTCCGACTAGAGTGGTGTAACACTCAGAACCAAGAGAAGGGGATAGAGATCAAAACTATATCCCGACCTGAACTTATGGTGATTGCCTTTACAGTTACCAGACTTTGCGGGGCTGCCACTTTGCATATTGCCACCGAGTCCCAGATGCGGATGGCGATTGATTGCTATCGAGGCACAATTTTCAACTGGTGTGATGCTGTGTTGGCCAATTTAAAAGGCCAACTGACTCGAGCCAAAAACGGGCAGCTGAAGTCTTTTGGTTATGGGCCTTTAGTTGTCAGTTTTGGCTTAGAGCGGGTTCCGATGATGATCCCACAGCAACTCACTGTTGAGGCTGGGCTTCCCCGAGAGCCCAAATTGATGCGATGGGTTGCGGTTATGGCCCATCATCCTAATGAGGGCACGGAGGTTGTTCGATTTACTCCGGAGTACTTTCACTGGTTAGAGGACCAGGTCTTTTCGATACAGGATTTTCCTTATGCCGAAGTTGATTTTCGTGGAGATCCGGACATGATTCTTCCACCGGGAGAACAATGGGATGACACAGGTAATTCATTTTTCACAAGTTTTTAAACTTTTTTTTTTTTTTTTTTTTTTTTTTTTTATATCGTCTCAAAACTGACAGGTAACAATTTTCAAAATGCAGATGTAGGCCCACGTCATCCAGCCAATCTTCGGCCTTTCGAGAGGAGACTACCAGTTGCAGCGGCGCCGGCCCCACAGGACGAGGCCACAGAGACTTTAGCTGAGTTGGAACAAGACCTAGAGCGTCTTACAGCAGATATAACAGAGACTACTATAGATGATATTCCTATCAGGCTTCAGCGCTATGCAGTCGCAGTCCCAGGACCTTTTAGAAGGTTCTTGTGTAGGGTAGCTCGTGCAGTGGTGTCGTATAGAGAGCATCACCAGTGATTGGATGGTCATTTTGTAGACACATGCGACATTTTGGTTTTTTGTACTTATCATTTTTGCCGATCATAAGGTGTTTTTCAACCTATGATCGAAGACGATGTATTTTTTGACACACTCCTATCTATATATATCATTATTACTGGCTTGTCTTGTTAAACATGTGTGATGAAATGTTTTTAAATTTACATGTATGATTATTGCAAATGTCTATCTAACATTCGAGAAGCAATTGCATCTGCTAATGTATTTAAAGACCTTGGAATATGCTGATATTCAATGTAATCAAATTCACGTTCCAAAAGACGCACTCTCAAAAATAACCTTAATAACACTGGATTTCTAATGGCATACACTCTATTAAGCTGTAATACAACGAGTTCAGAATCTAACCTCACTATCAAACTCCAAATCCCAAATGAAATAGATTCAGACAATAACTCAATCACTGCACTGTATTCTGCAATGTTGTTTGTTGTTTGACCGAGGCTCACCCCATGCATAGAAACTAACTCGTCAGAGGGCGAATAGATGACCCAAGCTGCGGAAGAGACATTCCGTGTACTACGACAAGCACCATCAGCGAAACCAATGTATGTTTGGAGAGGCATCGACATTTGCATCATCAAGAGTAAAACCAAGATAAGCCAGAATAACGACGAAAAAACACTTTCTAAGCTAAGCACACTGTCTAAACTAACAAACACACTAGCTAGAAAGAAAAACCTAATCCTAACTAAAATCTCCATACCCAACTTTTAAGCATAATACCTCTTTAGGTATTATGCTTAAAACCAAGATAAGCCAGAATAACGACGAAAAAACACTTTCTAAGCTAAGCACACTGTCTAAACTAACAAACACACTAGCTAGAAAGAAAAACCTAATCCTAACTAAAATCTCCATACCCAACTTTTAAGCATAATACCTCTTTAGGTAAAGTCCATTTCTGGGTTTACCCAAAGAGTCCTCGTCAAAGTCTACCAGCTCATAGGCCCCTTTTGCTAGCCTTCGCTTGACAATATAGGGCCCATGCCACATAGGAACGAATTTTCCAGCACCTAATTTATCATTAGCTTGATCATATAATAACACTAGGTCTCCTTCCGAAAAATTTCGAGGGGTCACATTTCGATCATACTGAGCTTTCATACGTTTTGCGTGAGTCTCGATCGCTAATGCAGCATCACGTCGAGTCTCATCTAATTGAGCTAAGTATAATAAACGCTTTTCCTCTTCGGAAGTAGCTGGAAGTAACTCGATGGCCATTTGCAGTGACGGGATTTCGCATTCAATGGGTAGCACAGCTTCCAAACCATAAACTAGTTGAAAAGGAGTGAACCCAGTTGATGTTTTCACTGAGGTTCGGTATGCCCAAAGCGCTGAAAATAACATGTTGTGCCAATTCGACCGATGAATACCAATGATTCGTCGAATCATGATAACTAGTAATTTGTTGATGGACTCAACCAGACCATTCGCTTGTGGATAATAAGGAGTTGAGCTATCATGATGCAAACCAAGCTGGCCTGTAAGTTCTGTCATCATAACGTTTCGAAAATGGCACCCATGGTCAGTGATTATCGCTTGTGGGACACCAAACCTAGCAATAATGTGATTGAACACGAAAATTGCAGCTGTCTTGCTGTCTACCTCGAATGTAGGCATCGCCTCGGCCCACTTAGTAAAATAATCAACCGCAAGGATGATATACGCATGCCCCCCGGCCGAGTGAGGGTTACATGTAATAAAATTGATACCCCATTTGGCAAAAGGACCAACGGAAATTATAGGGTGGAGAGGAGCAGGTGGAGCACGCATCTTTCGATCAAACACTTGACAGTTGTGGCATTTTCAGACCGCAGTAATACAATCTTTAAACAAGGACAGCCAGAAGTAGCCAGCGCGCAATATCTTTTGGGCTGTGGCATACCCAGACATGTGACCGCCACACGCTCCAGAGTGACAGTCATTCAGAACCCTTTCAGCTTCTTCGTGAGTTAAGCAACGTCAGAAAACCAAGTCTGCCCCATGGCGATAAAGAGTATCTCCAATAATTTTGTATTGTTGGGACTGGAATCGAATTTTCCTATGTTCCGACTTTGAAACTTCAGGCCGAAAGGATTGGGTCTGGAGATAGACAATGATATCCCCATACCACGGATCTAAAGTGCTGATTAGAAACAAAGATTCATCCGCGATGGGCTCCTCTGCCACAGTTTCCGTGTCAGCACGCGGGAAGTCACACATTAACTCGGCAAAAACTAAAGATTGCTTAGATTTAGATTTCTCAAACTCTAAGTCGAACTCCTGCAGGATAACGATCCATTTAGAGTACTTGCTCCCTAGCAATTGTTTAGTCAAAATGTATATCATAGGGTTGCAATCCGAAATGACTGTAGTTTTACAGAGTAAAATGTAGTGACGAAAACGTTGGACAGCTTGAACGGCTGCCAATGCCAATTTCTCCACATGTGAATATTTGAGCTCAGTTGGGTTTAACGTCCGACTAAGGTAATATATCACATGTTCCGTTCCGAATTCATCTTCTTGTACTAAGACCATTCCGATGGTGGAATGGGCGGCGGCGAGGTACAAAAAGTAATCCTGGTTGTAGTTGGGAGGATGCAGCAACGGTGCATGGGTCAACGCGTGCTTGAGTGCATCAAAAGATTTCTGAGCTATCTCATCCCATGTGAATTGAGCGTTCTGTTTCAACAACTATGTAGAACCCTTTGTAACCTCAGCGCAGTTAGGAATGAATCGTCGTAAAAAGTTTGCTTTCCCCTGCAAACTTTGGAGTTGGCGAAGACTCGAAGGAGGAGGCAATTTGATGATAGCTTCAACCTTCGAGGGATCGACGCGAATGCCAGCTTTCGAAACTACAAATCCCAGCAATCGTCCCACTTCTATACAGAAGACACATTTGTGTGGGTTCAACCGAATTCGATAGTGCCTACACCTCATGAAAATTGCTCGTAAATGGACAAGGTGGTCAGCTCGATGTAATGAATGAGCGGGCAAATCATCGAGATACGGTTGCACAATGTGTTTGATGTCATGAAACGCATAAGACATCACCCTTTGAAAAGTTGCTCCGGCATTCTTTAGCCCAAAAGGTAATTTGCAGTAAGCAAATGTCCCCCATGGACAAATGAAAGCCGTTTTTGATTGATCGGCAGGTAGAATATTGATTTGATTGTAACCGGAAAAACCGTCCATAAAGGAAAATATTTCACTGCCAGCACAATCGTCAATTATTTGATCGATATAGGGTGTTGGGTAGTTGTCCTTTGGACAAGCTCGATTAATGTCCCTACAGTCAATGCATATTCTTATTGTTCCCTATTTTTTGTTAACCGGAACAATATTCGATACCCAATCTGTTAACGAGATCGGATAAATGAACCCTGCTTTCAACAGCTTCTCAACTTCTGCTTTAATTGCAGCTGCTTTTCGTGGGTGAATCTGACGCAAACGTTGCCGGACGGGTTTAGCGTCCGGGTAATTCCTGATCTCATGGACAACAATTGCGGGATCAATTCCTGGCATTTCCTCATAGGACCAGGCAAACACGTCGCGGAATTCTTGAAATAGGGCCTTGTATATTTGAATTTCATCATCTGTACACAAGGCACCTATATGAATGTTCTCAACAATTCCGGGCTTAACTGAAATGTCAATGGGAATAGCTCGAGAAATATTTCCCAAATTCAACTCTGAATCAAGATGTTTCATGGGATTCTGAGCTTCCTTGACATATTCAGCTGTAAAGACTGATGAGAAATCATTTTCAAAACGATCATCCTCAGGTAAAAACAAAGATCTATGATGGAGATCTTCCCATGGTAAATCGTCTACACACAGGACTTCACGAAGTTGCTCATCAGATGACACAACTTCGGGAAACACTATTAACTCCGAGGTTGATGTGAAAAGTGACTCCTCACGGACCACATTCATTTGGTCGATTTTGGTTGAACGCGGGTCGGTAAAAGACTGCACGGCCTCATACACAATTTCATATGGACTCAAAGGCATAGCATCACCAAATGAGTCTATCTCAGATTCAGAAGGAACGATCCAAGGATCGTCATAAACAATAGTCTTTGATGTAATCATATGAATGGATGCGAATGAAGACAATGCTTTGATTGGAGGAAAAGGAAAAGTTCCCAGTAAACCGGCATCTTTAACTAATCCTACTCCAACAACCTTATAAGGGATAATCGTTTTACCGACATGCTGAATACTCTCTGAAGAGGCTGGGTCGGATGAAAAGTAAGCCAGCTGGTCTATTGTTACGATCTTTCCATTATGTGGAAACTTTATTACTCGGAAGACCGATGAAACGACCGTTGTCATAGCGTAATACTAACTTCGACCCAAGAGAAGGTTGTAGTCTAGAGGGGCATCAACCACCTCCACATCCAGACTAACGGTTTTTCCTTCAACCCCTATAGGCAAATCCTGAAGAATGCCAAAAGGATGAAACCCACGGCCATCAAAGGCCTTAAGAATTGTCGGGGATTGATTTAGTGAAGGAGAACCAAGCGATCTCCAACACTGTATCAACATAATACACGTGGAAGCTCCCTCATCAATTACAGTCCGATGAATAGGCCTGTTTTTTACTATCACTGGGATCTGGAAAGCCATTTGATGAGGTAAACGTGGTGTACTATTTTCTAGATCAAAGATTATTAGGTTCGGGTCCTGAACATCAACAGCTCCTATAGCTGATAAAAGTAATTTGCGCTGTGTTGGGCATGATTGCAACACTTCCAAAGCCGACATTGTTGAGGGTGAAACAGCTAAGTCCTCAACAATGTTATAATTCTGGGCCGCTCTCGCATGTGGATTGAAAGTAGACTTTCGAAGTATACCCTTGGTGGGTGGTTTGATTACTAAGTCTGGGTTAGGTTTCTCGATCTATAGTGGATCGGGACCGGGAGCTGAGGTTGATGGATTAGAATGAGAAGATTCTACTTCTTTGCCATCAACAGGACTTTTACTACCATAATCTTGCGATCGAGTCGCAATCCTTACATGAGACATCATCAATATGGGTTCTTCACTGGCACTCGAGGAAGAACCTATCATCTTACTCTCCTGCTTTGGAAATGGATCTTTCAAAACAGCAGGAGTTGGGGAACCTTTGACGATTTTCACAACCTCTACCCGATGAGGGAAATCTCTTGTAAAATGATCCTCTTCACAAATAAGACAAGGATAACGAGGTTTGCGCTTTTCGTCATTGGTTTCCGACTTTTCAATTTTCTCCTTTGGAGTTTTGTCTGCTTTATTCTTCTTCTTGCTTTTCTTTTTCCCACCGGATTTTGATTTAGCCGTAGATGACTCTACAACGTGAATATCGGCGGAAACTTCAGCAGAAGAATCTCTTGTTGGGGAGTCTGGTAAAGTTATAATAGGAGAAGAATTCTTTGAGGATTTCTTCTTGCTTTTAATGTTCACCGTACCAATCATGTCATCAGCAGCATGAGATCCCGAAGGAGCAACAACGATTTGATTTGACTTAGGAAGATCTGGGATCTTTTCGTGTAACGTACCTGACTGAGTGTAAACTAAGTCAAGGTACTGCGCTTGAGCAATCACTTGCTCCTCAGTAACTACTCCGGCCTTAGCTACGTCTTCAGTAATCTTCGGTAACAATGATTTAACAAACCATTCAGCTAAGATCTGGTCCGGAATAAAAACTTTCACTAACCGCCTTCGACGTCTCCATTCATGAATATGATCGGAAATATATGTGGACGTCGATTGTTTTAATGAAGTTAATAACTCCGTGCCATTATCATATCTGACCAGCAACTGAAAATGAGTTAAAAACGAGGTAGCTAACTGGCTAAAATTATAAAAAGAGGCCCGTGGTAACTCAATGTACCACTTTGCCGCGAGACCAATGAGAGTACGCTGGAAAAGACGTAAGCGGATCGAATCATCCGAGATTGAATTAGAGGCACACCAGAGGTGGTAAGTCATCACATGATTCGACGGGTCCTCTCCAGACTTACCTTCGAACTTGGGAATGTCACTGGGCAACTTATTTGGCATTGGCGGCCAAAACGGAAGATCCAAAGTCTGGACAAGTCTGGTAAATCCAAAGTTGCGATAAATGGTAATTGCTGATTAGGATCCCTAAAACTCTGGGTCACAAGACCAGTCCCAGGAGGAGGATATCCAAGATAACTAGGAATAGGAATCGCGTTTGGGATATTGTATCCTCCTGGAAAACCAGGATTAACCGGACCGTACTGGGGTTGTTGTGATTGTTCATAAGTGTACCTAGGATACGGTTGATACTGGTAAACTGGTTGCTGGACAGCAGGACCGAATTGGTACTGACCCTGGTACGGTTGATAAGTGAATTGTGGTTGACTTGTGACAACCGTACTTAAACCAGGTTGTCTTACAGGCATCTGAACCATAGTTTGAATTGTGGATCCAGACGATGGTAAAGATGTCTGAGGAGTAGTTACAGAGACAGTAGAAACCGGAGCTGTCGATACTCCAGCAGTAAGTGTGGTAGATGAAACAGATGTTGCGGTAGTTGCAACAGTCGTTTGAGATGGATTACAAGGCGAAATAGGCCCGGACTGAGAAACTACCGAAGGTACAGAAGTTTGAATATTAGACTGGACTAGTTGCTGGGGTGAACCAGAAACTAAGGGTTGTCCAGTTTGACATGACAATTGTACGCTTGGCTGCAATACCTGTTGAACTTGCGATGGATCCCACACTATGTTCATTCCGGGGTATTGACCCATAACAGGTTGAGGATATTGAGATCCATAACCGGATTGAGGGTAGGATTGATAATTAAAAGGTACATTTCCCATACCTTGAACATAAGATTGACCTTGGGGTGGTTGGAAACCTTGACTCGAGTACTGACCTTGGAGTAGATACCCTTGAGGTAGGTACTGATACTGGGGTTGACCTTGAGGTATAAATTGATACTGAGGTTGGCCTTGGGGTACATATTGAGGCTGAGGTTGACCTTGAGGAATGTACTGCACCACGGGTACATACTGTCCTTGAGGTTGCCTCTCAGACATAATTTGTGTACCTTGAGGTTTCCCCCCAGGCGTTAATTGAGGCTGCCCCCCAGGCGGTAACTGGCCACCTTGAGGTTGAGAACTGGGAATTGAACCTGACATCATGTAAATGTCTCCTACGCTCAACGGTTTATTACCATTGTTTCCAGTTAATAATACATGTTCAATGGGTTGAGGAGATGCTCCCGCAAAGGTACCAGACAGTGACTGATACCCAGAGGGAACAGAAGGACCACCGTACAAAAAGGATTCAGGCGATTGAGTAAAAATGGACGACTGACCAGACATATTTACAGGATTATAAGGACCTCCAAGTGGATAAGGAGCACGAGGTGGAGAAAAACTTAACCCTGAGTTGTCCAAATAATTAGTTAAAGAAAGATACCAAGTAGTACTTCTAGGTGGACTGTAAAAAATGGATTCACGCTCCCTTAGATCAATAGTAGGTTGATTTTCAGGGATAGGGACGCCTATTTCTTCTTCTGGAGCAAGTTCTTCAATAGCTATCAAACCAGAAGGAAGAT
The DNA here is from genome assembly GCA_031772625.1 of Pinus tabuliformis. Taxonomy (NCBI): domain Eukaryota; kingdom Viridiplantae; phylum Streptophyta; class Pinopsida; order Pinales; family Pinaceae; genus Pinus; species Pinus tabuliformis. The sequence goes on from CM062804.1 coordinate 762,797,839, forward strand.
TTTCGGTGATGACTCTTTCTACCCTAGGTGAATCAGGAGCACTAGAAGTTGGAGAGACTAACCCCGATGTTGGAGTAACAGGTTCAGATATCTCAGGTTCTTCGCCTATATCACTAGTAGATGAAAAACTGCCAGCAAGCTCGGAAACTGCAATAGCTTCAGGATTATAACATGTTTCTAAAGCTTGGTAATCAGGATGAACAACCAATGACGACTCTCCTTCTTCAGGTGATCCTTAAATCCACTAGGAGTTACAAGGACTTTTAAACCTTCGTAATGGCCCGGGACGTCTTCAGGAGGTTGGCCCCGAAGTCTACGGGACTTCCTCAACAAATCAGCCATGGTTACAACCTCAGGAGACTGGCCGCGAAGTCTACGGCACTGTCTCGGTAATTCAGCCACAGTTAAAAATTGTAAGTACTGCACACGCAAACAAAGTAAAATCTCAAAGCAAACCACCTAAAGTCTCTAAAGAACCAAACAAATTCGAATCACACGCCTAAAGAATCTAGGGCATCAAACCAAACACAAATAGTAACCTTCCGAACTGAAAAGACTAGTTGGTGATGAAATCCAACATCGCCGAAGTCAGTACAGAAGTGGCGGGTGGAACAGTTACCCCGGCAACCTGCTTAATGAATAGACTGGACCAAGTTCTTCCACTTAAACCGTCTCGAGTGAAGTGAACCCCCCAGAAAATCCAAGTGAGTCTAGCCGACGTCTGCTCCAGGTATAGTGGGATCTTCCCTCCACCGTCACCTTGGGTAGAATCCTAAAGATAATAGTCACTAAGGTTACCAATAACAACAAATATACCTGGGTGAACAGTCTACGACCCGATAGCACGCAAGGGCAGAGTAACAAGCTCAATCCCCTTGCCGGCTCCTTGACAATAATCCAAGGTTTACCGACAAGTGACCCCAGGCTCCTCGACAATGGTTAATCCGAGGTTTACCGTTTGTAGTACGTGCGTATCTGGCGTCGTTCCCAATGAAGGAGGATTGATTCCCTCACTGGTTCGGACACGGTCTCGTGCTTCTCCTTTAAGAGGAGCTTTCCCAGAGTACAAATGAAACAGTTGGATTTATGCTACCACAAGATAAGCTACTTGTTTGGTTTTACTGTCTTGGAGAGTTAATTACTCTCCTACTCCAAGACACTAGCCTGATCTATATTGGTGTTTCAGAGCCCTAGTAAATAAAAAGTTACTACGTTGATTTTACTTTAAGCGTTAATTTTTATGGCTTTTCTTTAGGACAAAAGGTGGCGGAGATGAAACTGATGGTGTGTAGACTCGACTCAAATCCACTAAAAAGATGCACCTAGGATGAAACAAAACAATCTTTCCTTTTCAATGAATTCCCTTGCTAAGAGAGTTGGAGAATGCAAAACTTATAAAGACAACTTTCTTGGCAATGAAAATCAAAGAAACAATCTCTTTTATCTTTTCCAAAGCACACAACACATGACCACTAATTATTTCATGAAAACTTCCTTTCTCTTTTCAAAGACTTCAAATGCTACTAAAACAAACTTTCCTCAAAAGAGATTTTGTATTTTTTCCTTTTTAACAAAGCATGTAAAGCTACTTAACAAAAATCAATCTTAAAAAATCTATGAAAATCAAATCAATTTTACCTAAAAGCAAATCTAAGAGAAATTTACCTAAAAGCAAATCTAATGAGGTAAAAGCCTACAAAATATAATTCCAAGATGTTTTACTCAGTTACAATCCAACCAAGGACTAATTCATGCAGAATCATAAACTAGTCAAAAACAAAATAAAAAGTTTTTGTTCTTTTTCTTAAGAATGAAATTCATAGCTTAACCAACAAGCCTTCTCGAAATTTCGCAAAGAGACAACACAACCGTAGGTTTCTCACAAAGGTGGATTTTACGAAAGGTTCGACTCCTAAGAAGACTGAAAAGACCAGGGAGATCCAAGGTGTTTACAACTTCTAAATCCAAAGTCACTACAGGACCAATGCAAAAATCAAACCTAGGGCTAGAATCTCTATGAACTTCACTAAAACCCTTGACGCTAATGAAACAAGCTTAGATGAAAACTTTTGACAAGTAAACAGTGGATCTGGGTAGCAAAAACAAGCTATTAACAAAATCTAAAAGATAAAAAAAGAAAAAATTGAAATTTTCTAGGCTTTTGACAGGGGTACGCAGGCAGCCTGTTTGCACAGGTGCGGCCACGCTCTGTGTACACAGCAAAAGTGCGTACAGGTACGCACTGTGCTTAACGCAGAGGGTGCGTACTGCTCTCAAAATCAAGAAAAATAAAAACTAACTTAACCCTAAGCTATTCCACCCAAATTCACAGTCAATCAGTCAAAAACCAGAAAGAAATCGACTTTTCTCAAATCAAAGTATCAATCAAAAGAGAAATAAATCAAATTCATGGATTCCCCAGTGGAGTCGCCATTTTGTCATGCGGAAAGAGTCAATTTTGCGGACAAAACCGACCTCCCTAGAAGCTAAGGCTTTCTAGTGACAAACAAAACAATCAAGCACTATCTTTCCCTAAATATGCATTTAAAATAAAAGCAACCAGGTGTTTAAGGCTTACCTCTAGTCCAACGCTTGTTTGCAGCAGCCAAGCCTCTCCGATCCAGATGAGATCCTCCTTCTCTTTGAAACCTGCATTCATTAACAAGCAAACGATTACATAACACCTGAATAACTCATATAATAAAACATATTCATCATAAAGACCAAGGAGTATATGAAACAAATTATATATAACAACTTGTTGAGAAAAATGAACTTAATTGCATTAATTGGAAACAAAAGAAACCATTACAACCAGTGCCTTGGTGTTGTGCAGGTCCCTCCCAGGGTCCAGCAAGAGTTCTCCTTTACTTTGATCAGCTCACCCACTTCCAAATGAAGCTAAGAAAGGATTGGAATCTCTCCTCTCAAGCTCTAAAAGGGAGTCCTAATTTCAGTAGCATCTACCCTTAGGAATGTTCAGCTTTCAACCTCCCCTCCCTCTGGCCCAATGCCTGTATTTATAATGCTTTGGAGGAAGTTAATCAGGTCCACCATCAATGGGATAAGTCCCTCTTTCAATGGGATAGCTCCCCACTTGATGGGATAAGTTCCTCTTTCTTTGGGATGCATGAACCATCTGGAGGTGCTCAATACACGTCAAACCATCTTCTAGAATGCTCTAGAATCGACCACAAGTAACTTTTTTGGAGTAAAACTTACGCCTTTTGACCTTTACAGGAGTACGCACCCACCCCTTTACAGACAGAGCGTACAAGTACGCAGGTGTTATGAACTTGAGGTGCGTACACGCAGGTAAGGCTAAGAGAAACTGCGTAACCAGAGTTAATTGACTTTTTAAGGACTTTCTCTCTTTCTTGGGGTTTGACATGAGGAGCAGAGGTATAAGACTTGCTAAGGAGAATAGTATGACAGTTGATGGAGCCATACTAACTGCAAATAGTCATGGTGACAAATTTTAGTGTAACAAGGTCACTTGGGACAACGACCTTGTCGATCTCTTATTTGGAAGCTCTAAAATTGAGGTATGTTGGGAGGGGTTCAAAATATTATAACTCATGTGGATTTTCTAATATGTAAACAAGATACGGAAATCTTTCAGTCAGAAATTTCCAATCAACTTCATCTTCCGAAAATTCAAAATAGTAGTGACAGAAAGGATCATAATAGTGTGCAATAAATTCATCAGGTTCTTTTCATAATTTTAAATTTTTGCAGTTAAGTGCTTTATAGTCATAGAAGAAGAAAACACGACCTAAATATCTGAACATGTGGTTGAAAGAATGTATAGGGGCTGCGATAAATTTGTGACACCATTGCTTAACGCACCCTTCAAACATGTAAGTGAAAAACTCAAAGGCAATGTCGACCGATGGGAATTCATTCCTATCATAGAAACCCAGAAAGGAAACTTCATGAATTAATAGGGATGTTCCTCTTTCACCATAATATTTAAGTTATGACAAATCATCTATAACATCTGTCGACAAATCAAAATCAGAAGCGTGAGAAAAAAAAATTGGGGTTGAGATTGTGATGCAATTCATGAATGATGTGTAGAGATTCAAAACAGACTTTGAAGGCTTAACTTGTCATCTAGCCCTCCTTTTAGTGCCAGAAATGTTGATGGTGTTGGACCCACCAACATTCAAGGGGATCTCCCTGGTAAGCAGTCCCAACTAGACCTCAGACCGTTTGGAGTGGGAGTCTCAAAAGTGGGTGATAATGTAGTGCCTTGACCGCGGTAGCATGGAGAGATAAGTATGATGACTTTGGTCAGAAGCAAGTGTGTGACCTTGTAGCAATTCAAGTGAGATGCATGGGGGTTCTAACACACTGAATTGAAAAGGAAGTGTGTCCCTTAAAAGCCTGTAAGTGTACACACTTGAATGGAACACACAAGAAAAATGACATCACAAGCTGCAATGTGGAATAGTCCACAAAACAAAATGACAAGTTAATACAAAAACACGCGTTCAACCTTATTCATACAATTTCATACAAAGTAGTGCATAAGAAAATGTGTAAGTTGAACAACATACATTTCTAAAGAAACTCGAATAGTCCAACTACAATAACAACATATGCATGAAAGCTTGTTGACTCGGTTATTATTATTATAAGTGAAAGTTCCATCCATACACACACCATTGACAACCACTAGCCCCAATAGTGGAACATTACAGTCAAGAACAATTGCTCCTCTAAAAAAGTATACTCAATCTATGCTGTGGAGAAGCCAAGGCTCGTCACAATACTCCCAAGCATTCTCTTACCCTAAGCCTAGCCAAAGGCTTGGCTCCCAAATTCCCATTCTATCAGTTATGAGATTCTATTTATAACAAAGGGTGGGGTGACCCTTGACATTCCCCTTGTGACTCTTTGACTACCCTCATAACTCTTCAACTTCTTTACAAATAACTCATTACATTACATAGTAACTGTTCACATTTTATTGATGACACTTGGAATTTCACTTAAAACATATTTACAAATAATACACATTTTCCACATGTACCCATGTGAGACAAAATAGGATAGAGACAACCTAACAAGAAAAAACACCATGACTTCGAAGTCTGGGGAAGGACCAACTCGGCAACCTCCACTTGAAGCTTCTCGGTCATGCACTGATACCAAGCTTGGTATTGTACAATGATGTCCCCAATACTGTTTGATGGTGTATTTTTGATAACGGACTCTTGCCTCCATAGCTTTTGGGTATATGCTCTTGGAACCTGTTTCCAACTCATCCTGAAGCATGTGTAACATAGTGTTAACCTTGATTGGACCACCAATGTACTTTTGCATGTTTTGTGTGCTTAGTTCCAACTCATCCCTAGTGGCATCTCACCTTAGCTAGTCCATGTACCTATCGATCTCTAGCCGGACTTAGTTATTGTGTTTAGCATCGATGAGGGAACCTGCATCTGTTCCCTCTCTTCTTTAGTTTTTTTCTATTCCGGCTTGTCAACCTCTATTAGCGTTGTTTTCTCTGTTATTGAGTCTTACCTTTGTTCTTCTTCCCACTTTTGCTTCTCTTCCTATTCTTTCCTCCTTAGCTCCCATATTTCCTTTGGTTGTTGTTTTACTTGTTGCAGTCTCAGTTTTGCTACCTGCAAGCTCTTCGTTTCTCTCTTCCTCTACTCTATTGTATGTTTCCTTTGCTTCCCTTTTCTTGTACTAGATTTTTGCCTTCTGCTATTAGTGTTGGATTTTCTTCCAAGTTAGTATTGACTCATTTTCTATGAGCAGTTGAGTATCTGCATATATTAGCAACTTAATTGGCACTTTCTCAACTGCTTTCCCAATATTTCTTTTAGTGTACTCTCTTGAAGCAACTCTCTTTGGTGCCACGATATAATTATTGCTATTGAGAAGTATTTCATGAGTTTGTTACCTATGGGATAGAAAGGGCACTCATGGGTAGCAAGAGGCGACTGGGTGCACGTGGAATTCTTGATCAACTTCGAAGATTATTGAACATTAGATCTGAAGCGGGTTTCTTCTCCTCAACCGAACATGCGCGTGCAACTATGACCTCTCTCCACAGGTCTTCAAATGCCTTCGCCTTACAGTTCCAAGTTCTTTTGGATGACAGAAACTATCCTCAGACAGGTAGCCCAGTAGGCTTCAATATTAATTCAAAGATCAAAATTACAAATCTTGAAAGATTACAATACAAGATCAAGATCAAGAAGCACTCTGTCCAACCTTGTGGGCTTATTTCCATTGATCCCTCTTTTATAACTTCCTAAAGGAATATAAACCTATCTAAGATATGACACAAAAGGGAAATAATTGAGGGTCTTGTCGGCATTTCCTTTAACCGACGGTGTCTACTCAATCTTTCCAGTACAATAATTCGACCAGTATCCTTTCGAACTTCGGTCAAAATCAAAATCATCATCATCAGAAGACAGTTGTATTTCAAAGGCCTTTTTCTCAATCATATTGAAGTAGTTGTATTCCATCATCTTTGAGTACTCTTTGTCCCAATTTATATCATGTGGATCCTATACATCTGCATATATGTCCTGAAAAGTAGATTCCTCAATTTTACCTTTTCCTTTGGCATCTGCTGATACTGTTTTTTTGTCGTTTAGAGATGCTTTTGATGTTTGTCCTTGGTCCGGATTTACTTTTATTTTGTGGAGGTTCTGTTATTGTGGGGTAAACATCACTTATTGCTTTTCCCACTTGTTTAGAAAAGGTACTGGGTTGATATCAATATCTAGAAAGGAATCTTTAAAACCTTTCCTAAACGCAGGAGAAGGTTGAACTGCCAACTCAATACCATCTAGAAGCTCCCACTTAAAGATCTGAAACATGTTAGTGGAAGTTTCAATTGCATGTTGGACCCATAATCTACAGTTTTCATTAATGTATGCTTTTGATTTCTATCCTATTTCAAAAATCATTGAAGTACAGATTTTGTTTGACAGTAGTAAACTAATAATATGAACTACATTATTATTCCAGTTTCTTGAAATAATGCTTATTGTGATTAGCGTTGTTTGATTAACCATGAATCTTAAAACCTTTGGTTCGCCTTGTAGTTCATCCAATTGTTGTAAAACTTGTCGCTTCTCTGTTAATTTCAACATCCCAAATTCTTTGAACCAAAGAGCCGGTTGTTTAATCCTTTCGATATTATTATTGGTCTTGATTTCTCCTGTTACCTCATGACAAAAAACCTGTGAAAAAGGATTTGGAGAAATACTTTCTCTTAATTGTAAACTCTGGTAATCCCAAGGATATGAGAAAGTCCTTAGATATTTCAGGGTTCTCTGGATGCACTGAGATGTCCTAGTAGATGGCTTTTTCTTGCAGAATCCTTCCTTAATCTCCCAATCAGCAAAATTTTCAAAAATTTCATATTGGGGAAAGGTGTCATTGGGAGCATAGTTTTAATCAAATCTTTGGAGAAAAGATGCTTCAAGTTCCTCCAAAATATCAGGGATTTTTAATGACAAAAGACATTTTTCTAAGTCTGCTTTAATTGGAATAACTTCTAAATCCAACATTTGAGCTCCTGTATATATTCTTAGAGCAAAGCCTATTCCTCCAATTAGCTGATAATAATTTAATGCTTTGAGGATCCAAATCATATTGTCAGTGAATTGAGAAGACCATAGATCTGAAAAAATTTTGAAATAAATCTTTACCTTCATGTTGGGAAAAGGGTATACCTTTACCAAATCAGCGTCTAAGCCTAAAGACATACCAACATTTTTAGACTGCCTTGCTTAGCATCTTCGAATCCAATGATTCCTCCTCAAACGTAGACCCACAATTTTCTTGATTTCTTTTGTCAAATGATTCGCATGGTTTTCAAGAAGCCTGAGTCTATCTACAAATGTGTTGAAATTATCATCTTGGGGGCCTTTTCCTGGTACTATAAATAAATTTCGCGGTGTTGTGACAAAAGCTTTATTCATATCTCTAGTTAAAGAATCTGCTAAAAAAATAGAATTGCCTAGTATCCATTCAACATCAAAATCAAATTGTTGAAACCAAATCTGCCATGAGAGCAATCTTCCTCTAGCAAGTTGTCTTGAAATTTTGGCAGACAAGAAATACTTGAAGTTCATAGAATCAGTCCTTATAAGAAACTTTACTGGTGCCAGATATAGTTCAAATTTCTGTATCCCATTAAAAATTGCTAAAGTTTCTTTTTCAGCAATAAAATAATTCTTTTGACTAGGAGAGAATTCACCTAAGGCATATGCACAAAGTTTTTCTTCTTCCTTTCCTTCTTCATTCTCCCTTTTCTCAAAAATAATTGCTGCCCAAAAACTATCAGAAGCATCAGTTTGTAAAATCAGAAGTCTGTCACCTGGTGGTTGTAATTTTGGAAGTTGTTGACATTCTGATTTAAGCTCTTTAACTGCTATAGTAGCTTTTGTTGACCATCCTTCTTTGAGATGTTTTCTGATTGGGGTTGTTTTTTCTAAAAAACTTGGAATATATCTGTGAACATAATTTAAGACACCTAAAAATCTCTGAATTGTTTTAGTGTCTTTTAATTCATCTGGAAACTGAGACAATTTAGTAAGAACATGGGGCTGCATTTGTATTTGTCCATTAACGACATTGATCCCCAAAAAGTCTATACTGTCTTGAAACAAAACCATTTTCTTTCCTGAAAGGACTATACCATGATTTTGAACTTCACTCAGAAAAATCTCTAAATGCTTGAGGTGTGTTTCAAGATCTGGACTATGTACAAGAATATTGTCCATATATGTTACAACAAAATCATACTTTCCAAAAATAAAATCCATTCTACTTTGGAAGAATGCAGGGGAATTTTTTAGGCCGAAGGGTACCACCTTCCACTGGTAAAAACCTGTAGGGCATGTGAAGGTAGTTTTATGCCTATCTTCTTCTTGGATCTGTATCTGATAGCATCTAGAATTCATGTAAAACTTGCTGAATACTTTACTATTTTGAATCTTTTTCATAATAGTTTCTGGTCTCGGAAAAGTGTAATGAAAACCCTGAGTGATAGCATTAAGAGGTTTGTAGTTAATTACCATTCTAGGCTTACCTTTGACTATTTCTGAATGGTTTCTAACCAGAAATGTTGAGCAAGAGTAATGAGACATACTCGGTTCAATAAGATTCATACTCAGCAGCTCACTTATCTGTCTCTTGATTTCTTGTTCATCTGTGGGGGTGCATGGAATTAGTTTTCCTTTGACTCCATTATCATGTAGAGTCACTATTTCTTGCTTTGGGCTTTCTACTGTCCAGAATTGCTGAGGATTGTTTGAGCAACTTTCTAACAATTTATCATGCATAGAAATCTGCTCAGCGGACCAATTTTGATCAATGCATGCCTTTTGTTTGTTCTTTAACTCCATTCTTTTTTCATATAATTGTAAAACTTCTTGCCAATTATTGGAGTCTTTAAGAGGTTTTCTTGCTCCTACTTTCTTTTGACTATTTCTTTTCGTGCCTCAGAATTTGCCATAGATAATCTAGGCACAACAATAGCCTTCTTTTTTAAATTGATTATCAGCTTATCTTCACTGATAGTGACTGGGAGCACAGAGTTAATAAAAGGCATTCCAAGCATTAAACTGGTAGATGGATCAAAATGTTGAATAGCAGAAATTTTTACAATATTCCCCCCAACTTTCAAAGAGATGTTATCAACATAATGTGTCAATTGAACAGATCCCCCAATTGTTTCAGACACAAGAATATTTTGGAGTGGCTTCCAAAGAGATTTAAACAAAGATGGCCGAGCCAGATTATTTGATCCTCCAGTGTCTATGAATGCATCAACATTTATCCATTCATTTCTGACTTGAACTTGTACTAGGATATAAATGAGACTATTTGTTTTAATGATCTTTTTTAATAGAGCTTGCTCTTCAATTCTATTATTTTCGGGAATTTTGAAACTTGTAGAAGCAGCAATATTCTTTTGATAAGGACAAAAATAATTTAATTCGGGCAAGACTGTGATCGGCTGCTTACCTGTTTGTTGCAAGCTTTCAGAATCTGACTCATCATCTGAAACATTGGTGGTGTCTTCAGTTTCTTCTGTCTCACTTTCATCTGACTGATCACTATAATGCAATTCTTCAGAAACATCATCATCAGAACAATAATTACAAATATTCATCTTTTGTACAGTAGCTTGGCCATTATCTTCATCTTCTGAAGCTTCTGTTAAGATATATACATCAGAAACTTCATCTTCTGAATCAACTAAAGACCAATCATCCTTGAATTCCTCGATCTCAACACAAGCTTTTAATTTAGAAGAGGAATTATTAGGACATTTGCATGAAAAATGGCCTTCTTGGTCACAAATGAAACAACAATTGTTGTTTCTTGGTTTCTTTCTCTTTTTCAAAAATTTGAATTTTCGGAAAGGCTTCCTTGGGTTGGAGACTCTTTTGGGTCTAAATTTTCCATACCTTTTTGTTTTCTTCTTCTTTTTAAAGGGTGTCCAGGGTAGCATTGTTCTGCAGACATCTGAACTAGGTGTAATATCGTGTGCTTTCTTTTTCCAGCACAAATACTTAACCTTTTCTGTACACCTGAAAAGAAGATCAACCCAATATATTTGATCTATTTTCTTATTTTGTACATCTAGATCTTTCATAATAAGATCTCCTAGATTACCTGGAAGTTTAGACAAAAATGATATTTTTTGAGTAGTGTCATTAGAAAGATTTGCCTTAAAGACTTTTGCCATGAAATCTTTACCAAACTGATCAAGATATTTTAAATCTTTTAGTTCCATATGGCTTAATTCTATTATTAGCTATTTTTTCTCATCTACTGGCTCTAGAACAAATTATGTTTTCAACAAAAGTTCTAAAGTGGCCAGTCCTGCTTCCATGACTGCTCTTCTTTCCTCATCGGATGGTCCCATCCACCAATCATATACAATGCTGGCCATTCTTTTTTCGGCTAGGACCATTATAGAAAAATTATCTAATTTTGTGGTGACCTGCATCTGATACAGAGCACCAGTCCATATCCAGATTGATTCTCCTGGATTGGATGAATTGTCAAGATCTAAAATATACCCACTAGAATTTGCAGCATACAAATCTTCTTCTACACGCGGGTATTTAGAGACTTCTTTCAACACATGAGCTTTATTCTGGTTGTTTATAGAAGGTAAAATAAAGGAAGGGAATTTAGAAGCTGCTTGATCAAGAGTCATAATTTCTTTCTTAGAAGAAAATTGTTTTTCGGCTTTGTATGCTTCTTCCTTTGCCCTGGTCAACTTTCCAGAGGTTTTTGAGGTTGACTCTTCTACACTAGTGGCAGTTATTGCTTCGTCTGTGTCTTCCTCCTCTTCTTCTCTATCCCAATAATTGGGAGTGCTCATGTCAAATTTGAATTTAGGAATTTCTTTGACCCTTTTCTTTTATCTTCTTCTCTTCCTCTCTTCCTTTTCGGCTTTCTCAGACTGTTGCTCTTCATAGAGCAGCCTAAGATTTGCATTAATCAAATCTAATTGTTGACCTAAATCATCAAGGACATCTTCAACATGTGCACACCAAGTGGTGAGATAATTCCCTATCTGATAGACCTGGTCAAGATCAGTAGGATTCTGGGAATTATGTTCTAAGAGTGGTGCAAAATCAGCTCTTGTGGGTGGTTGTCTTGACTGAGATGAAGAAGTACAAAACTTGGTTTTTGGTGGCCATTTTACTCCTTTGATGTATCTATGATTGGCATATTGGAATTATTCTACAGGTGGGAGGCTAAGAAAAGAAATTATTGGAGTCTTTAAGAGGTTTTCTTGCTCCTACTTTCTTTTTGACTAGGAGAGAATTCACCTGAGGCATAGGCACAAAGTTTTTCTTCTTCCTTTCCTTCTTCATTCTCCCTTTTCTCAAAAAGAAATGCTGCCCAAAAACTATCAGAAGCATCAGTTTATAAAATCAGAAGTCCATCAACTGGTGGTTGTAATTTTGGAAGTTGATGACATTCTGATTTAAGCTCTTTAACTGCTGCAGTAGCTTCCACTAACCATCCTTCTCTGAGATGTTTTTTTATTGGGGCTATTTTTTGGATAGCCTGGGAATATATCTATGAACATAATTTAAGACACCTAAAAATCTCTTAATTGTTTTAGAGTCTTTTAATTCATCTGGAAACTGAGACAGTTTAGTAAGAACATGGGGTTGCATTTGTATTTGTCCATTAACAACATTGATCCCCAAAAATTCTATACTATCTTGAAACAAAACCATTTTCTTTTCTGAAAGGACTATACCATGATTTTGAACTTCACTCAGAAAAATATCTAAATGCTTGAGATGTGTTTCAAGATATGGACTATGTACAAGAATATCATCTATATATGTTACAATAAAATCATACTTTCTATAAATAAAATCCATTCGCAAAAATTAGGGCATCTAATGATAGGGATTGCATAATTTTGACTAACAGGGGTGAATGACTAACTGTGGGAACTACACACTGTGTATTCCCAATAGTCAGTGTGAAAGATTGATAATTGGAACTGCCTAATGTGCAGTTCAGTCTAAGCTAGGGCCTAATAGAGACTGCACATTGCGCGGTCTCAGTGGCCAAGCTGGGAGACTAGCTCCCGGAAGTGCACAGTTCGCAGGTGGAGCCAACCCAGGATAGGTTGTACGCAATTCCAAAAGCCAAGGCAGAGGCCTTGATATCCCAAATTGCGTAGTGCATGCAATGAAATGTGAGATCCAGGCAAGGGAACCTAGATCTTCCCATGGGGAGTGTGAAAATCAAGTAGATTTGACGGAAGATGTGATGATGGGTGTAGATATGACTAAGTCTTTATGCGTGAATGTGAAACAAGTGTAGTAATTGATAAAACTGAAGGAAAAATGAAGCATGTGAAGAAATTTTCCGCAACAATGACTGTTGGTACAAAAATGGGAAAACTCATGCGACACTTGGGAAAGGCAATATATAACTTGAAACAACACTTCTACAAGCTAAAATCAATCAAAATTCTATTAGTCATTCAAATAAGCAAGTGAAACAACACTCTCACAAGCTAAACAACAAAAAGCAATAGAGAAAGTGGCAAAAGACAATAAAAGCAAAACTCACCTGGAAAAGCGATGACAATGCTCCGAAGGTTCCTTGATCTCCTTGGAAATCCTAGAGCTTCATGATAAAATGTACAAATGAGCTCTAGAGGCATCCATTACATAGAATTGAGCCAATTGAAATAATGAAGCGTATGCCTGAGATCAAGGACAAAAGCGACACTTGGTGAAAAATTCTAAAGATAGAAATGTGCCAACTTCGAGAAACTAATAATAGATCCTTTCTTCCTATGGATGTTTCTTTCCCTTTAGTTTTATTTATTTTGTGGGGGGGGGGGGGGAACTTCCATGCATTTCCTGGAAAGGTTTCACAGTTCTGGGAAGGATTGGGCAACTCTCTGGCTCATCCATTGCATAGTTTGTGAGTACAGTGAGGTCCTACACAATTTATGGGTTGAGTGGCTCTAGGCTACCTCTCATGTTCTACGAGATTTCCCAGGTAAGGGCTAGTTGTCCACTAGCTCTACACAATTTAGGAGCTGAAGGTTCACTGTCATCTTGAATTGCGCAAATCTTGATAGCAAGACTGGGTGCCCTAAAGTATTGTGCAATTCTCTAAGGGAAGCCCAGAACTGGGTGGAAACCAAGTCAAGATATTGGCTTGTGGGTTAGATAGTAAACCAAGTAAGAAAACACAAGACATAATTCAAAGGATGAATCTCAATCAAAGCACAAGTATTTGGGGCAGTGCGAGATGAGTTGCTATAGTTTAGAAGGAAGGCTCCAAATGAAGCAAAAGAAAAATTTTGGAGGGTGGTTGTAGCTGCTACAACACTTCCATATGCAAGGGGTTGGATTTTGGAGAGTGATTTTACCCTTATGTTGTTGTGGTGAGAGGTTTCATTTCATGCATTTAGGGTGATTGGAGGTGCACATTGTGACAAGGAAAGGACAAGTTAGCCTTGGAGGAGCTCTTCTACAATATCAACACCTATTTATGGTTGTAAACTCCTTCCATTTATATTAATGCAAATAATTATTTGTTTTCCTATATGTGATGTTGTTATTTCATGTATTTCAATACCATGTTGATCTATTGAATAGAGTATTTATATGATACTGCATAGATCTCGTAGTTTCTTGGCTTGTGTCATCTGACTGTGCAGGTTCTAATTTTGGCAATCAGAGCTGGAATTAGAGCATTCAAGCTAAAGAAGGAGAGAAGCCCACGATGGATTCCAAGTAGGCTTCATACTATAATCTATTTACTTTAAGGAAATCATTGTATTCCTTGTCTCTCTGTTGTTCTAGGTTAGCCACCAAACCTAGGGGAGATACTTTTGTCCACAATCATAAATCATGTATAACAACTATCGCTACACTATGTTACTGTTGGTTTGGATGAGAATGAGGTTGATGTAGTTGGTGTTGCTGAGTTGAGTGATGTTGTTGCTTATGATGTGTTGATGCTCACATTAAATGTTGATGATAATTATGCTTTGCCATTGATAAAGAAGAGTGTTGCTACTCATGGTATTTTGTTGTTGTTTCTCATGTTGTTGTTGAGTTGAGTGTTGTTTTTATTGGTTGGGATTGGTTTCTATAGAGAATTTGTTGTTGTTGCTTCAGGATAGACAGAGATATTAGGGATATTTGTTGTCATGTTGCAATGAGGTGTATTATTTTCTATTGATGCATTATGATATGACCTTACTAGTGTATATGATGTGTTGTTTTTTTTTTTGGTTATGGTATGTTGCTACCCATACTATGTTGATGGTTATAGTTGTTGTTGCTTGTTGAGACACAACTAGTGTCTAGGTGGGAGTAGTGTCTATTTAGCTATGCTTACTTGGATGATGTTAGCCCTTCACCCACTGATGTTAAAGGGGGAGCGAATGAGGAGTTTTTCAAAACCCAGTTGGTTGGTTTAGTTGGGATTGCTATCAATGCCAAATGGGGAGATTGTTGGCATTATGGCTTAGTTGTTGGTCGGCATTGATGTCAACCTAGTAGCATTGGTGTATTATTGGTTTTCATTGATCTCAACTTGGTAGCATGTGATGCAGAGCCTTTTTTATGATCCAATGAGATAGTACTTGGCTTTAACATTGGTTGCACAACTTAACTCAATGGTTGCAAATGTTAGTGTCGGGTTTTGGCTTGTGTATGGATGCCTTGGCAGGTTATAGAGTTGCTTCACCTAGATGATAGTGTTGGAGGATGTCACACCTAGTTGACAATTATCTTTATGGTCTCTGGTGTTTCTATTGATGGGTTTTAGCTTGTATGATCAGTTATAGAGTCTATCATTGATGGTTGTATATGTTGGAGTAGCTGTAGTGAAGTTTGATGGCTTGAGTATTGGATCAACTGATGGATGGAATTTAAGTAAACCCAGTTCGACTTGTGATGATGGTGTTATGAAAATACTTTGTTGGAGTGTTACAATGACTATAGTGGGTCCTCGAGGTCTTACAGAAGGTTTTCAAGCAGTGGAGAAAGTTTGGGCATAATCTGAGGAAAGGAAAATTGTTTTTGGTAATCCTCCACCCTAGTCGCATGGAGGATGGATCATTAGAGTGTATGAAAAGCTCTAGTCATTGGGAGATAGGCTCATGGGAGCGACAGAGGAGCTCCAATTGAAATTTCATAGGACTTTGTGTGCGATCGAGACTGGGAGCTAAACTTCCTCTACATTCCTCGCGTTCATCAGGGGTTTATTTGTTTTTCCAACTTGTATTGTTCAAGACTCATGATCTAAAGGTCAGAAAAAGATTTTTGGACTTCTAGAAAATGGTTAAAAGAGAATATTCGTTAATAAGTGAAGTTAATGTCTTGATTAAGTCAAGAAGCAATGAACCAATCCACTTCCAACATATGAACATAGGTCCACTACATAATTGTAATTATTCATTTAACCATTACAAACGATTAGAAATAGATTAATATCATGAGTCTATTTGTTTGGTTCATTTGAGAAGAAAATGTGATGTTGTGTGAGCTTGGAGAGTTTCTGTGAGAAAAGAGTGGTGTGTGAAAACTGTGAAGGGAATTTTGTAGAAAATATTTAGTAGTTCACAGTGGTAGAAGATAGCAATAGAACTATGTTTCATCCAAGATCTTATGCAGTATTATGGTAACAGAGTAGGAATGATTGTAGATCATTTCCTTCATGTTTTATTATCATGTTCTCATTAGATTATCTATTATGTATGCAACATGTATTGTTGATGGGATTGTAGCAGTGATTGAGTGAGTTATGCAGATTTGTTTCAGAAGGATCATTATATTGTTTTAAGCCTATATTGTTATAGGTTGTTGTGTTGTTTTGGTTGAGCGATTCAAATTGACTCCCGTCTGAAATATTGTGAAACAAGGGTCAGATAGAAGAGTGGGGTGGGTGCTCCGAAAAATTCAGTATAGATAACAAATTTGTTCATAAGTGTTGGGTGTGTGTTATATTCTTTCCACGACTAGCCCCATGGGTGAGGGGTTATAGTGGGGCTGGAAAGCCCCCTTGTCAGGGGGTTTGAGGGGGGCAGTAACCCCCGAGGAATTTTTTTTTTGGACCCTATATTAGGTGGGTAGACCTAACTATGGTTTTGTGTGCGGTTTTCGCACATGGTTTTGGGAATGATGGTTTTCTGCCCATGGTATTTTGTAGATCTGTTCAAGGGAACTATAGTTACGTTTTAATCCAGGGGTAATGGATTGTAGTTTATGGATGCTTTGACATATATATATGTATTGTAATATTGAAAGGAATATAATGAAATCAATCAGGTAGTCCCGTTTTGGGATCCAAGGGAAAATATTTGTGTATATTTGTCTTATGTTTTATGCTCTCACCATTGTTTATTTTCTATTTTTAGAATTTGTATGTAGGTGATTTTTGTATGGGGTTAAAACCTACATTTGGTATCAGAGTTGTTTTGGCTTCAAGGGGACATCTTTGCTCTTTAGGCGTTTTTCTCAGGCCTGTGGTAGACCCTGTTTAGTGGGAGATCTGCATAATCAATTCTTGTGGTGAAAGAAGATGGTGAGAAGTGGAAAGATAGAGATATAGAAATTTAATGGTCATAGTTTTGAGTTGTGGAAACTCAAGATGGAGGATATAATGGTGGATAAATATCAGTGGATAGTGGTAGATCCAGGTACTAAACCAATTACAATGTCAATTGAAGACTGGGCGAAGTTGGATCAGAAGGCAAAGAGTACAATACGGTTGTGTATCTTAGATTCAGTATTGTTGAAGGTATGAGGAGAAGCTTCGGCGAAGGACTTGTGGGACAAGTTAGGAACTTTGTACCAATCTAAGTCTCTAGTGAATAAACTATTCCTATGGAAAACGATGTATAACCTGCGGATGAAAGATGGAGACTCGGTGACAGAGCATCTGAACTCCTTTAATACTGTGGTAAGCCGGTTTTTATCTATTGATAGAAAAATTTATGATGAAGATAAGTGCATCTATTTGTTGTGTTCTCTACTAGATTCGTGGGATAGTCTAGTTGTTGCAATAGGTAGCAATGTGACTGCCTTGTAGTTTGATAAAATAGTCTCATCCTTGATGTCGGAGGAGATGAGACGGAAAAATATGGAGGGCCAAAATGGTGATTCCTTGTCTGAATGAGGACATTCCTAGAAAAAAAAATCCTCGAGTGGAAGATCTAAATATGGAAGGAGATCTAAATCTCTGGGAAAACTTGTAAAGGTGTGCTAGAAATGCAGAAAGGAAGGGCACTTCAAAAATGATTGTAGCTATAAAGCTCCTGAGAAATGGAAGGGATCTGATGATGCTCCTTCTGTAAAGGCCAAAACCATATCAGTTGAAGTTGGGGATGTGTACTTGGCTTCTTCTTCAATTACACATGTAGATCATGAGGCATGGTTGATTGAATCAAGTGCATCCTTTCACTTCACTCTCCACAGGGAATGGTTCTGCGAGTATGATAAATATCATGGTGCTGATGTATTCTAAGGGATGACAGGAAGGCTAGAATCATTGTTCATGGAAAAGTCAAGTTGAAGTTGCAATTTGGAAGAATTAGAACACTTTTGGGTGTTCTACATATTCCTACATTAGCTATAAATATGATTTTGTAAGAAAGATGGATGATGCAGGTGTAAAAATAGTGTTCAAAAAAGACACCTACAAGATGGTTTGGGGAGCACTGGTATTGATGCAGGGATTTCAGATTGGAACTCTGTACAAGCTTTAGGGTAGCACTGTTATTGATGGGTGCAAAAGTTCTATGGTATTTGAAAGTGGAGCCGAAAATCTAGTGGTATATGGAGAAAAGACCATGCTATGGCATTAAAGGCTTAGACATATTGGAGATTAGGGCCTTCGAATACTTCACAGTAATGGTATGGTAGAAGGTATTTCTAATTTCTCTCTGTATTTTCATTTCTATGAAATTGTGTATATGGGAAGAAGAATCGGGTGAGTTTCCCCTCTGGTGCTAAGAGGGAGAAATGAGTATTAGAGCTTATGCAGAGTGATGTGTTTGGACCTGTGTCGGTTACATCACTCGGTAAGTCTATGTACTATGTATCATTTATAGATGACTTCTCAAGGAATACATGGATATATTTCCTTAGGAAGAAAGCTAAAGTCTTTGATAGGTTTAAAGAATTTAAGGCTCTGGTGGAAAACCAGAGAGAGAAGAAGATAAAGGTGCTAAGGATAGATAACGGTGGAGAGTTTTGCAAGAAGGAAGTTGACGAGTTATGTAAGAAGTGTGATATATCACTGTAGAAGACTACTCCATACACACCTCAGAAAAATGGAGTTTCAGAAAGAATGAACATGACGTTGATGGAAAAGGCAAGAAGCATGCTTAGTGGTGTTGGGTTAGGATAGGAATTCTGGGCAAAGGCGATGGAGACTGCATGTTACCTGGCTAATAGGTCACCTTCATCATAATTGGAGGATAAGACTCCACAAGAGGTATGGAATGGTAAGAAACCCTCTATTTCACATATGAGGGTATTTGGATGTGATGCATATGTACATGTTCCAAAGGAGAAAAGAAATAAGTTGGATAGTAAATCTGAAAGGTGCATATTTATTGGGTATAAGGATGGTTTAAAAGGTTATAATCTTTTAAACCAAGAAACAAGGTTGTGTACAACCGTGATGTGGTGTTTAAAGAGGTTAAAGATGCTATTAAACATGAAGTCCTACCAAAGGAACCTAAGAAGATAGAGCTTGAGCTAAAGGAGGAGGAATCAGACTCTACAAAGGAAGAGGAATCAGAAGATGAAGAGCCACAAAATCCAGCTGTGAGAAGATCAATTTGAGAAAGAAGGAAGCCAGAAAGGTATAGTCTAGCTATTTTCTATTCAAATGTTGCTTTATCTATTATGGATGATGATCCCAGAACTATCAAGGAAGTAGTAGATTCAGAGGATGGAAAACCATGGAAAGATTCCATGGTTGATGAAATGGCATCTTTGCACAAAAATGAGGCTTCAGATCTATGGAGTTTCCGGGTGGAAGGAAACCCATTGGCAACAAATGGGTGTTTAAGAAGAAGATGAATGAAGAAGGAAAGGTGGAGAAATGAAAATCTCAATTGGTAGAAAAAGGTTAGTCTCAGGTGCCGAGAATTGATTTTGGCAATATTTTTTCTCCTGTTTCTAAAGTAGCTTCTATTAGATTACTTTGATTTGTTGTTGTTTCTTTTGATTTCGAGATAGAACAAATGGATGTGAAGACAATATTTCTTCATAGGGATATGGAAGAAGAGATATACATGAAACAACTTGAAAGATTTGTGGTGAAGGGTAAGAAATAATTGGTATGTAGGTTAAAAAATTCTTTGTATCTGTTAAAATAGTCACCAAGGATGTGGTATCAGAAATTTGATACATATATACGAGGACTTGGCTTCACCAGAAGCAAAGCAGATCATTGTGTGTATTTTAATTAATTAGTGACCGTGTTATTTATTTGGTCTCGTATGTGGATGATATGTTGTTGATTGGAAATAACAAAGAAATTATCCAGGAATTGAAGACCCAATTGTCCTCCAAATTTGACATGAGAGATGTTGGTGGTGCAAACTATATTTTGGGCATGGAAATTAAACGAGATCAAGAAAAAACGAATCTCTAGTTAAACCGGAGGAAGTATGTTGAGACAACATTACAGAGGTTTAATATGCACGATAATAAACCAGTGAAGGTTCCTATTCCTATAGGTGTAAAGTTATCTGTTGAACAATGTCCCAAGACATAAGAAGAGTAAGAGGACATGTCCCATGTTCCATACGCAAGTGTAGTCAGTAGCCTGATGTATGAAATGGTTTGTACTAGACAATAAATTGTACATGCAGTGGTAATATTGATCATGTTTATGTCAAAATCAGGGAAGGAGAATTGGAAAACAGTGAAGTAGGTTTTCAGGTATTTGCATGGCATAGTGATTATGGTCTGTCCTATCAAGGAAGACCAGGATTGGACAGAGTTTTGGACTCCATAGATTTGTTGATGCAGATTGGGTTGGAGATCTGGATCAGAGAAGATCTACATAGTGGGTATGTGTTTAACCTATTTAGAAGTGTAGTAAGTTGGATGAGTAAGAGACAGTCTGTAGTGGCACTTTCAACTACAGAGGCAGAATACATGGTAGCCATTCATGAAAGCAAGGAAGCAGTTTGGTTGCACTGATTGTGTTTAAGTATGGGGTTAGTACAATGAGTTATAAGGATAGACTATGACAACGAAAGTGGAATTTTCTTGGCAATGAACCTTTCTTATCATTCAAAGACAAAGCACATTGATGTTTAGTATCACTTTTTAAGGGATGTGGTTGAGGACAAAAAGGCATTGCTAGTAAAGCTGGACACTTTGAAGAATACTGCAAATGCATTGACAAAGTTTGTGAGCACTGATAAGTTCAGTTGGTGTAGAGAAATAATGGGCGTTGTAGGGATGGACCAATGGCTAAGCTCTCCTATGGCCCCTTGTGGAAAGAAAACAACAAGTGGGAGAATGTTGGGTTTGTGTTATATTCTTTCCATGACTAGCCCCACACATGCGGGGGTGATAGGGGGGACGACTGCCCCACCTGTCAAGGGGTTTGAGGGGGGCAATAGTCCCCCTCTACGAGGTCTAGGGTAGCGCCCTGGGGAATTTTTATTTTGGACCCTATATTGGGTGGGCGGACCTACCTATTGTTTTCTGTATGGTTTTCACACATGGTTTTGGGCATGATGGTTTTTTGCCTATGGTATTTTGTAGATCTAGTCAAGGGAAATATAGTTATGTTCTAATCCAGGGTTAATGGATTGGGGTTTATGGATACTTCAACATGTATATATATGTATTGTAACATTGAAAGGAATATAATGAAAATCAATTTGGTAGTCCTGGTTTTGGGATCCAGGGGAAAATCTCTGTGTATATTTGTTTTATGTTTTATGCTCTCGCCATTATTTATTTTCTATTTTTAGAATTCATATGCATGTAACTTTTATACAGGGTTAAAACCTACAATAAGTCCAATTGGCATTGGCAAAGGATTATTGATAAGATGGTGTAGAGTCGTGAGATGAGGATCATAGTTCTCATTGATAGTAGCCATTTATATATATTCTATATAACTTAATTTCTTGGTGATTAATATAATTATTTGAGAAGCGCAACAACAATAAGGGTGGTTTTTGACCCGGACGCATTTTCTACCAGAAAAATATTGTCTTATTGTGCATGATTCCTTGGTTCTCTCTTAGGATTATCTTGTGTTTTTATATATTATATAATATACTGATGGGTTAATGAATGTTGTGTTTCAGTAATTGGAAAAAGTTTTTAAAAAGATTAATAAACAATGTCACCACTGATTCACCCCCCCTCTCAGTAGTGAACACATTTCTAACATAAGATGCACCAAGAAACCACATGTCCCTATCTGTAAAAATGCTCCTTGGTATCCCAAAGTGCACCCAAACCTTTCCAAAGAACAAAATGAATGGTTTTGTCCCACTATTGGTCTTTTCACAGGGCATCAAAACACACATCTTGCTGAACTTGTAAACTACCATGAATAGGTAGTCATGTCCATTCCTGGTTGTTGGTAAACCTCCCACAAAATCCATGGAAATTATTTCCCAATGACAAGTGGGTACATGTAAGGGATGATTAAGACCCTGATTCCTATTGCTAGGCTTGTTGGTACAACAAATATGCATCCTCTTATGAACCTATTGTAGTGGTTGCAACACCCTCCAAAATTTTGGCCTGCATCCAATTTTAGAGCCTCCTTTGGGTTTTTACTTGATGTTTGCAAGCACTTGGGCTCATCCTTTGGGCTCGTGTTGAGTCTTTGCACCCTCCTTGCTTGACCATTCAACAAACAACTTTTTGCATGTTGGTGACGATGTCATGCTTGAAACCATGTTCTGGTCATGCAAAAGGTCCTCTCTTTGTGTGTACATGTTATATTCGCTATGTGAACATCTGTCACACTCACACATGAAGTTGTATGCATTGTCACATAAGCGTCATTGTGTTTGTTCAATGATCTATCACAAGTCTCGCGCTTGTCACTCACACCATTGGTCAGTCATGTTGAGTATATGTTCTCTTGATGGCTTGAGGCGTCTTGTTGTCGAGTCATGTTGAGTATGTTTGTAAGTTCATGTATGCACAAATTCACTCGCTTACACACTTAGTCATTTTGCTAAAGTTATAATGACCTAATCACCCTCTAATAGCCAGATCTCCACCCTAGAATCGACTCAACTGACTGTCACCCAAAATAGTGCAGAAGTGTGCAACAAGCCATTTCAATCTATGTTTCCCACAAGCTGATCAACCAGCCCTCCTGCTGGTCCACCAAAAAGTTTGGCAAGCTAGTAACCCCAGGACTCACTCCCCTAAAAAATTACACAAAATTTGCATTCCTTTCCCACTCCACTGGTTGAGGAAATTGTGCAGACACGCCAAATAGACACCTAATGCCCATCCCTGTCTCCCTTAAAAAATTACACAGTTTTCCCAACCAGCTACCTAGTCAGCGGACCAACTGCTCAACCAAAAAATTGCATAGATTTCATGAGCAAGCCCCTCAGCTTCCTAGCATCCTGCTCAGCTCAGAAACTATGCAGAGGTGTTCAATAGGTTAGCCTCCCAACAATTATGCAGTTTTGTCTCCAACAATCCTGTAGCCCACTACCATCTCCCTCCAGGAATTGCACAATTTTTTGTTGCTAAGCTTCCCACAACCCGCTGCCAGCTCCCTTCGGGAATTGTGCAGTTTTTGCTATCAAGCCTCCCACATCTCGCTGCCAGCTTCATCCAGGAATTGTATAGTTTTTGCTTCCAATCCCTCTTGCAGCCCACACTATTTCCCTCCAAAAATTATGTAGATCTTCCCTCCAGCCAATCCAGATATCACAAATAGCCACTGCTGATCCAGATTGTCCATCTCAATCTCCTAGTGACCTCTGTGCAATTTTCACTAGCAGTGCCCGGAGCCTGCATCCTAGCTTAAAACTTTCCTTGCGTAGTTTCATAGCCTTTTTCTCTCTCTCAATCACCTATATCCGAAAGAAGATGACCATGCATCATGGTAAACTAGGAAGTTTATGGATTTGATGTCGTCTCATCATGAGTGATTGTAGATATAGGTACATGAATAATACATGACATGATGATAGATGCCATGAACAAGGAGAGTACATGCGAGGATATTTTCTCGCGAATGGAAGATGCATGTAAGGAAAATTTTTAATGAATAGATGAACATGTGAGGAGAATTTTTCACGAACAAACAAACATGTCAAGCATGCCAAAGGACAAGCAAAGGAGCAATGTGGACATGCAACATCAAGAGAACACCAATGTCCATTGAAGACTCTGCCCACCTTGCCATGCAAAGGTGAAGCTATGATACACCAAAAGCACATCCATCACTCAACAACACTGTAAGTCGACATGGACACCACCAACAGCATGAACATAACAGCACTGTCGTGTCAAGTCGTGTCATGAGTCATGTCGATCACATCAATACTGTGGGCCATACTGTGTAAATCAATGTAATCTAATGTGGAAGTCCAAGAGACCCACATGTCATATGAAGATTCATGTAAAGCTAAAGAGTCAAATAAGTCAAATAGTCATGAGCGAAGTCAAACAGTCACAAGGGCCAATTTTTCCCTTAACTATAAATACCCCTCATTTGTACATGCAAGGAACTTTTCAGCTTGGCTTCTCCCACATATCCTTGAGAGTCTATAATATTTTCTTTGAGGAGCGAGCAGTGGCTCCAACACCCCGCCATCGGGGTTATTTATGTAATGGTGTACCAATGTTTCTTGGAACTTTCGCTTAATTCAGAAGCCTGATAATAGGCTAGAAAGTTTTCACACATGTATTGTAACTGTTTGTGAGACTGATCTTTGAACAATTGTAATGCATGTTTCTTTAACCTCTGTTAAATAATTGAATTGTTTCTGTTTCTCTAATACATATGTCTATGAAAATGTGTTGTATAAGTTGTTAACATTATATTTCTCGCACGGACTACCTCACCGAACATCATATAGAACCTTTCCCATGAACTTGTTATAACGACCATCGCACTCGTGCGGACTGCTCTACTAGGTGTTGTATGTGCTATCGTCTCTTGTGTGATGTGATTGTCACATCTGTGTGGACTGCTCCTCTAGAATTTTTGCATGTCCTACCATGTTGTGTGTCTTTGATAGATTTGGGACTTTTTACCTTTTGACTAGAGACTCACTTCCACCCTCTCTCTCTATGGTGAAAGAACCTTGACACAAGTAACACTAGCACTCGCCAGGCACGTGAACCTCATTGTTTGAAGATAAATTAGACCACTCTCACGTGCTAACAAGAAAGAGATAAGGCATATATTTAAGATAATGAAAACAGGTCCATCGTACCGAATGGGATTCCTACACCAAACGATGTGAGGTCTAGTTGGGAATTCATACCGAGGAGATCCCCTGATGTTGGCAGGTCTAGTACCATCAACATTTTGGCACTAGAAGGAGGGCCAGATGACAAGCTAAGCCTGTTACATCTCAGTTGAATCTCTTACCCAATGAATCATACATAATTCATTCTCCTGGGGTGTTTCTCTCATTTCTCCCTTAATCAACTATCAATCCCCAATGAGCTTCTCAATCACTTGTCCTTGTTAAAGTTCTATGGTGAGGATAGAACATCCGTAACCAACCACATTTTTTATTTTCTTCATTTATGCAAATCTCATGAAATTGATAGTGATGAGCTTGTTTGCATACTTTTCTTCCTCACCCTTGAACTGGTCATGCTAATCGGTGGTGTCAAACCCTGCCACTTACTTCCATCCATTCCCTTCTCACTATCCTCAAGGAGATCCGTCGATCCTTCAATAAGTGTGACCACCCTGATGTCTGTGAAAGAATCTTTCATTTAAGAATGAAGCCTGATGAATCAGTTGAGGATGTTGCTACCCGCTTCCTTCACCTCTATCAAGAAATTCCTAAACGGTTTGTAGACCTTGACTTCATGAGCCAAGAGATGAAACACTTGGTTCATATCTCCCGAAATAGTGAGCCTCCTAATTTCCCTTATTCCTCGACTCTTGTAGATCATGAGACCCCTCATGTCTTGAAGCGGATACCTCCTCGTAGTAGTTTCAAAGTTGAGAAATTTGTGTAGCATGTTCCCAAACCTTCTTCTGAGCTGTCTCCTGCTCCAATGGAGGAAATTCTAGAATGGCTCAGAAAGCCTATGGAGAAAAATCATTCCTCCATTCATCTAGAGAACAACATCATTCGTAACCCAAGTCCCAAGTCTAGTTTGCATCTCTTCCATCCTCCATCATTTACAAGCCATGACTCCTTGTACCATGACTTGCTTGAACCATCTGCTTCAAAAGCTAACTGTGCACACCCTCTTAATTCTCAAGCTGTTGGCTCAAATTGTAGTCATGTGCAAGGCAATCTCATTATATAGGCGGAGGAGCACGAAGATGAAGACACTCAATTCCTCTTCTATGTTTCAAAATGGTTCACATTAAGACATTGAGCATCCATTCTTGATCGATTCTCAATCCGTAAATCTTGGTGAAACATCATGCACAATTAATTGTTTCAATCAACCTCTAGTATTGGTTTGTCATCACTCCCATTCTTATGTATGTTGTGATGAACACCCAAGCACATCATGTGATCTGTTTTTCTCCGATGTACACTCTAACTTAGATTTGGAATTCGCACCAATCAAAGAAGACATCCATATCAAAACTTCCTTTGCACCTCACTTGCCCATGTGTCCTACCATTCGCAATGCATCTACGTGCAGTGGAGGCTCTCCATGCTCTCTTGCTTCTTCATGTTATGAGTTATCTCCTCAATAAACACAAAGTAGTGAGGTTTTCCATGATGAAAACAGTCTCAATGCACAGGACTCTTCCCAATCATCATCATCTTGTGTGTTGCATAAAGACAACTCATCAAGTCAGCTTCCTGAAAATTTTGATGAAGGTTGTGATAGAGATAGTTGTTATCCTAAGATTAGTTTTGAAATCAGCAACAAAAACCACCCTCAAGCCATGCATGATTTGGTTCACATCTCAAAATGTAATTTTCCAATTCTGGAAAGTTTCGGGACGTGCCACGGAGTCGAGGCACTTCAACATTTGTTGATGGTTATGTTAGGACCTCGCGACTCTAGTAAGCCCCTCGAACCAAATCATATCTCGTTTCTCACGCACAACCCATTTATCTGCATGGCTACACTCGACATGGATCCGCATGTAAAAAATATTTACTATTCCAGGTGTGATATTTCAAAATTTAAAATTTTCACTAATGACCAAATCCACGAGTCTATTACAGCATGTCTGTCTTCATGCACCTCTCTTACATCCAATTCGAGTTGGGAGTGATTGTCCCTCATGAAATCATGGAACAATGAAGTTGATCATATCAAAGACTATCTTTTTCCGGAATCATACTTATCAGGTATTATCTCTCGTAATTAGCTCCTTGGACTTCTTGTGAATTTTTCACATCAAATCTGCATGCTCATCACACTAACAATCTCCCTGTTTGATGATGATCACAGAACCTATCATGCAAATCAAGTTACTCTCATTCCACCCCACCCAAACTAGTTTCACACATTCAAAGTGCTAGCATCCTTTCTACATTTATGTGATGATCATGATGTCTGTGCAATTTTTGACTAGTTGCAGGTGGATGTTCTATCATATCTAGTGCACAACAAACTCAGTTCCCTCTTTCAAAGCACTCGCAAGACTGCTCAAAACTTTTATTTGTTTATGTCAAGCTGGGAATCTTGCATCTCGACAAACTAGTCTGATTTTTTATTTTTTTATCTTGGGTGGCTATCATGTAGTTTATCATTTTCCCAGCAGTACATCCAATGACTGTCACTTTGTGTACTATGATCCTCATCGTGTAACATCTTTCTCCTCAGACTTTTGTTAAGCAGGTGAGGCACTACAACCTGTGTTGATGGCTATGGCAGGCCCTTACTGTCTTGACATGACCAATGAGAATGACCAGATACATCTATCCATACCAGATTCCCATCATGATCCCCTCTCTCGAATCAGGAATCCATCTTCTCAAAGATCATGAGTCTTTCAAAACAACCATCACAAATTTTATGATCCAATCATTGAATTGATGGAACAATCTTACTTGGCGATTCATGTTGTAGGTAACAAGTTTCAATCCTTCCTCGCACTCGCTAAGAAACTTGGTGTAGAAGAACACACACTGGAAAGAGCCCTCTGAGGTTTGTTGAAAAAGGGTAGTCACCGAAGAGGTAATCATGTGTGTTGGGTGGTTGTGACACATTTTTGTGCCCACAGGCAAGACCTTCTCTCTCGTGTGCAAGTTTGTCAAGTTTTTGTATTTTTTGTTGCACACTATTTTTTATCTGTTTTAATTGCTTGTATCTTTGTAATTACAGGTCAGGTATGCCTATGGTGGCTTCATTGGAAATTTCATTTCATGTAACCCCGACCATTTAGCGTAGGATTAGTGTTTGCTTTTTCTCTTGTCTTTAGTTTCTGGTTTGCATGTTTGTTTTCTTACTGACTTGGTTTATTTTGTTTGCTTTCTCGCTTTGCTTGCTTCTTGTTTTGTTTGTTTTTCTTACTAGTTTTGTTTCTTTTTGTTTTGTTTGCTTACTATCATGCTATTTTTAGTTTTGTAAATAAGTGTTTCCCTTCACTGAGTTCTGGATTTTGAATGAGTATGTTGCTGAGATCTAAAGAGTCTTGTGACACTACAGCGCTTGGCCAGTCATGTGTCTGCCTTATCTGTGCTTGGGTATAACCTTTGGCTGATGAAGTCTTGATGGGAAATACGAGACATATGCAAGGGAAGCTTGGGTCCAACCATGAACCTGTGTCCACACTGGGAAACCCCATGCCTGTACTCAACCTTTTTCTCTGTGTGTTCAAGCTCATTGTTGTTGGGAAAAGTATCCAATATGGAATGACCCTATCCCACTCTAAGGGTGATAGTACCTCAGCAACAACCGAATGCAAAGTTATTCAAGATTACTTCTTTATGAGATGTAAGAGAGAGGAGAAAGAGATCCACTAACCGTTATCTTCTGCTAATGATTGATCCGATCTTCCCTCTTTGCTGCTTGCTCCCAGCTCCTTGCTCTTTCACTGGCCCAGCTACACAAAGATCCTGCAAAAGCACAAGAAAGGGAAACTACAAGAAGCATACATCCATAATTGATTCAAGGATTAGAATAAATCAAATATACAAGCATCAATACGCCACAAAGACACATGCATATAGAAGAACCTCAAATGCTTTATTAATGGAAGAAGTAAAGTTCTGAGAGTGTTACAACCATAAGAGGCCCAATCCAGCAACACCTCCCAGCAGAAAGAAATCTCTTCTTCACCTCCTTCAAAGCAATCACCCAATAGTTCTATACTCAAACCAACAGCACTTCCTTACATTCACAAGATTCCAGCCTCCTTAGACCTCATGAGAGAGCTCTATATATAGGATATTTGGAGAAAGGATGAGTCAGCTTGAGGCTAGCATGAAGCTGACTAGTGTCCTCTCCCACTTCAGTTATACTTCAGTTCTTGAGTCCACTTGGAGTTTCTTGCTTCCACTTGGAGATCTAGATCCTCTTACTCATCACAAGGCGAATTCCCTGATCCAAGTGTCATTTTGGAAGCTTCCTGGGCATTTGACACCTTGCAGAATGACTGTGCCACTTGGCCAATCTCGCCCAGCACAGGTAGCCTTCATTAGAGTTGACATTCAGCGCAGGTACAGAGTGGAGCAGTTGACATTCAGCGCAGATGCTCAGTGGAGCAGTTGACATGATCCAGAATTAGCTTGTTTTTGAGTGTTTTCAGGTGGAGAACTGATTTTCAGTGCTATGGTTTGCTGACCTTGTTCCTCTAGGGGTAGGAACAACATGTTTAGGGACTTTGGATCCCTTAGATTATCGACATTTCATGCTTCATGCTGTAAGGCACAAAAATGTCTATAACAGTTGCCCCCTAAAGTATGAGGTCGTTTATCGGGTGAAATGCTTTATCAGGAGGATCCGAAGTTCATTCAATCGCTGAGAGGTGCCCTGTAATAAAATACAATACAATACATTATTTTTCATTCTGCTTTCATGATCTAGCTGAGGCGGGCATTCCCATGCTCAGCTTTATATATTCAATTTGGTACATAGAACAGACGATCGTCTGATGGTAGACTGATAATTCTCTGCTGAAATTATCATCCTTTGAGTAGGATGATCATCTGCTGCAATGATGTACACATCAAATGTCTTTATATTTCCTGAATATATATCGCAGCCCGAATGGATGAAACTAGATCCGGGGTCTTCAAACTTGTTCGATCTTCACTCTAAGTACAAGTCGATCCATGTGAGAATTGCGCTGAAGTCGAACATGGAAAGACATCGCTTGATTACCAGTCAATAATGTAAACCGTTAACAAGTGCGAGAGGAATCACCAATAATGACAATGACCCTCAAGGTACTGCAGTACAATTCACGTGGTGTGAATAAAGGACTTGGCGTCGAACACCACGCAAAATCTGCTGGTCGAAGGTCATTGATGTATACCTGTCGTCGGAAGTGAGAAACTTGCCATTGAGGCATGCAAGCT
This sequence comes from Pinus tabuliformis, assembly GCA_031772625.1. Lineage (NCBI taxonomy): Eukaryota > Viridiplantae > Streptophyta > Pinopsida > Pinales > Pinaceae > Pinus > Pinus tabuliformis. The sequence goes on from CM062804.1 coordinate 762,828,056, forward strand.
TCAAAGTACTGAGGGGGTTGTTCCTGGATCAACTTCTTGGATAATGAGCTGAAGTCGACAAGAAGCGATCCGTCAAAGGAGGGCCTTAATGAATCCCACATCAGTGACACGGAACGGAGCTAATGATTTTAGTGGAGGTGAAAACAATCTGTGAAATATGATTCAGGGTGGCGATCATGGGTGGATGAAGGATAATGTATGGCAGTGGATGGGACACGGTTGACTCTTTCTGAACAACATCTCTTGAACATATAACGACACTGATGTGATGGATCGGTAGCATTACCCCAAATGTGGATGGTTTGGCGAGGACCATGGTGATGAGACCGGTGAATGAAACAACCCAACCCGATGTGATACGGAGGACAAAGTGTCATGTTCAAGAGCGACTTGCTACCATTAAAGCTTTGAGGTTCTCCCAATTTTTCCCCAGTCATTTCTGACCAGTACCTCTTTATTTTTGTCAAGCTTGAGGAGGATAACATATGCTTGTTCTATAACCTGCCCTTCGGGCAAGCCCATCGCTATGTTTTAACGAGCCTAGCGATAGGGAAACTCGTTCTCGTCTAAAGACAAGTTTGTCGCTATTTAATCATTTTAACGAGTCTAACGACAAAGAAAACTCGGTCCTTTTCATTTTTAGAGAGTCTGAAAAGGTACAGAAAGTTAACTCCAAAATTCCTTTTTCGTCATCTAATCCCTTAAGTCTGAAAAAGTATAAAACAATACAGAAGGGATGAATTTTCGATAACTTTAACGAGCCGAATAAAACAAGCGCTCGACCTTTTTGTGTAATAATCCCTCAGGTCCAAAAAGATTAAAATCTAGAGGAGGGATAGCTCTTCCGGTCCTTTTAACGAGCTGGAAGGCCAAAACTCGGCAAACTTTTCATATTTTACGAGTCAGATGAAAAGAGCTCAAAGAAGACTCGTCTTTTGAGGAACGAGTGATAAACAGGGATAGCAACAGATTCCAGGTACAGGTTGGAATTTTCCAATCACGGCAGTGTCACAAGGATGGCTAGGTGAAATCACTCTTCGCAGTTGTTCCTCAAAATGGGTAAACAATCATATGGAGGTAAACGATCGGCCAAATGAACGGTGGAGGTGATGGCTACAGCAAAACACGACCAAGGTCTTTTTACGGTTGATCAGGGTACATTCTTAATGGTTATTTACCGGGAAGTTCATTTTTTAACGAGCTTAAACTTGCTCAAAGGCTTATGTTTATTTTTTTAACGAGCATGAACTATGACGCTAAAACTGCTCGGATCCCGCTTTTCTATTTTTTAACGAGCATAAATTCCGCGGTAAAACTGCTCGATTATACCAGTCATAAGATAAGAAATGTCTCCTGCAAGATTCCAATTTTTATAGAGCTTGCACCTCACATAAGCTATGCTCCCTCTCATCCTTTCTTTATGCAAGTTCGGAAACGGCTAATCCTAAAAACAGATAAATAACCGCTCCTAGCTTGCACTCCAAAAGGTTTGCATGCCCCCAGGTATAAAGTATAATTTCAAGGCTGCCCCTACTTATCCGATAAAACATTTGTTTTAAAGGGTGAGGCTTGCCTCTTCCTGGTTACCCAAAGACGGTTCTATTTGCTGCCGCAAATCAATCTCTTTCTTCGGCAATGTCTACCGAAATAGACAAGGGTGAATGACTCTTTGTCAAACAAGTAACCTTGACAAAAGAATCCTGTTCTAGAACAACCCCTCTTCCTTCCACGGATGGGGTACGGACTAGTCATATTCTTTCGCGGAAATTCTACCTTATACCCAAGGTTTCCTCTGCCCAAAGCAGACCAGGATGCATGCCCCCTGGGTTCCAGTCCTATCTTTCCGAATCACTCGCACTCATCGGGAAGGAGGACTGGGGGTGGAGACATTTCTTGGGTGAATAGACCATTGAGGATTGGTATGTGACTATTTGCGATGCGTGATCCTGGAAATGAAAGTTGGTCTACGAGCTTGACCATTCTTCCTTCGTGTGGAAAACACATTACTCTAAAGAGTGAGGAGACTATAGCTCCCATGCAATATATATAGTCTCGTCCAAGGAGTAGGTTATAATCCAAGGGTCCTTGAACGACCATCACGTTCAATTGAACGGTCTTCCCTTTCAATGTAACAGGTACATTGGGGAGGATCCCTAATGGTCGACTGGTTCCTTTATCAAAACCCGAGAGATTTCTTATCTCAGGCAAAAGCTCTGGGGAACCCAGCGCTTTCCAAGCAATAGAGGAAAGGATACTCACAGATTCCCCTTCATCAATGATAGTTCCCCCCATGACCATTCTATAAATTTGGACTATGATTCTGAATGGTATACTGGCTGGTAACCGGGGTCTGCCTAGTTGGTTCCAATCAAAGGACACAACCAGGTTGCTTGGTGGTGGGACCGAATACACGGCCGGATACGACCCTGACGATGTTCCTTCCTGCGATAAAGGAATGGGCGCATTGCCCTGATGCTCATCAGAATCTGTGTTGATGAAAAGAATCTGGATGGTGTCATCCTTATTCTCTTCAGTGAGGGTGTCATTTGAAGATGAATCTTCAGTGACGGTGTCATTTGAGGAAGAAACCTCTGAAGGAAGAACCGGGTCAACTGCCGTATCGACCTTTAGACTTTCGTCTGGTCTGGATTCAGTAGGTTCATTTTCAATGACTGACGCTTCAGCTGACCACTTGAGCGGGCGAGCTGTATTTTCAACCAACGAAGGACTTGGCACGAGTTTTTTGTATCCAGGAGGAAGTCTCAACGGTGAAACCAGGCGATCTTCCAAAACTCTCTTCGCTTCGTCTAAGAATAGACAACGGTGGATGGTGTGATCGCCTTCACACAGTCTGCAGGGGGATCTTGCTCCCCCTCTTTGTCTTGAACCTTCACTTTCGCTGGTTGACGGTAAGCAATCAACATGGCTATCAGAGGTTGATGCCCCCGAATTGTGCAAACGAGGGGACCAGTCCCTTAGTATCCGGGGAATACAGGGACAATCTCTATGGAAGTGGTCTCCTCTACATATGACACATGGCGATTTAGGCCCGGTCTGTGCTGTGTGTGGATTTTTGTCAGATGTCTTTTGCTTGCCCCCAGTCGCCTTAGGCTCCTTCTTCTTCTTCTCCTTCTTCTCCATGGGAGCTTGGCTTCTGCCGGCTCTACCTTGCGAAGATGAAGGATTAGAGGAAGAGTTATAGGAAGTAGAAGGCTGGTGGACAGCTCTAGACTGATCTAACTGTCGACTCGACTGTTCAGGAACCATGGTGTTCTGAACTACATTGGTTGAGAATAACCAGATTGGCAGGCCAATTGTCAGTCCTGGAAGCGACAATGTGGCCATGTGGGGCGCACCAACTTCTCCCCAAGAGGAGAAAGGACTAGGATTTCCATCCTGTGGAATTCCTTGGTTGGGGCGTTCCATGTTCTCAACCTACAGATCAACGCGGGAATAGGAGGTGATTATGTTCTGTTTAAAATAAATTTTATAACGAGGCTTTAGACACAACTTGCTTTTTCACTTTTTAAGAGTCGAGAAAAAGCTAAAGATGACTCTAGTCTCCTTCGATGTTTTAACGAGCCCGAAGTGAAAAATGCTCGGATGGACTTTTTCAGTTATAGAGTTTGAAAAAGGCCAAAAGAAACTGCTCTGGAGTTCTAGGCAGAGGGTGTGCCAAACTTTTCGCAAAACCACAGAATACGTTTTACGGTACGAGTGGTCGATCTTCGTGAATGCTGTGTTCACTGCATTGCGATCAGTAGGGCGGCCGACACAGTTTCCTATTGGATAAATGCTTTATTCCTATAGGGGTCTCCCAATATATACGCGACGGTACGTGGGAGCACAAGTCCGTATTGATACTTATCGCTTCACCGTGGAGGAATCACCCAACCACTCAACGCTAAGATATCACGTTTAACGACGCCGGAACACGTCTCTAACTTAGACCTCTATGTGTTTGCGTTATGTTTCAATGCGTTGTTATGTAAATTCAATTTATTTTAAGGTTGATCTTGTTTAGCAGTTTGCCTTTATGGATCACCACGAAATGTATAGTAACACTCCTAAATGCAGTCTAAGATGATAAGCAAGCTTTTCAATCATTCAACTTTGAAAATCTTAACTACTGAGGGAAAAGAAAGACAACATCTTTTCACACAGATCATAGAGCACACACTAATGCACTTTTTCCTAAATCAACATACAAACTGTCATAATGCACATGCACAATGCAAGTATTTCTTTTCTCTTTCTTAATGTTTGTGCAACACAAAAAGAAAGCTGTTGTATAACTTTGAATTCAATTTCAAGTGAAAGCAAACAAGCTTGTCCAAAATCGAAAGACACCTTAAGATTTACTTGTTTCGACACTAGAAATATATAAATCCAAACCAAATGACGAAAGAAAAAGCTCAATCAGCTATGAACAGCAAACAAACTAACTCTTAAGATCAAAACGACACTTTATCACGGGTCTAGATCTAAGAGGTCACAGCAAGACTAGTTCACTTTCGTTATGGGAAACTGTAAATGATACAAGAAATACACAAAGAACAAACACAGTTTCTTTATACAACCGAGGCGGAATAGTGGCAAGGAAAGTTGGTTTCAGATAGGCACATTGACTGGTAACAGGCAGCAAAAACAAGAGTGAAAACAGGGCAAGAAACAGCAGGAAACCCCAGTAGCACAAGGCAAGACTGGTCCAGCGCAGGTGGGACACTGTCTGTTTGACCTTCAGTGCAGGTAGCCCCTTCGGGAACTGCGCTGAAATGCAGACAGCCTTCACAGCAGTTGCACTGAAGAACGAAACTTTCGTTTCTCTTGGTTTCCGGGTCACAGATTGCTCAAAAATTCACAGTTTTTGGCCAAATCAGAAGCTATCAGTCAAGGACACACTAAGGGATGACAAGGAGGATGAAAAGCTATCACTAAGAGCTTATTAGAGTCCTTGTGCATCAGCTCTTCAAATCATAAACTTGCCTAGAAACTGAGCTAGAGTAGCTGCCCTCTACTTTGCATTTGAAAGATCCAAATGCATTTCGATTCGGTACTCCCTTTGTTTATGAAATGAATAGAAAAAACACAAACAACCAACAAGATACGCTCCCCAGCGGAGTCGCCAATTTGTTGTTGGGAAAAGTATCCAATACGGAATGACCCTATCCCACTCTAAGGGTGATAGTACCTCAGCAACAACCGAATGCAAAGCTATTCAAGATTACTTCTTTATGAGATGTAAGAGAGAGGAGAAAGAGATCCACTAACCGTTATCTTCCGCTAATGATTGATCCGATCTTCCCTCTTTGCTGCTTGCTCCCAGCTCCTTGCTCTTTCACTGGCCCAGCTACACAAAGATCCTGCAAAAGCACAAGAAAGGGAAACTACAAGAAGCATACATCCATAATTGATTCAAGGATTAGAATAAATCAAATATACAAGCATCAATACACCACAAAGACACATGCATATAGAAGAACCTCAAATGCTTTATTAATGGAAGAAGTAAAGTTCTGAGAGTGTTACAACCATAAGAGGCCCAATCCAGCAACACCTCCCAGCAGAAAGAAATCTCCTCTTCACCTCCTTCAAAGCAATCACCCAATAGTTCTATACTCAAACCAACAGCACTTCCTTACATTCACAAGATTCCAGCCTCCTTAGACCTCATGAGAGAGCTCTATATATAGGAGATTTGGAGAAAGGATGAGTTAGCTTGAGGCTGGCATGAAGCTGACTAGTGTCCTCTCCCACTTCAGTTATACTTCAGTTCTTGAGTCCACTTGGAGTTTCTTGCTTCCACTTGGAGATCTAGATCCTCTTACTCATCACAAGGCGAATTCCCTGATCCAAGTGTCATTTTGGAAGCTTCCTGGGCATTTGACACTTTGCAGAATGACTATGCCACTTGGCCAATCTCGCCCAGCGCAGGTAGCCTTCATTAGAGTTGACATTCAGTGTAGGTACAGAGTGGAGCAGTTGACATTCAGCGCAGATGCTCAGTGGAGCAGTTGACATGATCCAGAATTAGCTTGTTTTTGAGTGTTTTCAGGTGGAGAACTGATTTTCAGTGCTGTGGTTTGCTGACCTTGTTCCTCTAGGGGTAGGAACAACATGTTTAGGGACTTTGGATCCCTTAGATTATCGACATTTCATGCTTCATGCTGTAAGGCACAAAAATGTCTATAACACTCATCCAACTAGTAGAAACGGAGAAGGGGAAAATACAAATGAGCAAACCTATGTCAGAGGTCTTACATGCTTCTCTGAAGCAACAACCTCTTCTGCTCTCAATAAGTCAGTATCCCTCTTTTTGCCTAAAAATAAATAAGTGCCTATGCACAATCCTCTTTAAAAACTACAAAGGTGAAAGAAGAGAAAGGATTTCTGTGTAGAGAGGTGAAGCATGCAACTCCATCGGGGTACTGAATAGGCTCACTGGCAGTGGAGCAATGCATGTGTTCTTACGTGACTCCACTGGGGTATTGCCTAGGCCTGCTGGCAGTGGAACAACACCAAAGATGAAAATTTATACTCTAATTTTTTTTAACTCATGAGCCAAACTACCATTCCCAATTTCGGAACACTTTGATCACGCTAAAGATTTTTTTTTGTTTGACTGAGTTGGTGAAGGTGAACCATGTCTGTCCATGGGGTAATTGTGGAAGCTAAATTAATGCACACAATGATTCAATACTCCCTAAAAGACCAAATCCCTGTGTTGTCATTGAACCAAAACAGAGAAGTTGGAATTCAACTAGTGTGTCACCAAGTGTCGTAGTGGTTGCAACACCCTTGAAAATTTTGGCCTGCATCCAATTTCAGAGCCTCCTTTGGGTTTTACTTGATATTTGCAAGCACTTGGGCTCACCCCGTGGGCTTGTGTTGAGTCTTTGCACCCTCATTTCTTGACTATTCATTGAACAACTCTTTTCATGTTGGTCACAATGTCATGTTTTCAGCCATGTTCTAGTCATGCACAAGACCCTTGCTTCGTGTGTACATGTTGTATTCATTATGTGAACATTCATCGCACTCACATACGAAGTTGTATGCACTGTCGCACAAGCTTCGTCGCAGTCATTCAATGATCTATCACAAGTGTCGTGCTTGTCACTCACACCGTCAATCAGTCATGTTGAGTATATGTTGTCTTGATGGTTTTAGGTGTCTTGTCATCAAGTCATGTTGAGTGTGTTTGTAAGATTTCGTATGCACAAATTCACTTACTTACAAACTTAGTCATTTTGCTAAAGTTCTGATGAACGGATCACCCTCTAATAGTTGAACCTCCACCCTAGAATCAACTTGACAGACTGTCACCCAGAACAACGCCATTTCAATCTTTGTTGCCCGCAAGCTAATCAACCAACCCTCCTGCTAGTCAACCAAAAAGTTTGACAAGGCAGTGACCCCTAGACTCACTCCCCTAAAAAATTGCGCAAAAGTTGCAGTCCTTTCCTACTCCACTGACTATGGAAATTGTGCAGATGGGTAAAACAGACACTTAGTGCCTGTCCCTGTCTCCCTCAAAAATTTGTGCAGTTTTCCCAGCAAGCCACCTAGTCAGCCGACCGGCTGCTCACCCAAAAAACTATGCAGATTTCATGAGTAAGCCCCTCAAATGACCAATATCCCACTTAGCTCAGAAACTACGTAGAGGTGTTCAGTAGGTCAACCTCCTAAAAATTGCATTGTTTTTGTCTCCAGCAATCCCAGCCCACTGCCAACTCCCCCCAGGAATTGCATAATTTTTTATTGCCAAGCCTCCCACAGCCTGCTGCTAGTTCCCTCTAGGAATTACACAGTTTTTATTGCCAAGCCTCTTGTAGCCCACTGCCAACTCCCTCTAGGAATTGCCCATTTTTTGTTGTTGAGCCCTCTTACAGCCCGCACTACTTCCCTCCATAAATTATGCAGACCTGCCCTCCAAACTAGCCAGATCCCATGAATGGTCACTACTAATCCAGATTGTCCATCTGAATCTCATAGTGATCTATGTTCAATTTTCACCAACAGTTCCCAGAGCTCACATCCCAACTTGAAACTTGCCTTGCGTAGTTTTATAGCCTTTTGTCCTCTCTCTCGGTCACCTGCATCCAAAAGCGAATGACCATGCATCAAGGTAGACTAGAAGTTTATGGATTTGATGTCGTCTTGTCATGAGATATTGTAGATACAAGTACATGAATAAGAGATGACGCGACGACAGATGGGATGAAAAAGGAGAGTGCATGCAAGAGTATTTTCTCACAAATGGACAATGCATGCGAGGAGAATTTTTCATGAATAGATGAACATGTAAGGAATTTTTTTTGTGAATGGACAAAAATGTCAAGCATTCCAATGTACAAGCAAAGGAGAAACGTGCATGCAACATCAAGCGAACACCAATGACCATCGAAGACTCCGCACACCTTGCCATGCAGAGGTGAAGTTGTGATACAACAAGATCACATTCATCACTCAGCAGCACGGTAACTCGACATGGACACCACCAGCATCATGGACATATCAGCATTGTCGTGTCAAGTCATGGCATGGGTCATGTCGGCCAAATCACTATTGTGGGTCATACTATGTAAATCAATGTAATGTTACGTGGAAGTCCAAGAGACCCACATGTCATATGAAGAGTCATGTAAAGCTAAAGAGTCAAAATTTCATGAGGGAAGTCGAATAGCCACAAGGGCTAGATTTTCCCTTGGCTATAAATACCCCCTCATTTGTACATGCAAGGGACTTTTCATCTTGGCTCCTCCCACATAGCCTTCAGAGTCTGTAATATTTTCTTTGAGGAGCCAGTAGTGGATCCAACACCCCGCCATCGGGGTTAGTGATGTAATGGTGTACCGATGTGTCTTGGAACTTTCTCTGAATTCAAAAGCCTGATAATAGGCCAACACATTTTCACACATGTATGGTAATTATTTTTAAGACTAATCTTGGAACACTTGTAATGCACTTTGCTTTAACATGTGTTAAGCAATTGAACTGTTTCTCTAATACATATTCCTATGAAAATGTGTTGTATAAGTTGTTAACGTTGTCTTTCTCGTGTGGGTTGCCTCACCAGACATCAGAAAAAACCTTTCCCATTAACTTGTTATAGCGACCGTTGCACTCATGCGGACTGCTCCACTAGGTGTTGCACATGCCATCTTCTCTTGTGCGTTGTGACTTCTGCATCTATGTGGACTGCTCCTCTAAAAGTTGTCAATGTCTTGCCATGTTGTGTGTCTCTGACAGAGTTGGAACTTTCTCCCTTTCGACTAAAGACTCACTTCCACCCTCTCTCTCTGTGGTGAAAGAACATTGACACAAGTAACACTAGCACTCACCAGGCATGCGAACCTCACTGTTCAAAGACAAAGCATACCACTCTCACATGCTGACAATCAAGAGCTAAGGCATATCTTTAAGATAATGGCAACTGGACCATTGTAACGGATGGGACTCCTACACCGAACAGTGTGAGGTCTAGTTGGGACTTCATACTGGGGAGATCCCCTGATGTTGGTGGGTCCAACATCATCAATAGAACCCAACTGCTTGTTCTTTCATCTTGGGCCAATAGACATACCTTTGTAAGTTGGCCATTGTGTTCCCTACACAAAAGTTCCCTACAACCTTGGACGTGTGAGGCTTTCTAATCAAATACAATCACTTACCTTTAGGAACACATAACTTATCTATCCTATAGCATAACCCATCCTGTAGATGGTAGTCAATGGTTTTTTCATCATCATGCACATGAATATGAGCCCACAAGTTCTAAAACACTTCCATGAAGTCCTCGTCCTCTGAATATGCCTCTCTGTATGCACCATGGGTGAATGCATCCATGTGCATTAGAGTTCCTAAAGTTGTGATATTTGATGTGGGTGGCCTTGAAAGCATGTTCACAACTTTTTTGTGTTTCCCTTCATGTACTTGATCATGAAATAAAATTATTGTGGAAACTCCATCCACTTGTAATGTTTGTTCTGTTGTAGCTTAATCTGGGCCTACAAGTATTTTAGTGGTTAGTGATCTGTGTGGATTACTATCTCCTTTCCCATTAGGTAGTGATTCCACTTCTTCATAGATTTCATCGAGGCATAAAGTGCCTTGTTGTAGGTAGTTTAGTTAAGAAATTCCCCATGAAATACTTTAGAATGGTAGCATACAACCCTTCCTCCCTACATCAAGACCACTCCCATAACATTCCCACTCACATTTGTCTCCACTTTGAAGGGTTGTCACAAGTTTGGTAATGCTAGATCTAGTGCTTCAATAATGTTCTTCTCTAACTCCTAAAAGGCCCTCTACTAACCCTTTCTACACTGGGAATTACTCTTACCAATTTTTGTTATGGTGTGGAGTGGAACTAATATTGGTAAAAATGATGCTATGAATTTCCGTAGGTACTGTGCTACCACAACAAATCTCATAAGCTCGGAAATATTAATATGCAACAACCATTTCATGATGGCATCCATCTTGATAGGATATATCTTTAACTCTCCTCCAGTTATCACATACCCGAGATACACTAAAGGCTATTGTGGAAACTCACACTTCTTGAGATTTTATAGTAGTTGGCGCTTCTCTAATGTCTCCAACACGTGCATCAAATGTGGGATGTGCTCCTCCAAGATAGCATTGTATACCACTATGTCATCCAGATAGAAAATAACAAATGAATCTATAAAAGGGAACAATATATCATTTATTAACGTCGTAAATGTAACTGGTGCATTACATAGGCAAAATGTCATGACTAAACACTCATACAAACCTTGCTTAGTTTTCAAGGAGGTCTTCTAGGTATCCTTTTCATTAACTCAAACCTCGTGATATCCAAACTTTAATTCTAGCTTGGTGAAGTATTTCGCTCACTATAACTGATCTAATAAATCATCTATCCTAGGAAAGGGGTACCTATTCTTAAGTATGATTTTGTTCAACATCTTGTAATCTATACACATTTGCCGAGTCCCATCCTTATTTGGTACAATGATAATGGGTGAACCACATGGTGATGTAATTGGTCAAATGATACGGGGTCCTAGCAATTAATACAGTTGTTTCTATAACAGACTACCTATACAACCCAATGTTTTGCAATGGCGAGTCCAACAATAGCTGGGTCTTGTGCTCCATTTCCCTCTTGGGTGGTAACGCTTTTGGCTCCTAGAACACATTCCTATATTCTTGTAGAAAATCTTCCAATTTTTTTTTTTGTTTCTTAGTACACTCCTATAGGGATGCCTTACCTCTTATAGAATCTTCTAAAAGTGATTTTCTCTTAAAAATGATAAAACATACTTCTAGCTAGAACTTATTAATTTCTTGGCTTGGTTGGAACTTTCCAACGAGATTTTCGACTTGCCTTTATGCACATTCATGGTGGACGATTTTCCATCCTTGAAAAGATGATATTGGTTGGCTCTTCATATTAATATTGCATATCACATGTACATGTAGGGTCCCAAATACGACTCCAAATGCATCAAGGGGAACTACATCTAGTTCTACTTCATTAATAAAATGAGAATTGGTGGCAAATCTAATTTTGCATTGTTTTGTTACCTTCAACTCTTCATCCTTGTTTACCCATCCCAATGGATATGGGCTCAGATGGTCATGAACATCCAATCCCAATTTATTGACCAGCTTTACTGCAATGAGATTTTTCTTCCGATCCTGATTTGAATAGAGCATCAATATTTTTCTTATTAACTTGTATCTTTATATGGAAGAGTTTGGTTATTGATTTATCTTCTTGTTTCTTAAGTCTACTTAATTTCACCTCCTTTTGTACTAATTTACAGGCAATATTCTCCTCCACATTCGATTTACTTTCAACCTGGTTGCTTGAATTGGTGGCTATGAGATTATTCTTCTTCTTGTCTTTGTTTTTGTTCTTTAGGTTAAGCTCCAGATGAAACTTCCAACACTTCTCCCCTATATGGTCATCAATGTTGAAGTGGTTTCAGTGGTTGCTGGGATCTTTGCACTAGTGTGTTGTGGTCATCGTCTTTTTATCTTTCCCCCTTTAAACTTCTTCTTCCCCTAATTAGAAGCAACATGTTTCTCCTTTTGCTTCAATCCACTTGATTTCCGTTTCTTTGGGCCTATGTTCTCTAGGAATTGTGCATGTACACAAGCCTCATCCATTGATATCAGCTTGAATAACATCAATTTATTCCACATATGGATGTGTAGCCGCCCCCCAATACTTGAGTAGTACATATGGGTTCTTTGGGGTGATACCCCACATTATGGCCATCTTTATGAACACTATGGTGTACTCTTGTATGCTCTACCCTTTCTTTTTCCTAAAGCATTGCTACTAGATCCACTGGTCCTTTATATACCCAATAGGGTAAAATTGTGACTTTATGAGTGTTTTGAAGTCCTCCCACTTAGTCATTGAATGATATCCATCCAATTTCAGGGTCTCTTTGTGGCTTTCCACCAAGTGAGGGCATGGCCCTCTAATTTCAACCGCACAAATGAATCTTTTGTTCTTCCTTATCATGATGGAAACTAAAATAAACTTTTGATTATTACAACTAGTGATTTAGATTCAGAGAACCGATCTCACCTTGGTATGGTTTGATATCAACCTTCGCTTCCAGTTTGAACAGCACTGTGAATGATTCACAACACTTGAACTCGGTTAATTTTTTTCAGGCCCTTTCTTCAACAAGTTCTCTATTTCTTCCCAATCTCTTGATCTCCTCTATGACCTGTCCTCTACATTAGGGTCCCTATCTTATCTGAATATCCCAAGATTATTTCTCATGGATGACATGATGAGATTTACATTACACTTTATATTCACGAACTGTATTTCCAGTTGTGAAAACCTCTCCTTTGTAGGATCAAGAGGGATATTCACGATTTTGTCGGTCATGACTAGGGTTTTGTGACTTTTGGCTTAACTGATCTAGATCCCTTACAAATATCCATAATAAATGAAAATAATCCTATGTTTATACCAATATGATTCTTAAACGACCATGGATATTCCACTAGACAATTTGTGACAATAAATCTGATATAATTATATTAAAAAAAAAATTGAAATATACACTATTATCATTTTATTTCTCTTTAGATTTCTGGATTTGTAGATTAATGTTAATTATGTATGCATGTAAATTTAAATTATCTATAAAATAGAGAATAAAAAAATAAAAACTCACAAACCACGATTTGATGCAAGATATGACCTGGGAAACCGTTTCAGAAGAAAGCCCAACTGGAAGGTGAGGTTGCTTTTCTCTCTGTCTCTAAATAGAAAATAAATACAAGTACAAAGAAGTATGGTCTGTGACCTATGGGCTACTGCAATGCACAAATCCTCTTTGTGTGCTCTACCCCTATGCCTCTCGGTTATTTTTGCTCATCTATGGAATAAATGCACTTGAAAAGAAATGGAATCCATTTTCCTCCTAGTGGTCTAGTTATAACACAAGTCGATAGCCTAAACCTCTCCTATCCAGGACCAAGGGGGACATTCATAGATTTGTCAGTCATGACTAGACTTTTAGAACTTTTGGCTTAACCGATCTAGATCCCTTAGAAATCTCCATAATATACCCAAAAAATCCTACTCTGATACCAATATGATCCTTAAATGACCATAGATATTCCACTGGACAATACGTCACAATATATTTGATAAAATTATATTTAAAAAAAAAAAATATACACTATTATCATTTTATTTCTCTTTAGATTTCTAGATTAATGTTAATTTTGTATGCATGTAAATTAAATTATGTAGAAAATAGAGAATAACAAAATAGAAACCCACAAACCAGTATTTAACAAAAGATATGGCCTGCAAAACCCTTTTGGAAGAAAACCCAACTGGAAGGTGAGGTTGCTTTGCTCTCTTTCTATAAATAGAAAATAAATATGAGTACAAAGAAGTATGGTCTCTAGCCTGTGGGCTACTATAGTGCACAAATCCTCTCTTTGTGATCTATCTCTTATCACTCTCGACTATTTTTTCTCATCTATGGAATAAATGCACTTGAAAAGAAATGGAACCCCTTTTCCTCCTAGTGGTCTAGTTATAACACAACCTGATAGCATATTAGTGGTTAGGTTTAACTAACTCAACTCTTAACCATAGTTACAAAAAGGAATATTCTAGATTATTATTTATAATAATCATGTGGCTAGCCCCTTTTTTCATCAATAATGGGGGGATGATTTGGCATCCTCTCGAATTATGGTGGTGAAAACAGGAAGGTCAACTTTTGAGTGGCATAGCTTTTGCATACGAACTTTGATTAATGTGATTCTTGCACCATTGGAAAGGTCTCTATGTGTAGTATATGAAAAAAATGTGTCACATTAAAGCGGTAAAGTTTTATCCCCACAAAACATCATTTGATGCCTTAAAATGCTCTTGGAAGGTTTCAAACCCCAATTTACCAGACTGGGTCCCACAAGTAAAATTGGTCATGTGAGTTGATTCCTCCACTTTTTCCACTCTGAATGCGTCGAGATGGATAAGAAACAATATAATGATACAATCTGGATCAATTATAATATTATGAAGGATTTATGACAACACTCTACTATATGATATTAAATATGAACTAACACGACATTATAAATTAAATGGCCAATAAACTCTCACAGGCATCAAAATACTCACCTCATGATATGTCTCACATTGCTGAAATAAAAAAATGATAAAAAAATAACTCAATTCTAACTTTATTTTAAATTATTATTGTTATAAAAACAATTAATATATGAGTTAAACAATATATATTTAAAAAATTCATGTAACAAGATTATTAATCACGAAGGTTCAATTCCACTCGACCATGTAGATTCTTAACTTATAAATAGGATTTGTTACAATATCATGGCTTACTAATACCACGTCCAAAAAAACATAACTAATGTTCAAGTGATCATGTGATATTTTTTTTAATTAATCAATTTAATTAAAAGGAAAAAAAATGAATAAGTACTTTGAAGATAAGTCTAACTGTCGATGGGTTATTAATATGACATGCCCAAAAAAACCATAACTCATATTCATATGACATTTTTTTTAATTAATCAATTTAATAAAAAGAGAAAAAAGGTGTAACTACTTTGGAGATAAATGTCAATCGTTGATCTATGACTACTACTGAAAATAAATGTCATATTTCAAAATAGACATGTCTACTATCAACTTAATTATGTTTTGAAATAATTAATTGAAAATTGTGTTTGTTGATGTGTTTGGTAAATTTGCTTGATTCACCATGTTCCTTTGTAGACTCAATTCACTTGATTATTATGTTTTGAAATAATTAATCGAAAATTGTGTTTGTCTATGTGTTTGGTGAATTCCTTTAATTCACAATGTTCACAATGTTCCTTTGTGGACTCAATTCACTTGCTTGTTAAGTTTTTTCATCTCTTCACTTGGTTGTGGATTCTTTATAGAAGATTATCCAAATTGCATTTTATATGTGTGCACATGGGCATGAGTGTGTCAGAGAGAAAGTTGATTTACAATTTTGTCACATCTATTCACACATAACCATTATTTTATTATTTAATTACCCTTACCCTCCTCTTCTTGATATTTACCTTATCCTTGTTGTTAAAACTTATGGAGAAGTGTGGGTGTAAGCTCTTAACACATGGATTAATTAGTATCATTGGTCAGATTTACAAATACTAAGTTATTTGATTAATTACTAGCTTGAAGGGTAAATCTAGAAATATTGATTCCAGTATTTTCTTGTTCAAGTTAAATCGTTCTTTGTTCCGTGGAAATTTTGTTGTCATTATGATGGTTTGTTATCGAATTCTTTATATGGATTAATTAAAGATGTCGAAGCCTTGTACATTACTTCTCTGTCTTGAATTAATGTGTTTATTTAGTTATGTTCCTTTGCAAGACTCTGTAGTTCTTTAAAATAGTTAAATGCTTTAAAATAATTCTTCTTATTTTAACCTTTGAGTATAACTTATTAATCCGACATACGGTTTCCTAGTGCATGAACGCCAAATGGAAATCTTGAATTAACATTTAGTTCTTTTCAATGTATAGAGTCTAAATAATTTTTTTTTCTGATAAAAATTTCGATTAACTCTCTTTATAGAATTGAGTCAGAACTCATATAATTGTTTACTACCAAATTTCTTTAACTTTTTTTGTATTTAACAGTTTTATCATTAATACTTTAATATGGACCCCCTTTTGGTTTCACACATACATCACATTTGTATATATTCTTGATACTAAAAAATAACTCGCTAATCATGTACATCACTACTCAAATATATTGTCTTAACAATATTCTATGAAAGGAAATATCTAAGTTCATTCAGACACTTATTTGTTAGCCAATTTCTCAAATTTATAGGCAAGACCTCTCCACCTGTCCAATGAGGAATTGGCTATCACGTCCATTTCCTCCCCCCATGCTTCTTAATTCCAAAAAAATTATCTTAAGGAGCAGTTAACAATTCACTGGCATCAAGACTCTTTCTAGCCCAGCCTA
This sequence comes from Pinus tabuliformis, assembly GCA_031772625.1. Classification (NCBI taxonomy): domain Eukaryota; kingdom Viridiplantae; phylum Streptophyta; class Pinopsida; order Pinales; family Pinaceae; genus Pinus; species Pinus tabuliformis. Next base: position 762,844,582 of record CM062804.1, read on the forward strand.
GAATTTCTTCTTTATCTACAGACCAAGTCTGATATCTGGAGTTTCCACTAACTCTAGTCCAACTCAGGATTACTCCTTAGGAAGTGTCCTACCCAATTTTGTTTCCTCTCCCTTCTCTCTCTCCCCCTGAGTCCTTCCACTCTTGGTAGACAAAAGGGAGGCACAATAGACCTTAACTGTTAACTGATTGGTAGAAATAATAGTTACTCAGGACTTATCTGTAAATTCTAATCTCAACATAGGAAAAGAAGAATTCCCTAATAATTAAATTTATTCAAAGTTAAACATTATTCTTTTCATAATTTACTAAGTTCTCCTAATAATTGAAAATTATTACCAATATTCATAACTATTTGGGGGGTGTCACATATCCCCCCCCCCCCGATTGGAACACTATCCCTGGTGTTCACGTTTTCTTCTACCCTTGGAACAATTCAGGATATTACTCCTGCATAAATTCCTTATCTTCCCATGTGGCTTCCTCTAGGCTAAAGTAATTTACATTGTACTTTAACTTGGATGATAGCTCGCTTCCGTAGCATTGTTTCTCTCTCATCGAGTATACGCAGAGGTTCCACCAGAATCTCTTCGTCCAGCTCGAGCTACCACAAGTGCAATTAATCATTAGCCTATTATTATTATTATTATTATTATTATTATTATTATATATATATATATATATATATATATATATATATATATATATATATATATATATATATATATATCTCGAGCTACCACAAGTGCAATTAATCATTAGCCTATTATTATTATTATTATTATTATATATATATATATATATATATATATATAGATAGATAGATATTATAATTCCTTAAAAAAAAATCATTACCTGTATATCTTTCCAATCTATGATGTTTCTAGAATCATAAACTGTTTTTTTTAGAAGCGAAATATGAAACAAATTGTGAACTCGAATGTGACTGTGTTATGAAACCAACTCACAAAAAGATAGAAAAGACAGATGAACACCTTAGAAATAAGCCTTTTCGAGGGGGCAACCTCCTTTACATTACACAAATGAAAAATTCTTAGATGATACAAATGAAAAGACCTCCTTTCTATATATAGGAGTCTAAGGGTCATAATATAATCAGAGCCGACATAACAATAATAATGTGAGGGCACAATAATAACAATAGTGGGTTTCTTTGGGGCACAGTAATAACAATATGGGGACTACATGGGTACAACAATATAATAAGGGGGTTGTACTAATAACAATAAGGGGTTACACTAGTAGTATAGGGGCCTAACATGCCCCTCTCCTTCAAAAAGTGTTGTCCTCAACGCTTGAGTAGTTCTTGATGCTTCTGTATAAAATTCTTGTCCTCCCATGTGGAATCTTTAGCGGGTAAGTTCTTCCACTTGATGAGATATTCTGAAATTGATCGATTCTGTAGCTGTTGGGTTCTTGTTTCTGTGACTACTCCAGGTTCCAATATGATTTTTCCTGCCTCTTCAAGTTCTGGCAATATTGTTTGAATTGGGATATTCTACATCTTTTGAATGAGTGGCCACACTTCTTTGTCCTTCTTCCATTCATTCCTTTCTTCGTTTATCCAATCTGGTTGGATAATAGAAATAGCACAAAACAATGCTTCCAAATCCTCATCCTTTCTTGAGAGTGCATCTGCAACAAAATTTTGCTTCCCTTTTCTATATATGATGTCAAAGTCATAACCCAACATATTTGTGACCCATTTTTCTGTTCTTCTAAAGATAATAGTTGTTCTAAAAAGTATTTAAGACTATCATGATCCATTTTTACCTTGAAGTGTATTCCCATTCGGTAAGGTTTCCATTTCTTAAGTGCATGTAGTATTGCCAACATTTCTTTCTCATACGTAGCTTGCTTGAGATGTAGCAGTAAAAATACCCAATCACCTGCATCAATTTCTCACTACGATGTTGATCTACCTGTTGTTTCATTCGATTTTTCACCAAAGTGGCGTTATCCTTTAAAAGTTGGAGAACTTGTTGTGGATGCTTGATGTGATATTTCACTGCTTGAACCATTTTCTTCCTGATATGTCCTTCTATCTTGAGAGTTTGAGGAGTGGTAATTTCTTCCAATGCTTTACAAGATATGGTCGGATTCATTTCTTGATGCTCAATGTGATCTTTCACTTCTTGAACATTTTTTTCTTGATATGTCCTTCTATCTGGATAGTTTGAGGAGTGGTAATTCCGACCAATGCATTACAAGATATGGTTGGATTCATTTCTTCTTTCTTGATGTGATCTTTCACTTCTTGAACCTTTTTTTTCTTGATATGTCCTTCTATCTTGAGAGTTTGAGGAGTTGTAATTCTTGCCAATGCTTTACAAGATATGGTCAGATTCATTTCTTCTTTCTCTAGGGTTGGGTCCTGGAGTATATACTCTACTTTTGATGTTTCTTGATCCTTTTCTTCCTCCTCTTCATACTCTATGTAAAATAATTTCTTCTCAGCACACTTATGACCTTTAGTGCATTTGCTATCACAATTGTAACAAAGCCCTTTTTCTCTTTTTTCTTCCAATTGTTGTGGTGTAACCCTTGTAGGTTGTGGAAGTCTAGGAGAAACAACACTTCCATCTTTATAGTTGTGAGGGGTAGAATTCCTTGTTGCCATAATTTTTCTTTCCACTTTGTAACAAAGCCCTTTTTCTCTTTTTTCTTCCAATTGTTGTGGTGTTTCTCTAAAGAAGGTGTTTCTCTTTGTATTCTCATAATGTGCTATAATTTCCTCCGTGAAAATTGACCACGTAACAAGTTGTTTACGAGAACAAAGCCCTTTATACCATAAAAATTGATCTTGTTCTAAATATGAAGATGCAATACATACCTTTTGTAATAATGGTACACCATGTAGATCAAAATATTTCTCCATGTGTGGTATCCAATTTACCGGATCCTTGCCATCAAACTTCCTCATCTCACATTTTCTTGATTTTAGGAACTTAATCTTGAAACAACTGTAACTTTTTACTTTTAGGTCTTTAAGTTCCGAAATTGCGACCTGCAGTAGCCCTCTATGTCTTCTTTCCAATGCCACCAGTCTGATCGAATTTAGATTCTCCAAGAAAGAGTTATGCACAATCTCCCAAGATGGCCTGATTATATACCTTTTCATAAGAGAAAACTTGTATGAAGTGCCACGTGTCACTGTTTTGACCCTGGTATCTAAAAAATATATATAGGAAACTATAGTCCATCCTCTTTTTGTAACTTCTTACGAAATTTCAATCTGATGCTCAAAACAAAAGTTATGATGATTTTCCCCAAGTCACCTGTTTGGAATGTAATTCGGGAGGCTGCAAAAAGGCCAACTTCCTCAGATCATATCTCTGTAAATATAGCACGAAAATATCTAAAATTTAGATCCGAGCTTCAAAACGATTTCAACCCAAATGGGTTTTTTCTTTAGCATTTGAAACGTTGCAGAAAAAAAGTTATGGCGCAAATGCCATGATACCTGTTTGGAGCAGCAAAACCCTAGAATCCAAAGCTCTGATACCAAATGTTATGAAACCAGCTCACAAAAAGATAGAAAAGACAGATGAATGCCTTAGAAATAAGCCTCTTTGAGGGGGAAACCTCCTTTATATTACACAAATGAACAATTCTTAGATGATACATATGAAAAGACCTCCTTTCTATATATAGGAGTCTAAGGGGTCATAATATAATCAGAGACGACATAACAATAATAATGTAAGGGCACAATAATAACAATAGTGGGCTTCTATGGGGCACAGTAATAACAATATGGGGACTACATGGGTAAAGCAACATAATAAGGGGGTTGTACTAATAACAATAAGGGGTTACACTAGTAGTATAGGGGCCTATTAGACTGGGTAGTGCCAACTGATATGCTAGCTCGAGCTACCACAAGTGCAATTAAATCATTAACCTTTTATAATATATATATATATATATATATATATATATATATATATGGATATATATTATAATTCCTTAAAAAAAATCATTACCTGTATATCTTGCCAATCTATGATGTGTCTAGAATCCTAAACATATTTTTTTAGAAGCGAAATATGAAACAAACTGTGAACTCAAATGTGACTGGGTAGTGCCAGCTGATATGCCACTGATCCTATCCTTTCCAAAATCTGAAAGGGCCCATAGTATCGTGGTACCAATTTTGCACAAGTTCCCCATCTAAGGGAACTTCTCTTAAGCTTAACCCGCACATAGACATGGTCGCCCACCTGGAATTTTGGTAAGTTCATTTTCTTTTAGCATAGGCCTTTTGTTTATCTTGAGCAAACTTTAGATTCTGCCGAGCTCTTCTCGCTGTACTTTCCTTTTCTTCTAACATATTGGGTCCTAAGATTATTTTATTCTTAGGAATGTTCCAGTTATAAGGTACCCTACATTTTTTTCTATAAAGCACTTCAAAAGGGATCATTTTTAATGATTCGTGATAACCGTTGTTATAAGTGAACTCCACAAAATGAAGGTGTAATTTATTCCCACTTACTGGATTGTTGCATCACGTACATATTCAACATATCCTCCACCACTTGATTTACTCTATCAATTTTCCCATCGGTTTGTGGATGGTAAGAAGTACTATAGTGGACTTGAGTACCCAATCCAGTGAAAAGTGCTTTCCAAAATGCAGAGGTGAAATTTACATCTTGATCTAAAATAATAAATCTAGGCATGCCATGTAGCCTAAATATCTCTCTCATAAATATATCTTCCACCTAGGCTATTTGGTAGTTATATTTAACTAGAATAAAATGAGCTACTTTTATCAATTTATCTACTACTACCATATTAGAGTCATTTTGTTTCTTGGATTTGGGTAGTCTGTTTATGAAATAAATTAATTGTGCCCCCAATTCCATTTAGGAATGGGTATGTGTGACACAGGAAAGTTCCCTCTGCAGATAGTGGCAACCCGTCTAGCCCTAGAGTGGGTCTAGTCACCGCAAAGACAATACCAAAGCAAATTTCCTTAGAAATATGGTGTTATGAAGGCCTACCTTTAGATCAACGTTCGATGAAGTCCTCGTCGTGTCACTCTAGTTTTTGTTCTTCTAATCACTTGTACCTAAAAACAACATGTAGAGAAACACCAAAAACATAATAGGAAACAACCAAACAATCTACTTGAAGAGTGAAGGAACCTCAAGCTATCGACATACAACTTCAACATGTGATATAGGAAACAAGCTATTGAGTTGTATTAATATAAATCAAAGTAAAACTTACAACTAAGCCTTGACATCGTAAGTCTCCTCAAAGGGTCTCGTCGGCATGTCTCCGTAAGCATTTACTTGTGAACCATCTCCCAAGGGAACAAATGGTTGTCTCTTTAGTTCAAAAGGTTGATGCTAGAAAGTTCTCAAACCAACTCTACTCAAACATCTCTCAAGCCAAAATACATATGAGGCTACTTCCACACTCCACTATCACTCTCTACCTCTACTCCTCTCTTAGAAACTTGAAGCTATCAAATTACATCTAGCTATCATACAGTTACATCCAGCTAGTTGTTCTCATTCATGGAGGAGACATTTATAAGAGGGAGAGGTTCCATAAGATATGGGAGGAAGAGCTTATCTCTTAGGGAAGTTGCACAAAAGGTGGAACAACTATCCCAAAGGAGAGAGGCAAGCTAAACTGACCCAACAACCAACCTTAGGACTGCCTATGAAGCAATTTCATCTCGAAGTTTCGACAAGTTGTTAAAAAAATTGCCAAATCTGACTCATCATAGGTGCAACATAGGGACAGAGCGAAGACTTCGCTAGGGCTAGCGTTAACTTGACCATCTTTGTGGGAGGGATAACTTCTGACTTGTGACAACCCAGAAACTTAGTAAAAATGGGTCTGCTTCAAGGATAATGAACTGAGACATTCTTTCTAAGATTGCAAGGAAGGTTTTGACACATCATTGGCAACATGACACGAAATAGATGTCAGCAACATGGACCGGCAGTACCCGAGATTATGGAATGCAAAGTCGGTGACAAATTACTGTGTAACAGATGCCCCCTAAAGCATGAAGGCTGAGAGAGTGCGAGGGGTGAAATGCCTTACGAATCCATAACCAAAACAGAACGTCCTCGCGGAGAACCTGCAGACGCAAGTACAATTGATATCTCTGATGCATGAGTACATAGTGAAAGGAAATACATGTTCATAAGGCATGGGCGCAACCATCCAGAAGATAAACATAAATGGCTGGTGGTATGGATGCAGCCATCCAATGAGAAAGACCACAAGAAAGACTCAGGTATGGTCGCAACCATCTAATCAAAAGAGTCATGTACGAATCAATTCACGCAACCTAGACTTGTGTGATCTAAGCCCAGGGTCTAGAATCCTAACTTGATTAGGGTACAAATTCTAATATGCAAATAAATGTGTTGAAGTCGAGCATACTATAAAATCACTTCATTACCAACCAATGATGTAAAATGTTAACAAGCACGAGAGAGACCACCAGTAATGTCAATGATTCTCAAGGCATTGCTAGTACAATCCAAAAAGTGTGAAGAATGGTCTGAATTCGAACACTTGTGAAATCACTTGATCGAAGACCAATGACGCAAGCCTATTGTCAAATGTGAAGAACTTGCCATTGAGGCATGCAAGCTCTAAGGTACCAGAAAGGAGTCTCTAGATCAACTTCCCGGATAATGAGCTGAAGTCGACAGGAAGTGACCGGTTGAAGGAGGGCCATAATGCTTCCCACATCATCGACATGAGAAAAAGGAACAAGATGAATGTGAATGAGACATAGAATCTGTTAGGTTCCTATACCAATAGGTTTCATTTTTCATGATTGACTGTAGAAGAGCCAAATATGTTCATCCTTTCATGCTGCAAAGGTTCCATATTTTGTAAACAAATGAAGAAAATTAAAAAATGAAAAGAGGGTATTCCCTAAAAGAAAAATCAAAGGGCAAAAAATAATGAATTGGTCAGAAAAAAATGATAAAATTGAACCCAAAACCAAAAGACCAGGAAAGTGTGCTAGTTTAAATGCCACTACTGTTCCATTTTTGAAGAATTTCATTGTGTACAGGTGGTTGATTCTTGACACAGTTGATGAATAGCCAGACAGTTCAATCCTGGTTAGATCATGTTTGAATTTACTTATCTTTAGAATAGAGAATAAAGATCTGTCCAAACAGTTCAAGCTTGGCAGATGAGTAAATAGGTAGAGAAACAAAGGAGCCCAACTGCTTAATCTGGGCCCTTGGAAGAGATAAGGGTAGACTTAGATAGGAGGGCATTCAAAAGAAAAGAGGAAAATCAGGGTTTGCTAGTCCAAATGCACCCAATCAAAAGGAAGAAAAAATGCTAGGTGTATTAGGCTGGGTAGGCAGTTTGAGGTTGCAGAAGCAAGTTTGTGATCATTTTTTGTCTTGTCAAGAAAGACTTATCTCATGGATGTCACAAGTACCATGGCAGTTGTTTGGTTGTAAAACAGTGGAGCATGACTAATTTCCCCTCTCATTCCCCCAAGTACCCTTACTGACATCCCCTCAAGGACATTGGGATATGCCCAGTAGTCCTAGTTCACTTCATTTTATGATAAATACTAAGTGGAACTTTGTGTTTACTTAGTCAAAACAAGCCACATTTCTTGTGTAAAAGATCTTACCATTTTACTTCATTTCCCCAAAAACCTAAGTTATTACCTTATAAACTTAGCGTTATCTATCCATAAAATCATATTAACATTGACTCTATTGTATAGCTCCTTTATCATTTTCCCACCCCTATTCTATAAAAACTATACAAAAAACCCAAAAAATACATAATATCCCTACCCTTGGCAACTATAGCCATACAACAAAGTTTTGGGAATTATTTGTTCATGTGGGACCTTAATAATAGCCCCTCCGCATTCAAAAACAATTGGGGTTTATTTGACATCCGGTTAAATAAACAACCGCACTGAAACCCCCCACATAAACCATATATTAACTCCTGGCGCGCATGTATATATTGGGATTTGTTTGACATTTGGTTAAACAAATAACCATAGCTGCCTGCATAAACCACATAAAACCCATAATCAAAGGTTTTAAACCCCTACAAACATTATTTAATGCCGAAATATTAACGCGGGTCCCGTATCATAAACCTCTGCCACTTACCTCGCCCGTCGACTGTCCGATCCAGCGCCATAGATCTAATGGCTGGCGGCGATATCGGAAGCTCCCATCCGCCAAACGTTAGCGTCCGGGGGATTGGCGGTATTTTTGCCGTACCCCTGCCATGCGTCGGCTTCCCGGCGTGATCGGAGCCCTCCCCTCTGAAACCACCATGGCCCAAAGGCGGTGTGGGGAATACCGCTTACCGCCCCGCTGCCTACCCCCTGACGTCATACCCACGTCACCTGATGACGTCGCATCCACGTCGCCCGCCACCACTCTGTATCAGCGCCATGTCATCTGCTGACATCACCACCTCGCCTCCGTGTCACCCGCCACGTCATCCAACACATCATCCGACACGTCATCCTCCGTACCCGCTACAGGACAAAGTTACATCATGATGACGTCATCACAAAAAAGCGCCAAAAAGCTCGAAAAAGCCCAAATTTTGTTAAAAGTCGTGAAAGTGATGGTTTTTGTTCATTTTCTATTTGTTCATTTGCGGAGACTGTGCATGCAACTTACGACCAATTCGCCACCAAAACTCCAGTCCACCACCTAGGCGACTTCACTCTACAAAATCGGCCCCCTCAACTCAGTATTGTACCCGCAGCTCGTACCAATCGCCTATAAAATAGGTATTTACCCATTATTCACCCGTAAACCTTATTTTTCCAAAATTTCTCTGTTAAAATCACCCGAAGAACTAAAATTCGAATTAAAATGCGCTCCTACCCACAAATCTCTACATTTTAATTCACTGTGTGACCCTTTGTTCCAAAGAAAACCTGCAAACTCTATTCTCCTCTGCAAATTGCCCACTGAACTGCAATTCGAGCCCATTTCCGCCGGCAAAATCTCCAAAACTGCCCAAATATTGAGTTAATTTTTCAAACTCACCTGCAAAAGAGCACCATTTCCTCCGTTTTTATCCAGCCTCCCAATTAAACTCTGCAGACTTTGTCTTTTCTGTAAATTTTACACAGTGAGGCCATTTCTATATATGGCTCAGTCTGCAATTACCTGGGAAAACCTCAGAGCTAGTACTCAGTGTTCTATTGTTGCATAGACCCACATTCAAATAAAAAAACACAGAGAATTTAAAGATGGAGACACCAGCAGCCTTGAATGTCACTCCTCTCAATGCACCCCACAAGGAATTGGAATCACTACCTTTGGCTGATAGGGATTATCTAATCCAAGACATGGTTGGTGAAAGAAACCACCTGTAGACATTTTGTGAGTTGAGGAACAGTTATCTGAATAAGAATGATTTTTATGGGATATGGAATCAAATCTACCCATATACTTCCTCCCCTCTGTCAATATCTTCCCTGAGATAATTCACCTCTGCTGTGAAAACTATGAACCAACTCAAAGGGCAGACAAATCTCCATCTGGGAGCATCCTCTTTCATACAACTCCTGACTCCATCAATCAAATGCTAAACTTCAAACCAACTCAGCTTCTGTTTCCTCTTTCTATGAAGTTCTTGCTTGATGAAGGTCCCAAACTCTCCAGCTCAGAAGTAACCCGAATAGCCCAAGTATTTATGAGAGCAGATTGCCAGCGTACAGAGCCACCTCCTTTTCACTATGCATGTTTCAATGAAGTGGGTAAATTACTGTTTGATATGATATCTTATGTTATGTGTTTCAAGACAAGTGAACATATTGATGAAACTATATTGGTCTTACTGTCCGCATTTACCCCAGGGCAGCCCCTTGCTGTCAAATACAATTATGCCAAATTCATTGCCAGCAAGATACATGACCAACTATTGAATCTAGATAGGGAGGGAGTCTTCAAGTATTCATCCTACATCTATCATATGTTCCTGTATTATCAGCCAGACTGTTTCCAATTCCCCATCAAAAGATTGGACTCTAAAGGAGAAAAGAGGTCTGTGATTTTTTGGACCTCAGTCTTTCATGAAGTCCACAGCTCTCCCTACTCCTATTGTGAGTTCATTGACATGTTTGTCTATCCAGTCTCTTCTCTCCTAAAGAGAACTCCTCCTCCTAGACTGTCTTATGATATGCAGAAAATATTGCAGCTCTCAAAAAACTACAAAATAGGTGACTAGTACTTCTACTAGAATCACACTGTCATCAGGATATATGGCTATGAGTTGTGCCCCTACAGGCTGCCAAGATATGTGCCAATGAGACTATTTGCCTTGGAATATTACAGGCAATTTATCAATTCAGATTTGACTCATTTCCATAGCACCAAGAAAAAGGCTCAGTTGAAATTCAGAGACCAACTAGGCCCCTATGTCATGAACAAAAAAGAAGGATGGCAAGAGGCCGATCAGATATTGGGTGAAAAACTCAGATTAAAAAGGAGCTTTTGGTGGGTACCCTATGACCCAAATGGCTTTATCAATGCAAGAAAAAAAAAATATAGGTTGTCAACTTATGAACATTGTAAAATCCCAGAGATAGAACAATTTTCCAGCCAAGAGGAGTGGGTAGAAGGCACACTAGTTGAACAGTTCACTGAGGAAGAGAAAATGGAGCAAACTATGAAAAATATGGAAAATACTCTTGACTTGGATTCTTTTGGGCAGGTGTCATTCAAACTGCCACAGCAAGTCGGAGAAGGCACATCAACTACTGCAGCTTCACAAGCTACCCAAGAAAGGACTACACCAGTAGCAGGGACAGCAAAAGGCAAGGAGGTAGTAGATACAGAGCAAGAAACAATGACATACCAGCCAACTACCTCAAAGGAACAGAGTCAAGGGCAAGACCCTTCACTACAGATAGAGGCACCACAGGTACCAGCATTACAAACTCCTCTCAACGAGGAAAGAAGCAAGAAGCGGGACAGAGAAGAAGCCACACCTACAAGAGGGTCAATAGAGCAGCCAGAGGCCAAAAGTCAAAGAGTAGATCCTCTACCTGAAGAGGAAATTACTGAAGAAATCACAGGGAGTCTAAGGAAGGAGAGGGAAACTAGCCAGCAAACATCCACCAGCTCTCACAGGCAAGAAATGGAGAGGAAACATGGTATGGATGTGTCCTCCTCAAAGCATCAAAGTAAGCAACCATCTGGTATTAAAGGAACATTCATGGAAATTAAAGCCCAAAATGAATTATTGAGAATACAGCTTTATGATCAACTTCTCAAAACAACACCCTCCAAACAGCAAAGACTGATGGCATCTTATGACATTAAGGAGTAAAAAATGAGCTTAAGTCATTTCAAGCCTAATGTTCAACAACCACAAACAGTTGCGGACTACATAAAAACAAATCTAGAAGTCCTCGCTAAAGACATACACCCAATGGACCAAATTGAGCTGCACAAGCAAACAGGAGAAATGGTCTATGCTACATTGGTAGACAAGGCAATGCTGGCCCACCAATTGAAGGAGTCATTAAGCAATACATCTGCCCAATTGGAATTGGAAAAAATATCTTCCTTGGCTAAAGACAACAGAATAAAGACCCTGGAGGAAATTATTATTGAGCTAGGGCATGATCCTAAGGATGCCAAGGGCATCAAAGCCCTTATAAAGAAAAAGGAAGAAGATATTGCTGCACTTAGAAAGCAATTAAAACTGCCTGCAACCATGCACCCACAAACTATAGAACTTGCACAAGAAAAGGCAGAAGAAGATATGATGGATTTGCTGATGAGGATGAATCAAAGGCTAATTGCAACAGAGCAAGAATTGGAGAAAGCATTGCAAGCCAAGCAGGGAGAGTCAACCTCCCAGCCACCTGAAACAGCTCCAACAGTCACCGCTGCCCCTCCCACAGTTGCAGCAGCAATCCCTCCTATCATCCCAGCATCAACAACAGGTACATCAACCACAGATGTTTCAGTAGTAGCAGCAATAACAGCACCAGACTCTAGCATGAGCATGGAAGAAATGATGAGAGTAGTAAAAGAGCTAGAAATCCAAATGTTAGAGCTGAAGGAGACCAAAGAAAAGTTGGCCAAGCTAGAGGTAAGCTATGACAAATCCAAGATAACAGTGGTACTGAAAACCAGAGAGATAAAGGCCTTGGAGAATAAGGTGAAATCCTTGGAAAAAGATCTCACACTTCATAAACCTCTAGCAGACATTAAAACAATTTTGTGGACCAAAATTGGCCAGTCTATCATTGACCAATGGCAATCAATTCAGACGATACATGAGAAAATAGAATTGATAGAAAGAGCCCGAGTAGAGATTCAAAGGGCTAGGGCATCATTGGGAAACATGCCTGAGCAGGCCAATAAACTCATTCAATTTTTGAATACTCATACCAAAGAACAACTAGCAGCTCTAGATATCAAGAACAGAACAGACACCATTTTGATAGTGAAAAAGGTGCTGACCCTGAGGAATTTTGTTCAAAATCTGGAAAGAAAGTGCCAAGAAATGCAGACAGAAATAAATGCCTTCAAAGAAAAGTTTGCAATGTTGCAGAGAAAAGGGTTACCCAGCTTATTGACCAGCAATGGGAGACTGTTAACACATGAACAGTATGCTAACAGGGTAAATACCTATGTTTCCAATCAAATTACAGCATCATCAAGCACCTCAGAAGCCACAGGGCCTCCCTCTGGATAGATTTTATATGACAAATTAGAAAAAAAATTCTACATTGAACATGAGATAAATCATCTTTTTGAAGTCCAGCCCAACTTCTACAGGTATACTGAAGCTGATGAAACACTAATAAAAATACAAAGACATCAGTTGCCAATAGACCAATGGTGGCAGGGGATGCTGGAGGTTTTGCCAAGGTAATTTTGGTTCTTTTTCTTTTTTATCAGCTACATGTCAGCAAATTCAAATGCATAGGCCACCTGTCAAAGAATGAAAACAGCAGAAAGAGGAAATCAGGTTGGGACTGCAGCTGATTAATGCAAGACCATGCACAGATAAAAGGCCAAGAAAGCAACGTAGGAACATAGAACAAAGACACAACTACCAGCCGACTCACTCAGTCCAAAAGTTCAAATACATCTGACAAACTAAACAGCCAGCACACCAACATTTACTGCTGCATTCATTTCTCTCATTTACTTCTTCTGTAGAGTAGGTGAAGGAAGTTATTGCTTGATAGCTTATCTACATGATATTTTGTATCTCCTTTTTGTATAAATACCTCCCCATGAGATGTATTCGAGGTTGGTGATTTTCTCTCTGGACTGCGTTGTAACTTTGGGACTTTTTAATACAAAGGCTGTTGAAGTTCACTGCTACTGGACCGTCTGAATGTGGTTTGATGTTCTGGGACCTGCTACAGGATTCCTGTGTCTTTCTATGGATCAATAAGCTATTCTAAACTGCGCTTTGTGTCTTCTGTGTTTGTAAAATTCATATATGTTTCTTAATCGTAGTAATAGAGAAAAGGAATAGCCCAAAATTTGTTTAAATACACTCTGTGTTCAATCTCTGTTGTTAATTATGTTTTCTTCAGAGTTAGCATAAACAGGAATTCTTAGTTGCTCCAGTTTCCACTGATTCTTTCACTTTGAATACCGCCTAGGAATTATTTATTGCTCCTTGATAATATTCATGCACTTTCCCTCTGCCAACATGATGAAGGATTCTTAACTGCCCTTCATCCACTAGCTTACATTCCACCAATTTCTAGATTTTAAAATTGTTCCAAGATCGATTATCTTGCTCTGTAGTATTGCCCTTTATCAAAGAAAACACTCTCAGCAGTTCGTCCTCGTTGACCCCGTTTGCCCAATGGTATAAACTGCTTTAGACTTGCATCCCAGCTCTATTTAAGGTCACCATCCAACAAACTTAAAACCAAACCCTATGCGTCATAACTAGCCTAAAATACTTCAAAACAAAGCTAAATTACAAAGAGAGAGCCCTCTCTGGTTGTAGATTGGCTAGAATCTGCAACTAAAAGACTAGTTAGTGGTTACCTCAGCCGTATTCCCCCCTTAGAGCTTTCCTGGGGAACAACCTGAGTGATAACATCATTGATGACTCCACTGTGGAACTGAACGACTGTTTGTTACTGCTGTCTATTTTCTAGAGCTACATATGGAGCCTGAAGTTAGCCAGGTAGCCTTTCAAACTGTTTTTGCTGTGCATTTATAGGAGTAAATAAACGCTGCTTCAGTCAATCTCCAGTCTAGTTTTAGGCTTTAAACAACTGTCCCAAAGATTTGATCAGTTTCCCTGTTTCAACATATTCAAAGGAAAGCCCAAAGCTTCCTATATTTCATAAGAGCTTCCTTCAAAATATTATCAAAAACTATGATCTTTAAACATTTCCAGAAAATACCAAAAACACTTTTAGAATCTGGCTCCAACGAAGAAAACTCGTTACACCAGGTCAAATCCTGATCCAGATCCTCCGACTATTTTTGAAAATCCTAACTTGATCTCTAAGAGCCTTAGAAGACAAGAAAATCTAGAAAAAAATTTTGATTTAGGCCTTGATATACTTCAGCAAAACCTTGTAAAATGTGAGCTTACTCCTGGGAGAGTAGCAGTCCTTTCTGTCAATACTACAGCCTCTCCAAGTTCTTCATCCACACCTCAAAGTATCCTCTCCACTCCCCCATCCACTGCCCATATTTCCACTCTTGTCCCTGTTGTTCCAGCTGTCCTTTTTCTTCCTGCTATCCCATTTATCCCTGCAAATATGGAAAATAGATATGCTCCGCTGCTGCTACCTGCAAATCCAAGGGCTATGCCTCAAGATTATCAAATCAAAATTACATATTTTGATGAAACTAGCACCTATACAGCTCAACAACATACAAAGAAAATTCAAGATTATTTTGAGAACTATGAAATTGATGATGATGATGTGAGAATGAAAATATTTGTCCAAAGTCTAACTGGTGATGTAAGGACCTAGTTTAGAGCACTTGCTACGAACTCTATAGCTGACCCAGATGCCCTCTACCAAACCTTTTTGAACAGATGGGAAAAGAAGAAAGACCCATTGCATATCCTCTCTGAATATGAAATCCTGAAAAGAGGCCCACAAGAAACTGTCCAAGGCTATTGTGCTAGATTCAATAATGTGTACAATGCCATTCCTCAAAACCTTAGACCTCCCCCTGGCTTAGCCATGATCAAATTCCCTGATGGATTTGATTCTGACATGGCATATCAACTAAGGGAAAGGGTTCCTCCTAGCCTAGAAGACATGCAAAGCATAGCAGTCAGTGTAGAGGCCAACTTGATATCTAAGAGAAATCGGGCTAGAACTGAAAGGAGAACAACTTTCAAAGAAGAGCCTTCTGCATTTGAGCAAAAACTAGATGCAATCATCAAAGGTATGGACAGACTGGGTGACAGAGTGGAAACCATTGAAAGGAAATCTTCTTGGGATGGTCAACCAAGTAACACCACTAGAAATCCAAACTTTAGAAAAAATCAAAATCCTAACACCGGGAAAGCTGGCCCTGATCAGAATATCATACCTCCATTCCAAGAGAACTATTCTGAAACCTCAACCTCTAGTGAGCCAACAGAGGATACTCAAATCAACCTAATGGGTTTGAACAGTGAACAACAAATCTTTCTAACCCAAGATGACCAAGAAGCTCATAATTTCAACCAATTTCAAACCAAATCCGGAGAGTCATTTGATTTCAGAGAAGGGTATGATGCAGCGGTCTATGAGGTTCATAAACAATACAAATTAAGAAGCAGAACCATAGATGTGCCTGAACCTACCAAGCTGAAAGATACCAAGCAGCCAAAGAAAACAAAGGATAAAGCTGCCCTGATAGAACCCCCTGTTAAAACAGACCTCGACCCAAAGGAAGCCACTGTGGAGGACATATCAGACTTACAGCCCTCAAAAAATCAGCCATCCACATCCCTTCCCTCAAAAGAAAATCTAAACTGCCCTCCTGAAAATAATTTCAAAACAGATTTAGCTCAGAACAGCACTCATGATGAAGAGAAGGTCACTGAAAATACAACAAAAAAGGAAAACCTTGCTGCTTGCAATACAAGAATTCAAGTGGAAAAACCTTTTAACCTAGAAACAGAAATAGGCAAACTAAAAATAGCCATTCCTCTGTCTGAATTGGCTAAACATGAAGTTTATAGGGAACAAATCAATAGGTCACTTCAAATATCAGAGAATAGGGATGCAGTCAATGTTTTAGATGACCAACCAGAACTGATTTTTGGTCCTGAAGTCAATGGTAAAACAGTAGATGGAGGAATCCCTCCATTCTATGTAAGCTTAAACATTCATGACAAGGTGTTGCATAATGCAATGTTTGATTCAGGAGCTTCCCATAACCTAATGCCTAAGTCTGTGATGGAA
This sequence comes from Pinus tabuliformis, assembly GCA_031772625.1. Taxonomy (NCBI): domain Eukaryota; kingdom Viridiplantae; phylum Streptophyta; class Pinopsida; order Pinales; family Pinaceae; genus Pinus; species Pinus tabuliformis. Next base: position 762,861,009 of record CM062804.1, read on the forward strand.
AGACTGGACCTAGATATCACAAGGCCATACAAAGACTTGTTCTCATTTGATTCTAGCCAGGTCAGGTGTCTAGGCCTAATCAAAGATTTGTGTGTATCTCTAGTACAATACCCCACCAAGACAATCTTGATGGATGTGGTGGTAGCTGATATCCCACCAAAGTATGGCATGCTTTTGTCCAGATCTTGGGGTGCAAAACTCCAAGGATCTTTGCAACTAGACATGTCCTATGCCACCATTTCAGTCTTTGGACAGCCAAAGAGATTGTACTGGGAAACATTGATGAAATATGTGGTTAGCAGTCAAGAGAAACCCCAAAACTTCCCCATCTATTCTATGCATTCCGATATGGATTCATTCATCTTATACAATGCTGAGATGTGTCCCAAAACTGATGTCAAACTCCTAGAAACAGCACAAACAAAAAGCATAAATGAACAATCTAGTGCTCAAGATCAAAAAATTGTTGATGTGATTGATGCAACAAATGAACAAAACATACCATATGATTTACAAAATCCAAATTTGCCCACTGAGCAAGTTTCCAAAACTCCTAAGGCTAGTCACAATCAAGAAATCTTATGGTACTTAGAGTTTGATGGGTCAGTGAACAAATTAGGAGCAGGGGCAGGGGTTTGGATACACAACATGCAAAATGACCATGCTCAAGGTCATGCATATAGGCTAAATTTCAGATGTACAAACAACATGGCCGAATATGAGGCCCTTTTACTAGGTCTCAAACTGATTAAAAGTCTAGGGGAAGCTAGGATTTCAATTCTAGGGGACTCAGATTTGATTATACAACAGATGAAGGGAAACTTTGTTACAAATGATCTTAGGCTAAGAGCTTACAGAGGGGCAGCCATTGAAATACTTAACACCTTCTCAGAATCTCAGCTCACCAAAATTCCAAGAAAGCACAATTTACATGCACATAGTTTGGCAACTTTTGCCAGCACTTGCAAGCTACCATTTGAGCCCAACCACCACTTCACTGCTGAAATCAAACATAGACCTACTATCCTAGATAATGTAAAAAATTGGCAGGTGTTTGAAAATGATACACAAATAAATAATTTCTTGACTTTGAAAGAGGAATTCTCAAGTACAAACATTGACACAAGCACCATTGATGATCAACAAAAAATAGACAAAAGTGAGCAAAGTATATCAGCTGAAACAACAAATTTGATTTTGCATCCAACAACTTTTGATAACAAAAATTTACAAGAGCTGAAGCAAATGGACCTTGATGAAATGGCTGAGGGAGAATCTGAAGTAATTGAACTAAAGGATAATTTTCTTCCCACAGGCCTAACTCCTTTGGAGGATATATTTGATTCAAATGATATTCCAAGAAAGCCAAAAATGCAACCACTAAATGCAGAAATTGAGGACTGCAATATTGGAACCACAGAAAATCCCAAAATGATAAAACTATCCAAAACATTGCCTCCTAACCAAAAGCTGAAATACATTGAGTTGTTTAAAGAATTTCAAGATGTTTTTGCATGGAGCTATGAGGACCTCAAGTCCTATGATACTTTTGTCATCCAACATACAATACCCTTGAAAGAAAATCAAAAACCTTTTAAACAAAAGCTTAGAAGGGTGAATCCTGTCCTCCTTCCCCTTATTGAAAAGGAAGTCAAACGAATGTATGAAGCTGGAATAATTGCACCTATCAGGTTCTCCGAATGGATTTCAAACCTAGTACCTACTAGGAAGAAAACGGGAGAGATAAGACTGTGTGTTGACTTAAGAAATTTGAATAAAGTCTCTCTCAAAGACCACTACCCCTTACCCAAGATGGATCACATTTTACAAAGGGTAGTGGGAGCTTCTAGGATCTCATTGTTAGATGGATTCTCAGGATTCAATCAGATCTTAGTTCACCCGGATGATCAAGATAAAACTGCCTTTACAACACCTTGGGGAACCTTCAAATATGTAAAAATGCCTTTCGGACTTAAAAATGCAGGGGCCACATTTCAACGAGCAATGGACATAGCCTTTGCAAAAGAGATCCATGATTTCTTAGTCATATATCTCGATGATCTCACTGCTTTTTCAAAATCAGACCAAGAACATTTAGAACATTTGAGACAAGTGTTCCTAATTTGCAGAAAATATGGCATATCATTGAACCCAAAGAAATCATTGTTTGGCCTAGAAGAAGGCAAACTCCTAGGTCACATAATTTCAAAAGATGGCATTAGAATTGACCTGGACAGAATACAAGCTATTCTCCAAGTGCCTCACCCAAGAAACATCAAAGAACTACAAGATTTTTTAGGAAAGATCAATTTCCTAAGGAGATTCATTCCCAACTTGGCCGAACTAATAAGACTGTTGAATAATATGTTGAAGAAAGATTCTAAAGTCAAATGGACAATAGAAGCTAAACAAGCCTTTGAGGACATCAAAATAGCTTTAACAAAAACACCAATCCTCACAAGCCCCAAGTTTGATAGAGATTTTATAATCTTTTCCTTTGCATCTCAGCATACTATTGTTTCTATCCTATTTCAAAAAGATGACCAAGGATGTGAGAAGCCCATTGCTTTTTTCAGCAAAGCACTTAGAGATGCACCTTTAAAATATCAGATCATGGAAAAACAAGCTTATGCCCTTGTAAAATCCATCAAGGATTTCAGAGTTTATATCTTGTATTCTCATGTGATAGCTTATGTCCCAAATGTCGTGGTCAAAGACATTCTAGCTCAAGAAGGAATTGAAGGTAAAAGGTGTAGAAACTTTTTCTACAATTATCTAGCTCTGATACCATGTAGAAATTTTTCTACAAATCATCTAGCTCTGATACCATGTAGAAATTTTGAATAATTTAACACATATTCACAGAGATTATCCTGATCATACAATTATAAGCGGAACATGTATAATACATAATCTCCTCTACGTTGATCATCAATTTACAGAAGCAGAAACATTCACAGGCACACATAGAAGCATCAATCAAACTCATAAACACAGTATGTATCCCGGGGAAAGCATCTCGCTAAAAACCCCACACTATCTATATATTATATTGATTGAGTCATGTAACATTACACAGCATAATACTTCTCACAAGTATCTCCACCTCTGTTACACACAATACAGCTCAGATCTGATCTCCAAATCTCTTCCACTGCTTGCCTGCCTCCACTGCTCAATACCTGCTCAAGAACTGATGAGAATTGCTTCCCAAACTCGATTTTCACCTGCAAAATAGTCACTCACTCTTTTTGGACGTGAGCAAAGGCTAAAATGCGGGCCAAATACGTGAGCAAACTCATTGGCATACTCAATCCTTTGATTGTGCAAGATCTGGTGCACAACTATAGTCACAACTGATAGCAATCTGATTCTCTACCACCTGTCCCTGTTGAACTGAACATGCACTGACATGCAACTGAGTTAACTGATGTATTCTTTAGTTGTATTATGAGTTAATAATTAGTTTAATAACTCATCATTAGTCTATCTGCAGTTAGACTAACTACAACCAGTTTAACTAAGTTAAACTGAACACAACTCCATCAACTGTACCTCCAGTCCAATAAACTCAACTCACTTGAGTTCTAACTGAAGTCATGCATGCAACAACTCAACTGAATCATAAGAAAAACGAATTTCCTTCTGACAGCTGCATGTGCCACTTCCGTAGCTCAAACTGAAGTGCTCCAAGAGAATAAGATTAAGTTTATAGTCCAAATATTATTGTGAGATAATAATATTTGACTTTTCTATTTTTGACAGCCAGTCTAAAAATAGACTTGATCACTCACACTGTGATCACTCACACTTTCATCAAAAATAGAAGTCCATCTATTTTCCCAACTTGATCAATCATCCATAAACATAGACATGATCCATATGTCTAAAAATAGACATAGTCTAAAAATAGACTTGCGCCAAAAATAGCCTGCGGGCCCACTTAGTGAAGGCGACTCTTTTCACTAAGCTCCATCATCTTGTTGCAATCTCAACACTCCCTCTCGACAAGATATGGATTATCAGCAACCCCTATCCTGCCTCGGTGGTACTCGAATTTGCTCCTGGTGAGAGCCTTCGTCAGAATATCAGCATCCTGATCCTCCGTTGGAATGTACGAAAGTAACATGATCCTCCGCTGCACACAATCTCTGATATGATGGTACCTGATGTCAATATGTTTAGATCTATCATGAAATACAGGATTAGCCAAGAGTTTAATGCAACTCTGGTTATCACAGTAAATCACAGTAGGATCCAAATGAGAACCGAACAAACCAACCAGGATCTTCCTCATCCATATAGCCTCGCATGCAGCCAAACTTGCTGCCATATACTCGGCCTCCGCTGAACTGAGTGCCACGGATCTCTGCTTCCTGTTGTACCAAGAAACTGCTGTCGATCCGATACTGAAGACCCCTCCTGATGTGCTCTTTCTGTCTGTTGGGCTCCCTGCCCAATCTGCATCCGTGAAGCCACATAGCTTCACCTCATCCTCCTGTCTGTACCACAAACCATATCCCGATGTGCCTCTCAAGTAGCGCAATACATGCTTGCCCGCCTTCCAGAAGAGCTTGGTAGGCTTAACCATAGCTTGTGAAAGCTGGTTAACTGCATAGCATATATCAGGTCGTGTATTGACCAAATACATCAGCAACCCCACCAACTGTCGATAAACAGTGGCATCCACTTCTTCTCCCGAAGTGGCATCCTCCTTCCTCCAACCTCCAGGAAGAGGAGTATCAACAGGCTTGCAGCCATGCATGTTGAACTTCTCCAGTATCTCCCGAGCATACTTGCCCTGAGAAACAAACAGTCCACCACTGCGCTGCCATATTTCCAATCCTAGGAAATAGTGAAGGAGGCCCAAATCCTTCATCTCAAACTCTGTAGCAAGATCCTTCTTGCATGACAGTATCAACAGCTCATCACCCGTTAGAATCAAATCATCAACATACAGTACAATGATAAGCAACTTACCTTCCACCACAATCTGGTATAGGTTCGGATCCGCCTCGCTCTTGGAGAATCCAAGTCCTGTGAAATAGCTGTCTATACGTGTGTACCAAGCACATGGTGCTTGCTTCAACCCATACAGCACTCTCTTGAGCCTGCACACATGTGACTCGCTGCTGAAGACTTCAAAGCCTTCGGGTTGCTCAATGTACACCTCCTCCTCAATGACTCCGTTGAGGAACGCAGTCTTCACATCCATCTGATGAATGTGCCATCCCATCTGCGCTGAGAGAGCAAGAATCGTCCGTATGGAAGAATACCTTGCGACAGGTGCAAAGGTCTCCTCATAATCGATCCCCTCAATCTGTGAAAAGCCTCGGGCAACAAATCTTGCCTTGTACTTCTCCACACTCCCGTCAGCTGCCTGCTTAACTTCGTAGATCCATCTCGAACCCACCACTGATTTCCCTTCCGGTCTAGGAACAATCTCCCATGCACTGTTTCTGACAATAGAATCATACTCTTCCACCATGGCGTCTACCCATGTGGGATCCTCCACAGCTTCCTCGAAAGAGGATGGCTCAGTCACAACAAACTTGCTCATAAGAGCCATGTATCCAGTGTACCGATCAGGTGACTGTCTCTGCCTGCGTTGGGCTGTAGGTGGTCCTACAACTTTCTCTGCATCTTGAGCCAGTCGCTCAGCTTCTATCAAGCGCTTTCGCCCTCTGATGGTTGGCGCTGCATGAGTGGTCTCTTCCACTCCATGAACCTCGTCCTGTGGCTGATCCACGTCCTGAAGCTCATCCTTAGGAACTAATAGCTCCTCATCTGCATGCAAGTGTAGCTCCCTCTCAAGCGAACACTTCATGGCTTTCTCCTCCTGAAATTTTATATCCCGTCGCACAACAGTTTTACCACTGTCTGGCAAATACACACGATAGTTGTGGGGCGTATCAGTGTACCCCACAAATATCCCAACCTCTGCAGTCGGCTCCAACTTCTTTCTGGCATCCTTCGTCACATGCATGTAAACGTTAGCACCAAAAATCCTCAAATGAGAAAGATCAGGCTTCTTACCAGAATAAGCCTCCTCGGGTGTACTCATGCCAAGTATCCTATGAGGACAACGGTTCTGCACATAAACTGTTGTATTGCATGCTTCCGCCCACAAGTGAAGGGGTAGGCCCTGATCATGCAACATTGCCCGTGCAGCACCCACAATCGTTCTGTTCTTCCGCTCAGCTACCCCGTTCTGCTGTGGGTTATGGGGAGCTATGAGCTCTCTACGAATCCCTTCTGCCTTGCAGAAATCCTTGAACTCGTCCGAGATGTATTCACCACCATTATCGCTCCTAAGAGCCTTCACCTTCTTCCCCGACTCCTTCTCGACCAGTGCTTTGAATTCACAGAACTTTGAATATGTCTCGCTCTTCTTCTGCATGAAGAAGATCCAGCACTTACGAGAGAAATCATCAACAAAAATCACATAATACCTGTGTTTTGTTGTCGAAGCAACTGAGAAAGGTCCACACACGTCTGTGTGAATTCTCTCAAGGATCGTCGTGGCGCGACTATCCTTCTCGTGAAAGGTGGATTTCACAAACTTCCCCAAAGTACACCCCTTGCATTGATCTGACTGCACAAGTGTGCCTTTAGGAAGCCCTGTAGTGATCTGCTGCAGTATCTTCAAGGCTCCATGGTGAAGGTGACCCAATCTCCTGTGCCACAACTCGCCATCATCCCGGCTCACCAATCCTTCTGCCTTGCCTGCCATTGCTGCGCATCCATCTACATGCAACTGATAAAGGTTCCTCACTTGAACCCCTATCTTCCGGGTCTCACCAGTTGTCTTGCTGCGCAGGAAGGCCTTTCCCTCGCTGAAAACAACATCATACCCCTTGTCTTCTAACATCGCCACTGAGATGAGATTCTTCTTCAATCCTGGAACATGCATGACTTCCTTCAATACAAAGGGTTTACCAGACTCCCTCTCAAAGGAAATGGTACCGATACCGGTCGCACTGTATCTACCATCATCGCCCATCTCGATGTGCACTCCAAGATCTTTGTCCTCCAGATCAGAGAACAAATCTCTATCTCCCGTCATGTGAAAAGACGCACCACTGTCCAGAAACCACACTGATCCCATCACACTTGAAACCAAGCATGCGATCAATGAAAAATCAAGCTCAAACTGAGAAGCTAAAGCCTCTCCCCCTGCAGATCCAGCAGCTTGCTTGTTCTTCTTCTTCTGCGGACAATTTGTGGCATAGTGTCCATGCTGGTGACAGTGAAAACACTTCACCTTGGACATATCCTGCTTCTTGCCTTTCGCACCAGACTGAGAAGCTTTCTTGCTCTTCCCTTTCCTTGCTTTGGCAGCCAAAGCACAATTCTCTTCATCAGATACCTTTGATGAAGATCCATTCTCACCTTTATTGTTTCTGAGTTTATATTTGAGCGCCAGGTCGCTCTTGCTTTGGAATAACATTCGCAATCCGTTGAAAGACATTTCAACAACACTGTTGCAAAATTCGAATTCCACCAGCACCAACTCAACTGCTTCCGATCAACCCTCGCTTGATATCCTGTAAAAATCTCTTCTACAAATCAAGCTGCTCCGATACCATGTAGAAACTTTTTCTACAATTATCTAGCTCTGATACCATGTAGAAATTTTTCTACAAATCATCTAGCTCTGATACCATGTAGAAATTTTGAATAATTTAACACATATTCACAGAGATTATCCTGATCATACAATTATAAGCGGAACATGTATAATACATAATCTCCTCTACGTTGATCATCAATTTACAGAAGCAAAAACATTCACAGGCACACATAGAAGCATCAATCAAACTCATAAACACAGTATGTATCCCGGGGAAAGCATCTCGCTAAAAACCCCACACTATCTGTATATTATATTGATTGAGTCATGTAACATTACACAGCATAATACTTCTCACAAGTATCTCCACCTCTGTTACACACAATACAGCTCAGATCTGATCTCCAAATCTCTTCCACTGCTTGCCTGCCTCCACTGCTCAATACCTGCTCAAGAACTGATGAGAATTGCTTCCCAAACTCGATTTTCACCTGCAAAATAGTCACTCACTCTTTGTGGACGTGAGCAAAGGCTAAAATGCGGGCCAAATACGTGAGCAAACTCATTGGCATACTCAATCCTTTGATTGTGCAAGATCTGGTGCACAACTATAGTCACAACTGATAGCAATCTGATTCTCTACCACCTGTCCCTGTTGAACTGAACATGCACTGACATGCAACTGAGTTAACTGATGTATTCTTTAGTTGTATTATGAGTTAATAATTAGTTTAACAACTCATCATTAGTCTATCTGCAGTTAGACTAACTACAACCAGTTTAACTAAGTTAAACTGAACACAACTCCATCAACTGTACCTCCAGTCCACTAAACTCAACTCACTTGAGTTCTAACTGAAGTCATGCATGCAACAACTCAACTGAATCATAAGAAAAACGAATTTCCTTCTGACAGCTGCATGTGCCACTTCCGTAGCTCAAACTGAAGTGCTCCAAGAGAATAAGATTAAGTTTATAGTCCAAATATTATTGTGAGATAATAATATTTGACTTTTCTATTTTTGACAGCCAGTCTAAAAATAGACTTGATCACTCACACTATGATCACTCACACTTTCATCAAAAATAGAAGTCCATCTATTTTCCCAACTTGATCAATCATCCATAAACATAGACATGATCCATATGTCTAAAAATAGACATAGTCTAAAAATAGACTTGCGCCAAAAATAGCCTGCGGGCCCACTTAGTGAAGGCGACTCTTTTCACTAAGCTCCATCATCTTGTTGCAATCTCAACAAAAGGGGCAAATGGATAGCTAACATTTTAGAATATGACATTGAAATTAAGCCAACAAAGCTGATAAAAGGACAAGGATTAGCCAAGCTAATGACTGAAACCAATTTTCAAGCCCTTGACATCAATGAACTGGATAACGAATAGGAGATGGTGACTCCACAGATCAATCAAGCCTTTTTACAATCACCTTGGTATGCTGACATATGTTATATATTGTTAAACCTGCAAGCTCCTCTAGGGTTATCCAGGACTAAAAAGAGATTCTTGAAAATGAAAGCTTCAAAGTTTTGTATTATAGACAATGTGTTGTTTTGGAAAAACCATGAAGGTATTTTGCTTAATTTCCTAACACTGGATGAAACTGACAAAGTACTTAAGGAATTTCATGCAGGGGACTGTGGTGGACATTTGTATTGGAAATCAATAGCTGATAAAATCCTAAGGGCTGGATTTTATTGGCCCACACTCTTTGCTGATGCAAAGAAATATGTAACTTCTTGCCACAAATGCCAAATTTTTGAAGGCAAGAAAAAGCTGTTGCCTTTGCCCCTCAAACCCATTTCAACTAAAAGGCCATTTCAACAATGGGGTTTAGACTTCATTGGGGAAATCCACCCTTCATCCTCTGGTCAGCATAGATGGATTTTGACAGCCACAGACTATTTTACCAAGTGGATAGAAGCTATCCCTTGTAGGCAAGCCAATGACTCAATCATCATGCAATTCTTAGAAACCAATATTCTGTCTAGATTTGGCTGTCCGGAGAAGATTATTACAGACAATGTTGCTGCCTTTAAATCCAAAAGAATGATCAATTTTTGTCATAAGTACCACATTACCTTGGGCCACTCCACAACCTATTACCCTCAAGGTAATGGTCTAGCTGAGTCATCCAACAAAAGCTTAATCAACATCATTAAGAAAATATTGGAGGAAAACAAGAAAAATTGGCATAAAAAACTTGTAAATGCACTATGGGCAGACAGATTGACCACCAAAAGATCCATTGGAACAAGCCCATATGAATTGGTTTATGGCATGGAGGCAAGATTCCCTTCATCTTTGGGAATCCCAGTGATAAAGTTGCTGCAAGAAATACAGGCAGAACCTAATGATATTCAGAGAAGGATCAATCAAACTATTCATTTGCAACAGACAAGAGAGGAGGTATACCAAAGATCTCAGGTTTTACAAGAAAAACTTAAAAAGATATTTGATAAAAGAACCAAAGCAGAGGATTTCTTCATTGGGGATAAAGTTTTAAAGTGGGATTCCAGAAGAGAAGATAAAGGAAAACATGGAAAATTTGATTTTCTATGGAAAGGACCTTTTGTTATTCAGATTGTACAAGGAAACAACACCTATTTTCTGAAAATCTTGGATGGCACAGAGGCAGATGATGGGCCAGTAAATGGTCGAATGCTGAAGCATTATTTTGATCCGGTTTGTTGAAGAAATCAGCACTTTAGTTTGTACATAATAGTGTTTACTTTCTGCAATTTATTATAGCAATATGATAGGGAATAAGATGCAACAAATTTTGAGGGAAAGGCAAGGAATTGTGCCACCTTATGGTATTACATTTTGAGTTTATCAGAAGAAGTTAAAAAGGAGACTTGGGAGCTGTGAAAATGATGACAAATATTCAGACAGAGTAACCTAAACAGAGTTGCAACTAAGTGAATGAATTCATGAGAATCACTCAAATTTTGCAGAGGCGCCATTTTGTGTACAGCAAAGGAGAAATGTTAGAATACAACAAGAATTGAATATAAGGCCCTCTGACCTGCTATTCTTGACTTTTCACCAGGAAAAGCCATCCCCAAGTGGAGCCACTATTAGGTTCCTATACCAATAGGTTTCATTTTTCATGATTGACTGTAGAAGAGCCAAATATGTTCATCCTTTCATGCTGCAAAGGTTCCATATTTTGTAAACAAATGAAGAAAATTAAAAAATGAAAAGAGGGTATGCCCTAAAAGAAAAATCAAAGGGAAAAAAGAATGAATTGGTCAGAAAAAATGATAAAAATGAACCCCAAACCAAAAGACTAGGAAAGTGTGCTAGTTTAAATGCCACTACTGTTCCATTTTTGAAGAATTTCATTGTGTACAGGTGGTTGATTCTTGACACAGTTGATGAATAGCCAGACAATTCAATCCTGGTTAGATCATGTTTGAATTTACTTGTCTTTAGAATAGAGAATAAAGATCTGTCCAAACAGTTCAAGCTTGGCAGATAACTAATTAGGTAGAGAAACAAAGGAGCCCAACTGCTTAATCTGGGCCCTTGGAAGAGATAAGGGTAGACTTAGATAGGAGGGCATTCAAAAGAAAAGAGGAAAATCAGGGTTTGCTAGTCCAAATGCACCCAATCAAAAGGAAGAAAAAATGCTAGGTGTATTAGGCTGGGTAGGCAATTTGAGGTTGCAGAAGCAAGTTTGTGATCATTTTTTGTCTTGTCAAGAAAGACTTATCTCATGGATGTCACAAGTACCATGGCAGTTGTTTGGTTGTAAAACAGTGGAGCATGACTAATTTCCCCTCTCATTCCCCCAAGTACCCTTACTGACATCCCCTCAAGGACATTGGGATCTACCCAGTAGTCCTAGTTCACTTCATTTTATGATAAATACTAAGTGGAACTTTGTGTTTACTTAGTCAAAACAAGCCACATTTCTTGTGTAAAAGATCTTACCATTTTACTTCATTTCCCCAAAAACCTAAGTTATTACCTTATAAACTTAGCTTTTTCTATCCATAAAATCATATTAACATTGACTCTATTGTATAGCTCCTTTATCATTTTCCCACCCCTATTCTATAGAAAACTATACAAAAAACCCAAAAAATACATAATATCCCTACCCTTGGCAACTATAGCCATACAGCAAAGTTTTGGGAATTATTGGTTCATGTGGGACCTTAATAATAGCCCCTCCGCATTCAAAAACAATTGGGGTTTATTTGACATCTAGTTAAATAAACAACCACACTGAAATCCCCCACATAAACCATATATTAACTCTTGGTGCGCATGTATATATTGGGATTTGTTTGACATTTGGTTAAACAAATAACCATAGCCGCCTGCATAAACCACATAAAACCCATAATCAAAGGTTTTAAACCCCTACAAACATTATTTAATGCTGAAATATTAACGCGGGTCCCGTATCATAAACCTCCGCCACTTACCTCGCCCATCGACCGTCCGATCCAACGCCATAGATCTAACGGCTGGCGGTGATATCGGAAGCTCCCATCCGCCGAACGTTAGCGTCCGGGGGATTGGCGGTATTTCTGCCGTACCCCTGCCACGCGTCGGCTTCCCGGCGTGATCGAAGCCCTCCCCTCCGAAACCACCATGGCCCAAAGGTGGTACGGGGAATACCGCTTACCGCCCCGGTACCTACCCCTTGACGTCATACCCACGTCACCTAATGAAATCGCATCCACGTTGCCTACCACCACTCCATATCAGCGCCATGTCATCTGCTGACATCACCACCTCGCCTCTGTGTCACCCGCCACGTCATCCAACATGTCATCCTCTGTACCGGTTACAGGAAAAAGTTACGTCATGATGACGTCATCACAAAAAAGCGCCAAAAAGCCCGAAAAAGCCCAAATTTGGTTAAAACTCTTGAAAGTGATGGTTTTTATTCATTTTCTATTTGTTCATTTGTGGAGACTATGCATGCAACTTACGACCAATTCACCACCAAAACTCTAGTCCGCCACCCAGGTGAATTCACTCTGCAAACTTGGCCCCCTCAGCTCAGTATTGTACCCGCAGCTCGTACCAGTCGCCTATAAAACAGGTATTTACCCGTTATTCACCCGTAAACCCTGTTTTTCTGAAATTTCTCTGTTAAAATCACCCGAAGAACTAAAATTCGAATTAAAATGCGCTCCTACCCACAAATCTCTGCATTTTAATTCGTTGTGTGACCCTTTGTTCCAAAGAAAACCTGCAAACTCTGTTCTCCTCTGCAAATTGCCCACTGAACTGCAATTCGAGCCCATTTCCGCCGGCAAAATCTCTAAAACTGCCCAAATATTGAGTTAATTTTCCAAAATCACCTGCAAAAGAGCACCATTTCCTCCGTTTTATCCAGCCTCCCAATTAAACTCTACAGACTTTGTCTTTTCTGTAAATTTTACACAGTGAGGCCATTTCTATATAAGGCTCAGTCTGCAATTCCCTGGGAAAACCTCAGAGCTAGTACTCAGTGTTTTGTTGCTGCATAGACCCACATTCAAATCAAAAACACAGAGAATTTAAAGATGGAGACTCCAGCAGCCTTGAATGTCACTCCTCTCAATGCACCCCACAAGGAATTGGAATCACTACCTTTGGCTGATAGGGATTATCTAATCCAAGACTTGGTTGGTGACAGAAACCACCTGCAGACATTCTGTGAGCTGAGGAACAGTTATCTGAATAACAATGATTTTTATGGGATATGGGAATCAAATCTGCCCATATACTTCCTCCCCTCTGTCAATATCTTCCCTGAGATAATTCACCTCTGCTGTGAAAACTATGAACCAACTCAAAGGGCAGTCAAATCTCCATCTGGGAGCATCCTCTTTCATATAACTCCTGACTCCATCAATCAAATGCTAAACTTCAAACCAACTCAGCTTTTGTTTCCTCTTTCTATGAAGTTCTTTCTTGATGAAGGTCCCAAACTCTCCAGCTTAGAAATAACCCGAATTGCCCAAGTATTTATGAGAGAAGATTTCCAGCGTACAGATCCACCTCCTTTTCACTATGCATGTTTCAATGAAGTGGGTAAATTACTGGTTGATATGATATCTTATGTTCTGTGTTTCAAGACAAGTGAACATATTGATGAAACTATATTGCTCTTACTGTCCGCATTTACCCCAGGGTAGCCCCCTGCTGTCAAATACAATTATGCCAAATTCATTGCCAGCAAGATACATGACCAACTATTGAATCTAGATAGGGAGGGAGTCTTCAAGTATTCATCCTACATCTATCATCTGTTCTTGTATTATCAGCCAGACTGTTTCCAATTCCCCATCAAAATATTGGACTCTAAAGGAGAAAAGAGGTTTGTGATTTTTTGGACCTCAGTCTTTCATGAAGTTCACAGCTCTCCCTACTCCTACTGTGAGTTCATTGACATGTTTGTCTATCCAGTCTCTTCTCTCCTAAAGAGAACTCCTCCTCCTAGACTATCTTATGATATGCAGAAAATATTGCAGCTCTTAAAAAACTATAAAATAGGTGACTGGTACTTCTACCAGAATCACACTGTCATCAGGATATATGGCTGTGAGTTGTGCCCCTACAGGCTGCCAAGATATGTGCCAATGAGACTGTTTGCCTTGGAATATTACAGGCAATTTATCAATTCAGATTTGACTCACTTCCATAGCACCAAGAAAAAGGCTCAGTTTAAGTTCAGAGACCAACTAGGCCCCTATGTCATGAACAAAAAAGAACCATGGCAAGAGGCCGATCAGATATTGGGTGAAAAACTCAGATTAAAAAGGAGATTTTGGTGGGTACCCTATGACCCAAATGGCTTTATCAATGCAAGAAAAATAAAATATAGGCTGTCAGCTTATGAACATTGCAAAATCCCAGAGATAGAACAATTTTCCAACCAAGAGGAGTGGGTAGAAGGCACACTAGTTGAACAGTTCACTAAGGAAGAGAAAATGGAGCAAACTATGAAAAATATGGAAAATTCTCTTGACTTGGATTCTTTTGGGCAGGTTTCATTCAAACTGCCACAGCAAGTCAGATAAGGCACATCAACTACTGCAGCTTCACAAGCTACCCAAGAAAGGACTACACTAGTAGCAGGGACAGCAAAAGGCAAGGAGGTAGTAGATACAGAGCAAGAAACAATGACAGACCAGCCAACTACCTCAAAGGAACAGAGTCAAGGGCAAGCCCCTTCACTACAGACAGAGGCACCATAGGTACCAGCATTACAGACTCCTCTCAATGAGGAAAGAAGCAAGAAGCGAGACAGAGAAGAAACCACACCTGCAAGTGGGTCAACAGAGTAGCCAGAGGCCAAAAGGCAAAGAATAAATCCTGTCCCTGAAGAGGAAATTAGTGAAGAAATCACAAGGAGTCCAAGGAAGGAGAGGGAAACTAGCTAGCAAACATCCACCAGCTCTCACAGGAAAGAAATGGAGAGGCAACATGGTATGGAGGTGTCCTCCTCAAAGCAGCAAAGTAAGCAACCATCTGGTATTAACGGAACATTCATAGAAATTAAAGCCCAAAATGAATTATTGAGAATATAGCTTTATGATCAGCTTCTCAAAACAACACCCTCCAAACAGCAAAGACTGATGGCAGCTTATGACATTAAGGAGGAAAAAATGATCTTAAGTAATTTCAAGCCTAAAGTTCAACAACCACAGACAGCTGCGGACTACATAAAAACAAATCTAGAAGTCCTCGCCAAAGACATACACCCAATGGACCAAATTGAGTTGCACAAGCAAACAGGCGAAATGGTCTATGCTACATTGTCAGACAAGGCAATGCTGGCCCACCAATTGAAGGACTCATTAAGCAATACATCTGCCCAATTGGAATTGGAAAAAATATCTTCCTTGGCTAAAGACAACAGAATAAAGACCCTGGAGGAAATTATTATTGAGCTAGGGCATGATCCTAAGGATGCCAAGGGCATCAAATCCCTTATAAAGAAAAAGGAAGAAGATATTGCTGCACTTAGAAAGCAATTATAACTGCCTGCAACCATGCACCCACAAACTACAGAACTTGCACAAGAAAATGCAGGAGAAGATACGATGGATTTTCTGATGAGGATGAATCAAAGGCTAATTGCAAAGGAGCAAGAATTGGAGAAAGCATTACAAGCCAGGCAGGGAGAGTCGACCTCCCAGCCACCTGAAATAGCTCCAACAGTCACCACTGCCCCTCCCACAGTTGCAGCAGCAATCCCTCCTATCATCCCAACATCAAGAGCAGGTACATCAACCACAGATGTTTCAGCAGCAGCAGCAATAATAGCACCAGACTCTAGCATGAGCATGGAAGAAATGATGAGAGTAGTAAAAGAGCTAGAAATCCAAATGTCAGAACTGAAAGAGACCAAAGAAAAGTTGGCCAAGCTAGAGGTAAGCTATGACAAATCCAAGATAACAGTGGCAGAGAAAACTAGAGAGATAAAGGCCTTGGAGAATAAGGTGAAATCCTTGGAAAAAGATCTCACTTTTCATAAACCTCTAGCAGACATTAAAACAATTTTGTGGACCAAAATTGGCCAGTCTATCACTGACTAATGGCAATCAATTCAGACGATACATGAGCAAATAGAATTGATAGAAATAGCCCGAGTAGAGATTCAAAGGGCCAGGGCATCATTGGGAAACATGCCTGAGCAGGCCAATAAATTCATTCAATTTTTGAATACTCATACCAAATCAACTAGCAGCTCTAGATATCAGGAACAAAACAAACACCATTTTGATAGTGAAAAAGGTGTTGACCCTGAGGAATTTTGTTCAAAATCTAGAAAGAAAGTGCCAAGAAATGCAGGCAGAAATAAATGCCTTCAAAGAAAAGTTTGCAATGTTGCAGAGCAAAGGGTTACCCAGCTTATTGACCAGCAATGGGAGACCTTTAACACATGAACAGTATGCTAACAGGGTAAATACCTATGTTTCCAATCAAATTACAACATCATCAAGCACCTCAGAAGCCACAGGGCCTCCCTCTGGACAGATTTTATATGACAAATTAGAAAATTTGTTCTACATTGAACATGAGATAAATCATCTTTTTGAAGTCCAGCCCAACTTCTATAGGTATACTAAAGCTGATGAAATACTAATAAAAATACAAAGACATCAGTTGCCAACAAACCAATGGTGGCAGGGGATGCTGGAGGTTTTACCAAGGTAATTTTGGTTCTTTTTCTTTTTGATCAGCTACATGTCAGCAAATTCAAATGCACGGGCCACCTGTCAAAGAATGAAAACAGCAGAAAGAGGAAATCAGGTTGGGACTACAGCTCATTAATGCAAGACCACGCACAGATAAAAGGAAAAGACAACAACACAGGAACGTAGAATAAAGACACAGCTACCAGCCAACTCACTCAGTCCAAAAAGTCAAATATATCTGACAAACTAAACAACCAGCACACCAACATTTACTGCTGCATTCATTTCTCTCATTTACTTCTTCTGTAGAGTAGGTGAAGGAAGTTATTGCTTGATAGCTTATCTACACGATATTTTGTATCTCCTTTTTGTATAAATACCTCCCCATGAGATGTATTCGGGGTTGGTGATTTTCTCTCTGGACTGCGCTGTAACTCTGAGACTTTTTAATACAAAGGTTGTTGAAGTTCACTGCTGCTGGACCGTCTGAATGTGGATTTGATGTTCTGGGACCTGCTACAGAATTCCTGTGTCTTTCTATGGATCAATAAGTTATTCTAAACTGCGTTTTGTGTCTTTTGTGTTTGCAAAATTCATATATGTTTCATAATCTTAGTAATAGAGAAAAAGAATAGCCCAGAATTTGTTTAAATACACTCTGTGTTCAATCTCTGTTGTTAATTATGTTTTCTTCAGAGTTAGCATAAACAGGAATTCTTAGTTGCTCCTGTTTCCACTGATTCTTTCACTTTGAATATTGCCTAGGAATTCTTTACTGCTCCTTGATAATATTCATGCACTTTCCCTCTGCCAACATGATGAAGGATTCTTAACTGCCCTTCATCCACTGGCTTACATTCCACCAATTTCCAGATTTTAAAATTGTTCCAAGATCGATTATCTTGCTCTGTAGTATTTCCCTTTATCAAAGAAAACACTCTCAGCAGTTCGTCCTCATTGACCCCATTTGCCCAATGGTATAAACTGCTTTAGACTTGCATCCCAGCTCTATTTAAGGTCATCATCCAACAAACTTAAAACCAAACCCTATGTGTCATAACTAGCCTAAAATACTTCAAAACAAAGCTAAATTACAAAGAGAGAGCCCTCTCTAGTTGTAGATTGGCTAGAATCTGCAGCTAAAAGACTGGTTAGTGGTTACCTTGGTCGTATTCCCCCCTTAGAGCTTTCCTGGGGAACAACCTGAGTGATAACAGAATCTGAGGAAGGTGTGTAAGGATATAAACTACAGAAGGATTAAACTCTTGAACATATCAGCGAGAAGACTCCAAAATTTGGTAGCATTTGGGTACCAAGGGATCAAAGGTCATGATGATGCAGCAAGGATCAGATGGAATGAGGCAAAATGAACAACCCAGAACCTGGAATGCCAACGATAGAATGAGGATATCCCAAGTCGACACGAAGTAGAAAGAGTGTCGATGTCCAAGAGCGACAAACTGCCGTAACAACCAACATAAAGTTTCCAATTTTCCCCCACCATTTCTGGCGAGTACCCAAATTATTTTTGAAACACAAGCTTGAAGGGGATAGCATATGCTTGTAATTTAAGTTCATCCTTCGGACAAATCCGACCTAGTGATTTTTAACGAGCTCTAGAAAGGATAAGCTCAGTCTCGTCATGGTGACAAGTCCAATGTCATTAGGGTTTAATGAGTCCAACATAGGTAAAACTCAGAATCTTTTTCATATTTAGAGATTTTGAGAGAGACACGGAAAAGAAAACTCCAGAGGTCCCTTTTTGTAAATTTTTCCCTCGAATCTCAAAAGGTAGAAAACAATACCCAAGGTAACCTATTGACCATGATAGATCAACGTATACCTTTTTCATAAATAATCTATCCCAGCCCAAAATAGGGGTAAACTTATATTGGGTAGATGACGCTTCGCAGGCTTTAGCGAGTTCAAAGTGACAAGAGCTTGATGATCTTTTCATGTTTCGAGAGTCAAAAAAGAGCTTAAAGATGACTCCAAAAGGGAGTTTTTCGTGTTTTTATCGAGTCCAAAAAAGTATAAAATATAACTCGCAAGTTCATCACCAGAGTCCGCAGAAACCTGTCGCTGCACAAAAATGAGTGTAATATCTGTTTTTGATATAAAAATACATGAAATATTAAAAAATAGATAAAAACCCTAATTTTACCAAAAAGGCTTATAAAAGAGTCATTAGGTAAAAATCAAATTACTTTTCGCTGTTTTACCTCACAGTAAAAAATTTACCCTTGCACATTCAAAATTTCAATGATCGACTAGAGGAAGATTATCACCTTGTCAGTAAATTCGTCCAGTCTAGGTAGGCACTACTCGTTTTCCTGCATATTTAGATAGATTATGATCTGTTTTGGGTGGTGTTAGCTACTTCTTAGGAAGCTTTTAGGGAAAACATATGCGCAGCTATTGTTTCAAGTCGCCAGCTTGGGACCGCGAAGACCCAAAATTTTCCACAGGGAGAAAACGGGGTCTTCGCGGCTGTACATGGAAAAGTCGCGAAGATCCCGATTTTCCCGAATAGTAGATTTTGGCTCAGCGCACCTGTTAGAAAAACAGGCGCGGCGAGCACCGATAGTTAAAATTTCTCAAAACCTAAGCAGTTTCCCTAGTTTAAAGCACAAATGGAGCACTTATAATCGCTTATGTGTGCATGCAGGATAAACCCATGGTGATTGAGTGGAAGGAATGGGAGCACAGCAGTGATGATGAATTAGCCATGGGGGATCAAAACTGCCTGGATGTGCTCTGGAATTGTGGGCTTCTGAAATTTTTCATGGTGCCCTGTCTAAGGGCACAACCAAAACTACTCCAATATCTGGTTGGAGCATGGGATCTGAATGAGGATAAGTTCAATATCCGAGGGCAAGAGCTGGAGATTGAGTTAGTAGACACTTATTTCTAGACAGGGTTGTCTTAGAGGGGGGAAAGGCCCTATATGGTTGGGACTTGTATCATTGGAGAAACCATGGATATGCTCATGGGAAGATTGTGTCTGGAGGCAGAGAAATCAGATAAGGGTGGAAAACTCAAGATCGCAACAGTTAGGGACTTGTCTCTTCGAGTTCTCCTCTCTACCATCACTAGAGCAGTTGGCTCACAGGCCCCACACGAGGCCACCAAAACCCAACTCCGGCTGGCAGCTGACTGTATGGATCCCACCGTCTTCAACTGGGTCGAGGCCGTAGCAGATAACCTAAAACGACAATTAACAAAGTTTCGGGCGGGGGGATGTCAAACAGTTTGGGTATGGGTCTATTCTTGTATCATTCATCCTCAAGCGTCTTCCTATCTTCCAGAGACAGGAAGCAGTCGTAGCATGGCCGACTCTGCGGGAGCCACGGATGACTTAGTGGGCGATGTTGATGCCCCGAGGAGGCGGGGGTCAACATATGTCATGGAGACCCAAGTTTTTCCAATGGCTGGATCGCTAACTAGTTGTTGTCGAGGACTGGCCATATGCTGGGATAGACTTCAGGGGTGATCCTGATTTAGTACTCCCCCCTGGGGAACACTGGGATAACAGAGGTAATAAGTTCATTTGTTGATTTTCAAAATATTTTGTAATTTTTATAATTTTTCACATATGTTCTGATCACTATGTTTCAATTTTGCAGATGTTGGTCCAGAAAGGCCTGTAGGTTTGTCTCCGATTGCTTGGAGAGCTGAGTGGGAGTTTGACATTCCTCCCCTCGGTGGAGATGTAAAGGACGAGATTGATTGTGACCTAGAGGGGTTAATGGAGGGGATCCCTGACTATGCGAGATTCTAGGATGTCCCTTTATAGTACCAATGACACACAACATGGGTGTCAAGCAGGATTCATCAACTACTCAGATGCATTGTCTGAGCAGTCATGTGCTATAGAGAGCACCACGCAGATTAGACTCCTAGGTTCAATTTCTGCAATTTTGAAAGGCATGTTGTCTTGCGATGTAACTCAAACATATATTTTTTGAGCACTGCAATGTGCAACACTTTGATATATATATATATATATATATATACCTATGTTTTGCTGTATTGACTTATTATGTCTTTAATGTTTATTTTTTACAAATGTCTCAAATGTCTATCTAATATATGATTTGCCAATGCATCAGTTAATGTATTTAGTCTTCTAGGAATATTCCAATATGTAATATAATCAAAATTCCTTTCCAGTAAATGAACACATAAATACAACCTTAAAATTTGAGTGTTTCTAATGGAATAATGCCCGTTGAGTTGAAGAACAAGTTGTGAATCTAGATTCACAATCAATGCATGAATATTGAGGGCAATAGCCTTAGTGAATAATTCAATGACTACACTATATTCAACAACATTGTTCATAGTACATCCTAGACAAACACCTTGAAGATCTACCAACACACTATGAGGATTGTAGATAACCCATGTTGCAGAGGAAAGATTCTGAGTATTGCGACAAGAACCATCAGTGAAATCGATAGAAGGTGTCACAGACATCTGTATAAGAAGCAAAAAGGACAGAATAAGTTGGAAATGCTCACACACCAAGCCAAACATGTACAAAATGAAAAACACACTTATGTACACAACAATGCACGAAAGACTCATGCATAATATTTCTTGAGATAAAGCCCATTCCGGGGGTTATCTAAAGGGTTGCCTTCATAATCATTTAGCTCATAAGCCCCTTTTTGCAAAACATGTTTGAAAATATAGGGCCCATGCCACATGGGTTCAAATTTGCCTGCCCCCAGCTTGTCATTAGCTTGATCATACAGCAGGACTAAATCCCCCTCCGTGAAATAATGTGGGTTGATTGTCTAATCGAAATGAGTTTTCACTCTCTTATTTTGTGCTTCAATGACTAAAGAAGTAAGTCAACAAGTCTTGTCAAGATTTTCTAGATAAAGAAGGCATTCTTCCACTGGAGTAGTATTTGGGAGCAATTCGATAGCTAATTTGAGAGAAGGGATTTCTCATTCAATCGGAAGGGTAGCTTCTAGACCATAAACAAGTTGAAATGGTGTGAACCTGGTCACATCCTTAACCAAGGTACGGCAGGCCCATACAGCGGAAAACAACATCAAATGCCAGTTGGACTTTTGCATTCCAATGGTACGCTGAAGCACAGTAACCAACACTTTGTTTACTGCCTCTACTTGGCCATTAGCCTGAGGGTAATAAGGTGTCGAACTTTGTGATGCAAGCCTCACTGGGTTGTCAACTCAGTCATCATATAACCACAGAAATGGGAACCATGATCAGTGACTATAGCCTGAGGGACTCCAGACTGGGTAATTACGTGATTGAACAGAAATTGTGCAGTTGTCTTACAGTCGTTAGACAATGTATGCATTGCTTCAGCCCATTTCATAAAATAATTGACAACAACGATGATATACCCATGCCCCCCAGCTGAGCTAGGGTTACAGGTCATAAAATCAATACCCCATTTAGCAAAAGGGCCGACGGTAATGACAGGATGTAAAAGGGAAGGTGGCGCATGCATCTTCCACTAGTAAATTTGACATGCATGACAGGAGCGGACAGCCAGAATGCAATCTTTGAAGATGGATGGCCAAAAGTAACCAGCACGAAGAATCTTTTGGGCAATAGCATAACCAGACATATGACCACCACAGGCACCTGAGTGGCAGTCATTTAAGACTTTTTCAACTTCCTCGAAAGTTAGACAGTGGTGGAGAACTGAATCCATGCCGAGATGATATAAAGTGTCTCCGACAATATGATACGACTGAGAATGGTGGCGAATACGTCACCGAGCATCCTTGGACAAATTAGGGTAGAGTGAAGATGTCTGGAGGTAAACAATAATGTCACCTTACCAGGGATCGAGGGTACTAATCAAGAAAATCATGTCGTCTGGAATGTGGTCCTCTATCCGAGAGGGAGCGGAAGCAGACGGTAATGAGAAAATCAACTCAGCGAAGACCAGTGAATTCTTAGACTTGGAAGTGGTAAACTCCAAATAAAACTCTTGAATGATAACAATCCATTTTGAGTATTTTCCCCCCAGAAATTGACGTGACAAAATGTATGTAATCGGGTTGTAATATGAAATCACGATTGTAGCGCGCAACAAAATGTAATGACGAAAACGTTGGACTACATGGAAAGCTGCCAAGGCCAACTTCTCAACATAAGCATAGTGAGTCTTGGTATCAAGAAGGTTGTGGCTAAGATAATATATGACGTGCTCGAAACCATCACCGTCGTCTTGGACTAGAACCATACCAATGGTACTATCAGTGGTGGCAAGATAAAGCGAATAATCACGATGATAGTTGGGTGGACGCAATAAGGGAGCAGAAACATGAAGTGTCTTGAGCTGCTCAAATCACCTTTGGGCGATGTCAACCCAAATAAAGGGAGTGTCATGCTTAAGGAGACGCGTGTAACCTTTAGCGACCTCAGCATAGTTAGGAATAAAACGATGTAGTAAATTAGCCTTCCCCTGCAAACTCTGCAATTGATGCAAAGAAGTAAGAGCTGGGAGATTCAAAATAGCTTCGACCTTGAGTGGATTGAGATGAATACCCTCCTTAGAAATGAAAAACCCAAGGAGTCTGCCAGATTCAACGCAGAAGGCACATTTATGCGGATTAAGACGAATACGGTAATGTCAACAGCAAAGAAAAATCTGGTGAGGGTGGTTCGGATGGTCTGTACGTTTAGCTGAATGAGCTATAAGGTCATCTAGATAAGGCTGAACAATATGTTGGATGTCATGAAAAGCATAGGACATTGCTCGTTGGAAAGTCACATCGACGTTTTTCAAGCCAAAAGGGAGTTTTTTGTAAGAAAAAAGTACCCCACAGACAGATAAAGGCAGTTTTGTGCTGATTAGCAAGCGAAATATTGATCTGGTTGTAGCCAGAAAAGTTATCCATAAAAGAGAATATTTCACTCCCAGCACAATCGTCAATAAGTTGGTCAATAAAGGGAGTAGGATAGTTATCTTTCAAACATGCATGATTGATGTCACGATAATCAACACAAACCCGAATAGTTCCTTGATTTTTGGTCACATGGACAATATTAGATACCCAGTCTGTCAGCGGAATAGGGTAAATAAACCCAGCCTTAAGAAGTTTTTCAACCTCTCCCTTAATGGCAGTGACCTTTCTCGGTTGCACGGGACGTACACGTTGACAAACTGGTTTTGCACTAGGATATGTGGGTATCTCATGTACCACAATACTCAGATCAATACTGGGAATTTCTTCCTACGACCAAGCGAACACATCGCGAAACTCTTAGAAAATATCGATGTAGAGCTGGATCTCCTCAGGAGAACAAGTCACTCCAATGTGAATATTTTCATCGATCCCTAGTTTAATAGAGATTTCGATGGGCATGGTTTGCGTAATATTACCGATATTCACTTCAAAAAAGACCTCATGAGCGAGGATTGGTACCTAAAACGACTGAGAAGGAACACGGGAAGCAAATGTATCCAGACAGGCAGTCATGGCCCCATGACCTAGGAGAAATGAGGAACGATGATGATTATCGACCCAAGGAGGATCCTCAAAAGACATAGTCTCAAGAATCGCATCATCAGAAGGAAACATCTCTTGTAACAGATCCAGAGAAGCAATATCTCCAAGCCAGGGGGATTGCACATATGTGTCAAGAGATCTACTCGAAGGAGTAGAGTCAGAAGATGAAACCGAAGCTGAAACGATTTCAACATAGTTGAGCTCTGCAGGACTCAACCGCATAACATCACCCCATGAATCCACTTGATCGAAAGGGGGAATCACCCAGGGATCAGGATTGATAAAGATCATATTGATAGAGGTGACATTATGAGGTGGGAGTGGAAAAACACCCATGAGGGCAGGATCTTTAAAGAGGCTAGCACCCACACTCTCATAGGGAATACTGGTATGCTCCACAAATGGAACATTGCCATCCAAGGAAGAGGAAGCGAAGAAGGACAATTGATCGACTATAACAATCTTCCCTTGATGAGGGAAACGAAGCACGTGGAATAAAGATGATGACACGGCATGCATTGCATAGGTCCAACTCTGACCTAACAAAAGGTTGTAAGTCAGATGAGCATCAACAACTTTGACTTCGGCGTCGACCGCCTTCCCTTCCAAGGTGATAGGCAAATGTGGGAGAATACTAAATGGATGAGAATATCTTCCATGAAATGCTTCCAAGGTATTAGGAGATTGACTCAAAGATGGGGAACCGATAGCCTTCCAACAAGCAACAGACATGATGCAAGTGGAAGCTCCTTCATCAATAATAGTACGATGAATATTCTTCGAGTTAATAATGAATTGGATGAGAAAAGTGATTTGATGAGGCAAACGCGACACATGGTTTTCAATATCGAACGTAATTAACTCAAAATCAACCGGATCAATACCACCAATGGCAGATAGTAGAGACTTCCATTGGGGAGGACAACTCTAGAGAACCTCCAATGCAGACATAGCCGAAGGAGCTTGGGCTAGATCTTCGACAATACTATAGTGCTATGCAGAACGAGCATTAGGGTTATAGGAAAATTTTCGAAGAACTCCTTTAGTAGGCGGTCTAATGATAGACTCGGTGTTGGGCCATTCAATATGAAGAGGGCCAGAACTGGAAAAAGGAACGTTAGAAGGTGCTTCAGGTTCCTTCCTAGCATATGGAGCATAATCTTTCGATTAAGTACTCACATGAATAGGGATAGTCCCAGCCATAAAAACCTAGGAACCAATTGAGGAAGAGGATTGGAGTTGGTCTACCACCATCTGAGTTTGCTGGGAGGGAAAAGGCTCTTTAAGTACAACAGGAGTCCCCGAAGTCCCTTTAAGCAAACGACTAACCTCAGACTGTCTAGGACAATCTTTAGTGTAGTGATCCTCATCACAGATAAGACAAGGATACTTAGGTTTTCATTTAGAACCATCATCGGCAAGAGGTTTAGGAGGTTCTTGCTTTGGTACATCGGCTTTATTTCTACCCTTTCCTTTCTTTTTACCTTTCAGAGTTTTCTCTACCATGGTAGACTGAATGACATTAACCTCTGAGGTTTTCCCAGAATTATACGAAGACTTAGAAGCATTTTCAATAGGAGAAATAAATTCTTGCTTCGCAAGAGTCGTGGAAGACTTTCGAGAAGATTGAGCAACGGAACCAATAACACCATCAACTGACGACGTTGATGGGGCCTTAGAAGTTCCAGGTCACAGAGCATCAGGTAAGACATCATAAATAATGCCATATTGAGAATATACCAAATCAAGGTACAGAGCATGTGCGATGGCTTGCTCTTCAGTAACACATGCCCCCATAGCAATATCTCGAGCTATCAAATCGACAAAAGAGGTAGTAAACTAGTCAGTTAGTAGTTGATCAGGGATCTAGAACTTAATCAACCGGCATTGTCTTCTCCATTCATGAATATGATAGGAGATGTGGGTAGCCGTGTCCTGTTTCAGATAAGTGAGGAGATGCATTCCCGTTTCATAGCAAATCAGTAACTGGAAATGGGTAAGAAATTCCATCGCGAGAGAGTTGAAGTCTTGGAAAGTTTCACGAGCAAACTCAATATACCATTTCACGGCAGAACCAGTAAGAGTCCTTTGAAAAAGACAGAGACGGATAGAATCGTCAAACCAAGAATTAGATAAACACCAAAGGTGATAAGTCATAACATGCGCTTGGGGATCCTCCCCAGATTTTCCATCAAATTTAGGACAATCACCAAGAATCTTAGTTGGAACTGGTGGCCAATATGGATTATGAAGTATAGGGTCATTTGTTAACTTCGACACATCGAACAGTTCCAAAGTCGCAAGAAAAGGTAATTAAGGGCTGAAAGAAATCATGGGTCTTTGATAAGGGCCAACATTAGGGTTCCAACTAGAACCTTGTTGTCCCCACAGATTTTTTCCATAAGGATTTTGTCCATAAGGGTTATAGTGAGGCAGATTAACACCATAACCCGGTTGCTAACCCGGATTTAGACTGCCAGCAAACCATTGGTTATCAGCTTGACCAACAGGAGCAACATATGGCTGCTGAAAATTCTGATAAGGATTAACCTGAGGTTGTTGATAGTTTTGATATGGAGTACCCTGAGGTTGCCCTTGGGGATATTGAGGTACTTGGAGACCGTATTGTGGTTGAGGCCCAAACTGTGCCTGGGCCCTAGATGGCATCTAATAAACAGGTTGGGCTTGGAATCCAACCTGAGTCTGGCGACCGGGTTGAGTTTGGGGTCCAACTTGAGTCTGGAGACCAGGTTGAGGTTGAGAACCTGCTTGAATTGGAGGGCCAGGTTGACTAAGAGTTGGATTGATTTGACCCGACTGATGTCCTTGGGGGAACTAAGGATGACCCAATTGACTAGAAGATGGGTCATGTTGGAACTGAGGTTGACCTACCTGACCAAAAGGTTTCCCTTGTTGGGCAATAGGTTGACCTAGCTAACCAGACGGTTGGCCTTGCTGGGCAACAGGTTGGCCTTACTGGAATTGAGGTTGACCTTGCTGACGAGAAGGTTGCCCTGAATAAACATAGGAGGAATCTATGGGGGCCAAAGGTTTTCCCTGAAAGGGCTGTCCTTGCAAGCTCGAAGGTTTTCCTTGAAAAGGTTTCCCTTGCAAACCTGAAGGTTGTCCTTGCGGGCTGCGGTAAGTAGTGTGATTCTAGGCAACCGAAAACGGAATGTAATTCTCAACTAGGACCCCCAGAGGAAGAGACCTAGTGTAATAAATATGAGCTCCATGGTGATCAATGTAGTGCGGAGGGTCATGTGGGATAGACATCGGTTGAAAACCTAAAGGATTATGATTCGAATTTTGAAGAGCAAACAAATACTGCTCATATGACAATCCCGCCGGAATGGAATTCGAAGAGATTGGTACATTACCCGTAAGTTGACCAACTCCAAAAACCAGAGTCAAAGGACTGCTGCCAGTGAGTCCAGAAGATATCCCACTAACAGTAGTAACCACTGAAGATGCAGTAATCGCACTAACAGAAGGGGTTGTAGATGCCACACACATAGTGGGTATTGATGGAACGGACATAACTGATGTAACCTATGTCTAAGGTATGGAAGTCTAGGTCGAATGAGTAGACATGAAAGGTCCTGAAGTCGAAATCATAGTACGAGACCACACAGAGCTCTGATGTAGAGATGTAGAACCAACTATGTCATCCAGAGCGCGATAGTGAAGTGGCAATGACACATTTGGAGCGGTGTGGAAAGGAAAACCTTCCAAAGGAAACTGACATTCCCCGGTTGACACAAGGCTCTCTTGACTGCTAATGGGACTTGACTCATCCATGTCAGAAGTGGCCATTGGAATCGAAGCACCAGGAGGAGTAGATGGGAGGTCCTCGTGTAATAATTCCCAAATGTTGGGAGGAGTCCAATTTATATCAAAAGGTTCCTCACCTAGAGCTCGAGAGGCAAGAGGCTGGACACTTGGAACAATAGGAAGAGTACCAGTAACATATGATACCTCAGAAGGGCTAGGAGAAAGGGGCTCTCTGTCACTTGGTAAGGACAATGGATTCGGTGATTCCGCCAGGATGGCCTAAACTCAAAAGTCCGAGAGAACAGATATAATCAATAGGGTTGCAAAAAATCTTCCAACATATTATCACGATGGGGCCAAGATTAACAGGTAAGATTTTATCGCGAACAAATAAACTTTATGACATCGGAATGAAACTTTGCCTTTTCATGTTTTAAGAGTTGAGAAAAAGGACAAACTATGACTCTAGTCTCCTTCGAAGTTTAATGAGCCTGAAAGGACAAGTGCTCAAATGATCCTTTTACTTTTAAAGAGTCAAAAAGGAATGAAAGTGACTGCTCTAGAATTCTAGGCAAAAGGATTACCAAACAAATCGTAAAACTGCATATACACCTTGGTAATAAAATGAAAGAGGAATAACCAAGGACTTCCCATACGGCAGTTAATCTTCCCGAATGTTGTGTTCAGTACGTTATGATTTGTAAGGTGGTAGACTCGTATGGATAATAGGTTGATAACCTAGTGGGGTCTCCCAACATATACGTGACGATATAGGGAGCACAAATCCGTACTAGTATTTATTGAATCACAAAAGGAGGAATCGCCCAACCTTAGTGAAAACAATAGCAACTAGGTTTAACGACGTCGAAACACGTCTCTAGCCTAGACCTCTAGATATGTGAGTGTTAGGTTCCAATTCATTTTTAAGTTCATTCAATAAATTTTAATAGTTAATCTTGAATTAAGTCTCGGTTTTAAGGCCCTATCGAATGTATCTTTAACACTCCTAGAATGCAACTAAATGAGCAAAAAGACCATTCTCATTGGATGAACAACTAGCTAAGGAAGAGTGAGAGGTTCAATGCATAACAGCTGAATGGAAAACAAGCAAACCAATCAAAGAAAAAGGAACACCTCTACCATTTACTCAAACTTGCAAGCAATCTAAACAAGAAAAAATGAGAAACACACTTTTTGCTTTTCAATGTCTTAATCTCAAGAATCTACTAATGCAAAAATCATCTTTCAAATCTTAATACAAGATGAATGCAATTTTTTATTTTTTCAAATAAATGATAAGCAACTACATGAAAAAATGAATCAAAGACTCAAAACCAAGGAGATATTTCTTTTGCAAAACTGGAAAGCTGTCTCACTGACCAGGAAATAATGTAATCTATGCCAAGTGAAGGAGGGAAACCGTACAAACAAGAGATGAAAGTTCGGTAACCGAACATCACATACCCATCAGGATGATGACAAACAATGAATAGGAAGAAGCCTCAAGAAAAGTCAGAGATTATACCAAGTAGAGTTTTGAAATCGTAACGAATGAGCGACCCAAGCAAACCAATCATTTAAGAAACCCGAAGGTATTTAGGTCACATGGTTCAAGAGGAAGGATTTTAAAAGACTTGAAACCCGGAATCGAAAATCCTAACAACCAATACTTTTGATACAATAAAGAGGTAAGAAACAAGCTTAGAGGATAGAACACACTGGCCAATCAACCAAAAAGCTTCAAAAATTAAAACTAATAGGAATTGTCGCAAGTATAAAACTAGCAACACGCGCCAACAACAAATCGTTGTACCCCTCTAACTAAGCACTTTGTGATGTCATTGTGAAAGTACATCAGTTAGCTGCACTGAGCCGATTTAGGGCTCGTCGCGACTGTTATACAATTTAATCGCTTCGGTGAGTAAAAGCACAACCCAAAAAACAACGAGGATGTGAATACTGTTCGACTGTCAGAAGATTAACAACGACGACCTTAGATCAAAGGAAAAAAAACAAAAGTTGGGTTGAGGCAAGGCCAGGTCTATAACTCAGGAGAGTGGGAAGACTACAGGGGTAGTCGAACAACTTCCAGAATAGAGCATGCTACCCAAACATAAGGGAGACAATCAAACAAACAAAACCAATCAACACAAAAGACAAGATCCCCAGTATGGTGGCCAACTTGTGACACAAGCAAGTTCCCTCTGCGGACAGAGGCAACCCCTCTAGCCTCAGAGTGGGTCTATTCACCGCAAAGACAATACCAAAGAAAATTTCCTTAGAAATATGGTGTTATGAAGGCCTACCTTTAGATCGATGTTTGATGAATTCCTCATCGTGTCGCTCCAGTTCTTGTTCTTCTAATCACTTGTACCTGAAAACAACATGTAGAGAAACACCACAAACGTAATAGGAAAAAACCAAACAATCTACTTGAAGAGTCAAGGAACCTCAAGCTATCAACATACAATTTCAACATGTGATATAGGAAACAAGCTATTGATTTGTATTAATATAAATCAAAGTAAAACTTACAACCGAGCCTTGACATTGTAAGTCTCCTTGAAGGGTCCTGTCGGCATGTCTCCGTAAGAATTTACTTGTGAACCATCTCCCAAGGGAACAAATGACTCTCTCTTTAGTTCAAAAGGTTGATGCTAGAAAGCTCTCAAACCAACTCTACTTAAACATCTCTCAAGCCAAAATACTTATGAGGCTACTTCCACACTCTCCTCTCTTAGAAACTTGAAGCTATCAAATTAAATCTAACTATCATCCAGTTACATCCAACTAGCTAATCTCATTCATGGAGGAGACATTTATAGGAGGGAGAGGTTCCATAAGAGATGGGAGGAAGATCTTATCTCTTAGGGAAGTTGCACAAAAGGTGGAACAACTATCCCAGAGGAGAGAGGCGAGCTCAACTAACCCAACAACCAGCCCTAGAACCGCCCATGAAGCAATTTCATCTTGAAGTTTCGACAAGTTGTTAAAAAACTTGCCAAATCTGGTACAGAGCAATGACTTCACTAGGGCTAGTGTTAACTTGACCATCTTCGTGGGAGGGATAACTTTTGACCCGCGATGACCTAGAAACTTAGGCAAAAAGGGGTCTGCTTCAAGGATAATGAACTGAGACATTCTTCCTGAGATTACAAGGAAGGTTTTGACACATCATTGGCAACATGACACAGAATAGATGTCAGCAACATGGACCGACAGTACCCGGGATTAGGGAATGCAGAGTCGGTGACAAATTACTATGTAACAATAAGGGATGCAAGAAACCAATAGGGTGTGGATGTTCTTCCTTGACTAGTTGACACTCTAATCATTTAGTTAAGAATCTTGTGATATCCTTCCTCATACCAAGCCAATAATAACCCTTCTTAATTGTAGAAAACAACTTTTGATAACCCAGATGAGCGGTATAGGGACTTTTATGGAATTCATCCAATATGAGTTGTTTTATTGAGAGCTGGTTAGGGACATACTTTCTTCCTTAGAAAATTAAGAAATCTTTGTTGTCGATACCATATTAAGGGCAACTTCTTTAATTTTTTCAGAGAAATTAAACTCCACTTGACTGTATGAAATCTCATATACATGATGCATTCTTCTGCTTAGCGCATCGGCCACCCAGCTTTCCTTTCCTTTAAGATGTTTTAATTCAAATTTGAACTCACTCAAGATTGCAGTCCATCTTGCCTGGCATGCATTCAAGCTGGGTTGCTTAAAGAAACTAGTCAAATAACTGTGATTTGTCATCAGCAGAAATCTCTTCCCTAACAAATAGTGTCACCACACCTTCAAAGCATGGACTACAACTGTTAGCTCCAAATCATAGGAATAATACCTCTACTCATGCTCCTTTAACTTACCAGATTTATAAGAAATCACCTTACCTTCTTGCATCAAAACTCCCCCTACACCTTCTTGGCAAGCATTTGTACAAACTATAAATTCTTTTTCTAGATCTGAAACTTTCAGTACAAGGGTGGTAGTGAGTAATTGTTTCAGATTCTGAAAACTTTGTTGACACTCTCTTGACCATTTAAAATTCTTTCCTTTATTTTGCAAAGAGGTGATTGGGTAAGCAACTTTAGAGAACCCTTTTATAAATCGACGATAATAATTGGCCAGTCCCATAAAGGAGCGTATATCTACTACATTTGTTGGGATGGGCCACTCCATGATGGCTTT
Organism: Pinus tabuliformis; assembly: GCA_031772625.1. Classification (NCBI taxonomy): domain Eukaryota; kingdom Viridiplantae; phylum Streptophyta; class Pinopsida; order Pinales; family Pinaceae; genus Pinus; species Pinus tabuliformis. The sequence continues at coordinate 762,893,237 of CM062804.1, forward strand.
TATTTTTTTTGTGTCCACTGCTACACCTTCGGAGAATATAATATGTCCTAAATACTAAATTTGATCCTTATAAAAGTCACATTTGCTAAATTTAGCATAAATATGGTTTTATCTCAAAGTTTGCAATAATAGCCTAAGGTGTTCTTTATGCTCCTCTATGCACTTAGAATATACCAAGATATCATCAATAAAAATAAGAACAAACTTATCCAAGAAGGAGTGAAAAATTCCATTCATCATATTCATGAATGTTGTTGGGGCATTGGTGAGTCCAACTGGAAAAACAACAAACTCATAATGTCCATAGTGTGTCGTGAACGCTGTTTTATATATATCTTCATGCTTAATTCATATTTTGTGATAGGTTGATCGTAGATCAATTTTTGAAAATACAACAACACCCTTTACTTGATCAAAAATATCATCTATTTTAGGCAATGGGTACTTATTTTTAATCATTAACTTTTTTAGTTGCCTATAGTCTATACACAGGCAAAGAGTCTCATCCTTTTTCTTACAAATAAAACTGGAGCTCCCCAAGGGGACACACTGGGACAAATATAACCCTTGTCCAATAGATCTTGGATCTGCATTATTAATTATGTCAGTTTAGGAACGCTCATCCTATAAGGGGCTTTAGAGACTGGAGTGGCTCGAGGAACTATTTCTATAGTAAAATCAATATTCCTCTTGGGAGGAAACCATAATGTTTCTTTTGGAAAGACATATTTGAATTCTTGGATAACTGGTATCTTTTCCAGGGCAGATATATTATCCTTAGATTTATCATAACCCACCTGAACTGCATAAATTTGACATCCCTTATGGATACACTTGCCTAACTGGTGGGCTAAAATAGGGCATAGATTTACTTCCATTTTAACACCTTGGATTTCTTTACGGATACCCTCATCAGTAAGAAAGTTAATTGTTTTATCTTTACAATTTACTAAGGTCTAGTGTTGTTCCAACCATTCCATGCCTATCAATACATTATAGGAGCCTAGAGGTAACATATTTAGATTTTCCTTAACTTGTTTCCCAGCTATATCAATTATACAACTTTCTACTTTTGCGGTTACTCACCTTTCAGCTCATGTTTTTCAAGAAATTCTTCTGCCCCTTTTTGTTTTTCCAAGTCTTGGTGTTGTCTTCTTTTTTCTTCATTTGATGGTAACATATTCGATCTTTTTGAATGGCTTCATCCATTGTATTTGGGTTATCGAATTCTAATTTCTCTTTCATGAAGGCAAGTAGGTTGTTGGGAAACCATTGCACTTTATCTTTTCCTCACAGATGTAAGGAACATATCTTAATAAAGAGGTAAATTTAGTTATAAATTCATCGATGGACTATTTTCCCAACTTCAGATCATGGAATTATTTTTCCTTTTCATCATAAAACTACTCAGTCAAATACTTATCCTTAAAATGTTTCTGAAATTTTTCCCAAGTAAATTCTTGCTCATCAATACTTCGAACCGTTTTAATCTCCTCCCACCATAAGGTGGCCTTTCCTTGCAGCTGGTACACTTCCATCCTAGCCTTCAAATTATCATCATATTCATATATTTTTAAATATTTGTTCATATTGATCAGCCATGCTTCCGTTGCCTCCTTCATTTCTCCATCATAATTTGAGGGTTTGATTTTCTTGAACTCCCCTTGTAACTCTATTTTCTTTCTTTTAGGCCCTTTCCCACCAGAAACATTATCAAATCCCTCTTCATTACCTACTCGACCTCCCTCGAACTCTAGGTGATATTCTTCTTATTTGTGAAACTCTTCTCTATTACCCTCATCTCAACTTGGATTTGGGTTTCGTTGGTTTTGCTTATCGAAGAGACTTTTCATGATCTTTTCTTATTCCAATCACCACCTTTCATAATCTACCATCAAATTCATTATCTTTGCTCGAAGCTGCTGCACAGTCTCTAACAATATGGAATTTGTGTTCAGACCTTCTCTGCCCAATTGAACACACATTTTTGGGTTACCTTTTGGTATAGATGTTGCTTCTAATCCTTCAGATGATCCTCCTAATTATGTAAATCCTTCTCCCCGTCTCATATTGGATCAAATTATTTTTTCTGTGCACCATACATCGATTTTGTTATTTCACATCAACCATTCAGGTCTTAGTGTAGCAACCTGAGCTGCTTTGATACCACTTGTCACATCTATTCACACATAACCATTAAAAAAAATACCCTTACCCTCCTCTTCTTGACATTTACCTTATCCTTAATTGTTGTAAAAACTTATGGAGAAATATGGTTGTAAGATCTTAACACATGGATTAATTAGTATCAATGGTCATATTTACAAATGCTAAGGTCTTTGATATTTTTTTATGGTTGCCAATTTAATAATCCGAATATACATGATTATGTTATATCTCAGGGCTCTAAGTTCTTCCACTTACCATGTGCATGTTTACCATTTGATGTTTAAAAACTATAGCCTTCCAATTTATTTAACTTGTAGTGGATGCCAACCGACATGACACCTGCTGGATGCCATAGGTTCTTGATACTTCTATCCTGCCACCTGGAGGTTATTCAATCATTGATTTCTACCCATGTTCATTGGACGGTGGCTGGAGTTTTGCAGTGATTATGGGTAAGTAATTGGTTTTTATCCTACTCCGGCTAGTCATTCGAGGGTTTTCCCAATGGTATTGTGGCTCTGTAACTTTTCTGGGCAATTAGGGTTACTCCATGCTATCGATGATCAATTCTATCCTCCGTTCACCACTACTATGTTCTACCTTATCATCACATAATTATTGGGTTGTGGTGGTCTTAATTTCATTGTAGGGTTATTAATTGCTGACAATTCCCTTGCATTTTTTTTTAAAGATATTACTTTGTCTATCGTGGCTAATTGTTTGAGTGTGTTTTCTGCAGGCCATTCAAGTTCCATCTTCTTAGTGCTTCATTGATTAAAGAGGTTAAACGTTTTGTTTTTTTGTAAGTTTGGGATGGCTACATCTTCATCATATCCAATATATCACTCCAATATGGGTAAAGAATTGAATTAGTGGCTTCACATCAAGGAGTTCTTTAACAAAACACCTGATCACCATCTATTCAAGACCCCATGGAAGAAAAGATCAAACATTGAAACCCTAGCTTCTACCTTCTTTCGTTTAGTGAAGTCAATCCGTGATTGATTAAAGTGCTTTGGTATTATACTGTGGTTGTGTAATTTTTTTCAGCTGAATGTTTGCAGGATTGATTTGCTAGCTAAGCATGAATGTTATTGGTTCTCGGTCGACCATGATCTTCTTGGGCTTGGATTTGTATTCCCAAGTGCATTTGGTTTCTTCCCTATCGAGGGTTATGTAGCATATTACTTCTTAAACTTGGTTAAGGGTTTACCCTAAGAAAATGTATTTAATTATGCTTATTTATTAGAGTACCCCTCTGGGGTTCCTGGTCTCCAGCTTCATTTTGGTTACAGTAAATTCTGTTATCATATTTTTTTTTGTTCAGCCAACAAGGCTTGGGTTCTATGAGTGTGTGCTTTAAACAGTAACATATAGCTCAGTTGTGATTATCCACCGGGGTTTGATAATATGTAACCCTTACAGGGTTTTTACCATACCCAAAAGGGGATTTTACTTTGAGCGCTTATCGACATTATGTGGTTTGTAATGCAAATTCTTTCTAGTTTGTATTATGGCAATTGATTATACATGTTTAGTTCTTCTCATTTCTGGGTTTGCGTAGCTATTATTATGGTAGGCGATAGACTGCCTTTCTAGTTGGTTATTCAAGTCCCTTTTCACCGGGTTTGTAAATGGATTAATTGTTTATCTTGTTAGATTTCCAACCCATTCTGGGGCCTATACATTACAGCTTACCCCTTCCTGTAAACCCAGAACCAGAACCACCTCTCGGTTGTCCATCTGTGATTGGCTTGAAGGTTAAATATGGAAATCCCAATTCCAGTATTTTCTTGTTCAAGTTAAATTATTCTTTGCTGTCGTGGCAATTTTGGTGTCATTCTAATGGTTCGTTATTGAATTCTTTATATGGATTAATTAAATATGATAAGAGCATTGTACATTACATCTCTATCTTGAATTAATGTGTTTATTTAGTTCTTTTCCTTTCCGGGACTTTGTAGTTCTTTAAAACAGTTAAATTCCTTAAAACAATTCTTCTTATTTTCACCTTTGAGTATAACTTATTAATCTGACATAAGGTTTCCTGGTGCATGAATACCGAAAGGAAATCTTGAATTAACAGTGAGTTCTTTTCAATGTACGGAGTCTAAATAAATTATTTTTCTAATAAAAATGTTGATTAACTCTCTTTATAGAGTTGAGTCATAACTCATACAATCATTTACTACCAAATTTCTTCAAGTTTTTCTATGTTTAACAGTTGTATCATTAATAAATAGATATGGACCCCCTTCTGGTTCCACTCATACATCACATTCATATATATTCTTGATATTGAGCTAATCATGTACATCACTACTCAAATATATTGTCTTAACATTATTCTATGAAAGGAAATACCTAAGTTCATTCATACACTTATATGTTAGCCAAGTTCTCAAATTTACAGGTAAGACCTCTCCACTCGTCCAATGGGGAATTGGCTATCATGTCCAGTTCCTCCCCCATGCTTCTTAATTCCAGGACAATTATCTTAAGGAGCAGTTCACAATTCACTAGCATCAAGATTCTTTTTAGCTCAACCTAGAATTTCTTCTTTATCTACAAACTAAGTCTGAGATATGGAGCTTCCATTGGCTCTAGTCTAGGTCAGGATTACTCCTTAGGCAACGTCCTTCCCAATTATGTTTCCTCTCCCTTCTCTCTCTCCTTGAGTCCTTCCACTCTTGGGAGATAAAAGGGAGGCACAATTGCCCTCAACCGTTAACTCACTAGTAAAAATAAAAATTACTCGGGCCTTCCTTCCACTCTTGAGAGATAAAAGGGAGATATAACTGCCCTCAACTATTAACTCACTAGTAAAAATAAGAATTACTCAGATCTGTAAATTTTAAACTCAGCATTAAAAAAAACCATTCCCTAATAACTAAATTTATTCCAAGTTCAACATTATCGTTTTCATAATTTACTAAGTTCATCTAATAACCAAAAATAATTACCAATATTTACAATCAGCTTGACATATTTTTAATGTAATTTGATTAATTAATATAAAACTAAATTTAATTTAAAATTTATTCATATTTTTTTTAAATTAATTTAAATATTTTTTTTTTAATTTTAAATATATATTTTAATTTTATTTTATTTAATATAACAATGTCTTCTAACTAAATTGTAAATTGTAAAACACATCATGATTTAATTATTTTATACCTATAATTTAATATAACAATGTCTTATTTTATATAGTATAATTTAATGTGATAATATATTATTTTATATAATATAATTTTCTTTTATATAATATAGTTTAATGTGGAAATATCTTCCTAACTACATTTTAAAACACCTCTTGACTTAATTATTTATATAATTTCTATCAATATTTTATAAACACATCAATATATTTTATGATGTTTATAAATATATTGACCTATCACAGGTTTTATTTATTAATATTTTTTTATTTATAAATATATTAACATATCTCAATTACATCATAAAATATATTGACCTATCTCAATTTTTATTTATTAATATTTTTATATTTATAAATATTTTTATATTTATAAATATATTAACATATCTCAATTTTTATCTTTACATAATTCGTTAACAAATATTTGGATGATATAGAACATATGAGTATGAGTTCAAATGATATGTTATTCTACATTTATACGTGATTCTGTGTGAGTCATAATCAAATTTCAGTAAGTCATATTTAAATTTGATGACATATGTTGACTTTGCTTTCAAGAAGAAAAAATGTCACGAATGAAATGTGAAGGAATTGAGGGAAGTTCGTTTGCATACACCTTTATGATGGTAACATATATAATTGGATCATTTTAAGGTTATCATTTGGTTTTTTTTTTGGGTAAAATTTATTAACATTATTAGTTTGAGGTTTTATTATCATTTCAGTTGGTTCTGGTTTTTAATAATGAAATTTTAGTGACTAAGATATTTTTGTGGTCTCATAGTAATTTTCTAAGTTTTTTTACAATTTTGTGTATTTTATATTTGTGTGGTTTTTTTAACATGGATATTGAAATTTGAATTTTGAATTTTAGAATTTAAATTATAATTTATGATATATTTTTTTTCAAATTTTTTATAGTTATTATTATTTAACTTTTCCAAATTTAAGATAGTTGGTTTTTTAATTTATGCACTCAATTTTATTTAAGATTACTGGTTTTGAGTTGGCTTATGCTATTCAAATTTTCTTTAAATTATTGTAGTTAGTATTATTTAACTGATTCCAAATTCCAGATTGTTGGTTTAAGTTGGCTTATGTCATTTAAATTTTCTTTAAATTATTGTAGTTAATATTATTTAACTGGTTCCAAATTCTAGTTTGTTGGTTTAAATTAGCTTATGCCATTCATCTTAATTAATTGAAAACCCTTTGAAATTTCACTTGGGCTACTTAAGTGGAACCAAAATTTCAATCTATTGTTTGATTTTTTTTTTGAGATGTTAATTTACTTTGTGGGAGTGGTTAAAACTCTATTTATACAATTAATTTCATTGTTTAGTATTGCATAACAACATAATTCATTCCGGTTGTTTTTTTTCTTCTTTTAGAAAATAAAAAGATGTTTACATGTTTATTAGATAAAAAATGAACAACTTTCTATTAGATAAAAATATGTTTACATATTCATGCATATAACATATGTTTTAGAGTAGATGATGATGTTGAAAAACAACGACTGAGCTCTGGAGCAGCCATGAAACCCTAGCTACGCCTTGGCGCCTCTGCACCCTTGCTGCTCTGTGGCCCGTGGCTTTGGGCCCTCTGCCCTCCTTCTCTGCGTTCCTTTTTGAGTTTCTACAGTTCAGAGCACACATCTTCTGCTGGGAGGGACAATTAAGCCAGGCTTGCCCTCATGGAGGTCCCGAGATCGCCCCAAGCAGGCCCGCCTTCATCTACCAAAGCTTTCTCTCGGCTCTTGGCCAGCTTGCTGCAGAAGAAGAAGAGCGAAGCAGCCAAGTTTGTCAAAAGGCTGGAAGACATCCTTGAAATCTCCCTACGCCAGAGACCTCGATCCAAGTCGTCCTTTCCTTAGCTATGTGGGCTCTCGTTGGACAGTTCACTGGTCTATGGCCTTCTCCTAAGACCACTGAGACCTAGGTTAACAAGAATCGGGCTCCCCTGATCAAGAGCAGTGTCACCTCTTACTTTTTAGGACGAGGGTTTTTCCTCTTTGAATTCACATCAAAGGAAGACAAGGACATGATTTTTCAGAACGATCCCTACTTCATGGGCCCCCAGGGCCTTTACCTCAATAGATGGATGCCGGACTTCGACCCTGCAGTCGACGTTCCCACGGCTGTCCCTATTTGGGTCAGACTCCCTAATCTCCTAGTCCATTGCTGGAACTGGGACTCGCTGAAACACATCAAAAATGCCCTTGGGAAATTCATAGATAGGGAAAATAACAAAGATCAATATGACTGTGCCTGTATCTGCGTCGAAATGGATCTAGAGGTGGGTCTCCCGGAAGCCATCAAAATCAAAGTAGGAAACTAGATCCATTTGTAGAAGCTGGATTACGAGTAGCTGCCTTTCAAATGCTGAAAATGTCATGTCTACGGCCACTTCGCCAGAGGATGCCCAACCAATGTGGAAGCAGATAAGGGGAAAGAAGAAGGTTGGAACCAGGTCAAGCGCGCCAAGAAAACCCAAAAGCAGGTTGGTCCAAATGGAAGAGGTACTCAGGCCCCTCCTCAACACCCCCCTCCCAGAATGGATCAAGAAAATAAATTTACTCCTCTAAGTTCACAAATAGAGGAATCTTAGGAACTAGAAGATCAAAAATCAACCCCACCCTCTAAAGGAACACCCAAAGGTTCTGGAAATGGAGTTGAGCAAGCTGGAAGTGGTGTTCCAACAATAGATTTGGCATTCATTGAGAGCTCCAAAGGAAATACTGTCGAAGTAGAGGAAGATGAGCATGAATCGAATTTCTCGGAGGAAGAAGGAGAAATAGGAGAATCCCAAGCTTTGATAAGGAGATCCACAAGAGGCCGTAAATCAGATCAAAAAAAATAGAGCAAGAAACTTTCAAGGACAAGCTCCAAGGTAGCCAACCAACCCTTGAGAAGTTACTAGCATCAAAAGCAAAGACGGAGAGAAACCAGCCCCAAGGCTCCAAGGGAGCCAACCAGAAATACAAATGATGAAGATAGTCTCCTGGAACTGTAGAGGTATGGGGAGCAGAATCAAAGAAGAAGCCATTAGAAGTTTAATAAGAACAAAAACTCCTGACATACTTCTCATCCAGGAGACCAAACTGGAAGACTTTGTCTTCCTTCAGGCAATTAAGAAACTCTGGAGCAAATGTGAGGCAAAAGAAATCTCAGCCCGAGGGGCTTCCGGAGGGTTGGGCACTCTTTGGAACGCTAGCAAATTCACATTCATCTCTGAGACCCTCAATACTCACTGGCTGCTCTTAAAATTGCAGCACGCAGACTCAAAAGAGATTATCACTCTCTTCAACGTGTACAACCCCCATGAACGTTGTGGAAAAAAAGGCCTGCTAGGACTCCATAAGAAACCATGCAGATCTAGTTAATCTTGAGAATATCATCATAGAAAGAGATCTCAATCTCACTCTCTTATGAGCAGACAAGAGAGGAGGCGGCATTGTTCAAAATCTGGCAAGGGAATGGGCAGAGGACCTTATGTAGGACTAGGACTTGCTGGACATCAAGCCAATCTCTGGTAAGTACACTTGGACTAATAAAAGAATTGGTTCTGGCCACATTTATGCTAGATTGGAAAGATTCTTAATTCAAATCTCTTTTCTTTTGCTCGGATTAGAGGCTAGAGTGCATATTCTCCCATGCAGCACTTCAGACCATAAACCCATCAACCTGGAACTCATGTTTCAGCTTGACCTTGGACCTATACCTTTTATATTTAGCCAGCTCTGGGCTAAGGAATCGAACTTCATGCAATTAGTTAAGGACACTTAGTTGCAGCCAGTCAAAGGCTCCCCCTTTTTCATCTGGGAAGAAAAGCTCAGAAGAGTGAAAAGGGCTTTGAAAAGCTAGGCCAAATCTTTGCCCAATCCAGCCAACGAAAGGAAAAAAATCCAACATATGCTAGAAGTCCATCAGCTCCAAGACGAAACAACTGACATAACAAAAGAGATTCTAGATAAAGAAGCCCTATATCAGCAAAACTATCACAAGTCATGTCTAGCTGAGGAAGAAAATTGGAGACTTAAGTCTCGCAGTCTTTGGCTTAAAGCAAGGGACAGGAACTATTCCTTCTTTCACAAACAAGCTCATGCAAGGAAATTTACCAATTCCATTTCCGAAATCAAAGATGGTACCATCATTCACAAGGATAATGCAAACATCAAAAAAGCAGCTTCACTTCTTTTTAAAAGCCTGTATAGCGAAGATATAAATCTGGATCAAAATTCAGAGATGACGAACGGGATCCCCTCCCTGATTTCTGCTGAAATGAATCACCTCCTTGAAGCTAAAGTAACCAAGAACGAAGTCAAGGTTGCCTTATTTTCCATGAACCCACATTGTGGAAAAGGATCTTTACAAAATGGTTCTAAAACCCCAAGTTTGCCAGAAAATCGGAGGAAGCACGAACTATGCTTTTCTTGCTCTCATCCCCAAAGAGAAGGGAGCCAACTCCTTCAACAGGTTTCATCCGATTTTGCTTTGTAATATAGGTTACAAACTGATCACCAAATTCATCGCTAATAGACTAAAGCCTATCCTCCCCAAAATCATTTAGGAAAGCCAAGGAGGTTTCATTCAAGGTAGACAGATTGTAGACAACTTCATTCTGGTTCAAAAGGAAATCCGTTCAAGCCTAAGTCGCAATGAAAAAGGTATGGTTGTCAAACTTGATTTAGCAAATGCTTTTGATAGAGTTAGGCATAATTTTCTGTTGAAAGTCTTACATAAGCTTGGATTTGGTTAGAATTTTATAAATTATATTCGAGCTTGCATCTCGGAGCCTTGGATTGCCACTTTAATAAATGGCAGAGCTGCCAATTTTTTCAAAGCCACGAGAGGGCTCAGGCAGGGGTGCCCTCTCTCACCTCTTTTATTTGTTCTTCAAGCCTCTATCCTCAGTTTTTACCTAGACAAAAAAAAAGCAGATCAGGATATTGTTGGGCTCTGTATTGCAAGAGGTGTGAAAACCATTAATCATGCCCTCTTCGCAGATGACTCATTGCTATTGGGAGCATCTTCTTGGCTTATTGCCTCCATATTTAAAAGAGCTTTGGATGAGTATTGTTTGGTTTCGGGAAGCAGTCTAAACAAAGGAAAATTCCATATCTATTATTGGAACACCACTTCCAGCTTGCTTAACTCCATTTCCAGAACCTTTGGTTTTGCAACATCCTTAAATTGGACTTCCTTCAAGTATTTGGGCATCCCGATTTTTCTCAAAAAAGCTTACAGCAGAGATTGGCTCCCCCAATTGGAGAAATTCAAGAACAAGCTGCTTGCCTAGGGTTATTCCTGGCTTAAAATTGTTGTTAAGTTTGTCCTCATTAAATCTATTCTTTCTAGCCTTCCCTTGTTTCATTTTTCTGTCCTTCTCGCTCCCATTGGTATTCTCAGAAAAATGGAGGAGACCATTCGAAAATTATTTTGGAAGGGGGGTAAGAAGAATGAGAAAAAGATTTCGCTGGTCAACTGGGAATGTATCTCCAAACCGCTGATGGAAGGAGGCTTGAATTTCAAGAATCTTGGCTACCATAATGTAGCAATGGGAGCTAAATTAATCTGCAGAATTATTGCCCCTAAACCTGGCTGGGCACAGTTAGCTCTTTGGAAAAAATACTTCAAAGGCTAGCGTTCTCGCTACCTAGATCACCCTAAGATGCACCCAAATACGCCCTTTCTGAAGATTTGCAGTAAAGCCTGCTCTCTCATCAAAGATCATGCCTTCTGGATCCCTGGTAATGGAAAAAGGATCAACCTCTGGACAGATAAAATTTTGAATAACGAGCCACTGGGAGACTGCCGTTCACTCCAAATGTTGCGCATATGGATGAATGAGGCTGGAATCCAAACTCTGTGGGACATTTCAGCGTGGAAAAACTCACGCTGGGCTGGATGGAATCTTCAAACACCCCCAGAATTATCTATGGAGCACGAGATTCTGATTTCCAAACTCCACGGCTTGTCTCCATCGCTGGCTCAAAAAAGGGATACAAGAGGATGGGGTATGTAGACTGGTGGATACACTATTGCTCAAGGTTACGCCAAGCTGTGTGAGCGCCCCATGTGGCCACAAACCCTGAGCCTTGGAAAGGGATATGGCATTATCCCACCTTGCCTAAAATCGACTTCTTCAACTGGCTGCTATGTCACTCCAAAATCTTGACAGATGATAATCTCCAAAAATGTGGTTTTCACAATCCTTCAAGGTGCAGCCTTTGTAAGGTAAACCAAGAAAGTGTAATTCATCTGATGCTTGAATGCACCTTTACTTTGCAAATTTGGACAGAATTGTTGGGAACTCTGAGTTCCAGCATCGTGTTACCTTCCTCCATCCCTGATATTTTTACTAAATGACTTCAAAGGTATCCCGGGACCCCTCCAAAAAACAAAATTATCAGAGCTCCGTGGACTGCTCTCCCTAAAATAATCTGTTGGCAGGTTTGGCTTGAGAGAAATAAAAGGATTTTTAGAAGCTACAAAAGGCCAAGCTTGTGGTAGTTAAGATTAAAATCCAGCTTAAAGAGAGTTTGAGAGAAATTAAAGATGATTTAAATATCAACCAGCAAGATATACATTGGGGCTCCTCTCTCGAACTTCAGTTCCAAAATAGTGCAAATAGTATCTCTTCCCCAAAGATTGGCAAATAAGACTTTCAGCAAATGATTTCAAGGATTGGGCCACAAATCAATAGAGATTCTCCCTCTTTTTTGATGGGACTGCAAAGGCCAATCCTGGAAGAGCTGACAGTAGAGGTGTCATCTTGAATCCCGATGGCATAAGGATACACGGTTTCGCCTGGGGCCTGGGCATAGCTTCTAGCATTCAAGCTGAGGCTTTGGCTCTTTTCCAAGGTCTCGAGATTATGAAAATGTTGAACATCATGGAGGAAAATGTTATTGGGGACTCCCAGGTTATCATTAAGATTATGGTGACACATTCTAAGCCAATGGATCTAAGGCTTGCAAGGCTGATTTTCAGTGTAAAAGATCTTAGAGACTCTTTCCAGAAGTTGAATTTCTATCATGTGTTGAGAGCTAATAATAAGGAGGCAGACATCGAAGCCAACAAAGTATCCCTCCTTACAGTTGGAGCCTTACTCAGAGAAGGACAGGAATCATGGGAATCAATTCCTTAATTTAGATAGTTGTCATGTTTTATTTCCTTTTGTTAAATCAGTTTGTATGTATCCATAAAGTTGGGGAAATCTCTGAAATAGCCTACATAGTAGCAGTCAGAAAGAGATGTGAGCTAAGCATAAACGCCATGGCCTTGCATGGTTGTGCGAGACTTGTGAAATTAGACTCACCTTTTGTAATCCACTTTTTGGCATTAAGGCCAAGTATCTAATATATCCTCTATCCGTTTCTGTTAAAAAAAAAAACAACATACTTCATTCCTTTCATCAATTTCAATGATAAAGTTAGATAGATGTGGTACTCATTATGTGACTCTGTATGATGGTAGATTTCCATAGGACTTTATTTTGAATGAGATAATTTTAATATTTTTCCATTTACATTTCAATTATGAATTATTTTTTAATGTATGGTATAGTTGTTTTATGCATATGGCTTGAAAGTGAAGGTAAGCGGGCTAAAGGCCAAGTGGGTTTTAGAAAGTAGCACTCAACAATAGACCACCTCATTATGCTTAGGATCATTGTGGAGGAATGTCGAAATGATAAATCCAATCTCTTTTGTTGCTTTGTGGACTTTAGAAAGATTTTCGATACGGTTCCTAGAAACAACCTTTGGAACGGATTAGAAGAGCTAAAGGTTCCTTTTGAGTTGAGAGATGCCGCTATAAGGTTATACGATAATGTAATTTCCAAGTTAAAGAGCAATGAGGGGTGGTCGAAAGATATTAAGTGTAATATCGAAGTTAAACAAGGTTTCCCCCTCTCCCCTACCCTATTTGGCATTTACATCGACAAGCTAGAAGGTTGTTTAAAGGAAGCAGGATGTGTTGGCACGATCTTACCTGGGATAGTCATCATACTTCTTCTCTACACTGACGATATTGTTCTTCTCGCAAGGTGCCAATCTGATCTTGATAAGCAACTTATACTTCTTAAGGATTTCTGCTCTACCATCGGTATGATTGTTAACACTGACAAAAAAAAAGTTATCATTATCAAATCCAAGAAGGACACTTACGCTAATTTTATGTATGACAATAGTAACTTGGAGGAAGTGTCTTCCTACAAGTACCTAGAAATTGATATTCATCACAAGCTCAACTGGAACTATAGCATTGAGAAAAGGATTAATGGGGGATGGAAAGCTTATTTTGGTCTTGAAAATAATTGTAAAACAACAAACCTCGTAATGTGGGATAGAAAGAAGTTCCTCTTTCAAACTTTAGTCACTCCAGTTATCTTATATGGATGTGAGGTTTGGGGTTGTAGCATCTCTAGAGAATCTTGGAGAAAGATTGAGCAAATCCATAAGCGTTTTATAACATATAACCTCAAAATTAAAAGCAACACACCCTATCCTATTCTCCTTATAGAAGTGGGTCTTTCACCTATCGAGAGCCTAGCTATGACTAGGCTTTTGTTGTACAAGCACAAACTCAATAACATAGGAGATCATAGACTTCCTAAGCTAGCTTTAAATTCCAGCCAAAACCACCTAAGGCTCAAACGAGGTTGGTATAAAGACACTAGGGCCTGGTTAAACCATTGGGAGATCGACAAGAATGTTGCATTGAAAAACATTAACAACATTAAAAGTATTGTTACTTCTAAGTTCAAAGAAAAATGTGGTGTGAGAAAGATTTAGCAACTAAAAGAAAATTAAGATATTATAAGGAGGTCATCAACCCCACCCTAGAAGATCAAAAGTATCTCTCTGTTTTAACAAGCTCAAAGAAGAAAATTAATATAGCCAAGATTAGAACGAACTCATGAACTCCATAGTGAAACGGGTCGTTGGGCAGTTCCTAAAACACCATGGATGTAAAGGTTCTGCCATCTCTGTGAGAATACGAACATTGAGGATGAAAATCACTTCCTCTTAGAGTGCCCCACGTACAACCACATTAGACCCGGTTTCAAAATCTTTGTTGCAATACTCTTGTTGCAATACTGACCTTCCTAGCCTTTTACGTTGTAAGCCTTTTACGTTGTCAAAATTACAGTGAGCTCGGGAGGCTTCTCTCCAAGCTTTTTGAGCATAGGAATAAAATCTTAAATCAAACTATATAATTCGTTTCTTTAGGTCTGATAGACCAAAGTTTGGTCTGAGTGGATGTTAACCACCACCACCACCACCATCATCATCAATATAATTGTAATTTAAATAATCTTTTTTATTATTTATGTTGATTTTTTTTTAATTATGAAGTTTTTGGTTATATTAACCACATTAATTTTCAAAGGCTTTTTATTTTAACTTAAGGTGGATGAGGATCTCTTGACTTTTTTATTTTTTTTAATTGAGGGCCTATATTGATTCTCAAGGGAAGATGCTCAACATATGCTTAGTCTTAATGCTTATCAATGATTGTAGTGCATTAAAGAGTTTGTTAGGTTGCATTGACTTTTATAAATTTAAAAATTATATTTGTGCTAGATGGCTCCTCACCCACCAATTTCCAAGGGATTTGAGATTATTCCAATTCTAATAAGTTCCTCATTATTAATTATAACATTCATTTAAATATAGGAAAATTTTATTTAGCAAAATGGGTCATTACTTTTAATAAATTAAAAGAATCCCCACCCACCAAATTCCTAGGGATTTGAGATTTTTTGGGTTATATTTATGAAGCCTTAAGCTATATCAGCCACATTAATATTTTTAATGTGGTCATACTAGTTGTTGAAGGCTTGCTATTTTCTGTTGACTCTTTTTTGTTTTCTTAATTGACCACCTAGATTGATTCTGAAGAGAATATGCTCAACATATGCTTAGTCTTATCAATAGTGTGTTACAAAATTTGTTAGGTTACATTGACCTTTAATAAATTTAAAAATTAGATTCGTGCCACATGGCTTCCTACCCACCAATTTCCTAATGATTTGAGATTATTCAAATTCTAATAAGTTCATATTCTAATTAGACAGAGAAATGATTTAATATGATAAATATCACCATCTTTTCTTTTATAAATATTTCCATATTCCACTTAACTACCCAAAATAACCACAATTAAAATTTAATAATATATATATATATATATATATATATATATATATATATATATATATATATAATTTATTTATTTATTTAATATAATAAATACTATCTTATTTTAAATGAGGAAATTAATTAATATAGTAAAAATCACATTTTTTTTTATAAATACTTTCATATTCCACTTAACTAACCGAAATAATCACAATTAAATCTAAATTTTATTAGAAATATATATGCTAAAAACTTTTTTTATTTAATAGAGTAAACACTATCCTATTTTACTTTGTATATACTTTAAAAATTATATAAATAAATATATATACATAATGTATATATATGAGAGAATTAGAAGTGTGTGGAGCATAAAACTTTTAATACGATGAATTAAATGTATAAATATTTTATTAAAAAGATGAATAGACAGATGATGTTGATTACAAATGGGGTTCCTGGCTTATATACTACCATGGACACCCTTTGGGGAAAGGGCATGATTTTATGATCATGTCCTTTCGTCTAATTTAACTGAAAATTAAATAATAAACCTAAACTAACTAATTTTTATGTAACATTTCCTTCCTCTTGAAAGAATGCTTTGTCCTCAAAGCATACGTAACGATGGATGTTGATGACAAAATGCTTCATTCTCCCAAGAAGCATTTTCTTCGGTAAGTTCTTCCACTTGATCAGATATTCCAAGATGATCAAGGTCCCACACTTTAAAAGGTCTTGGATTAATCTCTCAATTTCCGTTTTTTGGTGATGTGAATATTGGTATGGCTTGATGTTGACGGGGTCTAATCTTGCCTTGACTTCTATTGTATGCTCAATTTCCCTATTAGGCGGCATCTTCATAGGTAGGTCTTGAAATACTTTTTCATGCTTCTGAATCAGATCTTGTATCTCTGGTGACTCTTCTCTGGTCATATTTGCAGATAACATTTCTAATTGGTGACATTGTACTACATAAGCAGGTGCTCCTTTTCGACTCAGCTTCATCATCTGAGATGATGATACAACTTGATTTTCTGGTGCTTGGAATCTGTGTAGTTTGTACTTTTGACCTCCCCATTTGAATTTTATAAATTGTACTTGATGGTTGGCGGCATAAGTACCTAAAGTTCGTAGCCATTGGATACCTAAGACTACATCTACTCTTCCTAACAGTACCGTGAAGAACGGAGACTCTAGATTAAAGTCTTGAATATGCAAACTGACCTTATGGCATTTCCCCACCTTTTCAATCTTCTTACCGTTAGCTACCATCACTTTCATGTTTGGCAAGGGAAATGAAAAGATATTGAGTCTCTTTGCCACGATTGCATCTAAAAAATTGTGTGTGCTTCCAGAGTCGATGAGAACCACTACGTTGTTCTTCTTTATGTGTCCTTTTAACTTTAAGGTCTGAGGTTGTGATATCCCTATCATGACCGATAATGACACTTGCGGAATACTCTCGTCATCTAATTCTAGTGAGAATTCTGGGGCACCTTCTATTTCTTCTATGTCAGAACCTTCACTGTTTGAATCATTGGTTGCTTCACAATTATATAGGTTCTTTGGTTCTTTACCTTTAGCACATCTATGTTTGGGGTCCCACTTCTCACCACAGCGTTTACATTTACCCTCTTTAATCCTTTGTATCTCCACATTAGATTTTTCATCTTCACGGCGATGTGGTGGAACATATCTTGTATTATTTGAATCCACATATTGGGGTATCCTTCGTCTTGAATATGTTTTTTCTACTTTTGACCAAAATATGGGTTCAAATTTCTTTTCGGTTGTTTTTGCTTTCCGTCTTGCTACTTCTATTGATGTAATGTCATGCATCTCAAGTTCTGCTTGTAAATGGGTTTTGAGTCCTGAGATGTATGATTGAACCAGACGAGATTCTGATAACCCAGGTACTCGTGTTACTAAGGTCTCCCATTCTTGAGTGGATTCGTCCACACTTCCTTTTTGTCGTAACTTGATGAGTTTTGAAAAAAACTCTTCTTCTCTTACACCTTGGAATCTTTTAAAGAAGGCATCTTTAAATCTTCTCCAGCTAATGACGTGTGTTGTTTTTTTCCACCACATATACTAGTTATATGCTTCTCCTTCCATTTTCATGGATGCATGCCTGAGATTTTCGTCATTGTCATTGATGTCATATATATCAAAGTATTCTTCTGCTTTATTTATCCATGCAACATTGTTTTTTTCGTTTCCATCGAATTTAGGCATCTCGACCTTTGCCCTTTGCTGGTATGTTGCTAATGGTTGAGCAAAAAAGGGGTGTTGATTGGTAAAGGTATCCCAGAGTTGCTTGTTTGTAAGGGTTGTGTTACTCACTTCTTGGTGGGGTGTTGCTGATTTTCTTGGGGATTCAACTTTTTCATGAGACTCTGCTGACTTTGTTGAGTCTGATGAGATGTGTTCTCGATTCTTTTCATTTTCTTTTAATAGTTGTTCGGGTGTACAATTCATCTTTTTACACAGAAGTTTCAGCATTGTTAAGGCATCTCTGATGTTTACTTTTGTTTGGACATGTTGATTTTCCATTTTTATTTCTATTCAATTTGTCGTATCGTGAAGATTTTTGATTTTGTCAGCTTGCTCCCCAAGCTTGATCTGGAATTCATTTAATTTTTTACTGACCTCATCGTTGTTGCTATTTATCTTATGCTCCGCATCCAATATATTTTTTTTGGAAATCCGCCATTGTCATTGTTGACATTGAGCGGGTTTGCAGAGACGTGTATTTATTTGCCAGCTAAAATATTTTTCCTCTCTTTTTTTTCTTTTTTTTTTTAATTAGCTAAAATAAATTTTATATATATAACTTTTAATTAATTAAAATAAATTTAATTAATTAAATTAATTTATATATATATATATATATATATATATATATATATATATATATATAACTTTTAATTAATTAAATAAATTAAATTAACTTTTAAATATATATATATATATATAACTTTTATTTAAATTAAATTAAGTTATGTATTATATATAACTAACTATAATATATATATATATACTATATATATATATAATATATATATATATATATATATATAATTATATTATATATGTATATTTACTGCGGACAGTCACGTCTCCCTGAAATGTCCGTTTGGTTTGACCCTCTTGACTGTTCAGAACTTATTGATTTTTTTTTTTTTTTCTTCGCGGGGGTGGTTATGCACTGCGAACGGGAAAAATTACGTGGGGGATGGTTTGAAGACTGCGGACGGAAGTTGTATGGCAGTGGCGGTTGACACTGCGAGAAGTCGCGAGGGAGATGGGATGATGGCAGTGTGGGGGCAGAATAGAGGACGGAGGCAACCATGACTCTTGCTCGGTCGATGGTTTACGTGGGCAGTGGGCAGTGGGCTCGGAAGAGAGCGGATAGGGTTTGGTGGCTTACGCAATGGACAGAATGGTGATGTACAGTGAGTATGTCAGCGGATAGATGCTTGAACCCTGCACAGGCGAGAAGATTCGATGGCTCTGATATCAATGGAGCATAAAACTTCTGATACGATGAATTAAATGTATAAATATTTTATTAAAAAAATGAATAGACAAATGATGTTGATTACAAATGGGGTTCTTGGCTTATATACTGCTATGGACACCCTTTGGGGAAAGGGCATGATTATGATCTTATGATCGTGCCCTTTCGTCTAATTTAACTGAAAATTAAATAATAAACCTAAACTAATTAATTTTTACATAACAGTGTGTTACCTTTTTGTTAGAAGAATGTATGAATCCCCCAATAACCCTGCACTAGTTTGATGGAATTAATAGGCTTTGCCATATATATTTTATAAGCTTTGAAGCTTTGAGTTTGTATAAACATAGAACTGTATGATTTTATGTGAAAATGAATGATAGGTAAGATAATTGGAGTAATTATAACATTTTATAAATTATAATTATTTATCTCATATTTATTCACTAATTTGAAGAACGATGGAATTGGGAAGATTTTGTGTCGGTTTTCACAAGCTTTCAGCTTTTACTGTATGATAATGGAAGATTATGATTTCGAGGGGCTAGGATCTTAATCTAGTATCATAAGCCTCCAACCACATGATGCAAGTCCAACTTCTGTATGATAATGGAAGATTATGATTTCGAGGGGCTAGGATCTTAATCTAGTATCATAAGCCTCCAACCACATGATGCAAGTCCAACTTCCAACGTCGTGGCATCTTAGTAATAAAGTTACGTTTAAAATCAATGAAGGAACATGGCACGATGATTAGCGACGTGGTTTCCAATATAAATATGAATTAGAATAATTGAAAAATACAATACTCGAGGTCAACATGGGCACCAATAAGGGTATACAAATTAAAAAACTTGATCATGGAGTTAAAATTCGTAGGCAATTACTACATAGCCATGTCCATAAAATAAATATAATATAAGGCCTACATTGTAAGTGTACGATTAATTCACAAAAATAATAATTATATAAATCAAGGTGTCTCAAAAACATTTATTTTATTGCCCTGCAACGCAATTAGTGGAACCATTATTGTGGAAATTACCATTTTCCGTTCCCGTAGCTTGCAAGGCATGTCGTCATTAGGCTTTTACCCAAATCATGATCGACCATTCTGTGAACTAATTGCGATCCTAAATAGTAAAATCAAATTAGGGCTGGAGATTTGTGCCCGAAGAAAATGAGTCTCATAAATAATTTATATATAAATATAAACCTTCCACCGCACGCAGTCTTGGCCCCTTCCCCAAGACCGCCTCCATTATCGCTCTGTATTTTACCATTCTTGGCTAGACAGAGGGAATCAGAAACAGGGATACAGTACAGTTCTCCATAAATTTTGTGTAGTATCAGCTTTTCTTTTATGGAGAAGCTATCAGTCCAGTTGCATTCTGGGGTTTGCTCTCCAGCAATAACAGCTAGGGTTTGAGTTTCAATAATAGTTAGGGTTTGAGTTTATTCATGGGAATGATAATTTGAAAGTTTAAGAGAGGGGAGTGAGAAGGTTGCATAGATTTTCAGATTTTGGATCCTGTTATTCTGTGAAGATGGCAAAAGAATTATCAGATAGTATGAAATTGTTCAAGAAAATTGTTGTAAGTTACTCCTATGTGGCCATCTGGATCTTCCTCAGCTTCACTGTCATTGTATTTAACAAATACATTCTGGACAAGAGTATGTACAATTGGCCATTCCCTATCAGTCTCACCATGATTCACATGGGTTTCTGCTCAGCACTGGCTGTTGCCATTGTAAGGGTCTTCAAGCTGGTTGAACCCATTGAAATGACCAGAGAAATGTATATTTCATCTATAATACCTATAGGAGCTCTGTATTCTTTGAGTCTCTGGTTTTCGAATTCTGCTTATGTTTTCCTCTCAGTATCGTTTATTCAAATGCTGAAAGCTCTTATGCCCGTTGCTGTGTATTCTATTGGAGTTTCCCTAAAGAAAGAAGCTTATAAAGGTGAGACCATGGCCAATATGTTGGCCATATCTGTTGGAGTTGCTATTGCAGCATATGGGGAGGCCAAGATGAATGCATGGGGTGTGCTTCTCCAGTTGGGTGCAGTTGCATGTGAGGCTACCCGCTTGGTTCTCATACAAATTCTTCTGACCTCAAAAGGGATTAAGTTGAATCCCATCACATCTTTGTACTATGTTGCTCCTTGTTGCCTGGTTTTCCTCAGCATTCCCTGGGCTTTTGTAGAATACCCATTTCTGATGAACAGGGTCTCTTCCTTTGAATTGGATTACATGACATTTGGCATGAGTTCTGCTTGTGCTTTTGCTCTTAATCTTGCTGTGTTTCTTCTGATAGGAAAGACCTCGGCCTTGACGATGAATGTTGCTGGTGTTGTCAAGGACTGGCTGCTCATTGCATTTTCTTGGTCTGTAATAAAGGACGAGGTTACAGTCATAAATTTGATTGGATATGGACTGGCCTTTCTGGCTGTCTGTTATTATAATCATTTGAAGCTTCAAGCTCTCAAGGCCAATGACAGCCAGCCGAAGCATCTCGGACCTGCAGCCGAAGCTGATGACGAAGAAGAAGGCTTGATAACGAAGAATGGGAGATTGTCAAACAGAGATTCGGAACTAGTACAGAAAAATCAAACTCAAGCTTGAGTATCAAGTATTTAGATCATTAATATTGTCTTGTGATAGAGATTATTATTATTATTGGATTGGCTCCTGTATCCCCAGATCTATTTGAAGGGAACAGGCCAATTATTCACAGTGAAAAAAGAGTCTGACAAGATTAGTGTATAATGATGGACAGGATGGTACCAACATAAATCTCAAATGGGCATCTGTTCATTGATTTGTCAAGAAGCATGGCTTATAATTTGACTGCTCTAACCCTGTCACTTCTTTTATCTGTCAAATAAAGTGTTCCCTGTTTGTGTCGACTAAGGTGCTATTAAATATATTATTGTTTGCCATACAAAATTTCATCGCCGAATGCCATGATCTTGAACCTACGCTCTGATCCATACACCTCGTTTCCTCAGTTATTTTTGCTGTCTCATTAGTTATTCCAGAAGGTCAACATGTGTAAAGTGCTATTAAATATATTATTGTTTGCCATACAAAATTTCATCGCCGAATGCCATGATCTTGAACCTACGCTCTGATCCATACACCTCGTTTCCTCAGTTATTTTGGTTGTCTCATTAGTTATTCCAGAAGGTCAACATGTGTAAGATGAGGATTATAATAATTTACTGTGTAATTTACTGAGTTATGTATAATAATAAAAATATTATTTATTTGTTAATATAAAATATTAGATGTTTATAATTTTTTTTGGGAATTAATTGAATTTATTTAGATGGTTAGAAAGAATTACTGAGTATCAGAAAATGATAAACTTTGATGTAATGGTTTTGAATTTTAAAATGATAAACTTTGATGTAATGGTTTTGAATTTTATTATTGATAAATTTTGATGTAATGGTTTTGAATTTTATTATTGATAAGTTTTGATGTAATGGTTTTGAGTTTTATTATTGAGAATGAATAATTTTTCAAAAATGAGAACATATATATTTTTTATATAAAATATAAAAATATTCATATCAAAATATATTAATTTGTTTTTATATCATTTTATTGGTGAAAAATAAATCTTACTTTAAATAAACAATTGCTAAGTTTAAAATTTGAAAAAAAAATCAAATTAAAAAAATGAAAAAAGAAATCATAATTAACATAAAAAGTTTTTTTTTCTAAAATTCATAATTTAATAAAGGTTTTTTCCATAAAATTATGTAAATCAATCAATATATGTGATATAAGCTATCTCTAATACTTCTTATATGAATTATACAGTATAAAAATTTAGTAAAATTAGTATGGAATGAATGAATATGTTTAATTATTATAATTATGTTAATAGCTAATTTATAATTGATAATTATTTATATGAATTTGTTTTTTTTTTTTAAATAAATGATTTAATTATGTTAGATATCATTTTTGGGATTCAACTGCGTTAAGTAAGTCATTCAAAGTATGACCATTTCCATGAGAGGTAGTCGTAAAGTGACTAATATCTCATGATTTTTGAATAGTTCACTTAGCACTCATTGCATCGGGTGATGCTCAATTATTATAATGATGTCAATAACTAATTTATAATTAATAACTAATTTACAATTAATAGCTATAAATTTATTTATTTTTAATGATTTTTTTTTTTTTCTCGCTTTCAAGATAGATGGTTTATCCTACTAGTATGAACATGTTTAATTGTTATAATTATGTTAGTAACTAATTTAAAGTTCATAATTATTTATATAAATTTGTTTAAAATAAAAAATATTTTTTTTGTTTTTTTAAATAAATAATTTAATTATATTTAATTATTATAATCACTTTAATAACTAATTTACAATTAATAATTATGAATTTATTTAAAAAAAAAAAATTCATTTATGGATGGTTTAATTTCTTTTATAATTTTTTAGTAAAAAATATTTTAATTACCTTTTAATAAATAACGCACTGTGTACACCTTTTCATATTAAATTAGTGTACACCTCTTTATATTAAATTAAATTTATTTTTTTATTTATTTTTACATCTAACTCTAATAAATTTAACTATTCATTATATATTCTCTAACTTCTCTAACAAAAATTAAAATATAATATAAAACTTTTAACTATAATATAAAACTTATATATATAACTTCTCTAACAAAAATTAAAATATAATATAAAACTTTTAACTATAATATAAAACTTATATATTGCATGGCATATTTTTACGTGGTATACCAGAACCAGAAAAGTGAGTATTCACTTATGATATAAAATATTTTTTTAAAAACAAACGCATACATAAGAATACGATGATTCAATAAGTGATGCATTTTACTTTCACTTATTTCTTAAATATATATGACCATAAATATAGTGATTCAATTAGCAATACATTTTACCTTCTACTCCTCTCTAAAGTATATACGACTACTATTTCGCTTTTCCCTTGGATTTCCATTCAAATTAAACCTGAGTAAGGATTATTAAAGAGTATTTGCACATTACCGTGTAAAAAAAATGCCCGCGTTAAACTGAAGGGAGTGATATATTTAATAAGATACTGGTTCAAAATTTTGTTAAGGAAAATAAATGTGAACATATGTTTAATAACATATTGGTTCAAAATAAATGTTAACAGAGTTTTTTAGGTTGTGGTTGACTAATATCATGGTCAACAGATCTTAAAGGGAGTCTAGCCTCACAGCCCACTAGTTAGGCTTGACCCCAAGGGTTGCAGGGAGAATGGACCCTGTGACCTCATGGCGACGCACTAATTTTCACCAACTGAGCTAACTCTTAGGGTTTAAATCTGAACAGTATTATAAAGATACATTTAACAATAAAAAAAAATAAAATTAACTAATTTAATAAGAGACTGGTTCAAAATTTTGTTAAAGATAATAAATTTGAACAGTGTTATAAGGATAAACTTCACAATAATAATAATAATAATAATAAAAATCAGTGTAATTAAACTAGATATCATAGTTAAAGGTGACTTAATCTTCCTACGAAAGTGGCTTTTGAAATAGCCAGTTGCTTCGATTATTCTTCAATTAAGTTTATTGTAGAAGTTGGTTTTTATAGCTAATCATCTAGATGTTTGTTGATGTATTATAAAACACAACAATAATTTGTGGTTAAGCTAAAGTTTTAATAATGCATGATTAGGCAGGTAATGAAAACCCATGGTTATAAAATGGATATCATAGTTAAAGGTGAGTTAATCTTCCTACAAAAGTGGCTTTTGAAATAGCTTGTTGCTTCGATTACTCTTCAATTAAGTTTATTAGAGAAATTGGTTTTTAAAGCTAATCATCTAGATGTTTGCTGATGTATTATAAAATGCAACAATAATTTGTGGTTAAGTTTAATTTTTAATAATGCATGATCAGGTAGGTAATGAAAACTCGTGGTTATAGTTTAATATTATAGTTGAGCTCAAATTTTTGTGGTTAAGCTTAAGTCTTAATAATGCATGATCAGGCAGGTAATGAAAACCCATGGTTATAGTTTAACATTATAGTTGAGCTCAAATTTAAATCTGCATCAATTTTATTGTGGTCTTCCTATTACGGTGGCATGTGTTCATGGCCTTTTTTTGGGCCGATCTTCATTTAATAGAGAAGTTCATGAAGAATAATTTCATCCTTGAGAAATTGTGAGGAATTGTGAAGGTTGAAAATGGTATTGTTGTGTTCAAATCTCATGTTAGTACATCGTTTGATGGATGAGCAGAGCATTTTAAAGAACTTTGAGGGGATGGTCTTTGGATTTATATTATTTAAACTTAAAGAATTGAGTTATATACCTTTTCAATCCAATGTATAAGGGGCCAATGGACAAGATATTTCGGTTTGAAGATTCAGTCATATACTTTTCAACTAATGCATATGGAAGAGGGGAGGGGCTATCTAGACGATTTGAACTTCCAAAATCCTATGCACCATTTTGTTGATCAAGATTCTTCCATACTATCTTTTAGAAAGCTTATGAAATCAAGTGGGAATGAATGTATGCAAACTTTGGTCATGAGGACCAAAGAATAGGGAAATGGAGAAAAGAGAAAAGTCAAGCCTTGCTTTCTCATCTTTCAAATCTTAGGTTAATTTGTGTTGTCCATTTGATTTGTATTCTCCATTTGGTTTTACATTGGAGCATGGTTTTTTATGATAACTTTAAGGAGAACTCACTAATGAGATTTAAACATGGGTGGGTTGGGATTAATTAAGTATATATATTCATGATGTGTTTATACGGTTGGAATAAGGCTTGAGAATTCCTAATAACTCTAGTTGCTATCACTAAGGTATAAGAATATCTTGTTCTAAGGAATCAAGATATTTCTTTGCTCATAAATACACATGCATTTTAGAGATAGGAGAGCAACTTTGGAACGGTAAGGAAATGGAATATTGTTCAAAAAGAATCGAACCATCTTCCTTATATTATTAAACATTTTGTATAGAATGCTATCTGCATGTATAGTTGATCACTCACAGTGTGGGTAGCCAAGGAGTTTTGATGTTAGTTCAGACACAAACATTATTGTAGACAACTATTCCTTCTCCTCTTGGTCAACATTATAGGAGATTTTAATATTTGTAAGGAGCATTTAATACACTGCAAGAAAATATTCCAAGAATTAAAAAAACGCATTATATAAGTTCCTAAGCGATTTTCTTTTGAGTTCACATACAATATAGTTTTTAAGGAGCTACCCATGAGAGTTTCCTCATATAGGAATCTTATAGTTTCTACTAGAAGATGGATGGTTTCCCTCTCCACAATGTGAAGGATTCAACATTTTTATGCACCATTATTTTCATATTCTCCATGGAGAGGGCCTGTTACTTTAGGCCCCCTCCCTCTCCATCATGGGGATGGTGAGTTTCTTCCTCTCTATGCTAGATAGGGCATGTGTTTCCATGTCATAAATTTCTTCATACCGGAAAGGGTGGAACCTTTCAAGTTTTCACCTTCTCTATCATGATAAGGGTACACTCTTTCATATAGAATTTCCCTCTCCATGATGAAGAGGGAATGCTATGTTAAAGAAATCATTATTGTGGAAGATAGTGGATTGCTATAAGGTTGTGTTTGAAATTGTACATAGTCACATGATCATAGGATAACAACAAACTCAAAAATGACAATACATGGAAAGGTTGGGTACACTCTTTCATATAGCATTTCCCTCTCCATGATGAAGAGGGAAGGCCATGTTAAAGAAATCATTCTTGTGGAAGATAGTGGATTGCTATAAGGTTGTGTTTGAAATTGTACATAGTCACATGATCATAGGATAACAACAAACTCAAAAATGACAATACATGGAAAAACCTTTGAAAGGGAAACATCCATAGAACAAAGGGACAAGCTCAATTATAAACAAATGATGATTTACATGGAATCTACTCTTCTATTTTCAATTTACTAAGCCACTACTCAATTAGTTGTCCTAAAATAGAAATATTCTCCAAGTTAAACCTACTTAAACATGGGATGCATCTACATTCAAGCATAGATAAATTAAGATAAACTTGAAATTAATAAGTCCAATGCTTATGGATAATTACAAACATATTTATTATGCAATTCTTTTGTATTGGATGCACACAAATGATTAATAATGCACACAATTATGTACCAACACCCCATCCTAACATTGATTTAGATTTGAGAAGAAGGAAGGAGGATTTACATGATACCCAGCTATAAATATGACTTTTTTCACCATAACAAGGATTGAAAATGAAGGAATTTGGATTTAGTGAATGCTTGGTGAAAACATTTATAACTTGATCTTTGAATGACAAAATTGCAATTAAATAACTTTGTAGAAGAAAGAGTGATTGCATGCTACTTTTGATGGATAGGGCTCGAATGAAGGTTGAATGATTTAGATTGGACCATTATAATATTTTTCATCTATATTGATGCTCTTAAAGGTGAAAAATTGAAGGAACAAGTTTATAGGGTCAATTTTACCCATAATCCAAATTGAAAATTGGGGAGGAAAAACTTCCAAATCCATTTTGAGGCTTTAAATGGTATTTTTGTGGTCCCATACTTATCATGGACCAAGATTTCATATTCTACACACCAATACATTTCCAAAGACACAAGAATCACCAAAATCGAATCTTGTATGAGAAAGTTATGCCCCCCTACAAGTTGACCTACTATGTTTGATCACCGTGGTTTGAAAGGATGCCACAACATCCCTTGTTACTCATGTCAAAGGGCTAGCCACATGGGGATTATCAAGAAGGATCTAAAAGGGTAAAATTTATAAGCC
Organism: Pinus tabuliformis; assembly: GCA_031772625.1. NCBI lineage: Eukaryota > Viridiplantae > Streptophyta > Pinopsida > Pinales > Pinaceae > Pinus > Pinus tabuliformis. The sequence goes on from CM062804.1 coordinate 762,921,097, forward strand.
TAGTTAAGAGTTTAAGGAGTCAAACTTGACCTTATTTGGCTATCAAGCTATGTTATAAATGAGCCACTAAGAGGAAAAGGGATTCCATTCATTTCAATTGTATCTTGTTCCAAACTAGAGAAACAAAAACTTGGGAGTGGGAGTGAGAGAGCTTAATAGAGGGGTTTTTGTGTTTGTAGCATCTTATTAGGCCACGGTCTTAGGAAACTCCACAAAGAGTGTCTTCTCTTTTTGTACTAGCATTATTTCAATTTTTGAGAAAGAGAGAGAACATAGTAGCCTCACGTTCCAGATGTGTTTTCTCTCACAAGAGCTTTCCCAAATGAAATTTCATGTTCATTTTGGTCGATGTCTAATTGTAATTTTATTATTATTTTCTTTCTACATTTTATCTATTACATGCATGTAAGTAGAAATAAATAATTAATAAATTGGAATATAAGGAAATTAACCCTCAGTGTTTATATTTCAGTCCATTTTATCATATATATTGTAACAATTTTCTAGTTGAATATACATGGTAGTTCATGAATCATATTGGTATTATAGTAGGTTTCTTTGGGGATTTTGTGGGAAGTTGCAAGTGATCTAGGAATTAGTTAAGTAGGAAGTTGTAAAAGCCTAGCCATATCCAATGAATCTATTCGTAATAACCCTCAAGGTCTAGCATAGAAGAGATTTGTGTGGCTAGAAGCGCAAGTCACAGATATAAACCATAATGTGAACCTCCTCATGTCGACCCTAAACACCAAGCTTGGGTTGATCAAAGAGGACATAAGTTGCAAATTAAGGGTTAGATCAAAGGGAAATTTGAGGGATTAGGAAGATCTTGAGAAGGAGTGAAAGGAAGAACTTGAAAAGGAGAAGCTGAGTTAGAGTGCCAGGAACCATTCACAGTTCCTTGCCAAGATGGAAGCAATGGTGTACATCAAGTTGAATGAAGGGGAGATCAATGATTTTAAGTTAAATCAGTAGTTTTAGTAGTTAGAAATTTACATTATCATTCACCATGTAGATGCAGAACATAAAATATCATTTTCTACATTAAAGTTAGAGGTCATGCCTTAACCTGGTGGGAAATTTATACAAATACATTTAGGCCAGAGAGTGATCCCCTAGTAACTAAGTGCAAGGAATTTAAAACCACCATAAATTCCCAACTCTATCTTATCAGGTATGTAGAGGACCAATGGATATGATGGCACTAGTTAAATTAAAGGCATGGGTAGGGTATACATGAGTACGTCATTGAGTTTAAGAAGATGACCAACGTGTTGGGTGTGTCTCATAAGAGCCAATATGTACTCGTTAAGTATCTAGGGGTTATACATAGCCATATTTGAAAGTAGGTGATTTTTTCAAGCCAAGAACAATGGATGAGGCTTATGTATGTGCACCATATGCTAAAAGAAATGGAAATTAAGTGGTTTGAAACAAAAAGAGCACCAAGAAGCTTCCAAGGAATGGAAGAAGAAGTGGAAATGGGAAAAGTATAAGAAGACAATAACCATTGCATATTAGTTCAAGGATCCTAGTAGTAATTTTAATCACTAGAACATTAATAGCCACATAAATAAGTGTTGGAAATTGAATCAATAGTCGAACTTGAAGCATGAGAAGAATATTGGGAACAAAAATAATACTATCACCATAGATTCAAGAAATAAAGTGGAAAGTAGCTCTAACATGGACAAGAAGATTGTCTATACCTTAGTGTAGAAGGACATGAATTTGAATTAAAGTAGCTCTAACATGGACAAGAAGATTGTCTATACCTTAGTGTAGAAGGAGATGAATTTGAGTTTCCTTTATCATCAAGAAGAGAAGGACATGGCCAAGATTTTCCTCATTAAGATGTAGGTTAAGAAGACTAGGATTGATGCCTTGTTCAACTCAAGCTCACAAAATAATCTCATAGAAGTATATTTACTCAACAAACTTGGATTGGAGGTTTGAAATCATCCTACCCCATATCCATTGGGATGAGTAAATAAGGATGAAGAAATTATGGTGACAAAATAGAGTAGGATAAAATTTCATGTTAGTTTTAATCTTATTGATGGAGTAGAGATGTAGTTCCACTTGATGTATGTAGAGTTGTGTTTGGAAGTCCCTATATGTACATGTGGGATGCACTATTTGTGCCAAGATCCAACTAGTAATTCCTCATCAAGGATGGGAAATCATTGATCAACAATGCCCACAAAGGCGATTCTAAGATTTAACTGGCCAGAGCCAACCAAGACAAAAAAATTGATCAATTATAGAAAGAAATATGTTTTACTATTTTTAAGAGAAAATAAATCTAGTGAGGAGTCAATAAGGGAACATGCATCCCTAGAGGGGTGTACTAAAGAACAAAAAATACAATATAAACGATTTCTACGGGTATACAAGGGAGTTTTCTAGGAGCCTAAACAGATACCACTCAAGAGGGAAGTGGAGCATCAGACCTAATTATTGTTGGATTCTCCACTTCCAAATAATGAGCCATACAAATAATCTAGTTTTTACACAAATGAAGTGGGGAAGAAATTGCACCAGCTACTAGAATAGGGTGTGATTCAACCAAGTACCTCATCGTGTGGGTCACCCATCATAATTGTGCCAAAGAAGGATGGTGCTTAATTGATGTGCATTGATTATAGCGAATTAAACAAAATTACACTCAAGAATAACTACTCTCTACTTGGGATTGTTGATATGTTATATTCGCATCAATAAGTGAAATATTTCACTAATATGGATTTAAAATTAGGATATCACCAAGTTCGAGTCAAAGAAGAAGAAACCTAGAAGATTTCCTTCCAAACTAGACAAAGGTTATATAAGTGTTCTGTTGGCTACCTATATCAATAGGTTTCATATTTCATGATTGGCAATGAAAAGGTCCAAATATGCTCTGCTTTGATGATGCAAAGATCACATATTTCCAAGAGAATACAGTCTGTGCTTATAGCTTGATATAGACTCAATTTTGATGGATGGTCCAACAGCCTAATCTGGATCATGCCTGTTTTAAATTTCCAGTTCTAGAATAGAGAAAGAAGTCTGTCCAAACTGTTTAATCTTGGCAGACAAGTAGCTTAGGTAGAGAAGTAAGGCTCCCAACTGCTTAATCTGGGACCTTGGAATCAATAAGGGTAGCAGTAGATAGAAAATCAAAAGGAAAAAGCCAGAGAAAAGAAAAGGCAAATAAGGGTCTGCAAGCCTAAGTGCACCCTCCAAGAAGAAATAAAAAAAATGCTAGGCAAGTAGATGGGTAGGCAGATGGGGTTGCAGAAGTGTCATTCCTTACAATTGAAAGTGTGCTAACCTATTTCACAAAGCAAAATCAAGGGATTGAGAAGTCCTTCTTCTCTATCAGGTTGCAGCAAGCAAAGAAGCATGTCTAACTTCCCAGTTTTCCCCTTTTCCATTTATTACTAACAACCCTCTTCAGTTGAGATTTATGGAAGAATTGGTGGTTTTATGGTGGTTCTTAGTCCTTTAAAAGCCATATTTCTTGTCTAAAACTCTTTTCATTTTGATCTACTCCCTAAGCTAAGTTATTTTCAAATAAACTTAGTATTATCTCCCCTCATCCACTCCTTTCATCCATATTAACCCCTAACTTTATTATATAAACCCCCTATGTTACCCTTTCCCTACTATTATAACACCATGGTGTATAAACCCCAAACATGGTATAAATATCCCTCCCCTTGGCACTATAGCTAAATAAGTTGTTTAGGGAGACTTCAGTCCACCAGGGGCTGTGGTCAACCCTGTCTTGGGGTTGCTCTAAACCTCTGGTTATGAGCAAGAACCTTTCCCCTAAGCCCTCACCTTCCCTCTGCTCAAAAATGCCACAGAAAACCCCTTTCCCCTTGCTAAACCCACTCCTAAACCTCTTGTTCCTTATAAAACCCTTGAAAAACCCAAAAATCCCGAAAATACATACAAAAACCCTTAACCCTAAGGTTCTCCACCCAAAAGTATTTAATTGAATATTTTAATAGGCCAGCGGGACCCCCCCAACCTGCACGATCCGTCGGAGGACCTGCCAGCCGTCCGATCTCCGCCGTCCAGATCTGACGGTGGGTGGTCATTTTTGCTCCCCGACCTACCGACCTTTAGCATCCGGGGAAAGTGGTTTTCCGCCCCGTACAAGGGACGCGAGGCAGGCGGTGGGGTTGTTCGGAGCCCCCCTCCTCGATACCACCTTTGCCCAAAGGTGGTGCGGGCAACCCGCTTACCACCATCCCGTTACCGCCTCCCCCTTACGTCATCAATACGTCAGCATGACGTAGCGCCCTTCCCCGCCCCCGCGCCGTGTGGCCCTCCACGTAGCCCTGCCACCTCATCCACCCGCCACCGTGTCCTGCCACCCTGGCCTACACCTCAGCAGCCACGTCATCCTCCGTACCCGGGCCCGCCATGACGTCATGCTGACGTCATCGGCGGAAAGGCGCCAATTACCTATTTTTTCCGAATTTTGTCGTTAAAGTCACGTTTTGGGCAGTTTTTATGTCATTTTCGCGTAAAGGAAGAGATAGCCGTTGCAGCTGCCAAAGCACCTTCAGGCCTCCAAATTCAAATTGCAACCGTTCCTATTCGTCAAGTCAACCTTCAGAGTTCGGCCCGCAGGCTGTTTAAGCGTTCTATCCAGGTATTCACCGTAATTCCCCATTTTCACCCACGCATACCATTTCTCTGTAAATTGCCATTAAAATACCTTTTGAGTTCCATATAAACTCCGCACCTACTATCTAAAGTGAGGCAAGCTAACCTGCTTACCCCCAGAACCACAAATTCAGCATTGAAACAGTCAATTCGCGAGCCAAAAATTGTGAAATTATCTTTGAGGTGCCCGGCATTGTTCCCTTTTGCCGGGTGCAGACCAACAACATTTTTTCCACCAAAGTAAATCTCACTCACCCTCTGCAATTCACCCCAGCAATTCACAATTTCTGTGAACCTACCAAGACTGCAGAAGCAAGCCTATTTTTCACTATAAAAAGCATTTCAGACTTTGTCCACAGTTGGCCTATCACTTAAGCTCTTAAAAGCTTTGCAAACCAGTGCACTCATATCACTCAAAATCAAACCGTACAATGGCTGCCCCTGCACCCACAGCTCTCAGTGTTGCTCCACTAAATCCACCCAATAAAGACCTGCAGTCTTTATCTCTTGCTGACCAGGACTACCTTATTGAAGACTATGTGGGAAACAGAGATTTTCTGCAAACCTTCAGACAGTTGAGGGAGGACTACCTAATTGGTCATGATACATATGGCATCTAGGAGTCAAACCTGGCATACTATTGTCTCCCCTCTGTAAATGTGTTTCCTGAAATCATTCGCCTATGTGCTGAAAACTATGATGTGCACCACAGGGCCATCAACACCCCATCTGGGAGGGTCCTTTTCTACATTAATCCTGAGACCATCAACAAAATGCTACATTTTGACCAGACAGAGCTGTTGTTCCCATTCTCTATGAACTATCTGCTGGACACTGGTACCAAAATGACCAGTGAGGAGATTCAAAGGGTCACCAGGACATTCATGAGACCTGAGTGCCAGCCTGCAGGGCCACCTCCTTATTTAAATGTCCACTTCACTGAAGTAGGAAGATTACTCCTGGACATGATTGCTTATGTGCTGGGGTACAGCACCAGTGAGCATGTGGATCAAACCATGCTAGTATTGCTGGCTCTTTACAGCCCAGGCCAACCCCCTGCCCGCAAATACAACTTTGCCAAGTTCATTGCTAATAAGATTCATGATCAGCTGAGCAAAGTGGATACGCAGGGTGTCTTCAAGTACTCGGCCTATATTTATCATCTCTTTATGTATTATCAGTCTGAGGCTTTTCCATGCTATATCAAAAAGCTGGATTATAGAGGGGAAAGAAGATCTGTCATCTTCTGGACCTCTGTCTATCACAATGTCACAAACTCGCCCTATTCCTATTGTGAGTTTGTTGACCAATTTGTGTATCCAGTCTCTTGCCTATTAATGAGGTCCCCTCCTCCCAGAATGTCAACAGAGATACAGAAGGCTCTGCATCTTTCCAAAAAATGTAAAATAGGTGATTGGTACCTATATGAGGAACACACAGTCATCAGGGTCTATGGCTGTGAGCTCTGTCCTTTCAGACTCCCAAAGTATGTGCCCATGAGGATATTTGCCTTGGAATATTATAGGCAATTGATTCAATCTAACCTCACCCATTTCCACAGCTCCAGGAAGAAGGCTCACCTCAAGTTCAAACATCAGTTGGGCCCATTCATCATGAATAAAAAAGAAGGATGGGAAGATGCTGACCTCATCCTCAAGGACAAATATAAACTATCATACAGTTTCCGGTGGGTCCCTTATGACCCTGAGGGCTTCATCACTGCAAGAAGAACCAAATACAGACTACTAGGTTATAGGCATTATCAATACCCACATATTGAGAGATATGCCAACCAGCAAGAATGGCTATAGGGTACTTTAGTTGAAAAGCTAACTGAAGAAGAAATAATGCGAAAGAATATGAAGGAGCTTGAAAAGACCATTGACCTAGACTCTGTGCAGCAGGTACCCCTCAAACGGCCTCACTCAGCAGGAGAAGGGACCTCGGCCACAAGGACTGCACCACAGGCACCTTCTACATCAGCACCGGCGACAGACAAAGGCAAAGGCATAATGGGTGCAGAGGAGGAAGCAGTGAAAGAAAAGCCTGCCCTTGTAACAGAGCAGCTAACAGAGCAGAAAATAGGGCAGCAAACAGAGCAGCAGCAAGGGTAAACTGTCCTGCCACAAACTGGGCTGCCAGCAGCTCCAATAATGCAAACACCACCACCACAGAGTGAGCCATTGACTGCTCCTTGTTTGCAGACCCCAGCACATGAAGAAAGGGGTACAAAAAGAGATAGAGAAGAGTCCACTCCTCTTAGTGGATCCTCCCAGCAACCAGAAGCCAAAAGGCAAAGGCTAGACTCCCCAGAGGTGGAAGACATCACTGAAGAATTCCTTGACAGCTCAAGGAAAAACAGGGAGGGCAGCTAGCACACAGGAACAAGCTCCTTTCAGCAGGAGCAAGGTTTACAACTTGGCTTAGAGGTATCCTCCTCTTCCCAGCAGAGCAAGAAGCCCAAGAGCACTAAGGCTTCTTTCAAACAAATAAAAGCTCAGAATGATCTGCTGAGGGTAGAGGTTTATAAACATTTTCTTGATGCAACCCCAGCCTAGCAAGAAAGGCTAATGTCGGTATATGACATTCAGGAGGAAAAATTGCTCCTCAGCCATTTTAAGCCCAAAGGGCCGCAGCCCAAGTCAGCTGCAGATTTTGTAAAGACAAGGGTGGAGGTCCTAGCCAAAGATATACATCCCATGGACCAGATTGAACTCCATAAACAGGTTGGGGAGATGGTCTATGGAACCTTGGTGGAGAAGGCCACCATGGCACATGAGCTGAAAGAGTCCCTGAAAAACACCAATACATAGTTGGACTTTGAGAGAATGTCCTCTCTGGCCAAAGACAATAGAATAAAGTCTCTTGAGGAGATCATCATTGATCTAGGACATGATCCTAGTGATCCAAAGGGTGTGAAGGCCCTTATGAAGAAGAAAGATGATGACCTCAATGCATTAAAGAAAAGGTTGAAGCTGCAGCCCATAGAGCACCCTCAAACCGCAGAGCTTCAAAAGCAAAAACAGGTTGATGACCAATTAGACCTCTAAATGCAGCAAGACCAGAGGATCAAGGATTTGGAGAAAGAGCTGGAAGGAGCATTACAAGATAAACAGGGAGAATCCACTTCCCAAGCTCCTCCAACTACTTCAACAACAACAACAACTTCAGGGGCAGCAGTGGCCCCCACAACAGAAGCAGCAGGAACAACAACAACACCAGAAACCAACAAAAGTGTAGAGGAATTGACCAAGGCCATCAAAGAAATGGAGCTCCAGGCCAATGAAATAAAGAAGGCCAAGGAAAAATTGGCAGAACTGGATGCCAAATATGACAAGTCGAAGGTAACTGTGGCAGAACAGGGCAGAGAGATAAAGGCCCTAAAGGATAAGATAAAGGCCTTAGAGAAAGAGCTAAATCTGGAAACGGCCATGGCCGACATAAGGAGGATTCTATGGGCCAAAATAGGCCAATCCATCACTCAACAATGGAGATCAATAAAAACAATGCATGAACAGATGGACTTGTTGGGCCAAGCACAAACAGAAATCAATAAGGTCAAAACACTGCTGCAAAACAGACCAGAGCAGGCCAACAGAATGATAGACTTCCTGAACAGGCAGGAAAAGGAGGAACTGGCAGCCATAGGCATTCCCAACAGAACAGAGGCTGTCCTCACTGCCAAGAAGGTGCTAACTCTCAGGAACTATGTGAAAACTGTGGAGAGGAAGTGCTATGAGATCACAACAGATGTGGAGGAATTCAAAGTCAAGTTGGCAGTGCTGCAAGCAAAAGGCCTGCCCAGCCTCCTAACTGGTGCAGGAAAACTAGTCTCCCGGGATCAATTTGCCAACAGAATGGCAACATACATTGAGAATCAGATTACTGCATCTGGCAGTACATCTGAACAAACAGGACCTCCCTCAGGACAGAGATTGTATGACAAATTGGAAGGCCTGTTCTTTATTGAGAATGAAGTGAATCATCTTTTTGAGACTCCTCCTAATTTCTACAGATATACAGAGGCCGATGAGACCTTGATAAATATTAGGAGGCATCAAATGCCAAAAGAGGATTGGTGGCAAGCAATGCTTCAAATTCTGCCACGGTAGCTTCAGCTGTTCGGTCACTGCCAGCTCCAGGTCACTACAAGACAAACAACATGATAAAGTCAGCATTTAAAACAGCTGAAATGTGACTCAGCACATAGACAACGACGGCTAGCCCAAAAGGTAAAAAATGCGCAAATTTTGACAGCGTACCCTCGGTCGACTCCAACTTCCACCAAGCCAACAGGCTCTGACCATTTTTGACAGCTAAGGCAACAAAAGTTATTACAGCATTAACTTTCTCAGCTACTACACTCCAGCGGTTGTCATGCTACTAATGAAGCATTTACTCTCCATTCAGATATTTTCTTATGTAAACTTTGTATATACTCCCCTTAGTAATGCATAAGGGGTTGGTAATTTTTCACTCTGAGGATGTATACTGTTTACTTTCATAATTGTTTAATACAAAGAGCTAGATCAGCTCAGTGATTTCCTGGAACTATGGTGTTTTGCTGAGGATTCATGTGTTGATGCAGAATTCCTGTGCTGTCTGATGAAATAACAAGTTTTTTCCTTAATCTCTGTTCTTGTCTTTCCTATGTTTATCAAATCATATTCATGTTACACTAAGCTAGCAGTAAAGAAAAAGAATAGTGCAGGATTTGTTTTACTACACCTTGTACTCAATTTTTACTGCTGTGAATGTTTGTTTTCAGAATTAACCATGGACATGAATTCTTAATTGCTCATGTAGCTGTTAATTCTATATGTATGAATATTACCAAGAAATTCTTAAATGCTCCTAGGTCAATATCCTCACTGTCTTTCTCTAGCAGTTTACTGTAAGATTCTTGATTGCCTTGAATAAACTGGATACAACCCACCCAATCACTTTATGAACGTTTGTTTCTCAGACACTAACCTTGCTCTGCAGCATCACTATAGCATCACTCAGCACCTCAAAACAGTTAAAGGACCACTGACTCCATTGCCCAATGACATATAACACTCTAATGAGAGCATATATATCTTGACTGAAACATTCTCCAACCAAACACAAAAACAAAAGTTTGAACAACATAGCTAGCCTAAAATACTATCAGAACAGAGACAAATTATAAAGAGAGAGCCCTCTCTGATTACAGTTTGGCTAGAAGCTGTAATCCAAAGATTGGTTAGTGGTTACCCCGGCCGTATTCCCTTGGGAGTCAGAAGGGAACAACCTGGGAGTTAACATAATTGGCGACTCCACTGGGGAACCTGAGCATGTTGTCTGCCAAGATAGTGGTTTTAAAAGCTTGAGCAGTCCCTTAAACGATCCTAAAATATCTTAGAAAATACCAAAAACAAATTCAGAAGCTGGCTCCTAAAAGGGAAACCAGACACACTAGGTCAAATCCTGACCCAAATCCAGCAGTTTTTGAGAATCCCAATATAATCCCTAGAATAATTAGGAAGCAGCAAAGGCAGGAAAATCCTAGTGATTTGAGTCCTGAGATAGCCCACCCTGAACCAGTTCCTACCCCTATCAAGGTTCTATTTCGCTCTACCCCTGTCTCCCCCAGTTCACCATCCACATCTCAAAGCCCTCCTGGCACATCTTCACCCACTGCACATATCCCCTTGAACAACACTCTAGGTGCTGCTGCACCTGTTACCCCTATAGTACACACTGTTCCTTTTATCCCAGTTGCTCCTGTAAATCCCCCAAACCTTGTGAATATGGCTAACAGATATGCACCCTTGCAGATACCAGCTAATGCTGCAGCTCTACCCCAAGACTACCAAACCAAAATCTCATATTTTGACTCCACTGGCCCTTTGACAGCTATTCAGCATGCCAAAAGGATGCAAGACCATTTTGAGACCTATGAAATAGATGATGACACTGTGAGAATGAGGATGTTTTTTCAAAGCCTAACTGGGGATGTAAGAACTTGGTTTAGATCCCTGAATGCAAATTCCATTACAACTCCTGATGAGCTGTATCAAGCCTTTACTAACAGATGGGAGAAAAAGAAAGATCCTTTGCACATACTTGGGGAGTATGACACTATCAAGAGAGGTCCCCAAGAGACTGTTTTGGAGTATTGTGCAAGATTCAACAATGTATATAACGCAATCCCACAAAATTTAAGACCCCCTCCTGATTTAGCTTTGTACAAATTCCCTGATGGTTTTGACCCTGACATGGCCTATCAGTTGAAGGAAAGAGACCCTCAAACCCTTGCAGAGGCCCAAAAGGTTGCTGTCACAGTGGAAGCTAACCTGATTGCCAAAAGAAACAGAGCAAGGTTGGAAAAGAGAACCGCTTTCAAAGAGGAACCCTCAGCCTTTGATCAAAAACTGGATGCAATACTCACTGGTATGAAGAGATTGGGGGATAGAGTGGAATCGGTTGAGAGAAAATCATCATGGGAAGCACCACAAAACAACCCTCATAGGAATCCAAATTTTAGGAGAACTCAAAACCCAAACGTTGGCAAGGCCAGTGCTGGCCAAGACATAAGACCCCCTTTCCAAGAAAACTATGCTGAAACCTCCACATCAACTGAATCCAATGAAGATTCTCAGATTAATTTAATGGGTCTAGATGGTGAAAGTCAAGTCTTTTTGACACAAGAAGACCATGAGGATGAGGTAATCAAGCTGTTCCCAATCAAATCAGGTGAATCCTTTGACTTTAAACAAGGCTATGACACTGTTGTTTATGAAGTCCATAAGCAGTACAAGCTAAGGAGCAGAACTGTGAATGTAAATCAGTCTGAAAAGACAAAGGATAATCAGCAGCCTAAAAGAGCCATAGTCACAGAGCCTAATGACAAAACAAATTCACCTGCAGAAGAAGTAATTGTTGAAGAGATCACTGAACCATTGTCCTTAAAACAGCAGCCTATGGCTACTTCATCCTCTCACCCTAATTTAAATGTTACTCCTCAAGAGATGAGTAAAAAAGACAAGTCCCAAAATCAAGATAAGAATCAAGAAGAAGAGTTAGTGAACAAGGAAAGGACTGTTATCCATAACCAAAAGACCCAATCTGAAAAACCTTTTGACCTAGAAACTGAAATTAGTAAAGTAAAGATAGCAATTCCTCTCTCAGAATTGGCCAAACACAGCATTTACAAACAACAAATTAGGAAATCCCTCCAACTTACTAGCAACAAAGATGATGTTAATGTGTTGGATGATACCCCAGAACTACTTTTTGGCCCAGAGGTGGATGGAAAGATAGCAGGTGTATGCATTTTACCTTTCTATGTTAGCCTGCATGTTCATGACAAAATATTACACAATGCAATGTTTGACTCGGGTGCCTCTCACAACCTGATGCCCAAATCAGTCATGGAAAGACTGAACCTAGATATTACCAAACCATACAAGGACCTGTTCTCCTTTGATTCTAGCCAAGTCAAGTGCTTAGGCCTAATAAAAGATCTGTGTGTGTCCCTTGTTCAGTACCCAAACAAAACAATTCTAATGGATGTTGTAGTTGCTGACATCCCACCCAAGTATGGGATGTTGTTATCAAGGTCATGGGGGGCTAAACTTCAAGGTTCCCTGCAGTTAGATATGTCATATGCCACCATCACTGTTTTTGGGCAACCAAAGAGATTATACAGAGAGACATTAATGAAATACATGGTCAGCAGTGAAGAAAAGCCCCAAAACTTTCCCATATATGCTGTCCACTCAGACATAGACTCATACATTCTCTTCAATGATAATACAACTCTCTCAGATGATGAGGTTGAACCCAAGACACTCACACAAGAGGAAGACACCAATGAGCAAACTGCTACCCAAGAAACAATGATTAACCAAACATTGAACACAGCTGCTGCTCAAGAAAGCAAGCAGGTTCCATCAAGTGAGGAAACTCCCCTAGAAAACCAACCAGAAGGCAAACCACAGCTTCAGCTTACAATTCCAGCACACAAGGAGGTCATTAAGTTCTCCCCGGAACAAGAGATCCTATGGTTCCTTGAATTTGATGGGTCAGTCAACAAATTAGGGGCAGGAGCTGGAGTTTGGATACATAATAAACAAGACAGTCATGCAGAAGGCCGAGCCTATAGACTGAATTTCAAGTGTACTAATAATATGGCAGAATATGAAGCTCTTTTACTAGGCCTCAAGCTAGTAAGGTTCTTACAAGCCACAAAGGTCTCAATTATGGGGGATTCAGATCTAGTCATCCAACAAGTGAAAGGAAACTTTGTCACAAATGACAAGAGACTGAGGTCTTATAGGTCTGCTGTGGCTAAAATACTAAGCTTCTTCTCTGAATTCCAAATCACCAAAATTTCTAGGACCCATAATCTTCATGCTCATAGTTTAGCCACATTTGCTAGTACTTGCAAATTACCATTGGAACCTAACAATTGTTTCACAGCTGAGATAAAACACAGACCCTCCATTCCAAACAATGTTAAAGATTGGCAAGTATTTGAGGATGATATGCAAATAAACAATTTTTTAACGCTGCAACAGGAATTTGCAGGATTAAATATTGACAATGACAGAGCAAGTCAATCACAAATACTTGACAGAGCAAGTCAATCACAAATACAGTTTCAACAGGTTATTCACCCAATATCACCTAGAACAGCAAAACAAATACTACATCCAACCATTTTCAACAAGGAAAACATTCAGCAAATTCAACCAATCAGTTGTGAAGAAGTGGCCAATGCTGAGGCTGAAATCATAGAGCTGAAAGACAATTTTCTGCCAACAGGCCTAACTCCACTAGAGGACATCTTTGATTCAAATGATATTCCCAGAAAACCAAAAATGCAGCCCTTAAATGCAGCCATTGAAGAATGCAACATTGGTACCATTGACAAGCCCAAAATAATAAAATTGTCTGCATCCTTACCTCCTGATCAGAAGCCCAAATACATTGACCTTTTCAAAGAATTCCAGGATGTCTTTGCATGGGGTTATGAGGATCTAAAGTCCTATGATACCTCTGTTATCCAGCATACTATCCCTCTCAAGCCTGATCAAAAACCCTTTAAACAAAAATTGAGGAAATCAATCCTATGCTTCTCCTAGCAATGGAACAAGAGGTACAGAAAATGTTCAAGGCAGGCATCATAGCACCAATCAGATTCTCTGAGTGGATTTCAAACTCAGTCCCTACAAGAAAGAAAACTGGTGAAATAAGGCTGTGTGTGGATCTTAGGAACTTGAATCAAGTATCCCTCAAAGATAATTATCCCTTACCCAAGATGGGTCACATCCTCCAAAGAGTGGTAGGTGCCTCAAGGATATCACTACTTGATGGATTCTCAGGCTTCAATCAAATCCTGGTACACCCTTATGATCAAGACAAAACAACATTTACAACCCCATGGGGAACTTTCAAATATGTAAAAATGCCTTTTGGATTGAAAAATGCAGGGGCAACATTTCAAAGAGCAATGGATATTGCTTTTGCAAAGGAGATTCATGACTTTTTAGTCATTTACTTAGATGACCTCACACCTTTTTCAAAATCTGACCAAGAACATTTAAAACACTTAAGGCAGATTTTCTTAACATGTAGGAAATATGGAATTTCCTTGAATCCCAAGAAGTCTCTATTTGGTCTGGAAGAGGGTAAGCTGTTAGGACATATCATTTCAAAGGATGGCATAAGAATTGATCCAGATAGGATACAGGCTATCTTACAAATGCCCCACCCAAGAAATATCAAAGAATTGCAAGGATTCTTGGGAAAAATCAATTTCTTGAGAAGGTTTATCCCAAACTTAGCAGAATTGATCAGATTGCTAAATAACATGCTAAAGAAGGATTCAAAAGTGAAATGGACTGTTGAAGCAAATCAAGCCTTTGAAGGTATAAAATTGGCCCTTACTCAAACTCCAGTCTTAACAAATCCTCAATTTGACAGAGAATTTATCATTTTCTCTTTTGCCTCCCATCACACTATTGCTGCTGTTTTGTTACAGAAAGATGACCAAGGAAATGAGAAGCCAATTGCTTTCTTTAGCAGAGCTCTTAGAGATGCACCTTTAAAATATCAAATCATGGAAAAGCAAGCTTATGCTTTGGTCAAATCCATTAAAGACTTTAGGATTTATATCCTTTATTCCCATGTTGTAGCATATGTGCCAAGTCCTATTGTAAAAGACATACTCACTCAAGAAAACCTAGAGGGAAGAAGAGGAAAATGGATTGCCAACATCTTGGAATTCGATATTGAAATAAAACCTACAAAACTGATAAAAGGGCAAGGTTTGGCCAAATTAATGACAGAAGCAAACTTTCAAGCCTTAGACATCAACCAGCTGGACAGTGAACTGGAGCTGGCGACTCCAAAGATCAATGTAGCCTTTGAACAATCCCCCTGGTACTCTGATATCTGTTATGTGTTACAAAACCTGTGTGCTCCCCCAGGGCTGTCCAGAACTAAGTGTAGGTTTCTAAAAATGAAAGCTTCTAAATTCTGTGTTATGGATGGAAATTTACTTTGGAAAAACCATGAAGGGATATTGTTAAACTGCTTAATTGAGAATGAAACTAACAATATCATAAAAGAATTTCATGCAGGTGATTGTGGTGGACATTTGTATTGGAAGTCCACTGTGGATAAAATACTGAGAGCTGGTTACTACTGGCCCACCGTGTTCTCTGATGTTAAGAAATTCACCACCTCGTGTCATAAATGTCAAGTGTTTGAGGGAAAGAGACAGTTGCTGCCACTTCCCTTGAGGCCTATTGCAACAGAGAGACCTTTTCAACAATGGGGCTTGGATTTCATTGGGGAAATTCATCCCTCATCTTCAGGCCAACATAGATGGATCTTAACAGCCACAGACTACTTCACTAAGTGGATTGAAGCTGTTCCATGCAGACAAGCAAATGATTAAACAATTATTCAGTTTTTGGAGAATAACATATTGGCTAGATTTGGCTGCCCTGACAAAATAATAACAGACAATGCTGCTGCTTTCAGATCCAAGAAGATGGTAAATTTCTGCCACAAATTTCACATTACTTTGGGCCATTCTACTGCATACTATCCCCAAGGAAATGGCCTTGTTGAATCATCAAATAAAAGCCTGGTAAAATTTATAAAGAAAGTGCTAGAAGAAAACAAAAATAATTGGCATAAGAAGCTTGTGAATGCCCTATGGGCAGATAGACTAACAACTAAGAGATCAATTGGGACCAGCCCATATGAGTTGGTTTATGGATTAGAAGCCAAATTTCCTTCATCACTAGGAGTGCCTGTCATGAAACTTCTTCAAGAAAGCCAAGCTGAACCAAATGATATGCAAAGAAGGATCAATCAAATAATATGTTTACAGCAAACTAGAGACCAAGTTTTCAGCAGAGTTCAAGTTTTACAAGAAAAATTAAAGAAGGCCTTTGACAGAAGGACTAAGGCAGAAGATTTTAACATTGGTGACAAAGTCCTCAAGTGGGATTCAAGAAGGGAAGATAAAGGAAAACATGGAAAATTTGATTCCCTTTGGAGAGGACCATTTGCTGTCCAAGCAGTACAAGGAAACAACACTTATTTCCTTAAAAGTCTTAATGAAACTGATTTGGATGAAGGTCCTGTGAATGGCAGGATGCTGAAGCACTATTTTGACTATCACCCATAAGTGCAGCCTGAGTTTCCATTGTACATATTCAAGTGTATATATTACTCTCTGTAAGTATGTAAAAATGCAGTTTTTTCAAGTTTATTAACTATCAGCAAAAGGCAAATAGGCTCAGAGATCTACCACGATGGGGAGAACACAATTTTGGCATTTTTAGGCAGCATACTGCAAGTATTGGTGAAAGCAGTCAAAGGGCAAGGCATTCTGACCTGCTGTTCTTGGTCTTTCAAATGAAAAACCATCCCCATGTGGAGCCACTGTTGGCTACCTATATCAATAGGTTTCATATTTCATGATTGGCAATGAAAAGGTCCAAATATGCTTTGCTTTGATGATGCAAAGATCACATATTTCCAAGAGAATACAGTCTGTGCTTATAGCTTGATATAGACTCAATTTTGATGGATGGTCCAACAGCCTAATCTGGATCATGCCATGTTTTAAATTTCCAGTTCTAGAATAGAGAAAGAAGTCTGTCCAAACTGTTTAATCTTGGCAGACAAGTAGCTTAGGTAGAGAAGTAAGGCTCCCAACTGCTTAATCTGGGACCTTGGAAGCAATAAGGGTAGCAGTAGATAGAAAATCAAAAGGAAAAAGCCAGAGAAAAGAAAAGGCAAATAAGGGTCTGCAAGCCTAAGTGTACCCTCCAAGAAGAAATAAAAAAAATGCTAGGCAAGTAGATGGGTAGGCAGATGGGGTTGCAGAAGTGTCATTCCTTACAATTGAAAGTGTGCTAACCTATTTCACAAAGCAAAATCAAGGGATTGAGAAGTCCTTCTTCTCTATCAGGTTGCAGCAAGCAAAGAAGCATGTCTAACTTCCCAGTTTTCCCCTTTTCCATTCATTACTAACAACCCCTCATCAGTTGAGATTTATGGAAGAATTGGTGGTTTTATGGTGGTTCTTAGTCCTTTAAAAGCCATATTTCTTGTCTAAAACTCTTTTCATTTTGATCTACTCCCCAAGCTAATTTATTTTCAAATAAACTTAGTATTATCTCCCCTCATCCACTCCTTTCATCCATATTAACCCCTAACTTTATTATATAAACCCCCTATGTTACCCTTTCCCTACTATTATAACACCATGGTGTATAAACCCCAAACATGGTATAAATATCCCTCCCCTTGGCACTATAGCTAAATAAGTTGTTTAGGGAGACTTCAGTCCACCAGGGGCTGTGGTCAACCCTGTCTTGGGATTGCTCTAAACCTCTGGTTATGAGCAAGAACCTTTCCCCTAAGCCCTCACCTTCCCTCTGCTCAAAAATGCCACAGAAAACCCCTTTCCCCTTGCTAAACCCACTCCTAAACCTCTTGTTCCTTATAAAACCCTTGAAAAACCCAAAAATCCCGAAAATACATACAAAAACCCTTAACCCTAAGGTTCTCAGCCAAAAATATTTAATTGAATATTTTAATAGGCCAGCGGGACCCCCCCAACCTGCACGATCCGTCGGAGGACCCGCCAGCCGTCCGATCTCCGCCGTCCAGATCTGACGGTGGGCGGTCATTTTTTCTCCCCGACCTACCGACCTTTAGCGTCCGGGGAAAGTGGTTTTCCGCCCCGTACAAGGGACGCGTGGCAGGCGGTGGGGTTGTTCGGAGCCCCCCTCCCCGATACCGCCTTTACCCAAAGGTGGTGCGGGGAACCCGCTTACCACCATCCCGTTACCGCCTCCCCCTTACGTCATCAATACGTCAGCATGACATAGTGCCCTTCCCCGCCCCGCGCTGTGTGGCCCTCCACGTAGCCCTGCCACCTCATCCACCCGCCACCGTGTCCTGCCACCCTGGCCTACACCTCAGCAGCCACGTCATCCTCCGTACCCGGGCCCGCCATGACGTCATGCTGACGTCATCGGCGGAAAGGCGCCAATTACCCGTTTTTTCCGAATTTTGTTGTTAAAGTCACGTTTTGGGCAGTTTTTATGTCATTTTCGCGTAAAGGAAGAGATAGCCGTTGCAGCTGCCAAAGCACCTTCAGGCCTCCAAATTCAAATTGCAACCGTTCCTATTCATCAAGTCAACCTTCAGAGTTCGACCCGCAGGCTGTTTAAGCGTTCTATCCAGGTATTCACCGTAATTCCCCATTTTCACCCACGCATACCATTTCTCTGTAAATTGCCATTAAAATACCTGTTGAGTTCCATATAAACTCCGCACCTACTATCTAAAGTGAGCCAAGCTAACCTGCTTACCCCCAGAACCACAAATTCAGCATTGAAATAGTCAATTCGCGAGCCAAAAATTGTGAAATTATCTTTGAGGTGCCCGGCATTGTTCCCTTTTGCCGGGTGCAGACCAACAGCATTTTTTCCACCAAAGTAAATCTCACTCACCCTCTGTAATTCACCCCAGCAATTCACAATTTCTGTGAACCTACCAAGACTGCAGAAGCAAGCCTATTTTTCACTATAAAAAGCATTTCAGACTTTGTCCACAGTTGGCCTATCACTTAAGCTCTTAAAAGCTTTGCAAACCAGTGCACTCATATCACTCAAAATCAAACCGTACAATGGTTGCCCCTGCACCCACAGCTCTCAGTGTTGCTCCACTAAATCCACCCAATAAAGACCTGCAGTCTTTATCTCTTGCTGACCAGGACTACCTTATTGAAGACTATGTGGGAAACAGAGATTTTCTGCAAACCTTCAGACAGTTGAGGGAGGACTACCTAATTGGTCATGATACATATGGCATCTGGGAGTCAAACCTGCCATACTATTGTCTCCCCTCTGTAAATGTGTTTCCTGAAATCATTCGCCTATGTGCTGAAAACTATGATGTGCACCACAGGGCCATCAACACCCCATTTGGGAGGGTCCTTTTCTACATTAATCCTGAGACCATCAACAAAATGCTACATTTTGACCAGACAGAGCTGTTGTTCCCATTATCTATGAACTATCTGCTGGACACTGGTACCAAAATGACCAGTGAGGAGATTCAAAGGGTCACCAGGACATTCATGAGACCTGAGTGCCAGCCTGCAAGGCCACCTCCTTATTTAAATGTCCACTTCACTAAAGTAGGCAGATTATTCCTGGACATGATTGCTTATGTGCTGGGGTACAGCACCAGTGAGCATGTGGATCAAACCATGCTAGTATTGCTGGCTGTTTACAGCCCAGGCCAACCCCCTGCCCGCAAATACAACTTTTCCAAGTTCATTGCTAATAAGATTCATGATCAGCTGAGAAAAGTGGACAGGCAGGGTGTCTTCAAGTACTCGGCCTATATTTATCATCTCTTTATGTATTATCAGTCTGAGGCTTTTCCATGCTATATCAAAAAGCTGGATTATAGAGGGGAAAGAAGATCTGTCATCTTCTGGACCTCTGTCTATCACAATGTCACAAACTCGCCCTATTCCTATTGTGAGTTTGTTGACCAATTTGTGTATCCAGTCTCTTGCCTATTAATGAGGTCCCCTCCTCCCAGAATGTCAACAGAGATACAGAAGGCTCTGCAGCTTTCCAAAAAATGTAAAATAGGTGATTGGTACCTATATGAGGAACACACAGTCATCAGGGTCTATGGCTGTGAGCTCTGTCCTTTAAAACTCCCAAAGTATGTGCCCATGAGGATATTTGCCTTGGAATATTATAGGCAATTGATTCAATCTGACCTCACCCATTTCCACAGCTCCAGGAAGAAGGCTCACCTCAAGTTCAAACATCAGTTGGGCCCATTCATCATGAATAAAAAAGAAGGATGGGAAGATGCTGACCTCATCCTCAAGGACAAATATAAACTATCATACAGTTTCCGGTGGGTCCCTTATGACCCTGAGGGCTTCATCACTGCAAGAAGAACCAAATACAGACTACTAGGTTATAGGCATTGTCAATACCCACATATTGAGAGATATGCCAACCAGCAAGAATGGCTACAGGGTACTTTAGTTGAAAAGCTAACTGAAGAAGAAATAATGCTAAAGAATATGAAGGAGCTTGAAAAGACCATTGACCTAGACTCTGTGCAGCAGGTACCCCTCAAACGGCCTCACTCAGCAGGAGAAGGGACCTCGGCCACAAGGACTGCACCACAGGCACCCTCTACATCAGCACCGGCGACAGACAAAGGCAAAGGCATAATGGGTGCAGAGGAGGAAGCAGTGAAAGAAAAGCCTGCCCCTGTAACAGAGCAGCTAACAGAGCAGCAAACAGGGCAGCAAACAGAGCAGCAGCCAGAACAGCAGCAAGGGCAAACTGTCCTGCCACAAACTGGGCTGCCAGCAGCTCCAATAATGCAAACACCACCACCACAGACTGAGCCATTGACTGCTCCTTGTTTGCAGACCCCAGCACATGAGGAAAGGGGTACAAAAAGAGATAGAGAAGAGTCCACTCCTCTTAGTGGATCCTCCCAGCAACCAGAAGCCAAAAGGCAAAGGCTAGACTCCCCAGAGGTGGAAGACATCACTGAAGAATTCCTTGACAGCTCAAGGAAAAACAGGGAGGGCAGCCAGCACACAGGAACAAGCTCCTTTCAGCAGGAGCAAGGTTTACAACTTGGCTTAGAGGTGTCCTCCTCTTCCCAGCAGAGCAAGAAGCCCAAGAGCACTAAGGCTTCTTTCAAACAAATAAAAGCTCAGAATGATCTGCTGAGGGTAGAGGTTTATAAACATTTTCTTGATGCAACCCCGGCCCAGCAAGAAAGGCTAATGTTGGTATATGACATTCAGGAGGAAAAATTGCTCCTCAGCCATTTTAAGCCCAAAGGGCCGCAGCCTAAGTCAGCTGCAGATTTTGTAAAGACAAGGGTGGAGGTCCTAGCCAGAGATATACATCCCATGGACCAGATTGAACTCCATAAACAGGCTGGGGAGATGGTCTATGCAACCTTGGTGGAGAAGGCCACCATGGCACATGAGCTGAAAGAGTCCCTGAAAAACACCAATACACAGTTGGACTTTGAGAGAATGTCCTCTCTGGCCAAAGACAATAGAATAAAGTCTCTTGAGGAGATCATCATTGATCTAGGACATGATCCTAGTGATCCAAAGGGTGTGAAGGCCCTTATGAAGAAGAAAGATGATGACCTCAATGCATTAAAGAAAAGGTTGAAGCTGCAGCCCACAGAGCACCCTCAAACCGCAGAGCTTCAAAAGCAAAAACAGGTTGATGACCAATTAGACCTCTTAATGCAGCAAGACCAGAGGATCAGGGATTTGGAGAAAGAGCTGGAAGGAGCATTACAAGATAAACAGGGAGAATCCACTTCCAAAGCTCCTCCAACTACTTCAACAACAGCAACAACTTCAGGGGCAGCAGTGGCCCCCACAACAAAAGCAGCAGGAACAACAACAACACCAGAAACCAGCAAAAGTGTAGAGGAATTTACCAAGGCCATCAAAGAAATGGAGCTCCAGGCCAATGAAATAAAGAAGGCTAAGGAAAAATTGGCAGAACTGGATGCCAAATATGACAAGTCGAAGGTAACTGTGGCAGAACAGGGCAGAGAGATAAAGGCCCTAAAGGATAAGATAAAGGCATTAGAGAAAGTGCTAAATCTGGAAACGGCCATGGCCGACATAAGGAGGATTCTATGGGCCAAAATAGGCCAATCCATAACTCAACAATGGAGATCAATAAAAACAATGCATGAACAGATGGACTTGTTGGGCCAAGCACAAACAGAAATCAATAAGGCCAAAACACTGCTGCAAAACAGACCAGAGCAGGCCAACAGAATGATAGACTTCCTGAACAGGCATGAAAAGGAGGAACTGGCAGCCATAGGCATTCCCAACAGAACAGAGGCTGTCCTCACTACCAAGAAGGTGCTAACTCTCAAGAACTATGTGCAAACTGTGGAGAGGAAGTGCTATGAGATCACAGCAGATGTGGAGGAATTCAAAGTCAAGTTGGCAGTGCTGCAAGCAAAAGGCCTGCCTAGCCTCCTAACTGGTGCAGGAAAACTAGTCTCCCAGGATCAATTTGCCAACAGAATGGCAACATACATTGAGAATCAGATTACTGCATCTGGCAGTACATCTGAACAAACATGACCTCCCTCAGGACAGAGCTTGTATGACAAATTGGAAGGCCTGTTCTTTATTGAGAATGAAGTGAATCATCTTTTTGAGACTCCTCCTAATTTCTACAGATATACAGAGGCCGATGAGACCTTGATAAAGATTAGGAGGCATCAAATGCCAAAAGAGGATTGGTGGCAAGCAATGCTTCAAATTCTGCCACGGTAGCTTCAGCTGTTCGGTCACTGCCAGCTCCAGGTCACTACAAGACAAAAAACATGATAAAGTCAGCATTTAAAACAGCTGAAATTTGACTCAGCACATAGACAACGACGGCTAGCCCAAAAGGTAAAGAAATGCGCAAATTTTGACAGCGTACCCTCGGCCGACTCCAACTGCCACCAAGCCAACAGGCTCTGACCATTTTTGACAGCTAAGGCAGCAAAAGTTATTACATCATTAACTTTCTCAGCTACTACACTCCAGCGGTTGGCATGCTACTAATGAAGCATTTACTCTCCATTCAGATATTTTCTTATGTAAACTTTGTATATATACTCCCCTTAGTAACGCATAAGGGGTTGGTAATTTTTCACTCTGAGGATGTATACTGTTTACTTTCAGAATTGTTTAATACAAAGAGCTAGATCAGCTCAGTGATTTCCTGGAACTATGGTGTTTTGCTGAGGATTCATGTGTTGATGCAGAATTCCTGTGCTTTCTGATGAAATAACAAGTTTTTTCCTTAATCTCTGTTCTTGTCTTTCCCATGTTTATCAAATCATATTCATGTTACACTAAGCTAGCAGTAAAGAAAAAGAATAGTGCAGGATTTGTTTTACTACACCTTGTACTCAATTTTTACTGCTGTGAATGTTTGTTTTCAGAATTAACCATGGACATGAATTCTTAATTGCTCATGTAGCTGTTAATTCTATATGTATGAATATTACCTAGAAATTCTTAAATGCTCCTAGGTCAATATCCTCACTGTCTTTCTCTAGCAGTTTACTGTAAGATTCTTGATTGCCTTGCATAAACTGGATACAACCCACCCAATCACTTTATGAACGTTTGTTTCTCAGACACTAACCTTGCTCTGCAACATCACTACAGCATCACTCAGCACCTCAAAACAGTTAAAGGACCACTGACTCCGTTGCCCAGTGACATATAACACTCTAATGAGAGAATATATATCTTGACTGAAACATTCTCCAACCAAACACAAAATCAAAAGTTTGAACAACATAGCTAGCCTAAAATACTATCAGAACAGAGACAAATTATAAAGAGAGAGCCCTCTCTGATTACAGTTTGGCTAGAAGCTGTAATCCAAAGATTGGTTAGTGGTTACCCCGGCCGTATTCCCTTGGGAGTCAGAAGGGAACAACCTGGGAGTTAACATGTTCCATCTTGCCATTTGGTGTTGGCATTATGAGATAAGTGTTGTCCTTGATGGCAAACCTCACTGATGACAAATCATAGTACAGAAGGTCAGCAGCAAGGAATTGATGATCAGACTATAAGAAGAAGAGAAAAGTTCATACACGCAGGTTCATTAAGCCCAAGTCGCGTGTACACGCAGGTTGGCTTCAGCAAAAGCGCGTGTATGTGGAAACGTACCTTTGATCCATGGCGGTTAGTCCTTGGAAGTTGTGCCTATGGTTTCGGACCATTGTGTCTCGACGGGCGTGTCGATCCCTAGTATTGAAGTTGATGGTATTGTGTTACTATGGTTTTGGCTCTTGGTATTGAACAAGGCCTAAGGCTATATAAGGAGAAGGAAATCATTAGGCAAGTGCATCTGAAATGTCTTGAATATCTGATGAAGCATTAGATCCAGTATGCAGGGTTATGGGTTGATGATGCATTGCTTGATCTGAGCTAAGGAGAGATCTCATCGGTTGATGGAGAACTAGATCTAAGGAGAGATCGGGATCAAATGGTTTGAAATGAACTATCTTTATGATGCTTATTCTAGATCTACATACTGACACATGTATTGTTTTATAAACATTATGAGTATGACTGATGTCTGGTACAGCTGCAAGTTATGAGAAATTATTTTTAAATCTGTACGCGGGTTGACTTTGGCAAAAGCGCGTATACACGCGGGTTTGATTCATCGAAGTAGCGTATACATTGTAAAGCTTGATATTTGAAGTTGCAGATGGATCTGATGGTTATTACAGAGTTCTGTGTCTGCTCTGTGTTCTGGTGACTGTTGTTAACAGGGTTTCAGTGATTCAGAGTTTGATGATAGTTTTGAGCTTCAATGATAGTTATGGGTCCAGTATGAAAATTGGATGAAAAGTGGCCTTACAGATTATGTGTTGTGCTTCAGTGTATCCAGTCTGAAAATTGATGAAACGTGGTACCTGGAGGTGAGAAGATTGTAGGCAAGCACCTACGTACTAGTATCTAAGCTAGTACAAAAGCTAAAGGAGATCTTTGGAGCATTGTAGCAGGTAGCAGCCTGCGTACTAGTAAATGGATCGGCTAGTACAAGAGCAAAGGGGGTTGGAGCTCCCTTCCAAGGAAGTTTGGAGAACGAGAGAAGGTTGAAGCCTTCTGCAGGTTGTAGCCTGCGTACTGGTATAAGACTGCACCAGTACAAATATTGTAAAAGGATTTTCTTATTAAGAAGAAGATTGAGATGACTTGCAGCAGGTGGTTTTCACCCACATTGGGTTTCCACCTTATATCTTTGTGTTCATGTGTGTGGCTCTTGTGTGATGTTCTGTTCTGTTATTCTGCACCTGTTTACTGTTAATATGCTTAATAATGATCTGATGCAT
The DNA here is from genome assembly GCA_031772625.1 of Pinus tabuliformis. Classification (NCBI taxonomy): domain Eukaryota; kingdom Viridiplantae; phylum Streptophyta; class Pinopsida; order Pinales; family Pinaceae; genus Pinus; species Pinus tabuliformis. The sequence goes on from CM062804.1 coordinate 762,946,219, forward strand.
TTACTGAAGATTAAGCTAACTGAATTATAAGATCTCTGGATATACGCGAGTTTCATTAGACACAGTAGCGTGTACACGCGGGTTCACTTAATTGAAGTAGCGTATATGTTTCTGAGTATGAAATTGAAAAGATTGATTGATCTGATAATACTGATTCACCCCCCCTCTCAGTATTATTTCCAACAATTGGTATCAGAGCAGGTCCTTTGGTAGAAGCTTGATCGCTTGAAGGAGATCCGTGGAACAATGGGAAAGAAGCTTAAGAAGAAAGCTCATAAGAAGAAGAAGACATCTCAGAAGGACTATGACAGTGGGAGAGTCGATTGGGGATTAGGTATAAGAAGCTCTTCAGATTCAGAATCAGATTCAGAATCATTATCAGGTATGAATGTGTTATCCTCTGATGTTCCTGCTATATTTCCTTGTGAAAGTGATGAAAGTGATAGTGAAACTACTGAACATGCTTTTATGGGTGAGCAAGAAAAGTATCATATAGAGGCATTATTTAGAAGGCTTACAGACAAAGTTAAAGATCAACAAGATCTATTGAACAAAAGGGAATGTGCTTTCAAAGAAGAAGTTACCGAACTAAAGGCCCAACTAGAAGAAGGAAACAAGGTAAGAAAGCTTCTCAAGGACAAGGAAGACCAATGTCAAAAATTGCAGCATGAAGTGACATCATTAAGAAAAGAAGTCAACGAAAGAAGCACAACCATCAAGAAACTCAAAGATAGATCCAGCTACTATGAAAATCTTGAAGCTACAATCCCCTCACTAAAAGGAGATCTTGAAGAATCAAAGAAGCAGAATACAGATCTACTCCAAGCTATTGCAAAACAAGAAAATGAAGTCACCAGCTTAAAATCTCAACTAGAATGTGCTTTCCGAGTTCGTGAGGATCTGAATGAAGAACAAGAAAAGGAGATTCTCAAATTGAGGCATCAGTTGGAAGAAGGAAGGAAAGATGGAGAAGACATGAAGAAGCAAGGTCTAGAAAAGGAGGAACAACTTCAAGTTGAGGTAAATATCTTGAAAGGTAAAATAGAAGAAAAGGATAAGCTTTTACGATTTCAAGATAGTTCTAAAGTCTTGGATGATATTCTTAGTAGTCAAAGGTCTCCTGCTATCAAGACTGGTCTTGGTTTCCATGAATCTGTTGAAGGTGAATCTAGTTCACAAGGTGAGGCAAGGAACTCTAAAGAGAAATCCAAAATGATCAACAAGGAGATGAAAGGTCAATCTCATCATCAACCAAGGAAAGAAAGTCTTCAAAGAAAATCTTTTACTCCTCCTATGAATAATGTTGAATGTTATGTATGTCACAATCTTGGACATGTTGCAGCTAGATGTAGAAGAAGAAGAGTTCAAGACTATTATGCGGACAGGTCATCTCAATCAAGGTACTTTAATGGATATTGCTTTGCTTGCAATATGTATGGTCACAAAGCTGCTGATTGCTACAGGAGGAATATGAAACATGTAAGATGTTATACATGTAACAAGCCTGGACATATAGCAAAGGAATGCAGGAACAAAGGATGGACATCACACCAAAAGAAGAAAACCTCATCACACTTGAAGATATGGAGGAAGAAGGAAGTACAGTCAGCACAATGTACTGAGACACAGCACAGCACAGACATATCAGACTCAGGGGGAGCTGAAGGTGTAAAACTTCAGTGTTCTGAATCTCATACGCAAGTTCCTTAAATGGAGGTCGCGTGTATACGCGAGTTAGACACTGCAAAGTCGCGTATATGTCAGTCTGAGGAAAAGCAGTGGGGACAGGATCAGAAAAAGGATCTGATATGATTCAGTCTATTATTTGCTCTATTGGTTACAGTCTGCTGAGGATGTGTGGAAATGTTTTGTTACTTGTATGATGTCTAAAAGTGTTTTTGATCCTAACTTGAGGATGATGATGTTTTGATGCTTATTGCTGATATATACATAATCAGATCTAACAGATGGCACAGGTTGAGGGGGAGCATATGCCTTTAGCAATTCAATGTTGGCATTATGGTTAATAATCCTTGGTGATGATTCTTATATGGCTAAATGATATATCTTGCTATTGTGAGTTGTCTATGATAAACTCTCATATGATTCTTGGAGTTACATAGAAGATGTTCAGATCAGATTTATGGTTGATTCTTTGATGATGCATGTATGGTGCTTACATGGTGATCTTCATAAGAACAAGGAGAAGTACAAAGCTTGAATACACATCTTCCTCACTTGATGATGAGTCACTTATATACTGCTGTTGTCATATACATAAAGATCATACAGTTATGATGCAGGCACTCATGTGGATAAGGATTGTTGCTGTTGATGATATCAAGAAGTTTTGTCAAATGAGCTTGAGCTCAAGATACATAGTGCTGACACATGGATGACTACTCAAAGTCGCTTTATTGGAGACATGATGATGAGTTCTTATCTATGATGATAGGTTGATACTTACATATGTTAATTGATGCAGATGTTCCCAAGTAATGATACTTGGATCATGTAGAGCTTGATGAAATGGCTATGGTGGTTTCACACATGAAACAATGTGAATGACTCTGAATTTTGTTCAAAGGGATAAATTGATGCAGACATACCTTGTTGATGACCTATTCTCTACAGGACATTTACAGGTTGCTGATATGGAAATTTGTGTACGCGTGTTGTTTAAAGGATATCCGCGTGCATACGTCGTTTTACAAGGGGATAGTCGCGTATATGGTGTACGCGTGTTGCGTAAGGGATATCTGCGTATATACGCTTGTTTATGTGGATGCAGACGCGTATATGGAGTTTTTGAAGGAAATCAGCAGGGACAGATGTTGGTTGCAGAAAGTCTGATATGGATCTGACAGAGATCATCTGGCACAGGTTCAGAGGGAGCAGATAATCTTCCAATGATGCATTGTTGGCATTATCTTAAATCTTTTGGTTCTAGTTCACATTTGGTGTTGATTTCAGGAGGAACAAAGGCGAAAGGAGAACAGAAGGATCTCTTGGTTGCTGATCTGAATGGTGATTATCAGATGCTGCTGGTGACTTTCATAAGTCTTGGTCTAATCTCTATGTCATATATCTCTTTTGTGGTATCTCTTTCATGGTGTCAAGGTCATGTAACGACCTATTTTGGTTTCCCCACTATGCCTGGGATGATTAATGCAATATGATTGGTTGTCATATGTAAACTTTTGATGTATCCCCACTTGGTTGGGTGGATGAGTCAATTTTTGTATATCCTCACTTAGTTGAGAGATGGATGTATGTATGAGTCTTTGGTGATAGGAAGGTCTTCTATATATAGAGTCATGTTCTTCTTGAAGAACATCTTTTGCAGATCTTGCCTACAGTCAGGAAGAGCATGAACAGCACACTTCAGTAGTACAGAGACTTGGCATGTACTCAGGGGGAGCATTGACAGATTGGTACACCTTGGCATATACAAAGGGGGAGATTATTCAGAGATTTCAGCAGGTACTCAGGGGGAGTATGGACAGTGGAATGATTCAGCAAAGAAAGAGAATATATTGGTCCACCCTTTGCCCTTGATGTCAAAGGGGGAGAGTGATTTGGTGTTGTTGCCATCAAGTCCAAAGGGGGAGATTGTTGGCATTATGATGCATGTGTTGTACTTGATGGCAACCCTCTCATAGAAGAATATCTCACTTAAGTATAACTGGATGAATCTAAGTATGACAAAGTTAGCTTTGCCATCAAGTCCAAAGGGGGAGATTGTTGGCATTATGAGATAAGTGTTGTCCTTGATGGCAAACCTCACTGATGACAAATCATAGTACAGAAGGTCAGCAGCAAGGAATTGATGATCAGACTATAAGAAGAAGAGAAAAGTTCATACACGCAGGTTCATTAAGCCCAAGTCGCGTGTACACGCAGGTTGGCTTCAGCAAAAGCGCGTGTATGTGGAAACGTACCTTTGATCCATGGCGGTTAGTCCTTGGAAGTTGTGCCTATGGTTTCGGACCATTGTGTCTCGACGGGCGTGTCGATCCCTAGTATTGAAGTTGATGGTATTGTGTTACTATGGTTTTGGCTCTTGGTATTGAACAAGGCCTAAGGCTATATAAGGAGAAGGAAATCATTAGGCAAGTGCATCTGAAATGTCTTGAATATCTGATGAAGCATTAGATCCAGTATGCAGGGTTATGGGTTGATGATGCATTGCTTGATCTGAGCTAAGGAGAGATCTCATCGGTTGATGGAGAACTAGATCTAAGGAGAGATCGGGATCAAATGGTTTGAAATGAACTATCTTTATGATGCTTATTCTAGATCTACATACTGACACATGTATTGTTTTATAAACATTATGAGTATGACTGATGTCTGGTACAGCTGCAAGTTATGAGAAATTATTTTTAAATCTGTACGCGGGTTGACTTTGGCAAAAGCGCGTATACACGCGGGTTTGATTCATCGAAGTAGCGTATACATTGTAAAGCTTGATATTTGAAGTTGCAGATGGATCTGATGGTTATTACAGAGTTCTGTGTCTGCTCTGTGTTCTGGTGACTGTTGTTAACAGGGTTTCAGTGATTCAGAGTTTGATGATAGTTTTGAGCTTCAATGATAGTTATGGGTCCAGTATGAAAATTGGATGAAAAGTGGCCTTACAGATTATGTGTTGTGCTTCAGTGTATCCAGTCTGAAAATTGATGAAACGTGGTACCTGGAGGTGAGAAGATTGTAGGCAAGCACCTACGTACTAGTATCTAAGCTAGTACAAAAGCTAAAGGAGATCTTTGGAGCATTGTAGCAGGTAGCAGCCTGCGTACTAGTAAATGGATCGGCTAGTACAAGAGCAAAGGGGGTTGGAGCTCCCTTCCAAGGAAGTTTGGAGAACGAGAGAAGGTTGAAGCCTTCTGCAGGTTGTAGCCTGCGTACTGGTATAAGACTGCACCAGTACAAATATTGTAAAAGGATTTTCTTATTAAGAAGAAGATTGAGATAACTTGCAGCAGGTGGTTTTCACCCACATTGGGTTTCCACCTTATATCTTTGTGTTCATGTGTGTGGCTCTTGTGTGATGTTCTGTTCTGTTATTCTGCACCTGTTTACTGTTAATATGCTTAATAATGATCTGATGCATTTACTGAAGATTAAGCTAACTGAATTATAAGATCTCTGGATATACGCGAGTTTCATTAGACACAGTAGCGTGTACACGCGGGTTCACTTAATTGAAGTAGCGTATATGTTTCTGAGTATGAAATTGAAAAGATTGATTGATCTGATAATACTGATTCACCCCCCCTCTCAGTATTATTTCCAACATTTGGTCTAACTATCCACCATCTATTTTTGTAAGATTAATGAATGATGTATTGCACCCTTCTTTGGATTCATTTTTTATTGTTTTTTTGGATTATTATTTTATAGTGCTTCCTAGGAGGAGCACATATCATACTTGATGCATGTGCTAGATACTTTGAAGAAGCACAAACTACTAAAAGGTCTCAAGAAATGTGAGTTTACACAATAGTCTTTGGTGTATTTAGGTGTTGATGGTGCTGAACCTGCCAACATTTAGGGTATCTGTAATAGTACAAAGTAAATGTAAAGTTGATTTCTTAATTAAATCATAATCAAACAAATAAACACATACCTATATTACTTGTGATTGATGTCTGCCAAATGACAACAAGGTTTTGGGGATGACTCTCCACCCAACCGTAGGCTCAATTGTGCAAGGATTTGCTACAACTGGCCACCCCCGAGCCCTCAATCAACGTACTACTGCCAGTGACTCCTAAGTCTTAGAACACCATTCTCCCAAGAGAATGAAAGATAGAAAATTGGAAAGATGGAATGCAGGAATGCCTCTCATCTTCCTCACCATCTATTAAATAGAACAGACATTGGAAGGGGAACCACATGGACACACTCCATGTGTCTACATGCATCTTTCTTTTGATTTTTAGCTTTCTTGTTTTATTTCTTTACTTTTCTTTTGATTTTTAGGTTTCTTGTTTTATTTTCTTCTTTTTGATAGTTTTCTTGTTTTATTTCTATTTATTCTTATTTAGAGCTTTAGTAAGGTTACTATTTTTATTTTTATTATTTTTATTTATTTTCTTGTATACTTTTTTAATATCGTTTATTATTTAACATTTATGATTTATTATTTATATTATTTATATTATTAATTATTATTTTTGTATTAATTATTATTCTTATTATTTACTATTTATTATTATATTATTATATTATTATTTTTATTATTTGCTATTTATTATTAAGGGGAGGGATATTACATACTCTCCCACTTTAAGGAACTTCTTCTTGAAGTTAAGTTGAATTATTTATTATTTTATTTACTTCATGTTGCCAACACCCTCTGGTGAACTAGTATAACCAGCAGGCATCGAAAGTCCCCAACACCCTGGGAAATCTCAAGGAATCTATGTCCTTTTTCCCACTTTTGGCACCAGGCATAAGCCTGACCTGATCTGTATCCTAGTCCAAGGCTGGCGCCAAGGCTCGTGCCTGAATCAGACCTCATCTGCCCCAAGGCAGGCATCCAGTACAATACTCAATGACTCCGGGCATCTCGCAAGGGTGGCCCACTCCCTCCACAACTACTAAGGCGCACAGCCCCGGGCATTGAAGTCCTTTACATCCCTTCCATACTTTGGCATCCCAATCCAATAACAGGCACCTGGCCTAGAACATGAGGCACTTGGCCTCCTCAAGATGGTCCCATAGCCCTTGAAGAGCTATCCATCAAGAGTTATACACAAGACAAAGGAACCGCTGGCATATGTAGTGTTGATTGAGTTTTGTCCCCAGCCCATATGGTGTTACTTATTCTCCCTCGTGCGTATGGGCTCACATGAGATCATCAAATAAATCGGCCCTCTCGACCCATTTGTGGAGTCCTGTGAATCATCACACCTCATCATGCAACCAATGCATTAACCATACCATCATAGTATCATAGAAAATAATCCACATGCCAAGTCTTGCATGTCATCATGAGAACATTCATCAATGTTAATCGTAACATTATGAATAATAATGAACTGCATGCTCATGTATGTCATAAATTTGTACACAACTATTGCATGCTTCACCTCATGAAATACCATCATAAGTTGGATCATCATCATATTTGCATCTAAGACATATAATGACTTCACATAATAAATAAACCACATGTCAATAAACCTCATATTATAGCATCATAATTCCTATGCCATGTTATGCATATCATATCCATCATGAGTATTGAACATTAAATACCTATCATCAGACCTCACACATTTGGTGTAGGAGTTCCATGTAGTATAAAGGCCCAGTTTCCTAATCCTTAAATATTTTCCTTGGCTCTAGTAGCCAGCATGAGAGAGGGATGAAATGGTGTCCTCGAAATGAAAGGGAGGTGTTCCTGGTGAGTGTGTAGTTGCAACTATGTCAAGGTTCTTCTACTACAAAGGGGGGAGAAAAGTGATCCTCTAAGTGAGAGGTAATAGTACCACCCATGAAGAGACACACATGAACTAGAAGGATCTGTCTAACATCCAGTGGAATAGTCCACAATAGATGTGACAGATAACCAACAAATAGGGAAAGATCTTTCTAGTATCCCGTAGAATAGTCCATAAGGATGGGACAACAATAACAACCATTACAACACATTCTCAATAAGATAAGCACTAAAATAACTGAAATAGTTCAACTATCTTAGTACATGTGAAAGAAAACATGAAATACAAACATACACAAAATAGTCTTACAAACATTCATAGTCCATGCATGAATAACTTGCTGGCCTTAAAGGCTTATATTGTTAAGAAAAATTTCCAAGACACATGTTTACAATGTACATCACTAGCCCCAAATAGTGGGACATTGGATCCACTCCTTGCTCCTCAAAGAACTAGTTGATCTCTCTAATGCCTTGTGAGAGGACCCAAGGTGAAAAGTCATTTGCTCATGTAATGAGGGGATATATATAACCAAGGGGTCATGCTTCCCCTTTGTGACTCTTTGAATACCCTCATGACTGTTCAACTTCCTATGAATTTTCAACTTACATGACTCTCCATATTCATGTGTGCCCTTTGGACTTCGATTTTACAATACATTGGAATACAATATACATGGTCCACAATAGTGAACATATGACCTCTCATGACATGACATGACATGACACTGCTGACATGGAATGCTTGGTGATGTGGCAATGTTCAAGTCACTATCGTTGTTGAGTGTTGGATGTCTTATTAGATATGCTTTATCTACACCTTTGCATGGCTTGGTGGTGTGGAGTCTTCAATGATCTTTAGTCTTGGATGGTAGTTGCAAACTTGTGTCCCTTTTGATTTCTCTTGGTTGATCCACTTATGAGTTTAGATATAAGAGATTCCTTAGGAATGTTTCCTTTCTTGTTCTCCTTCTTCATCATCTCTCCATGACTGGATAGTGTACCTATTCCTGCAATTCACTCATGAATGGACGAAATCAATTCGAAAACCCCGTAGTATAAGATGATTCATTCTTATCCATGAACTGAGCCTGGGACAAGTCACAGACTGGGGAGGGGGGCCCAATGATTACACATTACGTAGTTCTAGTAGTTGGGGGAGAGATTAGGCTTTGAGACTATGCAATTCGCAACTCAGGGAGGCTTGAAAGGACAAAACTGCACAATTTCTGGAGGTAGTGGGGTTTGACTAAGGGAAAGGACACTAGCAGGAGAATATAGAAAGTTTTGGATGCCAAGGGAGGCTAGGCTTCTACACATTACGCAGTTCCAACAGATAAGGGAAAATATTGATGGTTGAAGATGTGAAGTGCGTAGTTCAAGATAGACCGGGAGACACAACTACGCCAATTCTGGAGGTCAAGATTAGGAGTTGGGCTTAGGAATTGCACAGAGTAGAATCCCTGGAGGAAAGGGGCTGGGAATTGCATAGTTCCAAGTACAAAGGTCACAAATTAGAGGGTTGAGACTGCATAGTGCATAGCTCAGTCGGGACCCAATGAAGCCAAGTTACTCGGTCGGGAAGATTTTCCGAAAATGGCTAAGTGTGGGATGGGTGATGAACTGTGATGAGCCTTGATTGTGATCACACTTAGCATACTTTGATGACACGATAACATAAATAATCAGAACATGTAAACAAATAATATCTCTCAATGTGACTACCTCATGACAATATAAAACAAGCGTGACACGTGTGCGATAATGCTCAAGACTTTGTGTATGGATGCAAAATATGTTTACATGGTTGGGACAACTCATATACACAAAGACCAACCTTCGAAACCATCAAAAAAGGCTCACAAACATTGTACGATAGTCAAACATGCAAAACAATGGCAGTTAACCCAACATGCGAAAGGGAACAAGGAACTGTAAGAAATATCATGAAATTAGTTCTAGTGTTTGCAACAACAATTTAAAAGACCAAGGAAGGCTTGAAAATTTGAGTGTAAGCCAAAATTTTGGAGGGTGTTGCAGCAGCTACAACAATTGGCAACACACTAGTTGCATTCCGACTTCTCTATCTTGGTTAACTTCTTCTATGCAGGGCCTTGGTTCTTCAGGGAGTATTGATTCATCGTGCATATTACTTTGGCCTTCCCACTTAGCCCATGAACAGACATGGTCCCCTCTATACCTTCTCAGTTGAACACAACATAAGATTCATCATAATCACAATGTTTTGAGTTGGGTAGGGTAGTGTAGCTCACGAGCTTAAGATTTCCAGAGTATAATTTTTCATCTCTGGTGTTTCTCTGCTACCATCAGGCCTGGACAATACCCCAGCGAGGTCACACAAGAACACAAACATTTCTCCCTTGCCAGCGAGCCTGGATAGTACCCCATCGAAGTTGCTTAATTCACCTCTCTGCATGGGAATCCTTTCTCTTCTTTCACCTTTATTTATTTATTTAAAGAGAACTGTTCATATGCACTTATTGATTTTGGGGCACAAGAGGGATCCTTACTTGTTGAGAGCAAAGGAGGTTGTTCCTTCAGAAAATCATATAGAGACCCTTGATTTAGGTTTTCTCGTTTATATTTTTCCCCTTCTCCATTTCTACCAATTGTATAAGCTTAAGAACACCAAAGAAGAAAAAACCAAGTATAGGCATGATGTTTCTGGACTAGACATGGGTTCATGGTTGGACCAAAACTCTCCTTATGGACAGATCGTATTTTCCATCGGAACTTCATTGGCAAAAATATGTAACCAACACAAGGAAGATGGATAGAAGGCTAGCCAAATGTTGGAGTGTCACAAGCCTCTATAGAGTTTATCCATACACATACTTAGAAGTCATGATATACTCATGCACAACACTTATTCAAATAACAGAAACCAAAAAAAGATTCAAAAAAATAAACAAGCAACAAAAGAAAAGCCTATGTACACAACGTAGGGAACAACCCCAGATTTTCATTAAAAATATTGTTTCAAGTCTTGACCATTGACAGAGAGAGAGTCAATCTTCCTGTCAAGTGATTGAAGATGATATGTGTGCTAGCCAAGCTTCTCATGCACCATGAATAACCCAGTCCATAAGGACTGAAAATTAGTGTGTTTTCTTTTTTCCTCGTGGGATTTATCCCACTTTAAGACTACACCCACATTAAAGCTATTTTTCCCTACAAACTTCTTGTCGAACCACCTCTTGATATGACGCTAGTGAAGTGAAATGCTTTCTTTAGATTTCAACCTTTCTTCATGTAGCTTATGAAGAGTGTCCATCGTATGCTGAACTAGCAGAGATGGCTTGCCTCGAGATTCTTGTGATAGCTGGAGAGCGGGAAAGTAGATGTTCAATGGGAGGATGGCTTCTTTTACATACACCAAGAAGTAAGGGGAGGTGATCAGGAAAGTTTTTGGCGTGACTCGTTCATCCCATAAGGCATTCACCAAAGAAGAGTACCAATTTCATTGTTTAGAGAATATGGACTTTTTGATTATGTAGATAAGGTTCTTATTGGTGGATTCAATAGTACCATTCCACTATGGATAATAATTAGCTGAATGTTTCAATATGATACAATTTTCCAATGCAAAATCATAGAGTCTTAAAGATGAAAAGTATGTTTCATTGTAAAAAACAAGTGACGTAGGAATGCCAAACTTGGAAGTGATGTTCTGTTGTAGAAAGCTAATGACTTCCTGATCATTCACCTATTTGAAAGGAACCACTTCTGTCCATCATGTGAAATAATATATATGTAGTGATGCTACTTTGACAAGTGCATGAAAATTTCCCTAATAACGTCCAAGACCCACTCTTGAAAAGGTTCTTGAACCACTACAATGGGCTGTAGTGGGGTGACTAACTTCTTATTTTTGTTGGCACACCTTTGACAGACCGAACACTTGCAGGCATAAGCATGAGAATCCATGAATAGTGTAGGCCAATAAAATCCAACCTGCATAAACTTATGCGTTGTAGTGTTGCCTGCAAAGTGTCCCCTGGTTGGTCCATCATGGAGATCATGCAATACCTTTTCTGAATCATGCACCTCAAAATACCTAACAAGTACTTCATTGTGGTGCTTTCTAAACAACACCCCATCCAGCAATTGATAATATAATGCTTTAAGTTCGAGTGCCCTCTTTTGTCATGCGGAAAATTGAGAGGACACTATGTCGTGCTCAAGGTATTGGCACACATCCATGTACCAATATTTTATGCTTGTAGTGGGCGAGGCTCGCTCATCGTTATACATCTCAATTTACTGCTCCCATCCTCAGAGGTTTTATTCTTCCTCTTTCACATTTACTTCTTTTACTGCTAATTAGAAAAGACTATGGCCCTTAATGGTGTGAGCTAGCCTGATTTCTAGATCATACTCTTCTAACTCGGTCATTCAATTCACTCTCCTTTCACCCAGATCTTGTTGAACAAGCATTGATCTGACTGTTGGGTATGAGACAAAGATAACACAATGGTTATTCAATAGATAGGGCCTAAAATGATTTACCTCCTTGTATACTGCAGAAGCCTATTTTTCCACAACGGGGTAGTTAAGCTTTGGTCCTTGTAGACTTACGCTCGTGAAGGAGATAGGCCACTCATTGTTCAATTCATCTTTCTGCATGGTACAACAACAAGAGAGGTATCAAAAGAAAAAGTGTAAAGCAATAAATATTTACTAAAGTCTAGGCTGTACAATGTGGTTCTTCTACTACAGCTTGCTTGATACAGGAAAACATGTCCTTTTCCCTTTTATCCAATTTGTAGATTGTGTTCTTCTTCACCATCTCCTATATTGGTTTGACAATCTGCACATAGTCGGAGATGAACTTGTGGAGGAAGTTGATTTTCCCCAAGAAAGACTACATGGATTTCTTATTCACTGGGAAGGGAATCTGTGTGATTTTCCTGACCCTATCCGGGTCTACCTTAATCCCACCCTTAGAAATGATGTGGCCCAGGAGATTACCCTCGGACAATATAAAGATACTTTTATTGGGATTTAAGAATATCCCGTACTTGCGAAATTACTCAAAAATATTATTCAAGTGGTGTAGGTGGTCTGACCTCTATTTGGAGAACACTGTTACATCATCAAGATAGACCACTATGCTTTGCCCAATGAGTTCATAGAAATCAATTTCCATAGCACATTGGAATGTTTTCCCAACATTGATTAGCCCAAATGGAATTCGTCGGAATGTGAACATCCCCCACTTCATTCTGAACATGGTTTTGAGTCTGTCAGGCTCTGAAACTAGAACTTGATTATATATAGAATATCCATCTAATCAAGAAAAAATATCAGACCCCGATACTATTTGTAATATTTATTCCATGGACAACACGGGGTAGTTTTCTTTGTCTGAGGCATGGTTGAGATTCTAGAAATCTAGACATAGGCAGATCTCCCCAAACTTCCTCCTTAAAGGGACCAAATTTGACACCCACGTTGAGTGTCGCACATTGAGTGGTTTCTTCCCTATCAAGGGTTTTGTAGCATATTACTTCTTGAACTTGGTTAAGGGTTTACCTTAAGAAAATGTATTTAACTATGATTATTTATTATAGTACCCTTCTGGGGTTCCTGGTCTCTAGCTTCATTTTGGTTACAGTAAATTCTGTTATCATAATTTTTTTGTTGTTTAGCCAACAAGGCTTGGGTTCCATGAGTTTGTGCTTTAAACAATAACTTATAACTCGGTTGTGATTATTCACTGGGTTTTGATAATATGTAACCCTTACATGGTTTTTACCATACCCAGAAGGGGATTTTACTTTGAACACTTATTGACACTTATACGGTTTGTAATGCAGTTTCTTTCCAGTTTTTATTATGGAAACTGATTATACACATTTTTTTCTTCTCGTTTATGGGTTTGCATGGCTATTATTATGGTTGGCGATAGACTGCCTTTCTATTTGTTTATTCAAGTCTATTTGTTTATTCAAGTCCCTTTTCATCAGGTTCGTAAATAGATTAATTGTTTATCTTGTTACAACCCATTCTGGGACCTATACGTTACAGCTTACCCCATCCTGTAAACCCAGAATGATAACCACCTCTCAGTTGTCTTTCTGTGACTAGCTTGAAGGGTAAATATGGAAATCCCAATTCCAATATTTTCTTCTTCAAGTTAAATTATTCTTTGTTGCTGCGGAAATTTTGGTGTCATTCTGATGGTTTGTTATCAAATTCCTTATATGGATTAATTAAATATGATGGAGCCCTGTACATTACTTCTCTGTCTTGAATTAATGTGTTTATTAAGTTATTTTCCTTTCCAGGACTCTGTAGTTCTTTAAAACAGTTAAATTATTTAAAACAATTCTTCTTATTTTCACCTTTGAGTATAACTTATTAATCTGACATAGGGTTTCTTGGTGCATGAATACCGAAAGGAAATCTTGAATTAATAGTGAGTTCTTTTCAATGTATAGATTCTAAATAAATTATTTTTCTAATAGAAATGTTGATTAACTCTCTTTATAGAGTCGAATCATAACTCATACAATCATTTACTACCAAATTTCTTCAAGTTGTTCTATGTTTAACAGTTCTATCATTAATACATAGATATGGACGCCCTTTTGGTTTCACACATACATCGCATTCATATATATTGTTGATACTGAGCTAATCATGTACATCACTACTCAAATTATTGTCTTAACATTATTCTATTAAAGGAAATATTTAAGTTCATTCAGACACTTATCTATTAGCCAAGATCTCAAATTTACAAGCAAGACCTCTCCACCTGTCCAATGAGGAATTGACTATCATGTCCAGTTCCTCCTCCCGTGCTTCTTAATTCCAGAACAATTATCTTAAGGAGCAATTCACAATTCACTAGCATCAAGATTCTTTTTAGCTTCGCCTAGAATTTCTTCTTTATCTACAAACCAAGTCTGAGATCTAGAGTTTCCACTGGCTCTAGTCTAGGTCAGGATTACTCCTTAGGCAACCTCCTGCCCAATTATGTTTCCTCTCCCTTCTCTCTCTTCCCCTGAGTCCTTCCATTCTTGGGAGATAAAAGGGAGGCACAATTGCCCTTAACTGTTAACTCACTAGTAAATAAGAATTACTCGAATCTTATCTGTAAATTCTAAACTCAACATAGGAAAAGAATAATTCCCTAATAATTAAATTTATTCCAGGTTCAACATTATTGTTTTCATAATTTACTAAGTTCACCTTACAATCACCTTACGGTGTCACACTTTTTTTTAATGTAAATTGATTAATTAATATAAAACTAAATTTACTTTAAAATTTATTCATATTTTTTTAATGTTAATTTAAATGTTTTTTTAGTTTTTAAATACATATTTTAATTTTGTTTTATTTAATATGAAAATGTCTTCCCAACTAAATTGTAAATTGTAAAACACTTCTTGACTTAATTATTTTATAGATCGTTGACCGCCCATTAATCTATTAGTTGACCATGTTTTTTGTAGATTGAAGTGATACTTTGCCATTTTACCCTAAGTTCGAGCTTTAAATTCGTTATATAAAATTTTGAAGATCGTATACTAAGTTTTATTTTGCAACGTCGTTTTAGATTTAAATGATCAATGCATTTACTTCGTCGTTTTAACCTAAGATCGACCTTTAAACTCGTTATATAATTTTTTGAAGATCATATCCTAGGTTTTATTTTGAGGACAACTGCGCTTCTGCATGCAGGTTTGAGGCCAGGTGTGTTTTTGCATGTAGGCACATTGCAGGTTTGAGGCCAGGTGTGTTTTTGCATGTAGCCACATTGATAAAGGTGTGCAACTGTGGCTTGCAGCGGATTGTGTATAATATCATGAACTAACCCAACCCTATGAGGTAAATAGTGGATGTCTATGAGTTATAGCTCCAGTCTGTTCAATTCCGATTAGAGATAGAAGTACGTTCCATTGGTGTCAAGGGAATACACTGTCAACACTCTACCTTCAGGTTTGATTCATCGCCTGAACGAATACCTCTAATCTATTTGTCTATTTGTCTTTGTTTGCAGCCATGTTCTCCAACTACTACCTTGTTTCCTCCAGCAGAGTCACAGCGATAAGAGGATGGCCCTCCCGCAGAGGTAAGGGTTTTTTCAGAGTTTCGAAATGGGTATTCCTCTGTTTCTCCCAGCCTGAGTAGATGCACAGGCACTAACTTTTGCATGGTTCTTCCAGGTATTCGATTCTCCCTTGTCCGGTGCGGCTCCTTCACAGGTAAGAAGGGGCTTGTAGCATTGGGTTTTTCTTCCGGTTTAATATTGTTTAAGAATCTCAAATGGCTTTAACTTCTAACTTGCCATTGCAGTTTGTCATGCGTTTTTCCAAAAGTGCGGATTCAGATGGGTGGGTTGTTAACAGGGAAATTCATCTTCTGTCCTTAGGTTGGTTCTGCCATGAAATCCTCCGGCAGTTTGCCAATTGAAGAGTTTTCCTTCGATCTTGTTTAATGTCATAAGTATTTTAGTTGTTTTGGTAGCTTAGCTGTTCGGGTTGGTTGCCGGCTTTATACCGAAGCACGGCTCGCTCTTAAGTTCTTATACTGTAATTGTACCGCATTATTAAATTTTCGTTTTCGTAGACAGGGTACAACTCAAAGAGAAGCAGAGAATAAACAACAGACTATGGGCATAAATATAAGATCGCAGCCTCCACGCCATTCCATCCTATTCGTGCGTCTCCTCAGTCCGTTACATAGCTAAGCACACCAAGCCTATCACAGTACAAGTAATAAAGCACATCACAGAAAACTTCAAAGTATTACTGGGAATTTTAAATATAGTAGGAATTCCTATATAGATAGATCCTTGGCTCACAAGAAAGTCAGATACTTTTTATGCATTTTTGCTGGATGCTATGCCTGTAACAGTTAGCTGTTTTATGATCCTCTGGAATGTTTAACAGTCTTTTAATTAATGAAAGACCTGTTGTTTTTTTCGCTTGAAAAAAAAATAATCTCACGAGATTTAAAGAAAATGTTTTAAAGAGTCAAGTCTAAATTCGTCACAAATTGATTTGATTTTGATTTTCAGGACTGGACTTTGTTCCAGATTTATTCTACATATTCTAGTGAATATTCAGGCATTCTTGAAGAAAAACATGTTTTATTCCTATCAATTGCTGTCCAAAAAGGCTCCTCTGGGCCAAATATGGTATAATCTTACTGCGGCGTGGTACCTCTGCCTTTCTTTAAAAGGATTGGACTGCTTCTATTCTTTCGACATTCAGTAATGTATAAAGCACGGATCTAGTAATTTGAAAGGATATAATTAAGGTACAATGCTTTTCGCTCCATAACAGACTGTAATTGTTAACTTAAAGGTTTTTTGCAAGGATTGCTGCGACTCTTCACTCAAAGATCAAGAGACGCAATGTCGACAGAATCGACATAATTGAAATCTGGTATAGATTTAACTTATTACTCTCATTACATTCATTATTTGAATGCCCGGTCTTAGATTAGATTTATGAAGTCTGTTTTGTTGTTTTATACAGCGAACAAGTTCTGAATCCAGCGATGCCACTGTCACTAAGACTCCTGGGAATATTGATGGGTGAATGAACGAGATATAGTAATTTTATACAATTATATTCCAGTTTACAATTGTTCAAGTTTCTATAAATAGGTTTGCTGAAATCATGTGCAGGAGGAGTCGTAAATATCTTTAATAGGAAGGTTCAGTTTCTTTTTGGTAATGCATGCTCACCATTTTACATTTCTGAACAATCTTATGAGACTGTATCTAAATCTGACTTGTCATACTCAAAGCCCGTACTATAATATTATTTTTCTGTTTGCAGATGATGCTAACAGGTTCATGGTATAGATCTCATCTAGAACCCGTCCTACGTCAATATATGCACAGACCTCCGCAATTCTGGACGTTTTTGAACTTGCTTTTAGTTGAACTTTACAAATCTTTTGCTAAATCATTACTGAACCTAGGATCTACAACCTTATTACCAGTTTGAAGTGAATTTTTGATAAATCCTTCAACATAATTTATGTATCTTTTGATATCAAACAGACTCAGATAAATCATATGACAAGGATTGCTCCGCCAGCAACTGATACCACCGTTCTACCCCGAGGGAAATCGCAGGCCAGGTACGATGTGCCTACGGATTTCTTTCACAAAATTTTGATTATAACTGAATCACCTTTTGTCATTAAGAATGAAACTTCCTCTCTCGGCCAGATTCGAAGCTATAACCATAACCTACGGCTTTCAAGAATCCGACCAAATGGAACAGCTCATGTTGCAGCCAAGAACGCCGAATCATGAACCCCGCATCTTCATGGTTGTGAGAATAATGCAGAAATAGAATTAGTTGTGAATTGGTTGAACAGAATTAGTTATGAATTAGTTAGGAATTGGTTGCCAGAATTAGTTGTGAGTTTCCTATATAAGTGTGATGTAATTGAGCAAAAAGTCTTTATTTCAGCTCTCTCCGCTAGACCGACACCTCCTACATTTGAAGAATTGGCTGGAATTTTTCTTCAAGAAGAAGAGCACATGAAAACTTTTGAACTGGAGTCAAATGGTTCTGATTTGGCTTTGACTGCAAGAGGCCAAAAACCATTCCGAGGGAGACCATGGGACAGAAACAGAGGCCGTTTTCAAGCAAAGCAGAAAGGTATGGCACCTCCTAATTCTTATGTTAAAAGGAACATTGAATGTCATTATTGTGGAAAACCTGGACATCTGGCAAAAGATTGCTATAGGAGAAAGAATAATGAATCAAATCAAAGACATAGCAGGCATAATGGAAATTACACAAACAAAGACACCTCAGTGAATGATGGATTTAAAAATCTTAAGTTATTTCTTTCTGATGCTGCATTGTCTGCTGAAACTGATGATGAGAATGCTTGGTTTATAGATTCTGGTGCATCGGCACACATGACTTGTAATAAAGAATGGTATGATAAATATTATGAGAAATCTGATGGTACACACATTTACCTAGGAGATGATAGGTCACTTAAAGTTCAAGGCTATGGCATAATAAATGTGTACTTACCTAATGGACAAATGCGCCAGATTCATAATGTGATGTATGTACCTGCTCTCAAAAAGAATTTGCTATCTGTTTCCACTATCACTGATAATAATTTAAAAGTAGAATTTGGTAAATTGGGGTGTATAGTGAAAGATGTTCAGGACCACTACAAGGTTGTTTCTACAGGTACCAGGGTTGGAGGATTGTACAGATTGGATGTGACAGTCAAGCGCCATGTTGCATTGACATCTCAAGAGACATCGACAGCAGAATTATGGCATCACAGGTATGGGCACCTCAATTACAATGATTTATCGTTGTTACAAAGGAAATCAATGGTTGAAGGTCTTCCTGTTATGAAGTGTGAACATTTACCATGTGAAGCTTGTGCACTTGGTAAGCAGCATAGAGAAGAGTTTCCTGTTCATACTGAGAAACGAAAGTATGATATACTTGAATTAATTCACACTGATGTATGTGGACCTATGCAAACTAGGTCTCTTGGTGGTGCTTCATACTTTGTTATTTTTATTGATGATAGATCTAGATATACCTGGGTCTATTTCATTAGAAGGAAAAGTGACATATTTGAGTATTTTAAAGAGTTTCGAAATATGGTTGAAAAACAAACAGGAAAGTGCATCAAAATACTCAGATCTGATCAAGGGGGTGAATATAAATCAAAAGCATTTAACACCTATTGTAAATCTAATGGAATTCAACAACAGTTCACAGTGCCACATACCCCTCAGCAAAATGGTGTTGCAGAGCGATGGAATAGAACCTTGGTGGAATCTGCTCGTAGTATGCTGCAAGGTAAGAACATCTCTAATGGTTTCTGGGCAGAAGCCATTAACACTGCTGTTTATCTGAAGAATCGATGTCCCACTAAGAAATTAGTTTTTCAAACTCCTTTTGAGGTTCTTTATGGTTATAAACCTGATGTGAGTCATTTCAAAGTCTTTGGATGTACTGCTTTTGCTCATATTCCTAAGGCTAACAGAAGCAAACTTGATGCCAAGTCCATCAAGTGTGTTTTCATTGGATATTGTACGGATCAGAAAGCCTATAAATTGTATGATTCAAGTTCCCATAAACTATTTGCAAGTCGTGATGTATTGTTTCATGAGCAGACTGATAAAAGTAACACAAAGAATGATACATGGCCTATTTCTAATGATGCACATCTCAAGCTTGATACTTTGATTAAGCAGGAACAGGAACAGGTCCAGATACAGGTACAGGATCAGGATGATAGCAGCAGTATGAGCACATCTAGCAGCAGTGAGTCATCACAAGGAGGTGATACACCTCAAAGCCAACGAATCATGGATGGAACACCCACACCAAGAAGGTCGTCCCGACAGACTCGGCTTCCTGAAAGGTATAAAGACTATGCCTTAATGTCTAATATAATGAATGTTGAAGAACCAATTGATTATGAGCAGGCTAAACAACATGAACCATGGATTAATGCTATGAATGATGAGTATGCTTCTATTATGAAAAATCAAACATGGGAATTAGTGGAACTTCCTGAAAATAAAGTTCCAATTGGAAGCAAATGGTTGTACAAAACAAAATTTAAAGCAGATGGTACAATTGATAAATTTAAGGCAAGATTAGTAGCAAAAGGATATGCTCAACAGGAGGGAATTGATTATGAAGACACTTTTGCACCAGTAGCTAAGTTGAATACAATTAGATTACTGATTGCCTTAGCCACAAAACATAATTGGAATATACATCAAATGGATGTCAAATCTGCTTTTCTAAATGGTGATTTACAGGAAGAAGTTTATTTGGTTCAACCTGAAGGGTTTGTCAAACAGGGACAGGAGCATCTGGTTTGCAGGTTAAGAAAGGCATTGTATGGTTTGAAACAGGCACCAAGATCATGGTATGTAAAGATTGATACCTTCTTTCTTCAGAATGGATTTGTGAAAAGCAAAAATGATCCTAACTTGTATGTTAAGAAAGATGAAAAAGGAAATGTTGCTTTAATATCTTTGTATGTGGATGATCTCATTATAACAGGCAGTGCTCACAAGTTAATTGAAGAAATTAAAGTTCAGTTGTCACAGGATTTTGAAATGAAAGATTTGGGTTTAGGCATTGAGGTATGGAGAGAAACTGGTAAAACATTGATCACTCAAAGCAAATATACAAAGGAGATTCTTAAAAAGTTCAATATGACAGATTGTAAAGCTATGTCAACTCCCTTAGAACAGAATGCAAAGTTGTACAAAGAAGATGGTTCGAAAGAGGCAGATGGAACATTATATCGTCAGTTAGTGGGAAGTTTGAACTATCTCACCACTACCAGGCCAGACATTGCATACTCAGTCAGTATCCTTAGTCAATTCATGGCTAATCCTTCAGGAAATCACTGGAATGCTGCAAAGAAAGTTCTCCGATACTTAAAGGGAACAGTGAATCTTGGTATTATGTATACTGATGTATCTGATGTTGCACTGACAGGTTTTTCTGATTCAGATTGGGCAGGAAATCCAGATGACAGACGATCTACCTCTGGCTATGCATTTCATATTGGATCAGGGGTCGTATCTTGGAGTAGTAAGAAACAGCCAACTGTTTCTTTATCATCAACAGAATCAGAGTACAAAGCTTTGACCAATGCCACCTGTGAAGCTATTTGGTTGCGGAGAATTCTTGCAGATCTTGAAGAAGCGCAAAGTGGTGCAACATGTATCAATTGTGATAATCAGAGTGCTATCAAATTAGCACATAATCCAGTTTACCATGCTAGAACAAAACATGTTGAGTTACAGTACCACTTTGTACGTGAGAAAATTGAGTCAAAAGAAATTGGATTGATATTTTGTAACACCAAGGATAATGTGGCTGATATATTTACTAAGCCCCTTGGTAAAATCAAATTTGAAGTTTTTAGAAGTCAGTTAGGTATTGTAGAAAATCCATTTCTCCATTAAGGGAGGATGTGAGAATAATGCAGAAATAGAATTAGTTGTGAATTGGTTGAACAAAATTAGTTATGAATTAGTTAGGAATTGGTTGCCAGAATTAGTTGTGAGTTTCCTATATAAGTGTGATGTAATTGAGCAAATTATTAATGAAGTTGTGTGAGTTTTCTGTTTTAATTATGGTAACTACCTATTTGTGTAATTACTTAAAAAATAAATTGCAGAAATCTCAAAGTAAAATTAAATGATTCTGCAGGATGAGTTCTTTCTGATTCCGCCTGCACAGAATGAGTCCCAAGAAATACCGATGTTTCAGGGTAAAATTTTCCCAATTTTACCATCGAATATTCATCATTGAAGTTTAATTTGTTCAAGAAAGTCATCCCTGGATAATTGTGCAGCCGACCGCGAGAATATCACACTTCAGGAGGACTTTATATTTGAAGATCGCCGTCATGACGAAATTCACAGGTTGAATTCTAATTTTATAAAATCGAATATATGTGGGTGATCGGAGTAATTTCCTTTGTTTGTTATGTTAAGGGTTTTCCCATATATGGTTAACGTAATTATAATTTCCAACGGTCTTGTAAATTTTGGTGTTATGCTTGGGATTACTGTTCTCAGATATCAGAACTTTTTAGAGCTATGTATATTACGGAACGTATGAGTAAGCAGGTTAGACTAGTAATAAAATTAACAGTATTTATATTCCCGCACATTTGTTTAACAATACTCGTTGATCTATTTTTCACCACATGTTGAGCCGCCTAGTGTTTCGTTCCATCTTTCGTCCTATTTGTTTCACTTCGTCAAGCCGCCTAATTTTTGGGTTTAGAACGTTGTTTGACGATATTTTCCCACTCCTTTAAGGCTAGGATCCTTCGGCCATTGCTGGCCTTCTCGTTACTCCTGATCTCGTATAATGTCGGCGGTAAAGATAAGCCCAGATGATAAAAAGAAAGCCAAGGCCAATAAAGAAGTATAGAATAGCATCATAAGTAATAAGGATAAGGGCCAGGGCCAGAGACTTATTTCCTTGGCCACGAGCAACCTCTATTCGTATGCCTCCCCGAGCAACTTTTTCTCATTTCGGGAATGAGGGAGTTACGCTCCTTTATTCGGTCGGGATGCTATATGAGCGATAACGATATGAGCGTGCATTAGTTGATATCTGTAGGTTATTAGTTTCTGGCTTAATGGAGAAACCCTCCCTATTGCGATCCGTAAATAGAAAGAAATAAGGTATATTGGCTTGCCTAAGGAAGAGGTGGCGCAGGATGATCTAATCTATCTTGTCAAAAAGGAGATCTCAGCGATATGAGGGCTGGACTTCTTCATAAGCGACGTAATGGAATATTTCAAGCATGGATTGAAATTTAGTACCTGGCTTAAGTAGTTGGCTTCACTTGCCCCTCTATATAGTATTTTAGATTTGCTTTTCCCCTATATATGAAGGAACAAGCGGGATCATATTTGTGATCAAAAACAAAATGAGCCATCAGGTGTAGCAGGCATGTATACTAGATTGGATGCCCTACTTCCTTTCTCTTAACTGCTGCCAGAACGCATTTGTTCACCGCTTTATTACATTCTCAAATTGGGTGGACTACCAACCTGGGTGGGGTACTTAATTTGGTTTGGTCGCCTTACGAGTTCGGGTCGTCCCCTTACGAGTTATGGTCGCCTTATGAGAGTCCCATCCCTTCTCTGTACCTTTATAGCCTTATAAGGGTATAGCAAGAGTCTCTCTCAGATTCACTGGCCTATTTGAGGGGAGAGTGGAGTGGAAGTCCGAACATCACTTATTGAGATCATCATTAGCAACTCCCTTAACTGTATCCAATAATAAGGATGGGAAAATATGATTTCATGCATGTTACCTATATATCAATCCGAAGATGAATATCTATTGTGTCTCTTACTACTGACTCGTATGTAATGGATTATTTAAATTTAAATCTTTAGATTTATACATGAGTTTAGAAAAATATATATTAAATATTTGAAAATTAGAGTGGTAAAGAACCTGTATTAGATAAATATACTAGCCAAATTATATCACAAAAATACAAAATTAATTATTAAAAACCATATTAAAAATAAACTTGCCAAACAAAATTACCATATTAAAAATAAACTTGCCAAACAAAATTACTTTGTTCACTTGTTAAGCTTGTTAAGTGATAATTCTTTAAATCTATAAGATATTCTCTAAATATTAGGCAATCACATAGATAAGATATTTACCAAATATTAGGCAATCAAACGGATAAAATATTCCCCAAATATTAGATGATCAAACGATAAGATATTCCCCAAATATTCGGCCATCAAACCGATAAAATATAGAAGCATGAGGACGTTTCTCTTGGGGTAGTTAGGGTAGCTAGTGAATTTGTTTTCCTTACTGCACAACGTTTTGGCCAAGCAGATTGCTTTACTATGAGTAAGTTGGTTGTGTGCCGAGCCCAGCGGTCAGCTCGCAATCCAACCAAACATAAACACGAACCATGCTGAAAAAGGAAGCAATGACAGGATTAGTTTCATCTTGTGGTCTTCTGACATACTAACTATGTGTTTGGTTTTTCTTGATGCCCTTCTAACACAGGTAAGATATTACTCCTCCAGTTGCAGACATTCCAATCTTATCGGATCACCATGACACGGGCTAGTTTCATCTTGTGGTCTTCTGACATACTAACTATGTGTTTGGTTTTTCTTGATGCCCTTCTAACACAGGTAAGATATTACTCCTC
The DNA here is from genome assembly GCA_031772625.1 of Pinus tabuliformis. Classification (NCBI taxonomy): domain Eukaryota; kingdom Viridiplantae; phylum Streptophyta; class Pinopsida; order Pinales; family Pinaceae; genus Pinus; species Pinus tabuliformis. The sequence goes on from CM062804.1 coordinate 762,970,403, forward strand.
CAGTTGCAGACATTCCAATCTTATCGGATCACCATGACACGGGCCGCAGACACACATGCTTAGCTAAGCTCACATGTCGATATCGTGCTTTTGTTAGACATTCCCTCATTCATAGGGTTCCTGCTACACATGTTATCACCAATTTTCTTACTATTAACTCAATAAAATGTGATTTCAACCAGGCAACAATATTGGACAACGACACCAATCACAATTACACGTAGTTGGTGGAACTTGATTTTGTAACTTGATTTTGTATTGTCACGTAGTTGGTGGAACTTGATTTTGTATTGTAAATTTTGAAAGGTTTCGAAAATACGATGAGCATAAGTTAAGTGAAATCCTTGATTTTACTCGTATTTATTTAACAAAGTCAACTTGATTTTGTATTGTAAATTTTGAAAGGTTTCGAAAATACGATGAGCATAAGCTAAGTGAAATCCTTGATTTTACTCATATTTATTTAACAAAGTCAATTACAGTTTAAAAATGCTAGAAGTTTTATAATTAAATTAAAATTAATATAAATAATAAAACATAAATCATAATAATATTTTGATTTTTGAAATTATTATAAAGTATGTCAACATATCTATTTAATAATGTGTATAAGAAAATAATGTAAACAAGAACCCCAAATAGCTTTTTTGAAAATTGTCGTTGATATGAGACTTTCATAATATTAGGGAAATGTAAAATTTTATGTGTTCAATTTCTAATTGAAATACTTATTTTTTTAAATAAAATAAAACAAAAATATTTTATATTATAATAAAAAACTAAAATGAATATATATATATATATATATATATAGATATATATATATATATATATATATATATATATATATATATATATATATTGGTTAATTTTAATTATAAATATTATATAATATTAATAATATTATTTTTAACGTGTTTTTAATGTTATAACTAAATATGAGTGGCAACAATTGTCACACACTTGCAACAACTATAATACACACTGGGTCAACCCCAACCCCACGAGAATTTCTTTTCAGATAACTTGCTAATTTTTCGGTTATATAGGCAGGGACTACCGGCTGCATGCAGCACTTGTTTTATATAATATAATTTAGTGTGATAATGTCTTATTTTATATAATATAATTTAATGTGAAATATCTTCCTAACTAAATTGTAAAACACCATTTTATACAATATAATTTAATGTAACAATATTATATTTTATTTTATATAATATAACTTAATGTGATAATGTCTTATTTTATATAATATAATTTAATGTGAAATATCTTCCTAAGTAAATTGTAAAACACCATTTTATACCATATAATTTAATGTAACAATATTTTATTTTATATAATATAATTTAATGTGATAATGTTTTATTTTATATAATATAATTTAATGTAAAATATTTTCCTAATTGTAAAACACCATTTTATACAATATAATTTAATGCACTATCTTATTTTATACAATATAATTTAATGTGATAATGTCTTATTTTATAATATAATTTAATGTGATAATATCTTATTTTATATAATATAATTTAATGTGGAAATATCTTTTCAACTAAATTGTTAAACACTTCTTGAGTTAATTATTTTATATAATTTCTATCACTATTTTATAAATATATTGTTTATAAATATATCGACGTATCTCAATTTTTATTTATTAATATTTTTATATTTATAAATATATTAACCTATCTCAATTTTTATCTTTACATAATTCGTTAACAAATATTAGAATGAATTAGAACATATGAGTACGAGTTCAAATGATATGTTATTCTACATTTATACGTGATTCTGTGTGAGTCATAATCAAATTTCAATACGTCATATTTAAATTTGATGACATATGTTGACTTTGCTTTCAAGAAGAAAAAATGTCACGAATGAAATGTGAAGGAATTGAGGGGAAGTTCGTTTGCATACACCTTTATGATTGTAACATATATAATTGGATCATTTTAAGGTTACATTTGGTTTTTTTTGTGGGTAAAATTTATTAACATTATTAGTTTGAGGTTTTATTATCGTTTCAGTTGGTTCTAGTTTTTAATAATGAAATTTTAGTGACTAAGATATTTTTGTGTTCTTATGGTAATTTGAAAATTGAAATTTGAATTTTAGAATTTAAATTATAATTTATGATTTTTTTTTTCAAATTTTTTATAGTTATTATTATTTGACTTTTCCAAATTTAAGATAGTTGGTTTTTTAATTTATGCACTCAATTTTATTTAAGATCGTTGGTTTAAGTTGGCTTATGCCATTCAAATTTTCTTTCAATTATTGTAGTTAGTATTATTTAATTGATTCCAAATTCCAGATTGCTGGTTTATGCCATTCAATTTTTCTTTAAATTATTGTAGTTAATATTACTTAACTGATTCCAAATTCCATATTACTGGTTTAAATTAGCTTATGTCATTCATCTTAATTAATTGAAAACCCTTTGAAATTTCACTTGGGCTACTTAAGTGGAACCAAAATTTCAATCCATTGTTTGATTGTTTTTTTGAGATGTTAATTTACTTTATCTCAAATTGTGGGAGTGGTTAAAACTCTATTTATACAATTAATTTCATTGTTTAGTATTGCATAACAACATAATTCATTCCGGTTGTTTTTTCTCTTCTTTTAGAAAATAAAAAGATGTTTACATGTTTATTAGATAAAAAATGAACAACTTTTTATTAGATAAAAATATGTTTACATATTCATGCATATAACATATGTTTCAGAGTAGATGATGATGTTGAAAAACAACGACTGAGCTCTGGAGTAGCCATGAAACCCTAGCTACGCCTCGGTGCCTTTGCGCCCTTGCTGCTCTATGGCCCGTGGCTTTGGGCCCTCTGCCCTCCTTCTCTGTGTTCCTTTTTGAGTTTCTGTGGTTCAGAGCACACATCTTCTGCTGGGAAGGACGATTAAGCCAGGTTTGCCCTCATGGAGGTCCCGAGCTTGCCCCAGGCAGGCCCGCCTTCATCTGCCAAAGCTTTCTCTCGGCTCTTGGCTAGCTTGCTGCAAAAGAAGAAGAGCGAAGTAGCCAAGTTTGTCAAAAGGTTGGAAGACATCCTTGAAATCTCCCTACCGCCAGAGACCTCGATCCAAGTCGCCCTTTCCTTAGCTGAGTGGGCTCTCGTTGGACAGTTCACCGGTCTATGGCCTTCTCCTAAGACCACTGAGACCTGGGTTAACAGGAACTGGGCTCCCCTGATCAAGAGCAGTGTCACCTCTTACTTTTTAGGACGAGGGTTTTTCCTCTTTGAATTCACATCAAAGGAAGACAAGGACATGATTTTTCAGAACGGCCCCTACTGCATGGGCCCCAAAGGCCTTTACCTCAATAGATGGACGCCAGACTTCGACCCTGCAGTCGACGTTCCCACGGCTGTCCCTATTTGGGTCAGACTCCCTAATCTCCTAGTCCATTACTGGAACTGGGACTCGTTGAAACACATCAGAAATGCCCTTGGGAAATTCATAGATAGAGCAAATAACAAAGATCAATATGACTGTGCCTATATCTGCGTTGAAATTGTAAAACACGTCATGATTTAATTATTTTATACCTATAATTTAATATAACAATGTCTTATTTTATATAGTATAATTTAATGTGATAATATATTATTTTATATAATATCATTTTATTTTATATAATATAGTTTAATGTGGAAATATCTTCCTAACTACATTCTAAAACACCTCTTGACTTAATTATTTATATAATTTCTATCAATATTTTATAAACACATCAATATATTTTACGATGTTTATAAATATATTGACCTATCACAGGTTTTATTTATTAATATTTTTTTATTTATAAATATATTAACATATCTCAATTACATCATAAAATATATTGACCTATCTCAATTTTTATTTATTAATATTTTTATATTCATAAATATTTTTATATTTATAAATATATTAACATATCTCAATTTTTATCTTTACATAATTCGTTAACAAATATTAGAATGAATTAGAACATATGAGTATGAGTTCAAATGGTATGTTATTCTACATTTATACGTGATTCTGTGTGAGTCATAATCAGTAAGTCATATTTAAATTTGATGACATATGTTGACTTTGCTTTCAAGAAGAAAAAATGTCACGAATGAAATGTGAAGGAATTTGAGGGGAAGTTCGTTTGCATACACCTTTATGATGGTAACATATATAATTGGATCATTTTAAGGTTATCATTTGGTTTTTTTGGTGGGTAAAATTTATTAACATTATTAGTTTGAGGCTTTATTATCATTTCAGTTGGTTCTATTTTTTAATAATGAAATTTTAGTGACTAAGATATTTTTGTGGTCTCATGGTAATTTTTAAAGTTTTTTTTTTCCTATCTTTTGTGTATCTTATATTTTCTTGTGTGGCTTTTTCATATGGATATTGAAATTTGAATTTTGAATTTTGAAATTTGAATTTTGAATTTTGAAATTTAAATTATAAGAAAATGAATAGTTAAACCATGAATCATCTACGTTATATTACTGTAATGGAAATGTAACTACTTAAGCAAATGAACAGTTAAACCATGAATAATCTATGCTATATTGCTGTAATGGAAATGCAACTACTTAAGCAAATGAACAGAAAACCAAGAATCTATGCTAACATACATGTACAATAAAGAGGATCTTTGGCTGCTTGGGTTGGGCCCTAACCTAAGAGCTTTAGCCCCCTGAGTTAACTCAGTGCTGGCTCAAAACGAAACTCATTCTTATTATCAAAACCATGGATTACATAACAAATTGTCACAAGTTTTGTAGCTCAGAAATAAAGTAGAGTTTTACAAATAAAAATTCGAACCCTACTGAGGTCCTAAGCCTCTCTACTTATACATCTAGAGTCTCCAATTACTTCCTTCAAATTAGGGAGGCTCAGCTCCCCACTCAAGATAAAGTGGTTTCTGTCACTTTCACTTGCTCGGCTATCTTCTAGTCCTCATGATTTGGTTGTTTGCACTTCAAGCTAATGGCGGAATATTCGAATGGAGTGGTAGTAAATGAGGAGGATTTACCTCCTATAATTCCTCTCCCTTGTCCCATTCAAGTTTTTACCAAGGTCTTTTCCACTGTTCCTCGCTTTTATCCTTTATTCCTGCATTTTCCCTTGCTTTTATCCTTTATTCCTGCATTAAATGCACACTAGACCACAAAGAAAAATATCCAACTCTAACTCATCTCATAAACAAAATATAATCAAAAGTATGCAATAAGTTGTGAGAATATTGGGTTTTACTGAGCTAGGAGGTGAATTAAGGCTAATTAAGGCCCATATGATTACCTAATGATGAGGCTCATCATCACCCCCTACTGAAAGTGTTGCTCATCCTCTGAGCAACTTAGTCAATGTCCATGTCCTTCATGGCTCTGGTAGCCTCTCTGACATCCCATGCTTCTGTTGTGGTCTCTTCTTCTTGTTCATTGAAGCCTTCTTTCCTTTCTACTTCTTCCTGTTAGCTACCTATACCAATAGGTTTCATATTTCATGATTGACAATGAAAAGTTCCAAATATGTTCTGCTTTGATCATGCAAAGATCACATATTTCCAAGAGAAAACAATCTGTGTATATAGCTTGATGTTGTCTAAATTTTGATGGATGGTCCAACAGCCTAATCTGGATCATGCCATGTTTTAAATTTCCAGTTGCAGAATAGAGAAAGAAGTCTGTCCAAACTGTTTAATCTTGGCATACAAGTAGCTTAGGTAGAGAAGTAAGGCTCCCAACTGCATAATCTGGGAACTTGGAAGAAATAAGGGTAGCAGTAGATAGAAAATCAATAGGAAAAAGCCAAAGAAAAGAAAAGGCAAATAAGGGTCTGCAAATCCAAGTGCACCCTCCAAGAAGAAACAAAAAATGCTAGGCAAGTAGATGGGTAGGCAGTTGGGGTTGCAGAAATATCATTCCTTGCAAATAAGTGTGTGCTGAAATGTCCACAAAGAAAAATCAATGGTTGAGAAGCTCCTCTTCTCCATCAGGTTGCAGCAAAGAAAGGAAGCATGTCTAACTTCCCAAATTCCCCCTTTCACTCTTATTACTAACATCCCTTCATCCATGGAGATTGATGAAAAGATCTGAGGTTTTATTGTGGTTCTTGTTCCTTTAAAAGCCACATTTCTTATCTAAAAATCTTTTCATTTTGATCTACTCCCTAAACTAAGTAACTTTCAAATACACTTGATGAAATCACTCCTCATTCACCTTAACCCCTAACTTCTATTATCTAAATCCCCTAAATGGCCCTTTCCCTACTATTATAACACCATGGTGTATAAACCCCAAACATGGTATAAATATTCCCCCCCTTTGGCACTATAGCTAAATAAGTTGTTTAGGGAGACTTCAGTCCACCAGGGGCTGTGGTCAACCCTGTCTTGGGGCTGCTCTAACCTCTGGTTATGAGCAACAACCTTTCCCCTAAGCCCTCACCTTCCCTCTGCTCAAAAGATACAGAAAACCCCTTTCCCCCTGCTAAACCCACTCCTAAAAACCTCTTTTCCCTTATAAAACTCTTGAAAAACCCAAAAATCCCCAAAACACATGCAAAAACCCCTAACCCTAAGGTTCTCTGCCCGAAAATATTTAATTTAATATTTTAATAGGCCAGCGGGACCCCCCAACCTGCACGATCCGTCGGAGGACCCGCCAGCCGTCAGATCTCCGCCGCCCAGATCTAACGGTGGGCGGTAATTTTCACTCCCCGACCTGCTGACCTTTAGCGTCCGGGGAAAGTGGTTTTCCGCCCCGTACAAGGGACGCGTGGCAGGCGGTGGGGTTGTTCGGAGCCCCCCTCCCCGATACCGCCTTTGCCCAAAGGTGGTGCGGGGAACCCGCTTACCACCGTTCCTTTACCGCCTTCCCTTACGTCATCACTACGTCAGCATGACGTAGCGCCCTCCTCCGCCCCCGCGCCATATGATCCTCCACGTAGCCCTGCCACCTTATCCACCCGCCACCGTGTCCTGCCACCCTGGCCTACACCTCAGCAGCCACGTCATCCTCCGTACCCGGGCCCGCCATGACGTCATGCTGACGTCATCGGCGGAAAGGCGCCAATTACCCATATTTTCCGAATTTTGTCGTTAAAGTCATGTTTTGGGCAGTTTTTATGTCATTTTCGCGTAAAGGAAGAGATAGCCGTTGCAGCTGCCAAAGCACCTCCAGACCTCCAAATTCAAAATCCAACCGCTCAAATTCATCAATTCAACCTCCAGAGTTCGGCCTGCAGACTTTTCAAGCGTTTCATCCAGGTATTCACCGTAATTCCTCTGTTTGGCCCATGCATACCATCTTTCTGTAAATTGCCATTAAAACACCTATTGAATTCCATATAAACTCTGCACCTACTACCTAAAGTGAGCCAAGTCAACCTGCTTACCCTCAGAACCAGAAATTCAGCACTCAAACAGGCAATTCGCGGGCCAAAACTGTGAAATTATCTTCAAGGTGCCCGGCATTGTTCCCTTTTGCCGGGTGTGGACCAACAACATTTTTTCCACCAAAGTAAATCTCACTCACCCTCTGCAGGTCACCCCTAGCAATTCACAATCTCTGTGAACCTACCAAGACTGCAGAAGCAAGCCTGTGTTTTCACTATAAAAGGCATTTCAGACTTAGTCCATAGTTGGCCTAACACTTAAGCTCTTAAAAGCTTTACAAACCAGTGCACTCATATCATTCCAAATCAAACCATACAATGGCTGCCCCTGTACCCACAACTCTCAGTGTTGCTCCACTAAATCCACCCAATAAAGACCTGCAGTCTTTAGCTCTTGCTGACCAGGACTACCTTATTGAAGACTATGTGGGAAATAGAGATTTTCTGCAAACCTTCAGACAGCTGAGAGAGGACTATCTGATGGGTCATGACACATATGGCATCTGGGAGTCAAACCTGCCATACTATTGTCTCCCCTCTGTGAATGTGTTTCCTGAAATCATTCGCCTATGTGCTGGGAACTATGATGTGCACCACAGGGCAATCAGCACCCCATCTGGGAGGGTCCTTTTCTACATCAATCCCGAGACCATCAACAAAATGCTGCATTTTGACCAGACAGAGTTGTTGTTCCCATTCTCTATGAACTATCTGCTGGACACTGGTACCAAAATGACCAGTGAGGAGATTCAGAGGGTCACCAGGACATTCATGAGACCTGAGAGCCAGCCTACAGGGCCACCTCCTTACTTGGATGTCCACTTCACTAAAGTAGGCAGATTACTCCTGGACATGATTGCTTATGTGCTGGGGTACAGCACCAGTGAGCATGTGGATCAAACCATGCTGGTATTGCTGGCTGTTTACAGCCCAGGCCAACCCCCTGCCCGCAAATACAACTTTGCCAAGTTCATTGCTAATAAAATTCATGATCAGCTGAGCAAAGTAGACAGGAAGGGTGTCTTCAGGTACTCAGCCTATATTTATCATCTCTTCATGTATTATCAGACTGAAGCTTTTCCATGCTATATCAAAAAGCTGGATTATAGAGGGGAAAGAAGATCTGTCATCTTCTGGACCTCTGTCTATCACAATGTCACAAACTCGCCCTATTCCTATTGTGAGTTTGTTGATCAATTTGTGTATCCAGTATCTTGCCTATTAATGAAGTCCCCTCCTCCCAGAATGTCAACAGAGATACAGAAGGCTCTGCAGCTCTCTAAGAAATGTAAAATAGGTGATTGGTACCTATATGAGGAACACACAGTCATCAGGATCTATGGTTGTGAGCTCTGTCCTTTCAGACTCCCAAAGTATGTGCCCATGAGGATATTTGCCTTGGAATATTATAGGCAATTGATTTAGTCTGACCTCACCCATTTCCACAGCTCCAGGAAGAAGGCTCACCTCAAGTTCAAACACCAGTTGGGCCCATTCATCATGAATAAAAAGGAAGGATGGGAAGATGCTGACCTCATCCTCAAGGACAAATATAAACTGTCATACAGTTTCCGGTGGGTCCCTTATGACCCTGAGGGCGTCATCTCTGCAAGAAGAACCAAATACAGACTCCTAGGTTATAGGCATTGTCAATACTCACATATTGAGAAATATGCCAACCAGCAAGAATGGCTACAGGGTACTTTAGTTGAAAAGCTGACTGAAGATGAAATAATGCTTAAGAATATGATGGAGCTTGAAAAGACCTTTGACCTAGACTCTGTGCAGCAGGTACCCCTCAAACGGCCTCACTCAGCAGGAGAAGGGACCTCGGCCACAAGGACTGCACCACAGGCACCCTCTACATCAGCACCGGCGACAGACAAAGGCAAAGGCATAATGGGTGCAGAGGAAGAAGCAGTGAAAGAAAAGCCTGCCCTTGTAACAGAGCAGCAAACATGGCAGCAAATAGAACAGCAGCAAGAGCAAACTGTCCTACCACAAACTGGGCTGCCAGCAGCTCCAATAATGCAAACACCACCACCTCAAACTGAGCCATTGACTGCCCCAATTTTGCAGACCCCAGCACATGAGGAAAGGGGTACAAAAAGAGATAGAGAAGAGTCCACTCCTCTTAGTGGATCCTCCCAGCAAACAGAAGCCAAAAGGCAAAGGCTAGACTCCCCAGAGGTGGAAGACATCACTGAAGAATTCCTTGACAGCTCAAGGAAAAACAGGGAGGACAGCCAGTGCACAGGAACAAGCTCCTTTCAGCAGGAGCAAGGTTTACAACTTGGCTTAGAGGTGTCCTCCTCTTCCCAGCAGACCAAGAAGCCCAAAAGCACTAAGGCTTCTTTCAAACAAATAAAAGCTCAGAATGAGCTGCTAAGGGCTGAGGTCTACAAGCAATTCATTGATGCAACACCAGCCCAACAAGAAAGGCTAATGTCGGTATATGACATTCAGCAGGAAAAGTTGCTCCTCAGCCACTTTAAGCCCAAAGGGCCGCAGCCTGAGACAACTGCAGATTTTGTAAAGACAAGGGTGGAGGTCCTAGCTAGAGATATACATCCCATGGACCAGATTGAACTCCATAAGCAAGCTGGGGAGATGGTCTATGCAACCTTGGTAGAGAAGGCCACCATGGCCCATGAGCTGAAAGAATCCCTAAAAAACACCAACACCCAGTTGGATTTTGAGAGAATGTCCTCTCAGGCCAAAGACAATAGAATAAAGTCTCTTGAGGAGATCATCATTGATCTAGGACATGATCCTAGTGATCCAACGGGTGTGAAGGCCCTCATGAAGAAGAAAGATGATGACCTGAATGCATTAAAGAAGAGGTTGAAGCTGCAGCCCACAGAGCACCCTCAAACAACAGAACTTCAAAAGCAAAAACAGGCTGAGGACCAACTAGACCTCCTAATGCAGCAAGACCAGAGGATCAGGGAATTGGAGAAAGAGCTGGAAGGAGCACTACAAGATAAACAGGGAGAATCCACTTCCCAAGCTCCTCCAACTACTTCCACAACAACAGCAACTTCAGGGGCAGCAGTGGCCCCCACAACAGAAGCAGCAGGAACAACAACAGCTCCAGAAGCCAGCAAAAGTGTAGAGGAATTGACCAGGGCCATCAAAGAAATGGAGCTCCAGGCCAATGAAATAAATAAGGCCAAGGAAAAATTGGCAGAACTGGATGCCAAGTATGACAAGTCGAAGGTTACTGTGGTTGAACAGGGCAAAGAGATAAAGGCCCTCAAGGACAAGATAAAGGCCTTAGAAAAAGAGCTAAATCTAGAAACAACCATGGCAGACATAAAAAGGATTCTATGGGCCAAAATAGGCCAATCCATCACTCAACAATGGAGATCAATAAAAACAATGCATGAACAGATGGACTTGTTGGGCCAAGCACAAATAGAAATTAATAAGGCCAAAACACTGCTGCAAAACAGACCAGAGCAGGCCAACAGAATGATAGACTTCCTGAACAGGCAGGAAAAGGAGGAACTGGCAGCCATAGGCATTCCCAACAGAACAGAGGCTGTCCTCACTGCCAAGAAGGTGCTAACTCTCAGGAGCTATGTGCAAACTGTGGAGAGGAAGTGCTATGAGATCACAACAGATGTGGAGGAATTCAAAGTTAAGTTGGCAGTGCTGCAAGCAAAAGGCCTGCCCAGCCTCCTAACTGGTGCAGGAAAACTAGTCTCCCGGGATCAATTTGCCAACAGAATGGCAACATACATTGAGAATCAGATTACTGCATCTGGCAGTACATCTGAACAAACAGGACCTCCCTCAGGACAGAGCTTATATGACAAATTGGAAGGCCTGTTCTTTATTGAGAATGAAGTGAATCATCTTTTTGAGACTCCTCCTAATTTCTACAGATATACAGAGGCCGATGAGACCTTGATAAAGATTAGGAGGCATCAAATGCCCAAAGAGGATTGGTGGCAAGAAATGCTTCAAATTCTGCCACGGTAGCTTCAGCTGTTCAGTCACTGCCAGCTCCAGGTCACTACAAGACAACAGCATGATAAAGTCAGCATTAAAAGCAGCTGAAATGTGACTCAGCACATAGACAACAGCGGCTAGCCCAAAAGGTGAAAGAAATGCGCAAATTTTGACAGCGTACCATCAGCCGACTCCAACTGCCACCAAGACAACAGGCTCTGACCATTTTTTGACAGCTAAGGCAACAAAAGTTATTACAACATTAACTTTTTCAGCTGCTACACTCCAGCGGTTGGCATGCTATTAATGAAGCATTCACTCTCCATTCAGATATTTTCTTATGTAAACTTTGTATATATACTCCCCTTAGTAACGCATAAGGGGTTGGTAATTTTTCACTCTGAGGCATGTAGATTGTATTTTAGAATTGTTTAATACAAAGAGCTAGATCAGCTCAGTGATTTCCTGGAACTATGGTGTCTTGCTGATGATTCATGTGTTGATGCAGAATTCCTGTGCTGTCTGATGAAATAACAAGTTTTTTCCTAAATCTTTGTTCTTGTTGTTCTTGTTTTTATCAAATCATTTTCATGTTACACTAAACTAGCAGTAAAGAAAAAGAATAGTGCAGGATTTGTTCATTACACCTTGTACTCAATTTTTACTCCTGTGAATGTTTGTCTTTAGAATTAACCACGAACATGAATTCTTAATTGCTCATGTAGCAATTAATTCTATATGTATGAATATCACCTAGAAATTCTTAAATGCTCCTAGGTCAATATTCTCTCTGTCTTTCTCTAACAGTCTACTGTAAGATTCTTAATTGCCTTGCATAAACTGGACACAACCCACCCAATCACTTTATGAAAGTTTATTTCTCAGACACTAACCTTGCTCTGCAGCATCACTACAGCATCACACAGCACATCAAAACAGTTAAAGGACCACTGACTCCATTGCCCAATGACATATAACATTCTAATGAGAGCACACATATCTTGACTGAAACATTATCCAACCAAACACAAAACAAAGGTCTGAACAACATAGCTAGCCTAAAATACTATCAAACAGAGACAAATTATAAAGAGAGAGCCCTCTCTGATTACAGTTTGGCTAGAAACTGTGGTCCAAAGATTGGTTAGTGGTTACCCCGGCCGTATTCCCTTGGGAGTCATAGGGAACAACCTGGGTGTTAACATAATTGGCGACTCCACTGGGGAGATCCTCAAGATTTTCTAATTTATGTTTATCTCTTGAAAGCTGCTCATTCCCTTTGCTGCTAGCTTTGGAAAATATACAGTAAGTTCAAAATCTTGTCTGGCCTCTGTAGACACAAAAATATCCTGCAAATACCAAAAAGAAGTTTAGAAACTGGCTCCTAAAAGGGAAATCAGACACACTAGGTCAAACCCTGACCCAAACCCACAATCTGTTTTTGTAAATCCTAATATAATCCCTAGAATAATTAGGAAGCAGCAAAGGCAGGAATATCCTAATGATTTGAGTCCTGAGACAGCCCATCCTGAACCGGTTCCTACCCCTATCAAGGTTCTATTTCGCTCTACCCCTGTCTCCTCCAGTTCACCATCTACATCTCAAAGCCCTCCTTTCACATCTTCACCCACTGCACATATCCCCTTGAACAACACTCTAGGTGCTGCCACACCTATTACACCTGTGGTACACACCTTTCCTTTTGTCCCAGTTACTCCTGTAAATTCCCCTAACCCTGTGAATATGGCTAACAGATATGCACCCTTGCAAATACCAGCTAATGCTGCAGCCCTACCCCAAGATTACCAAACCAAAATCTCATATTTTGACTCCAACGGCCCTTTGACAGCTGTTCAGCATGCCAAAAGGATGCAAGACCATTTTGAGACCTATGAAATAGATGATGACAGTGTGAGAATGAGGATGTTTGTTCAAAGCCTAACTGGGGATGTAAGAACTTGGTTTAGATCCCTGAATGCAAATTCCATCACAACTCATGATGAACTGTATCAAGCCTTTACTAGCAGATGGGAAAAGAAGAAGGATCCTCTGTACATACTTGGTGAATATGACACTATCAAAAGAGGTCCCCAAGAGACTGTTTTGGAGTATTGTGCAAGATTCAACAATGTATATAACGCAATCCCACAAAATTTAAGACCCCCTCCGGATTTAGGTTTGTACAAATTCCCTGATGGTTTTGACCCTAACATGGCCTATCAGCTAAAGGAAAGAGACCCTCAAACCCTTGCAGAGGCCCAAAGGGTTGCTGTCACGGTGGAAGCTAACCTGATTGCCAAAAGAAACAGAGCAAGGTTGGAAAAGAGAACAGCCTTCAAAGAAGAACCCTCTGCTTTTGATCAAAAGCTGGATGCAATACTCACTGGAATGAAAAGATTGGGTGATAGAGTGGAATTAGTTGAGAGAAAATCATCATGGGAAGCACCACAAAACAACCCTCCTAGGAATCCAAATTTTAGGAGAACTCAAAACCCAGGCATTGGCAAGCCCAGTGCTGACCAAGACATAAGGCCCCCTTTCCAAGAAAATTATGCAGAGACTTCCACATCAACTGAACCCAATGAAGATCCTCAGATTAATTTAATGGGTCTAGATGGTGAAAGTCAAGTCTTTTTAACACAAGAAGACCATGAGGATGATGAAATCAAACTGTTCCAAACTAAATCAGGTGAATCCTTTGACTTTAAACAAGGCTATGACACTGCTGTTTATGAAGTCCATAAACAGTACAAGCTAAGGAGCAGAACTGTGAATGTAAATCAGCCTGAAAAGATATAGGATAATCAGCAGCCTAAAAGAACCATAGTCACAGAGCCTAATGAAAAAACAAATTCACCTGCAGAAGAGGTAATTATTGAAGAGATCACTGAACCATTCTCCTTAAAACAGCAGCCTCTGGCTACTTCATCCTCTCACCCTAATGTAAATGTTACTCCCCAAGAGATGAGTAAAAAAGACAAGTCCCAAAATCAAGATAAGGATCAACAAGAAGAGTTAGGGAACAAGGAAAGGACTGTTATCCACAACCCTAAGACCCAATCTGAAAAACCCTTTGACCTAGAAACTGAAATTGGCAAACTAAAGATAGCAATTCCTCTCTCAGAACTAGCCAAGCATGACATCTATAAACAACAGATCAAGAAGTCCCTTCAACTCACTAGCAACAAAGATAATGTTAATGTGTTGGATGATACCCCAGAATTACTGTTTGGCCCAGAAGTGGATGGAAAAACAATAGTCACAGGGGTATTACCTTTTTATGTCAGCTTACATATTCATGATAAAATATTACATAATGCAATGTTTGACTCAGGTGCCTCTCACAATCTCATGCCAAAAGCAGTCATGGAGAGATTGAATCTAGATATAACCAGACCATACAAGGACCTGTTTTCCTTTGACTCCAGCCAAGTCAAGTGTTTGGGTCTCATAAAAGATTTATGTGTGTCTCTGGTTCAATATCCAAACAAAACAATTCTAATGGATGTAGTAGTTGCAGATATCCCACCTAAGTATGGGATGCTGTTATCAAGATCATGGGGAGCTAAACTCCAAGGTTCCCTACAATTAGACATGTCATATGCCACCATCTCTGTTTTTGGGCAACCAAAAAGACTATACAGAGAAACACTCATGAAATACATGGTCAGCAGTGAAGAAAAGCCTCAAAACTTTCCCATATATGCTGTCCATTCAGACATAGACTCATACATTCTCTTCAATGACAACACAACTCTCTCAGAAAATGATGGTGAAACCAAGATACTCATACAAGAGGAAGACTCTAATGAAAGAATTACCACCCATGAAACAACGGTCAATCAATCACTAGACACTGCTGCTGCTCTAGTTGTCAAGCATACTCAATCAAATGATGAGACTGTCCTAGAAAACAAGCCAGATGAAAAACCAGAACTTCAACTTACATTGCCAGCCCATGAAAAGATCATTAAATCTCCTTCACAACTAGATATTCTATGGTTCCTTGAATTTGATGGCTCAGTCAACAAATTAGGGGCAGGAGCTGGAGTTTGGGTACACAATAAAGAAAACAGTCATGCAGAAGGCAGAGCCTATAGATTAAACTTCAGATGTACAAATAACATGGCAGAATATGAAGCTCTTTTACTAGGCCTCAAGTTAGTAAAGTTCTTACAAGCTGTCAGGGTTTCAATCATGGGAGATTCAGATTTAGTTATCCAGCAAGTGAAGGGAAATTTTGTCACCAATGACAAAAGACTAAGGTCTTATAGGTCTGCTGTTGCTGAAGTACTAAACTTTTTCGCTGAATTCCAAATCACTAAAATTCCTAGAACCCACAATCTGCATGCTCATAGTTTGGCCACATTTGCTAGTACTTGCAAATTACCATTGGAACCTAACAATTGTTTCACAGCTGAGATAAAACACAGACCCTCCATTCCAAACAATGTTAAAAATTGGCAAGTATTTGAGGATGATATGCAAATAAACAATTTTTTAACGCTGCAACAAGAATTTGCAGGATTAAATATTGACACTGACAGAGCAAGTCAATCACAAATACTTGACAGAGCAAGTCCATCACAAATACAGTTTGAACAGATCAACCACCCAATATCACCTAGAACAGCAAAACAAATGCTAAATCCAACTATTTTCAACAAGGAAAACATTCAGCAAATTCAACCAATCAGTTGTGAAGAAGTGGCCAATGCTGAAACTGAAATCATAGAGCTGAAAGACAATTTTCTGCCAACAGGCCTAACTCCACTAGAGGACATCTTTGATTCAAATGATATTCCCAGAAAACCAAAAATGCAGCCATTGAAGAATGCAACATTGGTACCATTGACAAACCCAAAATAATAAAATTATCTGCATCTCTACCTCCTGATCAAAAGCCTAAATACATTGACCTCTTTAAAGAGTTCCAGGATGTTTTTGCATGGAGTTATGAGGACCTAAAGTCCTATGATACCTCTGTTATCCAGCATACTATCCCTCTCAAGCCTGATCAAAAACCCTTTAAACAAAAATTGAGGAGAATCAATCCTATGCTTCTCCCAGCAATGGAACAAGAGGTACAGAAAATGTTCAAGGCAGGCATCATAGCGCCTATCAGATTCTCTGAATGGATTTCAAACTTAGTCCCTACAAGAAAGAAAACTGGTGAAATAAGGCTGTGTGTGGATCTAAGAAATTTGAACCAAGTATCCCTCAAAGACAACTATCCCTTACCCAAGATGGATCACATTCTCCAAAGAGTAGTAGGGGCCTCAAGGATCTCATTACTTGATGGATTCTCAGGATTTAATCAAATCTTAGTACACCCTGATGATCAAGACAAAACTGCATTCACAACCCCATGGGGAACTTTCAAATATGTAAAAATGCCTTTTGGATTGAAAAATGCAGGGGCAACTTTTCAGAGAGCAATGGATATTGCTTTTGCCAAAGAGATTCATGACTTCCTTGTCATTTACTTAGATGACCTCACACCTTTCTCAAAATCAGATCAAGAACATTTGAAACATTTAAGGCAGATTTTCCTAACATGTAGGAAATATGGAATCTCCTTGAACCCCAAGAAATCCTTATTTGGTTTGGAGGAAGGTAAGCTTCTAGGACATATCATTTCAAAAGATGGCATTAGAATTGATCCAGACAGGATACAAGCTATCCTACAAATTCCCCACCCAAGAAATATCAAAGAATTGCAAGGATTTTTGGGAAAAATCAATTTCTTGAGAAGGTTTATCCCAAACTTAGCAGAACTAATCAGATTACTAAATAACATGCTAAAGAAAGATTCAAAAGTGAAATGGACAGTTGAATCAAATCAAGCCTTTGAAGGTATAAAGCTGGCTCTTACCCAAACCCCGGTCTTAACCAATCCTCAATTTGACAGAGAATTTATCATTTTCTCTTTTGCCTCTTAGCATACTATTGCTGCTATTTTATTACAGAAAGATGATCAAGGAAATGAGAAGCCAATTGCTTTCTTTAGCAGAGCTCTTAGGGATGCACCTCTGAAATACCAAATCATGGAAAAGCAAGCTTATGCTTTGGTCAAGGCTATGAAAGACTTTAGGATCTATATCCTATATTCCCATGTTGTAGCATATGTGCCAAGTCCTATTGTGAAAGACATACTCACTCAAGAAAACCTAGAGGGCAGAAGAGGAAAATGGATTGCCAACATCTTGGAATTTGATATTGAGATAAAACCTAAAAAACTAATAAAAGGGCAAGGTTTGGCCAAACTAATGACAGAAGCAAACTTCCAAGCCTTAGACATAAACCAGTTGGACAGTGAATCGGAGCTGGCGACTCCAAAGATCAATATAGCCTTTGAACAATCCCCTTGGTACTCTGATATATGTTATGTATTGCAAAACCTGTGTGCTCCCCCAGGACTATCCAGAACTAAGTGTAGGTTCTTAAAAATGAAAGCTTCTAAATTCTGTGTTATGGATGGAAATTTATTTTGGAAAAACCATGAAGGGATATTGCTGAACTGCTTACTTGAAAATGAAACTGACAATATCATAAAAGAATTTCATGCAGGTGACTGTGGTGGACACTTATACTGGAATTCCACTGTAGATAAAATACTAAGGGCTGGTTACTACTGGCCCACCATGTTCTCTGATGTCAAGAAATTCACAACCTCATGTCACAAATGTCAAATGTTTGAGGGAAAGAGGCAGCTGCTGCCACTTCCCTTAAGGCCTATTGCAACAGAGAGACCTTTCCAACAATGGGGCTTGGATTTCATTGGGGAAATTCATCCCTCATCTTCAGGCCAACATAGATGGATCTTAACGGCCACAGACTACTTCACTAAGTGGATTGAAGCTGCTCCATGCAGACAAGCAAATGATTCAACAATCATTCAGTTCTTGGAGAATAACATATTGGCTAGATTTGGTTGTTCGGACAAAATAATAACAGACAATGCTTCTGCTTTCAGATCCAAGAAGATGGTGAATTTCTGCCATAAATTTCACATTACCTTGGGCCATTCTACTGCATACTATCCCCAAGGAAATGGCCTTGCTGAGTCATCAAATAAAAGCCTGGTAAACATTATAAAGAAAGTGCTAGAAGAGAACAAAAGGAATTGGCATAAGAAGCTTGTGAATGCTCTATGGGCAGATAGACTAACAACCAAGAGATCAATTGGGACCAGCCCATATGAGTTGGTTTATGGATTAGAAGCCAAATTCCCTTCATCATTAGGGGTGCCTGTTATGAAACTTCTTCAAGAAAGCCAAGCTGAACCAAATGATATGCAAAGAAGGATCAATCAAATAATATGTTTACATCAAACTAGAGACCAAGTTTTCAGCAGAGTCCAAGTTCTACAAGAAAAATTAAAGAAGGCCTTTGACAGAAGAACTAAGGCAGAAGATTTCAACATTGGTGACAAAGTCCTCAAGTGGGATTCAAGAAGAGAGGATAAGGGAAAACATGGAAAATTTGATTCCCTTTGGAGAGGACCATTTGCTGTCCAAGCAGTACAAGGAAACAACACTTATTTCCTTAAAAGTCTTAATGAAACTGATTTGGATAAAGGTCCTGTGAATGGCAGGATGCTGAAGCACTATTTTGACTGCTACCCATAAGTGCAGCCTGAGTTTCCCTTGTACATATCCATATGTATATACTATTTTCTGTTAAGATGTAAAAATGCAGTTTCTCAAGTTTTATTAACTATCAGCAAAAGGTAGACAGGTTCAGAGATCTACCAAGAAAGAAGAGCACGATTTTGCATTTCAAAGCAGCATACTTCAAGTTTGATAAAAACAGTCAAGGGCCAAGGCATTCTGACCTGCTGTTTTTGGTCTTTCAAATGAAAAACCATCCCCATGTGGAGCCACTGTTAGCTACCTATACCAATAGGTTTCATATTTCATGATTGACAATGAAAAGTTCCAAATATGTTCTGCTTTGATCATGCAAAGATCACATATTTCCAAGAGAAAACAATCTGTGTATATAGCTTGATGTTGTCTAAATTTTGATGGATGGTCCAACAGCCTAATCTGGATCATGCCATGTTTTAAATTTTCAGTTGCAGAATAGAGAAAGAAGTCTGTCCAAACTGTTTAATCTTGGCAGACAAGTAGCTTAGGTAGAGAAGTAAGGCTCCCAACTGCATAATCTAGGACCTTGGAAGAAATAAGGGTAACAGTAGATAGAAAATCAAAAGGAAAAAGCCAAAGAAAAGAAAAGGCAAATAAGGGTCTGCAAATCCAAGTGCACCCTCCAAGAAGAAACAAAAAATGCTAGGCAAGTAGATGGGTAGGCAGTTGGGGTTGCAGAAATATCATTCCTTGCAAATAAGTGTGTGCTGAAATGTCCACAAAGAAAAATCAATGGTTGAGAAGCTCCTCTTCTCCATTAGGTTGCAGCAAAGAAAGGAAGCATGTCTAACTTCCCAATTCCCCCTTTCACTCTTATTACTAACATCCCTTCATCCATGGAGATTGATGAAAATATCTGAGGTTTTATTGTGGTTCTTGTTCCTTTAAAAGCCACATTTCTTGTCTAAAAATCTTTTCATTTTGATCTACTCCCTAAACTAAGTAACTTTCAAATACACTTGATGAAATCACTCCTCATTCACCTTAACCCCTAACTTCTATTATCTAAATCCCCTAAATGGCCCTTTCCCTACTATTATAACACCATGGTGTATAAACCCCAAACATGGTATAAATATTCCCCCCCTTTGGCACTATAGCTAAATAAGTTGTTTAGGGAGACTTCAGTCCACCAGGGGCTGTGGTCAACCCTGTCTTGGGGCTGCTCTAACCTCTGGTTATGAGCAACAACCTTTCCCCTAAGCCCTCACCTTCCCTCTGCTCAAAAAACACAGAAAACCCCTTTCCCCCTGCTAAACCCACTCCTAAAAACCTCTTTTCCCTTATAAAACCCTTGAAAAACCCAAAAATCCCCAAAACACATGCAAAAACCCCTAACCCTAAGGTTCTCCGCCCGAAAATATTTAATTTAATATTTTAATAGGCCAGCGGGACCCCCCAACCTGCACGATCCGTCGGAGGACCCGCCAGCCGTCAGATCTCCGCCGCCCAGATCTAACGGTGGGCGGTAATTTTCACTCCCCGACCTGCCGACCTTTAGCGTCCGGGGAAAGTGGTTTTCCGCCCCGTACAAGGGACGCGTGGCAGGCGGTGGGGTTGTTCGGAGCCCCCCTCCCCGATACTGCCTTTGCCCAAAGGTGGTGCGGGGAACCCGCTTACCACCGTTCCTTTACCGCCTTCCCTTACGTCATCACTACGTCAGCATGACGTAGCGCCCTCCTTCGCCCCTGCGCCATATGATCCTCCACGTAGCCCTGCCACCTTATCCACCTGCCACCGTGTCCTGCCACCCTGGCCTACACCTCAGCAGCCACGTCATCCTCCGTACCCGGGCCCGCCATGACGTCATCGGCGGAAAGGCGCCAATTACCCATATTTTCCGAATTTTGTCGTTAAAGTCATGTTTTGGGCAGTTTTTATGTCATTTTCGCGTAAAGGAAGAGATAGCCGTTGCAGCTGCCAAAGCACCTCCAGACCTCCAAATTCAAAATCCAATCGCTCAAATTCATCAATTCAACCTCTAGAGTTCGGCCTGCAGACTTTTCAAGCGTTTCATCCAGGTATTCACCGTAATTCCTCTGTTTGGCCCATGCATACCATCTTTCTGTAAATTGCCATTAAAACACCTGTTAAATTCCATATAAACTCTGCACCTACTACCTAAAGTGAGCCAAGTCAACCTGCTTACCCTCAGAACCAGAAATTCAGCACTCAAACAGGCAATTCGCGGGCCAAAACTGTGAAATGATCTTCAAGGTGCCCGGCATTGTTCCCTTTTGCCGGGAGTGGACCAACAAAATTTTTTCCACCAAAGTAAATCTCACTCACCCTCTGCAGGTCACCCCTAGCAATTCACAATCTCTGTGAACCTACCAAGACTGCAGAAGCAAGCCTGTGTTTTCACTATAAAAGGCATTTCAGACTTAGTCCATAGTTGGCCTAACACTTAAGCTCTTAAAATCTTTACAAACCAGTGCACTCATATCATTCCAAATCAAACCATACAATGGCTACCCCTGTACCCACAGCTCTCAGTGTTGCTCCACTAAATCCACCCAATAAAGACCTGCAGTCTTTAACTCTTGCTGACCAGGACTACCTTATTGAAGACTATGTGGGAAACAGAGATTTTCTGCAAACCTTCAGACAGTTGAGAGAGGACTATCTGATGGGTCATGACACATATGGCATCTGGGAGTCAAACCTGCCATACTATTGTCTCCCCTCTGTGAATGTGTTTCCTGAAATCATTCGCCTATGTGCTGGGAACTATGATGTGCACCACAGGGCAATCAGCACCCCATCTGGGAGGGTCCTTTTCTACATCAATCCTGAGACCATCAAAAAAGTGTTGCATTTTGACCAGACAGAGTTGTTGTTCCCATTCTCTATGAACTATCTGCTGGACACTGGTACCAAAATGACCAGTGAGGAGATTCAGAGGGTCACCGGGACATTCATGAGACCTGAGTGCCAGCCTACAGGGCCACCTCCTTACTTGGATGTCCACTTCACTAAAGTAGGCAGATTACTCCTTGACATGATTGCTTATGTGCTGGGGTACAACACCAGTGAGGATGTGGATCAAACCATGCTGGTATTGCTGGCTGTTTACAGCCCAGGCCAACCCCCTACCCGCAAATACAACTTTGCCAAGTTCATTGCTAATAAAATTCATGATCAGCTGAGCAAAGTAGACAGGCAGGGTGTCTTCAGGTACTTAGCCTATATTTATCATCTCTTCATGTATTATCAGACTGAAGCTTTTCCATGCTATATCAAAAAGCTGGATTATAGAGGGGAAAGAAGATCTGTCATCTTCTGGACCTCTGTCTATCACAATGTCACAAACTCGCCCTATTCCTATTGTGAGTTTGTTGACCAATTTGTGTATCCAGTCTCTTGCCTATTAATGAAGTCCCCTCCTCCCAGAATGTCAACAGAGATACAGAAGGCTCTGCAGCTCTCTAAGAAATGTAAAATAGGTGATTGGTACCTATATGAGGAACACACAGTCATCAGGATCTATGGCTGTGAGCTCTGTCCTTTCAGACTCCCAAAGTATGTGCCCATGAGGATATTTGCCTTGGAATATTATAGGCAATTGATTCAGTCTGACCTCACCCATTTCCACAGCTCCAGGAAGAAGGCTCACCTCAAGTTCAAACACCAGTTGGGCCCATTCATCATGAATAAAAAGGAAGGATGGGAAGATGCTGACCTCATCCTCAAGGACAAATATAAACTGTCATACAGTTTCCGGTGGGTCCCTTATGACCCTGAGGGCGTCATCTCTGCAAGAAGAACCAAATACAGACTCCTAGGTTATAGGCATTGTCAATACTCACATATTGAGAAATATGCCAACCAGCAAGAATGGCTACAGGGTACTTTAGTTGAAAAGCTGACTGAAGATGAAATAATGCTTAAGAATATGATGGAGCTTGAAAAGACCTTTGACCTAGACTCTGTGCAGCAGGTACCCCTCAAACGGCCTCACTCAGCAGGAGAAGGGACCTCGGCCACAAGGACTGCACCACAGGCACCCTCTACATCAGCACCGACGACAGACAAAGGCAAAGGCATAATGGGTGCAGAGGAAGAAGCAGTGAAAGAAAAGCCTGCCCTTGTAACAGAGCAACAAACAGGGCAGCAAACAGAACAGCAGCAAGAGCAAACTGTCCTACCACAAACTGGGCTGCCAGCAGCTCCAATAATGCAAACACCACCACCTCAAACTGAGCCATTGACTGCCCCAATTTTGCAGACCCCAACACATGAGGAAAGGGGTACAAAAAGAGATAGAGAACAGTCCACTCCTCTTAGTGGATCCTCCCAGCAAACAGAAGCCAAAAGGCAAAGGCTAGACTCCCTAGAGGTGGAAGACATCACTGAAGAATTCCTTGACAGCTCAAGGAAAAACAGGGAGGACAGCCAGCACACAGGAACAAGCTCCTTTCAGTAGGAGCAAGGTTTACAACTTGGCTTAGAGGTGTCCTCCTCTTCCCAGCAGACCAAGAAGCCCAAAAGCACTAAGGCTTCTTTCAAACAAATAAAAGCTGAGAATGAGCTGCTAAGGGCTGAGGTCTACAAGAAATTCATAGATGCAACACCAGCCCAACAAGAAAGGCTAATGTCGGTATATGACATTCAACAGGAAAAATTGCTCCTCAGCCACTTTAAGCCCAAAGGGCCGCAGCCTAAGACAGCTGCAGATTTTGTAAAGACAAGGGTGGAGGTCCTAGCCAGAGATATACATCCCATGGACCAGATTGAACTCCATAAGCAAGCTGGGGAGATGGTCTATGCAACCTTGGTAGAGAAGGCCACCATGGCCCATGAGCTGAAAGAATCCCTAAAAAACACCAACACCCAGTTGGATTTTGAGAGAATGTCCTCTCAGGCCAAAGACAATAGAATAAAGTCTCTTGAGGAGATCATCATTGATCTAGGACATGATCCTAGTGATCCAACGGGTGTGAAGGCCCTCATGAAGAAGAAAGATGATGACCTGAATGCATTAAAGAAGAGGTTGAAGCTGCAGCCCACAGAGCACCCTCAAACAACAGAACTTCAAAAGAAAAAACAGGCTGAGGACCAACTAGACCTCCTAATGCAGCAAGATAAGAGTATCAGGGAATTGGAGAAAGAGCTGGAAGGAGCACTACAAGATAAACAGGGAGAATCCACTTCCCAAGCTCCTCCAACTACTTCCACAACAGCAGCAACTTCAGGGGCAACAATGGCCCCCACAACAGAAGCAGCAGGAACAACAACAGCTCCAGAAGCCAGCAAAAGTGTAGAGGAATTGACCAGGGCCATCAAAGAAATGGAGCTCCAGGCCAATGAAATAAATAAGGCCAAGGAAAAATTGGCAGAACTGGATGCCAAGTATGACAAGTCGAAGGTTACTGTGGCTGAACAGGGCAGAGAGATAAAGGCCCTCAAGGACAAGATAAAGGCCTTAGAAAAAGAGCTGAATCTAGAAACAGCCATGGCAGACATAAAAAGGATTCTATGGGCCAAAATAGGCCAATCCATCACTCAACAATGGAGATCAATAAAAACAATGCATGAACAGATGGACTTGTTGGGCCAAGCACAAATAGAAATTAATAAGGCCAAAACACTGCTGCAAAACAGACCAGAGCAGGCCAACAGAATGATAGACTTCCTGAACAGGCAGGAAAAGGAGGAACTGGCAGCCATAGGCATTCCCAACAGAACAGAGGCTGTCCTCACTGCCAAGAAGGTGCTAACTCTCAGGAGCTATGTGCAAACTGTGGAGAGGAAGTGCTATGAGATCACAACAGATGTGGAGGAATTCAAAGTTAAGTTGGCAGTGCTGCAAGAAAAAGGCCTGCCCAGCCTCCTAACTGGTGCAGGAAAACTAGTCTCCCGGGATCAATTTGCCAACAGAATGGCAACATACATTGAGAATCAGATTACTGCATCTGGCAGTACATCTGAACAAACAGGACCTCCCTCAGGACAGAGCTTATATGACAAATTTGAAGGCCTGTTCTTTATTGAGAATGAAGTGAATCATCTTTTTGAGACTCCTCCTAATTTCTACAGATATACAGAGGCCGATGAGACCTTGATAAAGATTAGGAGGCATCAAATGCCCAAAGAGGATTGGTGGCAAGCAATGCTTCAAATTTTGCCACGGTAGCTTCAGCTGTTCAGTCACTGCCAGCTCTAGGTCACTACAAGACAACAACATGATAAAGTCAGCATTAAAAGCAGCTGAAATGTGACTCAGCACATAGACAACAACGGCTAGCCCAAAAGGTGAAAGAAGTGCGCAAATTTTGACAGCGTACCATCATCCGACTCCAACTGCCACCAAGACAACAGGCTCTGACCATTTTTGACAGCTAAGGCAACAAAAGTTATTACAACATTAACTTTTTTAGCTGCTACACTCCAGCGGTTGGCATGCTATTAATGAAGCATTCACTCTCCATTCAGATATTTTCTTATGTAAACTTTGTATATATACTCCCCTTAGTAACGCATAAGGGGTTGGTAATTTTTCACTCTGAGGCATGTAGACTGTATTTCAGAATTGTTTAATACAAAGAGCTAGATCAGCTCAGTGATTTCCTGGAACTATGGTGTCTTGCTGATGATTCATGTGTTGATGCAGAATTCCTGTGCTGTCTGATGAAATAACAAGTTTTTTCCTAAATCTCTGTTCTTGTTGTTCTTGTTTTTATCAAATCATTTTCATGTTACACTAAACTAGCAGTAAAGAAAAAGAATAGTGCAGGATTTGTTCATTACACCTTGTACTCAATTTTTACTGCTGTGAATGTTTGTCTTCAGAATTAACCACGAACATGAATTCTTAATTGCTCATGTAGCTGTTAATTCTATATGTATGAATATCACCTAGAAATTCTTAAATGCTCCTAGGTCAATATTCTCTCTGTCTTTCTCTAACAGTCTACTGTAAGATTCTTAATTGCCTTGCATAAACTGGACACAACCCACCCAATCACTTTAATGAAATTTTATTTCTCAGACACTAACCTTGCTCTGCAGCATCACTAGAGCATCACACAGAACATCAAAACAGTTAAAGGACCACTGACTCCATTGCCCAATGAAATATAACATTCTAATGAGAGCACACATATCTTGACTGAAACATTATCCAACCAAACACAAAACAAAGGTCTGAACAACATAGCTAGCCTAAAATACTATCAAACAGAGACAAATTATAAAAAGAGAGCCCTCTCTGATTACAGTTTGGCTAGAAACTGTGGTCCAAAGATTGGTTAGTGGTTACCCCGGCCGTATTCCCTTGGGAGTGATAGGGAACAACCTGGGTGTTAACACTTCCCACTGCTTATTTTCCTCTTCTTCTTTTCTCGCTTGTAGATTCAATAGGAGTAGTGGTAGACTAAGTTTTAGGCGTATCCAATTAACCTTCAACCTTTGCATTGATTTCTTATACATAGGTGTCATATTGAGTGCCTCTCTCAACCTTTGAGGGGAGAGATATTTGTTGATCTTCAAGTTGTGTGGCAGTGTGTTCCATCTCCTTTTAGCAGGCATGTATATTATTATCTCTTAGCAACCTAAACATATCCTCAAAATGTGAAATTCTTTGCTCTTGGGAAGCAAGATATGTAGGTGCCATCTGAGGATCATTTGCAATTAGATTATGGGTACTGATTAGGGCCATGGGATTTGATTGTTCAGCTCCGATGAAAATAGGTTCATTTTTCTCTCTGGCTAATACTCTTTTCATCTCTACAACCCTTGACTTCTCATGGTTCATCGATGATGCCAAAGCCATTAATTGTATATCTCCTAGATCTTCATTAGGATCCCAAATATTCATGTCTGTGAGGGCCATGTTGTGTAAGTAAAACTTAGCCATTTTGGCCCTATCCTCTAGTGCACTTTGATCACAAAGATCAATAAACTGTCTGTAGTCTTGAAATGGCATGGTGCCCCTTTGTGCTACTGTGTTAATATGAAATTGTAGCCACTGTTCTTTGAGGTAAAGAGCATAGGATTTAGCTGGCATCCTACACTAGATGAATTCCAAGGAGAGGCTGGCCATATATGCTAGTTGGTTTTCCTTTTCCTGCAGCTATCCTCTCAGCCATGCATTTTCCATCTCAAGTCGATCTCTCATTATTGCTTCTCTATCCCTTGGTGTAAGGGAATCTTCAATATCAATAGGGATTTTTGTTGATATTTGTCGCTTCCCTTGTTTCATTCTTGTGCTCTTACTTGTTCTGAAATATAGAGGGGTTTGCCTCCTTCTTTTCCCTTTTTTCTTCATTGGTGTGCTAAGAGCAATGGTGGTAGCTGCTGCCTCCCCCTCAGGGACCTCTAGAGACACCCTAGGTGACTCCTCCTTCCGTTCTTCCCCTTTTGTGTAAATGCCTTCTTCCCCTCTATTTTTCTTATCTTCTTCCTTTTGTTGTTCTTTCTCATCTCCATTAGTTTCTTCCTTCGTTTCCTCTTTTGTTTCAGCATCATCCTCCTTGTGTTCTCTTTCATCATGTTCCTCTGTATTAGTTTCTTCTTCATCCATCTCATCCCCATCTAGCTTTGTATCTTCTTTTTCTTGTTTTTCCTCCTCCTTACTGACAGAAGGACTAACATCATAGGTGAGGGTTTTGATGTCATCCTCTACTGGTAAGTTTCTGAAGACTGACCATGTTATAGGGATCCTGAGGGTTTGGAGGGCATCCTTAATGAGGATCCTGATCAACCCATGGTGAGACAACTATTGGGAATTCCCTTCCTTTACTTTACTGCTGGAGTCTATGAGTGATTGCATCAAGAAATAGGGTATACTGAGTTTTTGGTGAACTGGTGTTTCTACCCCAAGTATTAATTCTTCAAGTATTCTAAAATGGTAGCTATAAACAACACTGTATCTACACTCACATGAGATGTATTTGATGATTTGGTAAGCTACCTCACTCCATGGGTGTGGCAGACTGTCCCTCTTTACTCCATTTTTATCCTCTGTGGGTTCTTCACCTTCTAAAAAGAATTTCCTTTTTTCCACCTTTTCACTTATAAACCAACTACCTTGTAACCTTTACAACTTTTGATCAAATGATGCATATGAGTGAGTGAGCGGCATACTTAGAGTGAGCGGGATACTTACATGTGGTCTTGATGCCACGCTGCAGTTGTCGAAGATCAAAGGTACTGTTGATGGTCATTTTTCTTCCTCCTCTGCTGTCTAATGATGGTTTATTGGCTTTTGCAGGTATCTGTGATTGAAGATCTGATGCTGCTACCATGGAGATCCTAGATCATCCTAATGAAGACCTGTAGCTGATGATTGATATTCTGTGGGATAGATTTCCACAGGATTTCCCACAAGATGTCCTATAGCTGATGTCCTGTTGCTGGTTGGGGCTGTGAGGGTGCTACAATGAATGGGTAGAGGGAGTAGGAGTGTGTGTGAATGCAGGGATGATGGTAATGGATGAGGTGAGAGGGTAGATCATGTTTAGAATGAATTTTGGTGACCTAACCAATCTACCATTCAGGGGATCCTGTAGAAAACACAATCTTCACCTTAAATTGAAGCCATGAAGTAAAAAAACAATGGAATTGATGGGGGGATGCATGGTAAGGAGTGGAAAAAATGAATATATGTGATGCAAGGTTCCCTTTAGATCTTCTCTTTGCTCATTGATTATCTTTCTCACCCACCTGCAAATAACAATTATGTCTTTTTTCTCTTTTTTCTTTTATTATTATTATTATTTTTTTGAAAAACACCTAGGCTACCTCAGAGAGGTTTTCACCCTAGATATTTTCCCTGGGCACCTCAAGGAAGGTTTTCACCCAGGGATCTTCTTATTCTTTTCATTTTTCTCATCCTTGGGCTACTTCACGAGGTTTTCAACCCAAATATGGGACTCAGGCGCCTCATGGAGGTTTTCACCTGAATCCCTATTCTTTTCTCTTTTTTAGTGACTTGATGAGGGAGGAGATGGAACTTGCTCCATCATCATCACTGTCTCATTGATATTGTCAATGAACTCTTGTTTTGATAAAGGCCTCTTATACATTTTCAAATCGGTGTCCATTAACAAGCAATGGAATGGCTTCTTCATCTATAGTTCTGATTTGCACTAAACCATTTTCATGGAATCTTTCCACCACATAAGTTCTGAGCCATCTTATCCTTAGATTTCCCTTGAAGTATTTATACCTAGAATCATATAACAATGCCTAGTCTCCCTCTTGAAATTGATTCTCCTTAATATGTTCGTCATGCCAGATCTTCCTCTGAAGCTGAACTATCTCTGTATGTAGGATGGCCTGCATTCTTAATTCATCCAAGCCATTCAAATGGAACAATATTTTTTTCTTTGCATGATTGAGATCCAAATCTAGTTGGGCTACCATCCTCGATGTGTTATATTCAAACTCAATGGAAAACAAATCCTTTTTCCCATAGACCAGCTCATAGGGTGTAAATCCAGTGGTGGTCTTCCATGTTGTATTATAGGCCCAAGTGGCCTCAACCAGTCTCTCTACCCAATCCTTCCTGTTGCTGCTCACTACCTTGGTTATGATGTTCTCTAGTGCCCTGTTGGTCACCTCCAATTTCCCATTAGCTTGTGGATGATAAGGAGTGGATGTCCTATGCTTGATTTTTTGATGGCTGAGCAGTTCTTCAATCATGTTGGAGGTAAATTGGCTGCCTTGGTCTGTGACTAGCTCTCTAGGGTACCCAAATTTGTAGAATATATTCTCCCTTAGGAACTCAACCACCTTCTCTTCTCTTGCTACCTTAATTGCCTTGGTTTCAGCACACAATGATGTACTGTTTTTTCTTTGAAGGAGGGTTGATAGGGCAAATGAAGTCCATGCCCCACTTTTCAAATGGCTCGAAAGTCACTTGAGGTTGTAGGGGCATTTCATCTCTTGGAGTAGGCCTTCCCATCCTTTGGCATCGATCACACTGGCTAATGTACTTTTTTACATCCCGATGAAGAGTAGGCCAATAATAGCCTACTTGTAACACTTTGAATGTTGTCCTCTTTGCTGCAAAGTGACCTCCACAAAGCCCATCATGACAGGTCAGAAGGATGTAAAAAATTCCTCTTCCCTTAGACACCTTCTCAAGATTTGATCTGGCCAGGTTTGAAAAATTGCCCCCAATCCAGGTGAAGGGGGCACTCTTTCTGACTATCTTGCTCTTTTCTTTGGAGGGAAAGTTTGGTGGGAACTATGTTGATACCAAATAGTTTGTTATATCAAAAAACAATGGGGAGAAAACTGAAATAGCAAACATATTCTCGTCTAGTAACTGGTCATCCACCATTCCTTCTTCACCTATAGGCAGATTCATCCTTGATAGAAAGTCTGCAACAACATTTTCCTTACCAGGCTTATCAACAATAGTCAGATCAAACTACTGTAATAAACGAAACCATCTTATAATTCTATCATTCACATCTGGTTTGTTCATTAAATATTTAATTTCAGCATGTTCAGTATGCACAAATGTCTGATAGCCTATAATGTAATGCCTAAATTTGTTCAATGAATGCACAACAAACATGAGTTCCTTTTCGTTCATAGTATGATTTAGCTCAGCCTCTGACAGGTTCTAACTGGTAAAATAGATGGCATAGGGCAATTTCTCCTCTTCCTAACCTAAGGCTGCTCCTATGGCTTTGTGTGAGGCATCAACATGAATATGAAAAGGGAGGGCCCAGTTTGGGCCTTGAAGAATCGGTGTAGTGGTTAACTTATCCTTTAGAATGTCTAAGTCCTCTTGATAGCTCTTTGACCATATAAACTCAGAATCTTTGGCTAACAACCCAAATAAAGGAGAGGCCAACTTGTTGAAGTCCTTTGTGAACCTTCGGTAGTATCCAGCTAACCCCAAGAAACTCCTAACATCTTTGTGCTTTTGTGGAGGTGGGACCCTTTGGATGATTGTTATTTTGTTTGGTTCCACCTGCAGTCCTTGCTGAGATATTAAATGACCTAGCACAGTCCCTTCAGTCATTAAGAATTCACATTTTTCTGGACTGAGAGATAGATTCATTTCAATGAATTTGTGTAATACTTTGCTTAGGTTAGTCAGGGCTTCTTGGAAATGATAGCCATAAGGTGTAAAATCATCCATATATATTTCCATAGCGTCATGAACTAATTCAACAAAAAAATACTCAAGATTGCTCTCTAGAAGGTGGCAGGAGCATTGCATAGGCCAAAAGGAAGGACCCTATATGAAAAGTACCCCAAGGATAGGTGAATGTGGTATTATCTTGGTCTTTTTGGCAGATTTGGATTTGGTTGTACCCACTGAATCCATCTAGGAATGAAAAAAAACTTCTTCCCTGCCAGGCCATTTAGCACTTGTGTTATAGACATTTTTGGGCACTGCAACCCCAAGCATGAAATGTCCATAAACCAAGGGATCCTAAGTCCCTAAAAGTGTTTTTCAAACCCCTAAAGGAACAAGGTCAACTGATTACAGCTTCTCCCAGAAGTTCTCCATGAAAAACTGCTCAGAACTGGTCAAAACAGGATCATTTCAGCTGCTCCATAGGCAAAGTGCGTTGCATCTCACCTAAAAACACTGTGTGGGTGCATTGCATTTCAAAATTCCCTTCTATGGGGTGCGATGGGCGAGAAGTGACAAATGGCAGTGTCATTCCGCGAGGTGGAGAGGCATGGAATCTTCCAGAAACTTCTCCTATGACACTTGCCTCTCTGAATTCGACCAAGGATGAGTAAGAGATCATCAATCTCCAAGTGGAAGAAAGAACTATCAGAGGGAAGACACTAATAAAATCACAAGCTGACTCATCTCCCTTACAGATATCTATATATGGATCCCTCATCCCAGAGATCCAGAGGCTGGAATTTTGCATATTGTAAGGAATTGCTGTTGGTTTCTTGAGACAACATCAGAGTGTTGGGTGATCTAAGCTTTGTATGAGGTGAAGAAGGGCTTACTTGCTGAGAGGATGATGCTGGGTCAGAACAACTGGTTGTAACTCCCTTGGCTCTTTCTTGTTTATCAATAAAAGCTATTCAAGTTTTCCTCCATACTCTTGTGTCATTTATGTTTTATGCATTTGTATGGTCAATTTACATCTGATCCTAGATTGTTTATGATTATAGATCCATGTTCTTGTATAGTGTTATGCTACTGTGATCTTACAGGTACTCTGTGAAGCTGGGTGTACAAGGGAGAAAGTAGCGAAAGACTATCAAGAGAGAGAGGAATCAAACTAGGAGATTAGCGCAAGACAGAGGTTGGTCTTCTTTGTTCTTCTCTCATCTATATTTCATAAAGGAAAAACGAAAGTAGATTTACTTTGTTTGTTTCTAAGGTAGCTACCACACCTTAGTGGGATAAGCAGTTCTGAGTAGAACTTTTCCCTGTAACAAAATGGCGACTCCGCTGGGGACGAATTAAGGTTGTTTGTTTATCTTCCTTGTTGTTTATTTTATAAACTTACAGACGGAGCCTGAAGTCGAGCCAGGTAGCTTTTGAACTACATTTGCTATGCAAATGCAAAGTAGATAAATGCTGCTTCAGTCAATCTCTGGGATTTGTTTATGACTTAAACAAATGATTCACAAACTCTCTGATTGCCCTCGTGGTAGCTCTTAGAACCTCCTTAGATCTACCCCTGATTGTTGCATTACTGATTACCATTTACTCGGCCAAAACCCATGAACTGAACTGCAAACTATGACCCAGAACCCAAGCAAAGTCTCATCTCTAGCCCAGCGCAGGTACTGTTCTGTGAATCTGAAATTCAGCGCACTTCCCGAGTGTAGTAGGTGCGCTGCATTTTAAATTCCCTGTGTTACAGGTGCGCTGATCAGACTAGGCATTGTTCAGTTTTGGTTTTTGTGATTCATTGTTTTCAATTCTATTCATCAATTTTTCTTCCTGTAATCAGTATATCTCTGTTTGAAACCCCTTTTCCTTACTGTTATTCTGCCTCCAATGTGCAAAGAACTATAAATGTTTTTGTGTATTTGTTGAGTCATTTTTAGTTCTCCTCTGCAAAAAGTAACGTAATTGTACTATCGTCCTTTGATTTGAAAGTGTCGCAAGTGTCATTTTCAGTCATAGGAAAGAGTTTGGTTGCTATTGATGGTCGATTACCCTGTTGCTATTGTATTTGGTCTGAATTTGTAGTCTTTCTAGTGTCGAAAGCAAGTATTCATTTCCGAATCGTAAAGTGTTGTGATTGTCTCCATTTTTGATTCCAAAAAGAAGCTTGTTAGTAATTGTCGCTTGAAAAGTAATTCAGATTTGTGCATTAGCTTTCTTTTTACCATTCACATACTAAGAAAGCCGAAAAAAAATACATGCATGTGCATTTGCAGTTAGACTGTTTGATTGGTTTGATTTAGGACAGTGCAATTAGTGTGTGCTCTTTGCTCTTTGCGAAAGAATACTGTCTCTCTTTCCTTAGTAGCTAGGATTTTCATTGCACAAAGAAGATAAAAGACTATTTATCATCTTAGATTGCATTTTAGGAATTGTACATCTACATCTCGCAGTGAACCTGAAAGGAAAATTTCCTAAGCAAGATCAACTATAAAATAAATTTAATGAATCTAACAACGCTTTGGAACCTAACGCACAACATCTAGAAGTCTAGGCTAGAGACATATTCCGGTGTCGTAAAGCATGGTAACTGTTGTTCTCACTGATGGTTGGTGATTCCTCCACTTTGAGATGATAAGTGCCAATACAGACTTGTGCACCCACGTACCGTCGAGTATATTTTGGGAGACCACAATAGGCTTAATCCTTTATCCATAGGAATCTGTGTCTGCCGCGCTATCGATCGCAATGCACTGAACACAGCATTTGGGAAGATTCACTGCCGTACCGTAAAAGGTATTCTGCAGTTTTACGATTGGTTTGGTAATCCCTCTACCTAGATTTCCAGAGCAGTCCCTTTCGTTCCTTTTTAGACTCCTTAACAGAAAAGGTCCATCTGAGCACTTGTCACTTCAGGCTCGTTAAAAATCGAAGGCGACTAGAGTCATATTTTGTTTTTTCTCAACTCTTAAAAATTGAAAAAACAAGTTGTGTCAAAGCGTCTAAAACTTATTTTAAACGGAATAATCATCACCCTTTCCTACGTTGATCTTAGGTTGAGAAAATGGAACCCACCAACCAAGGAATTCCCTTTGGAGGAAATCCTAGTCCCTTCTCCTCTTGGGAAGATGTTGGTGCACCCCAGATGGCCACATTGTCACTTCCAGGATTGACAATCGGCTTGCCCGTATGGCTCTTCTCAACCTTTGTCATTCAGAACACCGCAATTCCTGAACAATCGAGTCAACAACTAGACGAATCCATAGTTACCCCCCAACCCTCTACTTCCTCCAATTCTTTCTCTCCTCCTTCCTCTTCACTTGATGGGGCTGGTAAAGCCAAAAATCACGTACCTGAGAAGAAGAAGGAAAAGAAGAAGAAAGAGAAGAAGAAGAAGGAGCAAAAAGCAAAAGGGGGCAACCAAGCGTCGTCTAGCGAAAATCCACACACTGTACCGACCAGGCCTAAATCGCCATGTGTCATTTGCAAAGGAGACCACTATCATAGAGATTGTCCTTGCATCCCTTGGATCTTAAGGGACTGGTCTCCTCGTTTGCACGACCCGATGTCGTCAACCTCTGATGATCATGTTGAAAACACACCGTCGACTAGTGAAAGTGAAGCCCCAGGACAAAAAGGAAAATATAGATTTCCTTGTAAACTGTGCGAAGGCGATCATGCCGTCCACCGTTGTCCCTTCTTAGATGAGGCTAAAAGAGTTTTGAACGATCGTCCAGTTTCACCGTTACGACTTCCTCCTGGATATAAAAAACTCTTGCCGAGTCCGTCACTAGTTGAAAATCCGGCTGACCCACCCAGGTGGTCAGCCGAAGCATCTATCGTTGAAGACAAACCATCTGAACCCATACCAGAAGAAAGTCAAAAGGACGAGGCGGCAGTTGACCCGGTCTTGCCTTCAGAGGTTCCATCTTCAGATGATACAGTAACAGAAGAGAATAAGGATGACACCGTCCAAATTCTTTTCGTAAGCACAGACTCCAATGAACATGGGGGAAATTTACCCATTCCTTTACCGCAGGAAGGAAGTTCGTCAAAGTCATACCCGGCCGTCTATTCGGTCCCACCTCCAAGCAACCTAGTTGTCTCCTTCGACTGGAATCAACTAGGCAGACCCCGTTTACCGGCTAGTGTACCATTCCGAATTATTGCTCAAATATATAGAATGGTTATGGCTGGTACCATCATAGATGAATGGGCTTCTGTGAGTATCCTTTCCTCGATTGCTTGGAAAGCGCTTGGTTCGCCATCGCTTTTGCCTGAGATGAGAAATCTAATAGGCTTTGACAAAGGAACCAGTCGACTGTTAGGGATCCTTCCCAATGTGCCCATAACATTGAGAGGGAAAACCGTTCACATGAACGTAATGGTAGTTCAAGGACCCCTGGATTATAATCTACTCCTTGGACGAGACTATATTTATTGCATGGGAGCAATTGTCTCATCACTCTTTAGAGTAATGTGTTTTCTGCACGAAGGAAGAGTGGTCAAGCTTGTAGACCAACTTTCATTTCCCGGATCACGCATAGCAAATAGTCATATACCATCCCTAAATGGTCTTTTTACACAAGGAATGTCTCATCAATCCCCAGTCCGTCCACCTGATGAGCGCGAGTGATTCGGGGGACATGACTGAAACCCAGGGGGCATGCACCCTGGTTTGCTTCGGCAGGAAAACTTCGGGTATAGGGTAGGTTTCTGCGAGAGATATATGACTAGACTATACTCCTGTCCGTGATTGAAAAAGGGGGTTAGACTGGAATAAGATTCCCTTGTCAAAGTTATGTGAGTGGAGTTGTCTCCGACACTCGCCTTTGTCTATTTCGGTAAACATTGCTGAAGAAATGTTTTGTTTGCGCTGTGAATAGAAAAATCTTTGGTAACCTGAAAGAGGTCGACCTTTCCTGATAAAACAAATGTTTTGTCGGTAGAACAAAAGGTAACCTTGAAACTTTATTTTATACCTGGGGGCATGCAAACCTTTTGGCATGCAAGCGAGGAGCGACTATTTATTTTTTAAATTTGTAGGTCCTCCAACCCTTTAAACTCGTAGGATTGGTCGTTTCCTAACTTGCATAAAAAAAGGATGTGGGGAAAAACTCTAAAAATTGTCGTTTTCATATATGAGACATTCTTATTATACGACTGGATTAATCGAGCAGTTTTAGCGCATAGTTCAAGCTCGTTAAAAAATAAACATAAGCCATGAGCAAATGTTTCTCCCCGCGTTTAAGCTCATTAAAAAATGAACTATTTCCCGGTAAATGACCATCGTGAATGTAGTACTTCAGCCTTTAAAGCCTTGGTCGTGTTCTCATCATCACCTTCGCTCTGTATTGGCCGATCATTCACCTCCATTTGATTGTTTACCCCTTTTGAGGAACAGCTGCGAAGAGTGATCCCACTAGCCATCCTTGTAACACTGCCGTGATTGGAAAATTCCAAACCTTACCTGGAATCAGCTGCTACCCAATTTTATCACTCGTTCCTCAAAAGACGAGTCTCCTTTAAGCTCTTTTCAACTAACTCGTAAAATATGAAAAGATTGCCGAGCCATTGGCCTCTCCAGCTCGTTAAAGGGACTGGAAGTTCTATCCCTCCTTTAGATTTTAATCTTTTTGGACCTGATGGATTATTACACAAAAAGATCGAGCGCTTGTTTTGTTCGGCTCGTTAAAAGGATCGAAAATTCATCCCTTCTGTATTGTTTTATACTTTTTTGGACTTAAGGGATTAGATGACGAAAAAGGAATTTTGGAGTTTCCTTTACGTTCCTTTTCAGACTCTCTAAAATTGAAAAGGACCGAGTTATCTTTGTCGTTAA
This sequence comes from Pinus tabuliformis, assembly GCA_031772625.1. Classification (NCBI taxonomy): domain Eukaryota; kingdom Viridiplantae; phylum Streptophyta; class Pinopsida; order Pinales; family Pinaceae; genus Pinus; species Pinus tabuliformis. The sequence goes on from CM062804.1 coordinate 763,007,319, forward strand.
ACTCGTTAAAACTTAATAGCAACAAACTTGTCCATAGAAGACAAGAACGAGTTTCACTATCGCTAGGCTCATTAAAACATAGCGATGGGTTTGCACGAAGGGAAAATTATAGAACAAGCATATGTTATCCTCCTCAAGCTTGACAAAAATAAAGAGGTACTGGTCAGCCATGATTGGGGAAAAATTGGGAAGAAAACTTGAAGAAACTTTGTTGTTAGCAAGTCGCTCTTGAACATGACTCTTTCACTTCGCATCCAAGTCGGGTTGGGTTGTTTCATTCACCGGTAACATCACCATGGTCCCATCACACCATCCACATTTGGGGTTAATGCTACCAATCCATCACGTCAGTGTCGCCGATATGTTCAAGAGAAGTCATTCAGAGAATTCACCTGTGTCTCACCTGCTACAATACATTTACACTCCATTCTTTCATGACTGCCACCCTAAACCTTATGTCATCAGATCGTTTTCACCTCCATTAAAATAATTTGCTCCGTTCCGTGTCATTGATGTGGGATTCATTAAGGCCCTCATGTGACGGATCGCTTCTTGTCGACATCAGCTCATTATCCAAGAAGTCGATCTAGGAACACCCTGTTCAGTACTTTGAAGCTTGCATGCCTCAATGGCAAGTTTCTCACCTCCGGCGACAGGTTTACATCAATGGCCTTCGACCGAAAGATTTTGCGTGGTGTTCGAAGCCAAGTCCTTTATTCACACCACGCGAATTGTACTGCAGTACCTTGAGGATCATTACCATTATCGGTGATTCCTCTCGCGCCTGTTAACAGCTTACATCATTGGCTGGTAATCAGGCGATGTCTTTCCATGTTCGACTCCAAAACATCTCTCACATGGATAGACTTGTACTTCGAGTGAAGATCGAACGAGATTGAAGACCCCGGATCTAGTTTCATCCATCCGGGCTGCGATATATATTCAGGGAAATAAAGACATCAAATGTAAATCATTGCTGCACAGATAATCATCCAATCAAAGGGATGATGACTCTACCAGAATCATCAGTCTACACTCAGACGATTGTCTGTCCTATGTACATGAAAATGAATTTATAAAGCTGAGCATGGGAATGCCCACCTCAGCTATATCATGAAAATATTATGAAGATAATGTATTGTATTGTATCTTATTACAGGTCTCCTCCCAGCTTGAAAGAACTTCGGATCCTCATAATAAAGCATTTCACCCGACATCAAAAGATTAACGACCTCATGCTTTAGGGGGCAACTGTTATAGACATTTTTGGGCACTGCAACCCCAAGCATGAAATGTCCATAAACCAAGGGCTCATAAGTCCCTAGAAGTTTTGTTCTAACCCCTAAAGGAACAAGGTCAACTGATTACAGCTTCTCCCAGAAGTTCTCCATGAAAAACTGCTCAGAATTGGTCAAAACAGGATCATTTCAGCTGCTCCATAGGCAAAGTGCATTGCATCTCACCTAAATACACTGTGTGGGTGCGTTGCATTTCAAATGCCCTTCTATGGGGTGCGATGGGCGAGAAGTGACAAATGGCAGTGTCATTCCGCGAGGTGGAGAGGCATGGAATCTTCTAGAAACTTCTCCTGTGACACTTGCCTCTCTGAATTCGACCAAGGATGAGTAAGAGATCATCAATCTCCAAGTGGAAGCAAGAACTATCAGAGGGAAGACACTAATCAAATCACGAGTTGACTCATCTCCCTTACAGATATCTATATATGGATCCCTCATCCCAGAGATCCAGAGGCTGGAATTTTGCATATTGTAAGGAATTGTTGTTGGTTTCTTGAGACAACATCATAGTGTTGGGTGATCTAAGCTTTGTATGAGGTGAAGAAGGGCTTACTTGCTGAGAGGATGATGCTAGGTTAGAACAACTGGTTGTAACTCCCTTGGCTCTTTCTTGTTTATCAATAAAAGCTATTCAAGTTTTCCTCCATACTCTTGTGTCATTTATGTTTTATGCATTTGTATGGTCAATTTACATCTGATCCTAGATTGTTTATGATTATAGATCCATGTTCTTGTATAATGTTATGCTACTGTGATCTTACAGGTACTCTGTGAAGCTGGGCGTACAAGGGAGCAAGTAGCGAAAGACTATCAAGAGAGAGAGAGGAATCGAACTAGGAGATTAGCGCAAGACAGAGGTTGGTCTTCTTTGTTCTTCTCTCATCTATATTTCATAAAGGAAAAATGAAAGTAGCTTTACTTTGTTTGTTTCTAAGGTAGCTACCACACCTTAGTGGGATAAGCAGTTCTGAGTAGACACTTTTCCCTGTAACAACTTGGTCAATGAAGGGTAGGGAAAAATGATCCTTCTTTGTGGCTTTGTTCAACTCCCTATAATCAACACAAATCCTCCACTTACCATTTTTCTTGGGAACTAACAATAAAGGAGAGACCCACTCACTGTTTGAGATAGGGTAAATGAATCCTGCATCTAGCAGTTTTTGCAGTTCTTCTTTGACTATGTCTTTAAGATATGGATTCATCCTCCTTTGTGGTTGCCTGATTGGCTTGCAACCTTCTTTGATGTATATGTAGTGAGTACATACTGAGGGGTGTAATCCCTTTATTTCCTTGTAACTCCAAGTGAAGGCTTCTAGGTTTTCACTCAACATGTTGCATAACTCTTCCTCTTCAAGAGCAGACAGAGATGGATTAATTTTCAAAGTTTTCTCTGGGCCGAATTCTATGGTTTTGACACGGAGTGGGTTGGAATTGGCCAAGCATAAGTTTATTGGATGATTGTTCTGGGTTTCCCTTACTTCTTCTTCTAATTGTAATGAACTAGGAGTTGGACTTTGGAGCAGGTGTTCAATTAAGTCATCCTCGTCTTGCTATCCTTCTCCTATGGTTGCTTCCAAAGCATAAATTTGGGAAGAATAAACCTCATCTTCTTCCTCCTCCTCCAACCATAAAGGTAAATCATGCTCTAGGGTAGGTTGAGTAGGAGGGTATAGGACTAACTATTTGGACATATTCCCATTCTTGATGGTCATATTCCCAGCTCTGCAGCTAATGTAGGCATTAGCTGTGGCCAACCATGGTCTCCCAAGGATGAGAGGGTAACCAGTAAACTTAGCCTTAGGCTGGAGAATTAGAAAATTTGTAGGGTACTCCCAATAGTCAATGGAGACCATCACATCCTCCATAATTCACTTAGGGGTGACTGTGGAATGGTCTGCAAGTTGCACAACTGTTGTGGTCTTCCTCAATGACCCTTGGAGGTTGAGCTTGAGCATGGTGTCCTTGGTCATCACATTAATGACAGCCCCAAGATCAATCAAAGTGTGTGGGACAATGGTGCCATTGATGTGCACCTCTACTACAGGGCTTCCAAGTTCCAAATATTTTGGACATATTACTTGCCCTAGCATTAAGTCAAACAACTGCCCAGTGACATTAATGGTAGGAGAATCCCTTTTTCTTCTTCCTGGATGCTGGAAGCATTTCTCCTTAATCAAATTATTGTAAATCGGGACATCTTTTATTGCCCGGAGAAGGGGGATCTTTACACATAGATTTTTCAATTCTCCCAGAAGTTTAGTTTCTTCTAGGGTAGGTTGGAGTGGTTGGGCTAACATCTCAGGAAATGGTGGATTTACTTTAAAGTTGATTTCCTCTCTTTATTCCTCAACCTACCTATGTGGAGAGGGAGGACGGTTATCAGGGAGAATTCTCCCAGATCTTAGGTTGATCTCCTGGATTTCTATAGCATAAGCTTGGTATGATGTCTCTCCACTATATACTTGTTGAGTCTACGTATTGTTTGGGTTCAGATTTGGCTGGGTAGGCATCTGAGGTTGCTTAGGTGGAGCAGAGTGTAGGAGTTGTGGTTGGGTAGGTGATGGAGGCAATAGGGCTAGAACATTGTTGAATTGGGGCCTCCACCCCTAGAGTGGGGTATTCCACTGATGTTGTGGTTGAACATAAGGTTGGAATGACTGGTTGGCTAGCTGGGAATGATACTGAGATGCATAGGACCAAGGAGGGGGTGTATACTAGGAAGGATGAGCAGGGGGTCCCCAAGAAGGTATAGATGTGGTTTGGTTGGGGTTGTAATATGCATGGGATGACCCTTGCATACCCTGTTGGTATGGTCTAGGCCCAGGAGGTATCCTTTGGTTGATGTAGCAAAGTTGCTCAGTGACCCCTTCAGCTCCTTGATATATAGCTTTGAGTCCAGGTAAAGAAGGGCACTTGTTTGTGGAGTGGTTTTCTTCACAGAATGAGCAAATCTTAATACAATTCAATGGACATTCATTCCTAGGATGCCTTCTGATGCATCTAGGACAAAAGATGGCCAAGGCTCTCTCTACCTCCTTTTGCTTCCTTTTTATGTCCATGGTGTCCAATTGCAAGGCAAGGGTTTGTAGCATATCACTTTTGAATGTAAACTTTGAAACGGGAACTGATACTGTTACCCGTTTCTTAGAGATAGCAAAAAAGTGACCTGATTTTGAAAAGGGGTGATGCAAAACACACATGTTTTTTTTAGAGCATAGTTTTTGGCACTTTAATTTTTTTTATGTACATCACGTTTTAGAATGGTAGTGATTTTCATGCTGATTTAAAAAGTGAGCATTCTGCATCACACTCCTTTTTTAAAAGCCCTATTTTTTGGCTTTAAATTTTTTAATGTATAAAATGTAAATAATTATTTAGTAAATTTGATAATTTTTGAAGTGGTCGTTTTCTTCACATTTTCTTGTTTTTTATTATAATTTTATTTTATTTATTTATTTATTTATTTTTCGTGAGGTTTTTACTGTTTTGCATTTTTAAATTAGAAGGTCGATATTTAGACTTTTCGATATTCTACATATTTATACATCCTTAATTAATTTTTCAATCGACATGAAATAATTGTTTCTAAAAAACAATATTTTTTAACAATGGACATAAAAATAACAATTTTTAACATAAATATAACTAAAAAACTACACGTTTTGATAATTTTTTGTTAGAATTGACATGTCAAAATCACAATTTTTATACGATAATTTTAACTAAAAATGGTTAAATAATATCTTTTTCTATGAATTTCAGGTCAAAAAAATAACAAAAATCACTTCTTTTTTTCAAAAAATAATGATTAACTTAAAAATCAATGAAAAAATCACATATTACCAATATTGAACGTATAACAACCCTAATTGAGTGTTTATTCTTCTCATAAAATGTCAAAGTCAAAACATTGCAAAGCTTGATTTACAAGCATAACTTAAATTTAATCAACAATATCATGTAATCCAAACTCTTCGTCCTCTAGAGTTTCATCATTGTCCTCTTCCACAATATTTTCTGTTTCATTTTGCTCATTTTCCTCTTCTAATGGGTCTTTGATGTCTGCGAAACTCCCAATGTATGTCTTTCCAAACATTCCATGTAATGGTGGTTGGGGTTCCTTTGCCTTTTTTGCCACACGTGATTCACTAAAGTCCCCTTTCTTCAACCCAATTTCTTGCATTGCATCTGGAAGAAATTGAAGAGCATTAATTCTTTGCTGAATGAAATTGCAATGTACTGGATCTTTTTCAATTGCAATGCAATTTCTTCCTTTTTGAAGGCAACATGCTAGTTTTGTACCTAATTATCAAGCACAAAAGAAATAATGAACTAAATTAGTACAATGACATATTAATTTGAAAAATAACATATTGAAATTCAATTCCATATATTAAAACTTACCTGAGCCAGAAAATAAATCCAAAACCCAATATCCTTCATTTGAACAAATGTCTATAAGATAGTTAATCAATAATTGTGGTTTTTGATAAATGTTAACTATCTCTCCTTTTGCTTCTTTGTCTTCATATGTTAGTTTTCTCACAACAGCGTCATAACTCAGTATTTGGCTATGACGCTTTCTGTCTACCCGATTAAAAATCATAGACATATGGCTATCATCTTTTGCCCAACTATCAATATGAATGAACTCACAATCATTTATAAATTGTTGATCTTCATTGTGAAGAAGATTTGACTTTTCCCTGTAACAAGAAATAGTAAAAGTTAAATTAACTTGTACATACATAAATTTTTCAACATTAATCAAATATACATTTTAAACTTCTTACCATGTAAGCTGCATCCTTGAATTTGTTTTCCCCTTGAAGCTTGACAATATCATTGCCGATTGTGTGTCTGAATGAAATGTCACAAATCTCCATAATGGCGATGACGTGACTTCTACAAATCCCGCAACCACTTTACTAAAAGCTTGATAAGTATAAGGGTCACTATCATAGTCAATGTTTGGAATATTGAAACCATGGGGAATATCTACAATGACTAGGGCATAATCCCTTTTAGGTATGAGTTTAGCAATGTCTTCACAGTCGCCTTGTATTACTTGATATTGAATAGTGTCTAGCCCATTCCAAATGAAATGATTAAGAGTTGGATCAAGTTGAATATCCTTAATACATTGTTTCCTCAGTCTTTCGATCTTTATTTTTTCAATAAAGGTTTTGAAACTATCTGGCACTCCATTATCATCCTTCCTCATCTTTTATAAAATAAAAAAATATATGTGTAAGTTATAAATTAAAAATAGTACACAAGTGAATAAAAATGAATGTATAAATCAAGATACTTTTTTAAATGCAAGATAAAAAGCTTTTAATGTTGATGTAGAACTTGAATCTGGATAGTTGCGTACGACATCATCCCAACTATCTTCATTCAACAATCTAACCATTTGTTCTTGAATTTTCATGTAAACTTTGTGACTGCATAGATAAAGTAACAAAAAGTTAATATAATGATATGTATAAAAAATACTACCAAGAACAACATGTTTTATTTAAAATATAATTATAATCTAGAAATAAATAAAAATATTTCAAGAAACTTACTTTTGAAATTCTTCAGACATTTCCTCCAATGATAATTCCTCTGACCTCACACGAGATAATATTGTTTTGACAATTTTTTCATCTTTCACTTCTTGCATCGCCCTCCAAGGTGTGATAGTCATATCATCTGGAAGATGCTTCATTTCAGGAGCTAATTTACTGTTGCCACATATGAATGGCTTAGACTTTTTGACCTTCTGGTTTTTAATGGCAATGTCTTCCCACATGCCAAAAATCTCATTAATCAACCTCCAAACATCTCCAGTTCTAAATGCCAATTGGAAAATGTTATCAACACCTCTGAATAAATCACTATTTTTCTACCTTTTCCACCTTTTGAATTGGTTTTCTCTTCAATTTGATATCCTGTTTCCATACAACATTCCTTTCGGAAATCTGCAGTAACTTTTGTCCTATCCCCACCACATTTTTCTTCAAATTCACTATGAATAAATCTAACCCTTTGGATGAAAGTCATAGACATCCTATATTAATCATCTGAATTATGATCCCATGCCACTAACTTTGCTTCTGTATTAGATAAACCAGTGTAAATGATACATTTCATTGTTTCAAAACGTGGGTTATTAGGATATTCCTCCATCAATTGTCTTTGAGCTTCTACAGAATGGTTCCCCCCAAGCACATAATAATTGTATTCAAAACATTTTAACTTATCAAATGCTTCTTTGTTGGGAACTTGAAGTGGATCAACAAGAAGCACATAACTAACCACATGAGCAAATGGATTGTACCTCATCAATGTCTTCAAGTTGTGAACATGCAGATGATGTGGCTTTCTAATTTGATATTGACATTGTCCTTCACTTGCTTTATAGGTTTGCCTAACATTAAGCTGAAATGTGCGACCACCATCAATTAAGTTTCTCTTTGTCAAATTCTCTCGAATGACATTTTGTTTTGTTTTGATAATGCCATCTTCTAAATCAGCTCCTGGTGTAATGATTTCTCTACTTTCTTTTGAAGTTTCACTAGGTTCTTGACTGCTGGTAATGACTGCTTCAAAATCATCAACTTTACTTTTTTTGGTCATAACATTCCCACCAGAGTTATTCTTGGGCATTGTTACTTTTGGATTTTTATGGCTCTTCTCAGTTCCAATGTCATCTTCAGTAATGACAACATATGTTTCATTGTCAATTTCAACTTCATCGTTCTCAAAAGTAACTTGTTTACCCTTGCTAGATTTATCCACCAGAGACCTTTTTTTCTGATTCTTTGGATGTAGTTTTGTAGCATTATCAATTACTTCATTTTGCCTATTTTCCATATCTTCTTCTGACACTGAGTAAAAACTGCTGACAACTTTCATGATATCATTCTCAATGAAATGAATGCCTCCCAACCTAATTGAACAACTTTCAACGAAATTCTGCCAAACAAAATATCATATGTCAATAAAAAACAAAGTTAAAAAATATAGTGAGACACTTTCAAAAACGGAAAATACAAATATAAATAATAATACTTATGATGTTTTGTGTCATCTCATTTACGATTTGACTACACAACTTTGTAGATACCTCTCTCGTGTCATACAATGAATATGATAGTTGGTATTTAACCCTTTCATGTGACTTGGGAGCTTTTGTAAGTACGTAAACAACTTCAGTGTCTGGTACCGAACACATATCTACGACTCTTCCCATCACCTCAAAAATTCCATTATCATTCGGTATATCGATATATAGATATATATTCACATTTGCGCTTTCTCTTTCTTTCACATACCACATTCTTGATGGAAATTTCACCTCTTTCGAATTCTTCCAGTCTGAAATCATCTTCTTATCACTTGAGGCACTTGAAAGATTTGTAGTCATGAGCTCAGGTGGAGTTCATTCACCAATGTTTCTTTTAGATGCACCTTTATGAGTCTTTGGTCCAGAAAGATTCACTGAAATTCTCTTTGATGCCATTTTCCTAAAAAATAGAAACACATAAATCAGTAAATAATAAAAACATATTAACTTAAACTAACAACGAAAATATATCATAAATTTTAATCAAAAATCGCCCCACCCACCACCCCTCATATTCCAAAAGGAAATGCATTAACATTCCAGTGTAAAAAAGTAAATCACGAATAAAACATTTTTCTCGGGTGCCCTCACCCACCCCCCCCACGCACGACACGGGCGCCCTCACCCACTCAGCCCCCCAAGCATCCCAACCCCCCCACCCGGGCGGCCTAGGCGCCCTCACCCGCCCCACCGCTCGGGCGCCCCGGCAAAACCCCCACAACCCTCCCCGACCTGGGCGCCCTCACCTGCCCGCTCGCCCCAACTCTCTCCCTACTCCGCCCTCGCCCCACCCACCCACCCGCCCAACCTGGGCGCCCTCACCCACCCCTATGGGCACCCTCCATACCTCTCCCCCAACCTGCCCGCCCCACACCCCCTCACCCGCCCGCTCCAACCCTCTCGGCGCCCCACCCCTTCGGGCACCCTCGCCCGCCCGCCCGCCCCACCCCTCCACGCACCCTCACCCACCCCTCCGCCCGGCACCCTCACCCACCCGCCCGCCTCACTCGAACCCCCCTATGCCCGGGCTCCCTACCTCTCCCCCAACCTGAACACCTCGCACTCCCTCACCCGCCCACTCCAACCCTCCCGGCACCCTCACCCCTTCGGGCGCCCTCGCCCGCCCGTCCACCAGGCACCCTCACCCACCCGCCCGCCTAACCCGAACCCCCCTCCGCCCGGGCTCCCTACCTCTCCCTCAACCCGCCCACCCCGCACCCCCTCACCCACCCACTCCAACCCTCCCGGCGCCCTCACCCTTTTGGGTGCCCTCGCCCACCCCCCCAACGCCGTCACCAACCCGCTTGCGTCACCTGAACCCCCCTCCGCCCGGGCTCCGTACCGCACCCCCTCACCCGCCCGCTCCAACCCGCCCGCCCAGCCACTTCGGGCACCCTCGCTTGCCTGCCCGCCCCACCCCTTCGGGTGACCTCACCTGCCCCCCCGCCCAACACCCTCACCCACCCGCCCGCCTCACCCGAACCCCCCTCCGCTTGGGCGCCCTCGTGCAGGAGCCACCCGGGCTGCCCGTGCCCTCGCCCAGCAGGAATCCCCCCTCGTGCAGGCGCCACTCCGGACACCCGCGCCGTCGCGCGGCAGGCAGGGCGATTCCGGGAATCGCCCTACCTGCCGGGCAAGGGCGCGGGCAGCTCGGGTGGCGCCTACACGAGGGCGCCCTCCCTCGTGCAGGCACCACCCGGGCCGCCCGTGCCCTCGCCCTGCAGGCAGGGCGACCAGAATCGCCCTGCCTGCCGGGCAAGGGCACGGGCGGCCTGGGTGGCGCCTGCACGAGGGCGCCCTCCCTCGTGCAGGCACCACCCGGGCCGCTCGCGCCCTCGCCCGGTAGGCAGGGCGACCCTGCCTGTCACGCCCCTACACCTGCGGTAGTCTTTCAACCACTTATAGCGAGGTGCGGCACCACCTAATGCTTTCTTTTCACCAATACTAACATTCGTGGATATGCCTACTTTCACATTAACATTACTTAGCTTGTGTTTTGCAACCAAGTAAACATGCAGTTATCCTTTATACTTAATGAAGCCCATACTGATTCATTTTCATCATGCAATTATAACAAGAACATCAACAATTGCAACAAGTATAAAGGGGAGGGGCAACTCCCCATAATGTGAGTCTGCCTGACAATATATTATATCAGTTTTCCAATAATACAATCATCAAGTATACTTGGCAAAACTCCAAGTCTATACTTAGTCAAATTTACAACCGAGGCATAGAACTGCCTTTACAACACTTGTGCCAATCTTGCATGGTAGGAGGGTGCTCACCCGAGACACCTAGAACTCCTCCTCAAGCCCTGCACAAATCTGCACGTTCATCACCCAACATACGGCACACCTTGCCAACCATCAATCAAGAAACAACCCTGCGCAATCTCCAAGCTAATGTGCATGAGCTATGCGCATTCCTTAACCAAAACTGCGCACTCTTCTCCTTGCTGTTGCGTAGATGCTATGTTTGAATGAGTGAAGTGATGTCAAATGAGCTCTCCTCATGTGTTATATATATGCTCCTTAACGTGGGTTTACATGGGGTTGGCAACCCCTTGGCCGACCCCCAAAGCCACCATAATACGCCCACAAAGCCTCTTCTCAAATCGGCTTGCAAGCTCCCTTAGCCATCGTATATATGGCGTCCAACACTTAGTCGCATTTCCAAGTGTTGCACATTGTTTCAGCTATCGTCACATTGTTTGTTGCTTTGTCGTTTGCCTTCGCCCGTGCACCCGCCCGTGCGCCCGCTCGCGCGCCCGCACGCCCACCCGCGCACCCTCGTGCACGACTTCACCGGCGCCCGTCGCACTCGCAAGCGGAGGTCCTTACATCATCCTCCACCTAAAATCGTTGTCGTCCTCGACAAAATAACATCCTAGTAGCCATCCACCAAGATCATCATCATCCATGATGTCGACCCTTCCACACAAGGCAAACATCCCTGCAACATATGTAGAGTCTCATCTCCATCATATCTCGACTTAGTGACCAACTGCCACCAAGCTCACCATACCAAGGTATGCACCTCAATGGTATGCACTCCATCAGATATCATCTCGATCCATGATCATCGACCCCTCTGCCACAATCTCCACTGCAACATCTCGTGTCGACCTCATCATGTGTCCCCTCCATGTAGTCTCTCATCAGATGCCAACACATTTGTATCATGTGTTACCATGTCTCGACTAATGCCAACATATCTCTGCACATTGGTACCCCTCATGACTTGAACTAGTCGGGTGATCAGTCCAACCATACGCCCAAACCATAAGAATGCATATTCTTATGCCATCACAAGTCTTTCCCTGACTTCTGCTACATCTCGGACTCATCAAGAATCTATCAATCATCCCATGCTCAGGTCCATGGAAACTCCATCCCATCTGCAACATGCTCCATATAACCAACCTGATGTCCATGACTCTAGTTGTCCATGATGTCCAACCCATGTAGACTCCATCTCAACCTCTGGTAATTTGCATCCAAGTCTGCACCTGTCATAAAGAAGCCTCCCCCAAGGCCCCTTGTAAAGTTGGTGTGATTCCTCCCTATCAAGGCCTCCAGACCAACCTTCCTCCAAGGTTATCTATAGGGAAAGGAAGGCCAGGAAGTTTCCTCCCTGACTCTCATCCACCCATGTGTCAGATTGATGTTGTGTCCTCAAGTATCTATGCATAACTTCAATCTCTTCACATGTACATCCAAGCTTACCTAGCTTGTCCTTTGTCAACTGAAAGTCATATATGCCCATAGCATATCTACAAAAGTCCACTATCCCAGCAGGATCTCTACCTCCATAATCTTCATCAACCACTTCCTCTGAAGTAGCACTCGGGATCTCTTCACTTGCAACTCCATTGTGAAGATCATTAGTAGAAGATGCTCCCAACAAGTGTCTCCATGTTCGTGAGGTTGTCTTCTCACTTCCTTCATTCTTCTTTCCAGCTCTTGCAATGAAGTCAACCAACTTCCTTTCCTTCGTTGTTTGAGTCACACTCCCAAGTCCTCTTTGCTCCACATCCTCATGCTTCACATTCGGATCTTTGGGATACAAAGTCATAGAAGCCATCCTTGGTCTATACCCCAAGAAACTTCTTCTATTCATCGGTACCATCATGGTCTTCCCTTCAGCTGTGATCAAGAGAATGTCCCGGTCCACCATTGGTATGGCTTGTGCAAGCTCCATAAAGTCCAGCCCCAACACCATAGAATGATCATCCATGTCCACAACTCTCAAGTCCAACTTTCCAAACCACGATCCTACTTTCACCTGAATGTCCTTCAACACCCCATCAACAACTCTAATGGTAGAGTTGACTGCTTGAGCACTCCATTCCCTCTCCATCTTTGCTTTCTTCCCAAAAGACTTTGCTGCCTTCCTACTTAAGAAGCTATGAGTAGCCCCCGTATCCACCAAAGCTGCAAATCTCTTTCCCTTCACGGTCACCTGCACAAAACTTAGCTTCAAGGAATCACCTCCCTCTGTTGGCTTCGTCTTGCGTCTCACATCAACAACCTTCTTCAAGAATCCAGCCTCAGAAGTGTCAATTGGCTCATGTTCCACATTGACATTCCTCCTAAGGTACTTCACTTCCTTGCTTGGCTCCTTTAAGCAACTCGATCCTGGTCTGGCTTGACTCTCTTCAAGCTTGTCCTTCATCGCATCTTGCTCAAGTGCACCAACCAAGTGTCCATTGACCAAGTTCATAGAACTAAACTTCCGAATGCCCTCTGGATGCTCTCGGTATTGAGTTCCCAACCTGTCAATGTAGTCGAGCTCTTCCTGCTCAATCACAACAACCTTCTTACCAAGAAGCTTCTTCTTTATCTCTTCCTCAATTTGCTTGATTTCGGCCTCCACCCTGGCACTTTCCTTCCTCAACTGGGCTCTTTCATCAAAGAGCTCTTGAAGATCAAGACCACTTCGTTGGATCTCCTCATCAAGTTCCTTGAGTTCAACATCTGTCGTACTTCCGCATTGGCTCCTAAGTTCTTCAAGTTCCCTTCTTAGTTCCGAACAGCTCTCCCGAATCTTCATGTTCTCAGCCTTCATTGCAACCCAGTTAGAACTCCATCAACTCATATATTCCAACACTTCGTACCGGAGAGCTTCAACCGCACTATGGCTAGATTCACCTTCCGTAGGTTCATCTACCATTACTGCCTTTTCAGCCTTCTCCATGTTCACCAAGTCACCTGCAACCTGAACCAACCCTTGTTCCACTTGTGTGAAACGGTTTCCTTCACCTGCAAGCACCCTTTCCATTGTCACGAGCAACCCTGCTCACCGACTTCAAACCGAAGTCTTGTTCTTACTTGTCAAGTGTATACCGACTTCAATGCTTCAACACCTGAACCTGTTCACAAGCTTCCAACCTTTCACGAGCAAATCTTGCTCTGATAAGCTCTTCACTGAGCTCTGATACCACCTGTCACGCCCCTACACCTGCGGTAGTCTTTCAATCGCTTATAGCGAGGTGCGGCACCACCGAACGCTTTCTTTTCACCAATACTAACATTCGTGGACTACGCCTACTTTCACATTAACATTACTTAGCTTGTGTTTCGCAACCAAGTAAACATGCAATTATCCTTTATACTTAATGAAGCCCATACTCATTCATTATCATCATGCAATTATAACAAGAACATCAACAATTGCAACAAGTATTACGGGGAGGGGCAACTCCCCGTAATGTGAGTCTGCCCGACAATATATTATATCAGTTTTCCAATAATACAATCATCAAGTATACTTCGCAAAACTCCAAGTCTATACTTAGTCAAATTTACAACCGAGGCATAGAACTGCCTTTACAAAACTTGTGCCAATCTTGCACGGTAGGAGGGTGCTCACCCAAGACACCTAGAACTCCTCCTCAAGCCCTGCACAAATCTGCACGTTCATCACCCAACATACGGCACACCTTGCTAACCATCAATCAAGATACAACCCTGCGCAATCTCCAAGCTAATGCGCATGAGCTATGCGCATTCCTTAACCAAAACTGCACACTCTTCTCCTTGCTGTTGCGCAGATGCTATGTTTGAATGAGTGAAGTGATGTCAAATGAGCTCTCCTCATGTGTTATATATATGCTCCTTAACGTGGGTTTACATGGGGTTGGCGGCCCCTTGGCCGACCCCCAAAGCCACCATAATACGCCCACAAATCCTCTTCTCAAATCGGCTTGCAAGCTCCCTTAGCCATTGTATATATGGCGTCCAACACTTAGTCGCATTTCCAAGTGTTGCACATTGTTTCAGCTATCGTCACATTGTTCGTCGCTTTGTCGTTTGCCTTCGCCCGTGCACCCGCCTGCGCGCCCGCTCGCCCGCCCGCACGCCCGCCCGCGCGCCCTCGTGCATGACTTCACCGGCGCCCGTCGCACCCGCAATCGGAGGTCCTTACATCCTCCTCCACCTAAAATCGTTGTCGTCCTCGACAACATACCATCCTAGTAGCCATCCACCAAGATCATCATCATCCATGATGTCGACCTTTCCACACAAGGCAAACATCCCTGCAACATATGTAGAGTCTCATCTCCATCATATCTCGACTTAGTGACCAACTGCCACCAAGCTCACCATACCAAGGTATGCACCTCAATGGTATGCACTCCATCAGATATCATCTCGATCCATGATCATCGACCCCTCTGCCAGAATCTCCACTGCAACATCTCGTGCTAACCTCATCATGTGTCCCCTCCATGTAGTCTCTCATCAGATGCCAACACATTTGTATCATGTGTTACCATGTCTCGACTAATGCCAACATATCTCTGTACATTGGTACCCCTCATGACTCGAACTAGTCGGGTGATCAGTCCAAGCATACGCCCAAACCATAAGAATGCATATCCTTATGCCATCACAAGTCTTTCCCTGACTTCTGCTACATCTCAGACTCATCAAGAATCTATCAATCATCCCATGCTCAGGTCCATGGAAACTCCATCCCATCTGCAACATGCTCCATATAACCAACCTGATGTCCATGACTCTAGTTTTCCATGATGTCCAACCCATGTAGACTCCATCTCAACCTCTAGTCGTTTGCATCCAAGTCTGCACCTGTCATAAAGAAGCCTTCCCCCAAGGCCCCTTGTAAAGTTGGTGTGGTTCCTCCCTATCAAGGCCTCCACACCAACCTTCCTCCAAGGTTATCTATAGGGAAAGGAAGGCTAGGAAGTTTCCTCCCTGACTCTCATCCACCCATGTGTCAGATTGATGTTGTGTCCTCAAGTATCTATGCACAGCTTCAATCTCTTCACATGTACATCCAAGCTTACCTAGCTTGTCCTTTGTCAACTGAAAGTCATATATGCCCATAGCATATCTACAAAAGTCCACTATCCCAGCAGGATCTCTACCTCCATAATCTTCATCAACCACTGCCTCTGAAGTAGCACTCGGGCTCTCTTCACTTGCAACTCCATTGTGAAGATCATTAGTAGAAGATGCTCCCAACAAGTGTCTCCATGTTCGTGAGGTTGTCTTCTCACTTCCTTCATTCTTCTTCCAGCTCTTGCAATGAAGTCAACCAACTTCCTTTCCTTCGTTGTTTGAGTCACACTCCCAAGTCCTCTTTGCTCCACATCCTCATGCTTCACATTCGGATCTTTGGGATACAAAGTCATAGAAGCCATCCTTGGTCTATACCCCAAGCAACTTCTTCTATTCATCGGTACCATCATGGTCTTCCCTTCAGCTGTGATCAAGAGAATGTCCCGGTCCACCATTGGTATGGCTTGTGCAAGCTCCATAAAGTCCAGCCCCAACACCATAGAATGATCATCCATGTCCACAACTCTCAAGTCCAACTTTCCAAACCACGATCCTACTTTCACCTGAGTGTCCTTCAACACCCCATCAACAACTCTAATGGTAGAGTTGACTGCTTTGAAAGCACTCCATTCCCTCTCCATCTTTGCTTTCTTCCCAAAAGACTTTGCTGCCTTCCTACTTAAGAAGCTATGAGTAGCCCCCGTATCCACCAAAGCTGCAAATCTCTTGCCCTTCACGGTCACCTGCACAAAACTTAGCTTCAAGGAATCACCTCCCTCTGTTGGCTTCGTCCTGCGTCTCACATCAGCAACCTTCTTCAAGAATTCGGCCTCAGAAGTGTCAATTGTCTCATGTTCCACATTGACTTCCTCCTAAGGTACTTCACTTCCTTGCTTGGCTCCTTTAAGAAACTCGACCCTGGTCCGGCTTGACTCTCTTCAAGCTTGTCCTTCATCGCATCTTGCTCAAGTGCACCAACCAAGTGTCGACTGACCAAGTTCATAGAACTAAACTTCTGAATGCCCTTTGGATGCTCTCGATATTGAGTTCCCAACCTGTCAATGTAGTCGAGCTCTTCCTGCTCAATCAAAACAACCTTATTACCAAGAAGCTTCTTCTTTATCTCTTCCTCAATTTGCTTGATTTCGGCCTCCACCCTAGCACTTTCCTTCCTCAACTGGGCTCTTTCATCAAAGAGCTCTTGAAGATCAAGACCACTTCGTTGGATCTCCTCATCAAGTTCCTTGAGTTCAACATCTGTCGTACTTCCGCATTGGCTCCTAAGTTCTTCAAGTTCCCTTCTTAGTTCCGAACAGCTCTCCCGAATCTTCATGTTCTCAGCCTTCATCGCAACCCAGTTAGAACTCCATCGACTCATATGTTCCAACACTTCGTACCGGAGAGCTTCAACCGCACTATGGCTAGATTCACCTTCCGTAGGTTCATCTACCATTACTGCCTTTTCAGCCTTCTCCATGTTCACCAAGTCACCTGCAACCTGAACCAACCCTTGTTCCACTTGTGTGAAACGGTTTCCTTCACCTGCAAGCACCCTTTCCATTGTCACGAGCAACCCTGCTCACCGACTTCAAACCGAAGTCTTGTTCTCACCTGTCAAGTGTATACCGGCTTCAATGCTTCAACACCTGAACCTATTCACAAGCTTCCAACCTTTCACGAGCAAACCTTGCTCTGATAAGCTCTTCACCGAGCTCTGATACCACCTGTCACGCCCCTACACCTGCGGTAGTCTTTCAACCGCTTATAGCGAGGTGCGGCACCACCGAACGCTTTCTTTTAACCAATACTAACATTCGTGGACTATGCCTACTTTCACATTAACATTACTTAGCTTGTGTTTCGCAACCAAGTAAACATGCAATTATCCTTTATACTTAATGAAGCCCATACTCATTCATTATCATCATGCAATTATAACAAGAACATCAACAATTGCAACAAGTATAAAGGGGAGGGGCAACTCCCCGTAATGTGAGTCTGCCCGACAATATATTATATCAGTTTTCCAATAATACAATCATCAAGTATACTTGGCAAAACTCCAAGTCTATACTTAGTCAAATTTACAACCGAGGCATAGAACTGCCTTTACAACACTTGTGCCAATCTTGCACGGTAGGAGGGTGCTCACCTGAGACACCTAGAACTCCTCCTCAAGCCCTGCACAAATCTGCACGTTCATCACCCAATATACGGCACACCTTGCCAACCATCAATCAAGAAAAAGCCCTGCGCAATCTCCAAGCTAATGCGCATGAGCTATGCGCATTCCTTAACCAAAACTGCACACTCTTCTCCTTGCTCTTGCATAGATGCTATGTTTGAATGAGTGAAGTGATGTCAAATGAGCTCTCCTCATGTGTTATATATATGCTCCTTAACGTGGGTTTACATGGGGTTGGCAGCCCCTTGGCCGACCCCCAAAGCCACCATAATACGCCCACAAAGCCTCTCCTCAAGTCGGCTTGCAATCTCCCTTAGCCATCGTATATATGGCATGCAACACTTAGTCGCATTTCCAAGTGTCGCACATTGTTTGAGCTATCATCGCATTGTTCGTCGCTTTGTCGTTTGCCTTCGCCCATGCGCCCGTCTGCACGCTCGCTCGCGCGCCCACGCACCCGCCCGCGCGCCCTCGTGCACGACTTCACCGACGCCCATCGTACCCGCAATCGGAGGTCCTTACACTCCCTGCCGGGTGAGGGCGTGGGCGGCCCGGGTGGCGCCTGCACGAGGGCGCCCTCCCTCGTGCAGGCGCCACTTGGGCCGCCCGCGCCCTCGCTCGGCAGGTAGGATCGCCCTGCCTGCCGGGCGAGTGCGCGGGCGGCCCGGGTGGCGCCTGCACGAGGGCGCCCTCCCTCGTGTAGGCGCCACCCGGGCCGCCCGCGCCCTCGCCCAGCAGGCAGGGCAACCCTGCGTGCCGGGGAAGGGCGCGGGCGGCCCGGGTGGCGCCTGCACGAGGGCGCCCTCCCTCATGCAGGCGCCACCCGGGCCGCCCGCGCCCCTGCTCGGCAGGCAAGGCGATTCTCGGAATCGCCCTGCCTACCGGGCGCGGGCGCAGGCGGCCCGGGTGGCGTCTGCACGAGCCCTGCTCATGGGGCTGAGGGAGGGTGGGTGAGGCGGGCTTGTGGAGGCAGGCGGGTGGGGCTGAGGGAGGGTGGGTGGGGCAGGCGGGCGATGGCGGGTAATGGCGCCCGGGCCGGGCGGGTGGGTGAGGGTGCCCGGGGGTGGGTGATGCGGGTGGGTGAGGGCGCCCGGGCCGGGCGGGCGGGTGGCTGAGGGCGCCCGGGCCGGGTGGGCAGGTGGGTGAGGGCGCCCGCGGGGGAGTGGGTCAGGCGGGCGGGTGAGGGCACCCGCAGGTGGGTGGGGTGGGCGGGTTAGGGCCCCCGGGTCGGGCGAGCGGGTCAGGGCGCCCGCGAGTGGGTGGGGTGGGTGGGTCAGGGCGCCCGTGCCGGGCGGGCAAGCGGGTGAGGGCGCGCGGGGATGAGTGGGCCGGGTGGGTGAGGGCGCCCGGGGGTGGGTGGCCCGCCCGGAGGGGTGGGGCGCCCGAGTGAGGGCGCCGGGAGGGGTTGGGCGAGCAGGTGAGGGCATCCGGGCCAGGCGAGCGGGTGAGGGGGGCGTGGGTGGGTCGCCCGGAGGGTTGGGGCGGGCAGGTTAGGGCGCCCGGGCCGGGCTGGGCGGGCGGGTGAGGGGGGACGGGGTGGGTGGGCTGGGCGGGTGAGGGGGCCTGGGCCAGGCAGGCGGGTGAGGGGGGGCTGTTAGGGCGCCCGGAGGGGCCGGGCGGGTGGGTGAGGGGGGGCGCTGTCAGGGCGCCCGGAGGGGCCGGGCGGGCGGGCGGGCGAGTGGGGTGGGGTGCACCCACGGGTGTTAAGAAAATGATGTTGACCGGGCCCACCATGCTCACGATTTTTCATTAAACTAATTTAATATAAAAGTTTTCAAGGAAAAAAATTAACTTACCTTTTAATTGCGAGAATTCTTCGTTGAATATGTTGTTGATAGTGATTTAGCTGCTCCACAAATTCACGACTCTGCCAACGATTGTTAGAAAGCCTGGATGTGATGTTAGTAATAGTGATAATGAAATTTTAATATGTAAGTGAAGTTACAAGGATGTTTTAATGTACGGTTAATATGGGATAATTTGTTTTACAATATTATAAAGTGAATATTATAAAAAAATTTTGCAACGGGTTGAATGTGGGATAATTTGTTTTAAAATATTATAAAGTGAATATTGTAGTATTGGAAAGTGAATATTATATGGTTTAACTATTATAATAATTAATGTAGAAGTTGTAGTGTACAATTTTAATTATGATTTCATAAAAAAATTTAGTTTACATTTTCCAATAAATTTTAGAACAAAGTAATAAAGGTAAATAAATTTAGTAGACTTTTTGGAGGGAAATATTTTCGCGAAACTTTTTGGAGGGAAATATTTTTGCGAAATTTTTTGGAGGGAAAATTTCATTCTTTAAGCTATATAATATCTTTAGGAGACTCGTCATTTGTATCATTCAACATCTTCTATTTGAAAGGGATGGATTGTTCTGATAGTGAAGTTTCGATTTATACACCATCAACTTCTTCATCGCGTAACAACTCTATTCATATTGATGAACATAGCGGGAATTCTTCGACTATGAATAGAAAGTCAATTCTTCCACTTAGTCCTGATTCCAAGGACTATGAGAGCAACACTGATGAAAGAGGGGATGGAGAATTTCAAATAAATAAAGAGTCACAGATTCCACTTAGTCCTACTTCTAAGGACTATGAAAGCCACAGTGATGAAGAGCATGATGGTGAAGTTCAAAAGAACGAAGTGTCACGATGTCCACTTAGTCCTAATTCTGAGGACTATGAGAGCAGCAGTTTTGAAGAGCATGATGGTGAAGTGCAAAAGAATGGAGAGTCACGGTGTCCACTTAGTCCTAATTCTGAGGACTATGAGAGCAGCAGTTTTGAAGAGCATGATGGTGAAGTTCAAAAGAATGGGGTGTCACGGTGTCCACTTAGTCCTAATTCCGAGGACTATGAGAGCAACAGTTTTGAAGAGCATAATGGTGAAGTCCAAAAGAAGGGAGTGTCATGGTGTCCACTTAGTCCTAATTCCGAGGACTATGAGAGCAGCAGTTTTGAAGAGCATAATGGTGAAGTTCAAAAGAAGGGAGTGTCACGGTGTCCACTTAGTCCTAATTCTGAGGACTATGAGAGCAACAATTTTGAAGCGCATGATGGCAAATTTTGAAAGAATGGAGTGTCACGGTGTCCACTTAGTCCTAATTCTGAAGACTATGAGAGCAACAGTGATGAAAAGCATGATGTTGATTTTCAAAAGTATGGAGTGTCAAAGTGTCCACTTAGTCCCAATTCTAAGGACTATGAGAGCAGTAGTGATGAAAAGCATGATGTTGATTTTCAAAAGTATGGAGTGTCACGTTGTCCAGTTAGTCCAAATTCTAAGGACTATGAGAGCAGCAGTGATGAAGAGTGGGATGATGAATTTCAAAAGATTGGAGTACCACAGTGTCCACTTAGTCCTTATTCTGCGGACTATGAGAGCAATAGTTATGAAGAGCGTGATGATGAATTTCAAAAGAATGGAGTGTCACTATGTCCTCTTAGTCCTAATTCTGCGGACTATGAGAGCAGCAGTGATGAAGGACAAGATGATGCACTTAGTCCTAATTCTAATGAGTATAAAGATAGCAGTGACAAAGGACAGGATGTAGCATCTTCAATAAGTAAACAGTCACATTTTCAACGTAGTCCTAATTCTATGGACTATGAGAGTAGCACTGGAAATGCATATGAGGAAGAATATCCATTAAACATCGAGTCAGATTTTCCATTCAGTCCGAATTCTAAGGACTACGACAGTAGCACTGAAGAAGCAGAAGATGAAGAATATCCTCCAAGTCAATATTTGAAAAGCAGAGCTGATCATAGTGTGGATAACATTCCTCTTAATGATGATGAAAAGCCTTATACAAATGATGATCAAATGATGGAGATGTTGCCAAGAAACATTGTATCAAGGAGTAGGATCAGACCTTTTCGTATCAATGCAAGTTGTTCTAGTTATACAAGGGGTAGAGCAGAATATCTGACGAGAAGAAGTTCTATCAGTGCTCTCATTTCCAGTGAATGTTGCCAAAAAGATTGCTTGAAACATATGGATTTCAAATTTGCATTAGAAAGCAGGAAGAGATATTTGTCAATGAATAAAAGCATGCAAAATTCATATTTAGTTGGGTGCATGCAATCTACATTGTCAGGTTATGATTATCATATTGGGACTTTTTTTATCTGTAGAAAAGGTTTCAAAATGTTTCATTCGATTGGGAATTTTCGTCTCTCGAGAATTCAAGAAAATTTGGAAAAGGATCCCACATTTTATTCAGAAGTACGTCATAAAAGACAGTTTGGTCCATTATCAAATACTACAATGTCATGGATGAAAGATTTCTTTTCAAAGCATGGAGAGTGTATGCCAAATGGAGAGACAATACATATTCCAGATAATTTTTCAAGACGAGAAATCCACAACTGATACAAAGAATATGCAGAAGGTGCTGAGGGACATGGCTACTTTATTACATATCAATATTTTGTGAAGGTATGGAAGAAAGAATTCAACAATGTACGTATTCCTAAGAAGACAAGGATGGGTATTTGCAGTACATGTGCTTCTCTTATATAAAAAAGGGACAAATGTGAAGGCTCAGAAAGAGGTAAGCGTTCATAACTTTAACTTTTAAAATTGTATAGTCATCAACTATGAAAACATATTTCTTAATGAATCTCTTTTATGCTGTGTAGATTTAATTGTCAAACAACTTCAGGAGCATCGCGAACAACAAACAAATGAAAGGAAGAAGTTGTACAAGCATCGAAAGAATTGTTATGATAATCCGAATAAATATTTGGGTTTGATAATTGATGGTATGGACCAGAAGAAAACACTTTTACCACATTTTGTTCGCACACCCAAAAATTTACAGGAGGAAAACTTTATTCAATTTCACTTGGTCGGTTGTATGGTCTTCAATGGGAAAATGTTGCCAAGGGTGTACTTCACAGCTCCAAATATTCATAATGATGCAAATCTGACCATAACCATAATTCATGATGTGATTTCTCATTGGTCTGGTAATCTTCCTGAAGTTTTGTATCTACAATTGGACAACACTTGCCGTGAAAACAAAAATCATGTTGTTTTTGGATATCTAAACATGATTGTTGAATTGGGAATTTTTCAAAAGGTAAAGGTTGGTTTCCTTCTTGTTGGGCACACTCATGACCATATTGATCAGATGTTCAGTCGTTTTTTAGTCACATTGAGGAGGAAGGAAGTTGGGAGCTTACCATCACTAATTGAATGTATTAAGAAATCATACATGCCAGAGCCTACTTTTGATGTGTTGGAAGAAACTGTTGACATCCGAAGGTTTATTCTGGGATCATATGGTGAGGGGAAATGCATTGAACAACTTAATGACATTAGCTTCCAACATCAATTTCGTATCAAAAAAATTGATGGGAAAACACTAATATGGGGCAAGAAGTATTCAACTACTACAGAATGGGCACCATCATCAGGATTGCAATTTTTGAAGTTCATTCCAGATCATCCAATATTTGCATCCAAAATATTGTTATTACAATCATTTGGTGAAGTTCAAAATGCACATAGACAGAACAGGGCTATAAATTATTCTGATTTCCTGGAAGAAATTAAAAAAATCATTGTTCCAGTGTCATCACTTTCATTTTGAAGCTATATTTTGCACGAAAATTTCATAGTAAATTTTGTAGTCACTGCCAATTTTAAAACATGTTCAAAATTGACGCCTAAAAAATAAAAACATCGTTCCAATATACACACTTTTCGTTTTGAGCACTGTTTTTGATGTTTTTTTGGGGTTTTTTGGCCAGAGTTCCCATTTTGAGTTTATAGTTCCCGTTTCAAAGTTTACATTGTTATTTCCAATTTCACCCTTGATGGATGAGTTGGAGGATGATGTACTGGCCATAGGTTGACTACCCCTACCCTTTTTCCTGGCTGCCCTAGAATGGTTTCTAAAGACAGTCTTGATATCCTCATAGGGTAATTTGTAGATATCTCCTACTGCTAACACATGTAAGGTATCCAGAAGATCATCCCTTACTCCTCTAAGTAGGACCATCTTTAGTGACTCAGGGTCAAGTGTGCACTTGGCCCTTTTGTAACTGAGCTAGAAGCTTTCTTCATAGTCTTCTAGGGATTCATCCTAGCCTATGGTCATCCTAAAAATCTCTTCTTTAGTATCCTTTGACCTACAATAGTCCCTATATTTGTTGTTAAAAGGATGTTGCATTTGAGCCCAAGCTATGATGCTATCTCCAGGTAAACCCATGAACCAACACAATGTCGCATCCTTGAGGGTAGATGGAAAAAATTTTAACTTTTTCTCATCATCTGTATAGTCATAGGTTTGGCATATAACAACAAACTCAAATAGGAAAGTGTCAAGGTCCTCTGTAGCCAGGCCATGGAAATGAGGTAGAGAAGTGGGGCTTATATTCTTCATCTTAGTGTCCCCATTGGTTTCCCTAATGGGGAAGACACCCTTAATTCTCTCTTGATTCCCTATGTCATTTTGGTTTTCAGCCATTGGTTCAGTAAGAATGGGTTCTTCCTCTCCTTCTTCCCCTATAGGTTCTTCAAATATGTAAGGTTTCTCACCTAAAGGTTCTTCTAGTTCACAGTCACCGAAGAAGAGAGAAGGTTGACTGTTGGATGTAGTGGGGGTATTTGGCAAGAATTTCCTTGAATTGTCCCTATTCATACAAGGCATGAAAGGAAATGTTTTTGGGTTGGTTTTTGTAAGATTTTCTTTAAATATATAAAGTACTTTGTAGAAATGAAATTGCTAATTGAATGAAAAAAACTGACAAAAACAAACTACTTGCTAAATTGAAATTCTACTTGCAGAATTGAAAGGAAAGTAGATAATGACAAATGAAAGAAAGGAAGCTACTAGATTAATTTTGCATAAATAAACTAATGGAAGAAAATTGAGGATAAGAATTAGAAGAAAAGAAAGTTGGAGACTAGAAATAGAAGAAAGCAGTAATCACATTCTACTTTGACACCTCCCCGTAAAGGTGCCAAAAAGTGATGAGCCAAGGTATTGCAAAAAGAATACTACAACTCCTAGGGCTACCAGCTTTACTTATCAACCTGATGTTCGTACAAACTTGGAGGTGACAATGTTATATGCACAAATAAAAGTGAAGGTCCTACATGTTGTCACTGTTCATCTGGTAAGAGACCCTACGGGTTCCAAGCCAGACTTCTATAGGGTCAGAAGAAGCTTGATTCTTTGATGGACGAAGAGAAAATCTATTCTAAGAGAGAGCTACTATAATACAGTAATGAAGAAAAAAACATGTAATGCTAAATCACACCATAACCTAATTAACCAATTAAACAGTTATGCTAAGAAAAATTTCTAAATCAATCACTAACCTAATGCTGCTATCTAAGTTGCATAAGTAAATAGCATCAAAACATACTAAGGTGTAAGAAAAGGAACTAACCTAAATCTATTTTCAAGTGGAAGAGCAATCATAGATTGAAGTCAGTGAAAGGAGGATGTAATGGAGTAGTAGTGCATAGGGACTGTTAGATCGATCAATGAACAAAAGATGGACAATGGAGACCTTATCGTGGGGGCTTAAGTGAATAGATGGATGAACATGGTTAATGAACAGGATGAACGGTGGAGATCTTATCGTAGGGAACTAAGTTAATATATGGACGGATAATATTAACAGATAATGGGTGGCAAAGATCTGATCTTAGGGAACTAAGTTAATAGATATATGGACAAGATTAACGGAGAATGGACGATGGAGATCTGATCGTGGGAGAAACGTGCGAAATGATGGAGTGGGTTTTCAGAGGCAGCAATAATTTTCTCACTCGCCCTCAAAGTTGTAAGCTATATTTGTAAATTTCATGCGATTAGCCTAACTAGACGACACGTAGCACAAGAAAACCACTTTTCTCGTGTGCTATCAGTCAGATAATGGTCGTGAAAGAATCCGTGCAATATTTCATGATAGCTGTCGGATCAGGCAAGGCATATCAACAGTGGAGATTAGCTAAGCTAGTTGTCGAGTTGGTGATGCGATAGTTGTCAGATCGGGCGGGGTAGATTGATGGTGGGGGTTTAAAGTGCATAAAGTGTTGAGGTGACGCGATAGCCGTTGGATCAAGAGACAGATTGATGGTGGAGATTGGAGTGCATAAAGTAGGTGGAAGGCATCACGCATGATGGTCGTTGGATAAACTAGTGGATCAGATGGTAAGGAAATTATGCATGAAGAACATGCTAAAGGAGGTTTCAATGAAAACGACAGAAAAACCAGTGAGGGTGAGGGTGGACCGAGAGTGATGGAAAAAGATGAAAGTGAAATGAAACAAGTAACTACATCAAACAACAAACTCCAAACCTCATGCGAGAACTAGAAACCTGTGTTTCTGGGGTTGCTGAAGGGTCTCTTCATCAAGTCATGGTCCTAGAGGGAGGAGGTGAGGCCAAGGCGCCTGTGGAAAACCTTATGGTGATCTTCTTCTCCTAGCTAACCTTCTAATTGAAATAAGGCACAAATGGAAGTAAACTAAAGCACAACCGATCTACTCTACACTACTGTAATGGGAATGCAGCTACTTAAGCAAATGAACAGTTAAACCATAAATCTATGCTATATTATTGTAATGAAAATGCAACTACTTAAGAAAATGAACAGTTAAACCATGAATCATCTACGCTATACTGCTGTAATGGAAATGCAGCTACTTAAGAAAATGAATAGTTAAACCATGAATCATCTACACTATACTACTGTAATGGAAATGTAGCTACTTAATAAAATGAACAGAAAACCAGGAATCTATGCTAACATACATGTACAATAAAGAGGAGCTTTGGCTGCTTGGGTTGGGCCCTAACCCAAGAGCTTCAGCCCTCTGAGTTAACTCAGTGCTGGCTCAAAATGAAACTCATTCTTATTATCAAAACCATGGATTACATAACAAACTGTCACAAGTCTTGCAGCTCAGAAATAAAGTAGAGTTTTACAATAAAAATATGAATCCTACTGAGGTCCTAAGCCTCTCTAGTTATACATCTGAAGTCTCCAACGACTTCCTTCAAATTAGGGAGGCTCAGCTCCCCACTCAAGATAAACTGGTTTTTGTCACTTTCACTTGCTCGACTGTCTTCTAGTCCTCATGATTTGGTTGTTTGAACTCCTAGCTGATGGAGGAATATTCGAATGGAGTGGTAGTAAATGAGGAGGATTTACCTCCTATAATTCCTCTCCCTTGTCCCATTCGAGTTTTTACCAAGGTCTTTTCCTTTCTTTTATCTTTTATTCCTACATTAAATGCACATTAGACCACAAAGCAAAATATCCAACTCTAACTCAACTCATAAACAAAATATAATCAAAAGTATGCAATAAGTTGTGAGAATAGTGGGTTTGACTAAGCTAGGAGGTGAATTAAGGCCAATTAAGGCCCATATAATTACCCAATGATAAGGCTCATCAACAGTTATGTGGAATTCTGTCGATGACATGGATGACTTCCTCTCTTAACTATATAACCTATGATCTTTACATAAAGACTTCCTAGCCTTGCATTTTCATTAGCATGCACCCTTTCCCAAGGGCACTAGTGCTGATGGTAGCGTGTCCCTGCTAATAGACAAATGCCCCTGAAACACTTGAGCGGTGCCATAGAGCTGCTTACAAGTTTTCTTTGGAGCAGGGATCCCTTTGCTTGTGGTAGGAGAGGTGGCAGCATTTTAGGATTTCATTGCATGTCCTTAGTCGAGGGCAGCCAAAATATCACCAACGTAGGCATGCTTGGAATTCCCGGTCCCTATATGGGGAATATCTAAAGGCAAGGTACTCATTGGAGAGAATTTGTGGTAAGATCAAGAGGATAGAACCAGTGTGTGATTTAGAAAGCCTTTATGGTCATGACATAATGCTAATGCATGTCCAGGTGTTTGTTAATCCACCGTAACCAAACTTACGATGAATCCATGCTCGAAGGGTGAAGTCCTACACAAAGTGCATTATGGGGAGGTTCGACAGAGCCTTAGTATTATAGTTTATTTGGATAGCCTTATGCAATAAGTCTGATGGAAGACCTAGTCATGATGGACATATATTGGCTGCTAAGATTGGAAGCCACATGGGTGACTGAAAGTGGCATCATGTGGAGGGAAGTGGTAACACGTGTTAGAAGTACCACTAGCAGTCATGGGAAACTGGAAACCACCTATTCCGAGGGGTGCACTTGGTGGTTTTGGAAATGGGCTTGACCCTGTCGAAATGAATATAGGTCGTTGATCTGGCAATTAGTTTCCACTTACCACCCATTCCAAGGGGTGAACTCCTCATAAACACCGTGCAATTTACCCTGTCAAAATTTCTTTTAATGAATTCACAGTTCAAACGAGTGGGAATCCTCCCAAAAATTGCACGTATTTTAAGCAACAAGGCAGTGGAATGAGGTGGTAGAAGAAACATAGCAGGCAGTGTAGCAATTTATCATTTGCCTAGAATTAATTTATGGTGGCAACCTATGGAGGAAGGCACACGACATATATTATGCATGCGTAAGGTATTAAGCTACCGATGAATATTTAATTATATTCATAAATATATATTGAAAGGGGATTCGAGTCATGTAATGATAATATATATATCTATATATATCTATATATATATATATATATATATATATATATATATATATATATATATATATTGTAATTGCAAGCCTTGGTTAACTGAATCCCTTCGATAGGAGGAGAGATAATAAGAATGAACCTAAAGAACAAAAAACTCTGCTACAATGTAGCTCTGTGCAAATTGTTTTCCTTCAAGCATGAGTTCATTTCAATTTTGGTTTCAGAGGTTCTACAACCAATTGGATCCAGGCTAGCATTCTGGCATGGCCTCTATGGGTTGCTATCCCTTACTGGCACTACCCTACCTAAGCTTATGAAGTAACTAACTCTCCTGATCCCACAGGAGTTGTAAAATACCAAAAGGGCCTTGAGGAGATAAATACTCCTAGAATATTTATAGGCCAAGGCACACCCTTAGGCTTGGAATGCCATATCAAACAAGTCTGCAAAGCTTGTCAAAGATCTCCAGGACTACTGAAAATGCACGGTTGCAAGAGCCTTTACTGTAAAGTCAACAGTTAGTATAGTTAAAAGATCAAGTCGTCCTTGACATCAACACATGCCTCATAAAATGATTTAAAAGCTTGTAACTAGTATATGCATATACACACATCGATATATGTATGAACAAACCCTGTCAACATGTTGTCTTCATTGTAATTTTTACTTTGTAACAAAAGGATTCACATGTTAAATACTATGATGGTTGAATCTGGTTCTTATGAACCATTATGATGCCTTTAATCTGTGTACATTTGTTATTTATTATGCATAACAATAACACAATCAATTATTGCATAAGGAAAACCATTCTAAGCCAGGAATGCATTATACTCCTATTCACCACATTTTTAAGCACCATTTCAGTTTAGAAATAGAACACCTGTTCATCTACAATTATAAGCACCATTTCAATCCATAAATGCAAACACATGTTCATTAATACTACAATCACATAAAAATACTTATCTTGGAATGTTCTAGGCAACTGAGTCTAGGACAAGGACTCTCCACCCAACCTTAGATAGTTGTAGCCAAGATCACTTGTAGTTGTCACCCTCATGCCAGATTCCATAGACTAAGGGGCTTAATTCAAGGATAGAAGCCCTAACTACCAGCTGAAATATGGAATCCATAGGACCTCCTTCTTGCACCCACCAACCACTCAACAGTCAAATAGAACATGGGGATTCCAGAGGCCAGCTCCATCCACCTCAAACATACCAAGGGAATCCAAATAGTAAATCTACACCCTTCAAAAAAAACATAGTTATTCCACCCACTTAGGGGAATCTAAAACCCATTGTAAATCAATAGCAAGGAGGTTTTAGAGGTTCTCTCTCTAGGAATACAAGGACACAATCCTCCACCCACACCATTAAGGGAATCTAGAAAAAACCATCTCCACCCTATTTCTTTATAGGGACTTGAGAGGAATTGTTCCTCACCAAGGAGAAACCATTTGTTCAATAGTATTTCCAACAAAAAATAACCACTAACTTTTCTTCTCTTCTCTTGTCATTACTCCTTACTTTTCTATTGTTAAATGTTGATCGAGTTTGAATGGATGAAGTAAAGTTTGTGGATTCCTACATGAGTGAGAGTGAATGTGCTCCCCTAAAGACTAATATCAGACTCCCTTATTTTCCTATACTATATCTTCTTTTGTGCTGGTGTTGGGACAGGGTCCCCTAGGGTCAATCTTGGGGAAAACGCCCAAGTTTTGGGGTAGAAAGCCCAAGTTTTGTTATGTAAAATGTAAAGTCTCCGCAAGTTGTAGTCACGGAGTGCGTAGATGGTAAAGTGTCATAAAGGGTTTTTACCCTTCGTTTATGTAATTTGTGTAGGCTTTAGTAGATCTAACCATGGTCCGCGGACCATGGGATTTTATAAAAAGAAAAGTCTTAAAGAGTCTAAGGCAGGGTTTAGAAGTGGATAATGAAGACAAGTGTAATGGGATAGTATAAGTGAAGAGTGAAGAGTCTTAGAGTAGAAGAGAGGTTCTACAACTGAGTGCGCAAAGGCCTAGAATAGAGTCCATAGTTGAGTGCACAGACCCCTGCAGCTAAGTGCGCAGGGCAATATCAAGTCTATAAGAAAAACTGAAGTATCAATAAAGAGATTATTCCGAAAATATCTGTGTTTTATCTATTTTACTTCTGTTACAAATGAATTTGATTATGTTATGATGAATAATGGGTCTATGATTTAATACTATATTGATGCATGATTCTGGATGTTTTACATTATTATATGAATGCAAGTAATACTATCTGTTTACGCGAAGAATATCATAATGCATGTTAAAGTTATCAGATACTTAAGTCGTTCTGGGTAAATACAGAAGTATGAGTAATTACAGAGGCATGCATGGAAAATTTTAGGGGCTAATATTTGCAAGTGGGCTAATTTTCCATGATTTTTCCAAAAAAGAGATTTATCAAATTCCATTTTTTATAAAAATGATTCGCCCAAATTTTACAATATAAAATTATTTTACCCAAAAAATAGCCAATATTATATAGAGAGTATATATAAAATCATTATAAATTTGAATAATTTTACAAATACATCTATAAACATTTTATAATTTTCATATTAGAGACTAGTGAGAATCGCCAATGTTTTAAACTTCAAGATAATTTTCCGTTCTTAAAATTTTCCCTGGAGGCACATAAGGGGCTGAATCACCTATTTAGGGTCTGCAAAAGATAATTGTGGACCTTCGTGAAGGTCTAGAGGCCAATTAGGAGAAGTATATCGATAAGCCCTAAAAGGCTTATCGATTTGCACGAAGGCAGAGTTAGGGCATAAAACGACATTACACTAATCTTTGAGTGCAAAAACTTGGTTCCTTCATCCCCCCATACTTCTTTGAGCAAGAATTCAGTCCGTACCTTGTGGATTGATACCGAAAGGGCCAGTAGTGTAGGGATTTGTTTGATAAAATTAACTCTGAACCTGGGTCAGGACCCACTAAGTAAACAAATGGTTCCGCTGCCGGTACCGGGATCTACATAAAGAGATGTGTGATGTCGCATCACTGGAATCCAACTAAGAGGGAAATTGAGGATTGCTTGGATAGAAAGATCCATGAATTCATGGCACAACAAAACAAAAATCCACGATTGATGAAAGAATAGTGGTTGGATAGATATCTGTACACAGAGATACGTGAAATCTTCTTTTGTTCCTTCCCGATCGAACTATACGAGTGGATCACTAAATTGGCAAATGACCAAGGAAGGTGGAGGCTTGAAGATCTAGTAGTATGGACCCTGAGGTTAGTGCAGAGATTTGAAGCCTCTGAAGATAAGATCACACGCACTGTCAATCACTGGCTTGATCGCATCATAACAGGATTTTTGACAGAATTCGCTGTCAATACCTCAGTTAGCTACAGTGAAGCAGAGCGACGCTTCTTCAAGGGACCGTGAGGTAAGTATTTAAGGTCTTTAAATACCTGGATTAAGATGCTCTTGTGTGAAAAGTGGGTTATGCAATTACCTTGATGTTTGGAGCTACGCGAAGTAGATTTTTTAGGGAGGAGAGAAAGAACTACCAAAATGCATCTCTCTTAACAAACTGTAAATGTTTAAACATTAGTCTTTCTTGACTGATATGTGGGCTCAAACAGGGCACCTAGAAGGAATATATTCCAATGACAAAGTTTTAAATAAGAATAAATTTTTAATTATTGTTTTGTCTTTTGGTACTAATTATGTATAATGACTAATTTTAAGTTATATTTTAAAGCATATAAAACTATTCTATATCATCGGTGACATTAAAACTCAATTTGAAGCATGAACATTGGATAGAAGTATAATTAATTTAAGTGACAAAAACAATATGATCTTAAAAAAATTGATATGCACCAATATTTATTTTAATTATAGAACTAAAATGGTTGTACCAACATTCATGAAAAGGAAACAATTCATCAAATCCCATTTTTGTATTCAACTAAAATCACATATGCATATAATAATGTATCACATATAGGATTTTGTTGAAAAAAATAAACTTTCTGAAAATCTCCATAGGTCATGAAAATCGATCAAAATAGTTAATAAATAATACCTTTTTCCTTCAATACATATTTGTCCAACAGACCCCCTCCTCATCAAATAGTTTCCTATATATAGAGTAATTTTTTTTTAGCAAAAATATATTTTTTATTTTTTTAACAAAATGTTTACTTAAAATTAAAACAAGAAAGTGTCGTTCATAGTAAATCCATTGAATGGATGAAATCATGTATCTAAATTAAAAGTCCCACTACTAAAAATGTTACTAGAGATGCCCTAATTGGCTATTAACTGAAATTTTTTGATCAATGGAATTAAAACTATTCCAATTTCCAAGGGAATGGTCTTGATATATGTTTATTTTCCCAACACCTTTCATTTAAAGGAAATGTTTGATATCCGTAGGTTTTGCATAAAAATTCGCATGCAAGGAGATATTTCTCTGTGATCTTGTGTCCAAATCAGATCACTAGAAAACAAAAGTAAAGACAAATAGAGATATAATAGGGTCCCAACCCAAAATGATAAAACATGCATCAGGTAGTGGGGTCTATATACTACAAGGAAATATGTGTGCACTTGGCCTCCTTGTAGATTGGGGAAGGAATTTTGGTCTAATTTAGATTCCCACGCTCCATATGAGCGATCTACCTTGTCTTCACCTGATCTTGATCCCTACACACAACCACAAACAAACGAAGAAAACAAGTGACCTTCCTCGGAAGATCATTAGATAGAAATATCATAGAAACAACTATAAATCATGTTGAATACAAATATATACAATGAAGGAACATATGTTTCTATTAATCATGAAAAAATCATATTACAATCATATACCTTCACCTCAAAGCCTCCTCTCCACAATATGGCAGAGTCTCCGGACTATAACAAGGAAATGAACATGAAGAGAAATACTCAAGTAACAAGAAACTCACAAACTCTCTCTCTAGAAATAAGATATCAGCATGGACTCTAAATCCTTAGCTCTCCAGAACTCTTTGGCTCTCCAAAAATCTTTGTCCAAAAACTAGTTTGACCCTCTCAAATGATCTAGTATAAATAGGCAGAAGAGAGGTCCTAAGAGGATGAATGTAGACACTAAGGACGATGAGAAGTCATGGAAAATTCTAAGTGATACATATTGGCTAGATCGAATAAGTGATAAGTCAAACTGATATCCTAGGGACCAAGACACTATAGAACAGATCCGCAGTTGTAGACATAGGATAGAGAGAAAAAGGCCATAGTCAGTCACACAAGGTAGGGCTGGGAGTGAATGGGA
Source organism: Pinus tabuliformis (assembly GCA_031772625.1). Classification (NCBI taxonomy): domain Eukaryota; kingdom Viridiplantae; phylum Streptophyta; class Pinopsida; order Pinales; family Pinaceae; genus Pinus; species Pinus tabuliformis. Next base: position 763,041,145 of record CM062804.1, read on the forward strand.
GGCTCCAGACACTTTCATAAGACTCCATTCGTGTGAATGGGAAGTATGACTGGAAAAAAATATGGTCTAAGGTATGGAAAGAGTCCAACAACCATGAGGACTAATGAAAATTGACCCTAGGGGGTAAAATAGGCTAATAATAGATGCCCCCTAATATATGAGGTCAGAAGAAAGGATGATGGACAAAATACATTATAATAAATCTTAGAGGTAAAAACAAAAGTGAGGAGAAAAACCCAAGAATGCAGATCAGAATACTCTGGAGCTAAAGTCTCATCTATGATGATAACATATTTGAGAAGGCATACCCATGCTTGGTCATAAGAAGATACTAAACATGGCCACCAAAACATAGACTGCAGATCCATGAGATGAAGTGCTAGAACATGGCCATGAAAGACATACACAATGGATCCATGTGACTTAATAAATATAACATAATCACTAACAAATAAAATCATTGATCTATGTCACAATATACATATGTAGGACTATGGAAACATGAAAGACAGAGAAGTGTCTCAAGATAGTCCTCAAAGTACATGAATGATACATAACTCTAGTGCAGCCTAGGAAGGATTCCATATAAGAGTGAAATGTCCCTAACCCACGGTCTTCAACGTAACCCTGATGGTACAAATCTACACCGTGCAAATAGATGAGTTTCTATCGAACATGGTAGAAACCGCCTGATTACCAGCCACTGAGGTAAACTAGTAACAGACGTGAGGGAATCCACCAATGTGGAAAATGCACCCAAATGTACCTAGTACAGTTCACCAAGTGTGAATAAATGAGTTGACGTTAAACACCATTGAACTCAATCAATAAGGAGACAATGATGTAAATCCACTATCGATCAAGAGGAAGCTTGCCACTTAGGTTTGCAAGCTCCAAGTTACTACTACTTCCTAGACCAAGATCCTAGATGCTGAGTTGAATTTCACAGGAGAAGATCCGTCGAAGGAGGGCCTTGATGTATCCCCCATCAATCTATATGGAACAAACTAGGATTATGTGATGTATGGAGGATGCAAAAATGTCAACTGACTACTGCAGATGGCTGACACAGGCCGAGACTTCATTTGAACACATAGCAGCATTACACAAAAGTGATTTTGTAGCATGAGTATTGAGTACCATGTGATATCATGAAAAAAATAAAGAGGCATTGAAGCACGCTCCATATGACTAGAAGCATAACTAGCCAGAGGAGTAAAGATATTCATATCGATGGTACATCTCCTAGGCAAGCTAAAACTGAGTTGTGAGATAATGAAATAGACAGGTGCTGTGTCCATGGGTGATGTTTCCATAAAGTTGTCCCCCAAGCCTGCAAAAGATATAAAAGTATACAAGGGAGAACCTCCTAGCCACAATATACTAGGGTATTCCTTTTTCATAATTAGTCTATCCAAGTCTGGAAAAGGGTTAAACGTACACTAGGTAGAAGACCCTTCAAGTACTTTTACAACCGTGAAGGAGATACGTTCACTCTCGATTTTAAGGAGTATGGAAAGATCTTAAAGAAAAATCATGCTGGAGGAACAAGTGGTATAGAGTATAACAATTTGTTTTGGTAATGCTGGAACTTCTCATGACATAAAGAGGACAAGAGTTTAGCTAATAAGACCACTCATCGCAATGGTTCCTCCAAGAAAGGGTAAAAAACCAAGTGAAAGTGAATGATAGGCCAAGCATATGATGATAATGGAAGAGATAAACCAAGGCTCAAACTGTAAAAATAGGTTGATAAAAAATGGTAATCACAAAGGATAAAGTGGTGGAATCCTCCTAGGGTATAGTCAGAAACATGATGAAGAAGAGGACATGAGGCTCAAATTCTAGGTCATGGAAGGTGAGAAAGAAGGATTCTAAAAGGTAATTAAAATGATGGCATGGACACCAAGACGATAAAAATTTTCTGACTAGGGTATCCATGAGAGGGAAATCTCTACCACCAAGCTACGATGTGCATAAAGGAGAATGGATAAGGCTGCAACTTGATAAGGTCAGACCTAAGGAAAAATGATGGCACTGTTGATCAATAATGCATTGGTGATGGTGATATATGACCTATCCCTATATGGCAGGTTTAAGAGAAAAACACCTAAGTTCTAACAAATGTCACAATAGAAACTCCATACTATCCTGTAAAAACCATCCAGAAAGGCTAGACCCATGGTTAAATCACATAATGAAAGACATAAAACATGGATTTGGTAAAAACAAGACCACATATTTTTTTTTTTTTTGGTTTTGATACATAGTTTCTAAGTCATGATTGTTGTGATATGCAGATGTGGTGCCTACACACCCTATAGGGTATTCTCCCTTAAGGAGACATGGACTAGCTGCTTAGGACCTAGAAACACTTCCAACGAAGATAGAGGATGAAGAAGAGGAGTTGTGGTAGTTCACTCACAATTTTGAGGGGATTACATTAGGTGTTCCCCCAAGGAGTATGGCAGATACCCCTAGACATTGGTAGAGGCATATGGGTGGTGTTGAGTTAGCTCATCATCAGACCCTTCTCTGCCACATTTTGAATACGGTCTTTTGTTATCATGAGCACCATTGAATGAAGTAGTGTAGGGGTGTGTGTTTTTTATGGATCTACATATGCATAGCATAGTAACCAAGGCTTCAGTTGCACAGGTTTTGAACTATGTACCAAAATTTGTATATATATATAATAAAATGTCAGCCTCTATGTCTTTTGTGTGTAGATGATTTTTATTTACTATGAATTTTTAATGTATCATGTGCATGGTTAAAATTATTGATGGGACAAATTCCAATCTAAGACATAACAAGATAATGAATCATCCAATCGGTTCTGGTCCCGAGGAATATGAACATAATAAATGTAATCAAATAAATGTTCCAAGAGGCGTACCCTCAAAACATAATGTAGGAGACTTGCATTCCTTACAAAATAGATATGATTGAGCTCAGACACTACAAGATAAGAGTTAATCTGAGCAATTGCCAAGGAAACTGGACTCGATCAAGATCTCAATAACATCACTATATTCCACGACATTTTTTGTAATAGGGTGGAGACAAATACCACTTAAACTCACAAGCTCATTAGTGGGTGAAAAAAGGACCGAAGCGGTGGAAGAAACATTCCAAGGGTAATGGCTTGCACCATCTGCAAAGCTTCTATAAGGAAGTGAGGGTGTTGACATCTTTTCATCAAATACTAGACACACGAATCACACATAGAAACTGGGAAAAATGCTCAAGAAAAGCAAAAGGAAACTTATCATACGCACAGTATATACAAGTGCAACTCAGTTAGATAGGTCATACTAAACTGTTCCCACATGTGGGCACAAGAAAATGGTTTTTATATGCGAACTTATGGGAGGTGAGAGAATGATATGGGTCATCAGTGTAGTGCCATTCCAAAGGAAAGAAAACTACCCAACCTGAAAAGGTTGACCATGTCAGGGATAGTCTAACATAGTCACATTCTCAAAATTATCCCGAGGACATAAGATAGGATCAAGACATAATGATGGTACAAGAAACTCATCAACATGTGGTAAGGAGTTTGATGATTCAGTGACAAGTTTGGTAGTAAAATCCCAAGACTTGACTCAGTCCATGGGTGGAACTTCTAAGGAAGGCTGAGGAGGTGCCCCCTAAATCGTTCCAAGATTTATGTTGAAAAGATATACCTTTTCCAAATTGGGGAAAATAGAGGTAGGAAGAGGCATAATCCCTAGGATTATCAATGGATAGATCCATGATCTCCAAGTTAACTAATCGGGGGGGGCTTGTCATCAAGGGAGTCATGTGGAACAAGTGTAGGGGTGACCCATGTGGGGAAAGGAACTTGGTCATATTCCATATTATGATGGAGTTTTTGACCAACATCAACAGGTACTGACAGGATCATTGGTGAGGCAATCTCTTCCACTAAAGTGGTAAAGGATGCTTGCTAGCTTGATCAACTTCCATAGGTTCAGGTGACACCACCCAAGGATCAAGAGGTCTATGGGGTCCATAGGTTTCAGAAGAGATCATATTCACACTAGTAGTGGTAGAGGTGGAAGGAGTCTTAGGTGGAAGGAGTTGAGGGAAAACTCCCGTAAGAGCTAAAATTTTAAAGAGTCCTTCTCCAACACTCTGAAATTGACCAGAGTGATCTCCCATGAGTGGTACTAAATTCCCCATAGTGGAAATTTGGGTCAATGGCACACAATAGTCAAGTTGGTCAATAGTGAAGATCTTTCCTTCATGAGGAAAGAAAAGTAGATGAAACATATATGAGACAATGATAGTCATCAAATAAAACCAACTATGACCAAGGAGTAGGTTGTAATCCAACTTGGTGTCAACAACTTGAACATCAGCACATATATTTTTTCCTAAAACTCAAAGGAAAACTTGGGGAAAACCCCCTTAGGTACAAATTTGTTTCCATAAAAAGCTTAAAGAGTGGTATTGGACATGGTGAGCACTGGAGAGCCAAGAGATTTCCAGCATGATGCTAACATGACACATGTGGAAGGGCCTTCATCCACCAAAGTGCAATGAATATTCTTATGGACTACATACATGATAAATTGAAAAATGATTTGATGGGAAAGGTGAGTAAGATCCTTATTAGCATTAAACATAATGAGAAATGTGTTATATAGATCGACTCCACCATTCGCAAACAACAAGGCCTTGCACTGTTGAGGAAAAATTTGCAAAACCTCCTGGGAAGACATGGCACAAGGACCCTGAGAAACATTTTCAACAATATTGTAACACTGAGTAGCTCGGGTAGATGGATTGTCTTTTGTCTTATAGATGACACCCTTGGGGGGGTGATAAACTGGTTCCAAAGGATAATTTAACATGAGAGGTCCATTGGAAGTAGGTGGAGTGGGTGAGTCCTTAGAACAAGAATTTGAATCAGGAACATCATATGATTTGGATCATATAGTCACATTCACATCTTCTTTGCACATAAAGACAAACAAGCTATTCATGGAGGGAGAAAAGGACCCCTTGTTTCCCCTTGTGGAGGTGGAAGAGGTTAAGCAACCATTTTTTGTTGAGGTTGTGCAGGGAATGGATGAGTCACAACAACATGTTGTTGAGTAGATGGTAGTGAAAGGAGCTTATGGACCTCATCCATCTGAGGGAAATCATGAGTGAGGTGGTAACCTTGAGATATTTTTTAAGGGAATTTGATTTTATGATGACAGTCACTGGTGCCCACCTCCCCGTTTTTGAGAGTTGGTTTGGGGTTCCTAAGTAGTTCCATTCTTTTGTTTATTATTCTTGTTTTTCTTACCACCAGATTGTTGGTTGTTCTTTGGTTGATTGGAATTCACCGTAAGAACGTTAGTGGACTACGTAGGAGACAACGCTTTAGCATAACCATATGCACTTTTTGGGGCTTGAGATGTAACCATTAAGTTCCCAAGTTGGGCAAAAAGTTGGCTCACAGAATCATAAATGGACCCAATCATGACATCAACATATGGGCCAGGAACAGGTTTTGGTGAGTCAATGGAAGGTGTAGGAGCATTAGGGAGGAATTCATATAGCATTCCTAACTGTGAATAGATTAGATCTAGTTGTTGGGAAGCTAATATAGATTTCTCCTCACTAACTACTTGAAACATGGAAACATCCTTCGCCCTGTGGGGTTGAATAGATCGAATGAACCATTTATGTAAAATCTCATTAGGGAGTTTGGTTCTAACCATCCTCTTGTGATGACGCCACTCGTAAATATGGTCAAAATATTAGGGGAATTTTGAAGTCTAAAATGGACCTCATAAGAAAAATGTAAAACCAAAATAAACTTTATAAGAACCAATAGGATTAAATGTGATGATGTCAATCATTGAAGATGATTCACCAATTTTGGAGTAAAAAAGTAAAAAGATTAAAAAATAATAAAGTAATAAAACTACCTTTTCAACTTATCTCCTTAAGGCCTTACTCAAATTTCAAGAGGGAGTACTTTTTGGATGCAAAATTTAATTCTTCATCCAAGGAGTACCCATGTTTCATACTTTCGATGGACCCTGCTACACGAAAAATGAGAAATACATGAAAAAACATGATTGCAATCACATTTTTCATGTATTTCTCATTTTTCGTGTAGCAGGGTCCATCGAAAGTATGCAACATGGGTACTCCTTGGATGAGGAATCAAATTATGCATCCAATGAGTGTTTCCGCTTGAAATTTGAGTAAACCCATACGGAGATAAGTTGAAAATACGAGTTGAAAAAAAAAATAGTTTTTTTCTTTTTTCCCTCTAAAATTTGATGATCTAATCTAATATTATTTTATAATTTACTTAGGAGGCCCATTTTAGACCTCAAAAATCCCCTAATTATTAGTGTGGCATCATCTTGTTTAAAATTTAGCAAGAGGCCAATACCGATATAATTCCATGTTGGAAACTAGAAGTGTGACATGAATGTTTGAGCTAAACATGAAAAATCATTGTAGGATGTGATATCTAATTCGATGTACCATTTGGCAACATCCCCGGTTAAGGTACATTGTAACAAGTGAAGTTTAATAGAATCGTCCACCATATAAATCGATGAACACCATATATTATAGGTGGTAATGTGGGTGGATAGATTCTCCCCGGGCTTTGCTTCGAATTTTGGAATATCATAAGGAAACTTGGTGGGCATAGGTGGTCATCAAGGATCATGTTTGATGGGGTTGTTAGTCAATGTAGCCAAATCCGGTAGATCAATAGAAGATAAAAATGGATTTTGAAGTTGGCTAAATGGATCATAGGCAGGAGAAGCCCTTGACCATCCTCTTGTGACGACGCCACTCGTAAATATGGTCAAAAGATTAGGGGAATTTTGAAGTCTAAAATGGACCTCCTAAGAAAAATGTAAAACCAAAATAAAAATTATAAGAACCAATAGGATTCAATGTGATGATGTCAATCATTGAAGATGATTCACCAATTTTGGAGTAAAAAAGTAAAAAGATTAAAAAATAATAAAGTAATAGGCCTTACTCAAATTTCAAGAGGGAGTACTTTTTGGATGTAAAATTTAATTCTTCATCCAAGGAGTACCCATGTTTCATACTTTCGATGCACCCTGCTACACGAAAAATGAGAAATACATGAAAAAACATGATTGCAATCACATTTTTCATGTATTTCTCATTTTTCGTGTAGCAAGGTCCATGGAAAGTATGGAACATGGGTACTCCTTGGATGAGGAATCAAATTATGCATCCAATGAGTGTTTCCACTTGAAATTTCAGTAAACCCGTAGGCAGATAAGTTGAAAATACGAGTTGAAAATAATAGTTTTTTTCTTTTTTCCCTCTAAAATTTGATGATCTAATCTAATATTATTTTATTATTTCCACTATTATTTTATAATTTACTTAGGAGGGCCATTTTAGACCTCAAAAATCCCCTAATTATTAGTGTGGAATCATCTTGTTTAAAATTTAACAAGAGGCCAAAATCGATATAATTCCATGTTGGAAACTAGAAGTGTGACATGAATGTTTGAGCTAAAGATGAAAAATCATTGTAGGACATGATATCTAATTTGATGTACCATTTGGCAACATCCCCAGTTAAGGTACGTTGCAAGAAGTGAAGCTTAATAGAATCATCTACCATATAAATCGATGAACACCATATATTATAGGTGGTAATGTGGGTGGATAGATTCTCCCGGGGCTTTCCTTCGAATTTGGGAATATCATAAGGAAACTTGGCGGGCATAGGTGGCCATCAGGGATCATGTTTGATGGGGTTGTTAGTCAATGTAGCCAAATCTGATAGATCAATAGAAGATAAAAATGGATTTTGAAGTTGGTCTACATGATGGTCATGTTTCGGGCACTTCAGGATATGTCGCAGGGAAAGGTGAGAGGTGTGACAAAATAATGTGTAATAGATGCCCCTTAAAGCATGAAGGTAGAACAGGGAGTGATGACTGAGATTCTTTACGAGCTTTTACAAGGACAAGAACAAACACTGTCGGGAGACCTGCAAATGAATGATGCATATAAATATACATATCTAATATCAAAACATGAATCCATGGTATGGACATAGCCATCTAGATAGTAAGGACTATGAAATATATCCACGACATGGGTGCAACCATCCGAATGCGAAGGATGATTTGTAAATATAAGATCCAAGGTATGGACACAAACACTCGATATAGAAGGATCATCATAAATGTAAAGTCCTACGGTATGGTTAAAACCATTCGTATAGAAGAAACATGTATACAATCATGAACAATAGATAACTCCACGCAGTCGAAGTCATATTAAACAAAACACAGGGTATTGTGCTCCATCCCAACTTGATTAAAATACAAATTCTAACACACGAATGAATGTGTCGAAGTCGAACATGCTAGAAAACCACCTTATTAACGACCAATGATGTGGACCATTAACAGGCACGAGACAATCCACCAATACTGACAATGGCCCTCAAGGTACGACAACAAAATCCTTGAATGTGAAAAAATGAAACTGAAGTCGACCACTCATGGAATCATCCGATCAAAGGCAAATGATGGAAACCTGTCATCAGATATGAAAAACTTTCCATTAAGGCATGAAAGCTCTAAGGTACTGAAAGAGAGTCTCTAAGTCATCTTCCTGGATAATGAGCTGAAGTCGATAGGAAGTGCCCTGTCGAAGGAGGGCCATGATGAGTTCCTGACCGTCGACATTGAGGGCTTGATGGGGCCTAACCCAGGTTCAACATTAGTCAACCAGGTAAATCCCTACACTACTGGCCCTTTCAGCATCAGTCCGCAGAGTGCAGATTGAAGTCTCACCCAAAACAGTATGGGGGGATGCAAGAACTAAGTTTCCGCACACTGAGATGGTTGTGATGTTGTTTTTATACCTTAAACCCTGCCTTCACATAGATCAATAAGCCTTTAGGGATTATTGATGTACTTTCTTACTTGTCTTTTAGAACCTCCGCAAAGGTATCCAATCATCCTTCGTGCAAACCTAAACATTGATTAAGGTGCTTATGCACTTCTATAACTATGTTACTATATAATTTCCCGAATTATCTTAAGTGCTTGCTAACTTTACCATACAATTAAGATTATCTCTGATTAAACATATATCCTTACTTGCGTTCATGTAACAAATGGAAACATATAGATTCGTGCATCAAATTAGCATTACAACGTAAATCTAGAGTTTAACATAACATAATCACATGCGATCAACAAAAGTAAAATACACAGTAACTTCAAAACACTTCTCTTTATTAATGATTCAGACTTCCAGTACAGAATCTAATTGCTCTGCACACAAAACTGTAGGGGTCTGTGCACTCAGCTGCGGACTTCTACCCTAGGCCTCTGTGGACTCAGTTGCCGAGCCTCTTCCTACACTAAGACTCTCACTCTTAGCTCTTCATAGACTCATCAATGACTAAACTTACTTCACTTCCCTTCTTCCTTAAACTACTAAAAAGACTCTTCTAACAATTCTTTTTATACAATCCCATGGTCCACGAACCATGGGTAGATCTCTACAGTCGACATGAATATTACAAAAGAAGGGCAGAAAATGCTTTATGACACTTTACATCTTCATGCTCCGCGACCACAAAATGCAGAGACTTTACATTCTTTATAGAAAATTTTGGGCTTTCTTCCCCAAAACTTAGGCTTTTAGCCCAAAAATGGCTCTTAGGGGAACCCGTTCCCAACAGACCCCCAACATAAACATGGTGACTGGCCCTCAAGTCACTTTGCTGGCACGGAGATCTTGTCGTGAAGACCTCCTAGCTTGACTTGGACAAATGCTACCTCGGTGGTGCACTAGGTTGTTGCCTACTTGAGTTCCTCGACCAACTGCTCCATCGCTAGCCCTGCACTGTCTGACCATATCTTCTACTGGGTCTCCTAAAGACTAGAGAACTTGCCTTCAATAGTGGCCATGATCAAATATGCCTCATCTAGCCAAGGCTTCAAGCAAGCGTTCAACACTGCTTCCTTATGCTGAGATGCATCTACCTGCTCTTTCAACGCCTTGGCCTCCTATAACGTTTCTAGATAGTTCACATAGTCGCCTTAAATTCATCATAGCGCTGCTGTAGCTCCCATGCCTGTGTTTCTAGCCGATGCACATTGGGATCTTCTTGCAGACTGGTGACTACCTTGAGTGACTGCTTGAAGAGCGGAGTGCAATCCTTCACTGTGCTATCCATTGCTATCACGACATCTTTAACAACTATCTCGCACTACTCTCTGGTTTCTGGTGGAGTCGAAGGCCGAGTCTTCAACTATAATTCTGCAATTTTTAGGTTCAGTTCCAACTGAAACTTTTCCAATTTTGTTCGTGCATCACGCACCCTGGCAGTGAGCTTGCGAATCTGCATATCCATTGGCTCATCTTTGAGAATGGCCAACTCCGGGATAGACTGCTACCTTGATCGTGTGCTCATTCTTGTCTATGATGTCTTTCGAAAGGTTAATAGTGGAGTCTCTCTGCACAACCATATGAGAATTTTTGAATTTCTAGTCATTGATTAGTTGTAACGCGCTCTGTTCATGGGCCCGTAGTTTCGTGATCATGCCATCCTGCAAAAGGTGAAGCACCTCAGTGGGAAGCGTGGCCAAGTAAAGTCCAACTCCCATGAGGGTGCTGATAGTGGTCCTATGGTCAACACTCCATCCAGTAGCACTATGGGTCGGGGATCCTATGTGTGCACCATCCCTGCTACTTCTGAGGTGCCAGGAACCAAACTAGTTGACGTTGCGCTACTGCGACCCACACTGGTCCATACTGCAGCTCACGCAGACCGGTATGAATAGCACCCAAGGCTTGCTACTACTATATCTCGAACTGCTGTAGCAGTTTCGCAGTAGCATCCCTCACCATATCTTCTATGTCATTCAAGTCCCCCTCTGTTAGGGTAATCAGATCGAGAGAAGCCTTGCTGGCCTTGGACTTCTTCCACAACCGTACTTTTTCTGGATTTCTATTGCGCTTGACATGGAACAGATTTGTCTCCGGGTCCGCTCCTCCCTATTCCAATTGCTCATCCTCTTCCTCTATCTCTGTGGAAGGCGACTTTTGACACTGGTCAGAGCCACACTCCTCTTCCTCCGTCTTTCTGGCCGTCTACTTCATGGCGGTGCGCTCTGCCTTGTTCTTGTCCCTGACCTCCTTTTTTCACTTCACGACCAACTGTTCCATCTTCAACTTGGCCTCTTCCTTCTTTCACTGTGTGGTGGACTTGTTAGACCCACCTGTCAAGTCTGAGATAGCGTGCCAATCTACTGGCCAATGGTCGAGGACCACTGCAATCACATCATCTATGGCCAGGTATGGCAGGTTATACCACTTCTTCTTAGGTTTTTTTCACACACGTATCGAGACATGGTGGAAGTCGAGCTTGAATTCCACATACTCTTGTAGCTTATCAAAATTGGTTGGCAACAACCGCGGTTTGCGGCTGATGGCCATATGGATGCTCATCTCCATCAAGATCCAGAAGATCTTGCTGTCCTTACCCCTTTGAGGGTCCTTTGTAGCCCATAGTGAAGCGAACGTCGCGGCTTCCGGTAGGTCTAGCGTGACTAGAGGACACTGGCTATCCTCTGTTAACTCCCACGCAACCAGCACTATGGACAGTAGCAGCCATGCATAGTGGAATGCCTTACTGTGATCCTACCCCTCTCGGAAGTTCATGAGGAACTCACCGTAGAGGTAGTGCACCCAGTTAAATTGAATGCCCTTCGTGCACTAGGCCGCTAAAGCTACCACTAGTGCCAACACTTTGTCTATGCAACACTTCTGCATAATCTTTCCTACCAAGATTTGCGTTGCTACTTTGACCGCGGGGTCAATGATACTTGTGATGGTGTAGCTGTGTGGCTTCTATGCGAGCTTAAACTTATCCTTCATTGCTTCAACAAGGTCATGCTCGCTAGTCTTTCCGCCAAATGCCATGGCCATATTTTCTCCTAAGTCCTTCAATCGGGTGATCCTGTGGATGAGAATTTTAGTGATGGGTATCGACTTCTCCAGCCACAGACACCCATTGTGCACTAAGCACAGTAGCTGCTTGATGACTATCATCATGATGGGTGCACGATTGTAGTGCAGCACCTATAGCAGGTTTAGCAGACCTACCTTGTCCACACCTTTCAACAACTTCCTCTACTCCAAAGCGGTCACCTAAGTGTTTTTGTGGAAGACACAGTGCATAAGTTGGTCTATTGCTAAATGGGGGAAACGCCCCATGTTATTTAAATCCCAATATTTCAATTTTAGAAGGGGGACATGCCCCAGGCACGGTCCTTCAAAGATGATTTTGTTTGGTAGTAAGGGTGTGTGCAAGGTGACCTTACTTTCATCGATATCCTTCGGTACCTTTGTCTTTCCTCTGTGTGGGGGAATGTACTCGGGTAATTTAGAAATAGGGTCAGACCCCTCAACCTCAACATCCTCTGCCCCCATTTCAATTTCCTCATCACCCATTGGGATTTCCTTGACCTATTCTTTAGGATCTAGGTCAACAACCTTGCCCTTTTCCTACGCAGTGGGCTTGTCCTTTCACGGGTGCTTCCTAGGTGATGTGCACACCAGATGCAGTGTCACTATCTATTTCCCTTTCTTGTTCTTCAGACCCTCCTTGGTTGGGGTAGGCCTCGACCTAGGAAACCTTGGCAATTAGGTACTTCAGATGGTACTTCCACACTCGCAACCTCTAGGGCAACTCCCTCAGTTTCCATCGCTACCTCTGGAACAACTCCTTCAGTTGTCACTGCTTCCCCAACATTTACAGTCTCTGTGAGCGTCGACATGATGCTATTCAAAAAATCCCATGTCTCCTTTTGCAACTTCTCAAACGTTGAACTCGCTATCAAAGCCTCAAAGTATTCACAGTTCATATGCGCCTGAGAGCTCAACACCTCAATTCTCAAAATTCCAAGTGTTTTTCGCTGGGCAGCCATATGTAATTTATAGGCATGTCCGAATTCAAATCTGACTGTTCCCCCAAAATCCGCTCATTAATGCTAAATTGGCGATAAATTTTCAAAGATCTTTCCCTTAAATTCCAACTTAAATGCCGCCCCTCCCCACTCCATTTGGCCATATTTTCATCATCAAATCATGAACAATGACCATAACAGTCACTTTCTGTCTACCCTACGCGGTTTCTCCCTTGGTAGTGAAGCTCTCTGTTAACTTTTGTGGACTCTATGACATTTATTTGTTCTGTGCAGTTCCCCAATCGTGCAACTCCCCAACCTGGGTAGTGTAGTTTATAGTCCCACGCCTCCTTTTAGCTACCTGGAGCACTAAGACTGTGCTTCCCTCTTATAGTCACCTAGCCAAATCACCAGTGTATGGCTTCAATCAGCTACCATTCACCCTCCTTGGGAAGGGTCATCAATTCAATTTTACCAATTGAATTGCTCCACCATCGGTAATCTCCTTGATGACATATGGCCCCAGCTAGTGCATCCTAAATTTCCCTTGGAATTTATCAAACTTGCTATCATATAACAAAAACAAATCATTTACCTTGAGTGCACGCATTTTGATTTGTCGATCGTGCCATGCCTTTTCGCACTTCTTTTGAACCTGTTGATGAAATCCAGCTAGAAATCTGTCCTCCTCAAGCTCTGTGAGCTGCGTAAGCCTTTCTTCCAGGGCTCTACGATCTGCCATTCTTGTGAATTCCACTATGCACAGACTAGGTACAATGTATTCCATCGGCATCACAACTTCTATGCCATATATGAGCCTAAAAGGTGTTTGTCCAATCAGTTTTTTGCAAGGCAAAGCTTTGTCTCCAAATACCAATTCATTGGTATGACATCTAGAGTGTGACATAACAAATGCACCCATTAAGGCTGAGGCTCCATTCCATAATATTTAGTCCATTTGGCCAAGTGATCACGCAGATCATCCTTCCCATCATAATTTTCCGTCGACCATAGTTTTGGCTGTGCAAAGCGTATTCTCATCATCCTCCTATATTCGTGCCAATCATCAAAGCTATCCTTGTGCATACCCCACCATCTTGTAGGCGTAGTGCACAGTGCCCAATCCAAGGCCTTGAAGCGATGCTTCTATAGAACTTCCCTTTCAAATGCATCCAAAAATATATCCACATCAGTTAAACCATCATAAGAGGGCAGATTCCTTACCTCCGATGACACATAGCGCAACAATTTAGTCATCATGTTACAACGCAGCATCAATACTTCATGTAATCGATTTTGCCAGTGCTCCAATTCTTCATCCAAGTTTGATGTGCAAGAAATTTCGCGGTCCCATGCATTACGTCCATCCGCTATTGGATTCACCCAATCTTGATCTCGTGTTGTTATCTTATATATATGATCCAAATCATCATTGCTTTTGTAATCACGGATTGGTTTAGTATGGCACGGTCCTTCTGTAGGATCCAGGGGCACTACTACACGAAGTGATTTCCTTTCAAACATCATCTTTCACTTCTTTAGGTTAATCACCCCATTCATGTTAGTAGCCCAATCAATCCCAAGGAGTGTAGGGTAGGGGTTGTTGTCATCCCCAATTTCTATTACTTCAAAATCAGCTAATGCACTCGCGCCTTTAATATCTATAGTCACCCCCTGTAATCGTCCCATGGGGATGATCTTCTGCTGATTTTCCATCCTCAACTGAATCGGAGACCACCGTAGTGAAAGTCTCCCCATCCTCTACCATGTTTTCTTAGGCAAAAAATTCGCGTTTGACCCTAGATCTAGAATAACTTGATCCATATTCATATTCTCTTATCTACGCACGGTTCACCAAGAGCGTTTTATTTCCCATTGAACCTATTTATCAGTACCTGCAATCCCTTGACAACCTTGCTATCACACAACAGCTTCATGGAGGTCTCTAAGAAGGTTGTAAGCATAGAAGAATCTATTTCTTCAATGGGCTTACACTGGCTTCATGAGATAGAGGCCTCAATGAAGCTTTTCTTTGCTTCCATAAACATTTCACGTGCACGCTCCAGATCAAATTCAACCCCCTTCTTTGGAGATTTTCAGACCCACGTACTCTCTTCAGGTTGTTTCCCTTTTCACCCATTGCAGCTCCACTTCATAGTAATATATTCACATTCGGGTCCTCTTCACGAGGTTCAACCCTCATCATCTGCAGGTTTTGAGTCGGTTGTGAAGGCTGTGCCCCCTTCTCACATATCCTTGCTACCAATACAGGACAATCTTCAATCTTGTGATCGAACTGAGTACAATATCAGCATGACAAATGCATTGGGTTAGTGCATCCCGTGCATAGTGTCTTGGCCCTCCAAAATTATTGTTGAGCCTCCATTTTGTCCAAATTTTCATGATTTACCTAAATAATTTTATGCCGGTACTAAGTGTCTATAATCATTATTATTTGTTTTACGCATTATTAAGTTATCATTTAGAGGCATTTAGAGATGACAGTTGTTGATCTATGAACTATTCTTGTTTTGTTAATTTAATGTAATAATGTCATTAATGTCAGGCTCTTTTGTGGCATGTGCTAACATTACTGTAGTAGCAGTTCCTATACCAGTTGTGCCTGCACCAGCGCTGCTTGCACCAACATGCCTGCACTAATTTGGGGCTTTCATACATTGATACATTTTTAGGCAAATATGAAAGAGGTTTTTGTTCAAAATCGTGTTTTAACACTTCCACATAAGCTAAGATACACCTAGGTCATACGGATTTATATTTAGGCAATAATTAATGCCTCAAACCCAAATTCGTAATAATTTCCAGAATGCCAACTTCTGCCTCATTTTCCATACAGGTGAAGGCGAATAGAGAAATTATGGAACATGGGTTTTGGTCCCAGTATAGAAAATTGACAAAGCCTCAAACCAATTTATCAAATTCGTAATGGTCTAAAAGTTACATAATGGTCTTTGAGGCCATTTTCTAAAAATAGACTATTTTTCTAGAATTTTAGCATCTCAAATTTCAAACAGTAATTTTCAGGCACGATTTCCAAGGAAATGGATCTGAAACAGAAAATTATGAGAGAGGTTATTGTTGCAAATATAACAAGATAGACTACCTCCAAATTGTTTTCCAAAATTTGTAATGGTTAAGGAGATCCGCAGACTTCTTTGGAGGTATTTTGTTAAAAAAAACTAATTTTTCCAGAATTGTAGAAAATGGCCAGATTTTGGAAATTCATGCCAGATCTTCATTCCTTCAACGGGTAAATGGTTTTAATAATATTCTATTGATGAATATCAGTTGGTATTCAATCCCCGTGTTATTTGCTAAGGAATAGAGCCAAAATTATAATGAAAGAACATTATAAAAGGAAGGAGTCACGTAGGTGTGAAGGCTGGTTTTTGTATATGGCAGATTGTATTATGTAAATCATATTTGTTTGCAGAAGGAGGGAATCAATATTGCTATGCAGGAAGGGAGGAGTTGCGCACTAGTGGGATGATACCTCGAGGGGATCACTAGAACTAGTGTAGCATTGTTTTATGAATTTGTAACAGGACTTTTGCAATGAACTTCTTCAACATTTAACTTCGAATTCTGGTTTCTACTCTAAAATGAGTTTATTTGGCAATCACTTCTGAGTTTTGTTTCTCCTAAATGTTTTAAAGCCTGTGATTTAAATTGCTACAAGGGCAACGAGCTGGGTGGTTGGGCCCACCAGCCAGTCCATTGCCCCAAACCTCTTAATTTTCTTTTACTGCATTTTAGTTTTCTTGGTGTGAGTGTGATCTTAGATAATTTCTCAATTTCATTTCATAGCTCCTTTCCTTTTTCAATCATTTAATTTTCAATTTCATTCCACAAGCTTTATTTTACTGCTCTAGTTGTTTAAGTTTAATATCAATACTTTTGGATGTATTTTCATAAAGGCTGAACTAAAGTAAATGGTGAATGTTTTAATTGTCTCTCTTATTTATTATTACAAAGATTCACCTTGATCTCATTGCTACATAACAAAGTTTATTTCCAGAATGCAATGGTGAAATAATTGTTGAGCAAGAATTCTGGTTAACTTAACTTAACATGTATTCATGATTTCCTTTGAATATTATATGAGACAGATTCCTGCACTTTTGTAGAAAAACACTTATTCCTGCACTTTTGCAAGCAGATGCCCAGATCAGCATAAGGAAAGATTGTGAAACTTGTTGACAAAATGCTCACATAATTCTTCATTATAATTAAATGTTGCATATATTATAAGGAAGTATTTAATAAGATCAGGGTAAACAACATGAATTATATATTGGTTCTTATTGTATATTTCTCTTACAAATAAAGTACTGAATTGTGTTTAAGGGAAGCAGTGCATTATATCTTGATTCTTTCCTTAGATTAGTTGGAATGAAGTTGTCATGTGATTTCTAGTTTCATGCTTGCAACATAGCAGTAATTTTTAGGAGGTTTTGCATTCTTTATTTCTTGAATCACTTTCTTTTGAATGGCTACATTCCCTTGTCCCTTGGACAACTGAGGAAGGCTTACTATAGGAGTTAACTCAACCTAGAAGAGGAGCCAGAAGTAGATTCCCAAAGTGTGTTTACTTTATTTCGAAAAGCCTTATTTATTTTTCCTAAATGATGATTCTTTTGAATTTCTTGAAAGAGCTTGGTTTTTATTTAAAAGATCCTTGAGGTCATATTCTATCATATATTGTGCTACGCCTCTAATTTTACTTACCTGGATTGAATAATTAAATTCTAGTGTAAATCTTGAGTTTATACTGCCTGACAATTATAAGAGATCACCTGTCCCCAACCTCTGCCAGGTCCTCCTCTGCCTCAAACTTGTTTGTGCCCTTGAAAGCCTATTCGTGATATCCTAATGCCATGATCAGGAGGCCGTGTTTCTGTCTAAACTCTATAGGTGGGTGTTCTCTCCATCATCAACTCGTAACTACGGAAATTGCGTTCATCATGACCCATCGATTGACAGAAGTTGTAGAACAGATGTTGTGTTGTTTCTACAAATTTCTGCAGCAAATGGAAATTATTAGTCACATGTTTCCCTGCTACCTGACGTATAGAACACCACAACGTAGGGCCTGCACTTGGCTCAGCTTGAGCTTCTAGCTTCAGAGGCATCGGTCCTCCTACTACAACATAATTTGTGAAGACCGGGTAGTAATCCTTGTTATTCCCCTGACCTTTGCATTTCAGGCACCAAACCTCTTCGCGCACCTCTGGATGAACAACCTTATCATTCTTCAAACTGTGTAGTTCTAAGAAGAGTTTTTTCAACTGCACATGAATCTGCTGAACCCCCAGATTCAAATCTTGCATCAGGGTCTCATGCAGTCTCATCGCAATCTCCAAGGCTTCTGCGTGGGTTCCAATCTTCTATTGTGATAGCGCAACCCTTAGGTGAGGCAGGAGCAAAGCCACGAACCATTCATAGTGTTGTCCAACTGCCAAGTTCATATTAGCTTCGTGGATTTTATACTTCAACCATTGATCCAATTCCCAAGGTGTCTCATCTGGTTTCATCGTAATTTCTTTGAACCCCACTATCAACTGCACTTCAGACTTAGGTCTACTGAATTCTTTGTTCAGCACAGTCTAGATCTCTGCCAACACAACTGTTGGGTTATCATTACAGTACTTAATGTACCAGGTTAGCACGCATTCCTGCAAAGCACTAACCAGCGTTGCCTTCTTCATATGATCATCTGTAACACCTTTAGCTTCCCATATAGCCTTAGCGACGAACCAAAATTGGTCCGGATCCTCATTTCCCAAGTCTTTGAATAGAGGCAACTTTACCGAATTCACCATATTGAACTTTGGTGGAGGTGGCGGTGGTGTGGACGAGGTTGTAAGTGATGGAGGTGAAGATGGAGGTGGTGTAGGTGGATGTGGTATTCACGGGAACCCCTGTCTTATCAATTGAATAGCGCTTCGTGGAGAAGCCTGTGCTACTTCATCGTCATCACTGAGAGGAGGTTCAATCGACAGATATATTCAGGGCCCTTTCTCCCTACGTTCCTGTAAGTCCTTCCACTTCGTGTAGCCCCAAACATCAAGGTAACTACATAACCCTCTTTTCACACAATAAAATCTTATTCCAGGTATTTAAAGACTTTAGATACTTACCTCACGGCCCTTTGAAGAAGTGTCGCTCTGCTTCGTTGTAATAGACTGAAGTATCAACCTTGAACTCGGTTACAAACCCTCCTATGATACGATCGAGCCAAAGATCGACAATGTGTGTGATCTTATCTTTAGAGGCTTCCAATCTCTGCACTAACTCTGGGGTCCAGAAAATTGGGCCATCAAGCCTCCACCTTCCTTGGATTTCTGCGAACTACACGATCCACTCGTATAATTCAACTGTGAAGGAACAGAAGAAGATATCGTGTATCTCTATATACAGATATCTATTCAATCACCACTCTTTCATCAATTGCAGGTTCCTATTTTCCTGTGCCATGAATTCATGGATCTTTCTATCCAACCAGTCTTCAATCTCTTTCTTAGTTGGATTCCAGTGATGTGACATCACACATCTCTCATGCAGATTTCTGTCCCGACAACGGAACCAATTTTTGGATTGATGGGCCTTGACCCAGGTTTAGTGTTAGTTAGCCAAGAAAATCCCTACACTATTGGCCCTTTCCGCATCAGTCCGTGGAACACGGACTGAAGTATCACCCAAAGCAATATGGGGGAATGCGGAAACCAAGTTTATGCACCCTGAGATGGTTGTCTTTAGGGCTTATCGATGTACTTTCTTACTCGTCTTTTAGAACCTTCGTGAAGGTATCCAATCGTCCTTTGTGCAACCCTAAACAGTGATTCAGGAACTTACGTGCTTCTATAACAATGTTAATTTATAATTTCTCGAATTATCTTAAGTGTTTTCCAACTTACCATGCAATTAAGATTATCTCCACGTAAACATATATCCTTACTTGCGTAAATGTAACATATGGAAATAATATATATTCACGCATCAAATTAGCATTACAACATAAATCCAGAGTTTAACATAACATAGTCACATGTGATCAACAGAAGTAAAATACACTGTAACTTCAGAATACTTCTCTTTATTGATGATTCATACTCCTAGTACAGACTCTAATTGCCTTGCACACACAGCTGCAGAGGTCTGCGCACTCAGTTGTGGACTTCTACCCTAGGCCTCTACGCACTCAGTTGTAGAGCCTCTTCCTATGCTAAGACTCTTGCTCTTAGCTCTTCACAGACTCATCAATGAATCAACTTACTTCACTTCCGTTCTTCCTTGAACTACTAAAAATAATATTATAACACTTCTTTTTATACAATCCCATGGTCCGCGGACCATGGGTAGATCTCTACAGTTGGCATGAATTTTACAAAAAGAAGGGCAGAAAAACCTTAGTGAATCTTTACATCTTCATGCTCCGCGACCTCAAAATGCAGAGACTTTACATTTTTTTATACAAAACTTTGGGCCTTCTGCCCCAAAACTTAGGCTTTTAGCCCAAAAATGGCTCTTAGGGGAACTCGTTCCCAACAGACATGAAACAAGGAATAAAGTGGAATGTAATGAATAGGATCCAGGACTATAGTAAAGATTCAAACAATGTATAGGTAATAGACTGTAGATAGGAATTCTCTTGAACGTCGGTGTCATGACTCCAGAGTGTGGCAGCATTTGACTCAAATTAAGACCAAGGGTCGTGATGATGAAATTGAATAGTCAGATGAGAGGCAAAATAGATCACCCAAACCATGAAGGACAAGTGACTGAGCAAGGATATCCAAAACTGACATGAGAAATAGATGAGTGTCATTTTCAAGAGAGACATGCTCCCTATATAAGGGATGTTTCACTTTCATTTTCCCCCACTATTTCTAGAGAGTACCCCAATTATTTTTAATGACAAGCTTGAAGGGGATAGCATATGCTTGTCATATAAGTTAATTCTTCGAAGGAATCCATCCCAGTGAGTTTTATGAGTCCTATGAAGGAGAAACTCGATATCATCATGGTGACAATTATTTCGTCATAAATATTTTTAACGAGTTTGATGGAAGTATAACTTGGTATCTTTTTCATGTTTAGAGAGTTTGAAAAAGAGAGGAAAAAGAAAACTCTATCATGTCCCTTTTGGTAATTTTTCCCTCAAACCTGAAAAGGTAGAAAACAATATTCGAGAGAACCTCTTGACCATGTTGACCAAGGTGTTTCCTTTTCATAAACAGTCGATCCCAATCCGAAAAAGTGGTAAAATTTTACTGAGATGATGTCAACTCATTTACTTTTATGAGTTTTAAATGAAAAGTACTCGACGATCTTTTCATTTTTCGAGAGTCAGAAAAGAGCTTAAAGATGACTCCACCTAGAAGAAGAAGAGGTATAAAAGGATAACAATTGGTTCTGGTCATGATTGAACTCCTCAAAAGATGTAAAGGTCAAGAGGCTGGCTAATAAGACCACTCATTACAGATGTTCCTTAGGCAAGGGTAAAACAACCAAGTGAAAGCATATGATCGGCCAAAGAGATGGTGACGATGGAATGAAAAAACCAAGGCTCATCTAGAAAAAATCATCTGATAAAAATGGAAATCACAAGATGTAAAGTGGGAATGGTTTCATTTTTACACAAGCTTGAAACATGAGAAACTATGCTTGAGTATAATTGAAGATGGTTTCATTTTTTCACAAGCTCGAAACATGGGAAAAAACTATGCTTGGATTTGGTTTCATTTTGACACAAGCTTGAAACAAAGATAAACTATGCTTGAAATAAGTCTGCATGCCCAAAGCATAATGAATCAATACGAGGTACATTTCACCCAAGATTCATCTCATTCACCTAAGTATACTATTGGTTACTAAGAGGGGGATAAAATGAAGGTTCACTGACGAGATCAAGTGAAAGACTCGACTGGGATTTTATGAGATCTAATCAAAGACTCGAATTGGAAGGGGATTTGTTTCATTTTTTAACGAGTTTGACACAGGAAAATAACCATGCTCATGACACCTTGTTTCATTTTTTTACGAACATGAAACAAGTAAAAGAACTTTTCTCATGGATACCTAATTCATTTTTAATGAGGTTTACATAGTAAAAGAACTATCCTTAGGGCCCTTCTTTCATTTGTTAACGAGATTGACACAAGACAAGGAATTATGCTCCAAACCCTTTATCACAAACCAAAATAGACCATGGATTCCAAGATGTTCTCATTAGATCAGAGAACAAAACTCTGGAAGGGATACATGTTCAGAGATCCAATGGAAAAATCGGGCTCCAATTCCCCTAGTACATGGCATACTACATCACCTAGTAGATCATCAGTAGATGTGGGCATGGAACAGGTGGCCACATAATTAACCTATGGCGAGGGTGAGATGGCTTGCACATGAAAACCATTTAGGGATGATGGTTGAGTGGGATTTGATTCACGACCAATGAATGTAAGTTAATCAATGATGAAAATGCTTCCTTCATGCGGGAAACACATCACTCGAAAGAGGTAAGATACAAGAGCTCCTGTGACATAAATATAGTCATGGAAAAGGGTTAGTTTAAAATCTAAAGGGCCTTGGAAAACCATCACATCTATATAGACAGTATTTCCTCCCAAAGTAATAGGAAACTTTGGAAAGATCCCTAATGGTTGACTGGTTCCTCTGTTAAAAGATAACAGATTTTGGGTGATGGGAACAAGCTGAGGAGAACCTAAAGCTTTCCAAGTAGTTAAGGACATGATACTAATAGATTCGCCCTCATCTATGACTGTGCTAGGTATGGCCATATGGTAAGCTTGTATTGTAATCTAGAAAGTCACATAAGACAAAAGACGATATCTTGCCAGTCGAATCCAATCAAAAGAAGTAACTAAACTACTCAGAGGGGGTGCCATAGGAACATGAGAGATTCCCTCTTTCTTGATGGGAACAGGAAAAATTCTCTCATGCACCTCGGGAATAGGAGGATTTACCTCCAGTTCATTTGAAATTGAAGAAACTAAAAGAACCTAAGGAGTATGAGGTTCACTCTCTACCGGAAAGGTACGGTTAACTGAAGGTGGATCCATGTCCACCATTTTCTTAACCAATGGTTGATTAGGGAATGGACTCACAAGACTCACCTTCAGAGAGAGCGGGGTTGAAGAAAGATGAATTTTGATCAATCACTTGATCAACTAGCAAAGGATCAGGGGAAAACTTTTGATACCTAGATGGAAGACAAGGTTGAGAACCTGTAAGGTTTTCAAACTATTTCAAAGCTTCATCCATAAGAGGACAAAGGTGAATGGGATGATTACCTTCACACACCTTACAAGGAAATTTTACTGTTTCCTTTTTCCCATAGGCTTTATTGTCACTAGTTGAAGGTTTACCACTAGCATGTTCGCCATAGGATAATGACAAAGGTCGATGTGAACCTATGGAACACACTTCTAAGACCTTTGGAATACCAGGAAAATTTCAAAGAAGGTGGTCACCCTTACATAACATGCAAGGGAATTTTACTTTCTCGAGCTGTTTGGAAGATTTTTCTACATTATTTGCATCAGTAATGATAGTTGTTTGGTTGCCCCCTTGCTTATTTTTCTTCTTCTTATTTGTCCTCTTCTTCTTCTCCTTAGCTTCCTGGTTACTAGAATCCAGACTTTCACTAGGCGAAGAGGAAGAAAGGGGTCAAGAAATAGGTAAAGAATGAAAAGGGTCAAATTTAGGATCAACATGAGGTTGATGTTTTTTAGGTTGGGGAGAACTTCATTGAAAAGTAGTTTGGGCACTCGGAATCACCGAGGCTAAAAATAACCAAATTGGCAGACCAATGGTCAATGCAGGAAGGGACAACATTGCCATATAAGGAGCACCAGTATTTCCAAAAGAAGGAAAAGGACTAGGATTCCTGTCAGAGGGTTTTCCTTGACTGGTAGACTCAGGAAATGTTGCCATTTGTATCAACCCAAGATCTACTAAGATTATTCCCATAGGAAGGATGTTTTTCTGTAGTTAATTAAATGATTTTAGAACTTTAACAAAAATAAATAAAAAAGGGGTAATCTAGGCAAAAGGGTTTACCAAGTATCTGTGAACCATTATATACACCTTAGTCAAAACCAAGGACTTAATGTACGATGACCAATCTCCCCGAATGTTATGTTCGGTGTATCACGTTTACAAGGTGACTGACCCAGCTACCTGTGGCTAAAGGATGGAAACCTAGTGGGGTCTCCCAATATATATGTGACGGTACGGGGAACAGAAGGTCGTGATAGCGTTGTCTAATGCAGAACCATTCGATGAGAGCATACCTATATACTTATCATACTGAAGTGCCTCCGATATAACCGAAAGCACTGGAGAACCTTCTATATACTTCCATACTGGGACGGATTTCACCCCCGGGATACACTGTAGGAAGTTAGCGGTAACTACTATGTTTAAAGATGTCAAAACATGTCTCTAGCCTAGATCTCTAGATATTTGTCTTAAGTGACAAATGCTCCTTAGGTTAATTGAGTTAAATTTTAAGTTTATCTTCAATTTAGTTTTGGTTTCAAGGCTCAAAAAGATGTCACTTGAACACCTATGATGCAACTATATGAGAAAAGGAAAACTTTTTATTTCAATCAAAGCTAGACTAATCAAGGGAAGAAATTTCAATCAAGAATGCATCAAACAAAATGCATCATGAAAAATGCCTTCCACTAACTTTCACTTTTGTCTTCCAAAAGCAATGCCAAAAGTAAAAAAATATTTTCACTTTTCACTATCCTAAATAAAACTTAATGCAACGAGAAAGAGAAAAGTGTAATCAACTCAACTCAATGAAAATTTACTTTCACTTTATGATTTTGAATGAAAAAATGTTTCAAACATACTTAAATGAAGAGACATTTCACTTTTTCTTTTTGAAACATAAGGATGAAAACAAGTACTCTCTTTCAGTCCAAACAACGCAAACAATTTGTAATCTATGCTTGACAATGGAACTAAAGCAATCCTCAAAGTATCAATATAACTTGAAACTAATGAAAACAACTTCACATCAATGAACCAAAAGCAACTTGACAAAGATGCCATGATTGCATGAAGACTCTTGAATGGGAGAAATCAATCTCAGAGAAGCAGACCAAACAATGAGTTGAGGGTGACCTAGAAGCCCTAGAAACGCTAGAAGGCAATGAAGCTTCAAACACACATAAACAAGATATAGAGACAATTGCAGTCATACAAGCATCACAACCAAGACAAATACACTGTAGACATAATGAAAAATCACTGACAGAGGCCAAAAATACTGAAAACAAGAAGAAACTCTAATTTTTCTTTATCCTTTGGGATCAGCGCGCCTATTATAGGCAAAAGGGAAACGCAAGGGTAATCAACACGACTATAATTAAAAAATCAGCAATGAAAGTGCAACTATTGAAGCATGACACATGATGGGTGAGAAAATATGGGAAAACAAAAAATATTTAAGACCATAACAGACTGGGTGTCCTCAAGAAATAACCAGTGAGTGCTAGTAGCTACAGAGAAGCAAACAAGCCAAGAAACTGATGGTTGGTCAAACTCATCAGATAATCTAATTGAATGAATGATGAAAAGGGTTATAGCTTCCCTAGTGGAGTCACCATTTTGTTGTCTAGGCAATCCTCTCTGTAGACAGAGACGATCCCTCTATCCCAATGAGTGGTACTAGCAACCTACGTGACAATCTAATATACACTTTCCTAAGTTACAATCTAAATAGGAGAAGAGGACAATGGAATACCTCGTTTTGATGCTATACTTCCCTCCTTTATTGAAGACCTTGAATCAGTTGTGCCACGAGCTCATTCCTACTTGTCACAATGTTTAAATGCCTGCACAAGAGATCAAGACACAAAAAAGCATACGAGTACAAACAACATAATTGAAAGTAACCTACTTAAGAGATCAAGGAGCATTAAGATAAATGATGCATGAACATACACATTTATGGAAAATGAACCAATAGTTGTATATATTAATAGAATAAAGGAGGAAGCATACAACCAAGCCTTAATGTTAATAAGCTCTCCTTGAGTGAATGTCCAAGTCCAAGCTCAAGCTCTCCAAGCACTCCTTCTCCATGCCAAATGAGTAGCATGTAGGCACAATCTCAACATAAGGGTGCAAATAGCCAAAGACCAACCATTTGGGAATGGGAGAATATGAATATATAGGCAAGGAAAGGGATTTAGGATCTCTCCAAAGATAGGAGAAGGCCCTCATCTCAAGGAGGTATCTCATAGGGATAAGAACTGTCAGGCCAGGGTAACTCCAGAATGAATGAGCGGAAGAAAAAACTGATTGATTTATTCATTAGCTAACTATCAGTTATATACATAAATATGACGGATCAGTTCATCTTCTTGATGACTGTCCAATTCACCCATCCGTTGAGGATTAGGTGTCAACATTCCCCCCCTTAATCTGAAGGGATGTTGGTGAGTCCAAGCATCGTTCTGAATCTTTCAAGCTTTTCTCTTCCAAGCGCTTTGGTGAAGATGTCTGCAATTTGCTCGTTTGTGGAACAATGACGGAGATGGATTGTTTTGGCCTCAACATGATGTCGGATCAGATGATATTTAGTATTGATGTGCTTAGTACGATCATGGAACTTTGGGTTCTTGGCCAACTTTATTGCAGAGGTGTTATCAATCATGAGTGGAGTTGATTGTATTTGTTTTACCTGCAAATCTTCAAGAATTTTCCTGAGCCACACAATTTCTTTCGTTGCTTCAGCTGCTGCCACATATTCTGCTTCTGTTGTGGAATCTGCTGGTACTGATTGTTTGCGTGATCTCCAGGAGATAGCTCCTGATCCAAGACTCATAGCATATCCTGAAGTAGATACCCCAGTTTCTTTGTCTCCATCGAAGTCTGAATCAGAGTATCCAATCAAGTTGAAGTCGTCCATCTGTGTATACTTGATTCCAAGGTCTTGAGTTCCCTTCAAGTACCTTAGAATCTTTTTGCAGCGGACCAATGTCCCTCACAAGGATTTTGCATAAAACTGGAGAGGATTCCAACAGCAAATGAAATGTCTGGTCTGGTAGTAGTGAGGTAGATGAGACTTCCTACAAGCTGTCTATACTTTGTTGCATCCTCAAATTCCTTTCCTTCAATAGATGTGAGCTTCAAGTTTTGTTCCATTGGAGTAGAAAGAGGATTACACTCTGTCATGCCAAATCTGTTTAACAAATCTCCAATGTATTTCTTTTGAGAAAGAAATATGGACTTTGGATGTTGGGTTACTTCAATGCCAAGATAGTAATGAACATAGCCCAAATCAGTCATTTCAAAATTTTTTCCTAATTCTTTCTTTATGGATGCAATATAGCTTTCATTGTTCCCTGTCATTAAAAGATCATCTACATATACCACAAGATATACAACTGTTTTGCCAACTTTCTTGACAAATAAAGTTGCATCATCAAGATCAAAATGATTGAAGTTGAGTTTCAGAAGATGCTTAGTTAGTTTTTCATACCAGGATCGTGGTGCTTGTTTGAGGCCATACAAGGACTTCACAAGTTTGCATACTTTATGTTCATGTCCTTTCACAACAAATCCTTCAGGCTAGGACATAAAAACATTCTCTTTTAGATCTCCATTCAAGAATGCAATTTTTACATTCATTTGATGGACTTTCCAACCGTTCTGAGCAGCTAGTGCAAAGAGTGTCCGGATGGTGGCCCATTTTGTTTTGGGGGCAAAAGTTTCCTCATAATCGACCCCTTCCTTCTGTGCAAAACCTTTTGCCACAAGCCTAGCTTTGTGCTTGTCAAGTGAGCCATCAACTTTGTATTTGTTCTTGTAGACCCACTTGCAGTCAATTGGTTTGGTTCCAAATGGAGGATCAACCAGCTTCCAAGTGCCATTCTTTATGAGGGCATCATACTCCTTCTGCATCGCTTCTTTCCATTCATCATGAGAAGCAGCTTCTTTGAAGGAAGTTGGTTCAAAATCTGTAGACAAGTTCAATTCACAATCATAAGTAACATCCATATCAACAGGTGAATTAGAGTTATCTACATCACCTCCATCTTGTTGGTTTGTATTTCTGGTTCCTGTTTTTCCAATTTCATCAGGATGAACACTTTCAAGAGTCTTTGTCAGCCACTTTGGGGGACCTTTCTGAGATGGTCCAGGCTGCTCTGTTGATTGAGTTGGGTCTGAATCAAGATTGAGTCTCCCAATTCTATCAATTACATCACTTAAAGCATCATCCGTTGTTGGAGTGTCATGCAGGGGAGATTGTTCTTCAGAAGAAGATTCCACATGTTGATCGAGTATAGGAATCCCCCCTTCAAGATGTGGAATCTGATTATCAAACTCTTGAAATGATTTCGGTTTTGTGAATTTATCCAAGCGATCAATTTGCCGCTCAACAACACTATCAGATTTGGATGATTCAAGAAAAATGACATCTCTAGATAAAACAAACTTTTTATTTAATTCATCATAGAGGTGGTATGCTTTAGATGTGTTTGAATACCCCAGGAAGATACACTTACGACTTCTAGCACCAAGTTTGTTTCTATGTACCTTTGGTATTAAAGCATAACAGGTGGAACCAAAAATCCTGAGATGTTTTACCGAAGGAACATGTCCATACCACAATTCATAAGGAGTCTTGGTTCTTATAGCACTAGATGGACATCTATTCTTTATATATGCGGCACATAGAACAACATCAGCCCAAAACATTGTCTTTACATTTTTGAAGAAAAGCATGGATCGTACCATATTCAAAATTGTTCTGTTCATTCTTTCAGCTACACCATTCTGTTGAGGATTATAAGGCACAGTTGTTTGATGTTTAATCCCATGTTGGCGAAGATAGTGTTCAAATTCATTTGATGTATATTCTTTTCCATTATCAGTGCGAATAGACCCAATATGAGATTGTGCATCATTTTCAATCCATTTATGAAAATTCTTGAATTTTTGAAAAGCATCAGATTTGTTCTTCAATAAATAAACCCAACACATTCTGGTGTAATAATCAATAACTGTCATGATATATTTATTTCCATTTGTAGAAGAAACAGGCATTGGACCACATAAATCTGAATGAATGAGTTCAAGCTTCCTATGTGCTCTTGAATGTGAATCATGAAAAGATTGTTTGCTATGCTTTCCTAGAATGCAAGCATCACATTGCTTATGTTTTCTAGGAATTGTAGGCAAACCAGCAACACCATTTTTCTTCAACAAGCGGAGACTATCATAGTTTAAATGTCCAAATCTAGCATGCCATAATAAACTTGATGGAAGTGTACCTTCTTCATGATGAGAAATATATGAGAAATGTTGTGCATAAGCAGAAGTTCCTTGCAGTTTAAGAAGTCTTTCTTCTTCTAAACCCCTCATGACAAGTGAGTGGTCAGATGCCTTTCTTACCTCAAGCTTTCCATCAAACATATGAATGGAGTGACCTTGCTGGCAGATGTGGACCAAGGACAGCAAGTTTCTTTTGAGCTGTGGGAGATATAGAACATGATCCAGAAGAAAGTTTGGAAGACCAGGCAGTTTAAGCCTGATTGTGCCAAGCCATGATGGCTTGATTTTTGACTGATCTGCAAAGTATACTGCTCCATCAACATTATCAGTGAAATATTCAAAAAAATCTTTCCTATGAGTCATATGACAGGTTGCTCCTGAATCAAGCAACCAGTCATTTTTCGAAGAAGCAAGTGAAGCATTAAACAAATCTTCATTTACTCCAATGTTACATTGTGCCTCAATATAGTGAGCGGATTCATGTGCTTTACCTTTGTCTGAGTCATCAGTTTTACCTTTCTGTTGATTTCTTCTTTGCTCAATTTTGTCCCATGGTAGCTTGCATGTAGAAGCATCATGTGATCCATTTCGTTGCAGCGAATGCAATGCAGATCTGCCTTTTCTGCTTGAGAATGTCTGCCCCCCCTGCCTCTGAAGTATCTTCCTCTTCCTCTTCGTCCACCTCTTCCTCTTGTAGAATCTTGAGCAGGATGCTTTTATTTATGAGCAAGGCAAACAATCTCTTCAGAAGATTCAGGGACTGTTTTCTTTCCAAAGGCTTTCTCTCTTTCAGCAAACTTTTTCACAAGAGAGTCAAAGGTTATATCTTTAAGATTTCCATTTGCTTGTAAAGACTCAAGATAATTGGAGTAGGTAGGATAGAGTGCTTTGAGAAAGGAAATAAGAGAGATATCCAGCTCAACCTTAGTGGATTTAATATCATGCATTATAGACTTTATTTCAGATGCAAGAGCAAGAGGATCATTATTTTTCAGTTCAAGAGTGAAGATTTTAATCATGAGCTGAACAACTTCTAGTGCAGAATGTGTATCATAGAGTTCTTTCAGCTTTTGTAAAGCTTCAAAGGCAGTGGAATAGGATGAAATATGACGACTTACTTCTTCATTTACAGATGCTGCGATCAATGCATAGGCTTTGCTGTTCTTGTTTTCCCAAATGACAAGTTCTTTATCTGATGTAGGCTGCACAGGGTCTTTGTCTTCTTCTCCGACACACACTCCTTTCCACAACTCATTGTAGATGAGGGTGTGTTTTACCATCCGGGACCATTCGGGATAGTTCTCCTTTCCAGTGAGAACTATTCCTACCATAGAGACGATTGAATGCATTCTGTAAAAAATTACTTCTGCTGATAAAAAATCCTTACGTTACAGCCTTCAAATCCCTCTAATATTTGCTAAAAAACATCAGCATTTCATTGTACATATCAATGCAATACTACTGTTTTGAAAAAAAATGCGCAAGGCATCACTTCAATGTATTAATATATCACTTCAATATATCAATATATATCATGCAATACTATAGATGCTTTGATATATAAAACACTTTGAAAACACCGCAATACTTGAATGAGCTTTGATACCATGAATTCGATAAACGTTTATACTTTGACTCAACTGCTCAACCAAAACTGCTATCATACCATCACATAAAACTGCGTAATACCATAACGAGGCTGTGGAATATTTAAAGGCTCGTGCTGCCAAATCAACAACTCATAAAAAATCAAAGCTTACATACATTGATGACAATACGGTTTACAACAACGACATATCTCGGGACAAAAAACGGGATCATTAAGAGGCCGCAGCCAAAGAGTTTTCTGTGGCGCTGAAGTATACTGGGCTTGAGCTGAGTGGAGTGTCTTTGGCCCAATTTTTAAACACCAATGATAAGAACCATGTAGAATTAAATGCGGACCTTCTGCGGTGCTTGGATCTGGTCATGAGAGAGCATCCCAATGAGAATCGAATTATGGTGGGAAGAAGTCTTTATCCCAAGCAATTTGAACGAGGTGCAGATATTGGTGGTGCAGCAGTGGCCGCAAGGGGCTAAAGAAGAGTCCGAGACGAAGTTGAATTATTCAGAAAATAATGAAGTCGGGTCTCAAGCACAAGCTTCTGTTCAAGGCGATTTTGTCGAGAAGACAGAGATCAATATGGGGGGGCGCGAGGATGAGTTGAATAAAGAGAATGCCGAAAACCCAGTCAGTGGGTCAGTGGCGTGCGAAACGGACCAGGAAGAAAACAGCGATTACGAGTCCAGTGAGAGCGAGGAACAGTACTCTTCCGATGGGGTTTCGGGCCAAGCGGCCAGCTAGAGGTAGAGACAATGTATTCAGGATTGTTGTGGCTTCGAACAAAATCGGAAAAGTTATTGGGAAACAAGGCAGCAAGATTGCAGATCCAGCGAAAGTGGGAGTGAAGACCATCAAAACATATGTGGAACGTATGAAATCTGAGGGTGTGTCAGGCAAACGCTCAGGCAGCGCTGGTGCGCCAGAGAGCAGAGAGCGTTATGTCAGGCAAACGCTCAGGCAGATGCAGCGCTGGTGCGCCAGAGAGCAGAGGAGTTATGTCAGGCAAACGCTCAGGCAGATGCAGCGCTCAGGACAGCAGGAGTTACAACTATTTCTGGGACCTGTGCTCTGATACCATGTCAGGCCAAGGTAACTCCAGAATGAATGAGCGGAAGAAAAAACTGATTGATTTATTCATTAGCTAACTATCAGTTATATACATAAATATGACGGATCAATTCATCTTCTTGATGACTGTCCAGTTCACCCATCCGTTGAGGATTAGGTGTCAACAAGAACAAAGGGCCAATTTGAGAGAACTCGACCTCATCCATGTTGAACAACCTCCACCTCGTGATTCTAGAAGCCTCTAGATCACGAAGCTTCTTGTCCTCTTTGGGAAAATTTCATTTTAGGGATCATCGCAGGTATTAAAGCCAAACACACGTTGACATCGTAAGGCTAGTATAGTGCAACTAGTGACCAGCATGGGTTCCCAGTGTTAGGGGAGTGATGATGCTAAAATTATGGTTTTAGAGCTCTTTCTTTAGGGGAAGATTTAAGGCATTTTTCCATCAGTGTTTTAGGGAAGATCTGAGCTACATGTCTGGTTGAGTACATTGCATGATGGTGATGTTTCGGGCACTTCCGTGTATGTCATACGGAACTGCGGGAGGTGTGAAAAATATTGTGTAACAATGACTAGGATTAACACCAATGGTTGACATATAAGATGGAGTAGGCATAGACACATGAGGGAAATTCATAGGATTTATAGAGGAAACAGGTGGAATTCACCAGGAAGATGTGAGAAGTGTAGATGGAGGAGTAGATATGGCCCCACTAAGAGGTGGAAATGATGACATGGCAGTTGACACTACTAATGGAGAAGGTAACGATGTCTCAGACTCCATGATAGGGTAGACAAATGACAAATGTACGAAAGTATAATCAAGTGTAGAATCGTCATGGTTCAACCACAACAAATCAGGTCATAGTGGATCATCTAAGGGTGGATTGGTAGGAGAAATAATATTGTCTAATAAATTCTCAATAGAGATCAAATCAGTACCAGAAGGAACAAGTATAGACTCCAAAACTATGCGTTGATCTAAGTATTGAGCACCGATAGGCACTCTCCATGCAAGAGTGATAAGTCTACCTCATTCAGGAGGCAAATCGTGTAGACATTGTGACTGGTGGAGAATAAATTTAGCCAGGGTGAAAAGGTATAATTTAACACAATTATGTTAGTGTAAACACCCTAAGACCAAAAATATTGACTCAAATCACACAAACCATAATACAAAGAAGTTGATGGTGGAACAATTATACTAGCGACTTGCTTCCCAACCCATTTAACTGAAAACTTGGTGCAAGTGACCCTATTAGCAATGGGCACCCTTCGAGAGGACTGAGAGAGTATAAATAATATCTACCTGAGGTATAAAGAATATGACCCCAACCCTACACCTGTGTATGATCCCTAAAACATAGGGCACTATGGTCACCGCTGACAATAACACAACCTGGGGGGAAGTCGCAGGACAAATCAACATGCAAGGGCAAGACACTTAACTCAGAGAGCCAAGATCAAAATCACCTTTAGAGTTTCTTCCCAAGTGGTCCACAAGTCCTACAATAAATGCTAATAACACCATTTGTATGCATGAAAATTTCGCTATATCATGCCACCTGAAACTAAGAGAAATGGGCCATGTCACCTCACCTAGCCTAAGTGTAACTTCGTGCTTAATCCTCTTGTTAGAAGGTATTCCCAGACCACACTACTACAGATGATTTAACACCCTACCATAAGTTTCTAAGTGTCATTTGTAGTATTGGAGTAGTTAACTCACACACCTATCTCCAAGACCCTACCCTAAGCTATTGTTGGTGTACTACCAATAAAATAAAAGGGACAAGTCTATTTAAATTGATTATAACGTTAATTGTAGTTGGTTGTTGTTTACACAGTTGGGTTGCTGCGTGAAAATTTAATGGTGTGAATGACTCTTGTTACTAACCCTGATGCATCTATACACAAATTATTCTTTTAGTTTGATGAATTCTAACTACAAGTGGGTAAGATTTTTTCCACACAACAAACTGATGCCTATTGATGCACCTGTCACAAAATTCTAATATGATAATTATCCCAATTTTGTTTTTTGTTTTTGTTTTTGTTTTGTTTTGTTGTTGTTGTTGTTTTTTAGTTTTGTGTTTTTGTTTTTGTTTTGTGTTTTTGTTTTTGTTTTTGTTTGTTTGTTTGTTTGTTTGTTTGTTTGTTTGTTTTTTTTGTTTTTTTTTGTTTTTGTTTGTTTGTTTGTTTGTCTTTTTTTTTTAGATTGATGAACCAAAAATAAACCAAAATGGAAAACCATGTAACCGAGAAGAGACCAAAGAAAAGTTCCCAAGCAAGAACGAAAAGAACTCCAAAAGTGTTCAATCTAGGAAAACAAAGCCAAGAAAACAAACACACTCAAAGCGATCAAAACTAAAAGCCAAAAGTGGAAGAAGGAAGGCAATGCCAATAGGCTAGGGCTATAGCACAATGACTCAAGTAAGGCCAATGTTCTACAAAGGTCAACACCAAACCCTAGAGGCAAGAAGGCCTAGACAAGATCAAATGAGAGTGATATAAGACAATTAAAACACACCAAAATGAACTTTCCTAGATGACGAATACACAACCAATCACAACACCACCATTTGTGACAAAAATAACCAAAAGAAGAAAAAGATCACTTAAAAATGAGTCAAAAAAGAGCACAAATGACATAAAGATCTGAAAATGAGATATGAAGTAGAGCCAAGCAGTCACCAAAAGCAACCAAACAGATCTGAAATTGAGATCTAGAAATGAGAAAACTAGTCCTCAACCAAAGCACACAAAGAATCCTTCAAGGAACCTGGAAGAACACAAATAATGGAAGATCAAAACCAATGAATAATAAATGGCTCAAATCTGACAAAGATCAAAAAATAACAACAAAAAAAACAAATAGATATTACAGATCTCCAATAGATCAGAAAAAAACGAGAAGATCAATGCCTAGGACATGATAAAATCCTTCTCCCAACAAAGAAAAGAAAATCTAAGGAAATCAAACAAAAGAAAATAGATTTGGACCATACCTAGACAGTAAGAAAGGAGCTTACAAAGATCAATGATAAAAACATAAATGTATGAGGATAAAAATTGATTTTTCAAGGGTAGAAGCCCTTCGCATGCACAACACATGCTAAATTTGGTCGGTCACTCTATTCCTAATTGCAAGGCAAGCGACTAGGATTCTCTAGTCGCATGAATGACTCCCTGTGGGAGAAACTAGGGAATGAACTAAGAATTCTCGAAAAACCTACACACAAGTTGAGAAAAAAGGAAAATGTTTAGAAAATAATTCCTAAAAATAGCCAAAAAGAGTCAGAAAAACTGGAGAAAACTCAACAAACCAGGATAGGAGAGAAATCAACAGAAACTAGAGGCAAAGTGGACACAAAACAAAAATTCTCTCATTGAAAGAACCAATTTTGTTGTAATGAATTATACAGGGAGTTATTTCTCCTTGATATCATGCCCAATTGAGATCATCAGGCAATAAAAGAGAATGGCTAAGACAATCTAATAACAATCCCCAATCTAGATGGCCATGCATGCAGTTTCGATGCAATTTTATTCCTACAAAGTATGAGCAAGTACCTTGCCTCCCCACAAGTTGGTGAAGGTTTTTGGGCCTGATACAAAATCCTTGCACTCCAATAAGGTGATCTCTTCCATCCACTCTCGATCCAAATCTTGCACAAAAGCACAACCAAACATAGATGACAAGTGATCTTCTACAGAAGATCTTGAACTCAAAACATCTAGAAGTCACACATATAAATTACCACAAAAATTATATAAGGGGAAGGAACATAGATTTATATTAACTATATAAGTGAAATTACATCAATATACCTTCCCGCAAAGGAGATCCTCTCCTCAATCTTGTATTATGGTCCCCTCTCCCAGGGAATCTTTCGCGCTATCATGTGGATACTTGATCTTAAACCCTTTCCTCTTAGTGAGATTATATAAGCTCATTCTATCATCTAGGAGAATGTATCTAGATACATAGGGGCTTGAGAATTTAGGAAACTTCCACAATAATTGACCCCTATCCAACTCATACACAAATTGGTCAAATTGATCTCCTTGGGAATGGTAAATGCTAGAAACCTTTTTCACAATTCTGATATTTTTCTCAATTGTCTCAATTATGAAATAATTATTATCTAATAATTATAATATTTTGGTAAATTAATTATGAAAAAATTCTCAATCATGTAATTTCACCCTTTTATCATGGTATAAATCTCACATAAGTAAAAGAAAAGGTGAAACTAGACGCATTTTAGCCAAACAACTAAGGTAAGTTTATATTGGGTTTCCCTCACTATAATGGAGTGGAAAATAGGGTTATAAAATTAGGCTTGCTCCCTATTCCCATTTACTTGCACGTCACATAAGTAAAAGAAAAGGTCAAACTGGATGCATTTTAGCCAAACAACTGAGGTAAGTTTATATTGGGTTTCTCTCACTATAATGGAGTGGAAAATAGGGTTATAACATTAGGCTTGGTCCCTTTTCCCATTTACCTGCACAAACAGATTTAACAATTGTAAGAACTCAAGATATTAAGAAATTACTTGAAATAAGAAATATGTTTATCACATTGACCAAAGAAACTTAAAACTAGAGAAAACCTTATTTTAAAATTGATAACAACTTACAAAGATATCACAGTTAACCAAGGGTTGAAAGTACTCAAAATAATAAATACTGAATAAGTGAAGATGAAAATATCGTTAGTGAGGCTACTTAGGCTAAGAGTTTGTGAAATTACTTGAAAGGTAAATATATGTCAAATCATCCATCAAATGGTCACCAATTCATTAATTCAGCTATCTGGGGTCCGGAGAGGTATTTTAATTGAATTTGTTTCTTTGGTCTAGATGTCATATTTGGTTGTTTAGATCAAAATCAGGGTTTAGTCTTAGTTAAACTTACTTTCTAACCTTGTATAACTTTAATCACATTTTAATGATATGATCCAAGCATCCAAGGTCTAGAAGATGCAACAAGTTACTTTTACAACATTAGGGAAAATATCAAATCATGATTAATTGTATTTGCTTCCTAATTAGCCTAATATGATGATTAAGTAGTTTTAAACAAATTCAGTCATCTGGGTTGTGAGGCATTCAAATTGTTCTTACTAAAATAAGAGAGTGGATGGGTGGATCTTCATTACTCGTTACTTAATCATGATTAGAGTTTAAACAAAATTTACGGTCATTCTGGGGGTAGAAGGTGTAGAGCTTGTTGATCCTCACACAAGCCTAGATGGGTATATATCTAGGAATCTAGGGAGTAGAGTAGGTAAAGCATTATAAGATTAACACTAGCCTAGATGGGAATCTACACAAAACAAAATCCAAATAAAATATAGTATAACACAAACTGGTTGCAGGTCTGATTCATCTACAATATGATAAAGGTAATCCACATATCTATACATCGAGGGAAGTAAAGGAACACCATGCAGAGGAAAAAGGTAGATGCTGGATTAGTAGAGTATCAAGGAAGGAATTCAAATTTTCAAAAATTTAACATGAAACTTTAAAAAATCAAAGTTTTTTTTTTTCATAACAAAAACTTAAAATCTACGCTATAAACACTTTTCAGAGGAAAATAAACAAGGAAAAAATAAAATAAAAATTAATAGGGTCCCCATTTATTTCAGAAACAAATGGGGGGTTGTTGTATGCATGGCAACATGTAGATTGGTTTGAAATAACAACTTCTAGGAAATGATAAATGGTGCATCAAGGAGAAGGTAGAGGAAAAGTGTCCTCACCGCAGTCTTTAAAGTTCTTGCAGACCAAAATCCTCCAAAAGTAGGGAGCTATGATATTGATTAGATCATTATATTATGTTTCATCTAGCATGGTGTCTTTGAGTGAAAAACATGGCAGGAATTAGCTTGTAGGGTCAATTTTACTAGTGGTCACAATTTGGAAAACTGTGGGGAAAAATCTACAACCAATTTGAGGCCTTAAATGACAAATTTTGTTGTCTCAAACTTACCATGGAAAAAAAGGAGAAGTGAGTGAGGATCTTTCAAGGGGTGAATTAAGAGTAGAAAAATAGTTGAGAACATTAGGTGGATCCATTTGCAAGTACAAGAGACATTGAACAACTCATAGAAAAACACAAGGCTAGGTATGACCAACATATAATAGAGAAGTCATTAAAATGGGAGAAAAAGTATGGTTGTAGTTGAACAAGGAAAGGCTACAATCCCCTTGTAAGAAAATCAAGGCTATATGATATGGTTCTTTTCAGATACAAGAAAGGGTTGGAGGTATTGCCTAGATTCAACATACCCACATACATGCCTATTTATTTAGTGGTGAATGTGGAAAATATCAAACTCTATGAGCCTTTGATGTCACATATGGAAAATCAGTGGGTCTTATATTCCATAGAGGAATTAGCACCAGATGCTCATGTAGAGTTAATAGAGGATTCAATTTTTCAAAAGTGCTATAGAACTACAAGATAGTAGTAACATGACCTATGGTGTATTGGTTTGAAAGGAAAACTTCTGATAAATGCTAAGTCTTACTCCAAGGAGAAGGTAGAGTAAAAATTTACTCACCTCATTCAATAAATATTTTGGGGAGAAAACACCTCCCAAAATGGGGA
Organism: Pinus tabuliformis; assembly: GCA_031772625.1. Taxonomy (NCBI): domain Eukaryota; kingdom Viridiplantae; phylum Streptophyta; class Pinopsida; order Pinales; family Pinaceae; genus Pinus; species Pinus tabuliformis. The sequence continues at coordinate 763,079,738 of CM062804.1, forward strand.
TGCATGATCGATATTGGATCATTGTATTATTTTTCATCTATCTTAATGCTTTCAGAGTGAAGAGATTGGAGGAATCAACTTGTAGGGTCAATTTTAATATCGATCCCAATTGGGAAAATTATGGGTGAAAAACTTCTAGAGCCATTTTAAGTCCTTAAATGAAAACGTTTTGTGGTCCCATACTAATTATGGACAAAAAGGAGTGAGGGAGGATCTCATAGTGGATGCGTTAAGAGAATTTTTTTTTTAGAAGATTAGGTAGATCCATTTGTAGGTACATGATATGTTAAAAAAGTCACATGAAAACAAAAGTCTAGGAATGATGAACGTAGAACAAATAATTCATTTAGAGGGTGAGATATTGTATGGTTGTAATTGAATAAGGAGAGGCCACAAGGTCTTGGTAACAGAATAAAGGAACTATGTATGGTCCTTTCTTTGAAATGTGACAACAAGAATATGTTGGAAATAATACTGAGAGGGGGGGGGGGGCTGAATCAGTATTATCAGATCAATAAAACTTTTCAAATTTCATACTCAGAAACATATACGCTACTTCAGTTAAGTGAACCCGCGTGTACACGCTACTGTGTCTAAAGCAACTAGCGTATATTCAGAGATCTTATGATTCAGTTAGCTTATCTTCAGTAAATGCATCAGAACATTATTAACCATATTAACAGTAAACAGGTGCAGTATAACAGAACAGATCATCACACAAAAGCCACACACATGAACACCATGATATAAGGTGGAAACCCAATGTGGGTGAAAACCACCTGCTGCAATTCGTCTCTTTCTTCTTTAATAAGAAACTTCTTTTACAATGTACCGGTGCAGTCCTTTACCAACACGCAGGCTACAACCTACAGAGGGCTACAACCCTCTCTCGTTTTCCAGCTACTTCTGGAAGGGAGCTACAACCCCCTCAGCTCTTGTACTAGCCGATCCATTTACTAGTACGTAGGTGCTGACCCTACAGAAGGCTACAACCTTCTTTCCTACAGGGACCACGTTTCATCAATTTTCAGACTGGATCCATGAGTACAAAACAAACACTGCTGCAATACAATCATCAACTTATACTTGCATCATAATTCTCTAAATCACCCAATACTGAATCACTAAAACCCTGTCATCAAGAACACAGAACACAAACTAGAGCCCAAAACTCTACAACAACCACCAGAATCAACAGCGACCTGAAATATCAAATCTTATTATGCATATGCTACTTCGCTATACCAAAACCGCGTGTATACGCACTTTCTCCAAAGGCAACCCACGTGCAGATCTAGAAATAATTACTTATACCTTCGCTGTCAGATCCGACCCTTGCCAAGCGTCCCGAACAGATAACCAACAATACCAGATCTTCTCACTTTGTCAGACACACCTTGCTTGCTTCACTTTGCCTAATGATCTTCTCCTTTTATAGCCTTAGGCCCTTCATAATACCACGGTCCAAAACCATAGTAACACAATACCATCAACTTCAAAACTAGGGATTAACACGTCCGTCGAGACACCATGGTCCAAAACCATAGGCACAACTTCCAAGGACTAACCGCCACGGACCAAAGGTAAGTTTTCCACATGTACGTGCTTTTAGTGAAGCCAACCTGCATGTACACGCTGATTTTCCTTATTGAAACTGCGTATATCTCTTTCTTGTCCTGCTGTACTGAGATCTGTCCTCTGATCAAGTTGCCATCACTTGTACCTGTCTCTCAGTGAGTTGCCATCAAGGACAACACTTGTATCATAATGCCAACAATCTCCCCCTTTGGACTTGATGGCAACCACCATACCAAGTCACTCTCCCCCTTTGACATCAAGGGAAAAGGGCGGACCAAGATATTCTCTTCTTTGGTATACCTTCTGCTGTCCATACTCCCCCTGGGTACCTGCTGAAATCTCCAAATGTGCTCCCTCTTTGTGTATGCCAAAGTGTACCAATCTATCCATCCTGCTCTTGCTGAATTGTGCTGTTCATGCTCCCCTTGACTGTAGGCAAGATCTACAAAAGATGTTCTTCAAGAAGAACAAAGACTTATACATCATAGAAGACCTTCCTATCACCAAAAGACTCAATACATACATTCATCAGCCAACCTAGTGGGGATATACCAATATTGACTCATCTACCTAACCATGTGGAGATACATTAAGAGTTTACTCATGATAAGACATGAACATTACATCATTCATCCCAGGCATAGTGGGGAAACCAACATAGGCCGTTACATGACCTTGACATCATAAAAGAGATATCACAAAAGAGATACATGACATAGTGATGAAATATCTAGACCAAGACTTATGAAAGCCACCAGCAGCATCATGATCTGTACCATAAGCATCAGCCTGCAATACCATTCCTTTGATCAAACAGCAAGATGTATCATTTAGCTTCATAGACTTTATCAACAACTTCTAACCATAATGCCAACAATGCATTATTTGAAGTATATGCTCCCCCTGAGCAAGTATCAAGACATTTCCAGACATCCTCAACAGACTGTAACTGTTAACCAATAGAGAATATGCTGGACTGGATCATATCAGACCCCTTTTCTGAGTCTGTCCCCACTGCTTTTTCACAAACTGACATATACGCGACTTTGCAGTGTGAAACTCACGTATATACGCGGCTTTCCTTCATGAAACTTGCGTATGAGAATTAGAACACTGAAGTTTTACACCTTCAGCTCCCCCTGAGTCTGTTATGTCTGTGTTGTGCTGAGTACCCTGTGCTGTGCCACATCTTTCTGACTGAACTTCCTTCTTCTTCCATATCTTCAGGCATGTTGACGATTTCTTCTTATCATGAGCTTTGTTCCTGCAATCCTTTGCTCTATGTCCAAACTTGTTACATGCATAGCATCTTACATGTTTCATATTCCTTCTATAGCAATCAGCAGCTTTGTGGCCAAACATATTGCAAGAAAAGCAATATCCATTAAAGTACCTTGAATGTGATGATCTTTCTGCATGATGGTCTTGAAATCTTCTTCTTCTACATATGGCTGCAACATGTCCAAGATTATGACATACATAACATTCAACATTATTCATGGGAGGAGTAAAAGATTTTCTTTGAGGAGTCTCTTTCCTTGATTGTTGATGGGGTTGTCCTTTTATCTCCTTGTAGAGCCTTTCAGATTTTGCATTAGAGATTCTTGTCTTACTTTGTGAACCAGATTCACCTTCAATAGACTCATGAAAACCAAGACCAGTTTTGATAGCAGGGGACCTTTGACTACTAAGAATATCATCCAAGATCTTAGTACTATCTTGAAATCGTAATAGTTTATCTTTTTCTTCTAATTTACTTTTCAAGATATTTACCTCAACTTGATGTTGTTATTCTTTTTCCAGACATTGCTTCTTCAAGGTATCTTCAGCTTTCCTTCCTTCATCCAGCTGATGCCTTAGTTTGAGGATCTCGTTTTCTTGCTCTTTATTCAGCGCTAGCAACATTTGTCGAATTCTGGAGGCACATTCCAACTGATCTTCTAATCTGATGATTTCTTCTTTGAGGGCATTCTCCTTTTTTCTAGGTAGATCTTGCTGATCTATGATTTGATCTGATGCTTCATTTGCTTGTCCATCTTCAATCTGAGGTGATTCAGGATCTGAATTCTTGCTTCCACTCAACGGCAGGTCATCATTGTTCCTTTGAGCTGTTTTCTTCTTCTGACGTGCTTTCTTCCCCATTGTTCTACGAATCTCCTTCAAGCGATCAAGCTTCTCTGAAGGACCTGCTCTGATACCAATTGTTGGAAATAATACTGAGAGGGGGGGGGGGGTGAATCAGTATTATCAGATCAATAAAACTTTTCAAATTTCATACTCAGAAACATATACGCTACTTCAATTAAGTGAACCCGCGTGTACACACTACTGTGTCTAAAGCAACTAGCGTATATTCAGAGATCTTATGATTCAGTTAGCTTATCTTCAGTAAATACATCAGAACATTATTAACCATATTAACAGTAAACAGGTGCAGTATAACAGAACAGATCATCACACAAAATCCACACACATGAACACCATGATATAAGGTGGAAACCCAATGTGGGTGAAAACCACCTGCTGCAATTCGTCTCTTTCTTCTTTAATAAGAAACTTCTTTTACAATGTACTGGTGCAGTCCTTTACCAGCACGCAGGCTACAACCTGTAGAGGGCTACAACCCTCTCTCGTTTTCCAGCTACTTCTGGAAGGGAGCTACAACCCCCTCAGCTCTTGTACTAGCCGATCCATTTACTAGTACGTAGGTGCTGACCCTACAGAAGGCTACAACCTTCTTTCCTACAGGGACCACGTTTCATCAATTTTCAGACTGGATCCATGAGTACAAAACAAACACTGCTGCAATACAATCATCAACTTATACTTGCATCATAATTCTCTAAATCACCCAATACTGAATCACTAAAACCCTGTCATCAAGAACACAGAACACAAACCAGAGCCCAGAACTCTGCAACAACCACCAGAATCAACAGCAACCTGAAATATCAAATCTTATTATGCATACGCTACTTCGCTATACCAAAACCGCGTGTATACGCACTTTCTCCAAAGGCAACCCGTGTGAAGATCTAGAAATAATTACTTATACCTTCGCTGTCAGATCCGACCCTTGCCAAGCGTCCCGAACAGATAACCAGCAATACCAGATCTTCTCACTTCGTCAGACACACGTTGCTTGCTTCACTTTGCCTAATGATCTTCTCCTTTTATAGCCTTAGGCCCTTCATAATACCACAGTCCAAAACCATAGTAACACAATACCATCAACTTCAAAACTAGGGATCAACACGTCTGTCGAGACATCATGGTCCAAAACCATAGGCACAACTTCCAAGGACTAACCGCCACGGACCAAAGGTAAGTTTTCCACATGTACGCGCTTTTAGTGAAGCCAACCTGCGTGTACACGCTGATTTTCCTTAATGAAATTGTGTATATCTCTTTCTTGTCCTGCTGTACTGAGATCTATCCTCTGATCAAGTTGCCATCACTTGTACCTGTCTCTGAGTGAGTTGCCATCAAGGACAACACTTGTATCATAGTGCCAACAACATATTCCAATTTAATTTGTCCTTGAATTAAATTGTGAATTAAAATCGAATTTAGTCTTAACAACTACTTGGAAATAATTAATTAAGTTATTTTGAATTAATTAGTTGGAGAAATTCAATTTAGAAGTCTTTCTAAAGTCATGCAAGAGTTATCCCTTAAATTAAGGAGATAAGCCTTAAATTAAGGAGATAAGATTGAGTTATATTTGAGTTGTAATTAGTTAACTCAGTTTACTTAGTTAAGTCCAGTTAAATTAGTTCCAAACTATTTGAGGAACTAATGGTGAGTTAACAGCCAGTTGATGCATTCATGCACTCAACTAGTGTACTCTAGTTAACTGAAGATTCCCTCATCAGAAACTCATGCATGCATATTCTGAGAACAACCTAATTAGGATTAAAGTCAAGGACAATGTACTATCAATTGCACGTGTTTTCTTATAAAGAAAACTCATGCATGTAGTAAGGAATCATTCCTTGAGGATTGTGCAGTTCTAATAGTGTGTGAGAACAGGAGATCATCCACTTGGTAAATCAAGTTTTTCCACTTGGTTGAAGGAGATCATCCCAGAGGAAAAACGCAAGGAAATAGGAGCTTGGAGGGCAGATAGGAAGGCTTGAGAGAAGTCAGGATTGCCTGTGAGCATCTGTGAGGATTGTACTGAGAGTTGGATAGCTGTGGGAGCTAAGGCTTTGTATAATTCTTATGTATTTCCACCTTGTATGATAATACATATAGTGGGGTTTTTAGTTGAGGCTTTCCCCAAAGTATTTTCATGTGTATTGTGCATTGATTCTTCTTCTTCTGGTTATATTGTTCAGCTCAATCTTTAAGCTTCCGCGAATTGATAGTAGAAGTAGGTTATAGTATCTGCTTTGATTTATAATGCATCATCGGGTTAACCTACAACAAATTTTCTACATGGTATCAGAGCCAAGTTTGTAGAATTTTTCTACAGAATATCAGAGATGTGAACAATATTCTGAGAAGAGAATTCAAAGTTTGAAGTTTGAGGTTGCAGGTGCAAATCGAATTCATATCATACTTCAAGGTTGGCCAATGGCGTTCTGTGGCTTGAGACTCGAGTATGCCTTGGAAGGTAGCTCGAATTACGTAGCATGGAAAGTTAGAATGGAGGTTGTATTAGAAGACAATGGCTTGAAGGAATTCATTGATCAAGAAATCCAAAAGCCAGCTTCAACTAATGCACAAGAGTTGGCTGAGTGGAATAAGTGTGTGGCAAAGGCGAGACAAATCATCCTTGAGGGAGTTCGAGACCATATTGTCTCGAGTCTCCGTGGGAAGGATACTCCATATTCAATGTGGAAGACATTGGAGGACCTATACCAGAACAATAACGACTAGAGGAAATTGGCGCTCATGGATAAGCTTCAAGGAATCAAGATGGAGAAGGGAGATACTATTTCCACATATCTGAACAAGCTCACCACCTAAAGAGATGAGATTAGCAGTGTGGTAATAACTACTGCCAATGATGATATGGTGAGCCTCACTCTCCTTAGCCTTCTAAAGAGTTGGAATAACTACTAGGACTCTGTGAATGGAAGGGAGAAATTGCCAGATTAGGAACGACTGTGGTCGGACCTCATGCAGCAGGAGATCAGGAGGAGCACACGAGATGGTTCTTCATCCAAGGATGCTGATGAAGAAAATCTGGCCTTTGCAAGTAAGGCAAGGAAAGGGAAGGGGAAGGCTTCCCATTCCAAATCGAATTCTTCTCATGGAGGGAAGAAGGGTGACAAGTCTAAAGTGAGAGGCTTTAATTGTCACGAGATGGGACATTATGTGACTAGTTGCCCATCGAAGAAGTCCAAGAAGGGATCCTCGAAAGGATCGAAAGGTGAGGCATTAGCCTCTCAGTTCGAAATGGACTTTAACCTCATCACATGCATGGTGTGATTGATGATGTGTTGAGATTGCAACAAGATGATGGAGCTTAGTGAAAAGAGTCACCTTCACTAAGTGGGCCCGCAGGCAAATTATGGCGCAAGTTATATTTTTGGATCCCAACAGGGATGATCACAGAAGGAGTGACCACAGCAGGGATGATCACAGTAGGAGTGACCACAGCAGGAGTGATCAAAGTCTATTTTTAGACTGGCTGTCCAAAATAGAAAAGTCAAATATTATTGTCTCATAATAATATTTGGACTATAAACTTGATCTTATTCTCTTGGATCACTTCAGTTTGAGCTACAGATGTGGCCCATGCAGCTGTCAGAAGGAAGTACGCTTTTCTTATGAGTCAGTTGAGTTTTTGCATGCATGACTTCAGTTAGAACTCAATTAGTTGAGTTTGGTGGAGTTGATTGTGGAGTTGATGGAGTTGTGTTCAGTTTGACTTGGTTAAACTAGTTGTAGTTAGTCTAACTGCAAATAGACTAATGATGAGTTGTTAAACTAATTATTAACTCATAATACAACTATAGAATACATCAGTTAACTCAGTTGCATGTTAGTGCATGTTCAGTTCAGTAGGGACAGATGTTATAGAATCAAATTGCTATCAGTTGTGACTATAGTTGTGCATCAGATCTTGCACAATCAAGGGATTGAGTATGCCAATGAGTTTGCTCATGTATTTGCCCAGTATTATAGCCTCTACTCACGTCTAACATAGTGTGAGTGATTCTTTGGAGGTGAAATACGAGTTTGGTAAACCATTCTCATTCATCCTTGAGCAGGTATTGAGCTGTGGAGGTAGGCAAGCAGTGGAATAGATTTGGAGATCAGATCTTAGTTGTATTGTGTGTAACAGGTGGAGCTGGTACTGGATTGCTTGTGATAAGCATTGCACTTTGTAATGTTACATGATTCAATCAATATAATATACAGATAGTTGGGGTTTTTAGCGAGATGCTTTCCCTGGGATACATATTGTGTTAATGATTTTGATTGATGCTTCTATGTGCGCCTGTGAATGTTTCTGCTTCTATAAATTGATGATCAACGTAGAGGAGGTTATGTATTATGCATGTTCCACTTATAAGTGTATAATCAGGATAATCTCTGTGAATATGTGTCATATTATTCAAAATTTCTACATGGTATCAGAGCTGTTGATCATCAGATCTACTATTCAGGAAGTGTTTACATTCTATTTCTTCAGGTAGAGTCTGTAATCGGGCCAGGTAGCCTCTGGATTCATCCTTCCTTTGGAAGGTGAGATATCTGGTGAATGCCCATACATTCAATCTCTGTACGAGAAATATTGTGTTCTCACGAATCTTAGATCCGAGGCGGTTGAGTTGGTTGCTGGTGGAATTCGAGTTTGCAACAATGTTTTCTTGGTGGAAACGCATCAATGTCTTTCAATGGATTGCGATTGGAGTACGCTCTTGAGGGCAGCTCAAGCTATATTGCATGGAAGGATAGGATGGAGGCAGTATTGGATGATAACGGGTTGAAGGAGTTCATAGATATGGATGTCCCAAAGCCTACTGATGCTACTCAAGCTGATGCTTGGCAAAAGAAGACTGCAAAATTTCGAAGGATTCTGTTGGAGGGCGTGAAGGATCACATTGTGTCCAACCTACATGGAAAGGCTACTCCATATTTGATGTGGAAATCATTAACAGAATTATTCCAAAGCAAGAGCGATCAGAGGAAGCTGGCACTCAAAGATAAACTCATAAAAATCAAATGTGAGAAGGGTGACAATATGCCCAAGTATCTCACGAAGTTCACTCAGTGTCAAGATGAGCTGGGAAGTGTGGGGGTTACTGTCGATGATGAGGACTTGGTGAGCTTGGCTCTCCTTGGTCTTCCGATGAGTTGGCATTCCTATCAGGACTCTGTCAATGGTCAGGAGAAATTGCCAGGATGGGAAAGACTATGGTCAGATCTTGTGCAGGAGGAGATCAAGCAGAGTACCAGGGACATATCTTCATCAAAGGGAGATGATGAAGAGAATTGCGCTTTGGCTACCAAAGCAAAGAAATGGAAGAGCAAGAAAGCTTATCATTCTGGTGCGAAAGGCAAGAAGCATGATATGTCTAAGGTGAAGTGTTTTCACTATCACCAGCATGGACACTATGCCACTAATTGTCCGCAGAAGAAGAAGAACAAGCAGGCTGCTGGATCTTCAGCAAGAGAGGCTCTAGCCTCACAGTTTGAGCTTGATTTTTCATTGATCTCATGCTTGGTTTCAAGTGTGATGGGATCGATGCGGTTCTTGGATAGTGGTGCGTCTTTTCACATGACGGGAGATAGAGATTTGTTCTCTGATCTGGAGGACAAAGATCTTGGAGTGCACATCGAGATGGGCGATGATGGTAGATACAGTGCGATCGGTATCGGTACCATTTCCTTTGAGAGGGAGTCTGGTAAACCCTTCATATTGAAGGAAGTCATGCATGTTCCAGGATTGAAGAAGAATCTCATCTCAGTGGCGATGTTAGAAGACAAGGGGTATGATGTTGTTTTCAGCGAGGGAAAGGCCTTCCTGCGCAGCAAGACAACTGGTGAGACCCGGAAGATAGGGGTTCGAGTGAGGAACCTTTATCAGTTTCATGTATATGGATGCACAGCAACGGCGGGCAAGGCAGAAGGATTGGTGAGCTGGGATGATGGCGAGTTGTGGCACAGAAGATTGGGTCACCTTCACAATGGAGCCTTGAAGATACTGCAACAGATCACTACAGGGCTTCCTAAAGGCACACTTGTGCAGTCAGATTAGTGCAAGGGGTGTACTTTGGGGAAGTTTGTGAAAGCCACCTTTCACGAGAAGGATAGTTGCGGCACGACAATCCTTGAGAGAATTCACACAGACATGTGTGGACCTTTCTTAGTTTCTTTGACAACAAAACACATGTATTATGTGATTTTTGTTGATGATTTCTCTCGTAAGTGTTGGATCTTCTTCATGCAGAAGAAGAGCGAAAAATATTCAAAGTTCTGTGAATTCAAAGCACTGGTCGAGAAGGAGTCGGGGAAGAAGGTGAAGGCTCTTAGGAGCGATAATGGTGGTGAATACATCTTGGATGAGTTCAAGGATTTCTGCAAGGTAGAAGGGATTCGTAGAGAGCTGATAGCTCCCCATAACCCACAACAGAACGGGGTAGCTGAGTGGAAGAACAGAATGATTGTGGGTGCTGCACAGGAAATGTTGCATGATCAGGGCCTACCCCTTCACTTGTGGGTGGAAGCATGCAATACAACAGTTTATGTGCAGAATCATTGTCCTCATAGGATACTTGGCATGAGTACACCCGAGGAGGCTTATTCTGGTAAGAAGCCTGATCTTTCTCATTTGAGGATTTTTTATGCTAATGTTTACATGCATGTGACGAAGGATGCCAGGAAGAAGTTGGAGCCGACCGCAGAGGTTGGGATATTTGTGGGGTACACTGATACGTCCCACAACTATCGTGTGTATTTGCCAGACAGTGGTAAAACTATCATGCGACGGGATATAAAATTTCAGGAGGAGAAAGCCATATAGTGTTCGCTTGAGAGGGAGCTACACTTGCATGCAGATGAGGAGCTATTAGTTCCTAAGGATGAGCTTCAGGACATGGATCAGCCACAGGACGAGGTTCATGGAGTGGAAGAGACCACTCATGCAGCGCCAACCATCAGAGGGCAAAAGCACTTGACAGAAGTTGAGAGACTGGCTCAAGATGCAGAGAAAGTTGTAGGACCACCTACAGCCCAACGCAGGCAGAGACAGTCACCTGATCGGTACACTGGATACATGGCTCTTATTAGCAAGTGTGTTGTGACTGAGCCATCCTCTTTCGAGGAAGCTATGGAGGATCCCGCATGGGTAGACGCCATGGTGGAAGAGTATGATTCTATTGTCAGAAATAGTGCATGGGAGATTGTTCCTAGACCAGAAGGGAAATCAGTGGTGGGTTCAAGATGGATCTACAAAGTTAAGCAGGCAGCTGACGGGAGTGTGGAGAAGTAAAAGGCAAGATTTGTTTCTCGAGGCTTTTCACAGATAGAGGGGATTGATTATGAGGGTACCTTTGCACCTGTCGCAAAGTATTCTTCCATACGGATGATTCTTGCTCTCTTAGCACAGATGGGATGGCACATTCATCAGATGGATGTGAAGACTGCGTTCCTCAACGGAGTCATTGAGGAGGAGGTGTACATTGAGCAGCCCGAAGGCTTTGAGGTCTTCAGTAGTGAGTCGCATGTGTGCAGGCTCAAGAGAGCATTGTATGGGTTGAAGCAAGAACCACGTGCTTGGTACACACGAATAGACAACTATTTCACAGGACTTGGATTCTCCAAGAGCGAGGCGGATCCTAACCTATACCAGATTGTGGTGGAGGGTAAGTTGCTTATCATTGTACTGTATGTTGATGATTTGATTCTAACTGGTGATGAGTTGTTGATACTGTCATGCAAGAAGGATCTTGCTACAGAGTTTGAGATGAAGGACTTGGGCCTCCTTCACTATTTCCTAGGATTGGAAATATGGCAGTGCAGTGGTGGACTGTTTGTTTCTCAGAGCAAGTATGCTCGGGAGATACTGGAGAAGTTCAACATGCATGGCTGCAAGCCTGTTGATACTCCTCTTCCTGGAGGTTGGAGGAAGGAGGATGCCACTTCGGGAGAAGAAGTGGATGCCACTGTTTATCGACAGTTGGTGGGGTCGCTGATGTATTTGGTCAATACACGACCTGATATATGTTATGCAGTTAACCATCTTTCACAAGCTATGGTTAAGCCTACTAAGCTCTTCTGGAAGGCGGGCAAGCATGTATTGCGTTATTTGAGAGGCACATCGGGATATGGTTTGTGGTACAGACAGGAGGATGAGGTGAAGTTATGTGGCTTCACAGATGCAGATTGGGCAGGGAGCCCAACGAACAGAAAGAGCACATCAGGAGGGGTCTTTAGTATTGGATCGGCAATAGTTTCTTGGTACAGCAGGAAGCAGAGATCCGTGGCACTCAGTTCAGCGGAGGCCGAGTATATGGCAGCAAGTTTGGCTGCATGCGAGGCTATATGGATGAGGAAGATCCTAGTTGGTTTGTTCGGTTCTCATTTGGATCCTACTGTGATTTACTGTGATAACCAGAGTTGCATTAAACTCTCGGCTAATCCTGTATTTCATGATAGATGTAAGCATATTGATATCAGGTACCATCATATCAGAGATTGTGTGCAGTGGAGGATCATGTTGCTTTCATACATTCCAACAGAGGATCAGGATGTTGATATTCTGACGAAGGCTCTCACCAGGAGCAAATTCGAGTACCACCGAGGTAGGATAGGGGTTGCTGATAATCCATATCTTGTCGAGAGGGAGTGTTGAGATTGCAACAAGATGATGGAGCTTAGTGAAAAGAGTCGCCTTCACTAAGTGGGCCCGCAGGCAAATTATGGCGCAAGTTCTATTTTTGGATCCCAACAGGAATTATCACAGCAGGAGTGACCACAACAGGGATGATCACAGTAGGAGTGACCACAGCAGGAGTGATCATAGCAGGAGTGATTAAAGTCTATTTTTAGACTGGCTGTCCAAAATAGAAAAGTCAAATATTATTATCTCATAATAGTATTTGGACTATAAACTTGATCTTATTCTCTGGGAACACTTCAGTTTGAGCTACAGATGTGGCCCATGCAGCTGTCAGAAGGAAGTACACTTTTCTTATGAGTCAGTTGAGTTTTTGCATGCATGACTTCAGTTAGAACTCAATCAATTGAGTTTGGTGGAGTTGATTGTGGAGTTGATGGAGTTGTGTTCAGTTTGACTTGGTTAAACTAGTTGTAGTTAGTCTAACTGCAAATATACTAATGATGAATTGTTAAACTAATTATTAACTCATAATAAAACTATAGAATACATCAGTTAACTCAGTTGCATGTCAGTGCATGTTCAGTTCAGCAGGGACAGGTGTTAGAGAATCAGATTGCTATCAGTTGTGACTATAGTTGTGCATCAGATCTTGCACAATCAAGGGATTGAGTATGCCAATGAGTTTGCTCATGTATTTGCCCAGTATTATAGCCTCTGATCACGTCTAACACAGTGTGAGTGATTCTTTGGAGGTGAAATACGAGTTTGGTAAACCATTCTCATTCATTCTTGAGCAGTTATTGAGCTGTGGAGGTAGGCAAGCAGTGGAATAGATTTGGAGATCATATCTTAGCTGTATTGTGTGTAACAGGTGGAGCTGGTACTGGATTGATTGTGATAAGCATTGTACTTTTTAATGTTACATGATTCAATCAATATAATATATAGATAGTTGGGGTTTTTAGCGATATGCTTTCCCCAGGATACATATTGTGTTACTGAGTTTGATTGATGCTTCTATGTGCGCCTGTGAATGTTTCTGCTTCTGTAAATTGATTATCAACGTAGAGGAGGTTATGTATTATGCATGTTCCACTTATAAGTGTATAATTAGGATAATCTCTGTGAATATGTGTCATATTATTCAAAATTTCTACATGATGGGTTGTGTTTGGTATCTTGACAGTGGAGCCTCATTCCACATGACCGGTGATAAAAGTCTATTCAGTGCCTTGGAGGAGAAAGACCTCAAGATGCACATAGAGATGGGTGACGACGAAAGGTATAGTGTTTTAGGAGTGGGCAAGGTTGCTTTTTAGAGGGAGCATGGAGCTCCTCTCACCTTGATAGATGTGAAGTATGTGCCTAGACTGAAGAAAAATTTGGTGTCGATCGCGATGTTGGAGGAGAAAGGCTACGATGTTGTCTTCAGTAAAGGAAAGGCGTTTCTAAGATAGATAGCCATGGGTCAAATAAAGAGTGTAGGGATTCGGGTGAAGAATCTCTATAAACTAGAGGTAGATGATTGTGTAGCATTGAGTACGAAAGCATAATTGGTGCAAAGCCAAGACATTGGTGAGTTATGGCATAGGTGGTTGGGCCATTTGCATCATGGGGCTTTGAAGATAATGCAGCAAATATCTACAGGACTTCCAAAAGGTAAACTTGAGCAAGTTGACACATGAAAAGGTTGTAACTTGGGGAAGTACACCAAGTCTTCCTTTCATCATCGGGACAATCGAGCAAAGGCTATCTTAGAGCGAGTTCATACTGATGTGTGTGGACCATTCGTGATAGCATCCACAATGAAGAAAAGGTATTATGTGATTTTCATTGATGATTATTCTCGTAAATGCTGGATTTATTTCATGTAGAAGAAGGATCAAACCTTCACAAAGTTTTGTGAGTTCAAAGTTTTGGTTGAGAAAGAGTCAGGGAGGAATATCAAGGCCTTGAGAAGTGACAATGGTGGAATATGTCTCTCAAGAGTTTAAGGACTTCTGTGCAGTGGAAGGAATTAAATGAGAGTTGACGGCACCTCATAACCCACATCAGAATGGGGTGGCTGAAAGGAAGAACATAACTATTGTAGGGGAAGCACAGGAAATGTTGCATGACCAAGGCCTACCACTTCACTTGTGGGCTGAGGCATGCAACACAGTGGTCTATTTGCAGAATAGAAGTCTGCATTGAATAATTGGGATGAAGAAACTAGAGGAAGCTTTCTCCGGTAAGAGACCAGATGTGGGTCACTTCAAGATATTTGGCTCATTGGTATACTGCCATGTGACAAAGGATGTACGGAAGAAGCTTGAGCTAATAGCAGAGTTGGGGATACTTGTGGGGTACACTGATACACCTCACAACTATCGAGTGTACTTACCTACCAGTTGGAGGATAGTGGTTCGCAGAGATCTCAAGTTCGATGAGAAAAAGGCCATGTGAGTTTCCCTTGAGAGGGAGCTCCAACTACAGGCTGTGGAGGAACTATTAGTTCTTGAGGAGGAGGAGCCTCAGACTGATGCGGAGCAGCTGCATGCAAAGGTTCCAGGAGTGGAGAAATCCACTCAAGTATAGTCTTCCAGAGATGGACGGAAGCACACAAGAGAAGCTGACAGATTGTTGGAGGATGCGAGAGAGAATGTGGGAGCACCATCTTCTTAGCATAGATAGAGGAGGTCACCTGAGAGGTACACTGGACACATGGCCCTTGCTAGGGAATGTGTTGAGACCGAGCCATCTTCCTTTGAGGAAGCAGTGCAGCAGCCAATTTGGGTTGATGCTATGGTGGAGGAGTATGACTCATAGTTTGTAAAAGTGTTTGGGACGTGGTTATGAGATTGGAGAATGGGTTAGTTTTGAGTTCCCGTTGGCTTTACAAGGTAAAGAAAGCTGCTGATGATGGGAGGATCATGTTGCTGCAGTATATTTCGACAGAGAAGCAAGATGTTGACATTTTGACAAAGACATTGTCAAAGTGTAAATTCGATTTCCATAGAGACAGGATCGGGGTGGTAGGTAATCCCTTTCTTGTTGAGAGGGAGTGTTGAAATGTGGCAACAAGAATATTCCAATTTAGTTTATCCTTGAATTAAATTGTGAATTAAAATCGAATTTAGTCTTAACAGCTACTTGGATATAATTCATTAAGTTATTTTGAATTAATTAGTTGGAGAAATTCAAGTTAGAAGTCTTTCTGAAGTCATCCAAGAGTTATCCCTTAAATTAAGGAGATAATATTGAGTTATATTTGAGTTGTAATTAGTTAACTCAGTTTACTGAGTTAAGTCCAGTTAAATTATTTCCAAACTATTTGAGGAACTAATGGTGAGTTAACAGTCAGTTGATGCATGCATGCACTCAACTAGTGTACTTCAGTTAACTGAAGATTCCCTCATCAGAAACTCATGAATGTCTATTATGAGAAAGACCTAGTTGAGAGTTAAGTCAAGGATAGTGTACTATAAATTGCATGTGTTTTCTTATAAAGAAAACTCATGCATGCCATAAGGAATCATTCCTCGAGGATTGTGCAGTTCTGACAATGTGTGAGATCAAGAGATCATCCACTTGGTAAATCGAGTTTTTCCACTTAGTTGAAGGAGATCATCCCAGAGGAACATTGTAAGGAAACAAGATCTTGGAGGGCAGAGAGGAAGGCTTGAGAGAAGCCAGGATTTCCTGTGAGCATCTGTGAGGATTTTACTGAGAGCTGGATAGCTGTGAGAGCTAAGGCTTTGTATAATTCCTATGTATTTCCACCTTGTATGATAATACGGATAGTGGGGTTTTTAGCTGAGGCTTTCCGCAAAGTATTTTCATGTGTATTGTGCATTGATTCTTCTTCTTCTGGTTATATTGTTCAGCTTGATCTTTAAGCTTCCGCAAATTGATAGTAGAAGTAGGTTATAGTATTCTACTTTGATTTATATTGCATTATCAGGTTAACCTACAATAGATTTTCTACACCTTTTGAAATATTAAAAACGGTGTGGGATACTTCCTGCAGACTTAGTCTACCCCGTATGCACATTTACTCAAACTTTATGAGCCTTCTATATTAGATCCCACCTTGCATAAAGGACATACCACCAGATACTTAGGTAGAGTTGGAAGAGGATACCATTTTGTAAAAGAGGTCTAAATTTACACGATAAGGGAAATATTAGCTTTGACAGATTGAGTTGAAAGGAGAACTTCTAGGCAAGGCTAAATATTACTCCAAGGAGAAGGTAGAGGACAAATTTCCTCACCTAATTTTGTAAAGGTTTTGGAGAGAAAAAGAGTGCAAAAATAGGGATATATGATCCATATTGGATCATAATAATTTTCATCTATCTTGATTCTCTTGGAGTGAAAATTGGAGGAATCAACTAGTAGGGTCAATTTTTCTAATGGACCTAATTTAGAAAATTTGGGGTGAAAAAGTCTAAAGCCATTTGAGGCCTTAAATGAAAAAGAAAATGGTCCCATAATTACTATGGATAGTAAGGAGGATTGAAATGGATGCATTACAATAAGAAGAAAAAATTGAGAAGATTATGCAGATCCATTAGCAATTTTAGGAGATTCTAAACAAGTCACAAGAAAACACAAATCCAAACATGGTTAACACATAATAAAGAAATCATTCAGAGTGGACGATAGAGCATGGTTTTAGTTGAACAAGGAGAGGTTATAGAATCATGGTAATAAAATTAAGGCTCCACAATATGGTCCTTTTGAGATACTAGAAAGGTGTGAGATAATGTCTACAAACCTAGTCTACTTGCATAAATGCACATCTACTTAATGATGAATGTGGAAAATATCAAACACTATGAGCCTTCAATGTTAGATCAAGGAGAGGAGCATGCCATACCTTATATCAAGGACTTAACACTAGATGCTTATATAGAATTGATAGAGGATATAATTTTCTAGAAGATGTCTAGAATGACACTGGATATGGGAAACATGACCTTTGGAAGATTGGGTTGAAAGGACAACTTTCTAACAAGGCTAGATGGTTCTCCATAGATAAGGTAGAGAAAAAGTCTCGTTGCCTCATTCAGTAAATATCCTAGGGACCAAACACCTCCCAAAATGGGGAGGTATGATCCAAATCAGATCATTATATAATTTTTCATCTATCTCAATGCTCTTAGAGTGAAATAATTAGAGGAATCAACTTGTAGGATCAATTTTAGTAATGGTCCCAGGTTGGAAGATTGGTGGTGAAAAACTTATACAATGATTTTGAGGCCTTAGATAACAACCTTTTGTGTTCCTAAACTTACTATGGATAACAAGTACGAGTGAGGGAGGATCTCCTATGGGATGCATTAAGAGTATAAAATTTGGTTGAGATGATTAGGGAAATTCATTTGAAAGTATACGATATGCTAAAGAGGTTACAAGGAAACAAAATGTTAGGCATGATCAACATGGGACAAAGAAGTCATTTAGAGTGGGAGGAAAGTTATGATTAATTTAATAAAGGAGAGGCTATAGGGTCTTGTTAAGAAAATCAAGTACTATGATATGGTCCTTTCAAGGTACTAGAAAAGTTTGCAGATACTACCTACAAACTTGGTCTATGCCCATATATGTAAATTTATTGAGTGTTGAATATGAAACATATCAAACTCTATGAGCCTTCGTTGTTGGATCAAGAAGAGGGAAAGGTCCTACCTACCATATATGTCTTGGGACCATATGTTGAGGTAGATTTGACGAAGGAAACAATTTTGCAGAAGATGTCTAAAACTACGAGATGAGAGAAAAATGATTTTTTTTAGATTGGGTTAAAAGGACAACTTCTAGGCAAACCTAAATGGTACTCTATGTAGAAAATAGAGGAAAATATTTTTCACCTCACCTAGTAAATATTTTTGGGACCAAAAGCCTAAAAAAATGGGGATTTATGATCCATATTATACCATTACATTAATTTTTGTCTATCTTGATGTTATTGTATTAAAAAAAAAAATAGAGGAATCATCTTGTCGGGTCAATTTTTCCGGTAGTCTGAATTTGTAAAATTAAGGGTGAAAACCTTCTAGAGCTATTATGAGGCCTTAAATGACAACTGTTTTTGGTCCTATACTTACCATGGATATTAAGGAGGAGTAAGGGAGGCTTTTTATATAGATAAAAAGCCTCCCAAAAAGGGGAGGTATGATCTTGGTTTAATAGATGAAAAATAATATAATGATTCAACCAAGATCATACCTCCCCTTTTTGGGAGGCTTTTTATCTATAAAATTTTCCACTGGAAAAATCCGTAACATTTCATTAATATGAAAGATTACATATGTAGATGCTTAACGCATATGCCATGTTCACTGATTCTCTGTACATTTTACACAAAATTGCATGTCTATGCTGTTTTGGTTTCTGCTCAGATTTGCTATGTAGGCTGTATAGATTTTGATGCCTTTTTGGCATCCTTCAGTCTGTTACAAAAAAGATTATACAAAAAACTGTCATATATAATGCTGCTGTCATACTGCTGTTATAATTTAAGTCGCATGTAGACCCGCTGTAGGGTATGCCGGGTCTATATATGGGCGATGATAAAATTTTTGTTCCTGTTGATCCAAAATCTCGGATATCTCCCAATATCCTTGCTCCATCAGCGCGGCCTCCTTGGAAAATTTGTCAGCATCCTGGTTATGTTCCCTGTAGATATGTGAAACAGTGATATGGTTAAAAGCCTCTTTGAGCTGAAAGACTTCATCAAGAATGACGCTGAGTGTGTGCGAGTGACATGTAGAAATTCTATTGAACCAATTTATGATAATCTGTGAATCCCCGAAAATGTTGATGCTAGTGCAATGATGGCTTAATGCAAAGTGCAGTAGATGTCGCAAGGTTATGAGCTGGCTTTTTATCTATAAAATATTTACTAAATGAGTTGAAAACATTTTTCCTCTACCTTGTCCCTAAAGTATCGCTTATCCTATCTTAGAAGTTTTCCTTTCAACCCAATTATCCAAAGATCATGTTCTCCCTATCTTCTATTTCTAGACCTTGTGTACACAATTATATCCTCTATCAACATTGCCAAATAATATGTTGTTAAGTTCTCTATCAAAGGTAGGACCAACTTCTCTTCTTGATATGATATGGAAGGCTCATGTTTGATATTATTTACGTTCATCATTGAGTAGATGTGCATCTATGGGGGTGTACTAAGTCTGTAGGCATTATCTCCCACCTTTTTTAGTGTCTTGAAAGGACCATATCACATAGCCTTGATTTTCTTACCAGGACCTTGTAGCCTCTCCTTGTTCAACTACAACAATACTCTATCTCAAAATTACTATGGATAGGAAGGAAGAGTGAGGGAGGATCTCACAAGGAAAATTAGTTGAGAAGATTTAGTAGATCCATTTACAAGTATAGGAGATGTTTAATAAGTCATAGGAAAACACACAACTAGTCATGATCTACACAAAACAAACAAATATTGAAAGTGGGAGATAGAGTATGGTTGTAGTTGAACAATGAGAGGCTAAAAGGTTTTGATAATAAAAATAAGGCACTATGATATGGTCCTTTCATATAGACTTAGTGTAACTGCATAAACTCACATTTACTTTATAGTGAATGTCGAAAATGTCAAACTCTATGAGCCTCCCATTTTGGATTAGGAAGAGGAGTAGGTCCGACCATCCATACAAGACTTAGCACTAGATACTTAGGAAGAGATGACAAAGGGTACAATTTTACAATAGGGGAAACATAACCTTTGGCAAATTGATTTGAAAGCACAAATTCTAGGCATCAGATAAATATGCTCCAAGGAGATGTAGAGGAAACATTGAATCTCCTCATTTACAATAGATTTTGGGGACCAAAACCCTGCCAAAATTGAGAGGTATGATATATGTTGGATCATTATATTATTTTTCCTCCATATTGATGCTATGAGAATGAAAAAATTGAAGGAATCAACTTGTAGGGTCAATTTTACCAGTGGTTCCAATTTGATAAATTGTGGGTGAAAAAATTATAGAGTAAATTCGAGGCTTAAATGACAATTTTTTGTAGTCCCGGACTTACTATGGACAATAAGAGGCAACAAGAGGAAGTGAAAACTATCATAAGGGATGAAATAAAAAGTTTTTTTTTGAGAAAGTTAGATGGATCCATTTACAATTAAAGGGGATGATAAAGGAGTCATAGCAAAACACTAGGCATGATCAATGTAGAATAGAGAATTCATTAAGAGTGAGACACAAAGCATGGTTCCAGTTGAACAAGGAAATACTATATGGAGTTGGTAAGAAAATGAAGGCTCTTTGATATGGTCCTTTCAACATACTATAAAGGGTGGGAGTTAATTCCTATAAACTCAGGATACCCCCATACATGCACATTTACTTAGTGGTGAATGTGGAAAATATCAAACTCTATGACCCTTCTATATTGAATCAAGAAGAGGAGAAAGTCCATAGAGGACTTAGCACTATATGCTCATGTATAGTTGACAAAGGATACATCCTTGCAAAAGAGTTACAAATGTATAAGATAGGGGAAATATGATATTTGGAAGATTGGGTTGAAAGGAAAATGTGAAGGTAGAAGAAAAGTTTCCTCACCTCATTTAGTAAATATTTCGCAGTCCAAATGTCTCCCAAAATAGGGACATATGACCTATATTGGGTCATTATATTATTTTTAATTTATCTCCATGCACTCAAAGTGAAAAAAAGAAGGAATACGCATGCAACGTCAATTTTAACAACTCTAGAGCCATTTTGAGGCCTTAAAAAACATTTTTTTATGGTCCTAAAGTTACTATGGATAACAAGGAGAAGTGAGGGATGATTTTCTAGGGATGAAATGAGAATAGAAAATTTGTTGAGAAAATTATGAAAATCCATTTTCAAGTAAAGGATATACTGAAGAAATCATAGGAAAACACAAGGCTAGGCATGATCAACCTAGAACACATAATTCATTTAGAGTGGGAGATAGTGTACAATTACAATTGAAAAAGGAGATGCTACAAGGTCTTGGTAAGAAAATAAAGGCTCTATGATGTGTTCCTTTCAAGAAAATAGAAAATACGGGAGATGATGCCTACAAAGTCATTTTACCCCCATACATACATGTTTACTCAGTAGTGAATGTAAGAAACATGAAACTCTATGAGCCCTCCATTTTGGATTAGGAAGAGGAGTAGATCCTACCTTTCATAAAGGACATGGCACCACTTGTTCAATAAGTGTTGATAGAGGCTACAAATTTTCATAAGAGGTCCAAAACTACAAGATATGGGCAACGAGACCTTTGAAAAATTGGGTTGAAGGGACAACTTCTAGGCAAGACTAAATAGTACTATAGGGAGAAGGTGTAGAAAATTCCTCATATCACTCAATAAATAATTTGGGGATCAAAATCCTACCAAAGTGGGGAGATGTTATTTGGATAGGATCATTATATTGTTTTTAATCTATATTAATGCTCTCATAGTGAAAAAGTTGGAGGAATCAAATTGCAAGTTCAATTCTATCAATGTACCCAATTTGGAAAATTGGCGGTGAAAAAGTTATAAATCCATTTGAGGCAATAAATGACAATTTTTTTTTCATATTAGACTTAATATGGACAACAATGAGGAGTGAAGAAGGATCTCACAAGCAATGCATTAAAGTATAAAAAATGTTGAGAATATTAGGTAGATCCATTAGCGATTTCAAAAGATGTGGAAGAAGTCACTACAAAAAAGAAGTCGTGCATGATAAAAAACAAAAGTAGAAGTCATTCAAACTGGGAGACAAAGTATGGTTATTGTTTAAAAAGGAGAGGCTATATTTTCCTAATAATAAAATCAAGGCTCTATGATACAATCCTTTAAAGATACTATAAAAGGTAGGATATAATTCCTATAGACTCATTGTACCCACATATGTGCAAATTTAATTAGTGGTGAATGTGGAAAATATCAAACTATTTGATCCTTCCATATTGGATAAAAAATAGGAGCAAGTCCTACATTCTATCAAGGACTTAAAACCATATGCTTAGGTAGAGTTAACAAAGGATACAATTTTGCAAAATAGGTTTAGAAATACAAGATAGGGGCAACATGACCATTGGCATATTTGGTCGAAAGGATAGATTTTTGGCAAGGATAGATGGAAGTCCATGGAGAAGGTAGAGGAAAATTTTCCTCACCTCGGTTAGTGAAGTTTTTGGGGACCAAAATCCTCCTAAAATTGGAGGTATGATATGGATTGGATCATTACATTATTTTTCATCTATGTTGATGCTCTTAGAGTCAAAAAATTAGAGGAATTAACATGCGGGGTCAATTTTACCAATGGTACCATTATGGAAAACTAGGGGTGAAAAAATTCTAGTCCTTTTGAGGCCTTAAATAACAACATTTTTTGGTCCCGAACTTACTATAGATAGAAAGTAGGTGGGTCTCACAGGGAATGCATTAAGAGAAAAAAAAAATTGATATTACTCAGAAGATCAATTTGTAAGTATAGCAAATGTTAAATAAGTTGCATGAAAACACAAGACTAGGATGATCAACATAGAACAAATAAGTCATTTAGAGTGGGAGGAAAAGTATGATTACACTTGAACAAGGGGATGGTATATGGTTCTAGTGATAAAGTGAAGGCTCTATGATATGATCCTTTTGAGATACTTGAAAAGGTGGGAAATAATTCCCATAGACTCAATATACCCTAATACAATCACATTTACTCAATCGTGAATGTGGGAAATATCAAACTCTATGACCCTTCCATGTTAGATCATGAAGGGGAGCATGTCCCATTTTGCATCGAGGGCTTAAAAATAGGCTCAAACAAAGTTGATACATGAGATAGTTTTTCATAAGTGGTCCAGAACTACAAGATAGGGGAAACATCACCATTGGTAGATTGGATTGAAAGGAAAACTTCAAAGCAAGGATAAATGGTACTCCAAGGATAAGGTAGAGGAAAATTTTCCTAACCTCATTGAGTAAACATTTTTGGAATGAAAATATTCCCAGAATAGAGGGTATTATATGAATTGGATAATCATATTATTTTCATCTATCTCGATGCGCTCATAGTGATAACAAAATCTAGGAATCAACTTGCACATTTAATTTACGAGTGGTCCCATGGAAAATTGGGGCTAAAATTTTTTTATGGCCATTTTGAGGCCTTACACTAGCTTGAACACTGATGAATGCACCAAAAATACAAATCAAGTGGTATAGTGGAAAACATGATAAGATAATAATGCAATGATATAGCTCATCTGCTGATAACTATCACTATCTGCATGAAGATGAATTTGAGTAAATGCCAAAGGGTGGATTTATACTCCTTCCCATCTTAGTCCATCTATTAGGAAAACAATGAGGAACAATGTGAGAATGTTAGATCCTCATGGTCATCCCAAACTCTTAATTTCTTAGAATAAATGATTTATTTTGTATAAATACTAGTACTCAACTCGATTAGTGGAGATTCAATTTTTTTAAATATTAGTCAAACAACAACATTGTAAAAATACATTGTTTTCTTTCCTATGACACTTTGCTTACATAAATGAAGGTTTGATTTCAACTCTTTATTTAAAGTTATATCCTTGTACTCCATATAGTAAGCTAGGGACCCTCCTTAGGTGAGTATTGTGGCATATCAGTTTAATTTTGGTTTCTAATTCAATTTGTTAAGTTCTTGATTCTTTATTGCTACAATATAGATCTAACACTCTGTTTCAATCCAACTATTATGCGTTTGATTATTGTTTCCTTTATTATTGCAACACTAAAACTCTACTAAATAATACATATATGTTTTGTTTCTCATATGATTTGGTTTATTATAGGCGTGTTGAATGAGATATGAGATCTCTATTTGTTCAATGCAATATTAAGTGTGGAAGGACTATTATTTGATACAATCACTAATTATAATTTCTTTACTGCATCACAATTGAATTGAATTTCAATTAATTTATGTTTTTGGTCAATTGGGGTCACAACATATTTTCTTCCAAGATAGTTGAAGCTAGGCTAGTTAGTCATTGTTTTTTGTCCTCTTCAACTTGGGTCACAACTTATCTTCTTCTAGTTTTGTTGAACATAGATAGGATTAGTTGTTATTCTTTTGGTTCAGATGGGGGTCACAAATTCTCTACTTCCATGCCCAATTAGAGTAGCTTACCTTGTTTGTAGAAAATTTATCTTCATTTTTCTTTAGCATTGGTGTATTTTTACAAGATATATTGAAAACCTTGACCTTTATGTGTGTGTGTTTATTGTAACTTCATAGATAAAAAATAGACAAACAATATTTTTCAGGTATAAATACTGCATGAAAGTTCACAAGTACCATACAAATCCATTACTTGACAATAAATGAACGAATCAAAGTTATTTTTTGAATAATTAAAATATATTTAGAAGGTTTATCATTTTTGGCATAATTTCGAGGGAACTATCAATAAGGAAAACAATTTACTCTCTCTTGTCTTTGGTAATATATTTTAAAATGGTTTTCTTTGTCTATGTTTAGTTGGTATTTTTATTTCCTTTTTATATTTTTTTTAGTTAGGAATATTTCTTAAATCTCATGAAAAGGAACAAAGACCCAAAAGTTTAATTTAAAATCTCTGGGAAAATACCCCCATAAACGAATGTTGTAGGGAAATCATCACAAGGAGAATGATCCAGACACCCTAGTTATCAGACAACAAGAGCAAACTCTCTAGCCAAAACAAATCTAGAACATCCTTTTGAAAAATCAAGCCATTCATTCAAACCCACAAGAGTTGAATCATTAATGTAGGAAGACATATTTTTTCTTAGGGATTCATAGGTGAACGAACCACCAAGAAATTATGCTTCTATTGCTTTGGAAAACAAGAGGAAAACAACCTATAGAGTAAAGAAGAAATGGAAAAGGGAGTTATTATTGAGGTGAAAGAGGAATTTGTCACTTCTGAATTTAAAAATTAGGGAGACAAATAGGGTTACTCAAATGAATGATATTATGAATTTCACTCTACCAATATTTCATGGCTTAGCTACCAAGGATTCAAACACATTTTTGTTTGAATTTGACACCTCTATAGGAGATATGATTATGTCTCTGACGCCCATAAATTAAATCTCTTTCCTACCACTTTATAGCATGTTTCTCTTTGATGGTTTATCAGGCTTGGTGGGAATTGTATCACCGCATGGGCTCAAATGAAAGGAGAATTCTTCTCAAAGTACAAAGACTACTCGAAAGATAAAGAATAGAAAGATGAAATCTTCAAGATGGTGGAAAAAGAAGATTAGAGTTTGGAATATTTGTAGAGCACTTCAAGTACAATTTATAGAGGTCATGATAGGGCTAGATGGGAGGAGACGCTTTACAAATTTTATTGTTGTGAGGAATCATAAATTTTGCATTAACATTATTACTATGATGAGTTGAGGAGATATATACCTACATGAATATGATGTCATTTTTAGCTTGTACCAGATATATTGATAGAGGAATTTCATGGCAAGGAAAAGGGATAAGAAATATATTTTCAAGAACTAATAAGATATCTAGTGGAGGAATCACTCAAGTTGAAGTCATGAATTTACTAGAGGATTTCAACATAGATATACTTAGTTCCCTAAGCTACCAATTGGATAAAATGAAATTGAAATAGAAATGGGAGGAGCCAGAATTAGCTATAGCCATTGTATACCCAAAGTTAAGAAATAAGCACCCATTAAAGGAGTGCCCTCTTAATAAGATGGAAGTCTATGGGATCTATGAAGAAAAACACTACATTGGTCAGTGTCCCTCTTTTTTGTCTTAAAAGAAATCTATCAAAAAGAAAATGGAGAAGTTGATTAGTTGTGCCTTATCCCACAAAAGAAGCTATGGAAACCCCTACATGAAGGTATGTCTCCCAACCAATCTTAATATTTTAATCCTTGTTATGCTAACATTTATATTTAGTTCCCTCTTCAAGAATAGTATCAACCCAATCCTTGTAATCCACAATGGATGCCTCCATTACTTCCAACAAATCCATGGCAATGGGGATGGAGGAAACTACCTTTTGGAGGACCTCAATATTCATTACCCCAATAGCCTACAACAACATAACCACAAATGAAACTCCAATAAAAATTCTGCTCCTCCTCAACCTCAACTCCCTACAAAACCAATTTCTAACCTTGGTAATAAAGAACCAACAAGCATATGTTGTTTCGATCCCATTTTATCTCTACATTTGATTCCAAGATATACACTTAAGATATGGGAAGACCATAAGTCAAAAATCCTATCTAATAATCGTAGAAGACTATCATGAAGAAGCTTCAATTGAAGGTCCTTAAATAGAAAAACACCCTGCTTCTCCTTTGAAGCAAGATCAAAATAAGAATGATGGAAAAGGTCCACTTATCCCAAAAATATTACACATAATAAATTCTCATACTCAACCAAAATTTAATTTTCTAGGGAAAGTTAAAAATGTGTGTGTTCAAACACCCTTTTTCCAAGCCATCAAAGATATTTCAATATACTCAAATTCTATTAAGGAACTATGCTTATGACTGGGTAGAAATAAAAAACATCCCCGAACAGTACCTGTGATAGGACAACAAGCATATTTAATTCTTGAAGGGATTTCCACTTCAAATTACTCAAACCCAAGAAGCCCCATTGTCAATGTTAAAATTAGTGGAACTATTATTCCCAACACATCAATTAACTTAGGGGCTACCATCAACATCATGACTCAAGAAACCATGGAAACATTTAGATTGATAGACATTAAATAAACTCCTATAGTGTTGCAACTTATGAATCGTTCCACGAAAAAACCTGAAGGAATCTTGGTGGACATGGTAATCTCCATATATTCTTGGGAATACTAGCTAATTTCATGAACCTATAGCCCAAATCATCTTTGGGAGGATATCCCTTAATTCTAGGATGACCATGGCTAGTAGTTGTCGATGCCTACATTAGTTACATATTAAAGAACATGACCATTTCTAATGGAAACTCAAGCAACTCACTTTGTACCATCTACCCAAACCTAGAATAGAGTGGGAAAAACCTATTTAGATAGGGGATGGGGAGAGTGATGATCAAAAAGTTTCCCAAAAATATTTTTTCTAGACCAATATCTTGTCATCATAAAAAAGATGGAAGATGAGAAAAGCAATGACTTCATAGCCTCTACCTTAACATCTTCCCAACAATGCCTTAAACATATATTGAGTATACATGTTCAAGAAAACCTCACCATTATGGATGTACCATAAACATCATAGTAGACACTCATTGTAGAATGTATTCATTCCCTCACTAAACTTGTAGAGATTATCCCAAGAAAAAATTTGAACATCAATTGCAACCTTTTCCAAGTAACAAAAGAAGAAAATTATTGAGGTAATCTAAGGAGGAACAATGATGCTCTTACTTGGAACCACATAAACATGAAGGGAATTCACCCAAATTTTGTACACACCATACATACATCAAGGAAGAGTTTAGACCCATTCACTAGTCACAATTGAGGATGAATATGGAACTAAAGATATACTTAAGGAAGAACTCCAAAAGTTACTTTCTACAAATTTTATATATCCTAGCTCTGACAACAAATGGGTCTCTCCTTTTGTCATTGTGCCAAAAACTAATGGAAAATGAAGAATCTTTTTTGACTACAGGGAATTAAACAAATTTTGCATAAGGATCATCTTCTCCTACCTTTTATCAATGAAATAATGGAAAAATTATCAAGGAATAGGTAATTCTCTTTCCTTGATTGATTTAGTGGGTAAAACAAAATCCATTTCACTCCTAAATTCCAAGAGAAGACTACCTTCACCTACCCATGGGGAACATTTGAATACCAAATACTTAAATTTTGACTCTACAATGCTTCAACTACCTTCCAAAGAGAAGGTCTTGGAATATTATTTGATATCATCCACAATTGTGTGGAAGTATATACGAATGAATTCACAAAATATGATGACACTTTCACACAAGCTCTCTCTCACTTGGAGAAAGTGCTCAGAATATGCACAGAGGATAATGTTTCTCTCAACAATGAAAAGTGAACCATGATGCTAGTAGAAGGAATTATCTTAGGACATAATATCTCTCTTGAAGAGAGATAGGTTGATCCATAAAAAATAAAGGTAATACTCAAACTTCCTCCTCCAAAAGCAAAGAAAGAGGTAAGAAGATTTTTAGGAAAGGTTGGTTATTATAAATGCTTTATTGAAGACTTTACAAAGATTGCATGTCCACTATTCTTGTTACTCATTAAGGATGCTAAATTCAATTGGATTGATCGAGTCCAAAGTGTTTTTAAATCATTAAAAGAAAAATATGAGAATTGCACATGTCCTAAAGGGACGAAATTGGTCCATACCCTTCCATATATCCATGGATGCATCAAACACCACCATTGGAGTTGTGCTTGGACAAGAAGGACAACCTAATCCATATTCAATAAACTTTATGAATATGGATCTTACACCCGCTAAGCTAAATTACACCATCATGGAAAAAGAGTTCATTGATGTTGTTCATGTTGTAAACAATCTTTGACATTATATAACTTGGTAGTTTATAATTATTCACAATGATCACATTTCCATGCAATATTTGATGAATAAAACTAACCACATAGTT
This sequence comes from Pinus tabuliformis, assembly GCA_031772625.1. Taxonomy (NCBI): domain Eukaryota; kingdom Viridiplantae; phylum Streptophyta; class Pinopsida; order Pinales; family Pinaceae; genus Pinus; species Pinus tabuliformis. Next base: position 763,108,775 of record CM062804.1, read on the forward strand.
ATTGTTGTTACGAGAATTTGATATTTTGCATCAAGGATAGACACGGGAAGTAGAACATCATTGTTGTGTTCCTTTTTTTGCTATTCAATGATGGGAATGCACCATGAGTTGAGGATTCCTTTCCTGATGAGTATTTTTTTGTAGTATCAACTAACACATTGTGGTTTGTAGATGTTGATGACTAGTTGGTTGCAAAAAAGTCCCATCATATCTATGTCCAAAGGAGCACAAGAGAATCATCTTGGATGGTGGTAGATATTCCTAGATTGAAGGATGCCTTTTCTACACAAGATGGAACCACATAGTCCAATGATGTGTGAGGGAAGATTAGATTTATGACATATTAAAGGCATGGCATGATGGACCTTGTGGAGGACATTTTTTAGAGAAAAAGACAAAATATAAAATATTTCACCAAGGGTACTATTGGCCCACTATATTTTGAGATGCCAAAGAGTATGTAAAGAGATGTGATAGTTGCCAAAGGATGAGATGCTTGATTTAGTTAAATGAAATTCCTTTACAAACTTGGCTAGTGGTGGATCCATTTGAGAAGTGGGACCTTGATTTCCTATGGCCTATAAACAATCCATATCAATTGAACTCCTACATCCTAGTTTGCACAAACTATGTTACAAATTAGATGGAAGCAAAAGCACTCTCAATAGCTATAGAATAGGTAATCATACAATTTCTCCATAGAGAAATCTTTCTTATATTAGAAATTCCCAAGGAAATTGTCATGGATAGGGGGAGTCAATTCAATTCCAAACAAATCAAAACCATTACAAAGTTCTACCAAATGAAGTACATGATAACTATGCCATATAACCCACAAACCAATGGACAAGTGTAAGGGATGAATGAAATACTTCAAACCATCTTAACAAAGAATGTTTAGCTACATCCATGGAAAATTTTAGGGGCTATTGTTTGCCTAGTGGGCTAATTTTCCATGATTTTTCCACAAAAAAGATTCGCCAATTTCCAATTTTATAAAAGTCGATTTGCCCAAATTTTAGAATATAAAATTAATCTACCTTAAAAACTGCCAACATTATATAGAGACTATATATAAAATCATTATAAATTTGAATAATTTTACAAATATATCAATAAAATTTTTATAATTTACATATTAGGGATTAGTGAGTTTCGCCAATGTTTTAAAACTTCAAGAAAATTTCCCATCCTTAAAATTTTCCTTGGCTACATCTCATGGATTGGGCAAATAAACGCCTAGTTAGGTGAAACACTATAGGATGCACTCCATATGAGTTTGCCTACAGAATGCAAGCTATCTTGCATATAGGGACATAAGAGAAGACCCTAATAACTACACTACAATTGGGTATGAACTTAAATGAAGCACAAATCTAATGAATCCACCAAATCAGTGATTTTGATGAACTTCGTCAAGCCACCTTGCACTGTACAAATGTCATTCAACAACAAACAGCAAGATGGCATGACAAGTTCATAAATAAGAAACAATTCTTTGTTGGGGATTGGACTTTGTTATTTGATTCAAATTCAAAGACTTCAAAGAGAAATTTTGTAAGAAATGGCTACGGGTCTATGAAATTAATACTATATATATAGCAATGATACCATAAAACTACAAACATGGATGAAGCCAAAACTCCATTATCTTATAATTGGCGCAAACTCTTACTATACAAGAAACAACTATCCAAAAATGCATTTTTAATGAACATCCATAATGGATGAGCCATTGATATGGAGATTTTCCGACAAGAAAAATCTCCATCCTAAAAAGAGTAATAGTATATATAAATAAAAAATTATCTCTCTGATGCTTTTTTCACATTATTTCAGAGACATTCTTGTTCAGTCTCAAGTTCCCAAGTTGATGTAACACCCCTTTTGTTGTTGCAACACATTGTTATTGTTACAATAACGGTTGCTACAACATAGCACTCTTACTGCTACACTAGACTATGTTGCAACATAACATAATACCAATAAACCGTTGATGGAGGAACCCAATCAGCAATTACCATGTGGCCTCATAATAATCAACTCAACGAGAAAGTGTCAAAGTCCACATGAATCCTCAATCTTGTGATACAGTTTCAGTAGTTGCAACACCGAGTTCGCACCTTGCTGCAACATCGAATTCACGCCTTGCTGCAACAATGCTTCAATTGTTGCTTGTGTTGTGCTACTCCAACTTAGCCAAAGGCACTGATACTGCGGCCCTACATGACAGCCTTAATTACTTAAATCCATATTGTTATTTTTATACTCTCATATTATTTTCAATACAGCCAAGATAATTGGAAAGAATCGTTATGAAACGATTTGTGTTGTTGAAGTCTTATAAAGATAATATATTGAAACGAATCTTATTCTTGGGTTGGGGTGGGTTAGTTATATATATATATATATATATGAGTCGAAGAACTCTGTTTTTATTTTGAGAGTCGGAAATAAATTAAACAACTATGACACAAATCATATAACCGGTAATACTAGTCTATTACCTGATTATTTTTGTCAACTAGGCCTGGTAGAGAATGTTGTGGTACTTGTTACAATTTACTGAATTTTCATTGACTGGTTGTAACCAGAATTGATCGATTCCCACTATGCTCCGCAAAGGTAAATCCACTAGCAATTCTATGCAGTGTTATAATAGCAAGTAACATCGTAGGTATCATTGTTCTTATAGAGTATACCTAAAATAATGTATTCTTGCAAAACAAAAAAATTATAATTACAAATGATATAGAATTACTATAGTAGTACAAAAATTCCTCGTTCGAGCAACAATACCTATCTGTCAGAATATAATCGATATAGATTCAATTGGGAACTGACTTCTTCCATTCTTTGCCAGGTGCGTAATAATCCTCAACTTAATTATAATTAGTTCACTCAGCATAATACTAATACTACCGTGGAGAAAGAATGACCATGTTTGGAAAGATTGAAGTGGCCAAATTAACATTGGAGTCAACTTACCACTTGTGAGATGAGGCACATGTCCTTAAAAATAAAACAAAAAAATCAATTACCCATAAACTGACATGTTGTAACCTAAATGTCCGCAAGTCAAACGGACACATAAGATGATATCATTAAGGCTACGTGTAACTACATCAATTGACCACTAGTGGCTGGAGTCGGGGAACAATTTTAGTTATTAACTCAAGTCATTCATTCCATTAAACAACAACGTTAAAGATGACAGGTTAAATAAAGCTATCTCTTAATTGACTTGTGTAAGGTATTTCTCAGATTTATGGCAGCACATATTTTATTGAAACAAAGTTAGTCACCATCCATGAGATATTGAACTTTGTTACATGGTAACCGTTCTTAAGAGTGGGGAACTTTGTTCCAATAGTTCCGTGTTCATGGGAGTTTTGGAATTATTTGGGAACGTTTTTTTAGCGCGAGCTACAATGGGAGCTTGGGAAAGTCTCGGAAGCTTTGAAGACTGTTTTTTTTTGGAGTTCCAGGTTCCCTGGGGTTGGGGAATACAAACCCTGTAAAAAATACGCTGAACTACCCACAAAACATGAGCTTAAGTTGAAACCTTCACAAGAAGAAAGGCCAAAGACATCCTTAACACCGATATCCTTAATTGAGAAACTGGAGTAATCCTTAATTGAGAAACTGGAATAATCTCTTGAAGGGTTAAGGAAGTGTGTGGCACCTCGATGTAAGGGCGATATCTGGGATGTCATGCTGATGAGTATTTCTTTTGTTGTTTATGTATATTTATCGCAGAAGAATGTGTGTGCATATTGTATGTGGTAGTCAATGCTTAAAAATTAGAGTTGCTTTACTTTTTCTCTTAAGAATAACTAGAGAAACATATGTAAAACTGTTCTTTTGTATCTTTAAGCATTTTGAAGACTCGTCATGTGTCATAATGAACTTGACATTTTAATATTTTATATATATAAAAGGAAGAGACTCACAGAGAGAGACACCCAAAGAATATATTTATATATAAGAGATATTATATATTTAAATTTATTTTAATATTTGAATATTTTGATTCAATATTAATTTTGATTATTATATAAATTATGTAATTAAAAAAATATTTTTTATCTTTATATTTTTAATTTTTTTATTATATAATATCACCGTTATGGATTTGCGGTTTCTTGTAAATTTTGGGGAAACTTCTAGCTGTTCCCGAAACCGTACCCAAGTTCCCAACATTCCGACGTTCCAGAAACTCATGCAACATAGATATTGAATAATTTCGTTGGGTATATAAAGTTTCATAATAGTATTATGAATAATAATTGATGTGTATATTTAATAGTTACTTAACATGTTATAAGGAAATATAATATCCCTAACCGTTTAAAGTATAAAAGAGATTGTAACCAAATTTATGATGTAATGGAAATTCTTAAACACAAATTTATATGGGGAAATTTTTTCTATTGAACCATAAAAGATAGGGTCAATGATGGTATATCTATATAATTTTAGATAAATAATTTATGTCTACTTGGAAAATAAATTGTGAGAATTAAATAAATGGATAATTACTCAATTCATAATAATTAATAATAATAATATTAATTAGTGCATTACCCCACTGTAGGTGATGACGTTGGTTTACGCAATGGACATGACAATTGATAATGAATGGGATGGTTACATGGTCTGACATGTGCCTACATTTCGTCACAGGTACAAGCAGTTTAATACTAAGTTAAGACGATTATTATTCTCAACTAAGGGCAAGTATACCAGACACATTTTCATGATGGGTGGCTATCATATTCACATAACTGCTCCACCCCGTGTGAGCAACAGTTTCCTTCCTCTGGAGCGGGACTCTTCTATATATTTTCCATATGGTTTATTCGTTAGTTGACATAGCAATGGTGAAAACTATACAATATGTCAATTGTTGTCACCTCCTTCATGCATTCTACATCGGGGCCAACTTAGGGAGTTCTATGTTTATCACAAGTGTTGGGAATTAGATTGCTCTGCATCTTTCCATGGGAAATTCATCCCCATCTGAGTTTCTTTGGTCCTTGTGGGGATCAAGTCACCTCGCCATCCTCTCCATTCGGTTTCATATGGCTCAAAGATTAAATTGCATTGTCACAATGGACAAAATTATGTGGTTATTGTGATTAAAGAAACCATGATGGAACAATCCTCCATTCTCTGGTTTAATGAGTGTTCTCCTCTTAGTCGAGAGCTCCATAAACATCAAAAGCTTGATTCCAAGTTTTGCGAGGAGGTTTTGGCTTATTCTCAATTGTTCCCTTGCATGCGAGAGTTGGAATTCCTTTTGAATTTTAGTTGGTCGACTTACAAGTAATGCAAGAATAGTAGCCTACCTCTAGTCAACAAGCTCACAGACCCAGAAGCTCTAGAACAAGGCATGCAGAAGTATGTCAGGAATCCATCAGTGAGCGCAACTAGGGTTCATTATAGTCGTCAAATGGAGCCACTCTGCTTCTATCCGGGACACCGGTCAGTTGACATGCCAATAACCGTGTGTCTCTTTGTATTGCCTCGGGTCCTAATTGTAGTATGGTATTCAAGTCCTATTATACAATTGTTGTAGATGGCTCACCCAGTGAGAGCCACAAATTTTTTCATTCTAGGAATTTTGATATGGTCATTAGACAATTTTTTGCTTTACTAGAAAAACTTGGCAATCACGGTATACGTAATCTAAAGTTGTTGAACTTGTGTTATTGGTCCAGTTTCCCATCTAGGCAGCCAATAGTGCAATGCAAAACTCTATGTACTTTTTTTCCCAATAATATAAAGCCGAGCATTATATATACAAGTTTATTGAGATATTAATGTTTATTAATTTCGATAATAGCTGAAAAAATAACTCTTCCTATAATATATAATGATTTACTTAGTTCTTGTAAACAGTTGTTAAATAAAATAAAATAATAAATTGGTGATGTTGTAATAGAGTATGATCATTAAATGTATCATGAATATTTTCCCATTTGTTATATATATTTTTTATCTTTTGGGGAGGGGATGAGTGGTCTTAAATTTAATCTTATGTCTTAGTGTTATTTGAATACCCCAAGAAGATGTACTTTTGACTCTTTACATCAATCTTGTTTATTTTCTCCTTAGGAATCAAGACATAATAAGTGGAACCAGAGACCCTGAGATGCCTCATTAAAAGATGTAGCTATACCACATTTCATATGTAGTCTTATTTCTAAAACCATGCGATGGAAAATCAGAGAGAGAGAGAGAGAGTGCCATATAGTCAAACCCATATTAGATTTGCCTTTCAGTTTTGGTAGCCTTTCACCCTCCACTCTAATCATGACAACCATGTTTCAAAAACATTCCGTATTTGAACTTTTCCATCGAAGATATGAATGGAATAACCTTATTATTAAATGTGCACAAAGGACAACAAGTTCTTTTGCAACTCTAGTAGATAGATCACATCATGCAGAAGAAAATATGATAATCCAAACAATTTAAACCTAATGGTGTCAATTCTTGAAGGCTTAATACTTGGTTTATCTGCAAAATATAGTATGCCATTTGCATTGTTGCTAAAATATTTAAAGAAGTCTCTCTAGAATGACATATGGCATGTTGCACTTATTTCAATTAGTCATGTATCTTTCCAATAAGAAAATGAATTCTCATTAGGGGTATTTTCATATTAAAATGGGCCTCAAAACAAAAAAGTACTAAAAAAACAACTTTAAAAGAATCAATAAGATTCAAGATGATTATGTCATCCTCTGTGTAATATTTTTGGACAAAAAGAAAAGAAAAATATTTTTTTTAATTGTACTTTTGAGTTATCTTCTTATAGATCTACTTAAATGTCAAGTTTTGACACCATTCCACATCCAATGAATACAAATCCTACATACTTTTGAGTAGATCTTCACCAAAAAATAGAAAATGAAATACACGAAAAACATATTTCTGAGTGGGTACTTGTTGGATTTGAAATTAAATTATGCATCTAATGGATTCCTACACTTGACATTTCAGTAAAACTATAAGGAGATAAGTCATAAATACAATGAAAAAATAGTTCTTTTTTTTTTTCCTTTATAATTTTACAACTATTATTTTATTATTTTCCTTACAAGACTCATTTTAGACCTCAAAAGTATCCTAATGGAATTAAATCTTTAGTGACTCTAGTATTGCAATGGGAAAAAATGTAATGAGCATATTCAAATGCTTTACCTTTCATTAGATCTAGTGTTTTACCTTTGTTTTATTTTTTTATCTTGCTTGTATTTTGTCTTCTCCCAACAAATTTTTCATTTGATTTCATTATGCCCATGTCTTCCACAATGAATACAATAAATAATAAGTCTCTGACCTTGATGGTTTCTATCCCCCATTCCTTTGGAATTATTCTTTCTCGCTCTCTTTCATTACCATTTCCTCTAAAAGAATCATGTGATTGATTCTTCCCTATTTAGTGGGTTCACACAATATCTCCAGTGGGTCGAGTTTTTGGCTTCATCTTTCCAAATTTGTCCTCATGTCCTATAACTTTATCCTCCAAGGAGTCAAATGTGATCAACATCAACTGGTTACTAGCATGAAGGGATTCAAGGTAATGAGAATAAGTAGGGTAAGGACCTTGGTGAAGTCTATGAGAGGAAGGTCTATCTTCACTCTAGTGTCATCTATGCCATACATGATGGATTTGATATCAGAGGCTAAATTCATGGGATTATCATCCTTTAACTTTATGTTGAATAGCTTCACTACTAATTATACAAGCTCCATAACATACAAGTCTTTTAACTTCTTTAGAGCATCATAAGAATATTTGATGTAAATAATATGATAACTTTTCCCTTCACTTATTGTTATTAGTTTGCATAATTTTTAAATATGTTACAAGAATTTTATTTATTGTAATTTTAGATTAATGCTACTGACAACTTAAAAGAACCTTATTTTTTGCAAATGTGTAAACATTTCAATTGAAAAAAACATTTTTTAAATGATAAAGTAGATTTAAAATCACATAACAAAGCTTTTTGCAAAATCAATTGGTTAGAATAGGTAACTTTGTTTGGTTTTCTTATAATTTTTTCAATTATTTTGAAAATATTTTACAAATTCAATATTATGTTTACTCTTATGACTTTATGTTCATATTAAATATTGTACTTACTCACATATAAATCAACATATCTATTTTGTTATATAACCATATTATTTCACACCACTCTTTAGATAATATTCCTCCATTTCATTCTCTTAATTCAAATTTTAGTCCTCACTAAAACCGTAATTGATCATCTAATGTTATTTTGGAGAAGTTTTCATTTTTTCTATGAATTGTTGGTGATAATTAAAATATTTGGGGCACTCATTGCAATGAAGCTAAAATCATTAATTTATTAAAACCAAATGCATAAATTTAAACAAAAAATAAAAGATCAAGACAATATAGGAATGAGACAAAATTGAAAAAGATGGTTGTTGAGGATCGAGTTGAACAATGCACAAAAACATAATATGGCCATGTGAAAGACAATGTTTTATAGAATTTTTATAAAATATTTATTTATTTTACATATTTTCTAGTCTGCTCTAGTAAGTTTTGCAATATGTTCTAATACATGTTTCACAATTTTCTATAGTCCGTTAAAGATTTTGTAGTAGACTACAAGGTAAGAAATTTTCTAAAGTCTACTATAAATTTTGAAGTTTGCTTCAAATTTTACATTTTTTTTGCAATCTATTACAAATTTTATATTCTGCTACAAGTTTTATTCTATAGTTTTTCAAGTTGCTACAAAATGTTACAGTTTGCTACAAGTTTTGCAAAAACTTGTAATCTGTTATAAATTCACAATTTGCAGCAGGGTTCCTAGGAATTTTGTGAATTAGTTGCACAGGGACATGCAATATCCTCAGTGTGAGGAGATGTTGGCTCTCCATTTTGTCACCATTTAAAATCTTAAAAAACCCTCATTTCTACCTTTTTATTCACCCTTTTAATAAAATAATTCTCCAATATCATCATATTATACATTTATACAATTTTTTTTATTGAATCGAAATTAAAGTAAATAAATATTGTTTTTCTAATATTCTCTTGATTTTTTGGGGAGGCAAGGGTGTGAGGGGTTATTTTTTATCCTGTTCGAGAAAGAGAGATTCAATTTTCCTGGGGGCTAGGAATTTCAACAATTAATGAGGCTAGATTTCTAGCGATATGGCTAGGTTTGGAATTGGCTTACTCCAGAGGTCTTTGCCAATTGGTAGTCTTCAGAGATTCTAAGATTGTTATTCAGAAGATTATTAAATGTCGAGGAAATGATGAGCAGTTCCTTCCCTCTTTTCTGCATTGAATCAAGTGAATAGTGGCCAAATTTGAACTGATTGAATTATATCCTATTAAGAGAAATCTCAATGTGGAGGTTGAATCGGCTAATCAAGGAGCACAATTACAACAAGGGGCACTAAGGATCGATGATGTAGATATAACAACAAATGTAATACCTTGATGATCCATAATCATTTGAATATGACTTTGCTTCTAAGGAGAACAAAGCATAGGATAAGTAGTCAAGTCATATCATTTAATTCAACCTCACGTGACAACGAAACCTTATTAAATGTGAGATCACAGTGCTTTTTGGAGGGAAATGTTCCCTACGGCAAGGGTTGAAGGCCTCAAGAGAGCAAGGTAAGATAATCAATAAAGCACCCTCAATCAAGCATGCCAAACATTCGAATTATCAAACTTGGATTTGGAGACATACTCGAAGTTCCACGATTGAAGATGTCCCCGTAGGGTCCAAACCCTATGCTTCCTCCAAGATGAGAAGACCTGAAAATAATCACAAAAGCATATACATAATAGATAATTCAATGTGGATACATAATAATATGTTAGATATTCATATATAAACATCCATATTAACATTCATAAGATGACAACATATTTCAAGAACAAGACATGAGCTTCTTTATTGATTAACAACAATAAGTACATGATAGATATAACTGTATCTATGCCAAAGGCATTGATGAGACCTTCCTAGAGATATGTCTAGCCCAAGCCATGAAGAAAACCTTTCTAATAAGTACAAGAGGATGCTAGATAAGGATGTTGAGCATCTCTATAAAGGAAAGCGGGGTTTCCTAGAGACTGAGAGTGCTAGAGGCACATGACAATCAAACTGGATCCTGGAGAAATCAAGTATAATGTCTATATCCTTCTTCTCTTATTGTCATTAGGTCTACCCAAGGGGTGTATATATACCACCTCAAATTGGTTATTTCAGTTAGGCCACGGGCTCCTATGGGGGGGCTCTTGATAAAACCCATAAACCCCACCCAAAAAATAACATTTTATTTTATTTTCTCATATTTTAAAAGGTATACATGGGTATAGTGTTATGGAACTTGTGTATGCATGAATTTTTGTATGGTTAGAGTCACATATGGATTTTGAAATATTATTTTTTAGTATAAAATCAAGTCTACATGGGAAAGGGGACTACCCAGGGCCATAAAAGAGCATCAGGTCTACAAAAGTGCTAAATGATACTATAACAATAGCATCTGGTCAATTCGGAGAGTCGTGTCATTACGTCCACTTGTATCATCGACGTCATGTTGAGATGGGCACTGGAAAATTGGATCAGGTGTAGGTTTTAACCTTGTACAAAAGTTCCCTGCATATGAATTCTAAAAATAGAAAATAAACAATGGAGAGAACATAAACAATAAAACAAATATACACAGAGATTTTTCCCTGGATCCCAAAACTAGGACTACTAGATTGATTTTTCATTATATTCGTTTCAATGTCACAACACATATAGATACATGTCGAAGCATTCATAAACCCCAATCCAATAACCCTGGATTAGCACATAATCCTTAATTGGATCTACAAAATACCATGAGAATAAAACCATCATGCCCAAAACCATGTGTGAAACCTATGCGCAAAACCATAGGTAGGTCTGGCCACCTAATGTAGGGTCCAAAAAAAGAAATCCCAGGGTGCTGCACCAGATCCCGTGCAGGGGGGATACCTCACCCTTGCAAACCCCCTGACAAGGGGGGCTTTTGACCCCGTTGTGACTGGCACAATGAAGGGGGTGTTGTCGCTCCCCCTCTAATCCCCCGCTTCATGCATATGGCTAGTCGTGAAAAGAATATAACACACACCCAACAACAAGAATGAATTGATTCCTAAAGCAACTTGAATGTGTTGAAAATTGGCAACAAGAAATTGCTAAAAATAGAACTGCTAAAAATAGCAGTTTAGGCATCAGTGTTGGATTGGGAAACAGGGAATGAAAAATGGAAGTGCTAAAAATAGAAGTTCTATGTTTAGCAGTTCAAGTTGGATTCCTATTTTTAGACAGTCCCTGGTATAAAATAGAAAATAAAATTCGAATTTGGTCTTACTAGCAGTTTGAATATCAATTAATTAATTCTCCGTGAGTTAATTAGTTAAGGAAAATCAAACTTGAAGTCTTTGTGAGAACATGCAATAATTTCTCCACTGATTGGGGAATGTGTCCTTGATTTGCTCCACTGATTGAGGAATTAAGGATGAGTTCTATATTGAGAGGATCATTTGACTTAGTTTAACTTAGTCAAGTTCAGTTAGATTAATTTAACAAGTTGTTAAATTAATGAGATATAGTTTGTTGATGCTTGCATGAATGTGATAACTATTATTTTCAGATAACTGAGTATTCCCTCATGGATAACTGATACATGTCAGTTCAAAAAGAGACCCAGTTGAGATCAGAGAACGGACAATGTACTATCAGTTGGATGAATATTTTTCCTATAAAGGAAGCTCATCCATGATGAGGATTTATCTCCTTCAGGTTTGTGCAGTTATTTCAGAGGCCAGTGTTGCGTGTGAGGTGAGAATCACACAGGTTGCAGCTAGAGGACCCAAGAAAAACTGTGCATAGAAATAGGAGGCTTGGAGGGCAAAGGAGAAGGTTTGTGAGAAGCCTTTGACTGTCTATGAGCAGCAGAGGGATTGTACTGAGAGCTGGATAGCTTCTAAGCTAAGGCTTTGTGTAATCCAGACATATTTCCACTTGTATGATAATACAGAGATGGGGTTTTAGGCTAGTGCTTTCCCCTAGTTATATCTTATGTGTTATGTGTGTTTGATTTCTCCATATCAGTTATATGTGTTCTTATTGATGTTGCTCATGTTTGATTAAGCTTATGTTAAATTGGTTGTAGAAGTTGATCTATTATTATGCTTTAGTACATTGCATATATCAGTTTGATCTACAGGTGGTGAAATTTCTACATGGTATCAGAGCTAGCTAATTTGTAGAAAAATTCTACATGGTATCAGAGCTAGCTAATGCGTAGAAAAATTCTACAAAATTCTACAGAATGTGTGAAATTCCATTCACCGCAATTGAACTTCAGTTCATTTGTGTACATTTAATTAAAATTCATTGTATTTGTAATATTTCCATAATGGTTCCTACACATTCAATATCGGTGATTAGAGCAGGAATTAATGGTGCATGTTGCAGGAATGTTGCAAGGAGGGGAGGCTCTAGAATATTTATGGACTATTGGGGTGAGTATGGAAACAATGAAATTGCCTTAATATCTATAATTTGTCAAATTTGTCATTAATTCTGGTGCAAATTCAAAGTTATGGAGCGCAATTTAGGGGATACATAGGAGGAGCTTGGCTTATCACTTACCACGATGGTAGGGGCTCTGGAATTCGTAATTACTCTGATATCCTGCCTTGTTGAGATGACAATGACAGAATCCAGGGCACAAAATGAACTACTCTTCCAATTTCTATGCTTGTTCGAGATTAAATTGGGTCGCCTTCAACTCGAAAACGAAATTATTGAGTTTTGATTTGAAAATATAGCGAGGGATGAAGAAGAGAATGACACTGAGGAACACAACCAAGAAAACAGAGACAACCTATAGGAGCTTGAGCTTGCAGAAAAGTTTGAGGAGGACAATAGTGATGCTGCAGATGATCAAGAAGTCATCCCAAATCAACTCAAAGTTTAAGCAATTGGAATCTAGGTCACTCTTGTCATGGAGGAAATGTAGTTTCATTAAGTTTTTAATTTTTTTATCATGTTATGTAGATATGTAGTCTTTTGGTGTATTTTAGAGAATCTATGGAAGCAATCAGTTCAGACTAGTAATCTGTGACTCAGGGGTAAATTATGATAGTTTATTATAGAGTTTTTGTATAATAGTAGCTGACTATAGTTTATTATAGAGTTTTTGTATAATAGTAGCTGACTAGATGGAATATGTTGTATAAGGTCATAACCTTCAAACTGGGTTTTTATAATGCAATTAATATATATATATATTAGAAATTCCAAACTTACCTAGAGGATATCTAACATTATGCCTTCAAGTAGTCAAGGATTGTGAAGCCATCATGTAACCTCCAACATAGCACTATAAAATCCATATCTAGCAATTTGAAGATGATCTAAATTTTGTGTAGTTAATGCAACGAATTGAAGATGTACCACATGTCACATGGTTACTCTAGCAGTTACAACCCATATGATGACAATGATTTGTCAAATAAAATTTGTTACAACTGTCTTATAAATAAATCATAAATATGAACTTATAAATATGTGTGTGTATAAGCCCCGAGGGTTGGCTCACTTGGTCGAAGAATCATTGCTAAACCACCTTCCCATTGAGAGATGATGGGGTCGATTATCCTTGACTCCCTCGAGGTTAGGCCTCTGATTAGTTTAATTGGCGGGATGTGATCCCTTCGACTAGATCTACCTAAATTTTCTTTGGAAATATTAGTGTGTGTGTTATGGTTATGTAATGTATTTTTAATGCGTTGGGATTATTTCCAACTAATGTGAAACAAATTCCTACTTTCATTCATTATATTGGTCACATATTTATATTAAAATGAGGTTTTTTCAACTAATGTGGAATTAAATATCGATTTTATTCTTTATCTTGGTCATCTAGTTCTATTAAGTTAAGATTATTTCAAACTAAAATAGAACTAGATATTATATTCACTTTTAGATTGGATTTCTACTCGAAGTAGTTAATGGAGTTCGTTGTATTAATCTCTTTATAAAAGGAGAAGACTAGAGTGTCGTAAGCTAAGATAGAAGAAGAGAAATCTAGAGTTAGAATGGGAGGAGATCAAATGTATGGGAGACATTGTGATATTAATAAAATCCTAAATCTCATTTCTATTTCAATTATTGCTTTTTTTTAGTTTAAAGTAATTTAGTCTGATTACTTTTTATTAATGTAATTTATAAGTTAAAAAGGCACGGGGATCTCTTTCATATGCATCAAGAGAGGATCCCTTGGTTGCATAGAGGGAAACTTCCATGACCCATTAGAGTAGACATAAAGTAGATATATTTTAATTCATTTTACTTGTGTTGTTTTCTTTATTTCTATGTGCTATTTACCTTTAGCCCACGCGTGGGTGTGAGAATTTCACATTTTATTTTATAACTTACAAATTAAGCATTCATTGATTGAGTTATATATTGAAATAAACCAAAATGAAGTACTATTAAAAAAAGGTTCAAATCTTAAAGCTGAACACTTAACTATAGTATGTTATTACAACATTGGTGGATATATTAAATAATAATTTAATAATTCATATGTAGTAGTGTTAAGTAAATTTGCAAATGATTATTATATAAATTCCGATTTTCATTTATTTTTGTAATGTGTAGGTTAATATTCAAATCAGGGTTGCAACAGAGCAAGAACTAAAATGGAGTATGAGCTATAGAAATTGGTATAGAAATTCACATTTACCAAAATTTATACAATGTGTTATAGAAATTGTTAAATTTAATAGACAATAATTCAAATATGAATATGAATTAATTATATATATTTATCTGTATTTTTAATTTGCAAAAAGTAGAGTAAGATTCTTTTAGGTTAATTTGTTAAAGTGATTTTTATTTTAATCATATTACAAATTTTAAAGTTATTTAAATATCATAAATTATATTGCATTAGGTGTAATAGATAATCAATTGACACAAGTGACTTAGTTTTGCACATACACTGTAAGAATATTGATAGGCTTCAAAGATGTAACAAGAGTGTTACATTTCTTCATCTCTCTACTTTAAATGTCAACCCAAGGTATACAAACTTGTAAGATGTTGTGCACTATATGTGCAATCCACACTATTATTTCTTCTCTTATCACACTATCTATGATTTGGACTATATCTAGTGGTGGTTCAGATGACACCCTAGGTTTTACTATGCATGCTCAATAGATGGGAAAACTACTCAATGAAAACAATTATTAATGTTTAAAAAATGAAATTTCACTATGGTAATGGTTGCCAAAAATCAAATGAATGTTTGAAAATAATAAAAATAACCCTAACTACTACTATTTAACCAACCCTTAAAAACACAATTTATTGCAACAAAGGAAACGAAAACTATTACTGTTTAATTTGCTACAAAAATCACAATGCTAAGCTAAGTTGTAACAAGCATGAAATCAAAACTTGAAGCAAACAAAAAGCCTAGCTACTTGATAATCCCTTTAACATCATCATTTCATTATGTCAATCATAATATCATTAAGAAACATGCATTAATAATTGAAAACTATGAAAATGTTAGAAATTTGCATTGTTCTACAAGAACAATTGTAGACCTACCAAAATTTTTGCAATCTTACTGGAAATCTTCACAAAAAATTATAGAATGCTAAGAAAATGTGTGTAGTGTCCATATAATCATGAGAAATACTCAATTTACCCGCACTACATATAAATAAATCATATATACTACAAAGAAAATGGTTGCATCATTAATATTCCCTTCTATAGGAAACAAACAAATCTATTATTTTCACAAATTTTTACAAAATGAAGTGCTTAGAAATGACACAATCATAATAGAAATGTGAACAATTTGAAATAAAAAAGTTTCTCTAGATCTCCTATGGGTGGTCCCTCTCAAAGGTGCTAAGAGGTCTAAGTTAACCAATACTAATCCACTAAGTAGAAAATATTTTTTATAAAACTGGTAAATTGAGTACAAAAAATTAATGGAATTAAATTAACTTAAGAGTTTCCAAAGTCGAAGAGAAAAAATATAATCAAAATATAACTAGCTAACGATGAGCCTCAAGTTCCTTCTTATAAATCAAGGCAAAGAATAGTTCCCTTGATTGGTGGACAAGTTCCCTCCAAAATCTTAAAATTTCAAGTCCTTAGTGATAAGTCCAATTTCGCTTAAAGAGAATGAGGCTCTAAGTTGGTTAAGTTGTCTTAAAGTATATTTAAACATCCTTGGCCAAAGTTCAAACCCTAAGAGGGACCCTAAATTTCCTTCATGTTGTTGGTCAAATTTTCATCAAAATGTCCTATCATATCAACAATTATTGCACACAAAGGTTAAGTACAACATTTGCATGACTAACGCTTTCAAGAAATTCTACTCTACTCATGATAACCATGCAAATAAAAATTTTTTGCATCAAAACAAGGTTGAATTATGTGAAATTAGGCAATAATGTTACTATCGTTGGACCTAGAGGATATCCACTATACAAGCACATCATTATCCCCAACTTAGAATGTTGCACACCCTTATGCAATTAACATTTCTTACTATTTTTGTCCTTCTTCATGTTTATTCTTGTATTACTTCCTACTATCCCATGCAATGTATCTAGTGAATTCCCCTTATTGATAAAATCTTGTTGATTCTTTTATTTTCTTCCATTCCTTTCTTCCTTTTCTTGCACAAAATCTACTATAGAACTAAGCAAGAGAGGTGGGATGAGTTTCAACCCAATAAAGTTTGTTCCTAGACTCTGCATTAACCTATTATAGAGTGGTGTTCTAGATATGGCATCTTGTAAAGTAGGAGGAGAGTGAGGTTCCCTAATTTGGAGACTATAGGGCATGGTCTACCATCTCCTCTCGTGGGTCTAGCTAGCTTTATCCCCTGATAATCTCAACATATCCTCAAAGCTGGATATAGATAAATTTTGATTTTCCTTCCATATCAGGGTCACTTTTTGATCCTTATAAAATATTTCATATGCATTCAAGATATCCTATGGGTTAAGTAATATTTCCTTAATCTATAGAGGAATGCGTAGTTTCTCCTCCATGTATTATTTGCTTGTTCTGCCCTCCTTTTATCATTCCTAATCTAATATGATAGAGCCATGTGATTCACATCCCCTACATAATGGTTGGGTCCCTATGAGAAGGGGTGTGATAGTACAAAATTATGAAGATGAAACTCACACAACATATCTCTCTCCTCATACTTCTAGTTTGACATGCCTAAATGAATTCCTTGGATGTTGAATATTAAATTCCCCTTATTGCGCCATATTAGAGATTGCCTCTCTGTTCTTCCTTTTTGTTTAATGATAGTGAATTTTAGAGCTTACTATCTTCTAGTTGCTTATCCCTTTCATTCGTGTCTATATCATTGCTTCTTGAGGAAGAGTGCATAAGTTTTAGCAAGTTCCCTACAACTCACTATTTCCATCGACAAGTGGGCCATTGTTCCCAAGGAGGCTTCCATGGCTCCAATTTTATCATCCCTAACATATATTATCCCCCTTTCTATTTTCAACTACTATCCCAATAGCTCATTTTATTTCCTATTTTTTTCTCTAATGCTCGCCTCTTCCATCCTTAGTATCATCATGTCTTCAATAAACTTCTGCACTATATTTTGAAGCTTTACCACATATCCTACCCCTTATTTAGTTTCCATCATTTTCCACTTATGGGCATCTATCTTGTATTTCTCATTTCCAATAGGACACGAGGTAGAAGATACATAAGATAGATTTTTCTGTGGCTGAGGTTCCATGTTTCTTCAATGATTCTTGTTCTGCCTTTAGATTTTCCTCTTTCTTAGGTATATCCTCTTTACTTGGTGATTCCTTCTTATTTGGAAGTGTTTCTATAAAGATTGATTATTCCTCAAGTGTGATCACTATAGGAGATGGGTTTTCCTTTTTATGAGAAAACTTAGATCCATATATCCATCCCCTATGGATTTGGGGTCAAATTTAAGAGCTCTTGTGTTATCCTTGGGATTAGGATGTGTTCCAATCTTTACTAGAGATGCAACTATTTCCTTTCTCACACTTCCATTTTGATATTTTTCAACCTTTCCTTTTACTTGGAGGACTATGGTCTGCTAGCCTTATTTTTCCCCTCACCACTTGTTATAATAATTTATTCTATCATATCTTCTCGTGGTTTTAGAAAATATTGTTTATCCATCTCCTTAAAATTAGATGAGGGGACCCTATTTTCTACATTTTCCAAGTTGTTGCAAACAATCAATTTGATGAATCCATTGTCAGACAAAGCTTCATGTTTCCATCCATTTACCTTTGTTCTCATTTCATTCAATGATTGTAGATGGAAATAGGAAAAATTGAGTTTCTTTTCTAGATAGAAATGAGATAAGTGTCAGAGTTGGTGAAGGATCTGTTGAGGCCTCGAAAATCGCTGCCACAACAAAGGGGAAACCACCCGGTCCGGACCTTGAAAGCAGCTCCTTTTCCGTTTGGGATAGTGGCTCCGACTTGGGATAATGGGACTAGTTTACCAATAATAGATAAAAGTGGGATGGATGAATAACTTGTGAGGTATGATAGTGATGAATAAACAACTAAAACTATCAGCGAAATATATATTAACTATAATCTAATCCCGGGACTTATCAATCTTTCAAAGCGTAGCGTTTGATAATCTGTGCTTTAAGGCAGGCATATAGATGACTCTAACACTAAAGCATAGATGTTTAAACCATTTAAGATTGCTCTGCATAATTAGTTATGCAGAGCGATAATAGCGAATTACTACACATTGTCATTCATATCATTGCTACATGCATGATTAAAAGAAAGGCATATCACAAAACATCCAATAGTGGAATGAAATGAAGATTTGCTGTTACAGCGCATACACGTATTCAACAATAGCAAAAGATAATAACACAGCAATTCATATTAAAAGAAAGAGGACAGATGCAGATAAAAGTACCATGTAAGCTGCTCAACAATCCATTATATAAATCGCTATGTCGCAATCCTTTCTTCAAACTAGAAAGCATTCCAGACAAGAGACAATAGTGCACAAATGCATAAAACAGCCTTCTCGCCAAATAAAGGACTATTGGTCGAGTTTCACAAAAGAATATAGGCTGAAGCATAGTAGTGCAAACTTCAGCCTTTAAGTCTATTACAAAATTTTACGACCCTTTCCAAAACAATGAAAGGGTCTATAAATACTAATCTAATCTAAATATCTAAGAAAAACTGAACAACTATGAAATTGGCATCAATAAATGTTTTTCCATCTTTCTTGGTGATCTGGCAGTCGGCAGCAATGCTTCATTCGGTGGGCTCTTTGCCTTTAAACCTCAACTGACATATCGTAAGCATTGGTTGTACTTCCGGTGGAGTGTTGAGACGCGACGTGAGCTGGGCATCATATGTGGCATCTTGAAAGTCGGGGATTAGGCACTTGAGAGCATCTGTTAAACACTTAAGAGCCGACCTTTGAGTGTGCGGCTTGATTAGAAAGTGCCAATATGCGTCGGAGGTTAAAGTATTTACTCCAGCGATTAACTTTCTCCTTTCTTCCAGTCCATGATAATTTGTTTGTTCAATTATGTTCGCCGTGGTTATGCTTCCAGGTGTACACTGAGAGATCATGTTGGCCCAATAGAGTGTATTGTTGACCAAATCAATCATATTGTTGGCAATCATTTTACACCTTGAAGCTGCCCTTTCCGCTTTCATCATCTGAGTGTTCCATTCCGTGAAGAGTATGTCTTTGAATGGCTCATAGATCCTAGGCAATTTTGCTTCTTTCCCCATATCAGTATCTTGCCAATCAAGATATGAAGTTATGGTTTCTTCGGTCTGATCTAGCTCATTTCTGGCTTTTTCAATCTGCTGACATACTGCTGTAGATACTTCACATAATGGCTCAGCCTCAGTTAATTGTTGGCACAAGAGTCAAACCTGAGAGATTAATGCATTATTTATTTGAGCTGCCTCTGCTCTGAAATTCTCGACTTTCTTAGTGCCCTTGATATCTTCGAGCTGTGCTAATAATTGAGCGATTTGCTCATCCTTTGACTTCGTCATTAGCTCATTTGCCTCTCTCAATTGTGCCAATGCCTCCGTTAATTCTTTCTGCTTCTGGATTGCACTCTGATCAATCCTCTGTTTTTCAGTCTGCAGTTGCTGGGTTAATACATTGTTTGCTTGCTGTTGCGCCAGCAACTGCTCTTCTACCTATGCTGTCTTGTTTCGTGCTTCGGCTACTTCTGCTTGCAATGTACAAATCTCTTGGTCCTTAGTCTTTAACAAAAGACTTACCTCTGATGCTTTATCTATAGTTGCTGCAGAATAAGCTCCCGCATACTGCGATAGCTTGGTAAGATCATCAGAGGGGTCCAATTCTTCCTTCCAGACTACATTCCCTGTGACTGTCTGCTCAGGAAAGATGGAAGGTTGATCAAGCCTTCGTCTCTTCCTTGAGCGCTTAACAACTGCTTTGAGCCTCGGGCTGTAGAAAACGTCCAGGGGAGGAATATCTTCCACCTGGAGCACAATCTGATCGGAAGGGTCTTTGGTGATTACCTCGAGATCCTTTGAAATGGGTGGGCCGCTGGTTCCGCATAGAACCTGAGAAGAAGTGGTGTCTGGTGCGTCTTTGGAGCCTTCCTTTCCACTGATAATGGAATCGAATTGATTCCATTGTTTCAGCAATTCAGGATCTATGGAGGTCTGTGATTTACTCTTCTCCTTTTCTTGTTCCAACCTCTTTTGCTCCTCCAACTCTTTCTGCTGCTGTTCTTCTAACTCCTTTCTCTGTTTCTCTTCTTGCTCTCTTCTTTGCTTATCTGCTAATTCCTTTTTCTGCCTATCTGCCAGTTCTTTCCTTTGTTTTTCTTCCTCTTCCTTCTTCCGATGTTCCTCTATCTGCTTCTGCTTTCTCTGCTCTTGTTCCTTCTGCTCTTTCTGCTGCTTAGCCATTTGCTCCTTTTTCTGCTTCTCTGCCTGCTGCTTCTCTTGTCTTTCCTCCTGTTGTTTATTTTGTTCTTTATTTACAACAGGAGATTGGGTTGTATGCTTCTGACCAGGCTCGCTTGAGGAGGACGCTGAGGTTAATGACAATAAATCTAGAGGCAGAGTTTGCAACCTCTGCTCTCTAAGTTTATTGAACTCAGTTAAACTCTCATCATTATATCTCATCTTGGCAAGCTGCTTGGTTTGGCCTATTGAATCGGCAGCTCTGAACAGGTCATCAAACTCATCCTCTTGATGGTCAATCTTAGTCAGTTTGGCCTGTTCTAGGGCATTGTAAGCAGTTTTATGTGGATCATAGAGTCTGGCTGGCATAGTGGGCAGGGATAAAGCTTGCATCTTTATAGCCTCCTTTTCTGCATGTTGGAGATTATGCAGAGTAAAAACACCCATCCTTAAGGGAAAAGAGGGCCAGCCCCTCTTCTTCTCTTTATTGAGTGTTTGGGTTACACTCTCAGCCATAATTTGGTAGGATATCTCTCGGGCTAACAGTTTATCTGGAACATATAGAGGGAGAACATGCGGTTTGGCTTGGCTTGCATAAACCCTAATATAGGTAAAGTGCTCTTCTCCAAACCATCCTGCGATAGCTGGTAAGTCGAAGGAAGCGAGATAGGAGATTTTGGGAATAGGCCGATCAAAAATGGAATAATTAATGGGAACCATAAAACCATTGCAAATTTGATACAAATGGTCCTTGTAAGAGGACTTCCATAATTTCCGATGATACAAATGAATAGGCGAAGGGTCTTGGGTGGTCCATCTCCAACCGAGGATGGGAAACTCAGAGTTAAAACACAATGTGTCCATAATGTAGGCGCTATAATAAATTGGGGGGATTTTCCTTTCGGTGACTATAGATTTAGCTCTAAAATCCCAAATAGCTACAGTCAATTTATCAGAAAGAATGGTGGCCCAATCCATGACAAAACTATTAACAGCTGCTTCCATTAGGGGAACCATTTCTATATCGAAATTGGCAGAATCATGTAATCCCCATAGCCTACCCATCATAATTCCCGCATAGCAATAGGGAGAAGCCAAGGAATCGACAGAATACTTACCCGAGCTCTCGTGCTTGTGTTTGGCCGGGTTCTGCCTCCAATCCCGAATGGGCTCAGATGGTACATCGTTTTCAGCTGCAAACTTCTCCACGAAGTCTTTGTTGTATATTTTCTCTGGCTCAGGCAAATGATACATTTCCCTCAGGTGCTCTGGCTTGAACGACCCGAAAATCTGTCCGTCTCTTGTGTGGAACGTTCTGTCAGTGATTGGAATTTCCTCAATTGCCCATCGCACTACATCAGTGTAGGGAAGGACTTGCTCTCTAGCAGCTATTCTGTGAAGAAAGGAATCGGCCAACTCCTTGAGAGTTGCGTCGGACTTTTTGAGTGGGTCCGCAGTAGCTACTGTCACTGAAACTTGTGGTTGTTCGGCCTCTAATAGATTATATGTGCCCTGCCATGTAGTCTTGTTAAGACCAGTGCATGTAGTGTCTGAAACGAGGCCTTTCTTGCTATTTGCAGCAGCTTGACCTACTACAGGTGTAACAGTAGAGCCCGTAGCCCTCTTGGATCTTTTCCCCATCATGCTTAAGCTTCTCTCAAAAGACGAATTCTACACAATTGCAAGAGAAATCGTAACAACATAATAACAATGACGCTACACAGTGAGATAGATATATCATTTGAAGCGTGCCAAGATTAATTTTCAAAAGTGGCTACGGATCCAATCGCTAAGAGTATATTGCAGATGCATTAATGGTGATTTGAGGCCTACTACTCATTAAATGTGATAATTATACCGTTATCCGGGTGAATGACTCACTTAAGCGTGCAACAGATATTCTGGCGGTTAAACGCAGGTGCTCATTAATCGAAGGGGCAAAATCTTTTAAATACCCACGCATTACCTTATCCCTTGTATTAACGGCATTTTGGGATTTGCGCTTTGTCAACCGGATATGAATATAAAATTAAAGCTTTTAAGTGATGGCTTTTAAGACTGCCGACCACCGATGAGCGATACCACATCGCTTCGGGGATTAGGTGCTGCACAATTATTACCAAAAGATCGTGCCGATAGCCGATAAGCGATATTGCATCGGGCTAGCGCATGGAAACAGAAGTAGGCACATATACAATGGTTTGGGGTTACCAATTGCGATATCGCATCGCATCGGGGGTAGGAACCAAATGCCTTACCGAAGTGCGCGACGGCCGATAGCGATATCGCATCGGGTCGGGATTTAAATCACAAGGCGGTTTCACATGAGGTATCGCCGATAACCGATCGCCGATATCGCGTCGCATCGGGACATGAGTTATGTGCCTTTACTTGGTGTGTATGTAACATTGCCGATCGCCGATAGCGATATCGCATCGGCGGAAACCAAAATGCCATTTGAATGCATCTCTCATGTTGTTGCGATATGCGATCTTGCGATCGCTTTATCACAATAATAAAAGATTGTTTGTTATTTGAAACATTAATGTCCGAAAAAGGCTTAAGTACATGAAAGCTCATTTGATTATGCGGCCTTTTCTGAACATGCAAGCATTGATGCCAAAATTTTAAAAGGGACCCATTCCATATGTTAATTTTTTGAAAAATAAGAATGATATGAAATGGGGGGTTGTTGTAGGGCACAACAATTGGCGATTCGCTGGAAGAACCAGTTATCTCTGAAAGTAATCCAAACACTTAAGCTTTTCAAAATTAGAAACTCAATCAGAAGGGAAAAACTTCTAATTTAACTGGATATTCGCGCGTTCTGAACCAAGTGAATTCTGTTAACTTCTATCCTTTTGGTTTCGAGAAAAATAAATACATTCTTAGTCTGAAAATAGGCCTTTATTGGTTTATAATGATAAAACAAAAAACTTTCCCAAATCAGCTTTTATAATTAACCCCTCTGTCATAGGTAGAGCCTCTGTTGCCAGCAAACGTTTATAGTCTCGACAGGGATACCGTTTAACCATAGTATTATTCACTTTTCCATTCACATAAGATTGTAGTTAACAGAATGAAACTAAAATATGTTGCCATATTTTATTTTTTATCCGTTTTTTCATTCTTTGTCATTGATAAGATAAAAAGCCATTGTCCTGGTTTGGTGGCCAGCTATTGACAATGCCATTCACTGGTAATAATTTAACTGAACAAGCCGGCTCGTGATGAGACCTCTTTGTCTTGAAATTTCAAGCCATTACCCTGTTATGATAGGCAGTATTGGTAATGTCAGTCAAACTACTTTCCTATGAACATGGTAAGCAGGCTTGTAATAAGACCTCTTATCTTTAATCTTCTATATTTTAGAATTACACTCTGAGTAACCATAAACTTTAGTGAATGGGGTGAACAATTTTCTCCTTAAGAGCAAATGGATGACAGGTGAAGAGTTGAAGATGTTGAAAATGGGTTAGTTTTTATCTTAAAATGAATAACCTTTGGAGACCAGTATTTAAAAACCGAGAATGATTTACAGAACTTTAACCTTTCGAGAAGAGTCTTCAAAACGTTAAGTGGTGATTTCAGAACAAACAGATATCTAGTTCCCTAGAAATTATTCCTTTTGGTTGAGGGTTCTACTATCTAAAAGCAAATATTTGGATTATTTTGTGAGACAGCTTTTTCAAACCAAGCTAAAGGTCAATGGAGATACTCTACAGTTTTATTTCCTATCGATCCTACAAACTACACAAATCTACAAAGAGGAGAAGGGATCACCTTCTCAATTAAAGAATTTCTTCAAGACCAGGCCATTAACAGGGAGAGAATCTCTCACCCCTGATAAGTCTTGCAATATAAAGGTTGAATGGCCTATCTTGTCACAGATTTGAAATGGTCCAAGCCACATTTTCTGAAATTTGGTATGCTTACCTTTATCTTCATGGGCCTTGTCCCATTTGAGAACTAAGTCACCAACTTGGAAGTGTTTGGAATCGGATGAGGTTAAGTCAAAGGATGCTTTGATCATTTGTTGATGTTTGGCGTGAGTGATTCTGGCTTTCTCCCTTTCTTCTTCTAATTTGAGAATTTGGTCATGTCTAAGTTGGATAGAGGAAGAAGGAGTCTCTTCGATGTACTGTACTAGGGCTAAAGAGGGTAGAACAAGATTGGTAGGCAATACTGCTTCTTTTCCGTAAACTAGATTAAATGGGGAGGAACCTATAGAAGCCTTTTGTGTAATCCTATCAGCCCATAATGCAAATACTAGAGATTTGTGCCAGTTTCTATGATTCTGTTCAACAGTTCGCTTAATGATTTTGATGAGATTTTTATTAGTAGATTCTGCTAAACCATTTCCCTGGGGATAATAATTAGCAGAATATTTCAATTTAAACCCCTCTTAATAGCAAAATCATATATAGCATTTCCTGAGAAATAGGAAGCATTATCAAAAACGAGAGCGTTTGGGACACCAAACCTGGTAATGATGAATTGGTCTATGAACTCGATGATTGCCTCTGAATTTGCTGCCTTCAAAGGAATAGCCTCTACCCATTTGGTAAAATAATCGGTAGAAGTGAGGATATACCTGTGTTGTTTGGAAGATGGTGGAGTAATCTCTCCAATGATATCTAATCCCCATTGTTCAAATGGTTGTTCAATGTTGACAGGTTGCAGGGGGAAAGCTGATTTCCGTTGTCTTCCACTAGCAGTTTGGCAATTGAAGCATTTTCTTACGTATTCATGAGCATCTCTAAATAGTGTAGGCCAATAATATCCAGCATGAATAACTTTGTGGGCTGTCGTGTC
Organism: Pinus tabuliformis; assembly: GCA_031772625.1. NCBI lineage: Eukaryota > Viridiplantae > Streptophyta > Pinopsida > Pinales > Pinaceae > Pinus > Pinus tabuliformis. The sequence goes on from CM062804.1 coordinate 763,134,651, forward strand.
CGCCCCAAAATGTCCTCCCGCTGGCCCATCATGTAGTTCCTGTAAAACTTTTTGAGCTTCAGGTCTCTCAAGACATCTTAACAGGATAGAATCATAATTTTGTCTAAAGAGCACATCATTAATGAGAGTGAAATTCTTTGCTTTTAACCTAATGGCCCTTTTATTTTTGTAAGATAAATTTGGAGGAGCATAACCATTCTTCAAATAAAATATCAAATCTGCATATTGAGATTCGGAATCAGTGACACTTATCTGATTGATTGTTTGAGTCTGATCCATGTCGCTTGATTCAGGAATGTTTGATGCTCCTGCCAATATCCTGCAAAAACCTTGGCCCCTAACAATCTTTGCTGGCTTTATTTCTAGGTCATATTCTTGAAGTGCTGTGACCCAATTGGCCCTTCTTTCACCTAGTTCTTTTTGAATTAAAAGTTGCCTTACCGCCGGGAAAGGGACTATAACTTTCGTGTGAGTTTTCAAAAGAAAGGGCCTGTAATGTTTAACTGCTTTGAACACAGCAAAGGCTTGTTTCTCCACATCGGAATAATTTAATTCGGCACCCTGAAGATTTGAGCTAAAAAATGAAATGGGTGCTTCCAAGTTATGAGCATTTGGCTGCGTGAGAACTGCAGCATAGGATACATCGGACGCAACGGTATACAATGTAAAATGATTAGAAAAATTGGGAGTATTCAAGGCTGGGGCATTGATTATTGATTGCTTGATAACATCAAAAGCTTGCTTTTCTTCTGCTCCCCACTTGAAGACTGAATTCTTCTTGATCATTGTCTGAAGTGGTAATACAATTTGAGAGAAATCTGGAACAAATCGTTTGACAAAATTAATCTGACCCAAGAATGACTGCATCGATTTTTTATTGTGTGGGAAAGGGATTTCAGAAATTTCCTTAATCCGATCAGGATCAATATAAATGCCATCCTTGGATACTATAAAGCCTAAGAGCTTTCCTTGATCAAGAGCAAAGAAAGACTTCTTTGGGTTTAGAGAAATACCATACCTTTTGCATCGCTGAAAGATTTGATTTAAGTCATGCAAATGATTATATCTCTTTTTAGAATATACAGTAATATCGTCTAAGTAGACGACTACTGATCGATTAATCAACCCTTTGAAGGCTATATCCATGGCTCTCTGGAATGTCGCTCCTGCATTTATGAGTCCAAAAGGCATTTTCTGATATGCATAAGTTCCCCATTTTGTTCTGAATGTGGTTTTGAGTTGGTCATCAGGATGAACCAAAACTTGGTTGTATCCGAAGAATCCATCAAGAAAGGACATCAATTCAGAACCTGCTACTGATTGAAGAATTTGCTCCATAGTAGGTAACGGGAAATTATCTTTCAAGCTCGCTTTATTGAGGTTCCTGAAATCAATACAGATTCGAATGTCGCCATTCTTCTTCCTGACTGGCACCATATTAGAGACCCAACTTGAATGTCGGACCGGAAAGATAATTTTGGCTTTCAAAAGCTTATTAAGCTCCGACTTTATTTGGGTCTCCAAATTTGGATGTATTTTTCTTAATTTTTGCTGAATTGGTTTCTGATCAGGAAGCATAGGGATGGTATGCTGGATAATAGATGTATCATATGTCTTTAGGTCATCATATTTCCAAGCGAAGACCTGTTTGTTTTTTCTCAATAGTTTAATAAATGCTTCCTTTTCTTCTTGGGAAAGTCCTATTCCTAAGTTGATGTTTTGAGGAGCATCTTTTGTGCCTAGATTTATTAATTCAAACCTAAGGGTGGAACTTTGAAGCTTTGCATTAATTACAGGTTTAAACCTGTCTTTGATATCATAAAGGTCTTCAAGCTTCACCACGGGTTTAGGAATCGAATTTTCTTGAGGCGCTTGTTTCATCTGTAGATCGTGATCATCTTCCTCAATGACTTGATTGTCATAGGATTGTTCCGAAGTTAGAAACTGCAAGATATCTTCATCATGGTTAAATACTCTCCAATTAGTGACATTGTCAGGAATTGAAGGTCTAAAAAGTAATTCTACAGAAAATCTATCAAGGCTGTAGTCTTCGGAAGGTAGCAGTTTGGAGGCTACATTGGCTAGTAGGTCGGCTGCTGAATTTTGTGACCTAGGAATAGAAGAAATGTTGAAGGCTGAAAAGTGTGAGGTAAGATCCTGCACTAGCGATTGATAATGCTTAAGGTGAGTCGAAAGGCAATGAATTGCATTTCTAACTTGTTTAACAATGATTTCCGAATCGCCGAACACTTTTAGATATCGCACTTCAAGGCCGATCGCTTTATATAAACCCTGGACCAAAGCTTCATATTCGGCTGTGTTATTAGTACACTCAAATTCTAACCTACAAGACAGCATTGTCTTTTCTCCTTGCGGGCTAACCAAAATGCAACCTGCTCCTGAGCCTTCACTGGACTTAGAGCCATCAAAATATAAAGACCAAAATAAAGGAGTATTAACAAACATATCTACAATTTTCTCAGCATCATTAAAACATCTGGACTTATCTGTTTGTGAAAAAATTTCAATCTGAGATGTAAAATGATTAACTGAAAAAGGAGATGGTTGGGCAACAAAGTTGCCAAAGAATGATTCGGACGAATAGTTCCCCAAAATATTGTTGTTGAATGCCACAGGTTGGTTTTCTTGCTCAAATTCAGTAACTGTGTGGGTCATATGCTTCTCCCGATCGATCCTTATTTGATTCGGCTTTCCCTTGTAGGGAAGCCACATATGTGACCAATCTGTGGAAATATACCCATGTAGTTTTTCGGACCAATCTCTGCTTAAAATCAAACCATAAAATTCAGGTATGTCGGCAATTAAGATGTCAATCCTCTGAACTATTCTGGGGTCGGCTGACAACCTGATGGTTACAGAATTAATTTCTCCCACAACCTGCACCTTAGTCCTATCCAACTGCACTATATGAATGGCAGACTTCTGGGGTTCAATGTTCAGCTCAGAGCAAACTAAAGCTGGCATTATATTAGATGAGGCCCCTGAATCAATTAAACAGTTGTGCAAGTTTCTATTATAAATCTCATAAGTGAGCAAGAAGGGTGGAGTGTGAGAATTAGATTTATCTCCGATTAAAACTGAATCGGTAATTTCAACCATACCTGCAGGAGGCTGGCCTGAATCGTTGGCAGCTCTTGCACTGGGAAGGGGAGTAGAGGGAACAACATTTAATTCTTTGAGAAGTAGCTTTTGTTGATGTTTTAGTTTACTAAGTTCAAACATGGTTATATTTGCCTTAGTCTTCTTCATGTCATCAGCAATGTTATATTCCATTGAATCCGATACCACCAGAGTCTTGGATGTTGAAGGAGAACTAGAAGTTGAAGGCTGGTTTTGAGGAACTACTACAGGTGGCTTATTTGGGGGAACTTTTTCCTTTGCTATAGTAGCGCCTGCGCTCCTCTTCTTTGAAATTGCATGGGCGGGTTCAAGAGTGCTTTTACTTCTTGTAGTAACCGGGAAGGCTTCTTCTTCATTCTCCGTATCAGAGTTTGGGAGTATAAAATCCCACATTCCGTGGCATTCAGCTACTTCTTCTTCATCATCGGTCTGTGAAGATGTTTCCTCTTCCTCTTCTTCTTGGTCTGAATCGGCGTTAGATATTACATTGGGCGGCTTTGATTTGGTTTTCTTAAAAGTTCTAAATGGTCTTTTGCTTGAAGTTTCGGCCACCTGCTTCTTTATCTCAACCATTTCGTTAGACATTGTTTTAAGGACCTTTTGTAAACCTTCCATGTCATATGGGTCCTTCGGGGTTTTCTTCTTGGAATCTTCTTTAAACGAGACTTTTTTAGCTTTTCTATCCTCTAGAGCAGCTTTCTTTTCTAGAGCGTTAATGCGCTTTTCAACAGCAAGTGCCTCTCTCATGTTTTCAGCTAAGGTAGGTTTGCCAGCCCTGTCTACGAAAATGGCTATGTTGGCAGGTAGGGCAGTGATATACCATTTGCTTCGGATTTGTTCACTTGGTTTAGAAGCAGTAGGGATTTTATTCAGTAGTTTATTAAATCTAGCATTAAACTCTTTTATTGGTTCCCTGTGCTCTATTCTCAAATTGGAGAGGTAGTTTATTAAAGTTGCTAGGGACCTGTCATCTCCATATTTGGTGAGAAACTGCTCTTGGCATGTGTTCCAACTGGTAATTGAACCAGAAGGTAAGGAAAAATACCAGGATCCTACTGATCCTTGTAAAGTGTAAGGGAAAAGTCTTACAACAACATCTTGCTCTGTCACTCCTTTTAGGTTAACTGCTAACATAAAGTTGTTGATGTGTTCTTCAGCCTGAGTCCCATCATCTGGATTGAATTTAGGCAGCCATTTTTCAGGATAATCGGGTAGATCATGCAAGGGTGCAGGCATATTGACTACTCCTGGCCTAGTCCATGGATCTGCCATTATGATAGTAACAGTGGTTGAGACTACTGCTGGGATTCTGGATGTATGGGAAGGGATTAAAGATGAGGAGTGAATAGGTTGGGATATCGAGGCTTCTGATCCCTGGTGAACGACAATTTGTAATGGGGGAGTGGATGGTCGACCTTGCAGTGGAGAAAATGAAATGGAGGACGTGGATGAAAGCCCTTCACTAGCAGACCCTTCAGTAATTTTCTTTGCCCTTTTCCTTTTAGGTAAAGGAAACTCAGTGGGTTCAATATCGAGTTTTTCGCTCTGAAGTCTGGTGAGAGGGTGAGTGAGGTTGAACTGCGAAGTCACACTGCTTTCTGATACCTCAGATTTCTGTGGTGAAATCGAGAAGCTCTGAAGTTTATGGATTAGAGACTGAACTTCGGGTGATTCAAGACTTAATTGTTCTGTGGTATGATGGGTTTGAGCAGTGGCAGTTGATTCCTCTTCTTCTTGTTTAGGTACCGGCGAACCAGTATACAAATGGGAAGATCGAGGAGATTCGGAGGGCGAAGTACTCTTAGAATGGCTTATAGGTTTGGATTTATGTTCCATTCACAGATGAGGCCCTCCTTCTAGCGCCAATTTTGTTGAGGCCTCGAAAATCGCTGCCACAACAAAGGGGAAACCACCCGGTCCGAACCTTGAAAGCAACTCCTTTTCCGTTTGGGATAGTGGCTCCGACTGGGGATAATGGGACCAGTTTCCCAATAATAGATAAAAGTGGGATGGATGAATAACTTGTGAGGTATGATAGTGATGAATAAACAACTAAAACTATCAGCGAAATATATATTAACTATAATCTAATCCCGGGACTTATCAATCTTTCAAAGCGTAGCGTTTGATAATCTGTGCTTTAAGGCAGGCATATAGATGACTCTAACACTAAAGCATAGATGTTTAAACCATTTAAGATTGCTCTGCATAATTAGTTATGCAGAGCGATAATAGCGAATTACTACACATTGTCATTCATATCATTGCTACATGCATGATTAAAAGAAAGGCATATCACAAAACATCCAATAGTGGAATGAAAAGAAGATTTGTTGTTACAGCGCATACACGTATTCAACAATAGCAAAAGATAATAACACAGCAATTCATATGAAAAGAAAGAGGACAGATGCAGATAAAAGTACCATGTAAGCTGCTCAACAATCCATTATATAAATCGCTATGTCGCAGTCCTTTCTTCAAACTAGAAAGCATTCCAGACAAGAGACAATAGTGCACAAATGCATAAAACAGCCTTCTCGCCAAATAAAGGACTATTGGTCGAGTTTCACAAAAGAATATAGGCTGAAGCACAGTAGTGCAAACTTCAGCCTTTAAGTCTATTACAAAATTTTACGACCCTTTCCAAAACAATGAAAGGGTCTATAAATACTAATCTAATCTAAATATCTAAGAAAAACTGAACAACTATGAAATTGGCATCAATAAATGTTTTTCCATCTTTCTTGGTGATCTGGCAGTCGGCAGCAATGCTTCATTCGGTGGGCTCTTTGCCTTTAAACCTCAACTGACATATCGTAAGCATTGGCTGTACTTCCGGTGGAGTGTTGAGACGCGACGTGAGCTAGGCATCATATGTGGCATCTTGAAAGTCGGGGATTAGGCACTTGAGAGCATCTGTTAAACACTTAAGAGCCGACCTTTGAGTGTGCGGCTTGATTAGAAAGTGCCAATATGTGTCGGAGGTTAAAGTATTTACTCCAGCGATTAACTTTCTCCTTTCTTCCAGTCCATGATAATTTGTTTGTTCAATTATGTTCGCCGTGGTTATGCTTCCAGGTGTACACTGAGAGATCATGTTGGCCCAATAGAGTGTATTGTTGACCAAATCAATCATATTGTTGGCAATCATTTTACACCTTGAAGCTGCCCTTTCCGCTTTCATCATCTGAGTGTTCCATTCCGTGAAGAGTATGTCTTTGAATGGCTCATAGATCCTAGGCAATTTTGCTTCTTTCCCCATATCAGTATCTTGCCAATCAAGATATGAAGTTATGGTTTCTTCGGTCTGATCTAGCTCATTTCTGGCTTTTTCAATCTGCTGACATACTGCTGTAGATACTTCACATAATGGCTCAGCCTCAGTTAATTGTTGGCATAAGAGTCTAACCTGAGAGATTAATGCATTATTTATTTGAGCTGCCTCTGCTCTGAAATTCTCGACTTTCTTAGTGCCCTTGATATCTTCGAGCTGTGCTAATAATTGAGCGATTTGCTCATCCTTTGACTTCATCATTAGCTCGTTTGCCTCTCTCAATTGTGCCAATGCCTCCGTTAATTCTTTCTGCTTCTGGATTGCACTCTGATCAATCCTCTGTTTTTCAGTCTGCAGTTGCTGGGTTAATACATTGTTTGCTTGCTGTTGCGCCAGCAACTGCTCTTCTACCTGTGCTGTCTTGTTTCGTGCTTCGGCTACTTCTGCTTGCAATGTACAAATCTCTTGGTCCTTAGTCTTTAACAAAAGACTTACCTCTGATGCTTTATCTATAGTTGCTGCAGAATAAGCTCCCGCATACTGCGATAGCTTGGTAAGATCATCAGAGGGGTCCAATTCTTCCTTCCAGACTACATTCCCTGTGACTGTCTGCTCAGGAAAGATGGAAGGTTGATCAAGCCTTCGTCTCTTCCTTGAGCGCTTAACAACTGCTTTGAGCCTCGGGTTGTAGAAAACGTCCACGGGAGGAATATCTTCCACCTGGAGCACAATCTGATCGGAAGGGTCTTTGGTGATTACCTCGAGATCCTTTGAAATGGGTGGGCCGCTGGTTCCGCATAGAACCTAAGAAGAAGTGGTGTCTGGTGCGTCTTTGGAGCCTTCCTTTCCACTGATAATGGAATCGAATTGATTCCATTGTTTCAGCAATTCAGGATCTATGGAGGTCTGTGATTTACTCTTCTCCTTTTCTTGTTCCAACCTCTTTTGCTCCTCCAACTCTTTCTGTTGCTGTTCTTCTAACTCCTTTCTCTGTTTCTCTTCTTGCTCTCTTCTTTGCTTATCTGCTAATTCCTTTTTCTGCCTATCTGCCAATTCTTTCCTTTGTTTTTCTTCCTCTTCCTTCTTCCGCTGTTCCTCTATCTGCTTCTGCTTTCTCTGCTCTTGTTCCTTCTGCTCTTTCTGCTGCTTAGCCATTTGCTCCTTTTTCTGCTTCTCTGCCTGCTGCTTCTCTTGTCTTTCCTCCTATTGTTTATTTTGTTCTTTATTTACAACAGGAGATTGGGTTGTATGCTTCTGACCAGGCTCGCTTGAGGAGGACGCTGAGGTTAATGACAATAAATCTAGAGGCAGAGTTTGCAACCTCTGCTCTCTAAGTTTATTGAACTCAGTTAAACTCTCATCATTATATCTCATCTTGGCAAGCTGCTTGGTTTGGCCTATTGAATCGGCAGCTCTGAACAGGTCATCAAACTCATCCTCTTGATGGTCAATCTTAGTCAGTTTGGCCTGTTCTAGGGCATTGTAAGCAGTTTTATGTGGATTATAGAGTCTGGCTGGCATAGTGGGCAAGGATAAAGCTTGCATCTTTATAGCCTCCTTTTCTGCATGTTGGAGATTATGCAGAGTAAAAACACCCATCCTTAAGGGAAAAGAGGGCCAGACCCTCTTCTTCTCTTTCTTGAGTGTTTGGGTTACACTCTCAGCCATAATTTGGTAGGATATCTCTCGGGCTAACAGTTTATCTGGAACATATAGAGGGAGAACATGCGGTTTGGCTTGGCTTCCATAAACCCTAATATAGGTAAAGTGCTCTTCTCCAAACCATCCTGCGATAGCTGGTAAGTCGAAGGAAGCGAGATAGGAGATTTTGGGAATAGGCCGATCAAAAATGGAATAATTAATGGGAACCATAAAACCATTGCAAATTTGATACAAATGGTCCTTGTAAGAGGACTTCCATAATTTCCGATGATACAAATGAATGGGCGAAGGGTCTTGGGTGGTCCATCTCCAACCGAGGATGGGAAACTCAGAGTTAAAACACAATGTGTCCATAATGTAGGCGCTATAATAAAATGGGGGGATTTTCCTTTCGGTGACTACAGATTTAGCTCTAAAATCCCGAATAGCTACAGTCAATTTATCAGAAAGAATGGTGGCCCAATCCATGATAAAACTATTAATAGCTGCTTCCATTAGGGGAACCATTTCTATATCGAAATTGGCAGAATCATGTAATCCCCATAGCCTACCCATCATAATTCCCGCATAGCAATAGGGAGAAGCCAAGGAATCGACAGAATACTTACCCGAGCTCTCGTTCTTGTGTTTGGCCGGGTTCTGCCTCCAATCCCGAATGGGCTCAGATGGTACATCATTTTCAGCTGCAAACTTCTCCACGAAGTCTTTGTTGTAGATTTTCTCTGGCTCAGGCAAATGATACATTTCCCTCAGGTGCTCTGGCTTGAACGACCCGAAAATCCGTCCGTCTCTTGTGTGGAACGTTCTGTCAGTGATTGGAATTTCCTCAATTGCCCATCGCACTACATCAGTGTAGGGAAGGACTTGCTCTCTAGCAGCTATTCTGTGAAGAAAGGAATCGGCCAACTCCTTGAGAGTTGCGTCGGACTTTTGGAGTGGGTCCACAGTAGCTACTGTCACTGAAACTTGTGGTTGTTCGGCCTCTAATAGATTATATGTGCCCTGCCATGTAGTCTTGTTAAGACCAGTGCATGTAGTGTCTGAAACGAGGCCTTTCTTGCTATTTGCAGCAGCTTGACCTACTACAGGTGTAACAGTAGAGCCCGTAGCCCTCTTGGATCTTTTCCCCATCATGCTTAAGCTTCTCTCAAAAGACGAATTCTACACAATTGCAAGAGAAATCGTAACAACATAATAACAATGACGCTACACAGTGAGATAGATATATCATTTGAAGCGTGCCAAGATTAATTTTCAAAAGTGGCTGCGGATCCAATCGCTAAGAGTATATTGCAGATGCATTAATGGTGATTTGAGGCCTACTACTCATTAAATGTGATAATTATACCGTTATCCGGGTGAATGACTCACTTAAGCGTGCAACAGATATTCTGGCGGTTAAACGCAGGTGCTCATTAATCGAAGGGGCAAAATCTTTTAAATACCCACGCATTACCTTATCCCTTGTATTAACGGCATTTTGGGATTCGCGCTTTGTCAACCGGATATGAATATAAAATTAAAGCTTTTAAGTGATGGCTTTTAAGACTGCCGACCACCGATGAGCGATACCACATCGCTTCGGGGATTAGGTGCTGCACAATTATTACCAAAAGATCGTGTCGATAGCCGATAAGCGATATCGCATCGGCCTAGCGCATGGAAACAGAAGTAGGCGCATATACAATGGTTTGGGGTTACCGATTGCGATATCGCATCACATCGGGGGTAGGAACCAAATGCCTTACCGAAGTGCGCGACGGCCGATAGCGATATCGCATCGGGTCGGGTTTTAAATCACAAGGCGGTTTCACATGAGGTATCGCCGATAACCGATCGCCGATATCGCGTCGCATCGGGACATGAGTTATGTGCCTTTACTTGGTGTGTATGTAACATTGCCGATCGCCGATAGTGATATCGCATCGGCGGAAACCAAAATTCCATTTGAATGCATCTCTCATGTTGTTGCGATATGCGATCTTGCGATCGCTTTATCGCAATAATAAAAGATTGTTTGTTATTTGAAACATTAATGTCTGAAAAAGGCTTAAGTACATGAAAGCTCATTTGATTATGCGGCCTTTTTTGAACATGCAAGCATTGATGCCAAAATTTTAAAAGGGACCCATTCCATATGTTAATTTTTTTAAAAATAAGAATGATATGAAATGGGGGGTTGTTGTAGGGCACAACAGGATCCTAAATTGATATCCATAAACCACATTTAATCTTCTCTCAAAGGAAATGTATTTTAAAATATGAAAGGAAACCTCATTCCAGGGTGTAGGAAAACATTCTCTTTTCACCCCATTGTTTTCATCCAAGTATTTCTCATGGGAAATAAAATTAATTCTTCTGGAAAGTGTGGCCTCTTTCATTTATTCCTTATCTTAATGCATCCCCATTGGGAGCCCTAACACCTTGCTAATCACTTTTTCATTCACAAAAAAAATTATTCATCTGACTACATTCATGTATTCTTGGTCTTCCATTTTGAAAATTTAAATTTAATTCACTAGAAACATCATAATCATACCATATTAGGCTATCATAACACTTCATCCAATGATTTCTCTAAATATTTTTCACTACCTATAGGTTTTGATAAACCTCAAAGGGTTTTGTAGGTTCTCCTTTGTTAAACCCTACTACCATGGTTATCTTACAAATGGTTTATTTTTAGAACAATATCCCTATATGAGAACTCCTATAAGTAATTTTGGTGCCAAGGAGTTTCTTTTTAAGAAAGAAGTTAATTCTAAATAGTAAGGGTCATAATTTTGGACAAGAGTATTTTTAAAAATTGCACTAGTCTATTTCACAGTGAAAACTAGCAAGGGAATTTCTAAATGAAAATGTTGGAAAAAATAAAAATATGCTCTGCAGTTACTATCACAAAAAATAATAGACCAAATTAGCCATTGTATATTTGGTTTCCCCTCTGCAATGTTGTTTATTCCTTGTTTCTCAATCTCGTTTTGCTCCCCTAAAGTTGTTTTTGTTCCCCTATAGTTGTTGGCATTCCTTGTAGGAGTGAAATAACTATAAGGTGCTTCTAGTAATGCAATGAAGAATCATTATTGTGCATGTGTCTTGAGTGCATGATGAAATAGTTGATGCATTTATGACAAAAGGTGGTGAAATTTTTAACTAGGCTTAGCATGCAACTATCATCATTTCCCGTGGATATTAATGGTAAATTGTCAACATCTCAACCAAAATTTTCCAACTTCCACTTTTTACCTAATCTTAAATGTTGTCTAGATCACTAAAGTCACTTCAAGGGCTCATGACTATTGTCACTTGTATTAATTAAGAGGATATTGTGGAATCAAATATTATATACATCCCTTCGTCCCACATTGCCTCCCTAACCCCAACACACACATGCATTTTGAGGCCCACCTCGTTGATATCATAATACAAGGGAGTTTTGGTGGGTTTTTTTTTTATAATTAAATTTGTAAGTAGACCTTATTAGCATACATTATGTCATTACATGATCATTAGAGGATCATAATGCATGAAGATAAATAATATATGAGGTGATACCAGTGTCGCTATTGCAGCATTGGAAGTTTAGAATTTATGTTTAAGCAATTGGAAACTATTTTTGCACATTTCTATTGTATAAGGCTTGGTTGTAGGGCATATTGTAGCTTTATAGGGTATCCTATAGATGTGTGAGATTTGAAACTTTGTTTATTGTTGAGTATTTTTTAAACCTTGATTATTTTGTGATTGAAATATGGTACGCTCCAAATCAAAAATGATTTTGTTTGTAACTTTTCTATTTCTTGTAGAGTTCTAATTTTTTCTAAAAAAAACTTGTAAATATGTTTTGAACTGAGTGATGATAGTACTATAGGTAAAGAGACGGATGAAAGGGGAGTGAAATAATAAGGTATGTATAATTAATATATATTGAATGGGTTGAAATGAACATGTATTTTGGTGATGGTGTGTACAAGGAATGAAATGGTATGTAAAAGTGTGAGATGTGATAATAGCATGTTTCAAAATGAGATTTAAGATATATGTAATATGAAATTAATTTCCATATGAGGGAAAATGAAGTGAAAGTATTGATGTTTTATTTTGCTAGATTATATGGTAGTTGGTGGCTATTGGAATTCTGAGTTGTGATTATATATACAATGGTTGTGTTGTGATACTCAGCTTGTTGTTGATGATTGTACCTTTCTATTGATTTTTTTATGTTTTTGCTCTTGGCCATGATTTTTTTTTCCATAAAAATGTAGTTTTTTTTTTATGTGCAAATTATTATGGAGTGGAGGTACTTTCATGCAATAAGATAAAAAAAAATCTTCTTATTTTCCCCTTTTTTCTCCTTTTCTTCTTCTCATGGTAATGGTGCAATTTCTAGGTTATATGATTTCCCTACTCTACCAAGCCAAAAAAGGGTTTTCTTAGGAGAGAATATTTTATTTCCAAACCTATAACTACATGTAAGGAGGTTTTCAACTAGAAATTTAGGTGGCTCAAATGAAGTTTTCACTTGGGAATTTCACTGTAATTTTTCTTTTTTCTTCAAGGTTTAGATGGATTGAAAACATATCTACTTTCAATCACATTCAAATCCTACTTCTTCACCATTTCTGAAAATTTTTGTAATGTTAAGATATTTTTGTAAATTTTAAACTTGAAAACATTCACTAATAATGGGATTTTCTCCTCATCTATGGTTCTAAGTGCTAGCGGGTGGAATCAGGGACATTTTCTCACCCCTCCCATGAAATTTAATCTATCCATTACAACCCTATCATCCATTTGTGAGTCATTCAACCAAGTAATTAACATTATACATCATAGCAGAATATTATTAATAAAAAAATTACTCTAATATCAATGGTATGCAATTGATCAAATTAAAGGTCATTGACCCATCTCATGCATGTGCATCCAAGTGACTTCTTTCCACACTCAACTCGCCACCAGTAACATATGATCATAATGTTAGTCATTGATATATTTACACATACTACAATATTAGTGTCAAAACCATCATGACTCTGCATAACATAATATTCAACATAATGCTAAGTAAAATCATGTAGGTAGTCATCAAAATATATAAATATGGCATCATATAATGAAATCATCATCATGATTACATAATCATCAAATAGGTACATCACAATTATCCTTTTTTTGATCAATTAAGAGTAGGAACTTCTATTAAACTTAGCCAAATATACATAATTTACAAGGAGCCACACCCGCTCTGCGAGAGTTCGACAATCAGTCGGGCAGGCCGAACCAAACCAATCACCCAAAACTAAGAGAAACCTAAACTGGAAATTTGGGGAGAAACGCCAAACAAAGCACAAGGTCATCTGTCAGTGTTGCCATGCATCAAATGAGCCTAGAAAACCTTGGAGGGAAATTCCATCGCACTGGAGGTGACAAATGCCATAGATGACTCGTCGTGGATCCACAAGAGGTCCCACCACAAGCCAAACTGAAAACTATCAAATGGACCCGACGGAAGTTAAAAGTAGAACACTCTAATCATTTTTCAGGTCCGACTAATTCGTACACACAATCACCACCATTTATCAACTGACTAAGATCTAATGGTCATCGTGAATATCCAAAGGACAAGAAGTGCGAGAGTTAACCACCCAATGAGGGTGGTTTTTTCTCTCCTCGCTTCGCAATGTGTCGCTCAAAGAGTGGAATCAGAGCCAAATATAGAAAAACCGGAAAGCATTCAAACCTCGCTCGATATACCGCTTGTGGTATTGGGCTAGTTGACTCACAGAAAAAACAAACACGTCCTTTCACCACGTGTTTTCCTTAATTCCGTCCAGCAGGCAGTTCTTGAGCCAATCCCGTTCACCTGGATTCACTGTCAACCGCCACCTGAGCCAAATGAAGAGGGCTACCCCATCCTATGGATCTATTCAAGTCAGTCCTTTCATCATTCAATCATAAGGAAACGAGACTTTGGAAAATAACCAAACCAAGGTGGGTTAGACTGTGTGGAGTTCTCCGTCCTCCCGCTGGTCTACAGGGACCCTGTGATCCAACCTGTTAGTCCATAGTTCCATATCCTGGGTAGCCTGACAGAGACAGTCCTCCTGCAATTTACCTGGGGGAAGCGAATCCCAAGCACGGCTAGAATCCCTCTCCCTATTTGTGACTCCTTCATTCGCCAAACGATCCGCTAACATGTTAGTCTTACATTTCATAGGAGCAAGTCTGAAAATTTTAAGGGATCGCAGGTGAGAATAAATGCAGTAAAAAACTTGTAAAAGCTTCCAATGCTTCGACACTTCATCTGGAGAGGTTCCATTGCTAATTTTCTTAGTCGCTCTAATAATTAATTCCGAATCCGTTTCAATTATAACATTGTGTGAACTTGAATTCACCAGGATTTCCAAGCATTGCTCTAATGCCATGAGCTCAGCCATGTTGTTTGTGGCCTTCCTCAAGTGACCATGGAAGATTATCTGAATATGTCCCTGATCGTCTCTTATGGCACCCCCAAAGCCTGCTAATCCTGGGTTTCCCTTAGCTGCTCCATCAATATTAACCTTTAAGAAACCATAAGGAGGAGGCTTCCAAATGGTAGCACACTTGTTTATAAGGATCACTGCCTTCATTATTCCCAGAGGACTGATAGATTGTAGACCCAAGTGAAGTAAAATACTCTCCTCTTGGGGTAGGGGAGGATCTTTAGGAAGGGTCCCCAGCAAGCTTCTTACTATGTCTTTGAGCTACCTTACAATTTGCTCAGTTATGTGTTGGGGCCTGTTTTTTTTGTTTTTGAAGATTTGACTATTGTGTTCTTTCCACACATTCCAGATGACAAAACTTGGAACCAAAATCTAGGCTTTGTTAACTATCTCATTCCCTGAGAGGTTCTTCCTCCAGTTTTCTAGAGTGTTGGATATGCTGAGACTATCCATATAATTTTGTCTAAAAATAGCGGCCACCCAGTCCCACACCTTTGAAGTGAAAGGACAGAGGTTGAGAAGGTGTTCAATCATCTCCTCATGAGCGCCACAAAGGTAACACTTGGAAGGACCAATGAAGCCTTTCTTTAGGAGATTCTCCCAAGTTAGGATCTTCCTTTGATGCACTAGCTAGATGAATAGCTTTATTTTCATCCAATGCGGAGTTTGCCAAAGTTTCTTCCAGATCTGATTAGGGTTCACAAAGTTAAATCTTGTGACTTCCTATTTGGCATCTTTGAGGGTAAAGTTGCCTTCAGTGTTCTTTCCCCATATTAATTTATCGTTGAGGAAGAAACAAGAATCCTTCGATGCTTTAGCTCCTAGGTGAGAGCTTCTGCCTTGGTCTTCAGCTCGTTTTCATCACTGTATCCTAGATCCTTCCACTACCTCCATTTTCCATTATTCCTTCCCTGATACCAGAAGTCTTTTACCAGAACCATACCTTTGCAGTCTGTTTCACTTTTGAGATATAAAAATTCATCCCTATAAAGGTTGGGTTCCTATTACCAGTTATCCTCCCAAAATCGAGCAAGATCCCCTGCTCGAATTTCCCAAAAACAATGGTGCTGAACAATGATTTTATTATCCCAGTAAAGGTTCCAAATATGGGAGCCTCTGATTTGCCCTGACATTGTAATGTGATCCTTCTCCTGCCATTACTTGGCATATTTTTGTTTCCAAAGCTTAGCCCATGGGGCATTCGATTCCTTAATGCATCTCCACCAAAGCTTGGCTCCCAAGACTCTTCTGAGGGTCTCAGGTTCATGAAGCCCTAATCCACCATGGCTCTTGGGCTTGTAAAGCTTGTCCCACACTACTAAAGCCCACTTCTTTTTCTCTTCCCCTCCGCCCCACAGAAAGTCCCTTTGTATGCTTCTTATTTGCTGCTTAATACCTTGAGGAGAAGGAAGAGCTGAAAACATAAAAATGGGAATGGCCTGCAAGACCTCCTGTGTGAGCACAAGGAATCCTGCTAGATTTAGTGATCTGCATGTCCATTTTCTGATCTTGTCCTGAAGTTTATTTAAAATTGGCTCCCACACTTTCTTGCTTAGCGGTTTGTCAATAATAGGAATGCCAAGATATTTGGAAGGTAGCTGTTCTCTTTGAAATCCAAGAATTTTGGTAATGTTTCTATGAATAGCAATATTAGTGTTAATGAAAAAAACTTTGGACTTGTTAAGGCTTAGCTCTGTGCCTGCTTCCATAGCAAAGTCATTTAAGATGTTTTTGATTGCTCTGGCTTCCCTGACTGTAGGTATGCCCTACAACATTGTGTCATCTACAAATTGTTGATGAGTGTTTGCCTCTCCATCTGCGATGATTTTGATACCATGAATTCGTCCTTTAGAATTTTCCATTTTAATCGCTCTACCTAGCCCTTCCATCATGAGGACGAAGAGGAACAGTGAAAGCAGATCTCCTTGTCTGAGCCCTCTGGAGGGAGTGAAGGTCCTTGATGGAGCTCCACTAAGCAGTATGGAAAAACTGGTTTAGGTAACTAAAGCCATGACCCATATATCCAATTCTGGTCAAAACCATAAGCTTTTATAATTGCTCTTATGTATGCAACTCAATTTGTCATAGGCTTTCGCTAGGTCCAACTGAATGATCATACCAGCTTGTTTGTTGCTTTTGAGAGAGTGTACCACCTCATGAGCTTGGATGATATTGTTGAGGATTTGTCTTCCCTCCACATAGCCTATTTTCTCCTCCGAGATGAGAGAGGGTAGAAGTGGTTTGAGTCGATTGGCTATTACTTTGGAGATAATTTTATAAACCACATTACATAAGGCTATGGGTCGAAAACCATCTGGAGTCATGGCATTTTCCTGCTTTGGAATCAGAGATATGAAGGATGCATTCAGAGCCTTCAGTACATTCTTGGATCTTCTTGAGTCTTCCACAACCTCGAGGATGTCATATTTGACAGTTTCCTAACAGGCTTTGAAAAAGTCTACATTGAATCCATCTGGGCCTGGTGCTTTTCCATTCTGCATTTCATTAATCACTTCACTGACCTCCTCTTCCGATACTGGCCTGTTGAGATTGTGGTTGTCCTCTTTGGTAACCAGCTGAGGGATATACTGAGTGAAATGGTCAATGAACCTAGATCTATCCTTCGGTGGCTCCTTTGCAATATTGCAAAAGTGCTGAACAAGGACTGATTCCATATCATTGTGAGAATCAAGCTCAATGCCTTGAGAATCTTTGATCTTTGTGATTTTGTTGTGTGCCCTATGAGCTATAGTGGATTTGTGGAAGAATTTTGTGTTTCTTTCTACCTCTTTAATCCATTGTATCCTTGATTTCTGCCTCCAGAAAATTTCTTCTTGTAAGCATCGATCCTCCCATTCTTCCTGCAGAGAGTCATTTAATTTTTGCTTCTCCTCGGTGAAGCCATCTGTGATGTTGATATGATTGATCTCCTGGAGCTTCTGTTCAGTTTCTCTTTTGGATTTGAAGATATCTCCAAATTCATTTTTGTTCCAAACTTTAAGACGAGCTTTGATATATTTAAGTTTCTGCTGGAGCATGTACATTTTGTGCCCTGAATATTTAACTCCTCTCTCCACCATTTATCAACGTTATTAGTGAAATTAGGGTGTGAGAGCCAAGCATTTTCAAACCTGAAAAGTCTGTTTCTCGGAGTGCCCATAAAGGTGGCTTCCAGCTGTATAGGCCAATGATCTGATCCTCCAAAGGGCATAATGGAGGCTGTCATGGCAGGACCTGATAGAAAGAGGTCTTCTGAAATCAAGAACCTATCAAGTTTGGAAGCAACTTGATGAGCCCCTCCCCTTTTGGTGTTCCAAGTGAAGGTTCCATTAATTGTTTCATTTTCCACCAGCCCCATGTTCATAATGAAGTTCTGGAAGGCCATGGAGTCTCTGCCCAGCTATCTAGTGCCTCCTTTTTTTTTCCGAAAGAGATCTTATCATATTGAAATATCCTGCAACGATCCAGGGAAAAATGGGATGTCTCGCTCTTAGTTCCTCCAGTGAGGTGAGGAGCTTGAGTTTGTCTGCTGGATTTTTAGGTCCATAAACCTTTGTAATCATGTATATCTCCTTATCCCCTACAGGTTGACATATCAGGGAGAGATAGTTCCTGGATGCTTCAGTATCCAGAATTCCCAATTTCTGTGGGTCCCACAAAGTGAGAATCCCCCCCGCTGAGTTATTTTCCTTAACCTCTAAATACTCATATTTTAATAACCACTTATTGTGAATATATCTTATCTTTTCCATCGAACATTTTGTCTCCTGAATAAAAACCATGTCTGCTTTTTCTTCTTTCATTCTGTTACTAAGATTTCTTTGTTTCCTCCTACTCCCTATGCCTCTAATGTTCCAGGTTGTGAACTTCATTAAGAAAGGTTAGTAAAGGAATAACTGGTAAGACCTTTCATCTCACCTGAGTTGATCAATAGTTTTCCACATTCGTTCAGTAGTTCATTCTGTCTCTTTCTTCCTCTTTTCCTACCTGAGTTCTTTGGAGATTGTGCCTGAGAATTCTACATCATCTTAACCCCACTTGGCTCCTGTCATTCATGATTTCTTTTGACTTGAGCTCCCTTCACTTGTGACCTCTAGAGAAAGACCTATTGTACTCTATCATAGTCCTCTTTTGGCAAGGAGTCCACCCCTATGTTTTTTCCTTGTTCTAGAAATTTCTCTAGATCTAGATTTTCCCTATCTAGAATCTCTTGTAACTCATTGTCCTCTGTTCCTGCTTCACTTTGAGTCATCTCCTAGTCCCTACTAATCTCCATTAGGCTTGGTATATCATCCTTTTGCTAGTTGTCTACTGCGATATCCTCCATGTCAGCTACCTTATCCTGTTCCTTTATTGCATTATCCATGTCCTGGACTGTCTCCTTATTTCGCTCTTCTTCCTCCAGGATCTTGAAGTTGTTTTGTCTTGTATGTCTATCCTCATTTTACTTCTTGTGTGGACGATTTCCCCCTTTTCCTTTGCTCCCACCTTTGGTGAAACCCTCATGATCTCTCTCCACAGTGGTTTTCTAGTTACCTTCCCTGTTGATTGTGGAGCAGTCTCTATATAGATGCCCATGTTCATGGCATTTGTAGCATCTAAACGGTATGTGATCATAGTCCACTATCTGCACCCATTCTTCATCATATACTTCTAAAATTATCACTTTCGGAAGGGCTCTAGATAGATCCATTTCCACACATATTCGGGTAAAGGAGGTATACCTTCCTTTCAGAGTTGCCTCTGTGATCTTTAGAAAATGCCCCAGCTTGTTGCCTATGGTATTCAAAGATTCTGGTAGCCAATAATCCAGAGGAAGGGAATATAGTTTGATCCAAACCAGTACTGATGTGAATGTTTCACGTTCCAGGACAAAGTTCATCATCCATGGCTACATGTAGAGTCCTGTCGTAGCATAGAAATAGGGGCCCCCTTCAAACACTCTTCTTTATCCTCTAGGCTTGTGAACACTACTGTGAAATAGCCCTTAGAACCTAGATGTAAATGTATTTCTCCTTTTGGATTCCAATGGCTCCTTATACAGACACGTAATGCCCTATCCATCGGCCATAACCCCATGAACTTGCATATGATTGCATGCTTCGTCATATGATCTCTATGAGCTTGTATCGTTGGGTCATTCAATACAACCCATGGAATAATGCCTGACTTGGTCTTACAGACTCCAATTGTCTTTCTGGAAGCTGGTGTTTCACTACTGCCTCCATTCTCCTTTTCTTTGCTAGTTTCCTATTGATTCCCTTCCTGATCCTTATCTCCACTTCTTCCAGATGTCCCCTAACTTCGTGCTTTTGAGATCTTGTCCAATGGTTTTTTGAAATGTTTCTTTCCCACATCCTGACATCCTCCTGTGACTACTCGGCTGTAGGAGGGAGCAACACTCCCCCATGCACTCCCCGCCATGGTACCCTGAATCCAAAACCCTATCTTCAACTCTAACCCTAGCTTCTCCCTCTTGTACCCTCCAAACTATTACCAGGTACATCACAATTATCATCACAACCTATAATAACAATAATTTGGCACATCATGATCATTATCACATCCATTAATAATAATAGTAAAATAACCAAATCCTTGGCCTGGGGTCCTGTTGTGACCAGCAACAACCCCCCTTCTTATTTAGTGTTATTCCTAATACTAAAAAAGTGGAGACCCTTAGTTAAAAATTTAAAAAATCAAAATAGTGCTTAAATTTCCTTTTCAAATAAAATTACCATCATAAGCTTAGGAAACTCCCCTTGCAAAATCTAAAAAAATCCAAGTTTTATGATAAGGTAGGATAAAACCTTTCCTCAGGAAAATCGCATCGCAAAAAAGATGACAACATACCACCCTATAAGGCGAATTCCAATATTGCGAGATCGCGATATGCGATAATAAACAAATATCGCATCGCATTCAGCATAACTTACATTAAAAAACTTTAATTTGCCGATATGCGATGACGTTGATCGCAAATCGCATTTCGCAGAAAATAGGATAACAAAGATTGTAATATGTAACTTTTCTATGATCTGCGATGTTGCGATATCACGATTTCGCGATACAACGACAATGCGATAATGCGATGTTATGATTCTGTGATATTGCGATATGCGATGTTGCAATCTGTGATATTGCGAAGCAAATCACAAAATCACTTCATCGTAGATTTTTCAGGCTCGTTATTCAAGAAAAGTATTTTCCATAAGCTGACACCTGGTTATGCGCTTTAATGCTAATAAATGAGGTAGTTGCCAATTATTAATGGAATATGGGTTCGTGCTTATCGAAAAATCATCTCACGTAAGGTGGTATATTTGATGTGTCTTTTGCATTTAAAACTTTCCCATCACCCTTCCTTGTTAGTATTTTCACTTCACTTGTGAATTGTAGGAACAGAGAATAGAGGACGATACAAAGCAATACACAGGTTAAAATGGGAAAGAAAAGCAAAGCTCTGAGCTCTGAAGAAAAGGAAATGGCGCCCTTATATACAGACACGACCTGTAATAGAGACGCATGAATTGCTATGTGGGAAGGTATGTATAATCTGCTTGAAGAGGAGAATCCCAGAGTAATGGAAGTTGCTGCTACCGCGGGCTCAAATAGTTCTTCTGAGGCATCTATCACAGAGCTAGCTTTCTCATTTTTACACCGGATAGTAGCAAGACCTAAAATTCTACCATACACAGACATGGTTAAGTGGATACTGGACAACATTGATATCAGAAACAGACAATTTAAGACTCAGGGTCAAGAGCTTACGGAAATATTATTTTTACAAATGTTGAACTTTATATCTGCTAGAAGGAAAAAGCGCAAAAGGCAAAAAATGCATCAAGGAAACCCAGATCACGAAACGGAGGTAGTTTCTGATGTGCGATCGCTGAGAAAAATTCCTCGAAAAGGAAAGCTGCTAATTGCCCAGTCACCTGCAAACCCTGAAAATTGCAAGAAAGTAATGATAGAGACAAACTGGAAGCAGAAGGAAAAAGAAAAGGTAGAAGCAATCCAAGGGTTAACCAAGATGAACTGGGATTATTACTGGGCATACTTGGTAAAGCCACATAGCCAATGGATGACTCTTAAGTGTATCATCAATTCGGCCGAAAAGATGGCGCCAGCTCTCGTCGATTTTGTTTTCTCAGCTCAGCTAAAATCGGAAGTCGGCCACCCGACTCTTCTCAAACAGATGATGCATGCGTGCGATTTCAAGGACCAAATACAGAAGTAGTTTTAATTTTAGATTCAATTCTAGTTTCAATTTTGTTTGATTTTCCTGAAAAAGAGGACGGTCATTTAAACCGCATCCTACATTTTTGTAATAATTTATTTTTAGATTTAGTTAGTAGTATTTAAACCCTTCTCATGAATTTAGAGAAGGGTCCTGAAATTTATCAAAAACTTATCCCCAGAACATGCACTTCTGTACCCTTTGAGGAGGTTTTGATGAATGAATGGAACAGGATTTACTAATGTTTGCATTTGATATCTGCCACTGATGTTGCACTTTTGTACTCTTAGTGGATATTTGATAAAGAAGAGTGTTACACAAAAATATTGTCACCATGATTATTTGCAGTCAGTATGGGTCTATCATCACTTGTACTGTCCTCCTAAGCAAGTCTCAGAACTCAGCTCTTCAATTCAAGCTTTGGAAATGGGAGAAAGACATTAAAAATCAATGTAACTCTGGTTCCACACTTTCTCTCACTGTCACCTGCGGTCCCGCACCTTCTGTGTACAAAAATTGTGGACCTGCCCGCTCTGTCCCTAACGGTGTAGGTGCAGACCCCTGTGAAAGTCAAAAGGTGCAAGTTTTATCTTAAAAAACTCACTTTGGGTTAATTCTAGAGGTTTCTAGAAGGAATTTTGACGTGGATTGTTCGCTCTGAGGTGGTTCATGCATCCCAAAAGAGAAGGAGCTAATCCCTTGATGAGAGGAGCTATTCCTTTGAAGGAGGGCTTTATCCCTTTGAAGGAGGACCTAGTAACCTCCCTCCCTTGCACTATAAATACAGGCATTGGGCTGGTTGCTGGAGAGGTTAGAAGCTGAACATTTTTTAGGGTAAATCCTGGTGAAATCAAGACTTCCTAGTTGAGCTTAAGAGGAGAGATTACATACCTTTTGGCTTCATTGGGGAGTGAGTGAAACTTGTCAAAGTAGAGGAGATTTCTTGCTGGACCTTGGGAGGAGCTTGTACAGCGTCAAGGAAAAGGTTGTAAAGTTCTTCTTCTTTTGAATTAATACAATCAAACTCATTTTTCTCAACAAGTATCTTATGTTATTTGTTTCATGGACTCCTTGACTTTCATGTTAAATATGTTTTATGATTTTGGCTTTTCAGGTGCTATTTAATTTGTTTTCATTGTTTTTGTTTGCAGATTCGTGACAAAGGAGCTCATTTGGATCGAAGGAGTGAGGGCATCCACAAGCTTGCATTGGACCTAAGGTAAGCCCTAAAAACACTTGTTTTCCATTGTTTATTAAAGCATATTTAGAGAAAGATAGTGTCTGGTTGGTTTGCTTGTCATTAGGTCTTCTTTAGATTCTAGGAAGGTCTATCTTGTCCATAAGATCGACTTATTCCGTGTGACAAAATGGCGACTCCACTGGGGACTTGATTGTTTTCCTTGCTTTTACTTTGACCTGAGAAACTATGTTTTTGTTTCTGTTTTTGGCTTGTTGTGTGTAAAATTGGGTAGAGTTTGTAGATCCAGGGTTATTTTTTGTTTTTCATAGCTTTAGGAGAGGACCGCACCCTAGCCGTTTGACACAGTGCGTACCTACCCGTAGCTTGGCTTTTAGCATAGAGCAGGACCGCACCTGTGTCAACTGTGGGCCAGCGGACCCTGTCAAAATTTTGAAAAACCTAATATTTCCTCTGTTAGTCAGCTTAGTTTTTTGTTTAGAAATTGTTATCCACTGCCCAGACCTACATATAACTTGTCAGAAGCTTTCCTTAGGTTGATTTCGTTAGTGTTAGGGTTTTAGGTGAATTTCCTAGGAGTTTTTCTTGTTGGGCTTGTTTTTCATTTTGGTTGTGTAGTGGCTCTGAGCTTAGAAGCTGTAGGGACTTCAGATCACCTTAGTGTCTACCAGCCTTCTTATGAGTTTGACCATTTATGAAATCTCCCCTTGTTGAGGAATCCGCTTTGAGTTTTCTCTTTACAAAACTTTGAAAAGCTTGTCTTTGAAAGTTTGGATTTTCATTTTCAAAAAGAAAACAAAATTGGTTGTTCTTGACTTATTTGTGATTCTGCATAAATTGGACCTTAGCTTACATCTAGCTAAGTAAAACATCCTTAAAAAGACATTTAGGAGGCTTTGACTTCACATAGGTTTTTATAATTTATAGATCTCAAAGTTAGTCATTTTCATTAGTTTTGAGTGTTTTATAAGAAAATATAAAAATCTCTTTTGGAAAAAGTTTGCTTTGTAGTGATTGAATGCTTTGAAACGAAAAAGGGAAATTTTTGTGAAATAACTAGTTGTCTCGTTTTGAGTGCATTGGAAAAGGACAAAAGCTCTTCTTTTAATTTTTTTGATTGAGAAAGATTTGTGTTTACAAAATATTTACATTCTCAAACTTTTTCTTAGTTTAGAAGTTCATCGAAGAGAGAAAGATTGTTTAAATCATCTTAGGTGCATTTTTAGTGATTTTGAGTCGAGTCTTCATACCACGAGTTTCATCTCCGCACCTTTGAACTTAAACAAAAACCAATAAAAAATAACGCTTAAAGTAAAATTCATCTAGTAATATTTTTATTTCTAGGGCTCTGATACACCAACTTAGCTTAGGCTAGTGTCTTGGAGTAGGAGAGTAATTAACTCTCCAAGACAGTAAAAACAAACAAGTAGTTGTATCTTGTGGTAGGGAAGAAATCCAATTGTTGCATTATGCTCTGGGAAAGCTCCTCTTAAAGGAGAAGCACGAGATCGTGTCCGAACCAGTGTGGGAATCAATCCTTCCTCATTGGGAACGACGCCAGATATTCACGTATTAAAAATGGTAAACCTTGGATTAACCATTGTCGAGGAGCCTGGGGTCACTTGTTGGTAAACCTTGGATTATGTCAAGGAGCCTTCAAGGGGATTGAGCTTGCTACTCTGCCCTTGCGTGCGTATCGGATCATAGACTGTTCCCCCAGGTATATTTGTCTCAGTTGGTAACCTTAGTGGCCATATTCTTTAGGACTCTTCCTAAGGTGACAGTGGTGGGAAGATCCCACTGTCCCTGGAGCAGACGTCAGCTAGACTCACTTGGATTTTCTGGGGGGTTCTCTTCACTCGAGACAGTTAAGTGGAGGAACTTGTGCTAGTCTATTCATTAAGCAGGTTGCCGGGGTAACTGTTCCAACCACCATTTCTGTATTGAACTCTGCGACATTGGATTTCATCACCAACTAGTGTTTTCAGTACGGAAAGTTACTGTTTGTATGTGTTTGATCTCCTAGATTCTTTAGGCGTGTGATTCAAATTTGTTTGGTTCTTTAGAGACTTTAGGTGGTTTTCATTGAGATATTACTTTGTTTGCGTGTGAAGTAGTTAAAAGTCTTCAACTGTGGCTGAATTACCAAGGCGGTCCCGTAGACTTCGGGGCCAATCTCCCGAGTTTGTAAACGTGGCTGAGTTACTGAGGAAGTCCCATAGACTTCGGGGCCAACCTCCTAAGGAAGTACCGAGCCAGCTTGAAGGCTTGAAAGTCCTCGTAACTCCTAGAGACAGTAGAGTTGGGTCACCTGAAGAAGGAGAATCTTCTTTGATAGTACATCCTTATTTTCAACCGTTAGTAGCAGATTATAATCCACAGTCAATGTCTGTTTCCAAAGTTACTGGTAGCTTTTCATCTACTAGTGATATAGGTGAGGAACCTGAAATATCCGAGCCTGAAAGTGAATTTGTTGCTACTCCAACATCGGGGTTTGTTTCTCCAACTTCTAGTGGTCCTGGTTCACCTAGGATAGAAAGAATAATCACCCAAGATATTCCTTCTAGACTTATTGCTATTGAAGAACTTGCTCCGAAAGAAGAAGTAGGCATCCCTATCCCTAAAAATCAACCTGTTATTGAGCTAAGGGAGCGTGAATCAGTTTTTTACAGTCCACCTAGGAGCAGTTCTTGGTATCTTTCTTTGACTAATTTCTTAGAAAACGCAGGGTTAAGTTTTTCCCCACCTCGTGCTCCTTATCACCCAACACCTAGAGGTTATTATACTCCCATAAATATGTCACGATAGTCATCCATGTTTACTCAATCGCCCGAATCCTTTTTGTACGGCGGTCCTTCTGTTCCCTCCGGGTATCAGTCCCTTTCTGGTACTTTTTCAGGAGCATCTCCTCAACCCATTGAGCAAGGGTTATTAACTGGAAGCAATGGTACTAAGCCGTTGAGCGTAGAAGAAATTCTTATGATGTCAGGTTCTATTCCCAATCCTCAACCTCAAGGTGGCCAGTTACTACCTGGGGGGCAGCCTCAATTAACACCTGGGGGGCAACCTCAAGGTACACAATTTGCATCTAGGGGGCAACCTCAAGGACAGTACATACCTATGGGACAGTACGTTCCTCAAGGTCAACCCCAGACTCAATGTGTACCCCAAGGTCAACCTCAGTATCAATTTATACCTGAACAACCCCAGTACGGTCCGGTTAATCCTGGTTTTCCGGGAGGATACAATATCCCAAACGCAATTCCTATTCCTAGTTATCCTGGATATCCTCCTCCTGGGGCTGGTCTCATGACCCAGAGTTTTAGGGATCCTAATCGGTAGTTACCGTTTATTGCAACTTTGGACTTGCCTGACTTGTCGCACCTAACGAATGATCCCATTAATTATCTTCCGTTTTGGCCGCCAATGCCAAATAAGTTTCCTAGTGACATTCCCAAGTTCGAAGGTAAATAAGGAGAGGACCCGTCGAACCATGTGATGACTTACCACCTCTGGTATGCGTCTAACTCCATTTCATATGATTCAATCCGTCTTAGAATTTTCCAGTGCACTCTAATTGGTCTCGCGGCCAAGTTTTACATTGAGTTACCACAAGGCACGTTTTATAATTTTAGTCAGTTAGCTACCTCGTTTTTAACTCATTTTTAGTTTCCAGTCTGATAAGACAATGGCACAGAATTGTTAACTTCGCTAAAACAGTCGACATCCACTTACATTTCAGATCATATTCATGAGTGGAGACGTCGACGATGTTTAGTGAAGGTATTTATTCCGGATCAGATCTTGGCCGAGTGGTTTGTAAAATCTTTGTTGCCAAAGATCACTGAAGATGTTGCTAAAGCCAGAGTTGTTACTGAGGAGCAAGTAATTGCTCAAGCACAGTACCTTGACTTGGTCTATACTCAGTTAGGTACGTTACACGAGAAAATCCCCGATCTTCCCAAGCAAAATCAAATCGCTACAGCTCCTTCGGGATCTCATGCCGCTGATGGTATGATTGGTACGGTTAACACTAAAAGTAAGAAGAAGTCTTCCAAGAATTCTTCCCCTATCATAACCTTGCCTGATTCCCCAACATGAGATTCTTCTGTAGAAGTTTCTGCCGATATTCACGTTGTAGAGTCATCTACAGCCAAATCAAAATCCGGTGGAAAGAAGAAAGGAAAGAAGAAGAATAAAACGGACAAAAGTTCAAAGGAGAAACTTGAAAAGGCAGAATCCAAGGATGAAAAGTGCAAACCTCATTATCCTTGTCTCATTTGTGACGATGAACATTTTACAAGAGACTTCCCTCATCGTGCAGAGGTTGCGAAGATTTTCAAGGGTTCCCAAACTCCTGCTGTTTTGAAGGATCCTTTTCCGGCTCAAGACAGTAAGATGATAGGTTCATCCTCGAGTGCCAATGAAGAACCCATATTGATGATGTCCCATGTTAGGATTGCGACTCGATCGCAAGATTATGGTAGTAAAAGTCCTGTTGATGGTAAAGAAGCAGAATCTTCTCATTCTAATCCATCAACCTCGGCTCCCGGTTCCGATCCACTACAGATCGAGAAACCTAATCCAGACTTGGTAATCAAACCGCCCGCCAAGGGTATACTTTGAAATTCCGCTTTCAATCCACATGCGAGAGCGGCTCAGAATTATAACATTGTTGAGGATTTAGCTGTTTCACCCTCAGCGATGTCAGCTTTGGAAGTGCTGTAATCATGTCCAGCACAACGTAAATTACTTCTGTCGACTATAGGAGCTGTTGACATTCAGGACTCGAACCTAATAATTTTCGATCTAGAAAATAGTACACCGTGTTTGCCTCATCAAATGGCTTTCTAGATTCCAGTGATAGTAAAAAACAAGCCTATTCATCGGATTGTAATTGATGAGGGAGCCTCAACGTGTATTATCTCGATACAGTGTTGGAGATCACTTGGTTCTCCTTCGCTAAATCAATTCCCGACGATTCTAAAGGCCTTTGATGGCCGTGGGTTTCATCCTTTTGGGATTCTACAGGATTTGCCTATAGGGGTTGAAGGAAAAACTGTTAGTCTAGATGTGGAGGTGGTTGATGCCCCTCTAGATTACAACCTTCTCTTGGGTCGAAGTTGGTCTTACGCTATGATAGCGGTCGTTTCATCGGTCTTTTGAGTAATAAAGTTTCCACATAATGGAAAGATCGTAACAATAGACCAGCTGGCTTACTTTTCATCCGACCCAGCCTCTTCTGAGAGTATTCAGCATGTCGGTAAAACGACTATCCCATATAAGGATGTTGGAGTAGGACTAGCTAAAGATGTCGGTTTATTGGGAACTTTTCCTTTTCCTCTGATCAACGCATCGTCTTCATTTGCAAACATTCATATGATTACATCAGACACTATTATTTATGATGATCCTTGGATCATTCCTTCTGAATCTGAGATAGGCTCATTTGGTAATGTCATGCCTTTGAGTCCATATGAAATTGCCTATGAAGTCGTGCAGTCGTTTGCCGACCCATCTTCAACCAAAAATGACTTCATGAATGTGGTCCGTGAGGAATCAATTTTCACATCAACCTCGGATTTAATCACGTTTTCTGAACTTGTTTACTCTGATGAGCAAATTTGTGAAATCCTACGTGTAGATGATTTACCATGGGAAGATCTCCATCACAGGTCTTCATTTTTACCTGAGGACGATCGTTTTGAAAATGATTTCTCATCAATTTTTACAACTGAATATGTCAAGGAACCTCAGAATCCAATGAAACATCCCGATTCAGAGTTAAATTTGGGAAACATCTCTCGAACTATTCCTATTGACATTTCCGTTAAGCTTGGAATTGTTGAGAACATTCATATAGGTGCCTCATGTACAGATGACGAAATTCGGCTATATAAGGCCCTATTTCAAGAATTCCGCGACATGTTTGCCTGGTCCTATGAGGAAATGCCAGGAATTGATCCCGCGATTGTTGTTCATGAGATCAAGACTTACTCGGACGCTAAACCCGTCCGGCAACGTTTGCGTCAGATTCACCCACGAAAATCTGTTGCAATTAAAGCAGAAGTTGAAAAATTATTGAAAGAAGGTTTCATTTATCTGATCTCGTTAACGGATTGGGTATCGAATATTGTTCTGGTTAACAAAAAACAGGGAACAATAAGAATATGCATCGACTATAGGGACATTAATCGAGCCTGTCCAAAGGACAATTACCCAACTCCCTATATCGATCAAATCATTGATGATTGTGCCGGTAGCGAAATATTCTCCTTCATGGACGGTTTTTCCAGATGCAATCAAATCAATATTCTACCTGCCGATCAACCAAAAACGGCTTTCATTTGTCCATGGGGGACATTTGCTTATTGCAAGTTACCTTTTGGGCTTAAGAATGCCGGAGAAAATTTTCAAAGGGCGATGTATTATGTGTTTCATGACATCAAGCACATTGTGCAACCCTATCTCAATGATTTGCTTGCTCATTCATTACATCGAGCTGATCACCTTGTCCATCTACGAGCAATCTTTATGAGGTGTAGGCATTACCGGATTCGGTTGAACCCACACAAATGTGTCTTCTGTATAGAAACGGGTCGATTGCTGGGGTTTTTAGTTTCGAAAGCCGACATTCCCGTTGATACCTCGAAGGTTGAAGCTATCATCAAATTGCCTCCTCCTTCGAGTCTTCGCCAACTCCAAAGTTTTCAAGGGAAAGAAAACTTTTTACGACGATTCATTCCTAACTACGTCGAGGTTACAAAGGGTTTTACCCGGTTGTTGAAACAGAATACTCCATTCTATTGGGATGAGGTAGCTCAGAAATCTTTTGATGCACTCAAACATGTGTTGACCCATGCACCGTTGTTGCATCCTCCCAACTACAACCAAGATTACTTCTTGTATCTCGCCGCCTCTCATTCCACCATTGGAATGGTCATAGTTTAGGAAGATGAATTCGAGACTGAACATGTGATATATTACCTTAGTCGAACTTTAAATCCAACTAAGCTAAAATACTCACATGTGGAGAAATTGGCATTGGTAGCCATTCAAGATGTCCAACGTTTTCGTCACTACATTTTACTACGTAAAACTACAGTAATTTCGGATTACAACCCTATGATCTACATTTTGACCAAGCAATTGCTAGGGGGCAAGTACTCTAAATGGATTTTTATCCTGCAGGAGTTCGACTTGGAATTCGAAAAATCCAAGTCTAATAAATCTTTAGTTTTTGTGGAGTTAATGTGTGACTTCCCGCGTGCTGACACGGAAACTGTGGCGGAGGAGCCCATTGTGGACGAATCCTTGTTTCTAATCAACACTTTAGATCCGTGGTATGGGGATATCATTGTTTATCTCCAGACCCAATCCTTTCGGCCAGAAATTTCACGATCAGAACATCGAAAAATTCGATTCTAGTCCCAACAATTCAGGATTATTGGAGATACTCTTTATCGCCATGAGGCGCACTCTGTTTTTCGACGTTGCTTAACTCACAAGGAAGCTGCAATGGTTCTAAATGTCTGTCACTCTGGAGCGTGTGGCGGTCATATGTCTGGGTTTGCCATAACCCAAAAGATATTGCGCGTTGGCTACTTCTGGCTGTCTTTATTTAAAGATTGTATTACGGCGGTCCGAAAATGCCACAACTGCCAAATTTTTGATCGAAAGATGCGCGCTCCACCTGCTCCTCTCCACCCTATAATTTCCGTTGGTCCTTTTGCCAAATGGGGTATCGATTTTATTACATGTAACCCTCACTCGGCCGGGGGGCATGCGTATATCATCCTTGCGGTAGATTATTTTTCTAAGTGGGCCGAGGCGATGCCTACATTTGAGGAAGACGGCAAGACAGCTGCAATTTTCATATTCAATCATATAATTGCTAGGTTTGGTGTCCCACAAGCGATAATCACTGATCATGGACACCATTTTCGAAACGTTATTATGAACGAACTTACAGGCCAGCTTGGTTTATGTCACGATAGTTCAACCCCTTATTATCCACAAGCGAATGGTCTAGTTGAATCCATCAACAAAGTTTTAGTTATCACGATCCAACGAATCATTGGGATTCATCGGTCGAATTGGCACAACATGCTTTTTTCAGAGCTTTGGGTATACCGAACTTCAGTAAAAACATCAACAGGGTTCACTCCTTTCCAACTAGTTTATGGTTTGGAAGTTGTGTTACCCATTGAATGCGAAATCCCATCATTGCAAATGGCCATCGAGTTACTTCCAGCCACTTTCGAAGAGGAAAAGTGTTTGTTATACTTGGCTCAATTAGATGAGAATCGATGCGATGTTGCATTGGCGATCGAGACTCACGTAAAACGCATGAAAGCTCAGTATGATCGAAATGTGACCCCTCGAAATTTTTCGAAAGGAGATCTAGTCTTAGTTTACGATCAAGCTAATGATAAATTAGGCACTGGAAAATTTGTTCCTATGTGGCATGGTCCCTATGTTGTCAAGCGAAAGCTAGCCAAAGGGGCCTATGAATTGGTAGACTTTGACGGGGACTCTTTGGGTAAACCCAGAAATGGTCTTTACTTGAAGAGGTATTATGCTTAAAGAATGGGTATGGAGATTTTTAGTTAGGTTAGTTTTTCTTTCTAGCTGGTGTGTTTTAGTTTAAATAGTGTGCTTAGCTTAGAGAGTGTTTTTTTCGTCATTATTCCTGCTTATCTTGGTTTTACTCTTGATATTGCAGATGTCGATGCCTCTCCAAACATACATTGGTTTCGCTGATGGTGCTTGTCGTAATACACGGAACATCTCTTCCGCAGCTTGAGTTATCTATTCGCCCTCTAACGAGTTAGTATCTATGCATGGGGTAAGCCTCGGTCAAACAACGGACAACATTGTCGAGTATAGTGCAGTGATTGAGTTATTATCTGAATCTATTTCATTTGGGATTCGGAGTTTGATAGTAAGGTTAGATTCTGAACTCATTGTATTACAGCTTAATAGAGTGTATGCCATTAGAAATCCAGTGTTATTAAGATTATTTTTGAGAGTGCATCTCTTGGAACGTGAATTTGATTATATTGAATATCAGCATATTCCAAGATCTTTAAATACATTAGCAGATGCAATTGCTTCTCGAATGTTAAATAGACATTTGCAATAATGATACATGTAAATTTAAAACCATTCCATAACATGATTTACAAGATAAGCTGGTAATAGTGATATATATATAGGAGTGTGTCAAATATACATCGTCCTCGATAGGTTGAAAAACACCTTATGATCGGAAAAAATGATAAGTACAAAAAACAAAAATGTCACATGTGCCCACAATAGGCGATCATCCTATCACTGGTGATGATCTCTATAAGAAACCACTGCATGGGCCACCTTGCAAAGGAACCTCCTAAAAGGTCCTGGGACCCCAATCACATAGCGCTGAAGTCGACGAGGAATGTCATCTATAGTGCTCTCCGGAATATCTCCTGTCAAGCGCTCGAGATGACCCTCTAACTCGGCCAAAACCTTTGCTGATTCATCCTGTGGGGCTGGTGCGGGTGCAACTGGTTGCTTCCTCTCGTAAGGCTGGAGAGCGGTTGGTCGCTGTGGACCCACATCTGCATTTGAAAGTTTTTTACTATCAGTTTTGAGACGATGGAAAAATAACAAAAAATTAAAATAGGAAAAATGTTGAAAAGGATTTTACTTGACTCATCCCACTGCTCTCCTGGTGGAAGAACCATGTCTGGGTCACCACGAAAATCTATCCCAGCGTAAGGGAAATCCTGAATAGAAAAGACCTGGTTTTCCAGCCATTGGAAATACTCAAGTTTGAATCGAGGAACCTCTGTCCTCTCGTCCTGGTGATGGGCCATAACTGCGACCCATCGCATCAGTTTGGGCTCTCGAGGAAGCCCAGATCCAACAGTAAGGTGTTTCTGGATCAACATAGGAACCCTCTCCAGGCCAAAACTCACAACCAAAGCCCCATAACCAAAGGTCTTTAGTCGTCCGTTCTTGGCCCTGGCTAGTTGGCCTTTCACATTGGCCAACACAGCATCGCACCAGTTGAAGATGGTGCCTCGAAAGCAATCAACTGCCATACGCATCTGGGATTCGGTGGCAATATGTAATGCGGCAGCCCCACAAATTCTGGTGACAGTGAACGCAATCACCATGAGCTCAGGACGGGATATGGTCTTTATGTCTATCCCTTTGTCTCTGGCCTCGCTGTTGCACTACTCTAGCCTGAGGCTATCGATAGACTGGCCACCTGCCCTAGCCCCAAACAAAGTCAAGTCTTCGCCTCTCTTAGGCAAACCAGTCAAGAAATATATGTCGTTAGCTCGATTTCGAGCTGGTGGCCACCAATGAAGAAGCACTGGTCCTGTACGCTCCATCTGTCAACCATCCACTGTAAGAAATCCACCTGAGCCCTAATGCCAGGAATGGCCCAAAATTTGTACAAGCCACACGTGCTCAAAGCATCAAATGAAGGCTGATGATTCCATGCGGCGGCATCCATGTCCTCATGCTCTCGTTCACGCCAATCTAGCATGATGTACTCTCTACGTCAAGTATAAGGATAAATTAAATTGCTAGAAATTATTTTGATTGGTCCATTTTTGAGATTTTTTGGGTTAAAAACCCTTGCGACGGGGACCGCACCCTCTAGGTTCGACACAGTGTGTGGGACCGCACTTTGTCTACATGGAAGGTGCGGACCCCGAGCTTATTCCCAATGGAGAAAAAGTTAGGGTCTACAGGCCAGCAGTGGTAAACTTGCGGGCCCCGCGCGCGGGTTTTATGCCTAAAAACCCTCCCAAAAATGAAAATAAATGACTAAAACAAAAATTGAAACGGTTAAAAATGAAGAGTAGGATGATGCGGATTACCTGGAGAAGACGGCGTTCGATTCTGACAGTTGGATTTTCCGCAATATTCACGGGAAGTTTTCTGAGCAAAAGCACTATTTTCTCACCCAAACTCAAACGGTAAAAATGAATTGACAAAGGCCCTTTTTATAAGTTTTTTGAGTAAATAAATTGCAAATTTGTTTATGTTTCACTTTGGAAAGGTATTTTTGCGACATTTTTATCCATTTCAAACAGGTATGAGTAATGTTTGTGTTTTTGTGCAGAATAAAGGATTATTCAGGCGAAATCTATCATTTTCGACGAAAAACATTTAGAGTCACCTTTAAGCTCTTTTCTGACTCCTGAAACATGAAAAGATTGCCGAGTTCTTCTTTTAAACTCGTTAAAATGGAATTAAAAGACAGTCCACTTACAGCTCTTTTCCGACCGTAAAAACATGAAAAGATCGCCGGATTTTTGTCGTTTCAAATTCGATATTGGTTATAAAACGACGTGTCATTGATCGCTTTTTTACTTTTTCGGGTCAAAGGCACTAATGACAAAAAGTACTCCTTGGTCGTAAAAGATCAAGCGGTTCTCTCAAGTATTATTTTATACTTTTTTAGGCTTGGGAGACACAAATTTACGAAAAAGGTTAACCCTGGAGTCTTCTTAAGTTTTTTCAGACTCTCTAAAATTGAAAAACGCTGAGTTTCTCCTATACTAGACTCGTTAAAATTTCACAGTAAAGGACCTGTTCAATTACAAACAGGAACGAACCACTCCTTCTTAGGGTTCAAATTTAAACTAAGTTGGACTCATCCAAAGGATGAGCTTATAATCAAGCAAATGTTATCCTCCTCAAGCTTGTCAAAAATAAAGAGGTACTTGCCAGAAATGGTCGGGGAAAAGAGAGAAAAATGAATATGTTTGTCATACCTTGTAACCACTCTTGAACATGACACTTTTATTCACCTAGGTTGGGAAATCATTTGCCTAACAGTTGATCAAACCACATTGAAAGTCTTCAGCCGGTTTCTGGTTATTAACTTTGGGTCAATTGTCACCAAGCCATCTGTCGTGTCGTTATGTGTTCAAGAGGTCACTGCCAATAAGCCATTCATCTGCAAAATATCTGTCATCCATCTTGACCATCCCTGAGTCAGTCCTTGCAACTAAATTTCTTCAACTTGATCTATGATTTCGTGTTGTGGGCTTGCTTACGATGGATCGCTTTCTATCGACTTCAACTCATTATCTAGAAAGATGATCTAGAAATTGTCAGTACCTTGAGATCTGCATGCCTCAATGGCAGGTTTCTCGCCTTTGACGACAGTTTACATCATTGACTTTCGATCAAAGGATTCCGTGACATGTTCGACATCAACACATTTATTCACATCTCATGGATTGTACTGGGTACTTTGAGAGCCATTGACATCACTGGTGGTTTCTCTCACACTTGTTAACAATTTACATCAATGACTGGTAATCAAGTGGTTTCTACCATGTTCGACTTCAACACATTCATTCGCATGGATAGAATCGTACTGTTTCGGGAAGTAGAAATGAAGACCCTGGATCTAGTTTCCACAATCCAGGCTGTGAGGAATTTTGTATTCATTATATAATGGACTATTCATAAACAGATGGCTGCGTCCATACTGTGTCCACATGAGTCTATACTTGTGATGTTTTACAAGATAATTCCTGTATCAGAGCAGTAGTTAGTTTTCTAAGTTAGTTTTGATCTGAGTATGGGAATGCCTACCTCAGTGATGATATGATCTCATATATATATCTTGCATTGAATGTTTTTACAGGTTCCAATCGGGCTCTCCACAAGATGATCCTCGAAATGATAAAGTACTTCACTCTTCCTAAATGATAAATGAAATCCTCATCTACTACAGACTTCGCACTTTAGGGGGTAATCTGTTACACAAAAATATCATCACCATGATTATTTTCAGTCAGTATGGGTCTATCATCACTTGTACTGTCCTCCTAAGCAAGTCTCAGACCTCAGCTCTTCAATTCAAGCTTTGGAAATGGGAGAAAGACATTAAAAATCAATGTAACTCTGGTTCCGCACTTTCTCTCACTGTCACTTGCGGTCCTGCACCTTCTGTGTACAAAAACTGCGGACCTGCCCGCTCTGTCCCTAACGGTGTAGGTGCGGACCCCTGTGAAAGTCAAAAGGCGCAAGTTTTATCTTAAAAAACTCACTTTGGGTTAATTCTAGAGGTTTCTAGAAGGAATTTTGACGTGGATTGTTCGCTCTGAGGTGGTTCATGCATCCCAAAAGAGAAGGAGCTAATCCCTTGATGAGAGGAGCTATCCCTTTGAAGGAGGGCTTTATCCCTTTGAAGGAGGACCTAGTAACCTCCCCCCATTGCACTATAAATACAGGCATTGGGCTGGTTGTTGGAGAGGTTAGAAGCTGAACATTTTTGAGGGTAAATTCTGGTGAAATCAAGACTTCCTAGTTGAGCTTAAGAGGAGAGATCACATACCTTTTGGATTCATTGGGGAGTGAGTGAAACTTGTCAAAGTAGAGGATACTTCTTGTTGGACCCTAGGAGGAGCTTGTACAACGTTAAGGTAAAGGTTATAAAGTTCTTCTTCTTTTGAATTAATACAATCAAACTCATTTTTCTCAACAAGTATCTTATGTTATTTGTTTCATGGACTCCTTGACTTTCATGTTAAATATGTTTTATGATTTTGGTTTTTTAGGTGCTATTTAATTTGTTTGCCTTGTTTGTGTTTGCAGATTTGCGACAAAGG
This sequence comes from Pinus tabuliformis, assembly GCA_031772625.1. Lineage (NCBI taxonomy): Eukaryota > Viridiplantae > Streptophyta > Pinopsida > Pinales > Pinaceae > Pinus > Pinus tabuliformis. The sequence continues at coordinate 763,171,285 of CM062804.1, forward strand.
AGCTCATTTGGATCGAAGGAGCGAGGGCATCCACAAGCTTGCGTTGGACCTAAGGTAGGCCCTAAAAACACTTGTTTGCCATTGTTTATTAAAGCATATTTAGAGAAAGATAGTGTCTGGTTGGTTTGCTTGTCATTAGGTCTTCTTTAGATTCTAGGAAGGTCTATCTTGTTTGCAAGATCAACTTATTCCGTGTGACAAAGAGATAAATCGTTATCGCTTGAAGCTCATGAGTAGGACTAGTTATAAATGGTATTTTTATCTCTTAACTATTTCTCCCTCTGCGTTAAAGTGATTTCCATGTTCAGTTATTTATATATTGATGTATGAATGCCTGAGGGTATATTTGGCACTTTTGTACGGTGATAGCTATTTATTTATGCTTAGTGTATGAATAGCTTATTATGCGATATGTTTTTCACAATTGTTTCGTCTAACTTTTTATACGAAGTGGTTCATATTTATTGAATTCTTTTCTCATAACAGCTGAATAATCTTTATTACAAGTTGTTGTTTGAAATCATTTTAGATCGCATAAAAGAAAGGTTACAACCCGGGTTAGCATAGATTTATATATTTCTGCTTATTAGAATATAATTTCCTTATTATTAGATTAGAACTAGAGTAGAAGTATTCCATTTAGAAACTGTTAGAAACAGAAATATCAATCTTTCTCACACACACACTTAAATTGGGAAACTGGTCCCATATCCCTAGTAAGACCCGCTATATCAAACGGAAAAGGAGCTGCCAATCAAGGTTCGGACCAAGCGGGTATCCCCTTTGTTCTAGACCCAATTTTCGGGGCTTCAACATATTTGGCGCTAGAAGGAGGGCCCCGAACTGTGAATGGCAAGTAAATCTAAATCTAAATACCATTCTGAGAGTAAATCGCCCTCACCATCTCCCCCGACTTCTCCATTATCTTTAAACCCAGATCCAGAAGTCGCTGGATCAACAACCGCTGCTACAAACCTTGATATTTCATAACAATCTACTATTGGATCTCCTGAAGTTGAATCTTTGATTCAAAAACTTTAGCAATTTTCTATATCTCCTCAGAAATTTGATAAATCTCAAGGCAGTGTGACTTCGCAATATAACCCTGCTCATCCTCTTACTAGGTTAAAGAGCGAAAAGTTTGGTGTTCAACCAACCAAATTACCTCTACCTACCAGGAAGAGAGCAAGGAAGTCTCCTAAAGGATCCGATAGCGAGACTCTCTCATCATCATCATCCATCTCAACCTCTTCACCGTAATGTCAACCATCCACTCCTCCACTTAAGATCATCGTCCATCAGTCTATTGCAACTTCCTCAACTCCTTCTCAACCATCTGGAGTCATAATATCCTCATCTTCTTAACCACAGGGATCATCTTCTGTACTTTCCTCCATTAGTAGTTCAGCAATGGCCCAAACTCCATGGAATAACCCCGAGGCAGTCTTAATGCCTGCACCCTTGAGTCAGTTACCGGCCCATCCTAAAAAATGGCTGCATAAGTTTAACCCTGAGGCATGCATGCTAGCAGAAGAACATATAAATAACTTTATGCTATCTATAAATCTCAATGGAGTCGTTAATGAGGATGTTATTGTTCGACTTTTCCCTTATACTTTGCAAGGAATAGCCGGATCATGGTATTTCTCATTACCTTCTAGATCTATTACTAGTTGGGACATCTTCCAAGAACAATCCTTGACCAAGTTTGGTGATGACAGGTCTATAGCAACATTGATCAATGACTTGTCTAACCTTAGGGCCGAGTCAAGAGAACCTATCAAAGATTTCAATTTACGTTTCAACAAAATCTTAAACAAAATTCCCACTGCTTCTCAGCCTAGTGAAGAAGTGTGAAGTGAATGGTACATTACTACTTTACCATCAAACTTAGCAATCTTTGTTGATAGGGCTAATAAAACAACCTTAGTTGAAAATATGAAAGAAGCGATAGTAGTAGAGAAATGTATCATGGCCCTAGAAAAGAAAAATGCGATACAAGAATGAAAATCTAAGAAAGTCTCTTTCAAAGAAGATCCCAAGAAAAAACAACTGAAAGATCCATTCGATTTAGAAGGATTACAAAAAGTTTTGAAGACCATGTCTAACAAAATGGTCGACATTAAGAAACAAGTGGCAGAAACTTCTTCTAAAAAGCCATACATGCCTTTTAAAAGAAATCCTTCAACCGATTCTAAACCCCCTAATGCTATTTCAAATGCTGAGTCAGAAGAAGAAGAGGAAAATGCTACTGAAGAACATACCGATGAAGAAGAAGTTGTAGAATTACAAGGTATGTGGGATTTCATCCTCCCAAATGAAGAGGATCAAGAGGCATTCCCGGTTAGTACTCGCAGCAGAAATCAGCTTGATCCTCCTCAGCCTACACCTAAGCCAAAGAGCACAAGCTCAATGACTAAGGATAAAGTCGCAACCAAGAAAACATCACCTAAAGCTACTCAAACCAGCCCAGTCCAAACAGACACATCTACTCCATCTAAAATGCTAATCATTTTGGATGAAATGGAGTATAATATTGTAGAAGATATGAAAAGGATTAGGGCCAATATTACTCTTTTTTAATTGAGCAAGTTAAAACACCAGCAAAAAGTAATTTTAAAAGAATTACATGCTATACCAGTTGCACCTTTACCAACCGTTGTAATCTCTCAAGCTTCTCATGATATGGGAAGACCTCCAACTAGTATGATGAATAAAGTTGATCTAAACGATATCACATTAATTGGAGGAAGATCGAGATCGCATACTCCCCAATTTCTCCTTACTTATGAAATTTTCAATAAAAACATGCATAATTGCTTAGTCGATTCTAGAGCTTCATCGAATATTTTACCAAGATAAATTTGTGCAAAATTGAATGTTCAACCACAGAAATTCGCTGTATGCATAGTCCAATTAGATCGATCACAAGTCGAAGTGATTAGCGAGTTAAATCAGGTTACCATAAGGCTGTCATCTAATCCAAAGGTATGTCAAGTTATTGACATTTTAGTTGTTGATATTCCTGAATTTTACGGCTTAATTCTTAGCAGAGACTGGTCAGAAAAACTTCATGGATACTTTGCAATTGACTGGTCGCACATGTGGCTGCCTTATAATGGTAAACCAAATCAAATAAAAGTTGAGCGTGAACGACATCAGAAATACATAGTAACAGAACTTGAGGGAGAAAATGAACCAGTAGCATACAATTCTAACATTATTGGCAACTATTCAGTAGATTCTTTCCTCGGAAATTTTAATGCTCATACATCACCTTACTTAGAAAATTCTGTTTTATCTCAAGTACAAAAATTTTCTCAAACAGATAGTTCTAAATGCATTAATTTTATAGATAGTCCTGTAAATAAATCTTTGTTTTGGAAACTATTTTTTGATGGTTTTAAGTCTAACGAAGGAGCAGGAGCAGGATGCATATTAGTAAGCCCAGAGGGAAATAAAACCATGCTAACTTGCATACTCAAATTTGAGTGCACCAACAATACCACAGAATAGGAAGCTCTAGTCCAAGGGTTATACAAAGCAATCGGATTAGACGTCAAATACCTGCAAGTTTTCGAAGATTCTGAAATTGTAATTAAACAAGTACGTAATACTATACATTGTTTATCAGGTCATTTAAAGCATTACTAATCATTAGTTCAAGATCTGACTAAACATTTTATAGCATTTAATATTTCATCAATTCCTAGACTCCAAAATGCTAGCGCAGACCTCTTAGCCAACATAGCTTCCAAGCTCAATCCTTCAGAAGATTTTAGCCCTGACCGCTTTTCAATTGAGTTAATTTTTAGACCATCTATTCCTGATAACATTACCAGTTTGAGAATTTTCAACGACGATCCTGATATCGTGAGTTTTCTCACATCTGAAGGATCCTACACCAATCAAATAATTGACGAAAACCAACATGACCAACAATTGCAACAGGATAGTACTAACAATGCTATGACTAAATCAGTAGTCAAATTAGAAGACCTTGATGATCTAAAAGATCGATTCAAGAGATATACCAATTCAAAACTCCAAAGTTCAACTTTGAATTATAATTAGTAATTCTAGGAACTGATGCCAAACCTGTTGTGGGGAAAAATGCCTATGCAGGACGATCCTATCCACCTAAGGTGTGACAGTGCCTTAGCAACAAATAGAGACAGCTATTCTAGTATTCTTCCTTTATGAATTAAGAATGAAGAGAGATGGATGGACTAACCGGTGTCTTCCGTTTGTCCCTCGATCTGGTTTCTCTTCTCTTGGAGAGTTCCCAGCTACTTGCCTTCTCGCTCGCCCAGCTTCAAGAGGTTTCTGCAAGATCACAAGAAGAGAACACTACACAAGACATGGATTCATATTCATAACTAGTTCAGGATTAGAAATAAACTAAACATACTAATGCAATCATACATCAAAAATACATCAGTATATAGGAGAAACCAAGATAGCTTTATTGATGAATAACAAGGTTCAGGAAGAGATACAACCCAGAGGGCTCCAATCCAGCATCTCCTTCCCAGCGAATGGAATTCCTATCTTCACCCCCTTCAAAGCATTAAGCACCCAATGATTCCAGTCTCAAACCAACAGCAATTCTTTGCAATAACAAAATTCCAGCCTCTAGATCTCATGGAGGAGAGATCTATATATAGATGTTTGGAGAGAGGATGAGTCAGCTTGAGATCTGACTAGTGTCCTCTCCCTCTGTCAGTTCTTGATTCCACTTGGAGGTTCTTGCTTCCACTTGGAGATTTGGAACCTCTTACTCATCACCAGTCGAATTCCCTGAGGCAAGTGTCATTGAGGAAGATTCTGGAAGCTTCCTGGGTCTTGACACCTCTTGGAATGAACCTGCCATTTGGCAATTCTCGCTCAACGCAGGTAGCCAGTGTTGGCTTTGACATTCAGCGCAAACAGCTAGTGGAGCCACTGAAATGATCCTGAATTGACTTGTTTTTGAGCAGTTTCTGGTGGAGAACTTCTGTGAATTGTTGTGGTTTGTTAGCCTTGTTCCTCTAGGGGTAGGAACAACATGTTTAGGGACTTTGGATCCCTTAGATTATGGACATTTCATGCTCAATGCTGTAAGGCACAAAAATGTCTATAACAGTTGCCCCCTAAAGTATGAGGCCGTTTATCGGGTGAAATTCTTTATCAGGGGGATCTGAAGTTCATCCAATGCTGGGAGGAGACCTGTAATAAGATACAATACAATACATTATTTTTCATACTGCTTTCATGATCTAGCTGAGGCGGGCATTCCCATGCTCAGCTTTATAAATTCATTTTTCTGTACATAGAACAGACAATCGTCTGATGGTAGACTGATAATTTTGATGAAATTATCATCCTTTGAGTAGGATGATTATCTGCTGCAATGATGTACATGTCAAATGTCTTTATGTTTCCTGAATATATATCGCATCCCGGATGGATGAAACTAGATCTGGGGTCTTCAAACTCATTCGATCTTCACTCTAAGTACAAGTCGATCCATGTGAGAAATGTTCTGAAGTCGAACATGGAAAGACATCGCTTGATTACCGGTCAATGAGGTAAACCGTTAACAAGCACGAGAGGAATCACCGATAATGATAATGACCCTCAAGGTACTGCAGTACAATTCACGTGGTGTGAATAAAGGACTTGGCGTCGAACACCACGCAAAATCTTTCGGTCGAAGGTCATTGATGTTAACCTGTCGCCGGAAGTGAGAAACTTGCCATTGAGGCATGCAAGCTTCAAAGCACTGAAGGGGTTGTTCCTAGATCAACTTCTTGGATAATGAGTTGATGTCGACAAGAAGCGATCCGTCAAAGGATGGCCTTAATGAATCCCACATCAGTGACATGGAACGGAGCTAATGATTTTAATGGAGGTGAAAACGATCTGTGACATATGATTCAGGGTGGCGGTCATGAAAGGATGAAGGATAATGTATGGCAGTGGATGGGACACGGTTGACTTTTCTGAACGACTTCTCTTGAACATATGGCGACACTGATGCGATGGATCGGTAGCATTACCCCAAATATGGATGGTATGGCAAGACCATGGATGTTGTTAACACCCAGGTTGTTCCCTATGACTCCCAAGGGAATATGGCCGGGGTAACCACTAACCAATCTTTGGATTACAGCTTCTAGCCAAACTGTAATCAGAGAGGGCTCTCTCTTTATGATTTGTCACTGTTCTAATAGTATTTTAGGCTAGCTATAATGTTCAGGGTTTTGTTTTTATGTTTTGGTTGAAGGATGTCTTCTGCATTTAAGGTGTAAGTTTTCAGGCAGTATTAATCCATTGGGCAATGGAGTCTGTGGCTACAGGTTGACTGAATATTGGGTTGAGTTACTGGAATTACAGGGCCATTTAAATATCTCATGGGACAAATCTGAAATTGTGATTGTGATGTGTGTTCAACCAGTGAAAGGAAATTAAGAAACTTCCACTAAGCTGAGTGTGAGAACGAGATATGTTGCACAGGAGAAAACTTGAATTCCTGAAACAACAATCACTATGAAAGTATCTAGTTTGAAAGTGCAGCAATTAAGAATTACACCTTCATACCTGTAACTGAAGAAAACATTTATAATGGCATAGATTGAGTCTAGGGTAATCTGTGATTAAATCCTAGAACTATTCTTTTTCTTTGCCATTTAATTGTAAAACACAGAATATGAATGAGCTATGAAAAGATACAGAAACATATAACGAGAGTTTGAAGAAAAACTTATTGTGCCATGAAACATGCAGGAATCCTGTAACATTCAGCAAAACACCACAACGACTCAGATAACGCAGAGCTTCAGAAATTCCATCAACTTTTGTATTAATAGTCTGGAAAAATTACAGCATAAGAAACTCTTGAAGAGAAAACAACAACCACCCCTGCAAGCTTATGCCAGGGGGAAATATATACAAACGGTCATACAAAATATCTAAGGCGTTGAGTCATCTGAGAAATAAATGTTTTCAACAACTTGTACAGAACAGTAGATAAGAAGTTATTACTGCTTTTTAATACAACATAAATGCTCTTTATGTCTGTCAGGAGATATTTTGACCTTTGGAGGCCACTGAGTCGGTCTGAACGTTCTGCTTTAATGCTCGAAAATGCGTCTTTATGGTTGTCGTGTTGTAACTTTCGGCCCTGCTACCTGTTAGCTGTCAATTGTACTTTGTTGGCCGAATAGTTCTGCTGAGTTGGCTCAGCCCTTCCCTTTTCATGCATGCTGATCTTTCCAAGTTTTCCTGTGCATGATCACTTGTAAATTTGAATAATAAATAACAAAAACTTGATTTACAGGCTCTGGCTTACAATATCAGCTGTATCATTTTGGTCCAGTATTCCTGCGTGGGCAATTGGTGTCTCAGAATTGCCTCTAATGTCTCATCTGCCTCTGTATATTTATAGAAATTGGGAGGCACTTCAAACAGATGTTTGATCTCATCCATGATAAAAAATAAGTTCTCTACTCTGTTGTAGAGACTTTGTCCTGTTGCTGGCCCTGTTTCCTCTGAGGTGCTGGCCTTCTCTGTGATCTGATTTGTGGCAAAGGTGTTCACCCTCTTGGCATAGTTTTCATGGGAAAGTAGTCTTCCTGCGCTATTCAGTAAGCTTGGAAGACCTCTGTTTTGCAATGCCACAAATTTTTCCATGAATCTATTGACCTCGGTCTGCATATCCTGGGTCCTTCTCTCTAGTGTCTGCACTAGGCTTCTCAGTGTTAGGACCCTCTTTATTAGCTGGATGGTCTCAGTTCTGCTTGAGATTCCCATTGTTGCCAGCTGAGCACTTGTTCTGTTATTAAGCACATTGATCATTCTACTGGCAACCTCAGGCATATTGCCTAGAGATGCCCTTGATCTTTGGATTTCCCTATGTGCTTTTCCTATGAGCTCAATCTGCTCATGAATTGTCTCAATATATTGCCATTGGTCAGTGATGGACTGGCCAATATTTGCCCATAAGACTGTTTTGAGCTCAGCCACTACTTTGTCCAATGTGAGCTCCTTTTCCAGCTCCTTTATCTTATCCTTAAGGACCTTTATTTCCCTGCCCTTTTCTGCTACAGTCTACTTAGATTTGTCATATCTTTCATTCAACTTCACCAAATTTTCCCTGACCTCTTTTAACTCTGCCATTTGGGCTTCTAGGGCTTGGATTTCATTCCTTAGCTTCTGCATGTCCAGGCTTGATGCCTGGTCTGTTGTTGGCGCTGGTGCTGAGGTGGATGGTGCTGCCTGTTCTATTTGTTGAGTAGCGGGAGCAGTGGTTTGAGGAGCTTCCTCAAGGTTAATTATTTCAGGAGGAGGCTGAGAGGTTTGACCTCCTTCCTTTTGCTGCAATGTTGCCTGCAATGCCGCCTGGGCAACCTCTGACTCTCCCAACTTCTCTTGGGTCTGGATTAGCTGTTTGTATAGGGATACCAGCAAAGCTGTGGCATCTTGATCATGTCTCAGCTGAGCAACTTCTTCAGTTTGTGGGTGAATTGTTGCTGGGACTTTGACCATCTTTCTAAGGGCTGCCATGTCTGCATCCCTCAATTTCAACAATGCCTGCACAGCCTTAACATCCTTGGGATCATGCCCAAGTTCTATAATTATTTCCTCCAAGGCTTTAATTCTGTTATCCTTTGCTTGAGAGGATGCCCTTTCCAACTCAAGCTGGGCAGTTGTATTATTTAGGCTATTTTCTAGCCTATAATTCACTAGTGTCTTATCTGCCAAGGAGGCATACACCATCTCGCCCGTTTGCTTGTGCAATTCGATTTGATCCATTGGGTGGATGTCCTTGGCAAGGACCTCAAGATTGGTCCTTATATAATCTGCAGGGGACTGTGGCTGTACTACAGCTGGCATAAAATGACTCATTATCATCTTGCCCTCATGAACATCATAGGCAGACATCAGTCTTTGCTGGTTGGTAGGAGCCATTTTCAGCAGATGATTATAGAGCTGTATTTTAAGTGGCTCATTTTTCCTTTTAATATCAATAAACTGTTGTTTGATGCCTCCTTCAGCTTCTCTTTGGTGGCTTGAGGAGCTGACTTCTCCTCCCATTGTTCTGTCTTGTCCCTGCTGGAAGGAACTAGCGGATGCTTCTCTACTAGGTGGGCCCATGCCCAGAGACTGCCCTATTGGCATTTCCTCCTCAGAGAGGGGATTCATTCTATGCCTTTTCTCTCCCTGATTTATGGATGATGTGAGGGGAGTCTCTCTGTCCCTTTTCCTACTTATATCCTCCTTTTGTGGAGTTTGGAGGACTGAGGCTTCAGTAGTAGTCTCTTGCCTAGGAGGCACAGTGTTCTGAGCCTGCTGCTCAGTGAAAATTGGGGCCTCAGCTGCCCTTTCTTGCTGTAATGGCTGCTCTTTGTCATGCTGCCCCTCTTCTTGTTGTTGTTCCTGTTGTTGTGGCTGCTGCACCTCCTCATGAGGCGGCTATTCTGTTTCCATCTCTTTTTCCTTGCCTTTGCTAGAGGTTTGCTCACTAGCTTTGGCTGCTTGCTAATTTGCAGTTGAGGACGAGGCAACTGCTCCCACTTGTGTGCTTGGAAGAGTGAGTACCTGTGAACAAAGTTCAAGGTCAGCCATCTTTTTCAGATTTCTCACTGCTCTTTGATTCAACTCTTCTTGTGTAACAGGCTCCTCTAAGGTTTCTCTCCTCCATTTTACTTGATTTGCATATTTTTCTATGTGAGGAATCCTTACATGGTCATAACCTGACAGCCTATACTTGACCCTTCTTAAAGTTATGAAGTGATTGGGGTCATATGGTTTCCACAGGAAATTGGTTTGCAGGCCAAAGGATTCTAACATTCTATCTGCCTCTAGCCAGCCTTCTTCCCTTTTGTTGTAGATAAAGTGGCCAAGTTGGTTCCTGACCTTCAGCTGTGCTTTTTTACCTCTGCCTGAAAAGTGAAGCACATCGGCATTCCCAAACTGCCTGAAATATTCCAGGGCAAACAATCTCATGGGTACATATCTGGGCAATCTGTAGGGAGGCAATTCACACCCATATATCCTGATGACCATGTGGTTCTGGTAGAAGTACCAGTCCCCAATGATGTATGTTTTGGATAACTGAAGGATCCTTTGCATCTCATCAGTGAGCCTTGGAGGAGGTGAGCTCATCAGCATAGACATGGCTGGGTGGATGAAGAGATCTATGAACTCACAGTAAGTGTATGGAGATTCAGATCTGCAGTGGAAGGCAGAGGACCAATAGACCACTGACCTTGGATTGCCATGGGCATCCACTCTTTTGATAGCAAAAGAAAACTTCTTATGTTGATAATATAAGATCAAATGATAAATGTAGGAGGTGTATCTGAACACCTTTTCTCGGGCCAAGTTCATCAACTGCTCATGTATTTTATCAGAGATGTAGGTGGCATAGTCATAGCAGATTGGAGACTTGCCAGGAGCGAACATGAGCATCATCACTAGCACAGTTTCATCAACAAATTCAATTGAATTATAGCCCAGAATGGGACTAATCATGTCCACAAGATCTCTGCCCAACTGGTTGAGGTATACTTGATTCAAAGGAGGGTATTTCACAGTGTCAGAGTCAATGTATAGCTAATTTAATTTGGTGACCTGAGCATCTGTCAATCTGGCTCCTTGATTTATCAAGTTTGTGAGTGATAGAGGGACCAATTTCTTCTCAGTCTTGAAGCAAAGCATCTCTTTGATAGCTTCAGGGGTGATGTAGAAAACAACTGAGCCTGAAGGTTCAAGCACAGCCCTCTGAGTAGGGTCATAGTTTTCAGCACATAGGTGGATCAAATCAGGGAACTGGTTGACCTGAGGGAGCTTGAAGATAGGGAGAAAAGAGTCCCATATGCCCAGCACATCTGTTCCACTCTCATGTTTAGCCTTTAATTCATTTAGCAAGTGGATGTGGAACTTGGTTCTCATTAGCATTTCCTCTGAGATTTGATAGTCCATGTCTGCTAGAGGTTGCCATTCCAATTCTCTCTGAGGGGCATTCAATGGAGCAATGTTCAATGCTACAGGAGCTACTGGTGGATCCATGATTTCCTTTAGGATTCTGTTGTTTATGGACTAGTGTTACTGTGCAGAACAACACCAAAGAGTTTTCTTTGAACAGGAAGGTGAATTACTCAGGAACAAAGGACAAAAGGTGAGTTGCAGCAATTGAAATACTGCTTAGAACACGAATAAGGCAAATGTCTGGCCTTACTCTCTCTTTTACAGCAAATTGGTACAGTGTGGTTTACCAATTCGCGATTGCACGAACAGAATGCAGATTTTATAAAATTTCAGGTAAACGAGGCTTAGCTGGTGAATTTCGATGTTCTAGGTTCAAATGGGGACCAGGCACAATGGATTTGCCGATGAATTATATACTTTTTCACTGTTTTAAGTTATTTTGGCAATTTACAGACAAAACCGGGTGCAAAAAGGATTTGCATGGATAAATACCTGATATACAGTCAGCAATGGTCAAGAATGCAGGTGAAATGGCGCGCCAGCGGTCTCCAGGTTGAATTCAGCAGGTTGGCGAAGGCTCGGACGTGAAATTCATGCAGAGGATACAACAGCGTTTTTTGCAAAAAGTGCAAAAAACGCGACATTTCGGCCAAAATATGGTTTTTTCAGGACTTTGGCGCTTTTTTTGGATGACGTCAGCATGACGTCATCAGGTGGGGTCAAAGTCGGATGACGTCAGCATGACGTCATCGGGTGACGTGGTGGCATACAAGAGGTCCACGGGGATGGTGAAGTGGCAGACAGGTGGGGCAACTAGAGGACGGGGCGCTGACATGGCGGTGACGCTGGCAGGGCGGATCAACCGAAACCGGAAGTGGTTAGCGGTTTCATATCGCACCGCTTTTGATACGGAAGCAGAAATGTCAGATGTACCTCCGATACGCTGTGGGGGTGACGCGTGGCAGAGGCCTGACGTCACCCTCTGACAGATATCGGAAGGTAACTCTCGGACGTCGGGGCCGGTCCGATATGCACGAGGGCCGTCGGATCAAAAGGGCCCGATCCGACGGTCGACGGATCGTTGAGGTGGCCGAACGATACGGACGGAGGGCGGGAATAAAATAATGTTTCTTTTGAGATTTGCGCCCGGTGGGACCTTTGGAAATTTGGCGGATTACGTGGTTTTTCCAATTTTTTTTATGCAAATGCGCTTTTGCGCCAAACTTTGGGTAAACGGGAAAAAGTGGGTTTTTATATGTTTTTTGTAAACGAAGCGGGTTAGGGGTGGAAATGGGTTTTCACAAGGTTTCTTAGCAAATGAAGGGTTTAATGGGTTAAATCACTTCAGAAGGGGAAAGAGGGGCAAGGGTTAGGGCTCTTAAGCTGACCAGATGTCAATTTAATCCCTGATAGTGAACATATGGCTATAATGCCAAGGGGAGGGATATTTATACAATGCTTGGGGTTTATACACCATAGTGTTATAATAGTAGGGAAAGGGTAACACAGGGGATTTATATAATAGAAGTTAGGGGTTAACATGGATGAAAATGGTGAATGAGGAATGATATCACTAAGTTTATTTTTGAAATCACTTAGTTTTAGGGAGTAGATCAAAATGAAAAGAATTTTAGACAAGAAATGTGGCTTTTAAAGGAATAAGAACCACCATAAAACCTCAAATTCTTCCATGAATCTCAACTGATGAGGGGATGTTAGGAATGGGAGTGAAAGGGGAAACTGGGAAGTTAGACATGCTCCTTTGCTTTGCTGCAACATAATGGAGAAGAGGACCTTCTCAATCCACTGATATTCCTTTGTAAACAGGTTATCAAACACTCAATTAGAAAGGACTGACACTTCTGCAACCCCAACTGCCTACCCATCTATTTGCCTAGCATTTTTTATTTCTTCATGGAGGGTGCACTTAGACTTGTAGACCCTTATATGCCTTTTTCTTTTCCTTGGCTTTTTCCTTTTGATTTTCTATCTAATGCTGCCCTTATAGCTTCCAAGGTCCCAGATTAAGCAGTTGGGAACCTTACTTCTCTACCTAGCTACTGGTCTGCCAAGTTTAAATGGTTTGGACAGAGTTCTTCCTCTATTCTACAACAAAAATTGAAACATGGCATGATCCAGATTAGGCTTTTGGATCACCCATCAAAATTGAGTCAACAGTTTGGGTCACCCATACATTGTTTTCTCTAGGAAATATGGGATCTTTGCATCACCAAAGCAGAGCATATTTGGACCTTTCTTTGCCAATCATGAAATATGAAACCTATTGATATAGGTAGCTAACAGTGGCTCCACATGGGGATGGTTTTTCATTTGAAAGACCAAGAACAGCAGGTCAGAATGCCTTGCCCCTTGACTTCTCGTATCAAAAGTTGGAGTATTCCTCTTTGAAAATCCAAAATTGTGTTCTTCCTATCTTGATAAAGCTTGAAACTTATTTGCCCTTTGCTGATAACCTGTAAAACTTTGAGAAACTGCATTGTTACATGTCAACAAAAAGTAATATATACACCTAAATATGTACAAGGGAAACTCAGGCTGCACTCATGGATGGTAGTCAAAATAGTGCTTCAGCATCCTGCCATTCACAGGACCTTCATTCAAATCAGCTTCATCAAGACTTTTGAGGAAATAAGTATTGTTTCCTTGCACTGCTTGAACAACAAATGGTCCTGTCCAAAGGGAATCAAATTTTCCATGTTTTCCTTTATCTTCCCTTCTTGAATCCCACTTGAGGACTTTGTCTCCAATATTGAAATCTTCTGCCTTAGTCCTTCTGTCAAAAGCTTTCTTTAATTTTTCTTGTAAAACTTGAACTCTGCTGTAAACTTGATCTCTAGTTTGCTGTAGACATATTATTTGATTTATCCTTCTCTGCATATCATTTGGTTCAGCTTGACTTTCTTGAAGAAGTTTCATAACAGGAATCCCTAGTGCTGAAGGGAATTTGGCTTCTAATCCATAGACTAACTCATATGGGCTGACCCCAATTGATCTCTTGGTTGTTAGTCTATCTGCCCATAAGGCATTCACAAGTTTCTTATGCCAATTCTTTTTATTTTCTTCCAGCACTTTCTTTATGATGTTTACCAGGCTTTTATTTGATGACTCAGCAAGGCCATTTCCTTGGGGATAGTATGCAGTAGAATGGCCCAAGGTAATGTGAAATTTGTGGCAGAAATTCACCATCTTCTTAGATCTGAAAGCAGCAGCATTGTCTGTTATTATTTTGTCAGGACAACCAAATCTAGCCAATATGTTATTCTCCAAAAACTGAATGATTGTTGAATCATTTGCTTGTCTGCATGGAACAGCTTCAATCCACTTAGTGAAGTAGTCTGTAGCTGTTAGAATCCATCTATGTTGGCCTGAAGATGAGGGATGAATTTCCCCAATGAAATCCAAGCCCCATTGTTGAAAAGGTCTCTCTGTGGCAATAGGCCTCAAGGGAAGTGGTAGTAACTTTCTCTTTCCCTCAAACACTTGACATTTATGACATGATGTGGTAAACTTTTTAACATCAGAGAAAACAGTGGGCCAATAGTAACCAGCCCTTAGTATTTTGTCCACGGTGGACTTCCAGTACAAGTGTCCACCACAGTCACCTGCATGAAATTCTTTCATGATATTGTTAGTCTCATTCTCAATTAAGCAGTTTAGCAATATCCCTTCATGGTTTTTCCAAAGAAAATTACCATCCATAACACAAAATCTTGAGGCTTTCATTTTTAAGAACCTACATTTAGTTCTGGACAATCTTGGGGGAGCACACAGGTTTTGTAACACATAACATATATCAGAGTACCAAAGGGATTGTTCAAAGGCTACGTTGATCTTTGGAGTCGCCAGCTCCGGTTCATTGTCCAGTTGGTTTATATCTAAGGCTTGGAAGTTTGATTCTGTCATTAATTTGGCCAAGCCTTGCCCTTTTATCAGCTTTGTAGGTTTTATTTCAATGTCAAATTCCAAGATGTTGGCAATCCATTTTCCTCTTCTACCCTCTAAGTTTTCTTGAGTGAGTATGTCTTTTACAATAGGACTTGGCACATAAGCTATAACATGGGAATAAAGGATGTAAATCCTAAAGTCTTTAATGGCCTTGACCAAAGCATAAGCTTGTTTTTCCATGATTTGATATTTCAAAGGTGAATCTCTAAGAGCTCTGCTAAAGAAAGCAATGGGCTTTTCATTTCCTTGGTCATCTTTCTGTAATAAAACAGCAGCAATAGTGTGTTGGGAGGCAAAAGAGAAAATGATGAATTCTTTATCAAATTGAGGATTTGTTAGGACTCGAGTTTGGGTAAGGGCCAATTTTATACCTTCAAAGGCTTGATTTGCTTCAACAGTCCATTTCACTTTTGAATCCTTCTTTAGCATGTTATTTAGTAATCTGATCAGTTCTGCTAAGTTTGGGATAAACCTTCTCAAGAAATTGATTTTTCCCAAGAATGCTTGCAATTCTTTGATATTTCTTGGGTGGGGCATTTGTAAGATAGCTTGTATCCTATCTGGGTCAATTCTAATGCCATCCTTTGAAATGATATGTCCCAATAGCTTACCTTCTTCCAAACCAAATAAGGATTTCTTGGGATTCAAGGAGATTCCATATTTCCTACATGTTAGGAAGATCTGTCTCAAATGTTTCAAATGTTCTTGGTCTGATTTTCAGAAAGGTGTGAGATCATCCAAATAAATGACAAGGAATTCATGAATCTCTTTGGCAAAAGCAATATCCATTGCTCTTTGGCAAAATGTTGCCCCTGCATTCTTCAATCCAAAAGGCATTTTTACATATTTGAAAGTTCCCCATGGGGTTGTGAATGCAGTTTTGTCTTGATCATCAGGGTGTACTAGGATCTGATTAAAGCCTGAGAATCCATCAAGTAATGAAATCCTTGAGGCCCCTACCACTCTTTGGAGAATGTGATCCATCTTGGGCAAGGGATAATTGTCCTTGAGGGACACTTGATTTAAGTTTCTAAGATCAACACAGAGCCTTATTTCACCAGTTTTCTTTCTTGTGGGCACCAAATTTGAAATCCAATCAGAAAACCTGATTGGTGCTATGATACCAGCTTTAAACATTTTTTGTAGCTCCTTTTCAATTGAGGGGAGAAGCATGGGATTAATCCTTCTCAATTTCTGTTTGAATGGCTTTTGATTAGGCTTGAGAGGGATAGTGTGTTGGATAACAGAGGTATCATAGGATTTTAGATCCTCATAGCCCCATGCAAACACGTCCTGAAACTCTTTGAAAAGGTCAATGTATTTGGGCTTTTGATCAGGAGGTAAGGATGCAGACAATTTTATTATCTTGGGTTTCTCAATGGTTCCAATGTTGCATTCCTCAACGGCAGCGTTAAGGGGCTTCATCTTTGGTTTTCTAGGGATTTCATTTGAGTCAAAGATGTCCTCTAATGGAGTTAGGCCTGTTGGAAGAAAATTGTCTTTCAGCTCTATGATCTCAGCCTCTGTAACAGGCACTTCTTCATAACTATTTTGTTGAATTCGTTGTATGTTTTCTTTGTTGAAAATAGTTGGATGTAGCATTTGTTTTGCTGTTATAGGTGATATTGGGTGGTTATTCTGTTCAAACTGTATTTGTGATTGACTTGCTCTCTCAGCGTCAATATTTAATCCTGCAAATTCTTGCTGCAAAGTCAAAAAAATGTTTATTTGTGCATCATCATCAAATACTTGCCAGTCCTTGACATTGTTTGGGACAGAAGGTCTGTGTTTTACCTCAGCTGTAAAACAGTGGTGGGGCTCAAAAGGTAGCTTGCAGGTACTTGCAAATGTGGCTAAACTGTGAGCATGCAAGTTATGGATTCTGGGAATCTTGGTAATTTTAAATTCAGTGAAGGACTGTAGTAGTTCAGCAGCAGCAGATCTATAAGATCTCAGTCTTTTGTCATTGGTGACAAAATTCCCCTTTACTTGTTGGATAACTAGGTCTGATTCTCCTAGAATTGACACTTTTATGGCTTGTAGGGACTTTACTAGTTTGAGGCCTGGTAAAAGAGCTTCATATTCTGCCATGTTATTGGTGCATCTGAAATTTAGTCTGTAGGCTCGGCCTTCTGCATGACTGTTTTGTTTATTGTGTATCCAAACTCCAGCTCCTGCCCCTAATTTGTTGACTGACCCATCAAATTCAAGAAACCATAGGTTCTCTTTTTCTAGGGGAGATTTAATAACTTCTCTGTGATCTGGGATCATAAGTTGAAGTTCTGGTTTTTCACCTGGTTTTTCTTCTAGGACAGTCTGATCACTTGATTGAATTAGCTTGATTTCTAGAACAGCAGCTTTGCTTAGTGATGGTTTAACCATTATTTCTTGGGTAGCAGTTTTTTCATCAGTGTCCTCCTCTTGTATGAGTGTATTGGTTTCAACATCATTGTTTGAGGGAGTTGTATTATTATTGAAGAGAATGTATGAGTCTATGTCTGAATGGACAGCATATATGGGAAAATTTTGGGGCTTTTCTTCACTGCTGACCATGTATTTCATTAGTGTTTCTCTGTATAGTCTCTTTGGTTGCCCAAAAACAGAGATGGTGGCGTATGACATGTCCAGTTGTAGGGAACCTTGAAGTTTAGCCCCCCATGACCTTGATAACAGCATCCCATAGTTGGGTGGGATATCAGCAACTACAACATCCATTAGAATTGTTTTATTTGTGTACTGAACAAGGGACACACATAGATCTTTTATTAGACCTAAGCACTTGACTTGGCTGGAGTCAAAGGAGAATAGGTCCTTATATGGTCTTGTAATATCTAGATTCAATCTTTCCATGACTGCTTTTGGCATGAGGTTGTGAGAGGCACCTGAGTCAAAAGGTAAGATCCCTGTGACTACTGTTTTTCCATCAACTTCTGGACCGAACAGCAATTCTGGGGTATCATCCAACACATTGACATCATCTTTGTTGTTAGTAAGTTGAAGGGACTTCTTGATTTGTTGTTTATAAATGTCATGCTTGGCTAGTTCTGAAAGAGGAATAGCTACCTTCAATTTACCAATTTCAGTTTCTAGGTCAAAGGGTTTTTCAGATTGGGTCTTTTGGTTGTGGATGACAGTTCTTTCCTTGTTCACTAACTCTTCTTCTTGATTCTTATCTTGATCTTGAGGCCTGTCCTTCTTGCTCATCCCTTGAGGAGTGACACTTGGGTTAGGGTGCAAGGATGATGTAGCCATGGGCTGCTGTTTTGAAGAAAATGGTTCAGTGACTTCTTCAATGGTTACTTCCTTTGCAAGTGATTCCGTTGTGTCATTTGGCTCTGTGACTATGGCTCTTTTGGGCTGTTGGCTATCCTTTATCTTTTCAAGCTGTGTTACATTTACAGTTCTACTCCTTAACTTGTATTGTTTATGGACTTCATAAACAGTTGTGTCATAGCCTTGTTTAAAGTCAAATGACTCACCTGATTTGGTTTGGAACAGCTTGATTTCATCATCCTCATGATCTTCTTGTGTTAAAAATACTTGACTTTCACCATCCAAACCCATTAAATTAATGTGGGGATCTTCATTGGTTTCACTTGATGTGGAAGTCTCAGCATAATTCTCTTGGAAAGGGGGTCTTATGTCTGGGTCAGAACTGGCCTTGCCAACGTTTGGATTTTGAGTTCTCCTAAAATTTGGATTCCTAGGAGGGTTGTTTTGTGGTGCTTCCCATGATGACTTTCTCTCAACAAATTCCACTCTATCACCCAATCTCTTCATACCAGTGAGTATTGCATCCAGTTTTTGATCAAAGGCTGAGGGTTCTTCTTTGAAGGTGGTTCTCTTTTCCAACCTTGCTCTGTTTCTTTTGGCGATCAGGTTAGCTTCCACTGTGACAGCATCCTTTTGGGCATCTGCAAGGGTTTCAGGAGCTCTCTCCTTCAACTGGTAGGCCATATCAGGGTCAAAACCATCAGGAAATTTGTACAAGGCCAAATCAGGAGGAGGTCTTAAATTTTGTGGGATTGCGTTATATACATTGTTGAATCTTGCACAATACTCCAAAACAGTCTCTTGGGGACCTCTTTTGATAGTGTCATATTCACCAAGTATGTGCAGAGGATCTTTCTTTTTCTCCCATCTATTAGTAAAGGCTTGATAAAGCTCATCAGGAGTTGTGATGGAATTTTCATTCAGGGATCTAAACCAAGTTCTTACATCCCCAATCAGACTTTGAACAAGCATCCTCATTCTCACACTGTCATCATCTATTTCATAGGTCTCAAAATGGTCTTGCATCCTTTTGGCATGCTGAATAGCTGTAAAAGGGCCAGTGGAGTCAAAATATGAGATCTTGGATTGGTAGTCTTGGGGTAAAGCTGCAGCATTAGCAGGTAACTGCAAGGGTGCATACCTATTGGCCATATTTGCAGGGTTTATGGGATTGACAGGGATAAACGGGATAACAGGGACGATGGGTACTAAAGGGTTGATGGGACCGGTGGAAACTAGAGTGTTGGTCAAGGGAACATGTGCAGTGGATGAAGGTGCAAAAGGAGGGCTTTGAGATGTAGATGGTGAACTGGGGGAAACAGGGGTAGGCCAAAATAGAACCTTGATAGGAGTTGGAACTGGTTCAGGGTGAGCTGTCTCAGGACTCAAATCACTAGGATTTTCCTGCCTTCGCTGTTTCCTAATTATTTTGGGGATTGTATTAGGATTTTCAAAAACTGCTGGTGGATTTGGGTCAGGGTTTGACCTAGTGTGTCTGGTTTCCCTTTTAGGAGCCAGCTTCTGAACTTCTTTTTGAGTATGTTTTTTAGAGTATTTTTATATCTGTAAGGACTAGGCAAGATTTTGGAATGGTTGTATATTTCTCAAAGCTAACATGAAGATTGACTGAAGCAGCATTTATCTGAACCTGTTAATGTAAAAAAGAAACAGTTCTGAAGGCTTCTTGGCTGGTATTCAGACTTCATCTGTAGATTTAGGAGATATATAGTAATTAGAAAATCCTAAGGAAGTTCCCCAGTGGAGTCACCAATTATGTTAACACCCAGGTTGTTCCCTATGACTCCCAAGGGAATACGGCCGGGGTAACCACTAACCAATCTTTGGATTACAGCTTCTAGCCAAACTGTAATCAGAGAGGGCTCTCTCTTTATGATTTTTCACTGTTCTAATAGTATTTTAGGCTAGCTATAATGTTCAGGGTTTTGTTTTTATGTTTTGGTTGAAGGATGTCTTCTGCATTTAAGGTGTAAGTTTTCAGGCAGTATTAATCCATTGGGCAATGGAGTATGTGGCTACAGGTTGACTGAATATTGGGTTGAGTTACTAGAATTACAGGGCCATTTAGATATCTCATGGGACAAATCTGAAATTGTGATTGTGATGTGTGTTCAACCAGTGAAAGGCAATTAAGAAACTTCCACTAAGCTGAGTGTGAGAACGAGATATGTTGCACAGGAGCAAACTTGAATTCCTGAAACAACAATCACTGTGAAAGTATCTAGTTTGAAAGTGCAGCAATTAAGAATTACACCTTCATACCTGTAACTGAAGAAAACATTTATAATGGCATAGATTGAGTCTAGGGAAATCTGTGATTAAATCCTAGAACTATTCTTTTTCTTTGCCATTTAATTGTAAAACACAGAATATGAATGAGCTATGAAAACATACAGAAACATATAACGAGAGTTTGAAGAAAAAACTTATTGCGCCATGAAACATGCAGGAATCCTGTAACATTCAGCAAAACACCACAACGACTCAGATAACGCAGAGCTTCAGAAATTCCATCAACTTTTGTATTAATCGTCTGGAAAAATTACAGCATAAGAAACTCTTGAAGAGAAAACAACAACCACCCCTGCAAGCTTATGCCAGGGGGAAATATATACAAACGGTCATACAAAAACATCTAAGGCGTTGAGTCATCTGAGAAATAAATGTTTTCACCAACTTGTACAGAACAATAGATAAGAAGTTATTACTGCTTTTTAATACAACATAAATGCTCTTTATGTCTGTCAGGAGATATTTTGACCTTTGGAGGCCACTGAGTCGGTTTGAACGTTCTGCTTTAATGCTGGAAAATGCGTCTTTATGGTTGTCGTGCTGTAACTTTCAGCCCTGCTACCTGTTCACTGTCAATTGTGCTTTGTTGGCCGAATAGTTCTGCTGAGTTGGCTCAGCCCTTCCCTTTTCATGCATGCTGATCTTTCCAAGTTTTCCTGTGCATAATCACTTGTAAATTTGAATAATAAATAACAAAAACTTGATTTACAGGCTCTGGCTTACAATATCAGCTATATCATTTTGGTCCAGTATTCCTGCGTGGGCAATTGGTGTCTCAGAATTGCCTCTAATGTCTCATCTGCCTCTATATATTTATAGAAATTGGGAGGCACTTCAAACAGATGTTTGATCTCATCCATGATAAAAAATAAGTTCTCTACTCTGTTGTAGAGACTTTGTCCTATTGCTGGCCCTGTTTCCTCTGAGGTGTTGGCCTTTTCTGTGATCTGATTTGTGGCAAAGGTGTTCACCCTCTTGGCATAGTTTTCATGGGAAAGTAGTCTTCCTGCGCTATTCAGTAAGCTTGGAAGACCTCTGTTTTGCAATGCCACAAATTTTTCCATGAATCTATTGACCTCGGTCTGCATATCCTGGGTCCTTCTCTCTAGTGTCTACACTAGGCTTCTCAGTGTTAGGACCCTCTTTATTAGCTGGATGGTCTCAGTTCTGCTTGAGATTCCCATTGTTGCCAGCTGAGCACTTGTTCTGTTATTAAGCACATTGATCATTCTACTGGCAACCTCAGGCATATTGCCTAAAGATGCCCTTGATCTTTGGATTTCCCTTTGTGCTTTTCCTATGAGCTCAATCTGCTAATGAATTGTCTCAATATATTGCCATTGGTCAGTGATGGACTGGCCAATATTTGCCCATAAGACTGTTTTGAGCTTAGCCACTACTTTGTCCAATGTGAGCTCCTTTTCCAGCTCCTTTATCTTATCCTTAAGGGCCTTTATTTCCCTGCCCTTTTCTGCTACAGTCTACTTGGATTTGTCATATCTTTCATTCAACTTGACCAAATTTTCCCTGGCCTCTTTTAACTCTGCCATTTGGGCTTCCAGGGCTTGGATTTCATTCCTTAGCTTCTGCATGTCCAGGCTTGAAGCCTGGTCTGTTGTTGGCGCTGGTGCTGAGGTGGATGGTGCTGCCTGTTCTGTTTGTTGAGTAGGGGGAGCAGTGGTTTGAGGAGCTTCCTCAAGGTTAATTATTTCAGGAGGAGGCTGAGAGGTTTGACCTCCTTCCTTTTGCTGCAATGCTGCCTGGGCAGCCTCTGACTCTCCCAACTTCTCTTGGGTCTGGATTAGCTGTTTGTATAGGGATACCAGCAAAGCTGTGGCATCTTGATCATGTCTCAGCTGAGCAACTTCTTCAGTTTGTGGGTGAATTGTTGCTGGGACTTTGACCATCTTTCTAAGGGCTGCCATGTCTGCATCCCTCAATTTCAACAATGCCTGCACAGCCTTAACATCCTTGGGATCATGCCCAAGTTCTATAATTATTTCCTCCAAGGCTTTAATTCTGTTATCCTTTGCTTGAGAGGATGCCCTTTCCAACACAAGCTGGGCAATTGTATTATTTAGGCTATTTTCTAGTCTATAATTCACTAGTGTCTTATCTGCCAAGGAGGCATACACCATTTCGCCCGTTTGCTTGTGCAATTCGATTTGATCCATTGGGAGGATGTCCTTGGCAAGGACCTCAAGATTGGTCCTTATATAATCTGCAGGGGACTGTGGCTGTACTACAGCTGGCATAAAATGACTCATTATCATCTTGCCCTCATGAACATCATAGGCAGACATCAGTCTTTGCTGGTTGGTAGGAGCCATTTTCAGCAGATGATTATAGAGTTGTATTTTAAGTGGCTCATTTTTCCTTTTAATATCAATAAACTGCTGTTTGATGCCTCCTTCAGCTTCTCTTTGGTGGCTTGATGAGCTGACTTCTCCTCCCATTGTTCTGTCTTGTCCCTGCTGGAAGGAACTAGCGGATGCTTCTCTACTAGGTGGGCCCATGCCCAGAGACCGCCCTATTGGCATTTCCTCCTCAGAGAGGGGATTCATTCTATGCCTTTTCTCTCCCTGATTTATGGATGATGTGAGGGGATTCTCTCGGTCCCTTTTCCTACTTATATCCTCCTTTTGTGGAGTTTGGAGGACTGAGGCTTCAATAGTAGTCTCTTGCCTAGGAGGCACAGTGTTCTGAGCCTACTGCTCAGTGAAAATTGGGGCCTCAGCTGCCCTTTCTTGCTGTAATGGTTGCTCTTTGTCATGTTGCCCCTCTTCTTGCTGTTGTTCCTGCTGTTGTGGCTGCTGCACCTCCTCATGAGGCGGCTGTTCTGTTTCCATCTCTTTTTCCTTGCCTTTGCTAGAGGTTTGCTCACTAGCTTTGGCTGCTTGCTGATTTGCAGTTGAGGACGAGGCAACTGCTCCCACTTGTGTGCTTGGAAGAGTGAGTACCTGTGAAC